>OX940965.1:5761408-8261408 GCA_954870475.1 Euphrasia confusa
TATTTCTCTTGACATAGGCTTCGCAACCCCAAATCTTGAGATAAGACAAATTCGGGACCCTCCCATTCCATATCTCATATGGTGTCTTACTCACAGCCTTTGACGGCGTCCTGTTCAGTATTAGAGCAGCAGTAGAGAGTGCATGTCCCCAAAAGGATATAGGAAGTTTTGCTGAGCTCATCATAGATCGAACCATGTCCAACAAAGTTCGATTCCTTCTTTCAGACACTCCATTCAACTGAGGAGTTCCAGGAGGGGTGAGTTGAGATCTAATCCCACACTTCACTAGATGATCATCAAACTCATGACTCAGATATTCGCCTCCTCGATCCGATCGAAGAACTTTTATCGTCTTGCCAAGTTGATTTTCTACTTCATTTTGGAATTCTTTGAATCGCTCAAAAGATTCCGACTTATGCTTCATTAAATAGACATAACCATATCTACTTAAATCATCAGTAAAAGTTATGAAGTATACGTAACCACCTCGTGCCGGTGAACTCATTGGTCCACACACATCAGTGTGTATAAGGCCCAATAAATCACTAGCTCGCTCACCAGTTCCCAGAAATGGTGATTTCGTCATTTTGCCTAATAGACACCCATCGCATGTATCAAATGATTCCAAATCAAATGATTTGAGAACACCCTCCTTGAGAAGTCTCTCAACACGCTTAGTGTTTATATGGCCTAAACGACAGTGCCAGAGGTATGTTTCGTTAGTCTCGTTTGATTTAGCTCATTTGGTATTTATATTGTAGATTTTTTTATCTAAATCGAGCACGTATAAGCCACGCTCAAGACGTGCTAAACCATAAAATACATCACGATTAAACAACGAAAAAACTCCATTAATAATCGTAAAATTAAATCCTTCAGCATCCAATGCAGAAATAGAAATAATATTCATGGTTATACTAGGAACAAAATAAACATTATTGAGTTCTAGTACGAGCCCAGAGGGCAAAGATAAACTATAAGTCCCTACGGCTAATGCAGCGACCCTCGCTCCATTCCCCACGCGCAGATGGACTTCACCTTTCTCTAACTTCTTACTTCTTTGCAGTCCCTGCACATTTCGAACAATGTGAGTTCCACAACCGGTATCCAATACCCATGAAGTAGTGTCAGAAAAATGTATATCTACAACGAAAATACCTGAAGACGATGGGGCGACCCCATTCTTCACATCTTCCTTGTATTTAGAACAGTCCCTCTTGTAATGGCCTTCGCCATTGCAGTAGAAGCATATCGGTCCCACCGCATTCTTCTTCTTGTTTTTGGCCTTGGGTGCAGCAACAGCTTTTCCCTTGCCTTTGACTTTGGACTTGTTCTTCCTTTTGGAAATTCCTCCTTCCTTTATCATAAGAACATCTCTCCCAGAGTTGCTCTTAATCGAGGGTTCTACAGTCTTCAAAAGACCATGTAGATCCATCAACGATTTCTGAACTCCGTTCACATGATAGTTCGTCCTAAAGGAGTCATAACCATCATGTAATGAGTGCAAAACGATATCTACTGCCAATGCCTCTTCATATGGGAATCCTAGGCGCTCACTCGTCGCAAAAAGACCCATCATCTTTTGCACGTGTGGCCCAACAGGTTTCCCTTTTTGAAGCTTTGTATCCATTATGTCACGAAGAACATTGAACCTCTCAATCCTCGCTTGTTCCCCGAACATGCTCTTGAGTTGTTCAATGATGCTATAGGCATCCATGTGTTCGAACTGCCTTTGAAAGGCGGGTTCCATGGCCCCTAGCATGATGCAGGTCACCTCTCGCGAGGCTTCCTCAATCCTCTTGACATTGTTCTTTTCAGAACCAGTGGAGTTTGGAGTAATTACAGGAATAGGAGTTTCCAGCACAGTCTCTCGTTTCTCGTATTTGAGAGCAATTCTCAAATTTTGATGCCAATCGAGAAAATTAGTACCGTTCAATTTTTCCTTCTCAAGGATTGAACGTATGGTACTTGGGTTGATTGAGTTAGTTGACGACATATTAACTACAGAATGAAATAAACAAGTATTTAGTAAACATTCAATGTTTGACAACAAGTCGTTCCTAGAACACTCATAAAGTTGTCTATTTCGTTCTCCAATGTCCAACATTGGTGTCTCTAGAACAAAATAATTCCAAGATCCTCATCTCGCAATTTCTCGAGCCAAGGAGAGCTTGACACTCGAAAAATCCAAGATAGGTAGACAATCTCATTGTCAATGTTATTTCAATAGTCTCACTATCGACAATAACACTCTTGGTCGATAAGAATCCCATTCTTATCTCCTCGCCTCGACTACCACGCCTCCAGTGGGTTCGTCGTTGAGAAACCAAAAACACGTTGTAGAGGCCTCGTTGTTCCACTACCCTCACCTTATCTCAAGATCAAAAATATAGCACCCCGCGGAGGCGGAACCTACTAATTGATGATCGAGAGCTTTAGGGGGTGTGTCTAATTGGACAAGGCGATAACTCATTTTATGAGACTATACATGCAGGTTTTGTTTTAATCGATTGAACATGATGAAAACGTATAATATAAACCTAAAGCATGCATACTACCGCAGAGCATAACATCGAGCAAGCACAAGAATTCTCAATTCCTAGCAAGCAAGATGCAACAATTAACTCAAAAATGCCTATTAATTTTTATTCTCAATAAAATTCAGATTTAATTGTTTCAACAACGATTATTCCCAATAATCGCCTTTTATTTGTATCCCCATCATAATCATCCCAATAATCAAAACGCGATAAATCGTAAGTGAAAACTCGAGGTTTCTAACCAGCGATTTATCATGCAATTGCGCCCTATCTCCCATGTGACATGGGGGAGCCAACCAGACGATCGTACCATCACATGGTTCGAAAGTCTCTAATTTGTGTCATCGACTAATTTAAGCACTCTGGTCTCATTTCCACTCCCCGGGGTGAGAAATAGATCGGCTTGAAATTAATCTTTGAAAAAACAAATTAGGCATTGTTTTGAAAATTTGATAAAACATGAACTTCATGAAAAATACAAGAATTCTAAATTCTTTATTAATCATGATTGAGAGATAAAATTGACAAATATTATTCCAAATAAATTTATCAATTCCGAATTTCACATCATGGAGATTTGATTTATGCATACAAAAATAATCGAATAAATTTTTAACATCAAATCAAGTACTATTTTTCCAAAAAATATTCCATGAAAAATTACATGAATAAATCACAAAAATTCATGGACACTTGGTTTATGCAAAAATAATCCAATTAAATTAACATATAATCAAATACTATTTTTCCAAAAATAGTCCACGAAAAATTCACGAATAAAAATAAAAACAATTTTATAGGCACTTGTTCTACGCGCATACGCAAACGCACGACCAAGGCTCTGATACCACTGTTGGGATTTGTATGGATCTCATCCATACCCAATAGATGGAGTTTACGTATTTTACAAGCATGAAAAGGTGCGGAAGAATAAATCATGCATAACACGTAAAATCCTAAACATGGATCTAGTGCGCACGTAGTAGTAAGAACAATTATTGAGTTAGTATAAAAATCGTGTACCTTGTGATTCTTTGTATGTAATCGATGCCCGGGCGTAGATAGATCAGCCGCGAAATTACCCGACCTCAATTCGTTGCACGAACCCTCTTTGATCAACGAACGTTGGAAGCCCTCTTTAATATCGAGTCCCACTCGATTCTCTCGTCTCGCCGCGAATATGAAGCTTGTAGAAAGTGAATTCTATTGTATATTAGCAACATAATTCGTGAGTAGAGGTCCCTTTATATAGGAGGAGGTATGAAAGAGTTTAGGTTGAATAGGATTAAGAAAAGGAAAGAAAAGAAAAAGAGAATAAGGAAAAATAGTCGGCCGCGACTTCTTTTCCTTTCGCACACGTGAATTCGGCCCGGCCCACTTAATGCATGCAACAATTAATTGATTTTATGATGTCATCGTGACATCATCATCATGATTAATTCTGCGCGCATCTATTGTGAGTCGACGTATGCAAATCAATTTTTCTCTCCATTTCTTCCGTCGTTCAACCTCGATTCCTAACCAATGTTTATATACTCCAAGTATATTTGATCAATAGAGCCCGTGTGACTCATTTGGCTTGATTGTCGACAATTAAGTTCAAGTTCACAACTCGACACTTAACATCGCACAATCGATCCATCTACACAGGATGCACAACATAGCTTGCTTCGGTACAACACACGTGGGATGAAGGACACTATTCCTACAGCATGTTCATCCATCAATTTGATTTTCCTTCTTATATGCACTTGCATGTTCATCTATTAGTTTCTGTTCTCTGTCCTTTATTCAATTTCTGAAGTTATACTTCATTATCATCCAACCCTAGTAATTTCTGATTTCTGTTTGTGTATTCTGTTATGGATTATGTTTGTTGGACATGTTATAGTTGTGATTTCGATACACGAGTATTCTTATACAACTTATGATACACGAGTATTCTTATGTTTGTGTGTTTTGTTGTGGATAATGATTTCCTGGACATGTGATAGTTATAATCTCGATACACGAACACAATTGTATATGACTACATTATTTGTTTCATGTCTACCTGTTCAGATTGATACATGGATTTTCCCCTTCCTACTGTATTGTGTGTGTGATATGTTTTGCAGTAGAACACCAATAACAAGGAAAATGTTTCATGTTTAATAATTAGGAGTTATGTATCTTCTGGACTGATTGTGTTCATCTTGAATTCACTGTTTTATTAGAGTAGTATCTTCTGGACTGATATTCAGGTAGTATTTGTTGGAATGATATATATGAAAATACTTGCAGGGTGTTGCAACTGACTCAATCACATCAATTTGTGTGAAATGGATCTACCACCAAAACATCGACAAGTAAAGTTTTTATTAAAACAATATTATGAGTTTTCTTAATTGATTGTTTTGTTCAAAAAATGTATTGTTTCTTCTTCAGGGAATTCTACAACATATGGCAAAAAAGAACTTTGAAAACAAGCAATCTTCACAAAAACAGGTAAATACATCTCATACTTCATATGTATATTGCATCAACCTTCAGAGTAATTAGACTCCAGCCTTCAATTTAAACTATTATTAATATTTTTATATCAGGGAGGGAAAGAGGTGGGAGAACAAAAGGCCTCAGAAACTTCTATTCCTGATGACCCACATGTTAGTTCCTCTTACTTCAGTTTAATATTACAATATATCTGATCCTTTGACATAAAAAATGTGCTTAACTGATCATATCTCATACTTCATCTGTATATTGCATCATCTTTCAGTATAAATAGACTTCATCCTTCATTTTAAATTGTTATTATAAATTTTTTCAACAGGTACAATATACTACAAAGCAAAGCATAATACAAAAGATGAACAAAGATAGGACTTCTGATATGGAAAAACTGGAAAAGATGACTTCTGAACCTAAGGACAAAACAACTGATGTAAGTATGACTGAACTTATTTCATTATTTAGTTTAACAATTTACTACATTTCATATGGATATTGCATCAGCTTTCAATATAAATAGACTTCATCCTTCATTCTAAATTGTCATACTAATTTGTTTTCAGCAAGTAAAATATGCTACTAAGGAAAGCATAAAACAAAACATGTACAAGTTAGGGCAAGGACAAAAGACTATTCCTCATACACCACAGGATGTGGAAAAGATGACTTCTGATCCTAAAGAAAAATCAACAGATGTAAGTATGACTGAACTTATTTAATATAGCAATATCTTCTTTAGGTAATATTGTAAGTATGACTGAACTTAGTTTAATATTTAAATACATTTTATATCCTTTAGGTAATAATTTAGTTAAATATCTACATAATTCACATTTCATTTTATTGGTGTGAAATCAGAAAAAAAGTATTACTCCATCTGAAGTTGTGATAATTAACAATCAGAAAATGAAGATAGGACTTGGGCAAAGTCGTCTGAAGGTTTAAATTTCAATAAAAATAAGTTTCATCCATTTTCATTTCAATAATTAAAATTTGTTACTTTGATTTTCATTATTTTAGAAAATTGAAATTCTGAAGAGAACACAAAGACAGAAACCAACAACAACATCAAAGACCTCAGACACTGTTGTTCCTAACACACCGCAGGTAACTTCCTTTATTTTATTTTTATTTGTTTCATTTTGAAGTATTCTCAGCATTAATCCCTTTTTCGTGTGAAATGACAGGAAATCCAAGGAAAGAAAAACAACAGTCAGATGATAAAAGATGTTTTCAACACACGGAAGACACGGTCAAAGAAAACAGAACTTGCTTCTCAAGGAAGTGAAAAACAGCAGCAGAATGTTCATGAAAAACAACAGCAGCAGAATGTTCCAAAAGAGAAAAAAAAGATGTAAGTTTTTTCTCATTAACAATTTCATGAAGTTTGTAGTAATATTAATTTCATGAAGTTTAATTAACAATATTAATTTTATGAAGTCTGAAACAATACTCAAAGCTATTAAACATCCTGTTGCTGCTGTTATTGCTAAGGAAAAGGTACATCTATACTTTTTTTAAATATGTTTACTAAATATACTTTGCAAGTTTAATAATTTACTTAATAATTGGCAGGAAAAGGATTCAGAGGATGATGATTTTGAATCATCAAAGAAAGTGAAGCTGGCTTCTTCAATTGCAACTTCTCAGAAGGTCAAACAAACTGCACTTGAATCTACTGAGAAGGTTGATGATATTACACCTACAAAGAAGCAGAAGATAGCTGCACTTGAGAAACCTAAGAAGGTGGCTGCAATTGCAGATCAAAAGAAGAAGAGGAAGATACTTTGATGATATTGTTATTTATTTTTTGTAAATATGATTAAATCTCATCTACAGGGAATGGATTCAGAAGATGATGATTTTGAATCATCAAAGAAGGTGAAGCAGGCTGCAACTGCAAATTCTGAGAAGGTGAAGACGGCTGCAAACATTAAAGATGAAAAGAAGAAGAAGAAGAAGTTGAAGGTACAACATACTTTAGTGTAGAAAAATGTAGTAGAAGTTGATGAATAAAAGTGTTTAAACAAAAGTTGATGAATATTTTTGCAGGGTCCAGATTCTGAAATTGTTGATGTTGTAGCTTCAAAGAAGCAAAAGACGACTGCAAATCCCACTACTCAGAACGTTGAAGAAGAAGAGAAGAAGAAGATGAAGGTATAATTACTATTATTATTATTTTATACATTGAAAATAAGTAAGTGTGCTTACACAAGATGAATAATGTGGTGACAATAATGTGGTGACATTGCAGGGAAAAGTTTCTGAATCTCTGAAGAAAAAGATGAAAAAGTCGGAAAAAGTTAACAATGGAAAAGAGAATGAGGTATATTTTTCTACTGTTAAATGACTGTACTCTAGTTGATGGTATATTAAATGATTGTAGTCTAGTTGATTGTAGTATTTATATTTTTTTGAAAAAGTAAAAAATCTGAAATTATATAATTATTGATTGTATTCAGGTCAAGAATGACGACAGCACCGACAGACATCGCTTCCAAACTCGCATGAGTCCGTATCCTGTCGTAAAGCTGTGTGAATCACTTTCTAAAGAGCAAAAAGATGCAGTTAGAGAAATAGGATTTGGTGGGATCCTGGAACTGCAAATGAGATCAAACAACATGGAGCTTCTCCGATACATTGTTGATAACTTCGACTATGCTCGGGCTTCCATCAAGCTTGTTGAAGATGAGATTTTGATTGATGAAGATGATGTTGAAGCTGTGTTTGGCCTACCAAGGGGCCCAGAAGTCGTTGTCGAGGAAGTCGGTAAGATACATATATTTCAATAACTTTAACATCAATGCATTTCTTTTAATAAAATCTTATAATGGATATTATATAATTTGATGCAGGGAGGTATAGCAGAAATGAACAATCAGGCTATGTTTCATTTCTGAAGGCATGGAGGGATAGATGGCATGTGAAGAAGGGTGGACCAAGTGCCAAAGATATGTCGGCTGTCCTCTCAGGAAGAAAAGATTTTGGAAGAAACTTCAAGATAGATTTTGCTGCACTGGTTGTTGGGTCGTTGTTGTCTGGGATCCAAGAATACTTTATAAATTTCAAAATTCTACATTCATTGAGAAATGTAGATGAAATTGTAAATAAGGATTGGTGTAGGTACACCTACAAACATCTGATTTCTTCCATTACTGAATGGAAAAATTCAAGTAAAGCTTGGTTCACAGGATCTTGCTCTCTCTTAACTGTAAGAATAATCATTTAAATTTCCTTCTTAATACTGTGGATTTTTTTAACATCTGTTTTTTGTTTTGTTTTTTTGCAGTTAATCTACCTGGACAAGATGGTGTACAAGTTTCGAAGTGTGGAAAGGAGATTTCCCATCTGTTCGAACTGGACACAGGCAGCAATAACAGAGAGAATTGAAGAAAAGAAGTCAGAATTCGGAAGAGGAAAAGTAGAGCCAGCGTTTACCTCTTTCAAAAGATCAAATCAGTTGGGGAACGAAAAGGTATTAAAATTATTTGTACTTTTGAATGATAAATAACATTATAATACATTAACTGTATGATATAGGATAAAACTGAAGAATATGAAGAACAAAAGGTGGACTGCCCTGCTGCACCACAGTGTGAGAAGGAAAAGGTATAAAAATGTCATACTTCATTTACATTTTTGTCATACTTCATTTACATATCTGTCATACTTCATATATATGTGTCTCATACTTCATATATATCTGATTTAATGTGTATTTTTTTTTTTAATTTAACAGCCTAGCTATGACTATGATTTTGCCATGAGAATGAGTATGGGGTTGAAGGACATCTCAACCGCCATAGAAAACTTTGGTAAAATAATGTTCGAGGGAGGGAAGGAGGATGCCACAGCAACCATCCTAAAACAAACCTTCCGGGAACCAGAAATGGTAGAAGCAATGGTGGAACCTTCTCTCAAACCCTCTCAGCCTATCAAAGAAAAATGGTACGGCTTAGAAGACGAGGTATTCGAGGAACCATCTTTCTTGGCAGCCATGGAAGAACTTGAGCGGACTTATCAAATAAATACTAAGATCAAGAATGCAGAAGGCTTAACTCCAAGCTTCGATCTTGGAGTTTCCAGCCCATCTGATAATGAAGCAGCTAAAAATGAGGAGGCTCAAGAAGAGGTCGGAACTCCAATACCGGAGAAATATTTCTATGAGTAAGTATCATTTAGTTTAATTAATGTTATGATATTGTTTATATAATTAACCTATGCATTGAAACAGAATTATTCAGTTACTTTATATGTTTTTTTTAAACAAATATGTCATACTTCATTTTTCTGTATTATTTAGTTAATAATTTGTTTTTTTTAAACAGAATTATATACGAGCCTGATGATGTTAAAGATTACCAAATTCAAAAAAGACAGCCAAGAATGGTGAATAATCTGCCTCTGAATTTGAGGTCTCCTTTCTGGGTCTCAAATAAGAACAAGATGATGAGAGTGTCGAGAACGGAACAATTGATCTCAGATTATGCACTCATTCAGCATGATGAATCAAACAAGTGGTACTACTCATACTGCCTTTAATCTACTTTTCAATCTCATATTGCCTTTTTAATATTGACTTTTTAATATTCATTTAGGGAGAGTCTGTTCCAATGTAGAGATTTGTTCGCAACCAGATATGACTTTGCAGCTTTAAATGAGAAACAGTGGTTGACGAATAATTTCATCGACATTTTCTGTCACAAATTGAACCTTGAGAATCTAAGAAGGGCAGTCGGGCAGCCAAAAAGGATATTCTTCTCAACACTCGTATACGTAAGTATTTCTATTCACATTGTGAATTCTAAATATTTTGATTCTACATTACTATAATACTTAGTTTCAATATTGTTGTGTAATATTTTTAGCTGCAAATGAAGCACAAGATTGATGAAGAATCCAAAAAGAAATGTTTTCATAGTTTCATTGATAATGAGCTCTCACGAGCAAACAATTCGACTCTCAAAGATGTTGATTTGGTAAGTTAGCTCAACAAATATTTATTTGCTAATTCACATATTGAATCAATAACAGTGTGTGCATAATGATTGTTAAAATGCAGGTTTTCTTTGTCATCCTTGAAGATTCCCATTTCTGGCTGGTGTGTGTGAATTTCAAAGCACAAACGGTTGATATAATCGACAACAAACACGTGGAGCCACACAAATTGAGGAATACAGGCATATACACAAAAATTGCATTAACAATGGTAAGAAAACTTTGAAAATATCACTGTATAATTTTCCAAATATTAACACCAGTATTGTATTTTTCCTTATTAGGGAGAATTGCTTGGAGATTATATTTCAGAAAAGAACATAACCACAAAACACTCTGCTAATCTGTTTGAAAAAAGACAGTTGAAAATGCCGTGGAGATGCCCGGCAAATAATAATGATTGTGGGGTCTATGCTATTAGGCATATGGAGACATACAAAGGGGATGGAGATGATTGGGACAGTGGATTCGAGAAAGACAAGGTATTCTTAATTAATTTCAGTAACTATAAATTGTATTGGTTATAACTATGGTTTGTGTTTTTTTTTTTTGCAGGACAGTACTTTCTTGAAAGAGCTTAAAGCTAGATATGCAGCTTCTGTGATATTGATGGACATCAATGAAATCAAGACAGAAGTACTGGACAAAGCCAAAAGATTCACAACAGTATTGAAAATGAAGACTGATGGTAGAGATGACTGATGGTAGATGATAGTGGATGACTGATGGTAGATGACAATTTTTTTAACGAATTGGAGATGAGTAAATGGTAGATACTTTGTCATACAAGAGTTTTGTATGTTAAAACTTATTTGTTATCATTTGGCAGATACTGATGTTTATTTTGCATTATTTCTGATTTAGTCTTGTAAAAATACATAAGTAGCATGTTTGTTCTAATGGGAATTGAAGGTTCATAATATGCAATTTGAAGTATCAGATATTTAAAAATGAAGCATTATAAAAATTACTTAAATAGTTGCATATTTGTAAAAATGAAGTATCCAAAAATTAAGATGCATGTTTATTGCAAACCAAAATGAAGGTTAATAATCTGCAATTTGAAGTATCAGGAACTTTAAAATGAAGCATTGTAAAAATTACTAAAAACCCTGAACCCTAAACCCTAAAATCTATACCCTAAAAACCCTAAACCCTAAACCATAAACCATAAACCATAAACCCCAAACCCTAAACACTAAACCTTAAACCCTAAACCCTAAACCCTAAACCCTAAACTCTAAACCCTAAACCCTCAACCCTAACCCTAAACCCTAAACCCTAAACCCTAAACTCTTAACCTTAAACCCTAAACCCTAACCCTAAACCCTAAACCCTCAACCCTAACCCTAAAACCTAACCCTAAACACCCTAAACCCTAACCCTAAACCCTAAACCCTAAACCCTAAACCCTAAACCCTAAACCCTAAACCCTAACCCTAAACACTAAACACTAAACCCTAAAATCCTTAAACCCTAAACCTTAAACCCTAAACCCTAAACCCTTAACCCTAAACCTTAAACACTAAAAATCCTAAACCCTAAAAACCCTAAACCCTAAACCCTAAACCCAAAAACACTAAAAACCTTAAACTCTAAACCCTAAACCAAAACACTAAAAACCCTAAACTCTAAACTCTAAACCCTAAACCCTAAACCCTAAATAGTAATACAAAATGAAGGTTTATAATCACTTTAAAATGTAGTATAATTGTTTAATAACTGAAGCATCATCACTTACAAATTGAAGTATGACACCTTTAAAAATGAATCATGAACATGGCCGAGTACAACAAACAATCTGATGGTGAAATGAATAAATTAGAAAGCAGCAAATTGAAAATACTGTAATTCAAATGTCTTACAATAACCAAAAACCAAAATCTCAATAAACCAATATTTTTACAAATGACTAAAGTAGAAACCAACATTCCTCGTGACCCCGACAAATCTAAAGTCTTGTACTCCAACATGGTGTATAATTGATTGAAATCTTCAATCATCCATCTCAACAACCTGGCCTATTTATTTTCCAGTAAACAACACAAAAAAATGAAATTTAATTAGTAATCAATAACTGAAAAGTAACAAACGGAAAGTGTCTGAAATGCTTACCTAGTAGACTCTCTCAAGGGAACAAACAATGAACTTGTTTCTTCCTGAACAACATGTAAGGTACCACTCCCTGAACTTGGGTGAACAATATATGCATCCTTCTGGACCTATAAAAATATAAGAAATATTTGCAATTTGAATGCATCCCTGTCTCCATAGTTAATAGTATATTCAAATATGAAGTACTATAATACCTGCATATTTTGAACAGCTTTCTTACTTTGAACCTTTGCACTCTCAGCTCGTTTCCTCTTCCCCTGGGCTTTATTATTTACTTTCTCAATCATGGTTTTTGGCCTCTTCTCGCGTCGACCTTGAGAGCTTTTGCTTGGCGGATTCTGAATGACATTACTGGACACAGAAACTTCATCGTTATCGTCAAAGAAAATAGGTCTAATATCTGCATTGAGCCTATTCATAGCATATTCAAAAACTTCTTCACAAATCTGACGAGCAGAGGCATTATCTTCACTCGATGAAATCAGCCTATAAAATTTCCTAGAAATCTGCATGGTCCAGAGAGAAGCCGCCATGGAATTTGAAGAACCACGACTAGTGTCAACCAACTCATTCCCAACAATGCGATTAGCAACAACATCCTTGCGCCACCTCCTCGAAATAAATGATTCCGGGATGGCAGAAACACAGTTAATGTCATATATACGAAGACAATGACAACACAATATACCCACCTCTTCAAACAGTTTGCAAGTACAAGTAATGTAATTTTGCTTTTCATCAAAACAAACCTCATGCCTTATCTGCTCACCGCCCTGAACCCACACGTAATATTTCAACATTCCAGCATCACTCGGGACAAAGGACTGATGGCATTGGTTCCCTTTCAAGTACTGCTTCTCAAACATAGAATACACCAAAGGAGTGTACACATTTCTAGCATGTATAAGAAGTCCAGCCTCAGTCAAAGCCATATAAGGTTTACCTTCAATACTACGCACATCTTCACTAAACTCCTTGCTTCTCCACTCAGAAATCACAGACACAAAGCAATGGTAGAAATCACAAAGACCGGCTGTCTTAGATAACCTCCTGGAAATTGAGTGGTTCGTGCTCTCGCTCCTTTGAGACGACAATATACCTCCAGAAAACCACATTTTGTTATATGCAGGACACCACTTTTCCCTCAACTCATACAACTTCACAAGCCATTTCTCACTTTGACACTGAAACTTAGTAGTCATCCTGCAGGAAACATAATGATGTATGAAGCAGACTTAAAATGAAGCATGAAACTGGAGTATAATGAAGCATGAAACACGAGGATAATGTAGGACAATGAAACAGAATGAAACAATACATAACTTAAACATGACAATAGAATGATACTTACTCTCCCCAATATAGCTCGAATTCAGCAATTGTATCAACATCCTTGAGCACATAATTGAACAAGGATAGGAACTCGCTTTTTTTCTCTCAAAGCCCTGATATGTTTCTTAGAATTTTGTATAATTTGCCAAATACAGAGACGATGTCGTGATGTAGGAAAGATCACAGAAATCGCAGCAGACATGGAAGGACATTAATCAGTCATAATAGTCACAGGATGCTTATTATTCATCGACCTCAGAAAAGTAGAAAATAGCCACTCAAAGGACTCAACCTTCTCATTCACCATAAAGCCACAACCAAACATGATATTATTGCCATGGTGATTCATGCCGACAAAAGGGGCGCAAATCATGCCGTATTTGTTTGTCCGATACGTAGTGTCATGCACCACCAAATCACCAAAAGTCAGGTAATCCTCCTTCATACGACCATCCCTCCAAAAGAAACTAGTCAATCTTCCTTCATTGTCAACTTCAAAATCAAAGAAGAAGTCCTTCTCATTAGATTGTCGGTTTCTGAAAATCTGAATCAAAGTGTTACAGTCCGTACCATCAACAGCCTTCAACTTGCCTAAAGCATTATACGCATCTCGAGGGCCAAAACCGAGAAGAGGTGACCCACCAGATTGGTTTTTCAAAACCCTCACAGCATCAGCCACACCAACACCACTTTTCTGAAGCTCTCTCAAATAAGCAAGTTGGTTTTTAGAAACTCTCCTATGAGACCTAAGAAGATAACTGCCCGACGGTGGACATAGGTCATGGTTGTGGCCTTTTACATGTTTACTAACAACCCACACTCCATTGATATCAACGTCATATTGAACTAGGGCTGGACATTCGCAACGCACAACCATTTTTGTATACAAAGGATCACCATCAGCTTTTTTCGGTTTAAGTCCAGCATGAGAACAGACATATCGTTTCATAGAAATACTTTTATCCACACGGAGCCTCTGTTTGCACTTTCGGACACTAAACCCGACATTAAATGCATAGCTGTTGTATACATGATATGCCTCACTCTCATAATTCACAACAAGTCCTACCAAGTCAGTATCAGGACCATAAACAACTTCATCTAGGTTTCCATCATCAAGATCAACAACGGGATTCGACTCCAATGCATCTAACAGAAATGAAATTATAAATTAAGCTGAAGCATAGACAAAATCTAGAGCTTGATCATCAACATCAACAACGCATAAAATCAGATCAACACATAAAAAACAAAACAGAAAATGAAATTAATTTTCAAAACAGAAGAACAAAACATGCAAATCAAACAGAAAATGAAATCAGAACAAAACACGCAATTCTAACAGAGAATGGATGGAATCGACATACCTTGGACCATAATCGATGACATATCCAATAAATCATCCATGCTTATGATTCAATTTCAAATTTCGAAGAGGACAGAGACGGAGAACGGGGTCGATGTCAGGCGAAAGACGAGGAATTGAGGATCGTGAACAACGACAAGGACTGGAACGGCGATAAATCGTGGAGGTGGAGGTAATCGGGGATGTTATTCACAGGAGGCACGAGTTGAATTGTAGACCGCACGGATGGAGCTGGTGATGACGCCGACTGGAGCTGACGATGAGGGAGGCGATTGGAGCTGAAGATGACAGCGGCGAACGGCGCTAATGATGACGGCAGTGAACGGCGGAGAAGAAAAGCGAGCTTTGGGGAATTATGTTGCGTGAGAAGAGAGAGAGAGAGAGAGAGAGAGAGAGAGAGAGAGAGAGAGAGAGAGAGAGAGAGAGAGAGAGAGAGAGAGAGAGAGAGAGAGAGAGAGAGAGAGAGAGAATTCGCGAGCTGAGGGGAAAAAAGAGGGGAAAAAATGTGGTCCAATTTTGACTGTTTCTTTTATTAGGTTGACTAGGTGTAAGATGTGCATTATACACAAGGGAGCAAGATATAATTTGCCTCAATATATTGTCTAAATAATATACTGAGTAAATAATATATATCTTTTTTGAGTTGGAGGCAAATTTGAGTTGTACTATTCATTATCTTCAAATTGAGTTAGAATTTGAGTTGAATTTTAACACCATTGGAAGCCATTCGGTGGCAAATTTGACGTTTGCGTCCAAATTTGCCACCCCATTGGAGTTGATCTTATTCCCAGACTCAAATTAAAGGAGTAACATGAGATCTAGTTTTCAACGATTACCACAATAGACCATCTCTTTTTTCTTTAATTGCTCTGATTAATCTTTTTTTAAAGATATATTCTTTCTATTTTTCAAAATTTTGTCTAGTTTCACTTTATCATTCTATTACTCATTTATTTACATATTATATCATTATTTTTTATTATTTAACACATGAAAACATTAAGTTTTCTTAAAATTCAATCTTATTTTTCTATGATTTTTTTTAAATCGAATGGACAATTGATGCAGACGGAAGCGTAAACACACAGATTAAAACTCGTTGATTTCGTAGAATACCGAGAATGAATTAAATCAAAATTCGTTGATTCCGAAGAATACCGAAAATTGATAAATTTCAAGAAAACCTTGAAGAACGAGAATACTCTCTTTTTATTTAATCATAAACAACTAATCAATTGAATGTCGAAAACAGAATATAAATAGTACTAAAACCCTAATATTAAAATATATAATATAATAGTAATAGCTTAGGCAGAAAGACACAATCTTTGCCTTTTATATCCGCATCATTCTCCTCCTCTAGGAGAAGGTTCGACCGCGAACCTGAAAATCGAGCATGAAGATGCCGGGATCAAACACCAATCGACGATAACCTTGATGGCGCGACGCAAATGCAGCGACACATTGAAGCAACGCATGAGCATCAGCACAGGATGTCACGAAACTAATAACCTTCGCAACTAGGAAATAAGTGATGAGTCCTATCATTGGGGGGCTTGAAAGCTTATGTCCATTAGCTTGTGCAGCCTTAGTTTCAAAGAGATAGCCATCATAAACAAAAGTTCGATCGACACGTTCCTCGTCTTCCCCAATATCACTGGCATGTACAAAAAATTGGGAATCAAACAAAGACAGAAAAATACCGTTTGCGTTCTCGGAATTTTCCTCATCCCAAAGTACGGACTCTTCCTCAAATTTAGGGGGACCATCATACGTGGATGACTCTTGATCCACACATTGCGTGTGAGGGTGAGAGAACGGACAAATATCATGACGGGGGCCGGTCGCGCCACACTCAAATCAGCATACTACGGCCGAAGCCGATGTCGACTCCACGTTGACGGCGGGGACTCCAAGCGTCGACGGGGGTAGGTGTTGAGCCTTCGTTAGACCATGAGTGATAGCAAGACGGAGATCTTCGAGTTCGACATCAAGAGCTGCGATCTAGCGGCGACGTCGGCGTCACGACGGGCTGCGGTTTCAACGGCTGATTCGCGAGCATATTGGCGAAGGAGAAGCATCGTTCCAGCTCTGATATCAACTGATGCAGGTGGAAGTGTAAACACACAGATTAAAACTCGTTGATTCCGTAGAATACCGAGAATCAATTAAATCAAAATTCGTTGATTCCGAAGAATAACGAAAATTGATAAACTTCAAGAAAACCTTGAAAAACGAGAATACTCTTTTTTTATTTAATCATAAACAACTAATCAATTGAATGTCAAAAACAAAATATAAATAGAATATAAATTGTACTAAAATCCTAATATTAAAATAAATAAAATAATAATAATGACTTAGGCAGGAAGACACAATTTTTGTCTTTTATATCTGCATCGACTATTGAATATAGTGTAATTATTAGCTAGATTACATTGAATATAATTATTATATACACCTACTTACTTTAAAGATTGGACCGAATCCATGTTTCAGAAATTATATACTCCACTCTATATGCCTCCAATCAATCATCGTGAAGTCGAGGTTGATTTTAGTTGTCTATTTGGGTTTGGGTACTTGGTATGTTTAAAAGGGTGCTAAACGTAATTGCACACTCAGATAAGACTAAATTAGTTATCATATTTTCACCTAATTTATTAAGTAATATATTTAATAAAATATTTTTGTCTTGATCACAAAATATAAACAATAAACAATGAAAAGAAAATTAGATGATCAATGATCATAGCTAGAATTGTTTTTTATATATATGTTCTTCATTTTAATATTTTACAAGTCATGTTGATGTAATTATTATACTATATATTACTAATTTTAAAATTTACTATATAATAGTAGTAATACAGTAGAAATTCCGTACAGTCATATCGTTGGGATCGAGAAAAAATATTATTATGGAGAGTTATTCTTATACAGAATTTTACAAAATAAAAATAATTTTTTTTATAAAAAATAATATAAATATAAAAATAATATTAATACAATATTAATAATCTTTAAATTTACAAAATCAATTTAATAGTTTTGAATAATAAAATTTGACAATATATGTGCAAAAATTATGTTTAACACAAATTGAATAAAATATTAATGAATCTAAGAACTATAAATTTTGATCATATATTATATGTTATTGATTTTGATAAATATTTCAAATCATTTTTAACAGGTTATTGATTTTAATAAATAAAAACATTATTAATAAATATTTTTATTGTATATTAATCATTTATTGGTATAAATCCTTAAAGAACTTAAAAAAATATATGATTTATGACAATTTGGAGTTTATTCTTATTTATAACTGGTACCTAAGACTTGAATTTTTTAATTACTATATGAAGTTTATTCCTATTTATAAATGGTCACAAATTTAGATTTGAATTTTTTATTACTATATGAAGTTTATTCCTATATAGAGGTTTCTTGTATACTTCTTTACACAAGTATGAATGTTTTTTTATAATTAAAAAGTGTTTAATTAAAATTTTCAATATATACTGCATTGCATTAAATGATGTTGTCTATAATAAGCACATGCAATTTGAGAAAATCAAGATTTATTTTTTAGGAGGGGCCTAGGCTCACGCTAGCCGTGAATTTATTGTCTTATAAATAACATTAACTAATAACCATTAGTAATTAAAATGACCTCAATTTGTGACATGCAATTAGAGGAGTTCACCGAGCGGATATTTCCTTAAAAAATAATTTATCTAAATACAGGCGGGTTATCAATTTTATCAACTATACACACCTTAATTTTACTTTAACCGTGCAGAGTGGGTGGTCGACTATGTACACATGACCTGCTCATTTTTTTTGGTGAGTTTTAAAATTTTAAATTGCCGTGTATTTTTTTCAATATAAAACCAACGTATTTAGGTGAATACGGATCGATTTAACGGGCGAATTAAGGTTTGACAATTTTTTCAACACCCTACAGGCTACATGCAATGCCTACCCTAATATATCGTTATATTTGCCGTGTTAGTTTTTTCGTGGCAAGTAATTCTAGATTGAGGAGCATGTGAAAATTCACAATCTTCTTTTAATTTCAATCCTCTGTCACTTTTCAACATTTATTTACTTCTTATAATTTTATTAATTTTAAATTATCAATTTATTTTTAGTGTAAGTACAATATTTTTTAATTTCAATCGTTAAATTACATTTAAAAGACAAAATATCATTATTGTTATAAACTCAAGAGATATTGAGAGGAAATAATAGATCCGAAACAGAGACGATTAAGAGAACATGAGAAGAGAATAGAATTGTTATGAATTGTTGTCCTCCATTCATATAGGAAGACCCCTTTATATAGGATACAAAGTAGGGATTCTGTCTTGTTCACCAAGAAAGGGTAAACTAGTCATTCACTAATTAATAATATTCATAACACTCCCCCTTGAATGACTATTTACAGGATTGCTGCCTCGTTAAAACCTTGCCAGGAAAACCCAGTGGGATAAAACCTCGACGAAGGAAAAAGAGTACAGCCTGCTCTCCCTGATTGTAATCACCGAAGATCTTTGACTTCTCGAAAATTATTGGTGATCAATCAGTCTCATTAAAACCTGTATATAACTAATAAAACCATATAGGAAAAACTTAGTTATTCAAATATAAATTTTGGTTCTCAGGACACAACTTTCGAATTGTCGAGTTTCAAATTCAATTGTATTATTGTATATTTTTTCGTCCTTCTGGGACATGCCTTTACCAGACATCTATATTGACTAGAGCATTCGCAATTGCTATAACCGGTCGGTAACTATTCTGGAGTATATTAGATGCGTCTAATGTCGAATATACAATCCTTGACAAATGAATAATAATGTGAACTTCAATTCAAAATCATTTGAACTTCAAGTTCAATATCTCACTTTATCACGAAACCAAACTCATATGAAACATTTGGATGTCATCATTAATTATTATCGAATGAAGTACATGCCTCGTTAAAACCCTCGTTATAAAACCCTTGTAGGAAAAAATACTCGAGGAAAAGAGTACATTACATTCACATTTATATTGTGGTGATTGTCTCGTTAAAAACCTTTAACTAAGAAAACCCTGTGGGAAAAACTTAGTAGAGGGAAAAAGAGTGCAATCACTGGTTTTCGGGACCAATCACCGGTCTTCGGGACCTTATATTCAATATAATTTTTGTACATATGTAATATGATATTTTACATGGTCAGATCATACATTCGATGCATATATCTATCGTTGTTGCTGCCATAAATATTAATTAGCGGAATTTAATGTCATCTTTCAAAATATTTGATTAACATCGAGTTTCTGCGAAAAAACTCTTGAGCAACTAATCTCGCTTTTATATCTCACCACATCATTATTCGTTTTTCGTACGAACACCCATGTATATCCTTCAGGAATAAAATTTTGAGGTGTATACTATATAATCAAAATATATCTTTTATTCAGCGAGTCATGCTCAGCCTCAATTGCTCGTTTCTTATTTTTCGAATGCTGCTGGCACACTATCATTGATTTATGTTTTGGATCCAGTTTTTCTAGAGCAACTCTTGAGGCAAATATGTCGTTGACGATTTTTTCCATGTTGATGACAATTCGTTCTATCAACCAAAACATTTCCCAAAATATTTAATTTTGTTGTTCCGCAATCCCACGATTTTCTATTATCATGTGCACATACTTTTTCAATGGGATTTTCATCTAACTCTCTTCAAGAGATTTTGAGGGTGACTAAATTTTATTACCGCGGATTTATTTTATATCTTGAGATCGATCTACGACGCTTCAGGCGTATATTAGAATCAACATTTGAGTTCATTACCAACATTTGAGTTTATTTTATATCTCTTTGGTATTTGAACTCTTATAGTTCATTTATCACAAATATATGTGATTTTGTCACACCTTCATTAATTTGTAAATGAATTTGGCAGATTACTTGCTAAACATTGCAAGTCACTTATTATCATGAACTTCGGGTTCAATTGATCGGTGCGTGGATCTAGAATTGAAGATCGTTTTCATTCAATGAAATTTCTCGGCATTTATATCTTTTATATTCTTATCTCTCCCTAATGCCGGGAAATGATCTTCCAAATATGCAAATTAGCGTAATTGCTATAAACCGATCTTCTGGATCGTGGGCTCGAGATATTATACCCGTTCATAAAAATACACTTTAGTGGTGATATTAATATAACTTGCATATGTAAAATTAATTCGCAGATGGGAAATGCTCGATTCATTTCCACGCACAATCATGATATCATCATCTTCATTTTTAAGTAAATTTGTAGTACTCGTGGAGATAATTAGTAAAGCTCTTCCGGAACTCACTCTTAACATGTCATCATTTGCATAACAGTATTTACCAATGATCCTTCGGAGATACATTATTTTTTATCAATGATTCTTCGGGGATACGGTATCTTTACCAATGATCATTCGGGATCAAAATATTATGTTTTATCAATGATCCTTTTGGGATCAAAATATATCTCAATATATAATTTTCTCAGAAATTACATTTAATTGGAATCGACTTTTTCGATATTCCATGAGTACCCACATAATAAGATAATTTGATCTCGATTTTCAAAAGATATCATTCAGGGATAATTCATATGTAATCATTGTGAAATTACGCCTTCAGCGTAGGATACCAATTTTTCGTGAAATTGGTCTTGAACTCACAGACAGCAGCTTCCGTCAAAGTAAAACACTCACACAATTTGTAGAACAAAAAGTGAAGACAAAGTTATGTAATAGTTTCCATTTCATTGATCACAAAACTTAAACTATTACACTTGTAGAGTATGGTAGGCAAAAAGTTTACAAGAAGTTTCCCGAGTGTCGCAACAACTCCCACTAACTTGCAAACTAGCACACGAGTACCTAAAGCTATATCTCCTAGCTCTAATCTTGGCACACGGCGCAAAAGCTACTACACAAACTCGAAGCTCGACTACGATTCTAAAAATCAGATTTCGTTCTCTCAAAATCGTCAAATGATGAAGTGAACATCCTTGGGTATTTATAGTAGAGCCGCACATGTGAGAGTGATGACGTGGCACGTTCTCATTCGTCGCATGCTTGGCCTATGTCACTTTTCCATGGATGACATCATCATTGTTGAACTTGGATTCTTGAATCTTGGAATCTTGAATCTTCGATTCTTGAATCTTCGAATCTTGAATCTTCAATTTCAAAAACAAACTTCAATTTCAATCTTGACTCCATCGATCTCAATTCTTCATCTTCAATTTCTCGTGAAATTCTCTAAGTGTTGAAGCTTCGAATTTCATCGTCTTCACGGTCGTCGATATTGTTGAAGTTGCAAACTTGGAACAATTCTTCATTTCCTTGAACTGAGTACCTGGTGAAAGAAATCACGTTGTAAGTACTTAGTATTAAAATCAAAGCAAAGGAAACATGAACTACGAAAAAATAACATAAGGAACAAAACATGTGTCGCCGTTTTTCATGTAACCCCAAAACCGGCGACTGCATTCTCCGGAAAAATGTCAAGGGCACGAGTCTCCGTTTTTCATGTCATGTCCACAAAACCGGCGACTTGTGTCGCTGGAATTTTTCCATGCCACAAAACCAAATCCAGCGACCTGTGTCGCCGTTTTCCACGCCAAGAATCCATTTCACCAAAACCGGCGACAGGAGTCGCCGTTTTCACGCACACTCCAAAAGCGGCGACTGCTGTCGCCGTTTCCACGCCACATTTCCAAAACCAAAAACCGGAGACTGAAGTCTCCGTTTTTCCGCATCGTCACCAAAACAGCGACTCTGGTCGCCGTTTCCCATGCACACCCATTTCGGCGACTGGAGTCGCCGTTTTCTTGTCCATTCACCCTTGCACCAAAAGCGGCGACTCTGGTCGCCGTTTTCATGTAACTTCAAAAGTGGAGACTCAAGTCTCCATTTCCACGCGCAAGGTAGTTGACTTCGGATTTTTAACCTGTAACCCTGAAAATCAACAAAGACAAAAAATACAAGGAAAAATATGTTGTCGCCAAAATCAACATTTACAATCTCCCCCTTTTTGGCACAACTCATGAAAAACAAGGTTAAGTAAAAACGAGATACAAGTATCTCCCCCTCAACCAAACAAACCATAAAAATAACTAAGTAAAAAGATGGAAAAACATCAATCATACAATCAATGAAAAACCATAAAAATACTTAGACAGAATTTCAAACCAAACATCAAAAACTTAGATAGATAATTCAAGTATCAAAACAGGAATTCAAGAGTTAAGCAAATATGAAAAACCATGCATGGACGAATAAGTTCAATGTTGTATGCATGCAAAATCAAAACATGAAAAACGAGTTTCAGAGTTAACACAAACAGAAATTGAAAAACTTGATCAACCACTTGAACTTCAGTCTTGTGCCGCAGCTGTTGGAGACGGATCACGTTCCGGACTTTCGATCAACTCTTCTTCGTCATCTTCATAACTGAAGCCATCGTCAGAACTGGAGTCATCACTATCATCAGTGTCGGTTTCCGGGTCCCCGAAAATATCGCGCTCACCCAAACCATCAGCTGCAGCTTCGTCAACGTCCACAACATTGACATCCTCTTCATCACGCAGACCATCAGACGGCATCGCGAACGACGCCCCTGGATTTGTAGTTTCACCAATCTTCCCTTTCCCTTTGTCCCGAGCATTCATAACACCTTCAAAAATGTCTTCATCGGTTTTCTCTCCATCGTCGCTCACAACTTCAATCAAGTTTCTTTTGGACAGCTGCGTATGAGCTTCCTGAATTGCGTCACGCACCATCTTCAGAATAAATGTATCTTTCAAACTGGCATCTGGGGCTCCAACATCTCCAAGTCCTCCCCCTTGTTGGATCTCCCGTTGCAGTCTCTTGAAAGATTTTTTCTGTTTTTCCTGTGCCTCGATCATTCTGTTGTAAGCATCAACATGTTCGACTTGACGCTTTTCCAGTTCTAAGGAGTCGACGTAAAATTCCTGAACCAACGCCGAAGGAACCACAGCTCGGTGACTATGAATCGGATGATGAGGATTCAGATATGAAGGAATTTTTGAAGTCGGACCGAAACCTCGAGGAACAACTCTCGGGGATTTAGCACCCTCAGCTTCAGGTTCTGCGACAGCAGCAGGCGGCTGTGGTTTCGCAGTTGACTGTGATTTCTGGCGCTTCGTAGCTGGGGACTTAGTTTTTGGAGATCTAGGCTTGCGCTTTCGTGAAGACTTAGGAGTCGGAGGCGGAGTTAAGATTTCCGGAAGCGCATCTCGGTTGACAAGTTCGCGCCAAGGTAAGTCGATCACACGCTTCGCCGGATTCAAGTATTTTCCCGTAATCTTGACTGCCCCATTTTTCTTCATCTTTTTCTCTGGGCCAGGATTTGGGACAAAGTCCTGGGCATGAAGCATCCCATAAATCAGACAAGGATGTGTAAGATGGATTCTCTTTTCTTCTGGCAGCTCAGCCTGCTTAATAATTCTCTCATCCGAGGTTTTGGCGATTTTACATAAGTCATTAAAAATGATTTGGCCAAGGTCAACCTGTTCGCCGCAGCCAAGGCGAAATATCAGATGCATTAGTTCCGGAGTCATGACCGAGGAATCCCTGTTAGCTATCCAGTTAGACATCCCCAGCCGATGAAGGACGCCATAAAAAGCAGACAGCTTTGAGGGTGGTGGCAGTTCAGACTTGACTTTCTTTTGGGTGAGAAAAGTCCCAATCTCCAAGTCTTTGGCTCTCTCCGCAGCCGATGGTGTCGTCCAAGTACCATCTATGTCAAGTCGTTTAAGAAACTCATTAATCGTGAAGGGACGAAACTTGTAGAGCTTGTTACGAAAGATAAAACAACCATACAACCGATTTTTCGGATCGGCAAATTCAGGAGACAAGCTTGCGTAAAACTTGTGGATTATAGGAATCGAGTAACGGTAAGTCAGATGCACAGAGTCGAACAGCTGCATCTGAGTCAGAAAATCCATGATACCATGGTTTTCGTAATCCTCTTTCAGGATAGTTCGGTCAGTGTGGATAGGAAGTGTTGTGATTAGTTTATGACGACGTTCAGCAGTCGCCGTAAAAAATTCTTCAGAGTGAGCTTTGGGACACTCTTCAATCCTTCGAATATATTTGAAGTTATCAGTCGATTTTTGGGATCCAGCTGATCCCGAAGAATGAGGCGCCAAGGGCGGTTTCTGAGAGCTGTGGGATTTTGATTTTGCAGCTGACCCACCACCAGAAATTTTTGAAGTTGGAGACTTAACTCCACTGCCACTGACGACAGGTTTCTTTCCTGAGCCACTTCCAGTTGGAAGCGCTGATTTTGGATTCTTTCCAGCAGACACAGTTGCAGCTGATGGAATTTTTACAACTTTCTTTCCATCCTTAGTTATCTCGCCAGCTGCGAGTAACCGATGATATTCAGCCCTGGGGACGACTCCACTGTAGATTCGGAAAGAAGCATCCTGGAACTTTGTTTTCCCTGACTTAGGATCTTTTCCCGGCTGACGGGCAGTCGAGAGTTCAGGAGTTGCAGATCTAGTCAAGTCAACGGACGTTTCGGCAGACGAGGCTTTGCGACGATCAACTTTGTCCAGATGAGCTTTAAGCTCTTCGTAAGCCGCTTTCTTGTCTTCAGGAGTTAGAGCATTCTCGAACTGCTCGTTAAGATATGCGGTCATGTCGGCCATCATGTCGTCAAAATTTTTCGCCATTTCAAAATTCAGAAAAAGAGTAACCAACAGTTAGCAGCTGTGAGAACGGGAACCACGGAAAAAGAGTTCAACTTCCGAAAACAAAGACAGGGCGCCGGATGCGCAAAGCAAGAGTTGCCGGATGCAACGGAAAAAAACAAGAATCCTAAGAACTGAGAATTTCGAGCGCCGAACTTGCAGTTGAAAGTCGAGAGATCGAGAGCTTGAGAGTTAGAGAATTCTGATGAAAGCGTAAATGAAATAGGTTTTCAACAAGGCCTATTTATAGGAAAAAGTTGGGCCGCCCGTCGGAATGAAAAAGCCCAGTCCAATACCTGTAAACAGCTCTTCTCAAGAAGGAAATCAGATCAAAAATACGAACAAAAATTTATTAATTTTGAAAATATTATTAAAATAATAATTTCCAAAAATAATAAATAATAAAATAAAATAAAATAATAATAAAATGAAGAGTTTAGAGATAATCAAACCATGGCATGAAAACCGAAGTTGAGAACCATCGGTTGAAAGACGAAGTTGAGTGCCATTGATTGAGAAACTTGAGTTGTCAATTTTTCTTGGACGTTGAGAGAAAAAAAAAAAAAAAAATCGGCTAAGGCAAAAATTCCAGAGACATGAGTCTCCGGTTTCGTGCCAAATGTGAGTCGCCGTTTTTCTGGCGACTTGAGTCTCCGGAATTTTGCATACGTGAGTCTCCGGTTTCGTGACATTGTCAAGGTAGCCAAGAAACTGGAGACACGAGTCTCCGGTTTTGAGGAGTCTCCGTTTTTGGGGCGAGTCTCCGGTTTTGTGCACGTCTCCGTTTTTGGCGTCTTCGGGACTTAGAAAAAAATTTTCGTGTCCAGGTCTCCAAAAATGTTGTCACATGAATTTTGCGAGTTGGCCGTCGCTACACTCAAAATTTTGACTTTAGAGAAGATAAACCACGTAGCGCTGGATATGAACTACAGAAATGCCAAAACAAAAACAACACATCCCGAGTTAGTCAATCAAGAGTTCAACACACACAAACATTCAAACACATTTTAGTGGAGATTTGAGGGGTGATATTAGGCAATGAAGAGCAAATATTTTCCCAGAAAAGAATCCACATTTCATCATTTTCCAAAAACCAAAATTTTTCACACAAGGTGATAGTAACTTTGAGGTAATGAAAAATCTCTCATATTAAAAACCGGTGAGATGGACCGAAGTATGTGATAGACATGTTTACTTGTCCTACGTCTCAGTCACAAGGAAGCAGTCGTGTTTCGTCGAAACATATTGGCAGAGTTAGCACCGCACAAGAGATTTTAATTCATGAATGCAAGGTGAACACTTAAGGCACTCCAATCAGGAACTAGCATTACTACAATCAGAGGGGAGCCGGGGTAACCGGCGTCCTCCAGACGAGTTTATAGCTTTAAATGAAATGCAACAGACACTCATTACAGCAGTCAGAGGGGAGCAAGGTTCACTTGCGTCCTCCAAAGTGTGATAGGAGAGTGTCTTAAAGTTCAGCGTCCATGTACAACCTTTCGAAGAGGGGAGCCGGGGTAACCGGCGTCCTCCGTTACTTGGCTTTATGGATCTATGCAAATGAAGCGATGAGTTTAAGCCATGTTCACATGTTCGCATTCAGCGGAATAAATACTCTTGTGTCCGAAGACTAAAAGCGGCCTCGAATCCATGTTTGTCTGACTAGACTAATCCACGACGATTCCGAGTGCGTATTCAGAAGTAAAGAAACTACTCTTTCAGACTTCAAAAATTTTCCGTGAACTCTTAGAGAGAACACATGCAGAGAGAATTTCTTAGTTTCTTAAATCTCTCAAAGTCAAGAGGTTTGGTAAAGATGTCAGCGAGCTGTTTTTCCGTTGAAATATGCTGTAGACTGACTATATCACGATCAACCAAATCTCTAATGAAATGATGTCGAATGTCGATGTGTTTAGTTCTTGAGTGCTGGACAGGATTTTCGCTGATTTTGATAGCACTCTGGTTATCACAATACAGCACTAATGGAGCACTCTCAAGGAGATAGTCATTCAACATCTGTTTTAACCAAAGTAGTTGAGTGCAACAACTTCCAGCTGCTACGTACTCCGACTCGGCAGTTGACAGGGCAATACAATTTTACTTTCTACTATGCCAAGACACGAGATTATTTCCAAGGAAGCAGCAGCTGCCGGAGGTACTTTTTCGTTCATCCGTGTCCGTCGCCCAGTCGGCATCAGAAAAGCCGACAAGGTTGGATGAAGTGTCGCGCGCATACCACAGACCTAGCTGAGAAGTTCCAGAGATGTAGCGGAGAATCCGTTTCACAGCTCTTAGATGGTCCTCCTTTGGATCAGCTTGGTACCTGGCACACATACAAACACTAAACATAATGTCAGGACGAGTGGCAGTTAAATAAAGTAAACTCCCAATCATGGAACGATAAAGAGTTTGGTTTACACTCCGGCTTTTCGTTGACGTAGACAGACGTTCGGTAGTTGCCATGGGAGTGTTAGCTGGCTTGGCATGATGCATTTCAAACCTCTCAACCATGTTTTTAGCATACTTACTTTGAGATACAAATATCCCATTTGGTCGTTGAGAAATCTGAAGGCCAAGAAATTGATGCAACTCCCCTTCAAGGCTCATCTGAAATGTTGAGGACATAGCTTCTGTGAAGGCAGTCACGAGTTTAGAACAAGTAGCTCCGAAGACAATGTCGTCAACGTAAATTTGGGCAACAATCATGTGTTTGCCTTCTCGCTTGATGAACAAAGTTTTGTCCACCGATCCACGCTCAAAGCCGAACTTTAGAAGGAAATCCGTGAGACATCCATACCAGGCGCGGGGTGCTTGTTTCAAGCCATAGAGAGCTTTGTGAAGCTTGTATACATGATTTGGCTTTTTCGGATCCTCAAAACCCTTAGGTTGAGCAACGTAGACTTCTTCTTCCAGCACACCGTTCAAGAAGGCAGCTTTGACGTCCATCTGTCGAAGTTTGATGCCTAGATGGCATGCAATAGCAATCAAGAGTCTGATGGACTCAATTCGTGCGACCGGAGCAAAAGTTTCATCAAAATCTATGCCTTCCACTTGGGCATATCCTTGGGCAACAAGACGAGCTTTGTTTCTGACGACTTGGTTGTGCTCATCTGTTTTATTCTTGAAAATCCATTTAGTTCCAACAACATTGATGTTTGAAGTTCGGGGAACTAAGGACCAAACATTATTTCGTGTGAACTCATTCAACTCTTCTTGCATGGCCATGATCCAAAAATCATCTTGCATGGCTTCCTTGTAATTTTTCGGCTCATTTTCAGAAAGAAAGCAAGAGATGCTGATTTCATTATAGATTGCAGAAGTGCAGATATTGTAGAGTTCAGTCGGAGAATTAGTCGGTTTCTTTGAGCGCGTAGTTCGCTCATTTAAGTTCCCAATCGTTTGGGTCGGAGGATGTTTCTTTTGAACGAGTCGAGGTGCCTCTCGAGTAGCAGTGGCTGGATTTTCAATGTGTAGCTCAGTTTCTTCATCTTCAGACGAAGAAGTGTCATTGTCCTGATTGCTAGAATTTCCAACTTCAGGTGAAGTATTTGGAGTAAAATTTTCTGGAGACACATTTTCAGGAGCAGTAGTTGTGGGTGTTGGTGGAAAATTTTGATAATCCAAAATTCCTTCTTTAACCCAGTTTTCCTCAGTATCTTTTCCAAGAAAGTCTTGTTCATCAAAATTTATGTTAACAGTTTCGATGACTTTCTTAGTTCGAAGATTGTAAGCACGATAAGCATGGCTGTTTTGGCTATATCCAACAAAAATACCCCGATCAGCTTTGGCTTCAAATTTCTTCAGAGGATCACGATCCTTCAAAATATAGCAAGTACAGCCAAAGACACGAAAGTGTGCAACTGAAGGTTTCTTGCCATTTACCAGTTCATAGGCAGTTGCGGTCGTCCCAGATCGAATACTTATCCGATTCAAAATATATCCAGCAGTGGAGACAGCTTCTGCCCAAAAAGTTCGTGCAAGATTTTTCGAGATAAGCATTACACGTGCCATTTCTTGCAGCGTTCGATTCTTTCGTTCGGCAATCCCATTTTGTTGAGGAGTTTTTGGGGCCGAGTATTCATGATGAATTCCTTTCATCATACAAAATTCGTTGAAGCTAGCATTTTGAAATTCAGTTCCATGATCACTTCTGATCCTTTTTACTTTAGCCTCATGATTCGTTTTGATCCATTTCACAATGCCCTTGAAAGCATCAAAAGTTTCATCTTTGGTAGCCAAAAATCTTGTCCAAGTGTAGCGAGAAAAATCATCGACGACAACCAACACATATTCTTTCTTTGCTATACTTTTAACCTCCATTGGACCCATCAAGTCCATATGTAACAGTTCGAATGGAGCTGAAGTGCTCATGAGCATTGGCAGTGCCGGATGAGAAGTTCTTGTCAGCTTACCCTTCTGACAGTCACCACACACTCTTTTCTCGATTTTGGGGAGTTGAGAGATTCCTCGAACAATCTCCCCCTTAACCAATTTGCTCAAATTTCGAGTGCTGGTGTGGCCAAGTCGTTGATGCCACAAATCAACTTCATCCGGAACGGTCACAGAAAAACAACTATACTCAGTTGTATAGCAATTATTTTTGGCTCGTGGACCTTCCATTATACACTTTCCTTCACCATCAAAAACTCTGCACGATTCTTTATCAAAACTCACGTTCAGTCCTTCATCACACAGTTGACTGATGGAAATCAGGTTAGCAACAAGTCCTTTTACATGGACTACATTTCTGATAGGAGGTAGTCCTTTGATTTGTAGAGTCCCCTTTCCCTTTACGACGCCTTTTGCTCCCCCTCCAAACACCACGGGAGCTCCAGTCATAGGTTCGTAATTTTTCAGAAACTTTTTCGTGCCAGTCATATGGCGGGAACAGCCACTATCAAAATACCAAATTCCTTTGGTTCCAGTCTCAGATGCGTTAAGTGCGACATTGCAGAAAATGAGTTCTCTTGGTTGCCAACAATTTTTGGAGTTAGAGTTAAGTTCAACTTTACTCTTTTGAGACTTAGGCACCCATATCTTTTTGTCATTCAAATTTTGGACATTTCTCTCAGCCACAGTCTTCAGAATTTTAGAAATGGGTTTCTTTACGTCCTTAGCAACCTCAACTTTCTTCTTATCAAAATTTTGTGACTTTGTTTGAACCCTCGTGTTCATATTTTTCTCAACACTCAGCTTTTGAGAATTCCGTGATTTTTCACTCTTTGTCATCAATTCACAGTTCATGTCAGCTTTAAGTTTGTAGCAAAAAGGTCTTATGTGTCCAAGCACATTGCAGTAGTGACAGACATATTCTCGTCGTTGACGAGTTTCAACTTTCACAGATGTCTTGACAGAACCGGATTTAGATTGCGAGTGTCCTACATTCGGCTTAACACTCTGAGTTTTGTTCAACCTTTTCAACAAAGTTTTCTCATATGGCAGAATACCACGAGGATGTTTCACGATATTCCTTGGAAATTGATATGTCTCAGATTTAGAGTTCGAAATCGAAACTGACTTTTGAGGTTTAGATTCAGGAGACTTAACAATCTTTTTCCCTTCAGCAATCTCTTTTCGTTTCAATATTTCAGACTCAGTTTTAAGTTCATCCTCTGGTTGATCATTTGATGCTTTGACGAAGGTCACATCTTTCTTCTCAGGTGTAGAGTAAATAGATTCAAACACTTTTTGAAATCCAAGTCCATAACGATTAGGATTCATGTACGAAGCAGCATTGTCAAACACCGAAGAATTTGTGTTCATCTTTTTCAACAGCTCATCAGTCATCTGAAGTTTTTCTTTCAAAACATAGCACTCCTTATCTGTCATAGCAAGATCAGTTTGAGTCTTCAAAAGTGATGATTTCAGATCATCGTTCTCAGAGTCAGAGTTTTTGAAAAGAGTTTGAAGTTTCTTAACTTCGGACGTTTCCTTCTTCAACGAAATCTTCAGTTTTGAGTTTTCAGAACTCAACCTCTCACACACTTCTCTTAGTTTGACAACTTCTTTGTAGTTTTTATGTTTTTCTTCGAAAAGGTCATCAAACTTGATTTTAAGTATAGTTAGAGAGTTGTTCAACCTCTTCTTCTCGTCCGTTGTCTCTTCAACTGAGTTTTTCAACTCAACAACTTCATCATACATCTTTCGGTTAGCAGTCGTGAGTTCGTTACAAGAATCTGTAAGAACTTTCAAAGACACTTCCAGAGTGCTATTCTCAGTGATAGCAGTGTCATGTAAAGTTTTGAGTTCAGAAAGACTCTCTCTTAGAGTGAGTAACTCAACACATACGTCTTCAGTTTGAGACACTTCAGATGTCATAACAATCTCATCAGTCTCAAACACGGATTCAACATCCGAGAAAATATCATCGTCACAGAAGTTTCGGTGTGCAGTGGCAACACGAAAGATATTGTCAGCAGTTGCAGTGTCCTTCAGAAAACCATCAAAAACAAAGTTTTCAACCTCCACATTTTCAAGGTCGAAATTTTCACCAAAAGTGACAACTAGAGCGTTGTCCTCATCATTATCTGAATCATCATTCTCAGATTCCTCACTTTCTGAGATAACATTTTCATCATCAATTACAACATAGCTCACTGGCAGTTTCTTTTTGCGATGCAAGTTGGGACACTCATTCTTGACATGTCCAAATCCCTTACATTCGAAGCACTGCATTTTAGAAACATCCTTGCTAGTTGAAGAATATGGAGAAAGTTTTGTTTCCTTAAATTTTTTGTCAGTGAATGAAGTTTGATTTCGGTTGTCTGAGTTTCTCTGAAAAGAGTTAGAATTTTTCTGAAACTTTCGAAAATTTCGGGCACGATTCTTTCTCTTAAATTCTTGCTTCACAAGGTACGTGACAATTTCAGTCAGTGCAGCAAGTTTATCAGAATTATTCGAGTTCATCAAACGTTCAATTTCCTCTGCTTCATCGTCATCAGAATCATCTACATCAGCTGAGAAAATACATTCAGACTTTTCATTTCTCGAAGGAGTTTTCTGCGGTTTCGAACTTCTTGAGCTCTTACCTTTTTCAGAGATTTTTAGAGCAGTCATCGGTTCATAAACAAGAGACATTTCAGGGTTGCTACGCAATTTTAAGGTCAAGTCATAGTTTCTCAAATCAGCCATTAAGTCTGCATAGTCCCATGTCTGATTCTTTTCTTCTCGTGCTTCAAGAGTTAGCACTTTACTTTCGAACCGAGAACTTAGACTATGAAGAGTTTTCTCATAAATCATGACGGCAGGAAAAGTTTCTCCAAGTTCATGAACTTCGTTCACATATCTCATGATTTTGTCTAAGTACTCATTTATGTCTTCATCTTCTCTCATACGGAGTTGATGGAACTGAGCAGTGATAGTTCGAATTTTAGAGCGCTTCACGGCCTTACTTCCTTCGCATGTTCTCTGAAGAGTTTCCCATGCGTCTTTCGCTGAAGTGCAATTTTTCACCAGTTGGTACATACTTAGTTCCAACCATTCACAAATAAGAAGTAGAGCCTTGCTATTCGCAGTTGACAAATCATGCTCTTCTCTAGTCCAGTTGCGTTCAGGTTTGGGAATTCTTACTCCATCGGCATCTTCAGTATACGGACACACCCAACCTTCCAAGACAGCCATCCATGCACGAGAGTCATGGCCTTTAATTCTAGCAGAAACTTTAGCTTTCCAGTTAGAGTAGTTCTGATGAGTAAGCATAATCGGTTTCTGAACAAACATTGGCGACTCCATTATAGCGGAAATATGAAGTCAAGTAACGGATCACGTCTTATACGTATGACGTCCCGCTCTGATACCAAATGAAATTACGCCTTCAGCGTAGGATACCAATTTTTCGTGAAATTGGTCTTGAACTCACAGACAGCAGCTTCCGTCAAAGTAAAACACTCACACAATTTGTAGAACAAAAAGTGAAGACAAAGTTATGTAATAGTTTCCATTTCATTGATCACAAAACTTAAACTATTACACTTGTAGAGTATGGTAGGCAAAAAGTTTACAAGAAGTTTCCCGAGTGTCGCAACAACTCCCACTAACTTGCAAACTAGCACACGAGTACCTAAAGCTATATCTCCTAGCTCTAATCTTGGCACACGGCGCAAAAGCTACTACACAAACTCGAAGCTCGACTACGATTCTAAAAATCAGATTTCGTTCTCTCAAAATCGTCAAATGATGAAGTGAACATCCTTGGGTATTTATAGTAGAGCCGCACATGTGAGAGTGATGACGTGGCACGTTCTCATTCGTCGCATGCTTGGCCTATGTCACTTTTCCATGGATGACATCATCATTGTTGAACTTGGATTCTTGAATCTTGGAATCTTGAATCTTCGATTCTTGAATCTTCGAATCTTGAATCTTCAATTTCAAAAACAAACTTCAATTTCAATCTTGACTCCATCGATCTCAATTCTTCATCTTCAATTTCTCGTGAAATTCTCTAAGTGTTGAAGCTTCGAATTTCATCGTCTTCACGGTCGTCGATATTGTTGAAGTTGCAAACTTGGAACAATTCTTCATTTCCTTGAACTGAGTACCTGGTGAAAGAAATCACGTTGTAAGTACTTAGTATTAAAATCAAAGCAAAGGAAACATGAACTACGAAAAAATAACATAAGGAACAAAACATGTGTCGCCGTTTTTCATGTAACCCCAAAACCGGCGACTGCATTCTCCGGAAAAATGTCAAGGGCACGAGTCTCCGTTTTTCATGTCATGTCCACAAAACCGGCGACTTGTGTCGCTGGAATTTTTCCATGCCACAAAACCAAATCCAGCGACCTGTGTCGCCGTTTTCCACGCCAAGAATCCATTTCACCAAAACCGGCGACAGGAGTCGCCGTTTTCACGCACACTCCAAAAGCGGCGACTGCTGTCGCCGTTTCCACGCCACATTTCCAAAACCAAAAACCGGAGACTGAAGTCTCCGTTTTTCCGCATCGTCACCAAAACAGCGACTCTGGTCGCCGTTTCCCATGCACACCCATTTCGGCGACTGGAGTCGCCGTTTTCTTGTCCATTCACCCTTGCACCAAAAGCGGCGACTCTGGTCGCCGTTTTCATGTAACTTCAAAAGTGGAGACTCAAGTCTCCATTTCCACGCGCAAGGTAGTTGACTTCGGATTTTTAACCTGTAACCCTGAAAATCAACAAAGACAAAAAATACAAGGAAAAATATGTTGTCGCCAAAATCAACATTTACACATTGTTTCAACGAGAACAATCGAATTTGGCGTTTCACTATGATTATCATGATCTAACTTTATTAAAACACATTTAATGTTTGAACTTTGCTTCTTCGGGAGCATGTAACTTTATTCAAAACATTTAATGTTTGAACTTGGCTTCTTCGGGAGCAGTATTTAATTTGATATTTCTGCGTAAATATCATATATGTTTTCTAAGAGCATTTAAAATTTAATTTTGATATTTATTCATAAATATCATATCATAATGTTCTTCGAGAACATATAAAACTTATTGCTACTACGGGAGCAATTTATTTGATATTTTCAAACTTATTGCTACAACGGGAGAAATTTAATTTGATATTTATCGAATAATATCAAATCATGATGTTCTTCCAGAACGATCAATATAATATTTAAAACACAAGTATATGTTCTTCAGGAACATTCAATTTAACTGATATATTAAGAATAATTGATTTGATATTACTTCAGGAATATCAAATTATAATGCGACTCAAACTTGTGAGTCGAACTTCATGATTTTTCCACAACCAATTAATTCAGAATGCCTCGACAGATTTAAAATCTTGTAATCTGGATTCAATCATACCACAAGTTTTTTGTAGTACGACCAACTTCAGGTGATCATATATTTCTTTTAAATCTTTCCACAAAGCTATTGGATGGTAGTACGACCAACTTCGGGTGATATCTTTCTTTTGAATTTTCCACAAAGCTAGTGGATCTTTCACGGTAAATTTTCAAAGATATTATTCGAGATTATTAGTATATACTCATAATCAATTTGATATTGATATTTCTGCGGGAATATCGTATCACATCACGATGTTTTTCAGGAACATTTAATTTTTAGATTTGATATTTCTTCAAGAATATCATATCATAATGTTCTTCAGAAACATTAAATTTAATTGGTTTACTCAGGATAATTAATTTGATATTACTTCAAGAATATCAAATTATAATACTCTTCTGGAACATATGATATTACTTCAGAAATATCAGATTATAATGTTTTTCTGGAACATATGATATTACTTCAGGAATATCAGATTATAATTTTCTTTTGGGACATATGATATTACTTCAGGAATATCAGATTATAATGTTTTTCGAGAACATATTACTTTTGTGAAGAAGGGAGAAGAAGTAGATATATTTATAATTATTTAATAAATATAAACAAAATATAAATTCTTGCCTTATAATTCGGATCTTGGATGGGTAGAACTTGGATGCAGAATGAGATTGAGCTTCTCGTGCTGATAACGTGTTATAAACTCAAGAGATATTGAGAGGGAATAATAGATCCGAAACAGAGACGATATGAGAGAACATGAGAAGAGAATAGAATTGTTATGAATTGTTGTCCTTCATTCATATGGGGAGACTCCTTTATATAGGATACAAAGTAGGGATTCTGTCTTGTTCACCAAGAAAGGGTAAACTAGCCATTCACTAATTAATAATATTCATAACAATTATTATATATTTTTCAAACTAGCAATATTTTTTTGCATTTATTTATTTTTATTTACACTATAATATTATTTTAAGTATATATTTTTCTGGATAAATTTTATAGTTATTTAGTTCAATAATTTAACATACATAATATAAACTTATATGTAAATAATTTATATTAATCTCTCTATTTCTCTATCTCAAAAAAATGATTCACCTTATGTAGAGAATAGTAGTATTTATTTTTACTTAAATTATAGAATATATTACTCTATCTATCTTTATAGAATAATTATATTTTTATTTTTTAATTTATCTTTGAAAGTCAATAAAAATAAATATATCTAACTTTAATTGCCATATTTTAGATTGTTTATTGTTGGATTTTAAATTTCTTTATCATTTTAATTTTGTATTTAAAAATAATAATTTTAATTTAAAATTTATATTTATTTTTTAAAATTTAAGGAACAACAACTTATTTTATTAATTTAAAATTATATTTTTATTTTTAAATTTATCTTTAATTAAAAGTCAATAAAATAAATATATCTTTGTAAACTTTAATTGTCATGTTTTGGATTGTTTTATTGATGGATTTTAATACTCTCTGTTCAAGATTTTTTTTACGAGCACTTAGATTAAGAAACAAATATAATTTTATACTATTTTGTTAAAAAAATGTAAGAGTAATTTAGTAATGTATTTAAATTTTAAAGTAAAAAAAGTAAAAGTAATTGAGTGTAAAAGTAGAAAAAATAAGGGAAAAGTTTATGTATATAATTTTATTTGTAAGTAAAACAGTAACTAAAATATTTTTTTGGGTGTTCAAATATAAATTTTCTCTCTCAAAATAATGTATACTTTATTTTTTGATCCGTCTTTTAAAATATTGCACACCTATAAATGGAATATTTGTTCACAACTTTATTTTTTTAGTACACATTTATTTACTTTTATATACCATTACTTTTTCAACTAATTACTTTATTATTTACACATCAATACCTATTATACCTCTACTTTATATTATAAAACGCATAAAAATCACATTTTTCTTAATTCACGTGCAAATTTTTCTATGCATAATATTTAGGAATGAAGAGAGTATGTGAGGTCAAGGGTTATTAGCTCAGTTGGTTGAGCAGTTGAATTGAAGACTGTGAGGTCCTAATTTCGAACATGAGACATTGCAATTGACTTAGAAAAAAAAAGTATGTGAGATAACTTAAACAAGAAAGTATGAGAGCATCATAAATGGTAGGTACAATCCCCATGAATGAGGGTAGTACCCATGGGGTAGCTAAGAATAAACCCATCTCCAATAGGTAAGTACACACAATTTGTGATTTGTCAATAAATTGTACTTATTATACAAAGATACTTGTGTTGTATGGATAGCAAATGCATGCATAAACCAATCACAAAGCAGTCACGTTCATAGCATGTGTTTCTACAATATTTATTGGGGTCCTGAATTTTCGGAAAGCCTCAATTATTGGGCATAGTTGTTGATGACTTTAAATTTTAAAAGTACTAGTTTGATTGTTAATACATCTAGTTTCTTCAATTCAATCTATTGTTGTTGATAGCTATAAATAAAAAAAAAAGTATTTTATTTAGTTTGTTTGTAATGTTAAGATTTACGTCTAACCGCATCGCTGTAAGAAACGATAAATACAAATGAAAAATTGTTTGTAATGTTAAGATTTACGTCTAACCGCATCGCTTTAAGAAACGATAAATACAAACGAAAAATAAACGAAATTAAGAGAATACAAGAATTTATAGCGGTTCACCCAAATAGGCTACGTCCACTCTCGCCGCTGCAGCTCTTTCACTAGAATACTCATGTTGAGCCACAAAAATCTCCCACAAACGACGCGTGTCATGGGCCCACCTACCAGCTCACTTCTACGAGAACTTGGGTCGAGGCGAAAGGTCCACCCTTCGCGGAGCACAAGTACATTCGGCGCTGGAAGAGAATACCCGTAGAAGACTTCTACTAGACCCGGGGCCATACACACAAAATAACGAGTCTCGTGACCATACCCCGGACCGCGCCAAGGCACCCGGCACGGGCGACGCCAACCATATATACGGGACGACGGGTTCCGAGACTCACGACCTCGCCCGAGCTTACATGCGGGACAACGAGCGTCGAGCCCTCCGAGCACCAAGCACGGCGATGACGACCATACACGCGGGACGATGGGCTCCGAGCCCCAGGACCGCGCCCGAGCACCATGCACTGGTGCCGACGAGGACGAGGACGATGGGGCCCACTTGCCAACGCACCATTACAATGATCAGAACAGGCCCCGCTCGCGGTACACGGGCCCCGGACATCACGACCGGACACCGAAGACCTGCATGCAAAGGAATGGGCTCAACGGACTCGGGACCGCGCTCGAGCACGGAGCACGGGCACTAGCAACCCGGGGTGCACAAGGATGAGGATGATAGGGCCCGAGGCCCGGGACCGCCCCAGGCCCCGAGCACGGCAGACCACCGTATTAGTAACCCACAACGGAGTACGGAGAACATCTGACCATACACTAGCCCCGGGCTCCGGGACCGTACCCCGGGCACCATACAGATAAGACCTACACCAGACAGAATTGAACAAATAGAATACGTTCCTATCTTTGCATGCGTAGGTTACGTGTCGATAATGAACAGGTGGATTCTACTCAATTCCCCTATAAATAGAGGCGATCCGAGACAACGAGAGGGGAAGAGACGAACCTACTAATAAACTCACCGTAATAGTTCTCGAGAAAGAACACACAGAAAATACCTTTAAATACAAGTAAATAAATAGAAATATTAATATCGAGCATTCAAGCCTAGTCTTGGTCTGATTTCATTTCAGTTCCCTTTCTACATACAAATATCCATATTTTTTACGTCGTCTCAAAACCCTACCAAGCGCATATAATATATAACAATCCCCGACAAAAACGACACGGTATACTCACGCTCTCGACTATTCTATCAATTCTAATAACTCTAAATGAATTAACCCCAATTTACACGAGTAGGGTATTAAATAGGGGAGGGAAACTTGGATAGAAAGAAAAGTCATCAGCGGATGAAAATTACGCAACTTGTCGGCTGACAGGGATAAGTGTCGGCCGACGCTCAACTCTCAGACGCGAGTTTCACCGCGGGCTCAACCTCGTGATTGGCATAGTATCGATACACTTCGCTACTGTCGGCCGACAGGCCTTGGTGTGGGCCGACACCAAGCCATAAAGTCGGCTCGACTCCTTGGCGCCTCCCCGACGCATGTACGACTCCCGCTCTGATGTCTCCTTCTTCATTCCGGCGTGAATTCGACCTTCACACCCAATAATCTCCCACTTGAAGCTAATCCATACCCCTATTATTTCTTCTTACTTGGAGGCGAATCTCGATCACCACCCACTGCAGCGGCATCCCTGGTCCTTACCAACATCGTCCAGTCGAAGTTTCCACCAACTTCGACGCATCACGACTTCTCAGGTACTTTCAGGCCTTCTTCAACATGCAATTTGACTTTTTCATAAGCTTTCCTCCAGCAGAGACGCAAGAAAACTTACCTGAATGCATCAACTTGTTTTCTTTGGTCTGGTTAGAGGTGAAATGTGATGGAATAGTTCCATGCAATGCACTTTAGCTGATTAAACTACAAAAGCCGAGTACAATTCTGCATTGGATGCAGCGATGTTGGCAGTTTGAATTTGAAAGTTCTTGGATGAACTAATTAGCGTAACTAGATCGGCCCATCTGATAGCTCTCTATTTATTGTGGAGTTATCGCGCAAGCCAATGAGGCTAGAGAGCACCACAAGTCTAAAACGATGCTCAGGAAGTTCCACATTATCTGGAAGATGGTTTTGTGGAGACATCGAGATAATAAAGTTGCAACTTTTGGAAATGTTGCAAACCCGCTTTCTAAACCTCTCTAGCAGTCTAAGCTTGAGACTTTCATGACTGCAATAAAAATCGCACATCTTAGAGATGGGTTGTGATTTCTATTACTGTATTAGATAATTTTGGAGATTTGCAAAATATTCACTCATATGTGTAATAGATATTTCTTCATATAAATGTGGTTTGATTTATATGAATTGTCAAAAAATGATTAAGTAATATCAATTGAGTTATGAGGTCGGCTTACCGCATAATAAAGCCCCAATGGTTGAACTGATATACTTGAATCATATTGTTGTTCCTAGTCCGTTTCATCGAGGATGGACAAACTGTTGATACAAAGAACTAGATTGTAATGTGTACTATAGCGTCGTTTCATGGGCTAGTGACATAGGGCGTCGAGTACAATTGCATAAATATTAGTTGGGAGCTAATGATCAAACACACCCAACTAGAATAGTATTTGAGATTTCGAATCATAATACTAGTTCATTGACTGTCGAGCGATTTCCTCTAACCTGAGTAGTCCAGAGTAATTCTATTGTGAAATGGTATACTTTGATACTAGTAAACGTCTGTCATAAAAGGAGGTTATAAAACTAGTTATTGGGTGTATCAGGAAGCAGGTGGGAGAACTTGGATTTACAAGATGGGATTGTCCTCCATTTAATACGAATCATATGTCTTATCGGCCACTTGGAGAGTCGAAACTGCGAAAAATACGTGGTCACGTCTAGATTCGTATCATGGTGATAAATCCGGTTTTGTAGTTTGTCTCATAGTCCAAGAAATGTTTGAAACGATTGAGGATTACTTGAGTCTTACCTTAAGTTCAAACTTAGACATAAAGTGACAACATGAAGTTGGCAGCACACTGGCTCTGAAGGCCAAGTGGGAGATTGTTGGATTGTGTCCTTCGAACCCATGTGTGCAATCGATTAAGTCATATGGTCATCTCCGAATGTTAAATGATATATTAATAATTTTATATATTACTTAGAATATTATTATATTATTGATAATCACACCTACAAGGTCACACACGAACTAGAAGTCAAATGAAGAAATTGCTTTATATTTATATTGATTTTAAAAAGCAATAAATATATAAATTAGGTTTATATATAAGTGTGATTAATGGATTTGACATGTCACATGGTGTGACATGTCATGCCACATGGAATAGTGACTTGGAGTCATTAGGGCACATGTGGCAATGATGTGGCATTGAGTTAGTGGGTGGAAGTTACAATTTCACCCTTAACTCTCATCATAATTGCACATTATGTGGGAGGTTAATATTAATGATTAATATTAACTTTATTGTGGAATTATTAAGGTGAAAACTCAGATTTTTCACTTATTCTAATCTTCATTTTGGAAATCACACTTCGAGAGAGAGAAAGAAAGCATAGTGTTCTTCTCAAACTCAAGAACATTCAAGCAAAATTCTGCATTTGTCTTCCGTTTGTGTGCAACACGTAGAGGCCAGACCATTTGTGCGGTTACACATCCGAAAAGACCAGAAGCAAGACAAGAGGCTTGTCAAGGTATTCTCTTCAAAGTTCATTGCAAGAAGATCGGATCTTCATCACCGAACATCCATCGACATCAACAAGGCACGCGTCAACCAATGTAAGATTCGTTGACCTTCAAACTTACATTGGTTGACGCGTGCCTTGTTGATGTCGATGGATGTTCGGTGATGAAGATCCGATCTTCTTGCAATGAACTTTGAAGAGAATACCTTATATATATATATATATATATATATATATATATATATATATATATATATGTGTGTGTGTGTGTGTGTGTGTGTGTGTGTATGTTTTGGATATGTGTATATATATATAAATATAAATGTGTTTATACACTCTTGTGTGTACTAAGATCAAAGCATGGTAGATCTATATGCTTTACACGCTTTCGCACTCACGTTCTATCGGTTGGACCGGTAAAACCTTCAATCCCTTGGGTACCATCAATCTCTATGACCACCACGCATGCAATCGATATCACCATTCTCCAATCTCGTCTCCCCACTACTATCAGCACCACTTGCATTCTCTAATTCTCCGGTGCTATCCATAACATGCCTAGGCTTGATCCCGATTTCTGAATACTATTCGGGTTAGTATTCCCAGTGTCCCTGACACCAATATGCGTGCACGATTTTTACAATAGGTGATCCCGACTCACCATCCATCGAACGAATTCCTTGGGCAAAGGCAGTTGCCCACGTGGAAATTGTGTTGCCGCATAGCTCATACAATCTACCAATCTTTCTTTCGTCTCACAAAATAAGTCGCCCTGGCTTAATTTCAACACTCTACCTTTACCGAAATTGGTACCCCCTAGGATCTAAGGTGCTTAAAGAGATAAGATTACCCTTTAGGTCTGGAACGTACCTTGCAGTACAGAGAGTTCGAATATGCCTATTGAACATCTTGATTCTCACAGTTCATGTGTCGCGTATCTCACACAATGTGTCATGCCCCATGACGCTACCGTCGTTTGAGTAGCGCACTAAATAAATTTATAAAAACCTAAACCTTCCACCAACAAGTATAGTGTCAAGTATATGGTCGATCCCACGAGGAGTTTATTGTTACTTTCTCCTGAATTTGTCCAGAGGGTTGTCATGATTTTAAAAGGAAATTTTTATTCGGTGTGGGCACAGCGGTTCCGTGATCACCTTACTACCTTGACTGAAATAAAACAAAAACAAAATAAAAATGAATTAAGAACATTTGGGCAAGTCGTCACCTTGATCACACTGGTCAAGTGTTTACTGTTCACTGGTACAAAATATTTTGCTAACAACCTCGTCATTTGGTTATAGCTTGTCCAATTTTAAAGTATAAACGCCCTATAATGTCACGCACGCAAATATCTCAACCCTTATTCACTCTTTCAGTTTAAAGTCTTACTAGATCTCTCTATGTAAAACCCCTAGTATTGATCAATTTGACTCTATGTAGCCGCATGAATCTTAGTTGACCAAACTGCCTTAATTTCCAAGTGAACCCAAAATGGTCAATAGCATGCCAGGACACACACGAGTCATAAGGCCACATCTCCAGCAACATGTAATACTATGAGGACGCCTCTCTGCGCGTTGATCCGCGTATGTGTGTGTTAAGTATAGAGGGTTTCCTACTGGCTACTGTAAGTTGCTCAAATTCATAACATCCTGTAGAAACTATCCTGCTGCATCGGGAACGAAACTAAGTTCTTAGCTTTTTACGATGCTCTGATGCCAATTGTTGTGATATCCACGCCAAAGAACCTCAAACAAAGCTCTGATGCCACTTGTTGCGATATTGAAACTAAATCGCTCACGGGTCTCGAATTATATATGAGATGACGAATAAAAAAGATAAACGAAAAAGATGATCACACAAAATTACGTGGAAACAAAAAACACGAGAAAAACCAGCGGAAGAAAGAATCAATCCACTACATCGTTGAGACTTACAATAATTCACTCTATGATTTTCGTGTACCGGAGTACTCCAATTTATATGTATAGCAATCCTATCAAATTGGAAACAATTATGATTAAGAATAAATCATTTTACTAATATAATTCTAAAATATTACTATAGAAAGTTATTCTTATATAAAGTTTTACAAAATAAAAATAATTTTTATCTTATAAAAAATAATATAAATATAAAAATAATATGCATCGAACATTATGTATCTTTAAATATATATAATCAATTTAATAGTTTTGAATAATAAAATTTTATTGTAAAAATTGTGTTAAATCTAATGATTATAAACTTTGACCGTTATTGATTTTGATAAATATTTTAAAATATCTTAAATATGTTATTGATTTTGATAAATAAAAATATTATTAATAAATAATTTTATTATATATTAATTATTATTCTTATATAGAGGTATAAATTCTTAAAACGGAATTTAAAAAATGTATTATAAAAGGAACTATCAATTAAAGTTAATTGCATCCAACGAAGTCGAACCAGCGTGAACTCGCATGCACGTACGTGATGAAGGCATTATCCCATCTACCTTAATCGACCGTGACAATTAACTACCATAATTAATTAACAAGAGATTTCACACCCGTACACTTGGTTTGGCCTTATTTTGCCGGCTCCTTAAATATTTATTATATTTTAAAATATTTAATAAACAATTAAAATATTAAAAGAATTTTAAAATAAATAAATATTAAAAGAATTTTAAAATAAATAAATATTAAAAATAATATATATAAAAATGTTAACGGCTAAGTATTTTATAGTATAATTTATTTACGTGTTTCAATATTTTTATAATTTTCGATGGTCACGTCAATGCCATTTAGTGTGCATATACATCACTCCTCACGCATGTGATGATGTCATCAAAAGGCATTATCCCATCCACCTTAATCGACCGTGACAATTAATTACAATAATTAATTAACAAGAGATTGCACACCAGCGTGCGAGTTATAGCAGTCCTAGGGAATTTGTCCGTTTCTCGCCTCAATTTTCAACTGATTCGAGTCATAATTCAACATTTTTTTCCAACCAATCATATTTGATTGTTTTTCTCTTTTTATTTTTGCAATATATATTAACTAACATAAACTATTATCTTAAACAATGTATCAAACCTTAGAGTGACTAATAGTATTAAAAATAGGCCGGAGTATTGTGTTTTGAACTTGATTCTTTTTACTTCATATTTATCTATTTCAAAATTGAGGCGAGAACGAAGTGTACGGGTGTGAAATCTCTTTTTAATTAATTATGGTAAATAATTGTCACGGGAATAAGGTGGATGGGGTAATGCATTTTGATGGCATCATCACGTGCGTCGGCGGCATGCGAGTTCACGCGGGTTCGACTTGGTCGGATGCAAATTAACTTTAATTGATAGTTCAATGTATCAAACCTTTGAGTGACTTATAGTAGTATTAAAAATAGGAGGGAGTATTGTGTTTTGAACTTGATTCTTTTTACTAATTAATATTTATCTATTTGATTATGACTTTTATTTTACCAATATTAGAAGGTTCTCCAGCCTTATTAGTTAGATGAGATCCTTAATGTTAAGTGTTTCAAATTGAATTTTCAAGTTATATATATATATATATATATATATATATATAACATGCCACCCTCATGCCAATACCGCAATAAACAAAAACATCATTTTGAGTTGAATATATAAAAAAAGAATGGAGGGAAGTAGTAGCTTAGCCGGAAGCTTTCGAGCTAGCAGTTCGAATCTATGGCGAAATACGGGCGTCGAAGTCTTCTCGACATCCGCTCGAGAAGACGACGAAGACGCCTTGAAATGGGCTGCGCTCGAAAAGTTGCCAACTTTCGACCGCCTTCGAAAAGGTCTTCTGCTCGGATCCAAAGGCGCTAACAGCGAAATCGACGTTCGTGATCTCGGGCTCGCGGACAAGAGGGGTTTGGTCAACAGATTGGTCAACTCGGTGGAAGAAGACAACCACAAGTTCTTGCAAAAGCTAAGGAACAGAATGGATAGGTACGCATATGGATCGCATATGGATCGTCTAATTAATTATTTATTGGAGACATTAATTAATTGATTATGCATAATCGATCGTGCTGAATATGCAGAGTCGGCATCGATATTCCGACTATCGAAGTGAGGTTCGAGCATCTCAAAGTCGAAGCCGAGGCCTTCAGTGCAAGCAGGGCTTTACCGTCTTTTGTCAACTTCAACATCAACATGATAGAGGTGAAATTAATTCTTATGAAGTTGAGGGGTCGTTTTGCAATATTTGAAAGATATATATTTTCTGACTGATTTGTATTGTTTTATTTATTGCAGGGGTTTTTGAACTCTCTGTACATACTCCCAAGCAGGAAAAGGCCCTTTCCTATACTGAAAGATGTGAGTGGAATCATCAAGCCATGCCGGATGACTTTGCTTTTAGGTCCTCCAAGTTCCGGAAAATCGACTCTTTTGCTCGCTTTGGCCGGAAAGCTCGACCCCACTCTTAAGGTAAATGTACTTTTTGGTCAATTAATTACTCTATGTTAACGTTTCAAATGTATTGCAGACTTCAGGAAGAGTGAGTTATAACGGACACGAGATGAGTGAATTCGTGCCCCAAAGAAGTGCAGCGTATATCGGTCAACACGATTCCCATATCGCAGAAATGACCGTGAGAGAAACATTGTCGTTTTCAGCTCGATGCCAAGGAGTCGGCTCACGATACGGTTCGTGCGCAATTATATATGTAACATGTTAGCAGAACTGATATATATGGAGAGAGATTATATCATAAAACTTCCTATAACATAGCCTGATTCTACATTTAATCTTTTAAATTTATAAAAAAAAAAATCAATTCTTAAGTGTATTGGATAGCTCTCTTTAGTGCAATCTGTCTTGTCTTTGTGTGAAGTTAATTCAATTGAGTGAGTGTCACGAAAACATAATTTTAAAAAACAAAATACATTCAATTTTTTTTCTTTAACCCGTGATACTTGATTATATCATATCATATACTTGAGTTATGTTAGACTTACAAGACCTTTTGTTATATTATCTCATTTATATATTCTGCAATCGATAAACAGAGATGTTAGCGGAATTGTCGAGGAGGGAAAAGGCAGCAAATATCAAACCTGATCCTGATCTTGACATCTACATGAAGGTAGACTTGTTTGTGTTTATTCGATTTAGTCTAAACGAAAACTATATACTACTAGATAATAATTATATATTATATATAGGCAGCAGCCACAGAAGGAGACGAAGCAAATGTGGTCACAGATTACATTCTCAAGGTATTGGGGCTAGACATCTGTGCCGACACTTTAGTCGGAGACGACATGATAAGAGGCATCTCCGGGGGACAGAGAAAGCGAGTCACGACCGGAGAAATGATGGTGGGCCCCACAAAGGCTCTGTTCATGGACGAGATATCGAACGGTTTGGACAGCTCGACGGCTCACCAAATCGTGAACATGCTGCGTCAGCATGTCCACATCATGAAAGGGACAGCTCTCGTCTCCCTCCTGCAGCCGGCTCCCGAGACCTACGATCTCTTCGATGACATCATCCTCTTATCCGACGGCCAGATCGTGTACCAAGGCCCTCGAGAAAAAGTGCTCGGTTTTTTCGAGTCCGTGGGGTTTAAATGCCCGGAAAGAAAAGGAGTGGCTGATTTCTTGCAGGAAGTGACTTCGGAAAAAGATCAGGAGCAGTATTGGGCGCGAGAGAACGAGCAGTATAGTTTCGTCTCGGTGAGTGATTTTGTCGAGGCGTTTCGGGCTTGTGATGTTGGAAGGGTGGTCGGGGATGAGCTGGCGATCCCGTTCGACGAGGCCCGGAACCATCCGGCAGCATTGAGTACACGAAAGTACGGTCTTGGTAAGAAGGAGCTCTTGAAAGCGTGCGTCGACCGAGAGCTCTTGCTGATGAAGAGAAACTCCTTCGTCTATTTCTTCAAGCTTTTCCAGGTGAGTTATGAGTTATACTTTTGGACTAAAACTGACTGAATTGAACTTAATATATATGAATTGAACTGAAGCGAACTAATCGCAGTCGGCCTTAACACGATTACTGATCTCATTTGCGTTTTGCAGATGATGGTGATGTCGCTTGTGGCAATGACGGTCTTCGTGCGGACGAAGATGAAGAAAAACACGGTGGAAGACGGAGGAATATACACGGGCGCTCTATTCTTCACTCTCTTCATGGTCATGTTCAACGGGATTTCTGAGATATCGATGACCATTTTCAAGCTTCCCGTCTTCTACAAGCAAAGGGACGCCTTATTTTTCCCTGCGTGGGCGTACGCGCTTCCCTCGTGGATCCTCAAGATTCCGGTTACGTTTCTGGAAGTCGCTATATGGACCTTCTCGACTTACTACGTCATGGGCCTCGACTCGAACGTAGGAAGGCTGATGAAGCAGTACTTCCTGCTTTTACTCGTGCATCAGTCGGCTTCGGCGCTCTTTCGTTTCATAGGAGCAGCCGGTAGGAACATGATCATTGCGAACACGTTCGGGTTGTTCTCGTTGCTCCTGATCTTTGAACTAGGTGGTTTCGTCCTGCCACGAGGTAAGCAAACTTTTTCAAGTCGACGACTTTGAAGTAAAACGACGGCTCAATTTTTTGCTTTTTTTTTTCTGTTTCAGTTGATGTGAAGAAATGGTGGATATGGGGATACTGGTCCTCGCCGTTGATGTATTTTCAGAACGCGATTCTAGTCAATGAGTTCAGAGGGCATAGCTGGAGCAAAGTCAGTCGTTGCCTCAATCCCTTGTTTAAATATCAGAAACAGTCTTGTAACTTTAGCTGATTCAACAAAACAGTTTATAAGTTGGTCGAAAATCATAGTCAGTCATTTCCAGACAACTAATTGAATCGTTGGCGTTTTGTAGTTGATAAACGGAACGGAGCTGGGAGTTCTGGTGATGGAGAGTCGAGGTTTTTTCCCTCAAGCGTATTGGTATTGGATCGGAACAGGGGCGACATTCGCATTCATATGGATATTCAACATCTGCTACCTCTTATCGCTCGCGTTTCTTAACCGTAAGTACGCTACTTTTTTCATCCATTTTCGTATCGGTATCACACTACACATCTAACTCATGTCGCAGCTTTCGAGAAACCTCAAGCCGTAATACTCGAACGATCCGAAAACGAAGCGCAGGGAAACGAGAACAGGCAAAGAGGAATGATCCTTCCGTTCGAACCACACTCTCTCTCGTTCGACAACGTCCGATACTCTGTCGACATGCCACCGGAAATGAAAGGCCAAGGTGTCGCCGGAGACAAACTCGAGCTCCTGAAGGGCGTGAGCGGTTCGTTCAAACCGGGCGTTCTCACGGCTTTGATGGGAGTAAGCGGAGCCGGAAAAACGACGCTCATGGACGTGTTAGCCGGAAGGAAAACGGGAGGATATATCGAGGGAAACATCACAATCTCAGGGTATCCGAAGAACCAAGCCACGTTCGCTAGGATTTCCGGATACTGCGAGCAAAACGACATCCATTCTCCGAACGTGACGGTCTATGAGTCCTTGGTGTACTCGGCTTGGCTGAGGTTGCCTCGAGAAGTGGACGAGAAAACGAGAGAGGCTTTCGTCGAGGAAGTGATGGAGCTAGTCGAGCTTACGAAGTTGAAGGGGTGTTTGGTTGGGCTTCCGGGAGTGAATGGGCTCTCGACCGAGCAGAGGAAAAGGCTGACGATCGCGGTCGAGCTTGTGGCGAACCCTTCGATCGTGTTCATGGACGAGCCGACTTCAGGGCTGGACGCTAGGGCCGCTGCCATCGTGATGAGAGCGGTGAGGAACACCGTGGATACGGGGAGGACTGTGGTGTGCACCATCCATCAGCCCAGCATCGACATTTTCGAAGCATTCGACGAGGTAATTAACTGAACTGAACTGAACTGAATGATTCTGAACTGAACATAATGAGTCTAAACTGAACTGAACTGAAATAAACTGAAAATAAGTACAAAAGAATAAGGCCTAAACTTTTATCGTGATCTCGCAGCTATTTTTGATGAAAAGGGGAGGACAGGAAATATACGTGGGGCCACTGGGTCGTCACTCGTCCCATTTGATCGACTACTTTGAAGGAATCGAAGGGGTGACGAAGATCAAAGACGGATGCAACCCGGCTACGTGGATGTTGGAAGTGACTACTTCGGCACAAGAGCTGCTTTCGGGGGTCGACTTTGCTGATCACTACAGAAACTCGGACTTACACATGTCAGTCAGATTTTCTCTGTTTACTCTGTAAACATCTTCGTTTATTCTGATTCTGACGATGATCACATGTGTGTTGATTTGAAGGAGGAACAAAGCCCGGATCAAGGAATTAATCGTCCCTCCTCCGGGAACAAAAGACCTGTTTTTCCCAACCGAATACTCGCAATCTTTCCTCACCCAATGCATCGCCTGCTTGTGGAAACAGCACTGGTCGTACTGGCGTAACGCGCCTTACACGGCCGTACGGTTCACGTTCACGACAGTCATAGCTCTCGTGTTCGGGACAATGTTCTGGGATCTTGGATCCAAGTGGTAATAAGTGTATATATATATATGTCGATCGATAATTCATAATGTCTGATTCTTATGCATCGATTGTTTTCAGGAATACTCAACAGGACTTGTTGAATGCCATGGGTTCTATGTACTCTTCTGTCCTCTTCTTAGGATTCCAATACGGCTCAACCGTGCAACCCGTTGTAGCCGTTGAGCGAACGGTGTTTTACCGAGAGAAAGCAGCCGGGATGTATTCGGCCTTGCCATACGCTTTCTCGCAGTTTCTCATCGAGATTCCTTATGTCTTCGTGCAAACCCTCGTTTACAGTCTCATAGTGTACTCGATGATGGGGTTCGATCGAGACGTTGGGAAGTTCTTGTGGTTTGTGTATTTCGTGTTCTTGTCTTTACTTTACTTTGTGCTGTATGGCATGATGACCATGGCGGTCACGCCGAATCAGAATATGGCGTCCATCGTTTCTACCTTCTTCTACGCGGTCTGGAATCTCTTCTCGGGATTCATAGTCCCAAGACCGGTATATATATATATATATGTTTCCGTTTATGATTTAACTGCACGTGTATATATATAACTAATAACTTGTGATGTTGTCTGATGGATGCAGAGGATACCGGTGTGGTCGAGGTGGTACTATTGGGCCAACCCGATGGCGTATACCTTGTACGGTTTCATAGTATCTCAGTTTGGGGAAATCGAAGATGTGATGGAAAGCGGAGAGACGGTAGAAGAGTTCTTGAGAAATTACTTTGGGTTCAGACGAGATATGCTCGGAATGGTTGCAGCGATGACGCTAGGATTCGTCGTTGTTTTCACGTTCATCTTCGTCTATTCTATCAAGTCTTTCAACTTCCAGAAGAGATGAATGTTTTGTTGAAATTGCAAGGCTGTCTTTAGTCATCTGGAGTACTTAAGGAATATGTGTGTGGTTTGTAGTAATTTTTAAGAAACATTAAAATATCAATGTGACTATGTAATATGTATGCTTTTCTGTATCGAAGACTTTAATTCTATTTTGTTGTAAGAAGCATTTCCATATCTTCTCTTTTTGCTTTAACGTAAATATAATTCTCAAGAGTAGTTCTCAAGAGTGATTTTATTAGTTTGAGTTGGTTTTGTAGATTCATGAGATAATTCAGTATAAGTATAAATATTAGTAATGTAGAACTTTTGTACAATTTCGAAGTCAAATTAAACAAAACTAAAAAGAAAGGATAAATTGATTAGTAACAACAAACATATAGAATAAGACATAGGAGAGGTATGCATAATTAATTAACCCACCAAAAAGATGTGCATAATTAATATAGTTTATAATTAATTCTATTGCACAAAATATAGTCTCTTTTATAAGATCCTTAAAGTTTGCTATAAAGAACGATTGCATTAATATAGTTTATAACTAATTCTATTGCACAAAATATAGTCTCTTTTATAAGATTCTTAAAGTTTGCTTAAAGTATAAGATTCTTAAAGTTTGCTATAAAGAACAATTGTATTAATATAGTTTATAATTAATTCTATTGCACAAAATATAGTCTCTTTTATAAGATTCTTACCTATTTAAATTCACTCTCAGTATAAGTATAAATATAATTAGTAATGTAGAACTTTTAGACTATTTTGAAGTGAAATTAAACAAAACTAAAAAGAAAGGATAAAAAAAAATACTCCAAACAAAATAATTATGTTGATCAGTAACGACAAACATAGAATAAGGCATAAAAATGTATTTTAGAGTGAAAACATAAAATATTTACTTTAATTTTAAGAGGTATGCATTATTAATTAACCCACCAAAAAGATGTGCATAATTAATATAGTTTATAACTAATTCTATTGCACAAAATATAGTCTCTTCTATAAGATTCTTAAAGTTTGTTATGAAGAACGATTTTGTACTATCTATATTATTGTATAAAATAATGAATATTTTAATGTTTCATTTGAGTGTGTTGGTAAAAAAGTTAAAATTTTTGGAAACTTAATTATTTGATTGAGGAAGGGTTTGCTTATAAAGTGAAGTGAAGTTGAATATATTATTTTACATACGATTTTAAGCAATACTATAAAATAAACTCTAAAAAATATATGAATGATATATGATTTTTTGAATTCACTTCCATACAATTTCAGAATGATACTATAAAATAAACTCTAAAATATAGGAATGATATATGATTTTTTTGAATTCTCTTCGAATTTACCTTTTGATCTAAAATAAATTCTGAATTTACCGATTTAAAATAAACTCTAAAATATATGATTGATATTATCATTTAAATTCACTCTTAATGTTTAAATTCACTCTCTGAATTTACCAGAATTGTATACTTTAAAATATACTCTGCACTCTCTTCTCTTCTGACAGTCACGTGAATGTATTTAAGTTAATCGTGGATATTATATAAAAAAAAATTTTATTTTTTATTATTTTTTTCTAATTAATATTTTTAATTATATATATTTAATTTCTTTAATTTTTAATATTTAATCTATATACTCCATCAAAATTCAAGTTAATATTATAAGCTGAAAATAAATATCTCACCATATTTTTTTTAATAGATAAAATTTCACATAAAAAGGGAGACAACCTAGTGCCTGCGTGGCTTTTCCCAAAACATCTCTATCTCTCTCTTACCTATTTATAACGACCACCACCTCAAACACACACACTCACTCACACACACAGTCTAATGAATGACCAAAACCCGCCGGCGACCGGTGCCTGCCGGAGAAAACCGCCGAGGAAACGAGCCCCCGTTCCGACACCGTACCAAGACAATATTCCGAGCAGGGCTCAGGCCCGAAACGAAGTCGCGGCTGAGCTTAGGCTCCACTGGGCGACTAGGGTTCACCAGGCCCGAATAAATAATAATATCAACCAACCAGGGCCCGTTTCTGATCAAGAATTTGACTCAACGGGCTTTCCTCCTCGGCCCGTTCCATATTCCTTTGGACGAGAGATGATGCTCAATAATTTCGGCCCCAACCTTATTCCTTATCTTCATCCGATCACCGATTCAAAAACCTCCTTCTCTCCACCGGGCCCTTCAACTTCTCGTCCGCCGGCTGAGGGAACCTTACCCTGCGTCGCCGGATCTACGATGACGGATGAGTCGGGTGAGCGGGCCGGGCTCATGGAAACCGGGCCCTGTGAGGATTTCGGTGTGTTCGAACAACTGATGGAGCTTCCGGAATGGATGAACGCAAACGGGGACGACTCGTGCGGAGGTGATTCCTTTGGAGATACTGCTTTGCCATGGTATGATATTTAATTTTAATTTCTTGATAATCATGACAAAGTAATTAATGAGCTAATTTGAGTGTAACAATAATAATATTAATGGAGAGAGAGAGAGAGAGGTGTTTGCTCTATGATCCTACTTGGATTGATACTTTTTTGTTATTACTTACATAAAGACTTTTATTTTTGGCAAAAATGGAACTGGGGTTTGGGGTTTGGTTGGCCCGAAAAGAACTCGATCGGGCCTCTGAGAAGCTTGGCTCCTATTTTTGTGTTGAAATCGTGTTAGGATACATCTTTAGGCTGTCTGGGATTCGGGCCTGCTTAAGGCCCGTTTTGTTCTTGATCAAGAACAGTTAAAAGGACCTCGTGCTGGATATATTCGATTAGTTAAGACTCTACATATGAGAAAAGGTGGTGTGAAACGAAATAAAAAATGAACCACTCGGGAACTATATATGCGATGAATATATATATATATATACATCATTTGGTTGTGATTAGGATCCATGACCGGGCCGGGTTTTAGTGGTTCTTGAATACGAGTTTGTATATCGTACATACAAATTATGATAGCAGCTGCACTTATATAAAAGTGATGGATCGATGAAGTGTTTCCGCGTATCATATCATATATGAGTGATGGTCATAGATATATATACTAATTAATATACATCTAGACATTCTACAGCCAGGTAATGAATATATATTGTTTTGTTTTTGTAAGACTTGTGTACTGCTTGTTGCTTCGTGTAATGTTTTATGCGGAGATGTACTACTTTTAATGCATTGTGTACAAGTTTGTTGTACTAGCTGAGGATTGTAACTCTGTGTTGTGAAAATTGCAGTATGGACATCGAGGGAATTGAAGGAATGGATGGGGAATGGTTAGTGTGATACTCTGATACACCTTTTATTTACTACTAGTCTACCACTAATATATATCGTTGTAATACGCTTAAGACAGAAGAAATATTTTACTTTTATCTGAGTAATACTTTTGTGGAACATACATCAATTAGTGGGATTCATAATGAATGTATTATGTATGATTAATTCTCTTTTATTCTAATTTTGTTCAATATTAATGGTTATTTGTAATTTAAAAGTAAGTGTAATCATTTCTATAAGACAATGAAACAATGTATTACATTATTTCATTTGTTATTTTCATTTACCTATTAATTTTTTATTTTTATTATTATCATTTAAGTATTTTAAAATTAAATTAAACTTAATTATTTCAGTTCAAACTAAAGTTCAATCATTTAGTTTTTTTTTTTTTAAGTTAAGTTCAGTCATTTAATTTTTTATTTTTATTATTATCATTTCAGTATTTTAAAATTAAATTAAATTGAACTTAATTATTTCATTTCAAACTATTAAGTTCAATCATTTAATTTTTTGATTTTTTTCTTTGATTTATTTTAGTATTTTAAAATTAAAATAAACTTAATAATTTCAGTTCAATTCAATTCATTCAGTTTCCGTCCAAAATAACCGTAATATAATATTTATTTGGAATATAACATAATATAATTTTGTGATTCTAAAATTTTTGTATATTTTGTATATTCAATAAGTATCTAAAATAGACATATTTCTCTTAAATATAACAAAGATAGTCACTTAAAATTCTAAATTTTTTGCTATTAATAAATATTGTATACTTCAATAACTATCTATATTATTTTATAAAATAATTAATGAATATTTTACAATGTATTGTATACTTCAATTTTGAAACTATCTATGTAGAAAAATAATGAATATTTAATTTTACAATATTTCATTTGAGGATGTTGTAGAAAATTTGGTGAATTTTTTGAGGGTGGAAGGTTTGCTTATAAAGTGAAGTTGAGCATTTCCATTTTAAAATCCTAATACAAAAAGTATACTTGAAAGAGATGTTATATAATATAGCATTGATTTTGCGTTTGAATTTTACTATATAGCATTGATATTATGTTTGAATTTTACTATATAAGATTGATATTTTGCGTTTGAATTTTACTATAGATATTATCGTTTGCGTTTGAATTTTACTGTCAATTCTGTATTGGTTTATTTGTGTTTCACAGTCTGTTGTGTTAATTATATAATATTATAGTTTATGTACTGTGTTTGACCGTCTGTTAATTATATAATATTATAGTTTATATGTGTTTAACAGTCTGTCTGGTTTATGTAAATTTTACATTGATATTATCGTTTGCGTTTGAATTTTACCATCAATTCTACTGTTGGTTTATTTGTGTTTCACAATAGCATTGATATTATCGTTTGCGTTTGAATTTTACTGTCAATTCTATTTATGTTGGCTTATTTTTGTTTCACAGTCAGTCTTGTTTATGTGTGTTAATTATATATGTGTGTTAATTATATAATATAAATTGATATTATCATTTGAATTTTAATGTAATCTTCTGGTTTATGTGTTAAATATAAAATTGATATTATCGTTTGAATTTTACTGTGATCTGGCACATGTGTTAATTATATAATATAAATTGATATTATCGTTTGAATTTTACTGTCAATTCTGTTTATGTTTATGTGTGTTTCAGTGATTTATATTTTAGTGAGAGTCTCAAGTGATATTTGTAAAAATAATGTATGTTAGTTTAGTTGTAAAAACTTAATACAATTGAGAGCCAGTCATGCTTAGCACAAATCATATGTATTTATAAGAAAAACTTCTATTTTTATTTTGTTTTTTTTAATTAGTATTATTAATTTTATATATTTCAATTTCTTCTATTTTAAAATTAATTGTAATCTAAATTAAAAATAATAATATTATTATTTATTGTGAAATCATTGGGATTGGATTAAAAAGAAAAAAAAAAATGTTAACCACCATACTAACTATAACTAGATATTAGTCCTAGCGGTAGTTGGTCAAGTAGTAGTTGGCATAGTGCTGTATTACGGGCTTCTAGTGGATGGCGTGGGAAGCACTTAATATCTTGCGCGTATCGTGGACTTCTCGCTGCTCTGATCTACTTTATTTGGCTCGAGAGGAACAAGAGGATTCATGCGGCTCATTCGGTGTCATCTGGAGTGGTGGCTTCTCAGGCGATTTCTATCATACAGGAGAGAATCCACTCGTTACGACTTCCCGATTCTCTTCAGGTACGTGCGTTGAAGAGGGTTTGGCATATAGATTGGTGATTGTGTTTGTATTTTTTGTGCTATATGTTTAGTTGGTTGGGAGGTGAGCTAGTCCGTTAGCTCGGTGATGCGGTAGATCTTTCATTCTCTATGCGCAGTTTTGTATCATACACTTTTTCATTTATATGTGATTGAATTTTACCAAAAAAAAAAAGATATTAGTCCTAGCCTATTCACGAAATATTTTGATTTGATAAAATACATAAATATTATTATTTAATTATTAATTTATTTTAATGTGATTTAATTATAGAGACTTTGAGAAAGAAGGGGTGTTCATTAAATGTCTCAGATCGAAAATCAAATCGGTTGGCCCGATTCGGTTTAATTCCGATTGAAAACTGGTAAAATTCATTCCGAATCGGATATATATATATTATTTTTGAATAATATAAAATTGTTATATTTATAAAATTTTAAATAAATAATTTGATGAATTATTATTTTTTATTTAAAAATTATTTTGAAAAATATATATTTTTTATTAACTAAAATATTCACTATATATTAAATTATTAGTATTTAATATAATTAATAAAAAATATGTATAAATAAATAAATAAATAAAAATATAATTTTTTAATTTCTTAAATATTTCATTTACTTAAAATGATATTTCATATTTATTTAATAAAATTAAAAATTTATAAATATAAATTTTAATTTTAATTATTATTTTATATTTATTTAATTAAAATTTAATTTATTGGGTTCAAAACCGAAATTTCCCGGGTTCCATCCTCTCTTAGTCTTGGCTCTGCCTCGTACTACCTTCGCTCCTAACTACCTAAGGCCGAGCTAACTGCCCTCCTTTCCATCTCCGTCTTAGTAGAGCTTCCACCTTCTTTCAGTTGAAAAGCCAGTTCTTCCGAGCAGAAAGTCTTATGAATCTTAATTGTAACTTCTTTCAGATCAATGAAGTTGAAAAGTAATAGAGTAAGGGACCCTCATTGAGTTGAGTGAAGAAGATGCTTCTGTTACGCTTCCTAATAATCAACATCCGTCTTTGCACCAGAACGAGGGTCGATGTAATTAAGCTCTGACTTCGGGATAGCTACTTCATAACCAATTTTTGCACCGAATATGTATTATTTCAAACTGATTTTCAGATCATGATTTTTCATGATTCCAGATAAACACCCCTAAGAGAGAGTGAGTTGTTTGAGTCAGACGATTTTTTTCGAAGGACTCCGAAAAAAAATCTGATAGGATTTATGTGGCTATTTGTTTAGATTGATTTTAGGGGTGGCACGGGCCGGAATGGGACGGGATTTAGGTGATCCCGATCTCGTCTCATAAATTTTTAAACGGGACGGGATAAGACGGGATCACACTTTTTAAAAATTGATCTCGTGAACTCGGGATCCCATATAAAAGTGGGACGGCCGGATCGGTATTGAAACGAGATCTCATTTATTTAATTAATTTTAATAAAAAAAATATTATATATTTTTAATAATATTTTTATATACTTCATTTAATTATTTATTATAAATATATTATTATTTTTTTATAAAATTATATTTTTTTTTATTTGATTTTTAATATAGTATTAAAAAAATTATTTTTTACAAATTATATTAAATTAAATAAATTAATATATTATAAATAATTTAAAAATATTTTTTAATTTATATAAATATATAATGGGACGGGATATTACGAGATTTATTTAGTTAATCCCGCTCCCGTTCCATTATTTTGATACGAGATCAGTACGGGACGGAATTAATTATATTTCAATTCCGTCTCGTCCCGTTCCATTTTACCACGGATCGAGACGAGATCAGGATTTCGGGACCAAACGTCCACCCCTAATTTATTTAGCTTAAAGATCAAGTCAATATATTATTTTCTTATTAGATTTGATTAAGTTAATACAGTAGAAACTCTATACAGTCATATCCTTTTGACCGGGAAAAAATATTACTATAGAGAGTTATTCTTATATAGAGTTTTACAAAATAAAAATAATTTTTTCGTATAAAAGAATAATATAAAAATAAAATACATTGTATTTATTTATCTTTAAGTTCACGTAACCAATTTAATAGTATTGACTGTGATATTTGACCATAAATATGTAAAAATTGTGTTTAACATATATATTGAATAAAATACTAATGAATCTAAGTACTATAAATTTTGATCAATAATAATATAAAAATAAAATACATTGTATTTATTTATCTTTAAGTTCACGTAACCAATTTAATAGTACTAGTCATCCTACCCGTGCGATGCACGTGTATTTAATTAACTTTTTGTTACTCGGAGTAGTGCTCTTTCTCCTTAATATTAAATGTATACATTGATAATGGACAAATAAATATTAAGTAAATGATCTAATTGAAATAGTACAATAAAGAAAATTACATTCATATTACAAATTCTGGAATACTTCTTTATACACTACATTTGTTCTATCAGTAAGACGACCACGCTGGTCACAAAGCAAAAGCTTCAACCCGGCTGTGTTGGTTACTCTAGACAACTACAATTGATCGTGCGTAAATACTGGTTTCTTCAAAAATATTTCAACATTTGTCAAAGATTGACCTTAACTCTTATTAATAGTCATGACATACGATATAATAATCGGAAATTGTCTTCATTGGAAAGCAAACTAAAATTTGGTATTCGAGGGCGTCAGAGCAATTTGAGTATTAAAAACCATTTCCCCAGAATTATTTCTTCCTAATACTTTCGCGTGGATAATATAATTATCAAGTAGTGTTACAATCATCCTAGTACTATTGCTTAGTTCGACAGAAGCATCCTGTTAACGGTGAGAAAATCCTGCTCGATATCTACCGAACTAATAAAGAGATTTTGGGGATTGAGTAAAGTGGGTCACGTAGCAAGCTCGGTCCGAATTTTTCGGGAAGCGTGTGATTAAAATAATCCGTGTACAATACCTACTATTTATAGAGATACAAATTAGGGTTTACAAAAATGAGTATTGGGCCGAAATCTAATTTGGGCCATAAATTTATACTATCGCGGCCCATGCGGAATCCCTCGACGACCTCGCCTTCTGCCGTGTTCTCCGGTGAGTATGCTTCCCTGTTCGGATTGGGCCCTGCTTGTTCATATTCCACCGAGCAGGGAGAGGCTTCTCGGTCGGTTCGATGTATCACTTAGCGGTCATGATAGCTTATTTCCTCATGGCCTGTTCGCTCGTAATCTACGGAGCTAGCCCCCACCTTCTCACAATTGATCACCGACCTGGACTCTTTTTATTGGGCTGTCGGATCCTGCTTTGATATAGGGGCCGAGAGCTCATCATACTTGGGCCCGAGAAAATGTCTATCAACACATCCATATTCCGCAATAGTATAACGGTCACCCCAACTAATACGAAACAGTTCATGTATCAAAAACTATATACTATGTCACAACATTTAATTAATCCGTATATTATATACAATAAATAAAATATGACATGACTATATAAATTGTTGTTTAAAGAAAAATAAGTCTACACACACACACACACACATATATATATATATATATATATATATATATATATATATATATATATATATATATATATATATATATATATATATATATATTTAGATTTTAGTAAAAAAAATTATAATAATATCAACCTTCAACTTCATGGTTTGGTAGTTTGGAACACTTGTTGATATTTAATAACTCAACCGAATGCATTTAATCAAACATATTATCTCCGCGTTCAGTATGTAAAATACTATCTAAACTCAGGTAAATCCTTTAGTTCGTATTATGCATTGCAACCATGTAATCGTTGATTTCATTAACGTCATCCAGAGTCGGCGCTAGAATCGCTCGTCTTTTTAGAAAATTAATATTCTCGATGTAATTATAAAAAATGTTAATACATAAATAAATCATAATCATATTAGAAAAAATAATTTATAGAAGTTGATAATGACTAAAGATGAAAACTTTTTATAGGGGTAAAATTGAATTAAGTTTTGTATAATTTTTGAAAATTAATTGAATAAAAATCGCAAATTATAGAATTAAATCCGAATATTTTGGTTGAAAATTTATAATTTAGTTGACTAATAAAAATAGAATAGAGTAAATTAAATTAAATGCAACCTAATTTACTTAATATCAATATGATATAATGATTAATACAAATTAATATTAATACTATTATCTATTAAGATTTATATGATAAAGTAAATAAATTAATAATATATGATAAATAAGTAATAAAGTGAAAATATTAATAGAAGATATTAAAAAATAATTTATTTAATAATTTGATTTTTTCAAGTCAATCTTTACTATAATTAAGGAATTTATAAAGATAAATTATATAAAATTAAATAGTAAGAAAATAAAAAAAATATAAATATTATTATTTATATATTAATTATGTATTTAATATTACTTAATAAATTGATTAAGATTAAATATTAATTAATATTTGTGTGAACAAAATTCTTAATCTATTTATTATTTTTTAATAAATGTGAACACAAATAAATCAAACAGTTAAAATATATGTACAAATGTTAGCTGAATTATATATTATAAGGATTAAATACAAATACGTTTGAGTAAATTACAACAGAAATAAAATTAGAATAAAATTAAATAAAATATTATAAATTTTATTAAAATAATAATTGTGAGTTACATAAAATATTATAAATTACAGTAAATTACATAATAAAATAAAAGATAAAAAAAATTACATAATAATGAAAAGCTTGGTTCTATTTAAAATTTTTACAATCCAAATGGAGTTCTGATTGTTCGATTTGCAGAGTCTTTTACTTATAAATAAACCTACAAAATAAACAAAAAAAAGTAATAAATACAAAAGGTCTCGAAAAAAAATGAATCCTTTAAAAAATTCAAAAAGCCTAAAAAAAATACAAAAATCATTACCAAATAAATTGTTATATTTACAATACAATTATAATCAACAAAAAATAATATTAAAATTAAATATCGAATTTGTAAAAAATACTTACATTCAAGCCTGCAAAAAATAAAAATATTAATAATCAAACAATAATATTAAAACTAAAATTTAAATTAGTAAAAGATACTACAAAAAATAAAAACATTAATTATCAACAATAATATTTAAATTAAAATCGAATTAGTGAAAGTACACAAACAAAAACAACAAAACTTATGGAGCTCTGCAAAACAAAACTGAGCTATGCAATATTAGTATAATAGAATAAACGTGGAGATAAATAAGGAATAAATGTGATATTTTGAATATTTCAAATTAATATTTACTATTATTAAGGAAATTATAAATTTAAATTATATTATATAAAGAAATAAATAATTACACTAATTAATTAAAAATAATTAGTTAATTAATTATCAGTGTGAACACAAATTTAATCTAACAGGTAAAACATATGACACCTAAGACAATTGCTAGCTGAATTATATATTATAAGGATAACAAACTGTTTTCAATTATAATAGATTAGATTTCAATAGTTTTTTAATGATATTAAATAGATATAATAATTTTAAAATTATAAAATAGAAATTTGATAATAATAAGTTGATATTAAAAAAAATTATAAAAATTAAGTTGAAATAGATATCATGATACAAAGTTCTGAAAATAAAAAAAATACAAAAATAGATAATATTACTAAAAGATAAAAAAAAAAAATTCAAAAGGTGGCATGATTCTTTATTGCTTCAAAGGACATCATCATTGGATGTATAATCCGAGGAATCATCGTTCAACTTCTTAATTAATTCGGAGACCCCATCAAGAATTGTAAGGTAGGACTGATTACGGATTAATTTTTCCTTGTGCAGCCATAATAATGTAGAATATAAATTTCGCATATTTACAATGCAACGACATAATCTTCCTAAAAGATTGTCTCCGTCAACGCTGACCTTAAACATAAACTCGTTTTCATTAAGAGATGATACAACCGCAAGAGTTACTTTGTTTGTACTTTCAGTCGACGATGTTCCAATATGATCGTCGGCATTATCCTTGTATACACAAAAATACATTGCATTATTAATTAATTTATTAATATAATAAAAAATACAGTTATAAAATGAAAGAAAAATAAAATTACATAAAAAAATTGATATATTTGTAGGAGAGAATTAAATACCAAGAGGATTGAAAGAACCAATCGATCAGCTGATTTCTGATTTAGAAATAATGCAACTTCATTCATCAATACAAAATTCGCGAAGTGATTTGTCATGAACTTGTAGATTAATTTTAAACTTGGTGTGATAAATAAAAATCACGTTGACAAAAATAGCACACAAAATTGCAATAATTGACATAATGTGATTGATTGCATGTGGGGCAAATGATATAAGAAATAATGCAACTTCATTCATCAATACTGTCATGAACTTGTAGATGAATTTTAAACTTGGTGTGATGAATAAAATCACGTTGAAAAAAATAGCACACAAAATTGCAATAATTGACATAATGTGATTGATTGCATGTGGGGCAAATGATATAATACCAACATCGCTCAGACAGTTTTTCATGAATTTTAAAAGTTTTGCAAATTTTAATAACCTGCATTAAATATAATAACAATTATAAATCACTTCTTTAGTACACATATATAATAAAAAAATGTATTTAAGTCTATAAACATTAAATTCAATAACATACCTTTTAAAACTGAACGAAAGTCTTTTTACATGATATTGATTGAAAAAGATTAGTAAAAATTTTGAAAAAAATAAAATTAGAGGGATGAGAAAGAATGAAGAATCACAAATTTATTTAGTACTATAAATAAATAAATAGTATTATAATAGAATAAACGTAATTAAAGTAGATAAATAAGGAATAAACGTGATATTCTGAATATTACTTATTTAAATAAATCAAAATATATTAATTTAGTTTAAAATAAGAGATAAATAAGGAATAAAGCCGGAGATATTTTAATATTCTAATATAAATAGAGGATAATATTATTTCTAATGGTAAATTAATAAAAAATTGAATTATTATTATTTAGTTGCTTAAAATAAGGAATATATTTACCATACTCATAATTAATAATATTATTAATATATAATTTTAGTTTACTTTTGAATTTATTTAGTTGATTTAAAATAAGGAATAGATTTACATACTCATAATTAATACTATTATTGATATATAATTTTAGTTCACCATTAAATTTATTAAACCTTAAAACCTAGAAATAGATTTACCATTCTCATAATTAATAATATAAATATATATAATTTATAACCAGATAATAAAAATTTTATTTGATTTCTTTAATTAAAAATAAATTTTATTTTATAAATTTATTAAAATACATAAATTAATTAAATCACAATTATTATTATTATTTATATATAAAAAAAGATCAAACTAAAATATATAAATTAATTATGTTTTAGTGATATTTGTAAGTAATACAAATAAAAATGTTGTTACGTAAGTTACAAAATAAACAAAATTAAAATAAAATTAAATAAAATTATTGTAAATTGCGGTAAATTTCATTAATTACATTAAATAGATAAAATACATCATAAATAAAATAAAAACAAACTACTTTAAAATTACAGTAAATGGAGTAAATTACATCAAATAAAATTAACACAAACTACTCTAATTTTATCAGGAAACATAAACAAAAGCTTATAATCCATTTAAAATTTGTGAATAAAATGTTTTGATCTTTTTTCATTACTTAGGTCGCACATTATTTTACTTATAATGAAACCTACAAAATAAATAGTTATAAATAAAACTACAAAATAAACAAAAAATGAGTAATAAATTCAAAAGGTCTGGAAAAAAATAACTTACTTGCAAAAGTTATTAAAATCAAATTAGTAAAATAATACTTAGCTGGAAAAAATACAAAAAACAACAAAAAAAAAAACAACAAAACATACATAGAGCTCTGCAAAAAAATAAATAAATGTGAGCATGAAAAAATAAAAAAAATAGCTGAAATGAAAAGGCTACAAAAAATACAAAAAAACAAAAAAAAAAACAACAAAACTTACAGCTCGGCACAAAAATAAATAAATTTGAGCATGAATAAATAAAAAAAATAACTGAAATGAAAATTGAATAAATAAATGTGATTATGAACAAATAAAAAAAATAGAAGTGAGAGTTAGTGCAAAAAAACAAAAAAAAAAAACAACAAAACTTACATAAAGTTCTGCAAAAAAATAAATAAATGTGAGTATGATCAATTAAAAAAAATAGCTGAAATGAAAAGCCTACAAAAAATACAAAAAAACAAAAAAACAAAACAAAACTTACATAGAGCTCTGCACAAAAATAAATAAATGTGAGCATGAATAAATAAAAAAAATAGCTGAAATGAAAATTAAATAAATAAATGTGAGGATGAACAAATAAAAAAATAGCCGAAATTAAAAGTGAGAGTTAGTGCAAAAATACAAAAAAAAAAAAAAAAATAACAAAACTTACATAGAGTTCTGCACAAAAATAAATAAATGTGAGCGAACAAATAAAAAAAATAGCTAAAATGAAAATGCTACAAAAAATAAAAAAAACAAAAAAAAGAACAAAACTTATATAGAGTTCTGCACAAAAATAAATAAATATGAGCATGAATAAAAAAAATAGCTGAAATGAAAATTGAATAAATAAATGTGAACATGAATAAATAAAAAAAATAGCTGAAAATAAAAGTGAGAGATAATGCAAAAAATACAAAAAAACAAAAAAAAACAACAAAACTTAAGTTCTGCACAAAAATAAATAAATGTGAGGATTGAACAAATAAAAAAAATAACTGAAATGAAAAAGCTACAAAAAATACAAAAAAAAAAAAAGAACAAAACTTACGCTCTCCACAAAAATAAATAAATGTGAGCATGAATAAATAAAAAAATAGGTGAAATGAAAATTGAATAAATAAATGTGAGTATGAACAAATAAAAAAAATAGCTGAAATTAAAAGTGAGAGTTAGTGCAAAAATACAAAAAAAAACAAAAAAAAAACAAAACTTAAATAGAGTTCTGCACAAAACTAAATAAATGTGAGCATTAACAAATAAAAAAAATAGCTGAAATGTAAATGCTACAAAAAATACAAAAAAAAAAACAAAAAAAAACAAAACTTACATAGAGCTCTGCACAAAAATAAATAAATGTGAGCATGAATAAAAAAAAGCTGAAATAAAAATTGAATAAATAAATGTCAGCAATGAACAAATAAAAAAATATTTAAATGAAAAGTGAAAGGTAGGGAGTGAGTGAAGATGACGTTTTATATAGACACGAATTTGAAGTAGGATTTGAAATATTTATTATTTTTAAATATAACTAATTTGAATTTCCTTAAATTTCGTTATTATTGTTTGTATAATAAAAATTAATTAATTTATTCATTAAATATTTCTCTCTTATCATAATAATTAATTTTAGTAGTATAATAGAATAAACGTAATTAAAGGAGATAAATAAGGAATAAATGTTATATTTTGAATATTTCAAAGTCAATATTTACGAAGATTATATTAAAGAGATTATAAATGTAAATAATATTATATAAAAAAATAAATAATTATAATAATTAATTAAAAATAATTACGCTAATTAATTACGCTAAAAATAATATTTATTATATTAAAAAAGATTACAAATGTAAATTATATTATATAAAGAAAGAAAGAAATAATTATACTAATCAATTAAAAATAATTGCGTTAATTAATTAAAAATAATTACGCTAATTAATTACACTAAAAATAATATTATTAATATAAATTATATTATATAAATAAAGAAATAAATAATTACGCTAATTAATTAAAAATAATTGAGCTAATTAATTAAAAATAATAATTATCTAATTAATTACTTAAAAATAATTGAGCTAATTAATTAAAAATAATAATTATCTAATTAATTACGCTAAATTAATTAGGCAATTATTTGTAATTAATTATTATTTTACCTAATTAATTAAGTTAAAAATAATAATTAATTTCAAATAATTGCCTAATTAATTAAAAATAATTACACTAATTAATTATGCTAAAAATAATATTAAATTATATTAAGGAAAATATAAATAAAAATTATATTATATAAAGAAATAAATAATTACGTTAATTAATCAAAAATAATTGTTTCAATTACAAACGCTAAAAATTCAAATTAATTACGCTAAAAATAATAATTAATAATGACCAGTGTGAACACAAATTTAATCTAACGGTACTTGTTTAATAATAGGTGTGAACACAAAAAAATCAAACGGTGAAAACATACGACACCTCGGACAATTGCTAGCTGAATTATATATTATAAGGATTGACTGTGGATATTTGACCATAAATATGTAAAAATTGTGTTTAACATATATATTGAATAAAATACTAATGAATCTAAGTACTATAAATTTTGATCAATAATATATGTTATTGATTTTAATAAACATAGTAAGTCATTTTAAACATATTATTAATTTTGATAAATAAAAATATTATTAATAAATATTTTTATTATATATTAATCATTTATTCCTATATAGAGTAGAGGTATAAATCCTTAAGGCGAGACTTAAAAAAAGTATGACTTATGACAATGTGGAGTTTATTCCTATTTATAACTGGTCCCAAGTCGGGACCTGGATTTTTTTATTACTATAAGGAGTTTATTCCTATATAGAGTTTCTACTGTAGTAGGAAAATGATTATATTTTATATTTGTTACTTATTTTATTGATTTTGTTTGTAATTGCATCCTCCCATTTTATTTTTATTTTTTGAGTTTTCTCATATTTTTTTTCTTTTTTATTTCCTTTATATTGAGTTTTCACTTAAATTTATATTTGTTTTATTTTCTTTATATTCATTGATTTTTATTTAATTGTTATTATCGTACATTTGTTTGGCATATGATCAATTACATTTCTCCAACTTATATCAATAAAGAGCATTGCAAATTGTTGTTATTATTATTAGAACATAATGGATCATTACAAGGATATTACGTATAACTAGAAGATGATCAATACTTTTAAAAAAAAGAAACTATAATCCTATCCATTTCAAAAAAATTATAATTTTCCTTATATTTTACCAAAAAATATCATACTCCATTTCTTTTAGAGTTTCAAAAAAAATATAACTCACTTTTATACTCATTTTAAAAAGAATTTCATTGAGACGAAGTATTGAATTTTTTTTAAAATATAATAAAATAGTGAATAAAATTAAAAATACATTTTATAATAAAAATAATAATTTATATAATGTAAGTATGAATTCAAAACTATATCTTAAAATGAAAAAATTATTGCAGTTTATTGAAAAATTATTTTCCATTTTTTTTCTTGCCTTTTGCAAAATTTGCTTAAAGAGTGAAGACAATATGTACCCAGAAAACATAAGAAAATGACAGGTGAACCTAAATCTGAAATCAGTGCCCTTGCGCATTCTACAACTTCAACAACCATAATACATGCATACATGCATGATCAATCTTGCCCAGCAATTCGAAAAAGTACAAAACGCGACACATCCTGAAATCCCACATCTCGGAAATGAATTTAAGGACTCCTTTTCCGTAGGAGATTACCTTTCAACTGTTGCTGATATTCTGATGATTAATTCGACAGGGCTATAATGATCTTTCCCCGTCTCTCTACTTCATAGAGCATCAAAAGTGCAGCCGAGTCAAACGAACTCTTCTTATCGGCTTTGGCTACTCCAGTGAGCTCAATCTTCCCAGAATTCGGGATGGTCAAACTGATTTGTGACTCGAAACTGTTGAAGCCAGTAGTATCCCCTAGCTGCATCGGAGTTCTGTAAAACCGAAACATCTTTTCGTGAGCAAGCAAAATCAAATGAATCGATGATGTCATTCAATACACCCATCAGAGGTACATATACATATATATAAGGTTAGTTGTCATAATTAATCATATTGTGAGTGAGTTTGGTGTGATGCTAAACCTTGATTTTCGCTCCGTAGTTTCAAAAGACGGCAACGGCCACTGCAGCTTCTTGCAGAGGGCATAGAGTGCCGTCCGAGGTCCTCCTTTCTTCAAATCAATAGGTGGCACCACTGCCCACAAAACAAAATTATAAAACACGTTCTACAACTCAATAATCAATAATAATAAAAGTAGTACTCCTATTATCTTTCAGCATACCTGGGATCTCGGACACCTCCGGCTGCAAAGGAAGTTGCTTCTGCTTTTTCAGTGCCGACCCACAAGAAGGCGTGTTGTTATCATCAGCAGGCACAGGGGAGATTGATGCATCAGCATTATCCGAGTCGTTTTTCCTCCATTTTGAAGACTTGATGCCTCTCAACTACAATGGGAATTGACGGGATTTTAAATCAACAGACCTTGTTTAAATGAAAAAGTTTTAAGAGGTTTCGATATATTGAGTCGATGACCTAAAAAAAACTTTACGTTTTTCTTAATACTAACTCAAACTTTAAACATATGTTGAAGAAAAGCATAGATAGAAACCTCCAACTCCTTCAACAAATGAAAAGCCGCCATTCCCTTTGCAGCTTTAGTATTAGGTCCCGAGCCTTGACCATCTAAGAGCATGTCTTCTAGCTGTACCTTAAAGATGACATGCATGACATCGCCTTTTGATAGAAAATATTCTTTGATGAAGTACCCGCGAGAGTCGCATAACTCAATCAGTTCGCGTGTGGGAGCAAGTTCAAGCTTTTCCGGGGTCACGATCGGGGATAGCAGTGGTTTAAAGACTTTCCAAACTTCATCCAAGTTCAGTTTACAATCTATAAGCACTGCACCAGCTATGCTCTCCACCAAGTCTCCAAGTACCTAAACCAAAAAACTCCATGTTTTTAGAAAAACTGACAAATGAAATTTGTGTGCGCGTTAAGAATCCCTGAAGTAGTTGACTAATCACTGGATAGTTAAAAAAAGAGTCAACTTTTAAGCTTATAATTACCCCTCCTTGAGGATTGTCTTTTTAACAAGTACATACTTGTATAGTAAAATTGTCAAAGGGAGTATTTGTGGATTAAGAGAGAATTTGTAATTAGCTCCAAACCTTGAAAATGAACTAAAGGAGATTTAAGAAAAATATCAAGGGATATTACAAACAATACCCCTAAAATTTGTGGAATTTACGAGAAAAGGCTAACTTGGAAAACTACAAAAACCACCCTTGAGATAAGGAAAATTTTATGAATAGACAAAATTTGTCTCACTATTTGAGATAGTTAGAAGAATTTAGGGCATAAAATAAAGAGTAGTTTTTTTGTTTGAAAGTTGAGTGATGTATTGTTAAAATATCTGATGGTGCCACCTATGTACATACTCCAGTATAGGCAGTAGAGAAAGGTAGCAAGTTTTTTTTATTTTGTAATGAACCCGAACCTCGAGGATTTTTTTTTTTTTTGTAATTATATAAATAAGAAATATGGCCAACCAAGTTTAAAAACTCACCTTAGGACCTTGAATATCCGGTGTTAATACTGTGGTGCTCATGCTAGGCACGAGCTTAACAAAAGACAATATTACATCGTCAATATGCATCGAGTCGTGCTGAAGGTGCTGGTGAAGGTTGGATCGAATCGCAGCAAGGGCAAAACTGTCATTGTTAACGGATGCAGAACGCAAGTCGGTCAACATCCCAGGGTCCACATTTCTATGATTTTCATAAAGATGGCACGTGATAAGTATGTCCAGCACAGCATCCCCAAGAAACTCGAGCCGCTGAAAAATATAAATTTAAGTAATAAAAAATTAAGAGCAACAATTTTATGGAACAACAATATCTCTTTATCATATTACACATATTTTGTACGTTGTTTCAAACCTGGTAACAATAGCCGACACCTTGCTCACGTACGCTCTCATGTGTGATAGCCTCCAACAACAACCCCTTGGTTTCAAACTCATACCCAAGCTTCGACTCCAGTACACGAATATCCTCAGCTTTTGGAGCATATAAATAAAGCGAGGCAACTCTAACAGCCTCCTCTACCAGAGAAGGATCGAACCCCGCCTCTATGCCGAGCCACCCCATGAGACTGACGGCTGCTTTCAACCCCCCACCTACATGGTAGGCCCCGATGAGAGCTTCCAGGCAATCGGATACGGTCTTCGAGACCATCCACCGGTGGCCTCTGTCGCAAGTCTTTCCAATCTTCAGGTTTATGTCTTTGCTGAAAAATTTGTCGTCTAGGGGCACTTCCACAGTATCTAAACCATGCTTGCATTCAGAGGGCCATATCGAGCGCTGACCTGGCGCGGTCCATCGGCGGGGATCGAACGCACAATCCCGTACGTATTCCTTTTCAAATGAAATGGTACATCAGTGAACATTTAGGATTAATCTATTTGTAATTAGGCTAAATATCAGGGGTAATTTTGTCATTCAGAGATATACAAAAATATAGCCAGAAAATTCTTAGCACACAGTCCTGTGTTCTTAGCCAGGAAAGAAAAACGAAGGGAGGATTGAAAAAAAAAAAAAAAGGCGCCCTGCATATGACAAGGAAAAAATAGTGGGCACCTGCAATTTGCGATTCGTTCCCAACTTGTGGAGAGTTGAATTGCGAATAATACTCATACGATTAGAGGTCAGCTGTCCTTCATCTTTCTTGGGATACTTCAAATATAGGTGGCAGCTTACAGCAAACTTTAGAACTGAATCTCCAAGCAATTCTAATCGCTCCATGGAGAAACTTTCGCAGCATCTTTGAGTAGTGAGAGCTTCCAAAATCTAGTTATATAAGAAACAATTAGACAGAAAAAAAAAAAACAAGCAAGTATCTATAACCTTAAACTCCTCCCGATATTTGGGATAAGTAAAAAAAGACTCGAATTTGGATTTAACTGTAATATTGTTATTATTGTAAGGGGAGTTCTAGACGGAACAGATACCTTTGTAATTTTGAAACTTATATGGATCACCTTGTAATTATCCAAATTTCAAAAAATTTAATTAAAACCTATCTTTTTTCCAAATATTAGTAATTACCCCAAACCTCAGGGTGGTTTTATAATTATCCCAATAGAAACATAAAAGAATTAAAGCTCTCGTTGAGGTATGAAGTACATACCAGAGAGCTTGGTATATTAAAATTGCCACCGTGATGTGATATCTCGTCCCTAAGCTGGCTGGCCAGCATCAGACACTCCAAACGGTGCATTAACGAAGGTAGCAAATAATATGCCTTCAAGATATCTGTTTGGATACCAGCACCAACTACAAGTTCCGGTGGCATATGAGCATGTTGATTTGGCTTTCTCTCAACAGTTTTTTTTCGGCCTTTAGTTTCACTTTTGAATGGAATCTCTGGCAATTTAGAAGAAATTCTTCTCAGAACACATCTTAAGTAAGCTCTTAACATGAAGAATTTTTTATGTTATCAACGCATGCAAAACACAGGGAGGTGTACTTGTTTTAGGCTTTTAGCAACAAGGCTTTTTTCGAATAAGTCAATTCATAACTAATTTCAGGTCAAAATTCAAAATATAAAATAGGGTTTGTACGATGGAATGTGACGAATGTTCGGATTAATATATCATCAAGGGGGAAGAGTTGGAAAATAAAGTAAAGTCATGGATTATGTAATGCTGCGATAAGATATTTGAAGTCACATTCCAGTAAAAAGCATTGAAATGGTCAAAGTATAGTTAAAATAGCCACTGCAACGAAGAAGCTTAACAATTAATTTATAACTAGAGTATCACACATATTTTACTCCAAAGGGCTCGAAAGAATTATATTGACTCATGTAGCAAGAAATTGGACTAACTAACCTAAATTGCGGAAGTCCACAAGAAGATTGTGTGAATTATGTCCTTGCTTCAGCAGCAACAACGGCTGCTCTGGATACTTTAGAATGATCCCATACCTGACAATAATTTAAAAAAAAAATCCAAAATAAAATACTATGAATAAAAAATATATATAATATAATATAATATTTAAAGACGCACTTTTTGTGGTAATAATCAGCATAAGATGAATAACTCGGATCTGCATCCCCTTCAAACGGGCTTTTAGACGAACTATCAGGAACAATATCCAAAATAGAATAAATGTGGCCCGTATGAATGGCTACAACCACCATTTCCTTGAGGCGGTCGACAGAATCAGATATATTGGCCAAGTGGATAATATTGTCATGACAGCTAGATTTAGTCTCAACTGTAGATGAACTACCGGCATTTGCATCAGGTTTCTGTTTCAAATCTAACAAAGCGTTTTTCCTCAAAAACTCCACTACCGAAACACAAGACTCGATTCCCGTCCAATTAATCTTCAAAGGCTGCTCAATAACTGTGTTTTCGGACTCCAGAGGTAAGAGTAGATACATATGTGACGGGTCCCATAATGACGATTCATCCGTTTGAAGTAGAAGTTTTCTTACTCCGGATGAATTGACAAATAATTTCCCATACAAACCGTTAAATATCAGTTCTTGAAAACATTTTGCTTTCTCTACCTGTAAGGATAGGAGTATGGTCACCAATCGGAGGACAAAAGAGAAATAATTACAACTACCTTTGTGTAATTAGACTACACTTCAAGGGTATGTTTCTAATGAAGCAGATTACCAAAGAAATGAAAAGGTAAGATTACAAAAAAAAAACTACATTTGGGTTTGGCCGAAATACACAATCTAAAAAATATATTTATCCGTTGAGGTTAGTATTCTCTAAAAAAAACATTGAGCATGTAAACCTTAAGGGTATTCTTGTAATTAACTGAATATAAAACAAAGCAGATTGTAAGTCTAGCATAAGATTAAAACCTGTTGAGCATCCAGAGATACATGGCCACTAGAAGAAACCGAAGATCTAACACTCTTCGATAACAGGTATAAATCAACTTCAATGTTCCCCACGTCATCAGGTAGTTTGGACTCCAGTAAAAGCACAAAACTTGAATATTTTTGATCGACAATACTACAAAAAAAGTCCATTTTATACGCGTGAAAAGTGGCATGAGTAGGTTTGTTTCCCCAAGTTCCGGACAGCATGTGGATCCTAGTCGATCCATGTAACTCTTTCCTCTTTGTTGTTCCTAAGTAAAGAAACATATATTCAAATTTAATTTCTCCAAAATACGAAATCACTAACTAGGAAAGTTTGTAACAAAATCTTACTCCACCAGATCCAACAAGAATTAAGTATAAGAACCAAATCATTTTTCCACAAACTCAGTTTTCACCAACTCACATATTTCTGAAATGTCTATCATTAATTTACTATTTATAGATCACATCAGCTGTCATCATTATACTTTCAGTATTTCAGCTCATATCCAATAAATCTCTCAAAATCATATATTTTCTTTCAAGAATAAAAATCATTACTATTCTCTACAGAATATATAATTCGCGAAAATGTTATCATATGCAATCCAACCTTATAGATAAAAAGAAGCTAATTAAAATTTTGATACATTGACTGAAAATTATAAATATACCTCCCCCTGAAGTAAGTGCTTTACCGACTGAAGCGCAATCCTCCTTCAAAGGCACTCCAATATTCTTAGGAAGAAGATCATCAGTAAGAGGTGCTTTACCTACTGAAGCGTAATCCTCCTTCAAAGGCACCTCATTATTCTTAGGAAGAAGATAATCAGTAAGAGCTCCCATCGTGTGTAACTTCCTGCATGCATCCAAGCAAACAAGCTGCCTTGATAAATGGGATTCACGTGCTAGAGGACCAACAACAGTTTCAAACGCCGCATGGGAAGGTAGAATCAGTTTACATCTATACAACTTCCCATCCCCCAAGAGCTCAAATTTCGGCTTCGGTGTGAAGTTGCTGCACGAAAAATATAACAATGTTAAAGCAGCCAGAATTTTTTTACTCCCACAAAGGAAAAGTTGCTTAATTGGAGTGGTTGAAAGAGTTCATTATTAGTCCTTCATTAAATTGCATGGTTATCAACAAAATATAATAAAAGTGTGATTAGTACTCTATTCCGGGTAGATTTTCACAATATCTTTGAATAATGTTGACGCTGGATTCTGGAGTGACTGAGGCCCCAGTTGACTTTACGACATATTGAAAAGCTTCGTTTTTATTGGAAGCCTTCACAGGACAATCAGCATCAGGATTGACATGATTCAGGGCTGCCTGTTTCGTAGAATTCTTGTTCCTAGGACAATCAGCATCAGGGTTGACATGATTCAGGGCTGCATGTTTCGTAGAATTCTCGTTCCTAGTAATATACGACACATGGTCTAATTGCTTTGTGTTTCCTCTTAAACATGCAAAAAAATACGAGTTTGTTAGGATTTTATAATGATACAGTGACAGATAAGCAGAAGTAATTACATAAGGCACCCTTCATGTTTGACCCAAGTTGTGTGTGAGTGTAGTCAAATACACCTAAAGATTATATCAAACTCGATGCATGTATGAAAAATCACCTCTCAAGCATGATAATGTACAGTGCGTCATTCTTACGAGCTAGTCTTCTTGATTGAACATAAGTACTGACACTTTTTGGCAAATCAAATCGAATTACAGCCGAACATTTGGCCTCAAGAATCCCCTCCTCGATCACGTCAGTAGAAAATAGAAGATTGACCTAAAATATTTGTGTACTAGTCAAAAATCAATAAAACTGGGGAGGATAAGGTAAAATACTTCATATTGAAGGTACCGTGGTAAAATTGCATACCTTCCCAGCAAATTTTACAGAAAGCCCATCCTCTGAAGAGTTATTTCTAGTCAAATACAATACATTAAAATGGGAAAATTCATTATGTTCCTTGATCAACCTTTCAATTACATTGGCCACAATTATTTTTTCAACAAATATGATACAAAGTATATCTTTGTCCTTCCTGAAAAAAAATGGAGAATAGTAAACAACCAAAGAAATATGCTGAAAATATATAAATCGCAAGTATTCATCAAGGGAAGGGGTTTGTGATAAAGACGTACCCATATGATACACAAATCTCAAGTAGTTCGTGAAGTTTTGAAGATATCTGACCGGTTAATAGTGCGGCTACTCCACCATTTTCAGAATATAGATACTTCTTATACTCTGAGACGAAAACAGGAATTGAGAACAATATGATTTAAAATTATAAGTTTTTATCCTTGTATAACATTAATTATTGTTCATTCCTAAAATTGAAATCACTTATAGTTAAAATATCAACAAATACATCAAAATAAAATTAACTGACCGTGAGATCCTTCAATTATTGACAAAACCTCTTGAAGGAAATTTTCATATTGTACGACACTTTCCTTATAAAGCTCACAGTCCTCTGGAACCTTTGGAGAATTCTCTATGCAGACTTTAACAGCCTATGACGAAAAAAAATTGACACAATTATTTTATTAAAAACTAAAGAAAGGATCAAGTTTTGATAAAGATCAATGTCCACTAGCAAATTAATATGTTACTAAATACAAACTGATAAATCTAATCACTATCCATAGACAATATTAGTGTATATATACCTCATATGCACATAAAATCCCAAGATTCTCAAGGCAAAACAAAATCCCAGTGTAATCATGGGCCAATCTATCCACCATCGTCTTATCTTTATCGTATGCGGCTTTGTACGGACTTGAAAGTGAATTCTGAATGCCAAGCAAAACAGAATCAAACTGCCAACGATAGCCGGGGAATCCAATCAGCTCCAAATATACTTTTATATTATTATAAATTAATTATTTTTTGATTATTTCTCTTATAAATCGAATATAGTTACTTGTTAACTTATAACTCGCATTAAAAAATTCACCTTAGACCAAGAACACTGTAGTTTTGCTTTCAGTTCCGAATCGGGGGGTTGCATTGGTTCGTAAAATCTACATATTGGGTTGACTGAGGGGATGCATTCCTCGTGTATGATCTCGTCTTGTAGCATATAAACCTGTGCAGCCACACATAGAGAACAACAGCGAAAAACACCGATGAATCAGTAAAAGAAACTCAACTTCTCAACTCCAGCCTATGAAGATAAAAAAAGTAAAAAAAAAAAACATTACCTGGGAATCCAACAGACGTTCAAGTTCTCCTATTTGCTCTCTGGAATTTTTAGCACATGAGATTCCTGAGGAAGAAGGGCGTGCAAGATTACGTGGAGTCAAATTTCATGCAAAGACAAGACAAAACAAAACAAAGCAAAAGCAATTGATTAGTAATTAACCAAAACAACTACAGCAACAAAGATGTTTTAGTCTCAAGAAATATTGTGGATCAAAATGAAGAGGTTCTGCTAATCAGTTTTCTTAGGGACACTTTTACATAACCAAAAAAAATGACAAAAGATGCTTAAACTAAATGGGTTTTACCTTTTCTGATAAGAAGGGAATTAGTCATCCCGAAAATCTTAGGTTTCTTCATAGATTTGTGATAAAACTCCTACATATGTGAACATCAACGACAAAGAAATGATGGAGTTATCAACCAAAGATATAAATACATGTGTGTGTGTGTGTGTGTGTGTATTAAGGAAAATGTTCACCTCCATTATTTTTGCATACGGATGTTTGCCAGTTGCTCGATGACATTCATCAAGGATAATGAAGCCAAACGATTCTAAACTTAGAAATGCCTTCTTCAAAGCGTCCAATAAAATCTGAGGAGTCATAATCAACACCTAAAAAGAACATGAACACCAATTATGAATCAGCAGAAATACAATATCACTCTAAACTTAAAACACAATCACAAGAATCCTATCCCATATCAATATTTACATTACAGAATAGTGCATTGGTGATTATTTAGACACTTCATTAATTTGAACAGGCCAAAACAAGAAAAGATGAAAGACGTCCTGGTATATGAACATTAGGTTTAAGGAAAACTATAGACAACAAAGTACGGATGAAAAATCAATAGAATCCAAATGTGAGTGCTAAGCAACTAACATCGTGATTGTCGGTTTCCTTCTCCCAAGTCTTGTCATCCCATTCATCAACCCCTCTAGCTCCATAGTATTCATCCACACGAAGCTCTGTCTGTGATTGTATCTCCTTGTATTGCTGACATACGCAAACAGTAACAGTAAGGCAAATGGCACAAATAATATATAGTAAAAAAAGGTTTCCCTCAAAAGCCTTTTTTAGTGAACCAAAATCACTAATAGAAGAACAAACCGAGAACTGGGAATAATTTCCCGAGGATTCTAGTTCAATTGGTCAGAGCACCGCCCTGTCAAGGCGGAAGCTGTGGGTTCGAACCCCGCCAGTCCCGACAGATCGATCCATTATCCAATAAATACATCAATTCATTATTCTCTTTCTATGAACTAGTAAGAACTAGATAAAGGGTGTCACGGGTATACTTTCATTTACTAAGCAAAAACAAAGGAGTCTTTACTTCCAACTCAGAAGGGGTCACAAACAACACACATACTGCATGCACTAAAGATCAAAATCACGAAAACAATGGAAACAAAAAACACTTAAACATAATTATACATACCCGGTGCACATGTTGAACAGTAGGGGTCAAGAAAACAATCAGCTTTTTACCACCGTTACCATCACTCTTCAGAGATTTCCCAATTTCCCTAATCATCATGACAGCAATCGAACTTTTTCGATCCAACACCGCGATTGTATTCCTCCTCATTGCCACTTCGAAAACGTCCGCATCATATCTACCATGCAACAACATTCAAGAACGACCCAAAAAAAACTTGAACCAATTAAAGAACCCATAAATTATTTCTACCAGAAAACAAAACAAAATAAAATAAAAAAAGGCTTGTACTTGGTAGGTGTGAATGTAGTGTCTGTATCCATGGGCTCAGTTTCATGCTGAGACGATTCGAAGGTTTCGAAGCTTCTCTTCAATGGGTTCGCCCCTGCCGACTCCATTACCTGTTCGCTGATCACAAAGAACATGTTACCAAACAAAAATAAAAACAAGAATGTCGTGTCTGTGTGTGACTGTGTGTGAGAGAGGATCAAAATAAAGGGCAATAATAGGGCATCATACCAAAAAAAAGTTGCTTTTTTTAACAGCACAAAAACATAGAAAAGGATCTTAGAAAAATCAAAACAGGGAAAAAGATTTACAGAAAGATTTTGGAGTTAGAAGGAACGACGGTGATGGGCCATCATAAAAATAGCCGTTCGACGCTTTATTTATTACTGTATTTATTTATTTTATTTATTTATTTTTTAAGAAGAAGAAGAATAAGCGTCGGGAGTCGGGAGAGTGATGAGGACTACAAATAATCTGGTGCTGTTGAGCATATCACACGCGCAGCAAGAGGTTGTACCTTCGGGACATTTTGGGCAATAATTAGTTTCTATGTACAAGCGATCATGCGGAGAATTTGGGGTGGTGGGGCCCAGCGCGAGGGATTCGGGACAAGCGGTGTTTGTACACCGCGCTAGGCGACAAATTCTCCAATGTCTTCTTTGTTACTCTCGGAAACATTGACTTATCGCGTACAAGTACAAAGTTATTTTTGGAATTAAATTTTATTTACCATATTTTTGTTTTCGTGAAATTATACTCAGTATTTCAGTAGTAAATACATTTCACAGTTCACAGATTTACATTTATTGAAAAAGAAACATTTCATTTATTGCTGTGTAACGAATCAATCTAAGAAAAATCCAAGCTCTCTTTTCAATTCCAAATTGCAATGAATTCTATTTCGGGCGATATTAATAATGTTATCAAAAACCATGATTCAACTTAGTTTTGAATAAAGCAAATACATTTTTTTTTCTAATAAGATGTTTTTATAGCTAATAAGATGTTAAATTTAAGTTTGCAAATAAAATGTTCAATTGTTTAGATAAAATGTTATAAATGGGCATTTTCGTAATTAAGTGTTAAAAATTTATAAATGTCATTTTCGTAATTAAATGTTAAAATTTATGAAAAAAATTCAAATAAGATCTTATTTGGGAAAAAAACTAAAGTACTTTTTAAAACAGTTTATGGGCTCTTGCCAACTTATTTTTTGATAAAATAAGTTTATTTTGATAACATTACCAAATAGAATTTAATGAGCTCTCAAACATTTTATAAGCTTTCTTATAAACTCAGTCAAACACTCTTTAAGTCAAAATATATTTTTTCCAACGTTTGACTGATTTGACTGACTCTTAAATTAATTATGATTGAAAATTAATTGGTACAATATTTTTTTACGTCATTCGTAAAAAGTTTTATTTTGTTAAAATCCGATTTTCGATAGGTGGAAAAATAAATTAGTTAAGTTAGTAATTGTTAATGGACATTATAGTTTGGTGGTTGTGTTAAATTTGATTTGGCATACTACTAGACTTGGTGAAGAAATATGTTGAAGATATATTATAAAGTTTAGTTTACTTACATCTATCATTGCTAAACTCACACGAAATAAGCAATTTAATAAATATAAAAATATAAGACTTACTTCTCTTCGATGCAGAAATTAAACGAATTGAATCCACTTGTTGTTTGTGGCGTCTACAACACTCTCTCAATTAAAGTGTTGAATTATTTTCCACGATCTTAGAACTCTAACAATATTATTATATTATTCACAATAATACACACAAAGATTAAACAGTTGTATAAGAAGTTATAGAATATATACATTTAAAATATATATTATATTACAAAAATAATATATATATATATATTATAAATTATAAATTAAAATATTTTAATTTTAATTTTTTAACGGGTTGGATCGTGCTCTCGAGCGACCCAAATCCTAACAGAATGAAACTGAATGAACTGAATTAGATTTAATAAATATGAATGGAACTTAATAAGTCTTAATAAGTTTGAACTGAATTGAAATTAAATTAAATTGAATTAAATTTTAAATTATTAAAATAATAATAATAAATAAAATAATAATAATGATAATAATAATTATAATAAAAATAAAAAATCTTCTTATAACGAAATATTTAAAACTAAGTGTAATTTTTACCTAACGTTTTATTTTTATTCAAAAATGTATTTTATACAAAGTCAATTAGACAAGTTGATTGAGATATCTCACCGAAAAAATAAACAACTTAATACTAGCTAAATCAAAACCTAAATAAATTATATTTAAAAACAAATCAATAAGAACGAAATCGAAGATCGATTTTCTTTTAAATAGATTATACCTAGATCGCTTCTGCCTCGTCGCTGCCTCCCTGCTGCAGTCTCACCGGTGTCTCGAAAAAAAAATCGTCGCTAACTGTTGTAGAAAAACAAAGAGAAGGTGCGAAATGAGGAAAAGAGTTTATGCCTGTTGCCTTAATAAGGTTTTTGTTGACGGCATCGCTGACTGCCCGTCGCCGTCATCAATTAAATAATTCCAAAACACGCCGTTATTGAGATTTGATATTTTCTGTGTATAAACAAAAATTGAGGAAATAGATTTTCTCATTCAAGTGTCGGGATTGCGGCTCCACGAGTTTTGGCTTCTTATATATACATCAACAAACCTAAACCTAATAAAATCGTATGCGGACAAGAAATGAAATAGGTAATTTAATAACTAGACCAAACGACGCCGTATTTCCTTGAATTAGAATTAAAATTAGGTCGTTTGAACGACGTCGTGTTGAGGCGATTTAGGGCGTGCAATTAGGTCTTCCAAACGACCTAGTAGTATTCGAATTTGGGGAAAACGCAAAACTTTCAATACATGTCTGTTAGGGATTAATTTAACATTTAAGTCGTCAGCGATTTCGTAAATAATTTTGTGGAAAAACTTGACGTCTATTTTTTTTTATATCTTAATGGCCGTAAAGAAATGCTTATGGCTAGTCCGTCAGCATAGCCGTAAGCGATACTTGAGGTAAAATTGTGCGCCTTAAAGTTGGCGGCTTTGCTTATGGCAAATTGCTTACAATCTAGATCGCAAGCAAAATCGTCAACATTTTAATTTCATGGTATTGCAAAGTCGTCAGGAAAGTTCGTAAGCAAATTTTTATTGGCGTCGAGCAGTCAACATTTTTTAGTTTCTATGTAGTGTACTATTCAAGCATGTACTCTTTCTATTAATTTGATTTTCACTACAATTTTATAAAGGACAAACTTTCAAAAGTTTTAGTGTTTATTACTTCATTCTTTCAATATGGTCACACTTTCTTTGTTATTTATGAATAAAGTGTGATTATTGCTTTGAACAGATTTATTATTTTTTAAAAAATTAAATACACATAACAATATCTTTAAAATGTAATAAAATTTATTTTCACTTTGTTTGCACAATTTTTCAATCACACGCACTTTTATAAATTATTTCAAAGTGATTCACTATTTGAAATGTTAAGTCATTTTGTTTTCACACAAATTCACATTATTGAAATCAATATGGTGTGTATGTTATTTTAAATTCATTAATATTCTTTATGAATTACTTTATACCATTCAATTTACGGTAATTCTTTATGGGCAGAATTTGCCCATGGACAGAATTTGATTTTTGCGTTATTTTTTTTATTTCTTTTTTTATAAAATTAACAATATAATTTACATAATATATATATATATAAATAATATTTTTACTTATTATTTTTATATATTAAAACATTTTTTTTCTATTTAACTGTTTTTTTTAACTAAAATATCAAAATATGTAATATTTTTAATTAAAAAATTATATTTTTATTTTTTTTTAAATTGAATAAATTTATAATAGTATAACATACATTAATTCATATCTAAATATAAATAAATTATTAATAAGATTAATAAAATAATTTTTTAAGTAAATTCTGTCTTGGGCAGATTCTGCCCAAATAGCAAGACCCTTCAATTTAAATGTGGTTTTGACTTTTCAAATTATTTTCAATTTAATTGTAGTGTTGGAATTTTCAATATAAATTAAATGAGTTTTTTCTAACATCACACTTAACATTAATTGAAATGATTTAAATGCCAATTATTTTAGTGTTAGATTTAAATTTTCAAAGTAATTAAAGAAAGGTAACATAGAAAGTTATGTTTCTGCCCAATTTATTTTATTTTTTATTTTTATATAATTATAAATATGATAAGTTTAATAAATATATTAAAATGAAAATTTTATTTTTTACTATTATATATTAAAAAAATTATTTAATTGATTTTTTTAATATAAATATAAAAATATGCATTATTTTTAATTAGAAATTTTATTTTTGATTTTTTTAACAATATATATTTTATATATTATAACTAATCATAATAAATGTCAAAAAATAATTAAAATATTATTATATTTATAAAAAATAAAAATTTAAGTGTTTATGCTCATGGGCAGAACATGTATTTTGAATTGGAGAAGACAGAATTTATATGTCTCAAACTAGTATGCATGCGATGACTAAGAAAAACAAGCACTTAGATGCTTTCTTATTCGTATTTTTATTAGATAATAATTACATTGAACTTAAAAAGTCAATGATCACATATTCACATTCATACCCTTTGCTTGACATTCATACCCTTTGCTTGTAGGTAGAATGGGAGCATAACTTCTACTCAATTTGATATATTCGCGTTATCTTTTTCCATTTTCTAACGTGGGATATTTAACCCTTTTAAATTATCTTCTAGTATTTTTTTATAATTCAGTTGCATCTTTAAATTTTAATTGTTCATTCTTTCAAACTCGAAAGCGATTGGGATATCAAGTTTAATCTCACTAAGGACCCGATTATTTTCCAACAAAAATTACTAGCAAAGACAGCATCTTACACACAAAAAAGAATACTTATAATATTTTTCATCTTACACATCAAAACATACCTAAAGAGACATTTACATACTTCAAGATCCACTTAACAACTAGTGACTTCTATCGAAATAGCACATCATATATACAATATTAGGTGAAGTATAAACCATGTCATACATGAAACTTTCAACTAAACTAGCATAAATCACAACATCCACATCCTTCACTACGGCCTCCGTGTTTGGACATTGCTCAATAAAGAAGTTCATATATCACCCATTGTCTCATAGGAGTACTTTGTTTTAAACCATAGACTGATTACTTTACAAAGAACACATTTGCTCACATTCTGAGAGTGATTTAAAAACTCAAATGTGTTAGTGATTAAATTTGTTGAAGAATTGTATCTATGTATGTTTTCTTCACGTCGATAAAATTTAGTTAATGCAAGTTTTATAGACTTGACAAATCCTAACGGTACCTTCTTTTAAACTTTAAAGTTTAAACATCTCCTACTTTGAGTTTTTTTTTTTTTCTCAATTTATTGGGGTTACAGACTTGCAGTAAATCGAACCTGAAAGAAAAACCTTTTATTTTTCAAAAAACTTGAATTAATTTCCCAAATAACAAACCAATAATCCTTTATAATACCTGAGAAATAAACACCAGTAACATACATGAAGTTTTGAATATCCTATCAAACCATAAATTTACTGTTTTTCACTAAAGCAAAGCACTGTAAAAGCAAGGACAATTGGGGCTCTAGAGGGTAGGTAATTTGATCGATCCTCAATATTATAGTTATCCCCAGCCAAATGATAAACAAAGCCAGCACGGGCTTTCGTTTTTGTACCTTCTATAAAATTTGTAATTTCTCAACACCCTGATTTTGACGGCCATTTGCCTGCTGAACAGGAACGCTTCTAGAATCAGTGCAAGGTGTAAGAGGCGGAAATGACGAGACAGCTTTCAGTATGAATTTCCGCCCTGTCCGAAGACCTGTTGACGAGCCCGAAACAAACTCATCTGGACGCCCGTGTGGAGGAGAAACACGTTTCTTATTTGGGGAGCACACCTTTACCACATTCTTAGGGATAGAACTGTCCTTCAATATCTCTGGCGTATCATCTTGTATGCTATTATTCCATAACTCAGAATCCCAAACAAGTTTAGTCCCGCTGAACTGAGGTACATGGGTGTCTGGAGGGTAATAATGTATTTTCCCAGAAAGAGACAGCGGGTTCAAATTATCCACCGATTTCGGGAGATTCAGTGTGTGTGACTCATCATCAGAAGTAGACAAATCAAGAATCTCGATATCCTGTGCGTTTTCAGAAATCATGCCATTATTATTATTACCTGAGGAAATCATGTATGGTGATGGTATGTAAGTGAAATCGGATTCCGGGGACTGGGAGGAGTACTCTCCGGAGGGGAACCAAGCTTTTGATGCATCCATTCCATGGCTATGTAATTAGTATAAGAAAAATACATTAACACCCACAAAATACATATAAGGTCTCAGACAATCCAAATATGATATCATCACTACGAAAATGATCTTACTTTGGGAACTGGTGGTATGCTGGAGTCGGAGGAGTCAAATTGTTTGTATTAAAAAGAGCAGTATGGTTTTCAGGTGAAGTTCTTTCACACTTTTCAGTATTCGAGTCATCTGGAGTTTCATTGGTATCTTCTTCACTGAAAAAATCCTTGATCGGGCAAAATTCTTGGAGAAACAGAGTTTCAAATCAGATGGCTTGTGAATGCTCACAATAAAAAAAATGCAGATGCAAAGCTAATAGGATTTGAAGAAATTATTATTCCTCAATCATGGTTTAGCACATTCCTAGACAAATTAAACACCAAATGACATATTCAACTTCACCGTTTCAAAATTTGAAAATCTTATTTTATTAACGGATGAGTTGAGCCCAAGATTAGGCTCACTTGAATCTTTTAATCATATGTACTGTTTTGCATCAGGTTTTTAGGTTGTGAGAACAATGAAAAATATTCATTGCTTTCTATTTTCAGATAAAATAAAATTTTGAATTGGCTATAGCAGAATTTGAAGGATAGATTAATTATAGGATTAAGAGCTAGTCAGTGTTTATATTCATACCTCCTTTTCGACCAAAGACATTTTGGCATCCTTCACATCGGCATCCATCCGAACATCCAACATTTGACTGATCAGAAGAAACAAAGAAATCCATTCAACTAACACAGCTACAATGCATGCACAACTACACAAGTAATACCTGATAGCATTCACAGTACTTCTTGAGACACATGGACTTCTTGCATTTGCACCCTCTTTTATGCCTTGCCGAGGATGGTGTGGAATTGGATCCATCTTCCTACAAAAAAAACAGACAAATGATTCACTAAGTATTATTCTAGTGGGTCTCTGGATTATAAATTCTAAATGGCAAACGATACCCCAAAACTGTTTGAAGGCTGCTCAATGGAACGTTTTACAACTCTGGGAGCAAATGCAAGAGGGTCCCGTGATTCAATTTTTTGTCGTGCCTCGAGAACTGCGTCCTCATATTCGGGCTTGTTAAAACACCCTTGGCAAGAACAAGGCCCAGCACAATAGATCCCGGCAGCAAAGCAATCACAGTAGCTGCATAAAAACACAAAGCACAAAGGGGTGGGGAATGGAAGCTCCAAATCCTAACTTGTAAAAAGTTTTGATATACTTACAGCTTCAAACATTTACTCTTCTTGCAATTACAACGCTTGCAGCCATCACTGTCCAATGATTTCAACCTGGACAGATAGAACAATAATTGATTCTTACGGAAACAGGGGCAATACAAAGCAATATCAAAAAGAAACCACTCCATGTACATGATCAGAAAAATGCTCTCAAACTTGCCTTTTCCTTGGGGGGCTCGACTCGTTGAACTCCTCAACACCATCGACATCCTCAATATACTTCCTCTTATCACCCGGTGTCGACTGGTCATCTGAAGAATTTGAGATGCCGGAGCCATATAGAGGTTCGGCGATATGAGTTGAGAAAGGCACAGGTGAAGTAACCCCAACCGAGGCATGATTTTCATGGCTGTTATCGTCAATGCTTTCCGAAACACTCTCAACCAAAGGCAATACAGAAGGAATGTTTGAGTAATCGGTTGTGTGAGAATCGGAATTCTTCACCGCAACGACACTGAAACTGCCCCGCTGAGCTGTTCTAATGTTAACCTTCGAAACAGGGCCGGCATTGATTATACTGTTCAGGTGCAAGCCAATACCCGAAGGCTTGGGGATCTCCGCGGCAGAGTTCAAGCTGTTTCTAGTGTTTACCATGGGCCAGGACATCTATGATATGCCGGAAACCGGCACCGCGCCCGAGTCGACAGCGGCGGGGGATCCGTGTCAGATTCGGTCAAGACTGACTGGAAATGAGAAAAGGAAATTGAACACAAAGCAAAAGTGCGTACCGATTCTCACCGAAAACTCGTTCTATAATGAAGATCGGCAACATGGATAAGGAGACGAGACCCAACAGGAGGGAGGTCGGCTTCAATTTTTGCAATGAAGGTCAGTGACTAGGGTTTTGTTTTATTGGAGATGATTTTTCACAGTAGGAAATTAAGGGGATTAGGAAACTTCATTGAATTAATTGAACTGTAATTTGCTATCATTTGAATTGTTTTGAATATTAATTTGTTATAGTAGAGTAGTATTTGTTAATATAATACTCTATTTGTACCATTTTAATGATCATACTTTTTATTTTGTTATGCAATAGTAGTATATTTCATTGTTTGTGATTGATGTGGACCAAAAGATGATTCTTTACTAAAGAGAATAGTATTTTGTTAGGGAAAATGGGAAATAGCCTAGCAGTAAAACATGTAGGGGTGTAATTTTTCGAAGACTTGGGTGTAATTTTTCAACAACGTAAGTTCGATTTACAAGATAACTAGACCAACATTCGAGTGTGGGCGAAACCAAAATAAGAATATCACCGTTAAACCGAGAATCAAAAGAATTCAATACCACAATACTATAAAGAAGATAGAAGAGACGATTATCAGATTGTCATAAACCTAATGGAAGCAATGGATGAGAGGTAGTAGGCAACCTGCAAGGTCATGTGTTGATATTGTTGAGAATTACTCGACTTGTACCTATATTACTTTCTTTGTAAGTTAAAGAACACATAAGGTCTTATTAGACAGAAACATCGTCCTCGGGCTTTACCCCAAACTGAATATAGCAAGTACAAGCATCATAAGAATATCTTAAATCTCATCGGAATCTTACAAACTCACATGATGCTAAAAGCCCCTCTGAAACTCGTGATAAAAATTCTCGAAAGCTCCATCACACACACAGATAGCAAAACCTAACAGCAAAGCGAAATCATCACAAGAATTCTCAAAAGACAAACATAATATCCTCACTGACCACCGTAGTAAAATCTCAATTGTGGTCAGAATCAGGTGACCCATCTCCATAAGAAACCAATTTTGCCTTTCGGGCTTGAGGACTGCCAGAGGACGACCTTGAACGGGCTTTATCGTTGTTAGGAGCAACAGCATGTCTTGGAGACGGAGAACAACAGGGCGACTGTGATTGGCTCTTGCTCAGGGAAGGTGATCTCTTCTTGAGGACACGTGGCGAGGCAGCACGGAACTTATTCACAGGGGATTGACTCCGAATAGGGCTTCGGCTATAACGTCGGCCACGGTTGCGGATTGGGCTGCGGGAGACGCTTGGGCTGCGGGTCCTGCTTCTCCTGCCCCTATGCCTGTCAAAGAAAGAATTTCACCAGGAACAAACTTTGAAATCTTAAACATATAAGCCAAGAAATGAACCTAGTCCAAGGCTAGAGACTAATTTACTTCAATAAAAAAATAACGCAGATAATAACATATGATGGGTAAAATGGTAAGTAAGCCAACAAAACTCAAAAAATTGGTGGAAGTTTGTTAAAGTTAAGGTATAAAAGCAAACAAATACAATAAAGTGATCACAGACCTGGGAGGAGTTCTTGCACGAGGTGGGCTTCTATAACGTCTAGGTGATCTTCGGTAACTTGGGTATCTACCACCAGAGAGAAAAAAAACATTAGCAGATGGAAAATTCGGGAAAATCTATACAACTTGCATATTACATATACCCCTTACAAATGACATATTTTTTTATAAGAAATATTCTTTTTATAACGTAAATAAGGACGAGGCAATGAGACATCCCTACAATGAATAAATATTGCCAATATTTAAATAAAATAAATTTCCCTTAACAAATTACACATCTAATTATATAAATGTATACATGACAGCTATTTTTTCAAAAGTACTGATAACCCCCTTGTGTTCAAATTTTACAATTAGACCCTCAATAGGAGATATTATTTGTTACAACAAACTTCAAGGGGATGTTTTTAAATGACTTCATGGGGGTCCATGTAATTTTGAAAGTTGTGATTAGACCAAACCTATAGGCAGAAGTGAAAAGACGCAGATAAAATTGTCCTTACCGGTCACGGTCCATTCTACCACCATATCGGTAAGCCCTCACAGGAGAACGGTCAGGCGAACGGCTTTGACTCCTGAAACGCCTGACATAAGAATATCGGTCACTGAAGCCCCTTCCCCTCCTAATGCGTTTGGGTGACCCATCAACCGAAGGGCTTCTTGATGAGCTTCTACCACGAACAACGATTGGTGACCTTGCCCTACGTCCAGCACTTACGGGACTTCCAGAGTGGCTCAGGCGCTGGGTTCTTCTAGATGCCCTGACCGGGCTGGGATTGGGGCTTCTCCTAGGTGGGGCCCTGCCAGAGCTTCTGCTGTCACTTTTAAAGGTTCTAATTGGACTTCTGCTCCTTCTAGAAAGTTTGACTGGGCTCCTACTTAAAGATGTCCTCCTAGGCAAGGTCCTTGGTGGAGGGCTTCTGTTGACTCTTCTTCTGTTCGGAGATAATGTAGCACTTTTACTACGGCTGCGACGGGAGAGGGTCCTAGATCGGGTAGGCATGCTGAGACTTCTTTCCCTCTTGGTCCCTACTGGGCTCTTGCTGCTTTCAACTGGGCTCTTGCTGCTTTCACTTCGATCTGGTGTAATGCTCCTGCTTCTGAAGGTGGGCTGTGGACTTCTGCAAACACTCGGGCTTCTGCTCCTGTTGTGTTTTGAAGCAACGTCTGGACTTCTGGCAGCAGTTCTAGGACTAATGCTCATACTCTTGCTCTTTGTACTTTTAGGACTTAAGCTTCTACTCCTGAACAGAAATCAAATAAATCACCAGATTTCGGAGGGAATAAAATAAAGTGCAAGTACAAAACCTTCCCTCTAGGTTTGACACAATTACATAAAATTGAGTTATTTAGCAAAACTGCAACTAGCGTCCCCTTTGAAGGTGCAATTTGTAAAATGGAAAACAGATATGAATACTTGTGAGATGAAATGATATCAATTTATTTTGTAATAACACTAATCTAAAGGAATGTGCTTAATGATTATTTCTAAAAAAATAACTGACATGAATGAATGAAAAGGAATACAAACCTAGACTTGCTTGCAAGATCATCTACTACATCAGGTCGTCTATCATCAATTCTTTCATAATCAGTTCGCACTCCGATATGATTATTTTGATGATCCCCATTTTCCCTTGCGAATTCACCCTCCTCTTTTTCTGACATGTCGCCTGCCTCCTTTTTCTTATGACGGACTTTTTCATTTTGTGGCTCAACAATGGGAGATTGATTGCCTTCATAGATATTGTACAATAAATATCTTGAATTCAATGCATACAGAGATAAATAAAATAAAATAAAACAAGTTTAATAGGATAAGTATCATACCAGGGGGTTTATGCTTTACATCTGATACACCAACTGTATCATCTTGAGAGCTACTGCCGCTCTCGCTATCAGAGACACTGTCCCTGCAATTAAAAATTACAATGCAAAGAAACACAAAAATGATCAACTGAACTAAAATACACAATCAGGAAGTCACTTCAAAAGGCAAACACATACAAAAAATAAACAGGTGAGAATCATACATAAATTTCATGTAGTCATGTAGATATCCTCCATTCTTTGAAAGAAGAGCACATTTTCATCCAAATTTGCAAATAAAATATATAACAAGTAAAAGTGCATAACATAACAACTATAAAAGAGAATCACAAGTGAGATTGATCAACAAATGAATACCTTTTAGATTTACGTTTTGACTTCTTGTCCCGCTTCCTTCGGCGTCTCTCATGTCGTCTATCCTTCTTCTTCCCACGTCTATGTCTATCTCTCTTAGACCTTTTGCGTCTCTTACGCCTATCATCACTGGAAGAGCTGGTGTCACTAAATGAGGAAGTATCAGAGTCAGAATCAGTATCAGATTCAGAAGAATCTGTCGTATCTGTTGAACTATCCGATTCGGATGTACTATAATATCTTCTTCTTTTCTTGGTCTTCCGTGAAGATTTCTTGTGCTTTCGTTTGCGTTTAACCTCATGATTATTTTCCACTGTAGCATCCTTCCCCACTTTCATCTTATTCTCCCTATTTTTATCTGTACATATCAAGAGGATTAATTCCATCGACACATATAAAGCAGTATGAACATCTCAAAATGATAATTATCTATAGAAACAATGAAATTAAGTAAATAAATAATGAAAAACAATACAAATAATATTATTAGACTCCATATTGCTCAAAACAAATATAGATATCATATAAAAAATGCAAACTTGTTTTAAATGCTTATTTCAGAAACTGTTTTTGAAACAGTATGGTAGTCCTACCATCATGTAGTTCTCCAGAATTTACTATTTTCACCGTCACAGCAGGGATCCCATTGTCATCTCCTGCATTTTCAATCTTCTTCAGCACACCATGACCATCTACAAGTTTTCCAAAGACAATTCTTTTCCTGTTGATCAGAAATCAATCAAGATAAACACAAAATGACTGCCAAGATAACCCAAAATAATATTACAGGAATTACCTTTCAAATATATACAGGTGGAATTGAACAATAGTCATGAGAAATTAAAACATATGATGGCAAGAACACTAAAGATTCTCAACGACAGATGGAAGGAGCAAGTGAGCAACTGATACCTTGGAAAAAATATAAATGAAGATGTGGATGTTTTTCATGTTACAGCATATCATATATATTTGTAAACAAATGTTATGCATACAAGAAAATACCCCATACATCAAATATATTTAACTTTTTTCATAATATAAAGTTAACAATAGATGGGTAATCGATTTTGGTGGACTTTGCTTGGAGAAAAGCATGAATTCAGTTTAAATATTCAAATTGTACTCATATAACATAATTCAATAAAGAATAGAACAAACCTATCAAGACGATGATCAGATTTAAAGGTGACGATAAACAAAGAGCCCTTCTCGTCACGATCAGCAATCGCCATAGATAACAACCCAGGGCCATCATGTTTCAGTTTTGGAGACTCATCTGAAAAGTGTAAAGTTTTAGTAGCTACTTCTTTGTTAGTACTGAAATAAATTAAACAAAAAAAAAACATCCATAGTCACTAGTGACATTACATGTTGGTCAAAGATCAACTGCAACACCATAGCAACTATGCTACGCAGTATGCACAATAAACTAATTCCAGGAGTAAGCCCACAGAAATTCCCTATTGCTCAAATTCGTACATATCAACTGAATGATCCTGACAGTCTTATCTTGATTTTTAATATGTAACAAATCACACAAGGATGATAAAAGGGAAAAGACCAATTTTTCATAACTGTGGCATAATAAACATTGACATGTAAAAAGCATTATGAAAAGGACATTTCACAACCAAATCAGTATATTAAAAAAATCAAAAATGGCCATAAAAGGTAGGCAAAAAAATTAGAATCCCTACCATAGTAAGAGAAAACAATTGTGCCAAAATCATGTGAACTGAAGCTCCAACACAGCGAGAATAGGATCAAACCCATCCCCAACCTTCATAAGCAATAGAAAGGAAACCCACTTGTTCTCAAAACAAACAGAAGTCGAGAATAAAAAAAACAAATGAACGTGTCTGCACTTTTTGCTAACTGGTTTATCTTATCGAGACAAATTTAGATATGAAAGGTTCTGGATGTAGAGATATACATGGATTTAAGCAAGTACTTATCAGCCGCAGTCAGACTACATACAATAAAGTTTCATAGAAAGAGGAACTTAAACAATTTCTCACCTGGAAACTTCCCGCCGTATATACTTTCTCCATAGTCACCTACAAAAGTAAAGATAAATTCAGCTTGAACAATCCAAAAGTAAATACAAGTAATAATATCCTATCAACCACATAAATAACATACCATTTTTCCGAAGAAAGTCCCCTGCCTGAAAAATAATTAAAGGATAGTCAAGCATTATTTATAACAAAGAGAATGCATTAGATGATGTTTATGGCAACATTTTATGAATCATGAGATTGGAACAACTCAGTAAGTACAACCTTAAAACTATATCACAAGACATGCAGTCGTGATCATCAGCCCTGTCACAGGATAAAAACAAGGATATCTGACTAGAAGAAAACAAGACCATTTTGCATTTATTCAACCATCGATGGCCAGATAAATTTATCCATGCTGAGGTCATATTTCGCGTACTAAAATGAAAAAATGAAAAAGTAAATCACATACCTCAGCCACATGACCTTTGATAATACGATGAAAAAATGTTCCTTTATAGTGTAGTGGCTTCCCAGTTTTAAGGCTGACACCTTTTTCCCCTGGATGAATGGATGGTACAAATATGAAATGAAGGCGAACAATTATATCAGAATACAAAAGGAAGTGGAGCCAACAATACTGATAAATCAAGTGGAGGCTTCTCAAGAAATTCAATAACATATAGCATGACGAGGCCGAAGCCAAACGCCTAAGCCTTCAATAAATCAACTGATAAATATAACATATAGTTGAACATGATAAAATAAGAATTAACACAGCCAATTAAGCAAGGCCATTACATTCATTAAGTGGGAGACAATTAAATCAATTGCAGGGCATTAATCATACATCAAGTGGAGTACAATTTGCTGAAAAAACAAAGAAGTTACCAGTACAAAGCGCACGAAAGTTCTCAGCAGTCTTGGGAGCAACATCGGTAAAGAGCTGCATTCCATGAATAAAAAATATTGATACATATCATCTGAATTACTTCTAATATACCACAGCGAGTTTAAAAGCAAGTTAAAATCAAATATTTAGCAACCAAAAATGTACCTCAAAACTCATCCTTTCGAGAGGATCCCCATCAATCGAGATATCCAGAAATACTAGCACCTTATTCTTACAAACTTTCTCCATGATAGAGCTTCACACTAACATCAATTATGCATACCAATTTCTAATCAAAAAGCAAAGTAACATATCATCAGAATTATTTAAAAAATAATAGTAGGACAAATAAAAAGAAATTATAAAGCTTTACAGTAGCTCACAGTAACATCAATAATGCATTATTCCAATATGTGCTCAAAAAGCGGCATCCACGTATTTATATTTATTTTAAAAATGCAAAATATAACAACAATATCCATAAATACTTGTTTATTTTGAAATAAACAAACTATCGATATCACTTGGGCATCATAAAAATTTAGAAACGCATAAATTCTTGCTTAAGTAAACTTCGTAGTAAACACATAAATTCTTTTGAGTGACCCATAAAGATACCGACCCCCAAAACACCACAACTGATAAACCATGTGAAAATGACAAAACACTGAGACATTCAAGTATCAAGTAAATCGAGTAATCATCATCAGGATTCATAAAAGAAAACAGTTAAAGCCAATTGCCAGGATACACGTCACAAACCCTAAACCCTGAGAATCGCATTATGTTAGCAGAAAAAACACAAATTACGTGGAAATTTTCACACACCAGCGAAGAGTTTTAACGGGAAGAACAAAAAACGAAAGAGTACCAAAGAGAGAAACAGTGCGACAAGTAATATTCAAAGAAGAAGAAAGATAAGTGAAGTAGAAGAAATGCGAGAGTCTGTGCTAGGGTTTTTGAGCACCTGCGAGACGGTGCAGCCAGAAGCGCCGCTCCTTTCCACAAAAGGCTACGATGAGAGAGAAAGTGTCACTACTTTTTTAGTGTCGAATGAGAGAAAAACCTAAACCACAGAAGTAGTCGAGAGCCCCTGAGTTTTCCGGTTTTAGGACTTAAGAGGGCTAGTATTTACCATGCCCCGTAAACATCATCCACAATTCTTAAAACAAAAAGGTTATTTTTATTACATTAATAAATAACAAAATGAAATTTTATACTGAAAAAATAAATATTACTGTGAATAATGTTAAAAAAATCTAATTACATTTTAAAATAAAAAGTAAGTGTAATTTTTAAAATATCAAAATATACTTAAACTTCAAAAAAAAAATTAGATTTATGTCTTATTATCTAGAAGTTGGTTCACTTGTTTAATTTCGAGAAAAAAATTGACCTTTAAGTCGTCAAAAATATACGTTTCTAGCACATGATGAGTCAAAATAATTAATTGTGGTTCAACATGAATAGTTTTTCGAAAACGCGAAAATGGGGATGAAGACAACAATTTTGAAGTTAAAGAGGAATACGTTGATTCAAATTTTATAATACCAACCTCGTCAATGTTGCTCTTTTTAAAGTCATGCGATATTTAAATTGGTTACGAACCATCGTCCACTCTTCCAACAAAGAAATTATTGTATTTTGGGATTCTTGGTACAAATTTAGACATTTGAATATGTATTCATCATGAGATTATTCATTATTTTTCATACTTCATGCACTACCGTAACAATCCACAAAAATAGATTTATTTTTATTAGTTTGACGAAAATGACTTTTGCATTATAGCTTGGTTATGCTTTTGTTGTCACCTTCTCTATTCTTATTTAGGTACTTTGCAACCTTAGTGTAGGTTTTTTTTATTTATCCTCAATTCAATATCATTACTAACATATAAATAATCAATTAGCAACATTTTGTTATCTTCAATGCTTCAGGCTTCATATCTTGATTTCTTGATTGATGGTTGAGTTTGAAGTAAAAATATAATAATACTAAAATGAGGTGTGTTTGGCTCATTAATTGGTGCATTAGTTGAAATATTCAATTGAGAAACAGTTGTTTCCAGAAACAAGTTGATAACAATAAAGAATATAGATGATTGTATGGGTATTGCAACCAAAAATTGGGGGCATATATGACCCAACATTAGAATTCATACATGTATTTTGAAAATTTTATGCCTTTTGATATTTTGATTTAGAGATGCATAATTTTCATTTTTACATTGATTGGAAAAGTTGTATTTTGTGAAAAAATTATAATTTTGTGAAGGATCCAAATAATGTCTTAAAATTAGAAGAAATAGTGAAGGAAAAAGTGAAATTAGAGTAAACACCTGATTTTTATTCAAGAAACCAAGGCAAAAAATAATTATTATTTTTTTAAATAATTATTATGTAAAAAATGGACTTTATTTATAGTGCAAAAAATAATCAATTTTGGTATAAAAAAATTATTACAAAATAATTGATCTCAAAAGAAGATGTGATGAAAATCTTAATATGAAAGAGTTGATCTACTAGAGACAAGTGTCCATGGAATCTAATTTTCAGAATTCAACATGTGATTCACCATTAGAATATTCATTAGAACTTATACATTTACACACACATATATATATATATATATATATATATATATATATATATATAACTCGTCATCTCCCCGCGTACCTGCTATCACCCGAATCACATGGTTAGAGACTTAAAGTAAAAATAAAGGTGTGTACAGTTCATAATATTGGCAACCTACCATATTTGGGCGGGTCATTTTTTAAAGATATACCCGCTCATATCTGTTTGTGTACACCCATAAGTATAGTGTTGAATTTAAAAAAAAAAAAAAAAATTATTGTATAGTATAAAATTTGAATAGATTTTGAATGATTAGATAGGTGAAAAAGGTGATGTGGAGTGATAAAAAATACTAATAATAAGAATATTTATAATCGTTTAAACATTCAAAATCCTACTTTATTATTAATATCATTTTCGGTTTCTTCTACTTAATCATTCAATACATATTCAACTTTTATACTCTACAATAGTTTTATTTAATAGTAAAATTCAACACTCTACTCCACCACTTTTAATTTATCTTTTTATTTTCTTTTATAATTTTCTTTTTATTAAAATTTAATAAACAAACAAAGATACCAATTAATAATAGAAAAAAAATAAAAAAATGAAATTGTGTACTTTGAGAAGATTGTTAGTTGAAGATTGATATTAAAATAGGTAATTGTTGATATCCATTTTTTAAATTGAAAAAATAATATTTTTTTCTGTCTAAATCAAATAAAAAAAAAAAATTCTATTTATAGATTAAAAAAATGATAAATTTTCGTATAACAAACATAGTAGAACAAACCGCAGTAATATTTTTAATTAATTAATTAATTAAAAAATAAAATATGACTTTTCATAAATATATATTTATATTAAATAAAAATATTAATTAAAAATAAAACACGTTATGTAAAAAATTGTTTTATTAATTATATATTTTTTTAATGTAAATTACTCGTATATTAAAAAAATTTATTACTAAATAAATAATTAATTCAATTTACCAAAACAATCTAAAAAAAAATCAACAAAAAAAAACTAATTAAAATAAATGAATTTAAATAGTAACTCTTATACTGCACAAACACATTACACATTACACATTACACATTACAGTTTTACTAAAAAAAAAACGGGGAGAATTTAAAGTGAGCTTAACGCTATAAACAGCTGCGAAACAAAATGCAGGGTACAAGAAAAGAAGAGGGAAAACCATGGCGAGTCCTGGAATTCTACAGCGGTATCGGTGGCTTGGTAATATCGGATGCTCTCTCTTCGAAATTTCTCGTATTTGCAGGATTTTTAATATTTTGTTTTTCGATTTTTGGAAGAGATATTCGTTGACGAAGGCCGGCGTAGATGCTCTGGTCGTGGAAGCATTCGACATAAACGACGTCGCTAATGATGTGTACGAGCACAATTTCGGCCACCGTCCACACCAGGTACCGCGTTTTAATTTGCTGTATTGACTTCAAATGCTTCGTATATTGTGTGTTGTTTAGGGTTTGTGTGAATTTTGATATCGATTAGTTTATTTATGAGATTTCCAAGTGTGTTTGTTAAGTTAACAAACACAATCTGTTGCTTATTAGAGGAATGAATTCTTACATGGAAGATAAAAAAGTGTCGAGCTGAAATCGGGGACCGAAAATTTTAAACGAACCCTAGGCTTAATTTCATTTACTCTATGTGAGATGTTTTAAATCCTCATAAACATAAAAAAATAACGGTTGTTTTTGGCTAGCAATCTTTTGAAATGATGCTATCCGAGTTTGACTGTTCGAGCTGGGTCTTACTTTATAACCCAGTGAGGTGAGCTGCTCAATCAATGGTTGTATAAAATTAATTGAAAGAAAAAAACTATACGGAAGTTGAGGCTGGGTTGCGATTTTAATATGGAACTTGTGCTAATCTCGTAATTTATGTTGCCATTCATTTGGTGAAATTAGGGTAACATTCAGACATTGAGTGCTGCTGACCTCGACAGCTACGAGGCAGATGTGTGGCTTTTGTCTCCTCCTTGCCAACCTTACACACGGCAAGGTAATTTAATACACTTTTTTTGTTGCGGATTTTCTGTATTTTACTATTTACTTGTGATGACAAATACTTGTGTCAGATCGCTCGAAGAAATTACTTAACGTCATACAAAGCTATTTTCATTGGATGAAGCTCATTTTAGTATTCTGCTTTTGTAATTCCTTTACCTCTTCTTCTAGGGTTTTACAAAAAAAAAATTGGTTTTGTATAGCAGTATTAATTTTGAGTCGTTTTGTTTCATTCAATTTTAAGTTTTTCATTTTTTCTTCAGTTTTTAGGATTTCCTCACTTTTATATCTATTTTATTTTTAGTTTATTTTTCAATTTTTTTTTTAATTTCTGGAGTTTTCTATTTTTCGGTAATTGTTTTACTTTATTTTTAGTTTACCTTTAGTTGATTTTTTTCTAACGGTGCTGCAATCTACATGAGTGTGCTTCTAAAATATGTCTTGTTAAGGTCTCCAGAAGGGTTCGAGTGATGCTAGAGCTTCTTCTTTTCTTAAGATCCTTGAATTGATACCACAAAGTTCACGGCCTCCACTTATGCTATTTGTGGAGAATGTTGTTGGGTTTGAGGTAGGTTGTTTCTATACGTGATTTACATAAAGATATTGTTTAGTCAAATCTGCTTAATATATAGTATTCTCTATTATTGGGCTGGGTTGGGCTATATTAATTGTGATGGTAGTTCTAGTCTTGTAGACTACATCGTACCTTTTAGCCTAACGATTCTGCATATGTGCTGTTAAATGTCTGTTGCAGACATCTGATACACATACAAGGATGATTACAATGTTGCGAGAAAATCATTTTGACACTCAAGAATTTATTCTCAGCCCTTTGCAGTTTGGCATACCATATTCCAGGCCTCGCTATTTTTGTCTGGTATGTCTCTCACGACATTCACATGCACCTTTACGTCCATCTCTCCGCTTCCGTGTGTATCTCACCAATTCTTTTGATTGGAATCTGCAGATAGTCTGCAGGTTTTTAAACCATATTGAAATTCGGCTTGTCCTTTGTGACTGATCTTGAGTCTAAATTTTTTATTTTAAGCAATAAATTAAGGAGTTGATTACTCTTACATGGACTACCTGGTGCAATTAGTTAACAATAATTGTCCATGTATTATTATGCTTAACCATCAGCACAAAGCTACTTTGTTACTTACTACTGCTTTACTTCCAATTGAAATGTATTCAACCGATTCCAATCTATTTTTTTTATAAACATATAAGCATATACTTTTTTATAAAAAAAAATAGGGGCGAGACAACCCTAAACTAGTTAGAAGGTTGGATTAAATAGCATGGTACAACTTCTAGATTCCGGGATAAAAAAAAGACCCTAAAAGCATTCTGACTAAGGGACTAGAAAGCCACTCTATATTGAATTCTTGGAATGAATATCATTTGTTACATCAGCCATTGGTTTTGCAAATTGCAATGTGTATTTTTTAAAGTATTTGAGATTTTTAGACTTTAAGAATATGTTTAGCAATACAAAATGAGATATTACTACATTATGCGATGTAGTCTTTTATAGTGTCGTGGAAATGGTGGTTCTTATATTTCATTGTTCTGTGATATACTGATATTCAATTTTTGCTGCTTTTTTCTTGTTTACAAACCTCATAAGACAATATTTACATCGAGGATATCTTATAATCAATTAAATGAGACAAATTCTCCCTTCCAACAAGTACATCCGACAGTATAACCAAGAAAATGATTTGTGTAATTCACTTTATTTGGTTGGCTGATGTATTTATCTAGATACGATTTCTCACGCATGATTAAATTCCAGGCAAAGCGGAACCCTCTGTCTTTTCAAAACACGAAATCCAATAATTTGCTTCTTTGGGCTCCAAGCCCAATACTTGGGTACGAGTCAAGCACGGTCACCAATGAAGAAGCCGTTTCACATGCATATTTGAATAAATTACTCGAAACTTGTCAGCCTATACAAGATTTTCTGGAACTGAAGAATTTAAGTGGTGAAGTTATTTCAGATTCCAGTGTTGAAGGAGGAAATGACTACATGGACAATCCCATAAGTCAATATTTAGTTCCATCGTGCCTAATTGAAAGATGGGGGAGTGCTATGGGTATCCTTATTTCCAACTTCTAACCATATTTAGTTCAGCTTCTTTCCCTAATATGCTGTTTGAAAAAAAATATCTTGACAGAATTTTAGATATTGTTTTCCCTGAATCAAAGCGCTGCTGTTGCTTTACCAAAAGTTATTTTCGATATGTGAAGGGCACGGGTTCACTTTTGGCGACAGTTCAGGTATGAATTAGGGCCTTATCGAATTTCGACATATTATAGTTGAGTACATCATAAGGAATTTTACTTTAACTGTAGTTTTTAGTGAAGTATCACCAAATCATATAACAGTAATTTGTCATATCTGGCAAATAGAGCCAAAGTCTTGTGTTGCACTTGCATGCTTTGATATCATTTTTCTCAATTGCCTCTATTTGCTTCTTTTCATTTAGAGAATTTCTAAAGTTGAGAACAGTATTTTTTTCTATAGTATTAAGTGTATGTGATTGCATATAAACCTGTGCATTTTATTCTTATGTATACAATCATATTACCCAACACATTTTGCAGGGTAAAATGAAAAGTGATGTTTCTTCACTACACGAGCTTCACCTTAGATACTTCACGCCCAGAGAGGTATTCACGATTTTTTTTCCGTGTGATATCAGACTTGTGCTAGTCTTGTAGGGCCGTATATTATCGCATCTTCTTAACTGTTTACTCTAAAACATAAATTGTTAGGTCGCCAATATACATTCTTTTCCGGAGGAGTTCCAGTTTCCACAACATGTTAGCCTTCGCCAATGGTATGTCTTATTATTCTTTTGCATAGTATATGAAGACAGGCATCCTAATTCCTAAATAGTGCTACAGCTTTTTCTTCTACGGAATATAATTAATTACTACAGTACTTATTAAGAAACAGAGAGGTGATTTGTACATGCCTACATGGACAATCCCATAACACATTCTCTCTAATTGCATAGGAATTTACAAAATGTGTTATGGTAGTCTTTAAAGTCAAATCACCATTTAGATTGCAAATTGAAAGTTTGTGAGCTTTATTTCTGGTTATTGTAATGTATTTACCAAATATCGACTTGAAAATAATAGTAGAAAAAATAAATACTTGAATAAAACATATGCAAATATTACGTCCAAGTTGAATGATGAAACCGAGAGAAATAAAATGACTAGGTTCACTTTATAAAATATTACATATTTTTGCTAAAGAGTTTTAATATAACACTTTTTTGCACAAAAATCATGTAATGTATTTTTGTTTTGGTACGGGTTGAATCCCAGCCAGCCAACCTTTGTCTTCGCCTAAGGCAGTAATAAAACATTTCATAATAGTCCGGTTCCATGGGTTTTGCAGTTATGCTTTGCTGGGAAACAGTTTGAGTGTTGGAGTGGTGTCACCGTTGCTTAGTTATCTATTTACGCATCAATCAACATGACATTGTTTGTGATCTCTGGGGATACAAAATTCGTATGAACAACCCCACCCGGAAGAGCTAATCTGGAAATATAACAACACACACATCTTTGCAACCATTCGCTTTTACTAAAATGGAAGTGAGTTGTTCGTATTGTTTGATCAAATTTTGTCGATGCCAGCCATGTTTTCTTTTCGGTGTGTTTAATTATGTTTTACATACTATGTTTAAGATGATCAATTGGTTAAGCATTTTCATCCTCTGGGTTGTTGTAACTTCCAATGCCTGCTATTTCTGGATTATGTTTACAGAATAGATTTTCTTTACCAAGAAAACCTTTTTAGTGTGAAATTCTTGAAGCATTTTTTATATGGAATTTGCAGCATTGTCCTCGTGTGCTAGCAACTGAGCAAGCAGGATTTCTGGTGTGTCACGTCAGATTTTCGAATCAAAAAGAATAATTCTAATAATTTAAAAACATACTGTAAATAACTACAGTATTTATGAGAACTCTTATGAGATATGACCATTTTGAAAGTAACCAAAGATAACTTAGAACACAATAAATGAATTTAGAAAATTTAACAATTATCATCCTTGGACTGTAACAACATTAATTAAACGCTTACAAAAATTAGCACGTAATAAAATAAAAACTAAAACCAAAAACAAATTACATTTACAAATTACGTTACTCAAAGAATAAAACAAACACGCGAGGCGCGTGAGATCTAAATATTGTTTACAACTGCAACACAACAGAAGACGAATTAGGTAGTTTGATAAGTGCGTGCATTACGCACCCTCAACCTTTTTTTCTTTTTCTGGTGTGGATTGAGTTTTAAACCAATATTTCCACATTGCCCATAATACCCTCCAACCGGATTCATATTTTCGATTTTAATATTTTATTTTATTTTTTGACCCCCAAATTTATTTGTCCTTGGCTCAAAACAAACCCTAAACTAATAAAATTGAAAATCTTGTAAAGGAGAGAGATCGAAACCACCTAATTGGGACTGCTCTCGTTTTATAATTCCATTTAATTTCAACAAAAGGTTAGTGATTTTTTTTCAGATTCATGTTTTTCATTTCTCATGCTTTTATTTTATTATTATTTTTAATTTAGGGACTTTGTAAATTTCTGTATGTTTGTGCATTCTAGTTCCTTTTTGTTAATTTTGCTGAGAATTTTATTTTATTTTATTTGAATTATTTAGTAGATTTAGTTCATGAGTATTGATGTCCTAAATTTATCTTACACAAAATAATGCATTTTTTATTATTTAGTTTAGTTTTCATAAATAAAATATGTTATATAAGATGATCCTTGATGATTTTCTTTTTTTAATTATTAATTGTTATTGTTTTTCCTTTTTCTCCTGATAGTTCAGATATTCTTCAGAAGAAATTTCTCACAATGAGATTTAAAATTGGTGATGAAGTGGAGGTTATGAACGATAAGAACGAGATGGCTTCGAAAAAGTTCGTGACACCACGCCCTCCTCTGGGTCAAGGTGTTGAGGTTTTTCATCAGTATTCCTGGAAGGCCGGTGTCATCTTAGGTGTTGCGGGCGGGAAAAAAGAAATCAAAATAAATACGACAGTACAAGAGCAATATCTGGTCAGGCTAATTGGGTGCTTGGAGGATATAGTTATCGACGCCTCAAATATAAGGATGAGACGAACGTGGGATGATGAAAAATGGGTATTAGTGGGAAAGGTATGTTTCATCTTTCTTATTACTTTTACCATGGAGGTTTTGGCTAGGCTTTTTATTTATTTACGCATATATCTTGTATTGTTCTGTTGTTTGTATTGATAACTCAGTGTAACAAGGGGCGGATGTAGCATTGACCCGAGCTGTGCTCCATCCGAGGCCTGTTGATCTCTAAGCCCGTGTATGAAGTAAATTTTGTGTTTACTATTCATACCAGTCCAACCCGATATTTTTTTAATCTTAACTTCAATTTCTAGATTCGCCCCTGAGTGTAACTCTGGAGTTTGAGTATTTTCGCTCCAAACCAAGCAATATCGTTTGAGTTTTTATGTAACTATACATAACACGCATTATCGTGTAATGGTTGTTACATCTTATCTTACACACCTTATCTTGCTTTTTCTGATCTCCTTGTCTCTCATGTGTGCAGAGCTCCCAAACAGCCGGTGATGTAACGTCTTCAAAACCATCAACGTCGAATAGTTTTAAAGAGACGAATATCCAAGTCCCACTATATAAATTAATGGGTCATCGGCTAAAGAGGTCATCCCCATACGGTTCCTCCATACAAAAGCTTAGAGCAGTCGAGAAAGAAAAGGTAGATGATGTTGCTGCTTCCTCAAAAGCAGTCTTGGGCGGGAAAAACACGCGTGCTTCCTCCTTTGTCGTTAAATCTAAGAGAAAACACTTGTTTGCCCATTCCGGTTTCAAGAGCTCTGAACTAATTAGTTCCGACGCTGATGCTTGTTCTGTGGGTAGCTGTGATATAGCCACCACCCAGTGTCTAAGTAAGTCGTGTAGAGATCGGTCTATACCGAATGATGACATCGGTAGTGATGCAGAGTCGTTTTATGGTTCGGTTCCCGAGAGAAGAATGGAGTTAGAAGTTAGTGTACGCGGGTTAGAGTTGCATGCCTACCGGACAACGTTGGAAGCTCTCTATGCTTCTGGTCCGTTGAGTTGGGAACAGGAGGCCATGCTGACTAATCTCCGTATCATGCTCCATATTTCGAATGACGAGCATTTGAAGGAGCTTAAATACCTAATTTCCACTAAAACTGGTGTTAATTAGTGTAATTTTCATAGGATTGATAGTGATTGCTCTTTGTTCTTTCTCTCTTTTCAGATTCGATAATGTAAGAACGAAAAACATTTTGTAACTACATGTCTTGGTATAGGTATCCCTATCTGTGCAGGCCAAGGAAATGGGTGTATTTTATGAATCTAATCGTATTTGTATATGTTGTAGAATTGTAGTTGTTCCATATGGGAACATGAAGATCTTATTGATCATTTCTAGAAAAGTAGAATTATCTTAAATATAATTTCACTCTAAGTATTAAGTATGTATTACATAATCAAATTGAATAATTATTTGTTCTTTATTTTATTTATTTACTTTTCATAATTTATGTGCATTCTTTTTTTAATTTTAAAATATATTTTTGCTCTAATTTTAAAAATAGTAGTAATATTTTTATTTATTTTCAATGTATAAATAGTTGGGCCAAAAAGAATATTTTTTTTGTTATTTTAATTTAAATAATAGATAACTAATAAAGAAATAATTACTAAATTTAATTTTAAATATTAGATTAATAAAAACAAACTATTTAAATATTAATAAATCCAACTTAGCTGAATTGGGATTCAACTAGAGCAACTAGCACATGAACTGCTCAACTCATTTCAGCCTTATTAATAAATTCAACTTAGCTGAATTGGAAACTCAACTAGAGCAACTAGCACATGAACTGTTCAACTCATTTCTACCCCTCCAAAATTTGAGAGTCCACCTTACCTAATAGAGCAATGACAAGTGATAGAGAAGTGCAAATAAGATTTCCAATCTACCACCTCTCCATTTTCGTTTAAAATGGCCAACTTTTGAAAATTAGAAATCCAAACGATGTTTAAAAGAGGTGTTTATGTCTCAATCCAATCCACGTGGCTTTACAAAGTAATTACATAGAAGTGCCAAGCAAAATATGAACTCATAAAAAAACACACAAAATCATACTAACCAGTTCAAATTGAAGTGGTCAAGATAAGAATTGACACAAGGACAACAGATGATAAAAAAGGAAAAGCATATATAAGGGCAGACAAAGATAGGAATCACAAACTCAAAATGATCCGAAACAAGATAGGAAAAAAAATCCCTGATACAGAACACACGAAAAACTTGGAGAAGAATGTCACAAAACACAGGGAATTAAGTCACTACACAGATCAAAGCTAACAGCACCAGAGATCCTTTTAGTCGAATGCATCATCATCATCATCAGGAAGAGGTTGATTAGCCGCTTCATGTAGCTCAGCCTCATGTCTGAAAATCAAATGTATCGCGCATTAGAAATCGAACAACTTGAACTCATAGGAAAAAGAGGAGAAAGAGATGTACCGTTGCTGTGCAACCAGATCAATTTGCACTTCAGGTGGAGCAAGAGCCACAGGTTCAACGAAGTGCAAGTTTGCATCCCTGAAACCAACAATGAACATCAAGTACTTGATAAATTTGCAATTCAATGGTAAAATGAATATTAATAATGAAATAAATAAGTTCAAAATTAATTATTCACATTACCCAGCAAGTTTCCTGGCAAGGTACAGGAAAGGCTTCTCAAAGTTGTAATTGCTCTTTGCGGATATTTCATAGTACTGCAAATTCTTCTTCCGGTGGAAAGTAACCTGTTTCGCTTTCACCTGCCTATTCTTGACATCAACCTTGTTCCCACACAGGACAATCGGAATATTCTCACAAACCCTGAAATGGCCAGCCATTAAAAAAACCACAACAAATAATAAACACAGCCACCAATACAGCACGTACTGCAAGGTTCGAATTTAAGAACATGAGAATAAATTCTCAGCCTTAGAAATTCAAGTTTGAACCAATATTTAACCTATTTGCAAAACTAAATAAAAAATGGATCTTTATAAACTAAAAATAAGCATGGAAAGCACACACGTACCGGCAAAGATCACGATGCCAGGTGGGCACATTCTTGTAAGTCAATCGAGCTGTGACATCGAACATTATGACGGCACATTGACCGTGGATGCTGAAGAAGTTAAAAAGAGTTGCATGTTAGCATATAACACAAGAAAAAATTCAACCATGCTTAAAGAGATATGCTAAACGGGTACACATACTAGTATCCATCCCTAAGGCCGCCGAATTTCTCTTGACCAGCTGTGTCCCAGCAGTAGAATCTGATTTTCCCGCAGTTGGTGGTGAAATCCAACGGATGAACTTCGACACCAATGGTAGCTGTTCACACTTGAAAACATTAATAAAAAAAACCTCCAAAATAACAGTGTTTATTTTTATGTTAATCCATAATAGATAACGCGATAACGCAAAATCTTACGTTCATATTTCTTCTCAAATTCACCAGTGAGATGCCTTTTCACGAATGTGGTTTTCCCTGGAATGAAACGAGCCAATTCAATAAGACACGATGCGGATGAACCAGAAAGTAAATAGCAATGGTATCATATTCCCAAATCACATGTATCAATTCACAAAAACAAGAAATTTCCAGGGCTGAAACAAATAATCTGATAATTATTATGAAAAAAAATTAGCCACATTTCTTTCCCATTAATCGATTTTTCTAAAATTATATCAAATCAATAAATCACGTAGATCGAGTAGAGAGAAAATCACCAGTTCCACCATCGCCGACAATAACAAGCTTGAAGCTTGGGTAATTCACCGTCTGCTGATTCGGCAACGCCTGAAAATTCAACAAAAAAACACACACGATTAAGTCTTAAAATCATGAACACAAATATTAATAATAGCAAAAAACTTACCATGGTGATTGTGCAGAAAAATAAAAAGAAAATTGCGGATTTGAGAGAGATTACGAGTGCGGAGGAGATGAAAATCAGAAGCCCTAAATAATAGGTTCTGGAGGGTTTTTGAAAATCTGCTTATTGCTTTATTCCAACGCGGTTATCTGGGCCGTCCGATCAGTTTTCCGCATATGTATCGAGCGTGCGACACGTGTCTCCCAGATTTGAAATTTGAACAATAATTCGTAATGTATACTCTGATCGACTAACCATTGTACTAAGGCCTTCGGCCCTTGAGGACTCGGCCCAACGTTAGAAATCTTAATGGGCCATAGGGCCTAGCTCAGTAAGTTCAAAAGAAAGAATTTTTCTTGCAGAAATGATAAGGGTGAATATTATTATATTATAATACATGTAACCAAATAAAAATAAACAAAAAAAAAAAAAAAATCAAATTTTGAATTGACCCAACTGATTAAAGAACATGAAAGACTAGTTCTCATTGATTAGATGTGCTTGAGTGATGTACTACTAGTTATGGGATTTAGGGACTAAGTTGGCATTATGTAATTATGAATTTACTGTTTAGTTGATATATTAACTTTATTGTTCATCTCAAGTAGAATGTATGTTAGCTAAAAAGACGTACGTGTTTTCTTTGATTATAACTCAAAGACTTGTTAGGTAGAATTGTAGAAATATGATTTCATGTTGATTTTTTTCAAGTTATTGCACAAAATAAAAGGAAGCTCTTTAAATATCAAAAATTGTTGTTTCATGATCATAATGTCACTTAATGCATATATAAACTCTTGTCCGCAAATATCTAATAATAAAGAGACATGAAACATTGTTGAATGGGCTCGGAGAAAGAAAAAGTACAAACACTTCACCTAATGAAAAAAAACTCACTTCAAAGTAAAAAAAAGTCTCAATTTAATTTCAAACCTATATATATTGAAATTGTGTATATTGTACTATGATCTACCTAGAATGAAGTAGTGAAAGGTAGAGTACAATTACTTAACACAATTTGAGATTCTATAAAGTAAACTTGTATTTATCTTGTAATGGGTGGAACCACTTTACAAAAACATCTACAAAATTCTAGCGAATCTTGTAGAAAGGTCACACGACCAAAAACTAAGTCTAGGTAGAACTAATCTAGCGATGAGTACTACTAAGACTAAATAGAGGGTACGACCGAAGCTTTCTAGCGAAGTCTCTCGGTCTACAATAATTCTCTCTCTAGAATATGTCTAATCAAAAGTGTAATGAATGAATTCCAACAACCCACTATTTATAGGCATCGAAAAGTAGGGTTTCCGGAATTCACGCTTAATGGGCCAAGCCCATGACGGCCCAATGGAACAACCGAGCCCAAGGCATCTCCAACGAATATTCCATTGTTCCGTACTTGATGAACGTGGCTCTACCCGCTCCCACACTAGCATGTGTTTGCGCTTCGAGCTTGTTGCATGCACAGTTAGTATACTTGGACATTTCTTCTTGGACTTGAATTCTTCTAGCGAAGTCTTCTAGTCGTACCCGTGGCTGACTTCATTCCTTAGCAGTCATTCCCTCAGCCCCATGTCTATCTGTGCTTGCTCCGTGTCCATCAATGTCATACATTAGAACTTGAACTCTCTTGTTGGTGGTGCAACTGCGAATTCGAGGACCACACTGGTATACATAGAACCACGTGGGTCATTCACAATTGTGCACAAGGAGAACTCCATGTTGTTTGTATCGCCAAGTCCGCTAGTCCAACACTGAGTATGACTTGTATGTCATGGCTCCAGGAAGAGCCACTTGTAATTCCCAGTTAGCACTACTCATACCTAGCAGACTTGTGTGAATATAATCAATTAAAACAAACAAACAATACATATGAAGTTACTACAAAACTATAGTGTATAGTTCAACGTAGTTCAAGCAAGAACAACATAGTTCTATGTTGAACTAGGAAGAACTACACACTAACAATCTCCCCCTTTTTGAGTCAACTTCATAAGTGGGGTTCGTAGAGCAACTCCCCCTCAAACTAGTATCATACTCAAAAAGTAAACGTATGACAAACATGCATATCATTAAATCATGTGAGCAGTGAAGCATAGTAGATAATCAATCATACGAATAAGTAGCAGAGACAGCAAAATAAGATAACTCAAAATGATCAAAACAGAAAAACATGAGTATCAAAACAGGGTAGATCAGAGTTATGAAAAACAACAGAAAGTAAATATTGTTCATGGGTAGGATAGAGATAGAAAACACTTGATATGAAGAATTTAATCTTCATTTGCTCCTTCCTCGTCTGAGTCCTGGGGAGGCGTGTGTTGGCGTAGATCACGGGTGTTGTCAGGATCAGAGAACTCGTCCTCTTCGTACTCCTGCTCTTCCTCGTCATCTGTTGGCTCATCAATGATTCTGCTTTTGTTTTTTACTGGCGCCTTGATGGCTAATTGCTTCCTGCGTTGACCCGTTGCCTTCTTCTTCTCTTTGATCGGTGAAAGCCGTAGAGGCCTGTTGCAATATTCCAGACTATCCTTGAACAACTCAGGATTAAGTAAGGATGCATCTTTGCCAGCTCCTGGTCCACGCTTCATAACTCTCTTGGGATCATTTTTGTTAACAAAAGTGACTTTGGGGAACGCAGGGTCAGATACTTTGGATTTTGCATTTCCGGATTTAAGGGTCCCCGTAGAATCACCTGTTTTTGGCTTTGCAACAGCCCCAGAGCCCGAAGAGCCAGCACCCTTTGCTTTTTCCTTTTTCTTTACTTCATCTACCTCCCTCACCGTACCATCATCTTCTTTTACCAAATCACTGTGCCCAAGGGCAGCTTCAGTCCTCCTTCTCTTACGCTCCGCGCGTAACACCTCTTCCTCATTCATCTGTACATCATCATCCTGATCAACGTCCACCACTTCAACTTTTCTTTTTAGATTTTTCTTTTCTTTCTTATTGGCTGGACGGTCAGCGGCATTCCTTGAGGCCTCCATCTGTTCCTCAATAAGTTCATTCACAGCAGCCAAGCGTGCACGCAACACCTTTAGTGGTCCTAGATCTTCGTAGGACGACCCATCTCCCCCTAGACGGGCCGCTCTACGTGCTTTGTTGTGCATATGACCACACAGTCCTGAACTCATATCTATAATATAATTTAACCTCTCAAAGTCACGTAGAAGCGTGCTCGGCTGACACAAATAGAGCTCGTCCTCCGAAGAATCAGCTTCATCAGACGAAGAGTCCAGTTCTTTTTGCAAAAGCCGCTGCGTACAACGGGATGACTTGGAGTTGTCTCGTTTGTGGCCCTGGGGCGGGATCAAAGGAACAGCCGGACCAGCATTGAACAGGGCACGATCAGCTTCAACATTTCCAAGTCTACGCCAAGGAAGGTCTTTCACCTTGCTTTTGTGTTCATACGCAGAGTCAAAGCGAAAAGCAATGATTTTGGTCAACGGAGCATCAGTTTTTCGGAATCTGAATCCTTGACTTTGTAGAATAGTACTGATTAAGTGTGGGCACGGCAGCTTGGCACTTTGAATCTGGGTATCAGTCATTTCACCGTATGACTTGATTTTATTGAACACAACCTGTCCAAGGTCCACCTGGATGCCACGGCTAAGTTTATACATTAGGTGAAGGGCATCTGCATGTAGCACACCGGTGTTGGACGTAGGGATCCAATTGTTAGCAACCACACGGTTGATGTGGGAAAAGAAATGTGTGAGTTTCGAAATTGGCGGCTGGTCCGTAGAGACAAGACCACCAGTAAGAATAAACCCCATCATCATGCTGTCGGGGTGGTTCGTAGAGGGCTCCTCCCACGTAGCCTGAATCCGCGAACGGCGGAAGAGTTTGTTGATAGTGCGGGGGCTAAAGTCATACTCGGTGTCACGGAGAACCACCTTCCCGTAGGACCCAGAATCAGGGTTCCCAAACGCCCGGTCTACGTGGGCGAAAAATACTCTGTGGACAAACAAGCTGTAGTCCACGTCGAAATTTATGGAATCGGCCAAATGCATTTCACGCATGAAGGCCTCCAGCCCACGTTTGACCCACTTACTCTGCCCATAATAGCGTTCAGAGTTTACATCCTGTGCCTGCAAAAATTCGTACCGTATGGCCGCCAGCTCTGTGTGGAAATTATCAGAGAATCCAGGCCCAACAACCCGTGTTGGCGAGGCTCTTACAATTAAATTAGAGGCAACCTTGCGTTCCTCCTCCACGAACGGCGGCGTGGAATCACGTACAACCACAGTAGTATCAGTGGTCTGGTGGACGGGGGACTCGGTGGGAGATGCAGTAATAATAGGACTATCAGGAGTGGGGGTGCGGGCAGCAGATAGTTCAATCACCTGATCCTGCGGTGATATAGTGTGAGCAATAAGGGCATTGGCTTCATCGAGCCGTTTCTGTTCCATCAGGACTCTACGGTCAGCCTCTGCCTTTGCCTTTTTCTCATTCTCCTCACGAAGGCGTAGAGCCGCGTCCTCTTCCCTTTTTCTTTTCTCTTCGGCTATACGGTCAGCCTCCTCTTGTTCTTTTCGTTTTCTTTCCTCTTCGGCAATACGTGCCTCTTCATCTTTCTTTCTTTGCTCTTCCTTGGCTCTACGTTCCTCCTCTTCCTGTTTCAGTTTTTCTAGACGTAGGGCCTCAAGTCTATCTTCCTCCTCCTTTTTCTCCTTGGCTATACGTGCAAGTTCTTTTTCAGCCAGAAACTTGTTTCGTTTGTGTTCAGTGATGATCTTACGTAGATCAGAGATTTGAATTCCAATGGGTTCTGCCTTGGAGAAGTCCTCTTCCTCATCAAATTGTTTTTCAAGTACGGCCAGCTGGGCGTTGAGTTCAACAATTTGTGCTGCGTAAAATTCAGGAGTTTCAAAGGTAGACATAGTTGGTGATGCGTGTGGTATAAGGGAGTGGCGTAGAGAGAAGAGTAATAATTCGGGGTAGACAATATGAATCTCTGCGCAGACAACAAGAACAGCTTGAAGATACGATTTTGCTCTTGAAAACACGTAGTGAAAGGTGTACTATGTGTTGGGCATGAGGGGGTATTTATAGGGAAACTGTAGCGGTTCAAATTCTGTGGTCCAGACGTAGCCACGTGTACGCGAAGTAGGACAGCGTGGAGGGAGCACACAAAGTCTCCTGTGTGGTTCGTAGGACAAGTAGGAAGACGTGGAGATGAATAAATAGTAATGGGAGAGGTAAAGCAGGGTCATTCGTGGACCTGTAACATGAAACTCAAGGAGAAATACGAATAACAGCAGTGGGTTAGGGAATAACAAGAAAAGATATATAAAAGTATGTAATTTCAATAACCCGTGATTACTGGATGGCCAACCGCAAAGGAGAAGAATTTTGAATGTATGACAGGACGTTGACCAGGGACAGTGTACACGGATGATGATCCAACGCGTCAGCACAGGCAGTAGACCACGCAGGAGCACACATAACACGATCCTTCATTTGATTCTGCACATCTGCACAGGCATTATTAACAAGCCAAAGCACGCACACCACAGTCCCTTGTGGGTAGGACAACAAAACTATGTGAAAAATCAGCAAAGAGTACAAAATACAAAGAGTAACACGTGAGACAGACAGTTAATCATGAGAACTCAAAGTCAAATACGTAGAGCAGGTGTAATTACACATAGACCTACAAAGAAATACCCAGATTTCAATATTCACAAAAATTGTCTTGACCAACAAAGCCTACAGGAGCGCTTCAAGGTATAACAAGCACACTTCGGTTATCTGAAGAACTTCTGCAAATAAAAATGAAATTCAGTTAAAGGCATAGTAAGCACACACAAGGTGGACATACGTTCCACCACACAGTGAATCAAAATCGCTGGAAAGAACATTAAGTAGAGATATTGGAGGTAGAGTGACAGTGCTTTATGGACGGTATTGCTATTTTGGCCAGTTCAGCGTGTAACCACGACCATGTCACGTGCTTTTTCAAGCGTGTAACAGGTTTGTTAATACCCATAATAAGAGTGTTATAGATGATGTTTCCATATATGTTTTTTTTTTCTTTGTTTTCATCATTATATGTATAAGGCCATGTCTTTTGCAATTGCCCGAAGACTTAGTCATCCAAGACTCGAGTCCATCGAGGAAATCTTTTAGGCCGACTTTTCCTGCTAGACGAAGAGCAGACAAAGTCCACTTCATCGAATTGCTTATGTATATATTTAAAGAACAGTATGTCCAAATACTACGTCACTTTGCAACTGTCAACTACAAACCTCACCTTGCTCTACCTCATGGTTCCATTGACAAAATAAACGGCTGTGGGTGGAGGTAGCCACTTGCGGACTACTACCCTTCAAAACGCAGCCATGCAGAGAGAATTCCTTAGAAACAAAAATCTTTCCGAAGCAAGTGGTTTGGTGAAGAAGTCTGAGAGTTGTTTCTCGGTAGGAACATGTTCCATTACAACCTTACCCCGTTCAACCAAGTCTCGAATGAAATGATGTCGGATGTCAATGTGCTTGGTCTTTGAATGTTGTACTGGATTCTGACTTATCTTTATAGCGCTCTCATTGTCACAGAACAAGGTTAGTGGTGTGCTCTCGATTTGATAATCCGCAAGCATTTGTTGTAGCCATAACAGCTGGGTGCAGCAGCTACCCGCAGCCACATATTCCGACTCCGCAGTAGAGAGGGCAATGCAATTTTGTTTCTTGCTATGCCATGAGACCAAGTTGTTTCCCAATAGGCAGCACCCACCACTAGTGCTCTTTCTTTCATCATTGTCACCCCCCCAATCAGCATCTGCAAAACCAACAAGATAAGAAGAAGTTTCTTTAGTATACCACAAACCAAGGTTGGTAGACCCGGCAACATATCTAAGGATACGCTTTACGGCAGCAAGATGTTCTTCTTTAGGTTGTGCTTGGTAGCGGGCACAGAGGCACACACTATACATAATATCTGGTCGGGTGGCTGTGAGGTAGAGTAAGCTTCCAATGAGAGATCTGTAGGTGGAGATATCAACATCCTTGCTATTCTCTGCCTTGCTTAGCTTGTCAGTGGTGGCCATAGGAGTCTTCATATGTTTAGCATCTGCCATATCAAATTTCTTCAACATGTTGATAGCATACTTAGTTTGAGAAATGAAAATGCCATTGTGTCGTTGCGAGATCTGAAGGCCAAGAAAGTGACTTAGTTCTCCCTCCAAGCTCATTTGAAAAGATGAGGCCATTGCTTCAGTGAACTCTTTGACCAAACGGTCATGGGTGGCGCCAAACACAATGTCGTCCACATAGATTTGGGCAATAAGCATCTCAGTCTTGACAATCTTTATGAAGAGAGTAGTGTCGGCATTACCACGAGTGAAACCAAAGTTCAACAGAAATTCCGTCAAGCAGCTGTACCAAGCACGAGGTGCTTGCTTCAACCCATATAGTGCCTTGTGTAGTAGGTAGACATGGTCTGGTTTGTGGGGATCCACAAAGCCTTTGGGTTGTTCTACATAGGCCTCTTCATCCAATACTCCATTTAGAAAGGCTGCCTTGACATCCATCTGCCGTAGTGGAATATTTTTGTAGCAAGCCACCGCAATAAGTAGTCTGATAGACTCTATGCGTGCCACAGGGGCAAAGGTTTCGTCAAAATCAATTCCTTCTACTTGGGTGTACCCCTGAGCAACTAAGCGTGCCTTGTTGCGCACTATTTGATTGAATTCATTGGTTTTGTTCTTATAGATCCACTTAGTGCCAATTACATTCACATTCTTGGGTCTAGGAACCAGAGACCACACTTTGTTCCGTTCGAACTCATGTAGCTCTTCTTGCATCGCCGCAATCCAAAATTCATCATTGATGGCTTCCTTAATATTCTTGGGCTCAATTTCAGAGACAAAACTCATAATGCCCACATCGGGAGATATAAAAGCCAAATTTGAAAGAGTGTTGGGATAGGTGGCGGGCAAGGTGGTGGTAGAGTGAGTAGATCGAGTAACTCTTTGATTTAGATCTCCTATCATTTGTCGATCCGAATGTCTTTTTCGAATGTATGCGGGTGGACCGGAGTTAGGGACCCCGGTGGAAGTAGATGCTCCAGTTGTACCCAGAACAGGAGTAGCAGTAGGTTGAGCAGAATCCTCATCACCATTACCGGAGGAGGTAGAGTCACCAGAGTTGTGAGAGATAGAATTTTCAGGAGTTGGTAGGACCACTCCTTCGCCTTGGTTCACCTCCCCCTCAACCATAACATCCATCGGAGGTAGAACAGGATGTGAAACGCTTTGTTTCAAGGTAGACTTAGAAGGATGATCATGAAAATGATGTTCATCAAACTTGATATTTGTGGATTCTTGCACAGTCTTAGTTCTTAGGTTGAACACACGATAGGCATGATTGTTGATGGCATAGCCAACAAAGATAGCTTTGTCCGACTTAGGATCAAACTTCTTCAAGGCATCACGATCATTCAAAATGTAGCAAATGCACCCATACACACGTAGATGAGCAACATTTGGTTTCTTGGAAGTTAACAACTCATATGCCGTGCATTGGGTTCCAGCACGAATGCTAATCCTATTAATCACATAGCAAGCAGCGCTAAGTGCTTCAGCCCAAAACCCCTTTGCCATACCCGCAGACACCAACATCACCCTTGCCATTTCTTGCAAAGTCCTGTTCTTCCTCTCAACAACACCATTTTGTTGAGGCATCTTGGGGGCAGAGAATTCGTGATGAATTCCCTTGCGAGTGCAATACTCAACAAATACACTGTTTTGAAACTCTCCACCATGGTCACTTCGAATTCGTTGGATTTTCTTGGCATGGGTAGTACGGATTTTCCGAGCAAGAGATCGAAAATTCTCAAATGCCTCATCCTTAGTACCAAGAAAATTTACCCAGGTGAATCTAGAGTAATCATCAACAATAACCAATGTGTACCACTTGTTCCCAAGACTTTGAACTTCCATAGGACCCATAAGATCCATATGTAGCAACTCAAAACACTCAGTTGTCCGGGTAAGGGTAGAGAGAGCTGGGTGTGGTGACCTTGTTTGCTTTCCCATGAGGCAGTTTCCACAAACTCTTTTATCAAACTTGGGCAAACTCTCTATGCCTCTAACAGCTTTTATTTGTATTAACTTTTCAAGATTTCGAAGGCTAGTATGTCCAAGCCTCTGGTGCCAGATATCAATTTCATCATGGGTAGATGCATTAAGACAAGATTCACTGATGGCATAGCAGTTGTTCTTTGCACGGGCAGCAGTGAGTATGCACTCCCCTTTTGCGTTGTACACTTCACAGTTTTCCTTGTTAAACTTCACATTTAGCTCATCATCACACAATTGGCTAATGCTTATAAGATTGGCACAAAGACCATCTACAAGTAGAACGTTCTTTAATGCGGGTAGACCCTTCACATTTAAGGTACCACTACCCACAATACTCCCCTTTGCTCCTCCTCCATACGTAACAGGACCACCGGAGTGTGGAACAAAATCAATCAGGGATTCTTTGGTTCCGGTCATGTGTCTGGAGCACCCACTATCAAAGTACCATGTCTCTTTCGTGGTCCCCTTAGCCACAGTGAATGCAACGTTGCATTTTACTTCTTCCTTCCTTCTCCAAACTTGTTTACTCTTCGTTGTCACTGGTGTGGGGAGATCTACTTTGACTTTCCATACTAGTTTAGCTTGACTGAGGGTAGGTTTCAAGATGGGTCTCCACACTTGTCTCAACCTCACACCATGCATGTTTAAGTCATCAATACGCTTGTAGCAAAAAGGTTTGATGTGTCCCTTCTTCCCACAATAATCACACACGTAGACTTTCTTGTAATGGACAAGAGCATTTTTCTTCCTCTGAGTGGTTAAGCTCACATCAGATTTAAGAGTATAGGTAGAGCTGGACGATCCAGCTTTAATAGAAGAAGTAGAAGTAGGGTAAGATGCCTTGGATCTATTCGAGACATTTCGAGTGAAATTTTTATTGTTGTAGGTAGACCCTGAGCTAGTTGTAGGTGTCAACAAGGACATAGAAGCATTTTGGGTTTGAGGATTCGTAGTAATGCGTTTGAGAATTTTCACATTCGAGGTAGAAGCCAAGTTTCCTTTGGATGTTCGAGCATCCTCCGGCTTAGCCATATTAGACTCAATGATAGTTTTGTCTTTACCATGCACAAATTTAGGATAAGCATTAAGAGAATCGGAGTAAACGGAATTAAAGGTTTCCTTAAAGCCAAGACCAAAATGATTGGTGTTAACACAGTTCAACATAGAGTCAAGCTTGGAAGTGCCAGTGTTAAGCTTTTTAAAAAGACAATTTGCAACATCCAATTTGTCTTTTGCTTGATAAAGCTCCTTGGTGCGCATAGCATAGCCTTCCTCCATCTTGGCCAGAGAGTCTCTGAGAAAGTCCTTCTCGGAGTCTTCCTTGTTGACAATCGCCTCCAGCTCCTTCACCTTCTTCAACGCTCTCTCCAGCTCCAGCATCACAACATCAAAATCCTTCTTGTTCACCTTCTCAGTAGAAGGGGTAGAGGTGGCATCCTTCCCAGTCATACCTGCAATCACAGAGGTATAGCAAAAAATATTTTCGTGCGTGGCCAAATCAGCTTGGTCTACCTCATACTCTTCATCACTCTCACTATCAATAGCACTTAGGAGTGCATTCACATTATTCGTCTCCACCATCTTTCCCTGCTCTTCCTCAGACGAGTACAAGGAATCATCTCCATCGAACACCAAATAGCTAACCTCCATATTGTTCTTCCGGTGTAGATTTGGGCACTCATTCTTCACATGCCCCATACCCTTGCACTCGAAGCATTTGATTTTTGACATGTCTTTGCCGGGGTTGCTGGCCACAAACCGTCGGTTGGGGGTATACCCTTTAGAGCCAGCAGGTGGAGTAGAGTAGGAATTTTCAGGGCTCCTTTGGTTGCGGAATTGTTTGAACCTTCTCTTCCTCTTGATATCTTGGCGGACCAAGTAGCTAACCGAATCTTGGAGAGCAGCAAACTTATCGGGATTGGGAGAGTTGAGGAGAGAAAGAGCTTCACTTTCATCATCGGAGTCCTCTGCAAGAAAAGCATTCTGATCGGTAGACTGAGAGGGATGAGTACCTCCTGCGTTGTTTGAGGTAGAGCTGGAGCCACTTTGAGTAATAGCAAGTGCCTTCATTGAATTTTCAAATGGGGTCATGGAGTAAGACTTGTCCTTCAGCTTCAGATTCAACTCATAGTTCTTTAAGTGACTCATGATCTCGTTGTAGTCCCCAGAGAGACCAAGCTTAGTATCTTCCATAGTTGTCACTTTGACAGAGAACTTCTCTGTTACACCTCGAAGAACTTTAGTACAGATGAGTGGTGGGGGAATGGGATCTCCAAGTTCTTGACATTCACTGACAATAGCCATTATCTTGTTAAAGAATGAATCAAGGTCCTCATCTTCCCTCATTTCAAGTTTGTGGAAGGTAGTAGTAAGTCCTCTCAGCTTGGACCTTTTGATGCTTTCACTTCCTTCACACATTCTTTCCAATGTGTCCCACACATGCTTAGCAGAAACAAGGTGCCTCAGGACCGAAAACATATGAACGTCGATGAGATCGGTGATAATGTGGATGGCCTTCGAATTGAAAGTAGCAGCTTCATGTTCGGCAGTAGTCCACGTAGTTTCTTCCTTGATACGCACATCACCATCTTCATCGGTGTAGGTTGGCGGACTCCATCCGTGTAGAACAGCAGCCCATACACGTGAGTCTACGTTCTTCAACTTCAACCTTGTCTTGCTCTTCCAGTAGGAGTAGTTTGTCGAGTTGAGAATGACGGGTTTGAGGACGGTAAACGACTCCATGGTAGAATCTCTTCCTAGGATCACACCGAAGGGGGTGAACCTGGCTCTGATACCAATTGAAATTGTGTATATTGTACTATGATCTACCTAGAATGAAGTAGTGAAGGGTAGAGTACAATTACTTAACACAATTTGAGATTCTATAAAGTAAACTTGTATTTATCTTGTAATGGGTGGAACCACTTTACAAAAACATCTACAAAATTCTAGCGAATCTTGTAGAAAGGTCACACGACCAAAAACTAAGTTTAGGTAGAACTAATCTAGCGATGAGTACTACTAAGACTAAATAGAGGGTACGACCGAAGCTTTCTAGCGAAGTCTCTCGGTCTACAATAATTCTCTCTCTAGAATATGTCTAATCAAAAGTGTAATGAATGAATTCCAACAACCCACTATTTATAGGCATCGAAAAGTAGGGTTTCCGGAATTCACGCTTAATGGGCCAAGCCCATGACGGCCCAATGGAACAACCGAGCCCAAGGCATCTCCAACGAATATTCCATTGTTCCGTACTTGATGAACGTGGCTCTACCCGCTCCCACACTAGCATGTGTTTGCGCTTCGAGCTTGTTGCATGCACAGTTAGTATACTTGGACATTTCTTCTTGGACTTGAATTCTTCTAGCGAAGTCTTCTAGTCGTACCCGTGGCTGACTTCATTCCTTAGCAGTCATTCCCTCAGCCCCATGTCTATCTTTGCTTGCTCCGTGTCCATCAATGTCATACATTAGAACTTGAACTCTCTTGTTGGTGGTGCAACTGCGAATTCGAGGACCACACTGGTATACATAGAACCACGTGGGTCATTCACAATTGTGCACAAGGAGAACTCCATGTTGTTTGTATCGCCAAGTCCGCTAGTCCAACACTGAGTATGACTTGTATGTCATGGCTCCAGGAAGAGCCACTTGTAATTCCCAGTTAGCACTACTCATACCTAGCAGACTTGTGTGAATATAATCAATTAAAACAAACAAACAATACATATGAAGTTACTACAAAACTATAGTGTATAGTTCAACGTAGTTCAAGCAAGAACAACATAGTTCTATGTTGAACTAGGAAGAACTACACACTAACATATATATATATATATATATATAGTCCCATGTTTTTTTACAAATCCTGACATGTGATTTTGTAGTTCTCTCATAGTAAATAATGATATATATATATATATATATATATATATATATATATATATATATATGAACTAACTACGGTTTGTTTAAACAATGTATGACAAGAATTACAATAAACGAAATCAACACATACTCTAACGTCAAATGAGAAAATTTTAAACCAGGTTAAAAAAAACTATGAGCATAATTAACTATACAATTCACCCATTTTTTCTCTTACCTCGCAAGATTCGACTTTCACGGGAGTAAGCTAAATTGAAATACAGTTTAATACTAACAACATTTTTTTTCAATCTCTAAAGTCTAAATACAATATTATTCATTAATTTGTTGTTGAATGTGTATGATTGTACATGCAATTAATTATATTACTACTATATAGTATTTTTTATTTTTTTATATTTACAATAATTATTGAAATGGAGTGTAGCATAAATCTTGTTTGACCGACTAAAATAATAAGCCGATCAACATCCCAGAAACATACTGTAGAAAACAAGTTTCAACATTTTTCTCCAAAATAAAATTGGGTGTTATATGTAGTAGTATTTAATTAGTAAAACTCAATCAATCATTCAAACACACAAAACGGTTCACATTTCCCCAAATTCAGATTCCCAATCAATATTCAGACGCCCCTTCGATTAAGTAATGCTGCGACAACAAACACAAGCACGGTACACAATCAGAGCAGTTTACCCGAAATAGGAATGCGATCAACGGCCTAGATTCAGCCACGCGCCTACTACGTCGCTACTTTTTCTTTCTGGGTCATTCGAGATCAACGGTCTAGATTCGGCCACACACGTACGTCACCGCTCTTTTTTATTTTTAGTTATTTTAAGATTTTAAATTATGTAGGAGTATTTATCAAATTTAATAATGTAATTAATTCAGTATTCAGTATTAAGTTGTATCATGCATTTTTTTAATTAACTAAAAACACAGTTCTTTGTAAAATAAAAAAATAAAAAAAAATTGTGTTCGTTCTTATGGGGCAAAAGGAGTAGTACCACTCGAATAATAAACAAATTTTTATTATCATTCACGTTGAGTGATGTCCAAACAAAATTGCACATTTAGAGCAAGTTTTATGTTTAATACAAGAACAAGACATGTATCAAAACGCCACAACAAGATAAATTTTAATTTCTATCCTTCTATGATGTTTGATACATAAAATTTTATAAATTGCATTATAAATAAAGAGGATGATGGACTATAAATAAACTAATTCACCTTATATCAGTTATATGTAAAATCAACATAACTCACATTGGTATACTGTGGTGGCATATTCTTGTCCACATGTTTTAGAAATATTTAAATACTAACATTGTTCTATATAATACTACCATGACGAACTCATTTATGTGTTAACATATATAGTTTCAAATTGGAAATATGAATATGAATATTTCTCAACAATCAAATTCTTTCTATTTTGCAGAAACATACGACCAAAGTAATAATATATATTCGATTTCGGATTTGGAAAGGGCAGTGTTAGATTCTCCACAAATGAACTCTAGTCATGTCCCATATGCTTGGCAAGAAATCAAAGTGAGTTTATGATCATTTCAAAGTTTTCTTAATTTTCATTGTCGTTACTTGATCATAATTAATTTAACGAATACAGGGAAGGGGAGATCGAGCGCAAGACGCTAATAATTACTTGGGAGTGTCTCCGCCCAAAAATAAAACTCGAAGGGCCGAAACACACCGCCTCAACGAAAGAGTTAGTGAAATTAATTTAAATTATGTAATTAATTAATGTATAATATTGTTTAATATTTTCTCTTAATTATATAAAGTTACGTAGGCAAAGAGTGAAGGACAGAATGAATGTTCTTCGGGAATTGATTCCCAACAGTAACAAGGTGTTAATTTTTTGGATTTTTATAATTAGTTTTGTGAAATTAAAAGCTAATTATTTAGTTTTTGTCACGTTTTTAGAATGACAAAACATCAACATTGGACGATGCTATAAGGTATATACAGATGTTACACAATCATATCCAGGTTACCCTCTCTCAGCTATATACATACGTACTTATATTATTCAGATATATAAGCAAAAATGTATGAATGTCATCTAATCATTTTGACATTAATTAGTCAAAATGGTACAGTATTCTGGGCTTTGACGATTTTCTATGGTAATAAAATGGGACTTTTTTTATACATTTATCCTTATAACACCATTAATTTATTAGGATAACAAACAAAAACATGTACAAACAAGTGTATATATAGTAGAATGTTTTAGTTCAAATGTTAGTTGAAAGTTGTGTCAGGAGATGAATCTTCGTGAACGGTCTGAGATCGAGAGGTACGTACTTTTAATATACTAAAAAAAATGTAGAGTACATTTTGTGTATTATTTCTGTTTCTTATGTTAAATTATAAAATACGTACTTTTCTGATCGATCGATGAAGTTATTATGAGAGATCGTTACTCTGCTTTTCATACTCACTACTCTCGATTAAGTTTAGAAATTATGCTCCAATTTTCATACTAAACAATCAAGTTAGAAAACTACATTAATGTGTTTTTGATAAAATATCTAAGTATGCCCAGTATATAAATCAATTAAACCTATATAACACATATATTGCGCTTTAATATAAACTCGTTTGAGATCCTAACAGTTTATTTGTTGATTAGATGACATCAATGGGAACAAGTTCCCCCATGTGCAATTCCTCATTGGCAATGGCACAAATTAATAGTAGTAATCTTGATCATCTCCCTACTTTCACACACCCTGATCTAGAAGGATGTGTTGAGAACGAAGCGAGTATGTTTCCGTGGATAGATCATCCAATTATGTCGAACCACTTTGGAGTATTCGATCCGTGTTTATTGGGATCACCGGCTATGGCTACTATGCCTACATTTGATGCCAGTGATAATCATTTGATTCAAAATCCTGAGATTAATAATGGCTTGGGATCACCATTGACGACATCATGTGCTACTATACATCATCCATGTGGAGTCGAAGGAGGAGATTGTGTCCTACCTAATTAAGCTATAAAGCGAGGTTTGTTTCAATCAAATAATAATCAAAAAGTTTTCGTTTATATATAAGCAAATTGATGAATTTGTTTGAAACGTTTCAACAGGGTCATTAGCCGTCTAATCACCACCGATTAAGAAAGATTATTATTGAGAAAGCGGGTTCAAATTTTGGTGAAGACGTGCACTATCTATCTACTATCCTGAATTTATTTATTTTCGTACTTTTAACTTTCGGATGTTTTTTTTGCAATATGGAAGAAACAATATAGGCTGTTATACTAAGTGTGTGTAATAGCCGAGTTGACATTTCATTTATAAAATGAAAACATTTTTTTTTATTTCAAGAATAAAATAACTATAATAAAATATTATAGTTATGCAAGGTTTCTTCAATCAGATTATCACTTTGTTTCTTCTTGTGTATTTCCCCCAATCGACTACTTAGGCATCTTGCAGTCGTTAGCCAAGTGATTTTGTTTTCAACATTAAACTTTCAAACTTTATTTAGCAATAGTTGTTTTCCTTTCTTGGCATAATTCAATATATTTATCTTATCGGAGTTATCTTGCTCCATATGATTCACACGAGCATGTTGAGACTCGTCCACGTTTGTCATACTCACGATTTTCTACTTCAATACTAAATTATCAAATCCTCAACTTTCATTTCGTGCTTGAGGTAGTTCATGAATTCTTTTCACCCCGGTGACACACCGACTGACATGTCTTTAACGATTATCTCTATGTCACACTTGATCATTTTATACTCTTGGACTTAGATTATCGTATAAATTAGTATTGTCATCTTATAATACAAAATTTTCACAAAAAAAAACTTTTTAATTATGGCAAGTGCCTCGAACGAAATTATACTTCAATTGTAATCAATCATTACTCAAATAGTTCAAAATCGTATTCCGACAAAGGTAATCACTTTTGTGACCGGAAAGTATACGTACCGTATTACTCCGAGCTTTCTGTAATTAATAACCTCCTTATGCAATTTCCCAATATCAGCCGAGATATCTGAATCAGTGACGTTCCGTTCGGTTCAAACAAGCCATAAACTCTTTGTTTCCATCCACCCCTTCAAGGGAGACTCAATCCAGCCTTTGCACTCAAACCCAAAATTAACCTCGTACACCGTTGATGATCTTTGCAAGAACCTATCAAACGCCAAACACGACACACGATGATAGTTGTCGAGTGGCACAAATTTCATCTATAATTAAAATAAAAATGCCAAGAACCGTAATAAGTAAGGTCAGAAAGATCTAACCTCGTGATGAAAGAGGGGGTCGATCTCTGACAATTCCACCGCGCGCCTCCCACCTGAAGGAGAATTCAAATTTCATAATCTCAAAGTGAAATAAATTATATATGCATGCCCATTAGTAAATTATAAGCCGATAATATCATAAACAAAGGCATGGAAAATACTTAAACGAGCAGTGCGGATAGTTCCAAATAACTTGCGCAAGTCGGTCGGTCTGCAATTGACCAATGAGCTAGTCCCACAAAAAAAAAAACTTAAATATCAAGATTGACAAATATATAATAATAGATGACAAATTATATGAGATACTAGTTGAAGAGAAGAATTGACAAGTAAATTTGAATTATTGAGAATTTAATTATTTGTATTTCATTGAAAAATAATTATTTGTATTCCATTGAAAAATTAATTTCATTAAATTTACAATCATACAAATAATTATTTCAAATAATTACAATCACACAACCTTATTTTTATTTCAAATAATTATTTTCAAGTCAAGATACCTATAAAAATGTATTCAAATTAAAAGAAGATATTACTACAAGTACGATTTTATGAAATTAAATGAACTTTTTTCAAGTTGCAACCCACTTTCGACTTTTGTTTTGCATTTACTCTTTGTTTTACAATCAAAACTAAGAATATATTTAAACAATTTTATAGTGAAATAAGAGCTTTTCCAATGTTACAAAATTATTTTTAAAGTACCCTCACGTCATTTATTAAATCAAAAATATTTTGTATTTATAAATTTATATTTATATTTTAACAATGCAAGATATAAATGTTATTTTGGTAGGTCCCCCTATTATACACAATGAAAATATAATGGAGTAAATTTGGTCCAGATTTTCACCATTTTGAAGTTACTATTGATAATCAAATTTTTATTCATCTATTTCTTTTCTCAAAGCAAAATTCTTCTACGATTATGAGCATACTTCATCCGTCTCACCTAATTATACATTTTTTATTTATAATTTTTAACGAAATAATGTATAATTAGTTGAGACAAAAGTAATAGTAATAAATATAAATCTAACTTTTGTTAGCACTAATAAACTTATGAATAAGATGATTTCCGAATATATTTTTAAGTACAGCTTTTTCAATGCAGTAGTGAATATTTTTCTTTAATATCCTGATACCATGAATGAAATGCTCTAATGAATTTTAAATATTGAGGGTACAAATTTGTCAGAGGACACGCGGAAGGGCCACGTTTCATTCAGACCAATTTACCGAAAATATATAGAAACTTCAATAATTAAGGTGTAATTTGGGCCACGTCTCCCATACGTATGAACCGATGTTTTAAGTAAATCATTGCAAGTATCACCAACATCAAAATCATGTTTGTGGAAAATTAAGAAAATGTTTTTGAAGTTAAAGATGATAAACACGTAAAATTTAAAATGTAAAAAGTACAAATTTTATTGCAATATACTTCGTATATGACCATATAAACGAGATCTATTACGGGAATAGAATTGAATTGAATCCAATATATATTGTAAAAAAAAATGTGTCAATAAACTCACACCGACATGCCTATATATATACACTATAAATGCACGTAATTCGCAAAAACCAAAAATAGCTCACAAATCAAATATGAATTCTGAAGAAGGTGTGGAGTTCTACTTCCCAGCTCAAGACGTGTACGAAGGAGGAGGAGTTTTACTCGGTGAAGATGAAGACGATGAAGACGAGGCCACATTTGTACTCGACCCTCCTTCTCAATCCAGTCTCGCTAATAGAAAACACGCTTTTCAACATTTCACCGTCAGTGTGTGTGTGTGTGTGTGTTTTGTTTGTTTGTTTTCCTTCGAACGGTAAATTAATTAATTACTGCTGCAGGAAGTTACTGATGATCGTGCGAGTGAAGTATGCAGATCGAAGCCCAATAGAAAAACTCGCTGCGCCGCCACGCACCGCCGCAACGAGAGGGTGAGCGCACTGCACTGGTACTAAATTACTAATCATCCAATTTAAATCAATTTTTAATTCAATTGAAATCTCGATTCGCAGTTACGAAGGCAAAAGTTCAGGGAACGAATGGATATTCTCCGGCAACTCATTCCGATCGGCGACAAGGTCGATTTCCCCCCCCCCTTTTTTTTCTGGACATTTATTTATTTATTTAAAATTAATTAATTAAATAGAATTGAATTTAAATGAATTTCACAGAGAGGAAATTTAACATTTTATCTTCCCGTTTATAGAAAGACAATTCATCAACATTGGATGATGCTATAAGGTATATACAGATGTTACACACTCATATTCAGGTTGCCCTCTTTTTTTTTTTCTTTCATATATTCAGCAAATATGTATAAATGCCATTTAACAATTTTTACAGTATTTGGGCTTTCAATCAGAAAAAAAATTAAACAGGTGCCCAGTATATGATGAATTTGTGTTAAACGGTGCTCGAACATCTTTTGCTTTGACTTACATATACATGCTCATCTGAGATTCTGATTGTTTAATTGTTGGTTTATTAATATCGTACGTATGTCGAGACTAGATGACTTCAATGGCGCAGATTAATAGTAATCCGAATGGCCCTGCATTCCCACACCCTGCTGTAAGAGGAGGTGTTGGGAATGGAATGAATATGGATTCGTTTCATCCAATGTCGAGCCACTTTGGATTATCCGATCCATCTCTATTGGGATCACCGGCTATGGCTATGCCTGATGGTGGTCCGTATATGTTGGAATCGACTGAACTTGGAACATTGCCTGATGTTGGGGGTCATGGAAAGGAAGCAGGGAATCATGTCCTGCCCATGTTATAAACAAGGTTCGTTTACTCCTCTATTCTTTAATTATCACATACTAGTAGTAGTTTTTTTTAATTATTACTGTATTTTGTATGGATATTTGATTCAAGATTCACTGGTAATTGCAACAGGGCTGTTATAGATGATATTGATCGTTCGCACAAAACACACAGCCAGTCGTGTGTGATGATCATTTGTTAAACCATTTCTAGCCCTTTTATTTGCAATCAATATCGCATCTTTTTTTTTTTCCTGAGAGGTGTAATGGCTTATGGCTATGAGTTGAGATTTCTTCAATATTTCCTGAGAGGATCTTTTTTTCCTGAGAGGTGTAATGGCTTATGACTATGAGTTGAGATTTCTTCAATATTTCCTGAGAGGTGTAATGGCTTATTGCTATGAGTTGAGATTTCTTCAATAAAATCGTGCATCGACTTGTTATATGTTTCTTGTATGTGATATTCTTAACTTAACTAAAATTATTGAGGACTGAAGTAGTTGTGTAAGATTTTGAAGTTTAATCAACCGAAAACAATAGTACTGTATTAAGAAAAAACAATAGTAGTTGTGTAATAATACTCTGCCTCTCTTCGGTAAGAATGAAGGAGACGACTTGCCCATGATAAAAGCCCTCCTGGAAAACGAGGCCAACATATCTCCAGGCAACAGTTTTCAGAATTCGTTTTCCAGGATCATCGCAGCCGGCCATAAACTGCTCTCCCACTGAGGTTCTGAGTATATACAGAACAAAAGTGTAACTTTGAAAATAACAGAAAACACCCTTGATGTTGGTTTATTTAATTTGTAACCCCTATATGGAATTTGTTAATGTCATCATATATTTTAGAATTACACACCTCAAGTTTCAAGATTTTACAGTCATATAGAATGTAGAAATCACTTCCTCTGTGATGCATGAGTTGTTAAAAAGTGTTGTATTTATGATAAACTAAAATTATTCATTTCAACATTACATAAAATCACACAACTCCTCTGTCTAATTTCCTAATTCATGAACAAATATGAAAAATAAAATCAAAAAACAAAACTTGATGATTCGATTTTAACAGCTTCTTGAGAACGCGTGGCTTTTCATTTTCAATTCCTCGTAATAGAATTTAAGTCGAGTAAAGAAGATTTCACTATCTCTGTCTTTTTCATCATCTGCAAAAATAATTTCCCTTCAATCTTTCATCCTTTTTTTGTTTTCTGTTTCCCCACGTCGTTTTCAGGTCCTCCATTATTGCTGAGTTCATCACATATATGATAACAGCGACTTGAAGAGGACTTGTGTTACTACGAAATTTCCTTAAACTTCAGAAGATTCTGCTGGGAGAACCTGTAATGAATGTAGCAAACACATTATTTTTTCACAAAATACCCTCTTAAGTTTAATATTATCACAAAACCAACCCAATTATCTTCCAAAAACTACAGATCACATCCTATACTCGTTCTGCGAACTCTGTGTTTTATAATAAATCTAAACTATTAGTATCTATCAGACTGAACCTGCTTGTCATTGAAGCTCGTGGACCTGCGCTTGACTTCACCTCTGTGGGTCGTCATCTCGTCTAATATTTCGTCAGGTGACACGTCATCATCAGAATCTTCATCATGATCATAAGGCGATTTCCCATCCTGTTTATTTATTATTACATTCAACATTCAACCTTCATCAAAACAAACAAAACAGTAATTTTTCCGACCAATAGAAATACACATTACCCTGTGAGCTTGACTCTGAGACCTCATTGGGTGCCCTGCAATTTCTTCATACTCAGCAGCATCGAGTTCTTGAAGATGATGAGCCGGAAACATCTTAGGCAGAACATGCTCTCGTATGCTTATCAGAAGAAAAAACGGGAGCGGGAACAAGATTCCAGCAATAGGTATCCACGTGATCGCAAAGCACATCAAGAGATAGCAGAACTGAAACATCGTGAACATGAAAATGTATCTGAACGGCACCGACTCCACGAACGAAGCATGGAACTCTTCAATAACCCTACCAAAGGAAGAGAATCACTTAACATGTCCTTTTGAACTTATTCTCAGTTCGCTTCAATTCAGTTCAGTTCAGATCTATTAAGTTAAGTTCAGTTCAAATCCACTAAGTTCAGTTTAGTTCAGACTTATTAAATTCAGTTCAATTCAGCCGATTTCAGTCCAAAAGAACAGATCCTTATTCGTTGTTCGATCAATTAACACAGTTGCTCGATAAAATTGCTTACTTGAAACGACGCCTCGGAGGAACAAGGAGCAGCAGCATCCTCTCCCAGAACTGATTACCCGGAAGACTATCAACCGCCATGTAGGCAAAGTACCCCCACAAAACTGAGGTGGGTATCATCTTGATCACGGGCATTGCACACACGGCAATGCCCACGAGCACTGACTGAAGAAAGTTGCTCCCCCTCTGCTCGTTCACTCGGACAGGCAAGTGTTGGTCAATGCACTTCTCGGGGTCGAATATGTCATTTCCGTCTCCTTCGTCGTGTCTCAAGACGGCTTCCTTCAAGTTTGCCAAATCTTTATCTACATTTTGCTGCAGATAAAATGGATGATTTGAAATTCCCCCAGAGGTTTAGGTTAATTACAAAAGAGCCCAATAAAAGGGATCGCTTACAGATGGGCCTCCACTTTCCATCTCGATGAATGCTGCATGCATTCTTCCGTATATCTCTGAGTGGCTCGCCTGTTCCTTTATGCCCTCCTTTGCACGTTTCACCATTTTCTTCCTCGTCAACTGCAGAATCCAAAAGAGAACCCTCAAATCGTATTTTTCTTGTTCATATGTATAGTGTATCATTATGCAAAATAATTTCCTTAAAAATATTCCACCTGCTTTTTGAGGACAGCAAGACTCCGAGTATGCATAGGAGATTGCGGAAGCACACCGTTTGAAGGAGGAACACCGAGCAATCCGCAAATCAAAGTCTAACAATATCACAAAAAGTCACAAGTTTTTTATGGTGAAGATTTCTAAGAGAAATAATTAAGAAGAGAAACCTCAGGTAAGCATAGTTACAGAACGACTCATTTATCATCAAAAAAGTAATACAAATTACCCCGACATTATTCATTCGTGATTAGACTAAACATCAGGGGTGTTTTTGTAAATCAACCCTCAACAAGAAAACTTAATATAAACCAGAAGAAGAGAAAAAACATACCATGACTCCAAGCAGGAAGATATCCCAATGGTAAGCCGATGGATTTCTGAGGTTGAATTCTTTCGGCTGTGCCATCTGTGCGGCTACACTGTGATCGAAAAAGTAGAGACCTGCAACCATCACTGCCGGAATAATAGCGGCGAAAATGTACCCCACCGATATATTTGCCATGTCCTGTTCAAAATTCACAAGATTAAAAAGTCAAATTGCGACGAAAAACGGGACATAATTGTAAATTCATATTGTTACCTTAGTCACTGTCCAATGGTACAATGACTCATCGTCCCAAGGAAGGGAACCAATCAGCCTCCTCGGAACCCCAGTCGGAAATTTACCCGGCACAGCATAAGACAATGCGGTCCATACCACAATCATGAGTGGGACCCCATAGTCTGCAGTAAAACTCCTAAAGAAGCCTGCCCAGAAAATTATCATCAAACGTCGTGATTGTGTTTTTCTGAAGTCCAGTTTTTCGCTTAAAATTATTAAACATACCTGTACCATAACGCCAGGACCGAGCTTCTCTGCTCTTCAAGGAAGTGATGAGCACTCCAAAAGAGAATATGACTGAGAGTAATCCATTCATGTAAAGCCACTGAAATTCGTATTTCGGCTCAGAGGCATTTTCATCTTTTGGAACGTTAAATTCACTCGTTACACCCTGTCGAATTCCATAAAAAAACAAAAATAACAAACACACAGATCAAACAAACGGACTAAATCATCAACTACTAGGGATTGAGATCGGAAGAATAAGGATGAATGAGTGCTACTTCAGTAGAATATTCTTTACGACTCAAGAGAAATGATATTCACTTAATATTAAACGAACAACAGGTAAAAAAAAGTGTTACCTTGATGGCTTCTTGAATGAAAAGAACACATATTAACATGCCGAATAATTCCCCAGCCACCCTCGTAAATCGAGTGATTATAGTGCAAGTGTTAAATATAGCAAGAAGAAATAGAATCAAGGATGTCCATACACAAACCCTGTTTAAATCAAAAGCACGATTTATCAATGGCTACTCGAATTTGCTGAACAAAATTATACAAGTATATGCTCACCACCCAGCCCAAGCTATATACAGTTCGGGTCCCACAGTTCTCTTGGCAAAGCTGTATAAGTAGGTGTACATTATAATGGTTGGCTCCGCAACTCCTAAAATCAACAATGGCTGCCCCCCGAAAATCGAGTGGATTACCCCACATAGTGCAGTGGAAATAAGTGTCTCGGACGAGCCCAGCCTCCCATCTGTTGTAAATAAAATGTTTAGGAAAACCAGACATAATTCTGATTATACATTTTTTTATTTTGTTTAATACAATATAGCTGCTTGCTTCTAATAAATTTATTACCGACCTGTTTCACGACTGAGTTGCTCTCCAAACGCAATGACAGGAAGAGCAGAAGCAAAGAAAATGTACGCGGTTGGAGCCAAAATCCTGACGGGGAATGGAGAAGTTCAGTGTACAGTATCTCTTTCTCTGAATTACTTATGAAAACAACCCCAAAGCTTTAGCCTAATTACAAGAGTATTTGCAGCACTTCCTAAACACGAGGGGTAGTTTTATAATTATACAAAATTACATTCGAACAAGAAAAATAAATGATCACCTTGCCCCAATATTACATGTATCGAGCCAGTCCTTTTTGTAGCATTTTAGCCTTCCTTTGAGGTCTTTTTTTATCCCCTCGAATGGAGTCGTTAGGTGATCCATTGGTAGCTAGAAATTGAGCAATCTAGGCTGCCGACAAATCAAGATAAATGAAACATGAATCAAAATGTCAGTTTCAGAGAATCAAATCGCAGATGAAATCCAGCGGAGAGTAAACCATACATACATACATACATGAAATCTAACCGAGTAAACCGAGTACCAAACCATACAATACATACAACAAATTTCAAAAACAACCTTTGACTAAAAGGGTAAAGTCCAGTGAAATTTTCTGGTCAAGGTCATGATAAATCCATTTGTCAACAAACACTGTTTATACCAAAACCTAAGTCGCCTTATTCTCTGTTAATCAGAGTAAAAAAAGATTAAATTCAGAGAAAAATAACTCAATTTCAGATACCTAGAAAGAAAAAAACACAAATCAAATCAATAATACAACACACAAATTAAATATATTAGTACAATAATCAAATTGATCAAGAACACGAACAAGAAATGCTCTGCAAATAATCCCAAATGATAAAATCTCTCACTCGTCAACCGAAACAAAACCCATGATTTAGAAACCGTCACAGTCCGACAAAAATTCGAAAAATTGCATGCATGACATAGTACGAAATCGAAAGATACATAATAAAGATCGAACCTTTGACGAAGAGAATCCACAATGGATCGACCCAGAATCAATAAACTGATGAAGAGTGTATGTGTGTGTGTGATGCGATATTGAATCTTTTACACGTACGACGACGATCCGAAGAGAAAGGAGAAAGAGGCGGTCGACATCATGCAAGGTGTTCTTGTCTACCGGCAGGCAGAGTCGCCGGCGCCGGAGAAAAAAAGAGTGTTTTTCAGAGGAAAGCAAAAAAGGAAAAAAAAAACTCTTTCTTCTCTTTTTCTCGATTTACTTTCTGCTTTTTTTTCAATCGTCGAGAAGTTTTCTCTAGAGAGAGAGAGCGAAGGGCGACTGGATTAGAAAGAGAAGAGAAGTGCATGTTTGTGTTGTGTGTATAAATAGTGACTTGCAGAGGTGAAAACGCTATTAGGCTTTTCGAGTTTTTTTTAATTAAAATTGAAATTACTATATTAACTTTTTTGTTTTTTTATTTGTGAAAAAAATACTTGGTCAAAAACTAGATTCTACATATTGGCATTTATCGGAATATATTTAAACACAATTTATAAGTTTTAAAGTTTGTTTGATTTTTTTTAAAGCTAATAATTTATTAATTTAGAATGTTAATTAGTGTTTAAAAAATTAAAACAAAACAATTTATTTTTTTAGTAAAATATAATTATACTTTTATCTTTTCACATATATTTTTTTAAAATATAATTTAAAATTCAAATCAAATATACAACGATCAAAAAATTAATCTACATCAATTTAATAAATTAACCTAAATTAAAATATAGATGATTTTTAACAAAATTCATACTTAAAGTTTATTCAATAAAAGAATGTTAAATTTTATTTTAATTATTTTTTATTAATTTTTGTATAGTTTTATCATATATATTTGACAGACAAAAAAAGTGAGCATTGTATCTATAACACGTCCAATGAATGAAGTATTTTTTATAGATGTGATAACTTTTTAATCAAATTATATGTATAAAGTTGTGTTACATATAATAATATATTTAATAATGAAATAATAACTTTAAAAAATGTGCAACAAAATTAGCATCATATATACATATGTGCACAAAAACGAGAGAGGAAGTACCTAGAGAGGTTTTATCTTAAATTAATTGGTGATAAGTAGAATATCACTTTAGATTATAAGATGATAATCATTTTCACACAAATTCTATGTAAAACAAACAAATAAACATTCTAACACATGAACATTAACAATATCATTATACTACGATATAATCATAATTGAATAATTTATATACTAGGGTTTGTACGTAGTTTTCAGTTGAATTTAGTGACTTATTTAATTTAAATGTTATTATTTTAATGTTTTAATCTCTTATACAAATTTAATTACCAAAAAACATTTGCATTTAGAAATGCAAGTTTAGTCAATATTCTTCGTTGACAATAAAAGATTGAAATAATTACCCTACAAGAAAATAAATTACCATTTCAAAATTCAACTTTTCCCATATCAAATCAAATTGACTGAAATTTGAGAAAATATACTATAATTTGTTTAAAGTTGAGGGGCCAAAGTTTAATTCTCAAAACTTGAGGTTGATTTTTTTGGTTTTTTTTCCAGCATATCCCAATCCAAACAGTACCCAGTTTTTTACGAAAGCAGTCGATTAGATTATCTTCGTTTTCCTTTTTCCTTGAAAAAATCGCGACTTATCAAAATTTCTGGATCCGTGTGAAGACGACGGCGGCGGCGACGGAGACGGCGAAGAATGTCTGGAAAGGGGGCAAAGGGTTTGTTGACGGGGAAAACCCCTGCGTCTAAGGACAACAAGAAAAAGGCTATTTCTCGCTCTTCTCGCGCTGGCCTTCAGGTTTTTTCTCTCTCTCTCTCTCTCTCTCACAGTTGATTCCTTCAAATTATATGATGTTTTATTTTTTTTGTGAATTTTGGTCTCTTCAAGATTTTTTGTTTTCTGATAATATGAATTGTTTTTTTGTTGGTGGTGAATCTCCGTGATGTTGTAATTGGGGAGAAATCATTGAACAGTATGAAACCCTGAAGAATTAAGACTTCTGCTTGTTTTTCAAGGTTATAAATTAGTTTAGAACTCGTATTTTTGGTAGAAATTGGAGCCGAGTCTCGGTAGATTGTTGGTTCGTATTTCGGTAGAAACTAGACGTGAGTCTCGTTAGATCGACCGTTAACTGGAGCCAATTAAGTCGCTCTGTAGATCATACGCGTTTGTGATAGAAAATAACTTGTTTCTGGTTTTGCCACCCATTATGAAATCACGAAATCGACACAGCTCAGCTGCTCCCTTGCAATCATTTCGATTTTATTTTTAGATAAAAACAACATTACATCTTTTCAGCTGGCTAAGCTTCTATTTAGCTCAATTGTATCAAATAGGAGTTACAGTCACACGTTTGAAGTCATGGTTACGAGTAAATTATATCTTGAGAAACTACTCAGGCATCAATTCTAGCTGTTTACCTCGACTGACTTGTACGAATGCTTATTTTGTTCCCACTATATATAACTCCCTATTATTGATTTTTTTGTCTAGTTCCCTGTGGGACGAATCCACCGGCTCCTGAAGGGGCGAGTGACGGCCCACGGACGAGTGGGGGCCACTGCAGCAGTCTACTCGGCTGCCATCTTGGAATACTTAACGGCCGAGGTTTTGGAGTTGGCTGGAAACGCGAGCAAGGACTTGAAGGTGAAACGGATAACTCCTCGTCATCTCCAGCTGGCCATACGAGGAGATGAGGAGCTCGACACTCTCATCAAGGGGACTATCGCAGGTGGTGGTGTGATCCCGCACATACACAAGTCGCTTATCAATAAGTCCTCCAAGGAATGAATCTTTTCATATTGAAAACTTGGAATCCTCCTAGGGTTGAAGGTGTTCAATTTGTGGAACCAAGAAGATGCCCTGTGACCTGTGTTAATAGCATCATACAGTGTATGAAAGTTTGTAATATCATATTTAAAAAATAAAAATTATTAGTAGAATATTTTATTTTATTTTTATTTAAAATAAAAAGAAAAATTTTAAGTTAATATTATTTTTTACTCTAACAAGCAGTATTATGTAAAATAATGTTTACATAATAATATTAAAAATAATATTTATTATTATTATTATTTTAATTTTTACATAATAATTTAATGAACATTTTTTTTACATTAATTAGTAAAAATACAATTTATTTTTTACAATTTACTAAATTATTTTATAGGTTAATATAAATAAGATAAATTAAACGATCAAATAACTTATAAAATTATATTAAAATTTTATAAGTTCATATAAATAAATATAATTTGGAAAAAAATGGATTATAACAAATAAAAATAAATATAAATATCTATTTCTATAAATATAAATATCTATTTATTAATAATTATCGTTACATAATTTTAAATTTTTGTTTATTTAAGTGTTTTTTTACTTAAATTTAGAGAAAAAATCACTTTTCGTCCTCTCCAGAAGGCCAAATTCACAAGTAGTCCTTTATTTCTTCTTTTTCCGAAAATGGTCCTTTGAACCGGTTTCCAGGTAAAAATCGCACGTTTTTCGCACGTGATGCTGAGCTGTAGGTTTCCTTTGACGTGTCTTTAACTTTTAAAATAAAAAATAAATATAAATTCATATATATGTTTTTCTCCATATTTTATTTTCTTAAAAATCGATTCTCTCCCTTTTCACTCCCGTAACCCTAATTTGGCGATTGCAGCTCCTCCACCATTGAAGCATATTTGAAGTATTCTTGTACAGATTTGTAAGCTCCTCCATCACTGTAAGTGCTCTTGTACATTCAAATTCTTGTAACCTTAATTTTTTTTTCTCTTCTTGTCTTCTTCTCCTCTGTTCTATATCAATGGTTTACATTTTAGATGGTAGCATGTCACAGAAATCACACGAATCAGACATGAAGTCTCGGAAGGCGAGTCACCTGAGCTATGAAAATAAATTTTGCAACCACTGTCATAAGAAGCTTCAAATACGGGCTGTGTCGACAAGGACTCCAAATTACCAGAAATTGTTTTATTTTTGTGAGGAACACACTTTCGTATCTTGGTGTCATCCCATAAACAATGAACCTCATGAAGATGAAGATCAAGATAGTTGCGGTGACAGCAACCATGCCGAAAACTTGCAGCTAAGAAACGATCTAAAGAAGATGGAGAGTGAAAGCTTGAAGCTAAGAAACGATCTAAAGAAGATGGAGAGTGAAAGCTTGAAGCTAAGAAACGATCTAAAGAAGATGGAGAGTGAAAGCTTGAAGCTAAGAAATGATCTAAAGAAGATGGAGAGTACTCTTCAATATGCTGCATACTCCAATAAAATCATGTTGTGTATTGTTTCAATGATTTTAGTTTTCCAAATTTTAATGTTAGTTAGAGATTAGGGAGCTAGTGCAAGTTGGAAATGATCCATGTAAGCTTCATTTTGGTTTGACATTGAATTTGGAATGCTTCATTTGTGTCATTAGTTTTCTGTTTGTATTCTGACAGTAATGAATTTCCTAACTCAATGTAATGCTTCATTTGTGTTATCAGGTTTATGTTTGTATTCTGACTGGAATGAATTCACTGAATCAATGTAATGCTTCATTTTTATCATGAGGTTTATGTTTCTTTAAATGGAAATGCTTCTACTTAAATGTATAAAACTGATAAAAAAAACTATTGCATAACAAAAGTCAGCTACAAGCCATCAGAAATCATTTATCAAAACCATCCAACATAGTTCAAACAAAATAACCCTTACATGCCATCACAAATCAATCATCAAAATCAACCAAACATAGTTCAAACAAAAAAAAACCTTACATGCCACCACAAATCAGTCATCAAAACCAACCAAAATATAGTAGCAACAAAAGCATGCTAATTAAGATATTTCAAAATAGATCACAATACTACTTCCAGCAAACAACACAAATTGGCCTTCAAATCTTGCTAATTAAGATGTTTCATTGGTTTTCTGCAAAACACAGGCCTCAACCCTCCATATGAGTAGTTTGGATTTGGATGTGGCAGTGGTAGAGTGGGTGAAGAGGTCCCCATCAGCTGTTCCCAAGGGGTTGGTCCATGCATCAAAAGAGTAGGAGCATCCATCCACCCAGTATTTGCTTGGCTTAATGCAGCTTCAAAATCAGTTTCATCTTCATCCATAAGGCTCCTAACAGGTGCTACATTTGCCTATACACACAAAAAAAAAACTTTGCTCAACCAAATTGGTAATAGTTAATTGGTAATTTCCTATAAACTGAAATGACTTACATGTGATGCCCCAACCATATTGACTCTCAGGGTAAATTCTCCTTGACTCCTCCCTCTGCCCCTCCCTCTGCCTCTTCCTCTTCTTACTTCTTGAGAAATCCCAATTGGTGCTTTCATTTTCAGAGGAGCCCTTATGACCTTCATTTTCTTTGGTGGAGCTGGTAAGTCAATTTCTGCAAGAATATCAGTAGGAGCTAGAGGAGTTGGTTCAGTAGTTGTTGCATAAGCTTGAGATGCAGTTGGAGTTGGAGCTGTTGAATGTACATCCATTTCTTCAGGAAGATCAACAGGAGCTACAGGAGCTGTTGCAGTAGGATCTTGTGTAGTAGGAGCTGGTGCAGGTGTACTGCATTTCTTCACAGTGTGCCCTACTAGGCCACATCTACTACACTTTTTTGTGCCTTTTTGTCTCTTCATCTTCACAATTCTTTTCTGCCCTTTCTCATTAGGGTTCATCCTTCTCAACTTGGTTGGTCTACCTCTTTTTTTTCCAAAGTTTGGAGGCAATGGAGGTATGTATAGAGTTGAAGCCCAATCAACTTCACCAACTATTGGCATGAGAGCTGGTGCATACACTTTTCTGTAAGTCTCCATACTATAACATTCATCCACAAACTTCTCTGGATCACAACCTTGATTCACAATTGCTGAGAGGGCATGCTTACATGGAATCCCACTCAAATCCCATAATCTACAAGAACAAGTCATCTCCTCCAAGTCCACAGCAAATAGAGAACCATCAGAGCACTGAATTTGATAAAATCTATTATTTGACTTCATTGGAATGCAATCATTCATGGCATCCATATTCTTCCTCAGTGTTTGTGTTATTTTTGGTGGTAACAGGCCCTTCCACTTCAAAGTAGCCCTATCTCTATTGCACTTGAATCTCTCCATTAACCACTGCCTAATCCATTCTAGCATTGTCAGTATAGGATTGTCTCTTGCATCCAATATACATGAGTTAAAGCTTTCACATACATTATTCAAGAGCATGTCACATTTACTTTTCACAGAGAAATGTGACTTTGACCACTGACATGGATCCTTGTCAGCAAGCCACTCAGCAGCTTTACCCTCATTCATTTTGGCAATTTCCCTCATCCTTTCATTAAACACACCCACTGTACTTGCCCTGGCAGCCTTCCAAATGGCATCCTTGTAAGCTAGGCCCCTAAACCCTGCTGACACCATATTATTATGCATATGTCTTACACAATGCCTGTGCTCTACTCCAGGAAACACATCTCTCATGGCCAAGATCAACCCCTTCTGCTTATCTGACTTAAACGTGTAGCTCTGTTCTGGGAGAATCTTCAAATCATTCTTTAGACATATCAGAAACCATTCCCATGACTCCTTGTTCTCCACAGACACAATAGCATAGGCAATTGGATAAATAGCATTACCTGGATCAACCCCAACAGCAGACAATAAGATCCCTCCCCTAGGCCCCTTGAGCCAACACCCATCAACTCCTATAAATGGCCTGCAACCACTGAGAAAACCCCTCTTCACAGCCTCAAAACATACATACATCTGATAGAACTTGCCTTCATCATCAATGTCTACTATAACAGTTGAACCAGGGTTGGATGACCTCAATTCTTGTGCATAATCCCAAAGCTTGTTGTACTGTTGGTCAGGCACACCTTCAATTACCTTCAAGGCAACCTTCCTAGCTCTATAAGCCTGCTGGTTTGAGACACTAACATTAAGCTTTTTCATTACCTCCTTCCTCCATCCCTTCATGTTCCTTTTGGGGTCACATTGAAACTCAGACAAATGCTTCTGACCCAACCAAGTACTAGACATGTTGGTGACATGAAAAGTAGGAGCACACTTGTGGTTAGTATTATAGAATCTGATTTGGAAGGTTTCTTCATCTCTTAGCTTAAGTGCATTGCATGCCCAATTACATCCATCTCCTCTACATCTGGCATGAACTCTTATCTTGTCATTCTTCTTGAAGTACAGACTCCTTCTAGTGTTGATGGCATGAGATGTCACAGCTTTCTTGAACAATTGTTTGTTTTCAAATCGCATCCCAAGCACAAACTCTGGAGTGTAGATGACATCACTATTGAATCTGGGAAACACCTCAACAGGAGATTCATCATCAGAAACTCTCGTCTCATCGAAGTCATCTCCATCATCACACACATCCTCATCTCCACTGTCTTCTTCATCACTATCACCTGCAACCAGCTTGGTTTTTTCATTATTTTTCTTGGGGACTTCATTAACCTCGTCATCAGAACTATCCTCTTTCGACTGGTAATCACTTTCCTCAAACTCAAAACCTTCTTCATCCACTGTCCCACCATTTTCTTCGAAGTCTTGAACTTCAACAACCTCATCAGTTACCTCCACAAATATTTCCATGACTTTACTATCTTCACACTCCGAAGCACACGCAAAGAGCTCCTTATCATTCAACAATGGTTTCACAGTGTCCTTCTCAATCGTATAAAAGATTTTCTCCCCGCAAAGTCCAAGCTCTGAGCAACACTCCAGCAGCCTTTTCATGGACACATCGCCTTTGATATCTAGGAAATCGTATGTTAAGCTTTTTCCATCAACATATCGAGTCGACCCGAAACTTCCTCCAACAAATTTTCCTCCATAATGCAGCTTCACTGTTATTAGAGATACATCGCCCTCAGTTGATGGAGTAGCCATCCTCGGTGGGAATTTCGATTTTTACGAAAAATTGAGGATTTAGGGTTCTTAGTAAAATTTGGGAATTTTGGATAATTGAGGAGTTAGGAGAAGAATTTCGTAGCGAATACTAACTATGGACCTCACATTTGAATTGATATTGCATTTTTTTGGAGATTTAAGAGGATTCAAGATTTAGGTTTTTTTGGGGCTAGACGAATTGTGAATTTTTGAGAAAAAATGATTTCTGTAAATGAAGAAAAAATACTACGATTTGTTTTGTCAAACAAATAACCTTGCAGCCTTGTAAAATTACAAGAGATGCCATTGAAGGTTTCCCTCCAATTCCACGTCGAATATTACGGCCCAATAATACAAGGCTACGTTAAAGGAAACCTACAGCTCAGCATCACGTGCGAAAAACGTGCGATTTTTACCTGGAAACCGGTTCAAAGGACCATTTGCGGAAAAAGAAGAAATAAAGGACTACTTGTGGATTTGGCCTTCTGAGGAGGACGAAAAGTGATTTTTTCTCCTTAAATTTATTGTAATGTTAATTGCTGAATTTATTGATATTCTATTGTAATCTACGTAAATTAAAATATTTATTAAAATAAAAATAAAAATAAAAATAAAAAAATATTATTTTTCATATATTTAATAAGATTAAGTTAAATTAATTATATTAAAAAAAAAAAGTATTTGAAGGTGGAAATTTAGGTTTAGGACATAAATAAAATAGGCAAAAATCCGAAACATCAATGTCAAGGAAGAAAAGGCGAGCAGAATCAATGAAGAAAAGGCGGCAATTGGCTGTATGTGGGTCAAGGAAGAAAAGTCGATTAGCGGCGGCTGCGAGCACCACCATAGAAAAATTAGGCGAATTGGAATTAGAGATGATCCTATTGAAATTGCCCGCCTCTGATCTCGTCCGCTGCAAGAGAGTATGCAGAGCTTTGCGATCCTTAATCTCGTCGGATTATTTCGTGACGGCGCACCTGAATCGATCCAGATCCGATCCCTCGAGCCATAAACTCCTTGTTCTCAGCTGTTTTCTCCCCTCCAAAAAACTAGCCCCCTTCGAATCAATGGTCTGCTTCTCATCCGACTATATGGTCACCGTCGGCTCAGTCAACGGCTTGATCTGTTTTGTAGCCCGTTTGTACGGGGAGAATTCTTTTCTGATGACACCCGATAACATCTGGATACTGAACCCTGTCACCGGGCTTTGCCGGAAGCTCCCTTCTCCTTCCTCTTACACCCTTATCACCCCTGATACTACAACCTCTAAATTTGTCTTTTGGTGTGATGATGTTTACAAAGTGGCAAAAATTGTTTCCTATAGTAATGGGAGAACTATGGTGGACCTTTGGGAATCGACTTCTCCCGATACTTGGACTACCGTCAACGCCACTGCTCCTTTTCGTTTCCGTTTTAACTCCGATGGGTCCATGCTTGTGAAGTCCTTATCGAAGGAGTTGCTGCGTATTGGCTTGTTTACAACCATCTAAATATTATGTTTGTGTTGAAAACACTGACACTCGAGTCGATCCCGCTCCCCAAACCACTGAACCACGCTGGTTCGTATGTATTTTGTGGAATCGTGAACGGAGATTTTGTTTTGCTACACCAAGGTGTTATACATCAGTGCAGCGGTATATATAAGGGTAGCGGCATGTTTCGCATTTGGACCATGGACGATGATGGTAAAGGTAGTCGAGGTTGGAAGAAGGTTTTTAAAGTTTGCTTTGATTTTATATTTTCAAAATTCATAGGGATTGTGAAGGGGAAATTAGTATTCCAATTTCAGAACAATATCATAACCTTGTACGACCTGGAGACCACCCGGACAAAGGAAGTATTATCCGTTCCCCAATTCAACAAAATTTGCATGCGATCTGCTCATCACTTTGTTGGGAGCTTGGTGTCGCTCCATGGATTTGGGTATGAATACAATGACCACCTGAAACGACTTATGCGTGTCGACTTTTAATACTCCATTTGTGTTTTTTATTTATTAAGTCATGTTTTTATTATCGATTGTTGGGGTTTGAATACAATGACTTGTTGAGTCAAACAATCAGGACCTATATGGTATAATCGACTTACCCAATGCTTAGTCAAGGAAGGCTACAAAAATGATCCAATATGTCTGGATGTAAAGATAGGTCAAAATTCAATATGGCTGGATGTAAAAATAGGTCAAATTTTGTGTTAATTGCTGTATATGTTGATGATTTTTAAGAAATAATACGGAAAACTAAATTCTGCTTTGGTTTACACATCGAACATCTAGACAATAGAATTTTAATTTATCAAAAAAGCTTATATCTAGAAAGTATTAAAGCGATTCAACATGGAAAAAGGATATTCATTAACTACTCAAATGATCGTTCAGTCATTTGATCCTAAAAAGGATCTTTTTAGACTTCGAGATGAAAATAAATAAATTCTTGGTCCTGAAGTATTTTATTTCTCAGTGCAATTGGTGTATTAATGTATCTTGTTAATTGTACAAGACCAGATATAGCATTTGTGTAATACTCCACTTATGGAACCAAGATGCCCTGTGTTAATATCAGGAGAAATTAGTATGAGATAGAGATACGTAGTACAATTTATTAACATACTATTATACTTGGTGAACATTAATATTTGACAAAAAAAAACTTCCATCATTTGATCACAAAAAACTACTGCTAATTAGGTTGCAACTAAGTACAATCATTTCGATTTTACTTATAGACAAAAACAACATTACATCTTCAGCTGGCTAAGCTTCTTTTTAGCTCAAGTATCAAATAGGAGTTACAGTCATGTTTGAAGTCATGGTTACGAGTAAGTTATATCTTGAGAAACTACTCAGGCATCAATTCTAGCTGTTTACCTCGACTGACTTGTACGAATGCTTATTTTGTTGCAAAACAGCAAATATATATATTTTTAAATTCAATATCGATATATTAATTAGGTCAAAAAATAAAATTATGTCCCCACTATATATAACTCCCTATTATTGATTTTCTGTCTAGTTCCCTGTGGGACGAATCCACCGGCTCCTGAAGGGGCGAGTGACGGCCCACGGACGAGTGGGGGCCAAGGCAGCAGTCTACTTGGCTGGAAACGCGAGCAAGGACTTGAAGGTGAAACGGATAACTCCTCGTCATCTCCATGGCCATACGAGGAGATGAGGAGCTCGACACTCTCATTAAGGGGACTATCGCAGGTGGTGGTGTGATCCCGCACATACACAAGTCGCTTATCAACAAGTCCTCCAAGGAATGAATCTATCGAAAACTTGAAATCCTCCTAGGGTTAACGTTTTTCTATGTGTTCAATTTGTGGAACCAAGAAGATGCCCTGTGTTAATAGCATCATATAGTATATGAACATGATCAAAGTTTGTAATATCATATTTAAAAAATAAAAATTATTAGGAGAATATTTTATTTTTTTATGATTAAAAATAAAAATAAAAATAAAATTTTAAGTTAAACATTATTTTTTATATAAGTAAACATTATTTGACAAACAAAAAATGACTCTTAACATAATATTTAAATGAACAGTTTTTACATTAATTAATTAGAAAAATACAATTTACTAATATATTTTATAACTAATAAATTTTATAAATTATTTATATATAAAATTTTTAGAAGTTTATATAAATAAATATAATTTGGAAAAAAATTAATTATAAAAAATAAAAATAAAAATTATGATTTGTTTTATAATGATTTAATTTCGATTTTTGGCTATATTTTTTTTGCCGAAAAATGGATTTTCAATTTTATAATTTGGGATTTTTTTACATTTTAAGCCTGAATTTAAAATATGTGGGAGTTCAAACATTCTCGAATTTGATTAAATGTAAAACTTGCACGTGATTTAGATTTGTAATCTAATTTTGTATTATTCTAATTTTTTACTTAATTATTCTAATTTTGTATAATGTGCTTGTATTCTAATAAAATATGTGGGAGTCCAAACATTCTCGAATTTGATTAAATGTAAAACTTGCATGTGATTTAGATTGTAATCTAATTTTGTATTATTCTAATTTTTTACTTAATTATTCTAATTTTGTATAATGTTTGTATTCTAATAAAATATGTGGGATTCCAAACATTCTCGAATTAGATTAAATGTAAAATTTGCATGTGATTTAGATCGTAATCTAATTTTGTATTATTCTAATTTTGTACTTAATTATTCCAATTTTCTATTATTCTAATTTTGTAATTATATTGTAATGTTAATTGCAAAATTTTATTCTAATTTTTTTGGAAATTTTAATTTGTATTCTATTTTTGTGTTTATATTACAATGTTAATTGTTCTTAACTTATAACATCTTATCATTCTTTTAAATAAATTTACCCAAACACGTATTAATTATAATATTCATTATTGATTAATGAATATTATTGATTATTACAATTAAAAGCACAATATTAAAATGTTAATTACTTTTTTATTCATATTTTTAATTTATTTATTTTATTAATAAACTGTTAATTTAGGTAAACTACTTCAATTATAATTAAAAAAACTAATCCTTTAAATTATATACAAACTTCAAGCTTTCAAATTATTTATATTTATAATAAATATTTTATATTTATAATAAAATATAATTTATACACAATTCTTATAGTACATTTTTATAATTTTACAATTTTATAATTTTAAAAATGAAGTGTGGTCATATTTAGGTATTAAAAGTTAATAAATAAATACATGTTTTATAAAAGCTCCATGATAATATATAACTTATTATTAAAACGATAATTATTGTATAATATAATTTATACAAGATTCTTATAATTTGTAATTTATAAAAAATTATATATTCAGATAGTTATACAAAATAATTTCAAGTATTCATACAAAAATAAATGAGCGAATAATAAATTAAAAATTAAAATATAATTGTATACCTTACAAATCATTAAAATAAAAATCATTTTATATATTTATATAAAATTAAATTATATATGGAATATAAAACTAATAAATATGTGTGGAGCACATTTAAAAATAACAATGAATTTGTGAAAAACACAAATAATAATTACATGTGTGAGAAAAAAATATAATTTGGTAAAATAATATTTAATATTTATATAAAATTAAATTATATGTGAAAAAGAAATTATATTCAATATTTTTATTGAAAAAAATTATATTTAATATTTATATAAATTAGTGAAGGACAAAAATATTATTGGAAAATAAAACACAAAAATAATAAGAGTAAAAAATAATAAATGATCACAAAAATAATAAATATATGTGGAGCAAAAAATAGTTAAAATTGTGAGAGTTGTGTATCAAACAGTATATCGAGTCAAAAACATAAAATAATGTTACATCAAACCAAAAATACTAAAAAATAATCATATATTATGGATTTTGCATAATGTGGGATTGAAGCGCTAGAGCTGAACCAAATTTCCCGTGCATAAAGAAGAACAAAACAACGATTACAATATTTTTACCACAAAATGTTGATTCAAATTACTTTCTAAATTACGCATACCACAAACAGAAATAGTGTGCCACAAACACGAACAAATCATGTTTTGTGGGTCAGTGTTTTGTCGGTTCAGTTTCACCTTTTTGTTTTGGATAGGTATTTTGGTAATATAGCAGTCTTCAGAGGTAAATAATTATAATATTAACATTAAAGGCTAAATAATTATAATATTAACATCAAAGTACATATAACACAAATATTAGATATTATATTAACATCAAAGGGTAAATAATTATAATATTAACATCAAAGTACATATAACACAAAAACAAATTCTCCAAAGAAACACCTCAAAAATGGAATAGATTAAAGTGATGCACACAAATATTTGCTCTCGTGGCTACTTCAACAATTATACAAAAAAGCGTACCTCGCTCTCTTCAACAATTTTCACCTTCTACTCGTCAACGGGAGATTTCTTCGGCAAACATGTAAATATTAACAATTATAGTTGACTATATATATGATTATATTCACACGAAATAATTTATGGAAATCATTTAAAAAACTCACATTTTTTCCTTTTCTGGAGAAGAATCTTGGAGAGAGGCATTTTGCAGAGATTCGAAACCTTCAGGCAATGAACTCTCTCCACACAGAGTTCAATAAATTACATTTAAGTCGTGCAGCTCATGCTAAACAAGAATAAGTCAATAAATCGAACCAATTAAAAATGTTTCAGATTAGAACTAGTAACAAAGAACTCCAGTAAAAGCTCTCGTCCCACATATACAGGAAAAGGAAAAATGAGTATTGAAACTAACATGTTCACAATGCAAATACCAGCCACAAATTTTACGAGGCTACGAAAGGAACATCGCCCAAGACCAATCAAATATACTGAACAACCAGCAAAATATCAAAATTAAAAAATTAGGGCACAAAAAACCTAATAATCAGAACAACCAGCCATAAGTTTATATTGAAATATAAGTTTTGACTTAAATGGAAAATAAAAGGGAAGATACACATTATATTGAAAATAGATAAAAAAGAGAGAAAGAACACACAATGCAACTAAAACAAAATTATGGAACCTCCAAAAACACTAAATTAAGTAATATAATTGAGTTTGAAAAAACAAAATAAATCGAGGCTGGATACGTTGGTTTGTGATTCATAATGAAAAATGATCTTGAAAGTTGTGGACCAAACCTTGACTTGGAGCGGTGTGGAGCGGATCTACCATTTAGAAAGAATTTTTTTTATCTAATCATCAATAACTCGAATCATAACTCGCTTAAAATATATTGTAAAACATAATCTTATAAGCCGTTTTTTTGAGATTCAGTTTTACGCATCTAAATATTCATCAGCGTTTATTATTTTTTTATGTAATATTTTGAAAATCAAAATTTAAAATAAAAATACTATTTTTAATTTAAAATAAAAATTCAATTATTTTTAAAATAAATGTATATAGGCGTTGTTCAAATTTCTTATATAAAAAAATACTAATATACTTGAAAAGAAAATTTTAAATAATAAAATTTTGACACATACGAGTATACTTGGATGACACTAGCCCTTTTGGGTCACGAGTCTAAAACATTTTTATATCATTCAATAAACTCACGTATTCAAATCACACATACTTTGAAATTTAAAAATAAAAAAGAGATTAGAATCACATAATGCACATAATTTGAAATTTAAAATAAAAAAGAGATGAAACACACTTTGAAATTAAAAATAAAAAAGAGATTAGAATCACATATAGCACATAATTTAAAAATTAAAATAAAAAAGAGATGAGACACACGACGCTTGTTAATGCATACTGAGTTGATGAACTTTTCATGCAAAGCAATTACTCACAATCCAAGATATACATCACCAGCCCTATGATTTGATTTTTGGTGTTTTGGATTTTTGAATACATGTATTTTATGTCTTCATTGTACATGAAAAAGTTCAAGTCAAAATGACATTTTTTTAAAGAAGTAACACTACATATTTATAAGTGAAAATATTGATATTTGATTATGAATTAATTAAGTAATAGGGTAAAAAGCATTTAATTTAATTTTCAAAATTTTCATAAAAGTTGCACTAACTTTTAAAACATTGATAAAAACACTCAAACATTTGACAAATGTTGAACTTTACACAATTTTTATTATTTTAATATCTAAAATATTAAATTCTTTGGTAAAATATGTATTTTACTTCAAAAAAGTCATAAATAAAAAAATATTTAAATTTATTTATTTATTTATTTTTATAATATAAATTCAAATAATATTTAAAAAAATTAAAAAAATCAAATAAAAAAGATAATATCATATATTAATACAAATTTAAATTTAAATGAAATATTTTAATATTTTAAAATTTATAGTAACTTTTTTTTCTTAAATAATATTTAATTTGAAATTAATACTCATAATATCATATCATTATTTCTATTTTTTAAAATTATAATTTTATTTTTATTTTTTAAAAGTTTTATTTTAATTCTTATTATTAAAATTAAAAAATAGTTGTAAAAAATTATAAATTAAATTATTTATCAATTCAAAAATTCAAGTATAGTAAAATATAAAATGTAAAATTCCGGTAAATGCAACTTTTATCAAAACTTTAAGTGTTTAACTATTTTATTAAATGTTTGAGATAAATTATAACTTTTACAAAAGTTTTGGGAGTTTAAAGCTTTATACACTAAGTAATAATAAACTAGGATGCATATAAGGAAGTTAAAAGTTTGTAACTTCTACCCCACTATACAAAAATAAACTATAGGTAATTAGGTTATTTTTCTTAATAAAAATCGTTAAAATGAAAATGGATTTAATTAATGTCTTTAATAAACTTTATGTTTTAATTTATTTTTCTTAATTGTGAAAATATGAAATTTACACTCCATTTACTAACAATAAATGGTAAAAAATCCTTCCACACAATCATCATCGTCTTCTTCCCAATTTCCTCCCAATTAGAAAAAATAAAAAACCCTAACCATGAAAAGTGAAGTATCAATGTCAAGGAAGAAAAGGCGAAAAATTAGGTGAATTGGAATTAGAGATGATCCTACTGAAATTGTCAGCGTTCGACCTCGTCCGGTGCAAGAGAGTATGCAGAGTTTGGCGATCCATAATCTGGTCGGATTATTTCGTGACGGCGCACCTAAATCGATCCAGATCCGATCCCTCGAGCCACAAACTCAGCAGTCGTTTCTCCTTCACAAAACCTATTGTCTGCTTCCAATCTGGCCGGCTTGATCTGTTTTGTCGCCCGAGGTATACTTTTCCGGTGACACCCGATAACATCTGGATAAATTCGCCTTTTGGTGTTTACAAAGTGGCAAAAATTGTTTCCTAGGGTATATATAGGAATGGCAGGACTATGTAACCACTGAGTCGCGCTGGTTCGTATTTATGTTGTGGAATCATAAACGGAGATTTTGTTTTGCTACATCGACGATGATGGTAAAGGTAGTCGATCGAGGTTGGAAGAAGATTTGTAAAGTTTGCTTTGATTTTATATTTTCAGAATTCATAGGGATTGTGAACGCCAAATTAGTACTATTCCAATTTCATAACAATTAGTACGACCTGGAGACCATCCGGACAAAGGAAGTATTAGAATCCGATATCACCAATTCAACAACATTAACATGAAATCTGCTCATCACTTTGTCGGGAGGATTTGGGTATGAATACAATGACCGCCTCAAACGAGCTATGCGTGTACACTTTTAATACTCTTAGACTTATGGAACCAGTGTTAATAGCATCATACTGTATACTACCTCTGTCCCAAGGCAATAGTCACACTTCTTTCACAAATAACAAAGGAAGTGTGACCATTAATATGGGACAGAGGTAGTATGAAATTTTATTTCAAAAATTACAATTATTACTATGTTTTTATTTATTTTTTTTATGATTAAAAATATAATAAAATTCAAAGTTAATTTGTATTCATAATGTATACTACATATCACTTTTATATACTACCTCTCTCTCTCAAGTATTAGGATTTGTATACCTGCCCTGTAAGTGGCAGCGATCCTCAATTTCGGCATATAAGGTGATGCAGGCGGAAGCGTAAACAAAGAATTAAGACTCGTTGATTCTATGAATACCCGAGAATTAATACATCAAATATCGTTGATTCCGAAGAATACCGAAATTCGACAAAACAAGAGAAAACTCTTTTCTTTTATTTAATCTCAAAAACAACTACTGAATAAATGAATGAAACGAAATATAAATAACAACGAAACCCTAAACATGTTGGGCTTTATTAGAAAGACAAGTAAATAACTTAGTTAAATATTGGGCCTCCGATATTTACATCATTCTCCCCCTCTAGAAGAAGGTTCGACCGCGAACCAGAAGCCTGCGCATCATCTTCGTCTTAATCCCCGACGTCATGAACGACAAAATAAGGACGCAAGTGAAGAGGAAGGCGGAACCAATTAGTAACTAACAAGAGTAAGCCCAACAAGCACTTCAAGTGGAGGTAATTTTCTGTCATTCTGTGCATGGAGTGCATAATGTGGCCAAGGATGTGGGAGCACGACATAGCAGCAGGTAAAGAAGTGGTGCTTCCATGCAAAATATTGAGGATGATCAACTGAAGCAAGTCGGAGTCTGACAAGCTTTCACCAGTTTGTGCTTTACTAAGGGCCATTGTAATTGTAATGTACGCAAGTGCTTGAGAACGGTCTCTAGTAAGCACGGCCCAAACAAATTCACCGGGATCAAACGCGAACTGTCGGCGATGATTAGCCTCTGCGGAATTGGACGCGACGGGGAAGGCAACCAGCAGGGCAACTGTAGCATGGTGGGTGTTACCGAGAGCCTCAATCATCCAGGTAACAAGTGTGTCGCTGTAAGTTGGGGACGACAAGGAAAAAAATTCCGAGTGAGCACGTGGTTCCGGCATAGAGCGACACTCGACTAGGCCTGCACTAGTTAAGAAGGTGGACTCAAAAGTGTGGTTGCGTTTGAAGTCAGACTCGAGTGTAGTTGTCGGCGTCAAACATGATCGTCTTATCACAGGTAGTGGCTTGACATCCCCGACCACATGTATTTTGGAAATTTGAGAGAGTGGCTCCTCGTCAAATCTAGTCGAACCATCATATGTGGAGGTCTCCCAATTATCCATGCTCAAAGTACAGGGGCAAGCTACACGAGGGTAGCCGACCTTGTCAAATTCAAAGCAATACGCGTTTGACGAAGACGTTGTAGTCTCCAAAGTGATTTTTGAAGCCGCGGGGGTTGAATCGTTTCGATGGGACAAAAAACCGGCAAACGACGTGCGTCGCGTTGTCTGCTGCTCAAGAAAGACAGCGCAATGAAGGGCCTCCGAGACGGGCAATGAATCCAAGAGGGTTATAGTGTCCTCGGGCAGTGGATAATCAACGTCATCAAAACGAGGTGGTCCATCATAATGAGTTGTTTCGATTTCATCCAAAAATAAATTGTGAGGGTGTGTGAAAGGGAAAACCTCACGATCGTGGCTAGTCGCGTCGCACGTGGAGCAGCCAACCGCGGTCAAGGGCTCGGGGGAATCCACAGTGGAGGTGTGAAGCGATTTGGGGGAACGATACGAGTCGGTGGTGACTACGTGCATCAACGGGGATGGTTGCGGTGGAGTCTGCTGGCGATAGGGATCTGCCGCGCCGAAGTCGCGTGCGTGTGCGGGGACGGGGCGACGTCGAGCATCCGATAGTTTGTTGGCAAGGGTGAGGCGAAGCTCTTCAAGGTCAGCCGTAAGGGCCGTGACCTGGCGGCTCAAGGCAGCGACTTCGGCATCACGACGGGCTTCGGTCTCAGCGACGAGGTCAGGGATAACGGGGCGACGAGGAGGCATCGTGCCTGACTCTGATACCAACTGATGCAGACGGAAGCGTAAACACACAATTAAATCTCGTTGATTCTATGAATACCCGAGAATTAATACATCAAATATCGTTGATTCCGAAGAATACCGAAATTCGACAAAACAAGAGAAAACTCTTTTCTTTTATTTAATCTCAAAAACAACTACTGAATAAATGAATGAAACGAAATATAAATAACAACGAAACCCTAAACATGTTGGGCTTTATTAGAAAGACAAGTAAATAACTTAGTTAAATATTGGGCCTCCGATATTTACATCATCTGACGCAGGGAAGCAATAAAACACACGATTAAAACTCGTTGATTCTAAGAATACCCGAGAATTAACGAAATCAAAGTATCGTTGATTCTTAAGAATACCGAAACTTGATAAAACTCAAGAAACTCTTGAGAGAGATAAACTCTTTAATTCATATCAAAAACAACTACTGCATAAATGAAAATACTCAAACATATAAATAGTACTAAAACCCTAGTAAACTAAATTAATAAAATAATAAAACTAGCTTGGGCAACAAGACACGATCTTTGCCTTTTATATCTGCATCATTCTCTCCCTCTTGGAGAAGGTTCGACCGCGAACCTGAAAATCGAACACGATGATGCCGGGATCAAACACCAATCGTCGGCGCAGCGCAAAGATGGTGAAACATTGACTTGACGCAGGGGCATCGACTTGTTGAGGCGGCGCATAAGTAGTGACTGGAAGAATCGGCGCAGGGGCAACAACTTTAGAAAGCGACGTAAAAGAAACAACATGGTGATGTGGTGCACTTGCAACGACATCAGAATTTAACGCCAGGGCAGCGACTGGAGGCAACACCGCAATGGCAGTAGAAGGCTGGGTAGAGGAAACGTCATGAGGATGCGGCGTCGGGGCAGTGACGTGATGAAGCGGCTCGTCATCCCAGATCGGTTTGTCGTCCCAAATCAGCTCGTCATCCCATATCGGCTCGGCGGGTTCGGCGTCCCAGATCGGCTCGGTGGGTTCGGCGTCCCAGATTGGCTCGGTGGGTTCGGCGTCCCAGATTGGCTCGGCGGGCTCGGCATCCCAGATTGATTCGTCATCCCAAACCGGCTCGTCATCCCATATCGGCTTGTCGTCCCATAACGGTTCATCATCACGAAGGACAAATAGATCGTCAAGATCCAACGGCGCCACGGGGATGGATCGGTGCGCCACGGGGATAGATTTCGTTAGACCATTGGTGACAGTAAGGCAGAGTTCCTCGATTTCGACGGCAAGGGCTGCGATCTGGCGGCTTAAGGCGGCGACCTCGGCATCGCGACGGGCTGCGGCCTCAACGGCGGATTCGCGAGCATACTGACGACGGGGAGGCATCGTTTCGGCTCTGATACCAAACTGACGCAGGGAAGCAATAAAACACACGATTAAAACTCGTTGATTCTAAGAATACCCGAGAATTAACGAAATCAAAGTATCGTTGATTCCTAAGAATACCGAAACTTGATAAAACTCAAGAAACTCTTGAGAGAGATAAACTCTTTAATTCATATCAAAAACAACTACTGCATAAATGAAAATACTCAAACATATAAATAGTACTAAAACCCTAGTAAACTAAATTAATAAAATAATAAAACTAGCTTGGGCAACAAGACACGATCTTTGCCTTTTATATCTGCATCATAAGGTCTTGAAGATTGCTCGAAAATAGCACCTATCTTCTAAGCATGGGCAACTTTCACTCTTCAGCTCACAAATGATTGGTATGGAATCCTTCAATTTATATTGAGTATTAATTTATATTGATTAACTCTAAAATAACTTAATTTGAGTATTAATTTCACAATTCAATAAAATAAATTGCAATTGTTAAATTCAAATGATTTAATGTTAACGTTTATTACTCCCTCCTTCCCTTTAAATAGTGCATAGAGAAATATGCACGTAGATTAAGAAAAAGTGATTTTTTGTGTGTTTAATAATATAAAGTAGGGGTATAATAGATATTGATGTGTAAGTAATAAAGTAAATAGTTAAAAAAGTAATGGTATATAGGTAAATAAATGTGTATTGAGAGGATAAAGTTGTGAAAAGACATTCCATTTATGGAATGTGCACTGTTTTAAGGGATGGACTAAAAAGGAAAGTATGCATTGTTTTAAGGGATAGAGGGAGTATGTTATATTGTTATCAGCAATTTAATTTTAATTTTCACGTTTTTTTCATTATTTATTTAAAAATGTAGGAAATATTTTAAAAAGTTCATTTCACATTTATTATTTATTATTATAATAAAAAATAACATATAATTCAAATAAGTTACTCTTTGTAGTCTCAAAAATATTTTCACACTCATAAGGTAAAATTTAGACATATGAGTTCACTTCATAAAAATAAAAAATATGATAGTATTTTTTTAAATGTCTTGGTTGTATTTACATGTAACAAATTTTAAAAAATATATAAAAATATTTTAAATATATAATATTTGGCAAAAATTAAATTAAACTTATTTAGCGCAATTAAAATATTCACAAAGAAAAAGAAAAGATACTAATATTATAGGCATAAAATTAAAATATATAATAAAGTGAAAAATAAAATTGACAAATATTAATCCTTATAATATATAATTCAACTAGCAATTGTCGAGTTGTCGTATGTTTTCACCATTTGATTTTTTTGTGTTCACACCTATTATTAAAAGCACCGTTAGATAAAATTTGTGTTGTCATTATTAATTATTATTATTAGCGTAATTAATTAAAAATTTTAGCGTAATTAATTGAAACAATTATTTTTAATTAATTAGCGTAATTATTTATTTCTTTATATAATATAATTTTCATTTATATTTTCCTTAATATAATTCAATATTATTTTTAGTATAATTAATTAGTATAATTATTTTTAATTAATTAGGCAATTATTTGAAATTAATTAATTAGGTAAAATAATAATTAATTACAAATACTTGCCAAATTAATTTAGCGTAATTAATTAGATAATTATTATTTTTAATTAATTAGCTCAATTATTTTTAAGTAATTAATTAGATAATTATTATTTTTAATTAATTAGCTCAATTATTTTTAATTAATTAGCGTAATTATTTATTTCTTTATTTATATAATATAATTTACATTAATAATATTATTTTTAGTGTAATTAATTAGTAATTATTTTTAATTAATTAACGTAATTATTTTTAATTTATTAGTGTAATTATTTATTTCTTTCTTTATATAATATAATTTACATTTTTAATCTTTTTAATATAATAAATATTATTTTTGGTGTAATTAATTAATGTAATTATTTTTAATTAATTATTATAATTATTTATTTTTTTATATAATATTATTTACATTTATAATCTCTTTAATATAATCTTCATAAATATTGATTTTGAAATATTCAAAATATAACATTTATTCCTTATATATCTCTTTTAATTACGTTTATTCTATTATACTACTAAAATTAATTATTATGATAAGAGAGAATCTCCATTTGTTATTGATATATTTAATGGATAAATTAATTAATTTTTATTATACAAACAATAATAACGAAATTTAAGGGAATTCAAATTAGTTATATTTAAAAATAATAAATATTATCAAACCCTACTTCAAATCCGTGTCTACATAAAGACTTATCTTCACTCACTCTCTATCTTTCACTTTTCATTTAGCTATTTTTTTATTTGTTTTCATTGCTCACATTTATTTATTCACTTTTCATTTAAGCTTTTTTTTTATTCATGCTCACATTTATTTATTTTTGTGCAGAGCTCTATGTAAGTTTTTTTTTTGTTTTTTTGTATTTTTTTAGCCTTTACATTTCAGCTATTTTTTTTATTTGTTCATGCTCACATTTATTTATTTTTTGCAGAACTCTATTTAAGTTTTGTTGTTTTTTTTGTTTTTTTTTTTGTATTTTTGCACTAACTCTCACTTTTAATTTCAGCTATTTTTTTTATTTGTTCATTCTCACATTTATTTATTCAATTTTCATTTCAGCTCACATTTATTTATTTTTGTGCAGAGCGTAAGTTTTGTTCTTTTTTTGTACTCTATGTAAGTTTTGTTGTTTTTTTTTGTTTTTTTGTATTTTTTGCACTAACTCTCACTTTTATTTTCAGTTATTTTTTTTATTTGTTCATATTCACTTTTCATTTCAGCTATTTTTTGTTATTCATGCTCATATTTATTTATTTTTGTGCAGAGCTCTATGTAAGTTTTGTTCTTTTTTTTGTTTTTTTTTATTTTTTGTAGCCTTTTCATTTTAGCTATTTTTTTATTTGTTCGCTCACATTTATTTATTTTTGTGCAGAACTCTATGTAAGTTTTGTTGTTTTTTAGTTTTTTTTTATTTTTCCACTAACTCTCACTTTTAATTTCAACTATTTTTTTTATTTTTTCATCCTCACATTTATTTATTTAATTTTCATTTATTTATTCATGCTCACATTTATTTATTTTTGTGGAGAGCTCTATGTAAGTTTTGTTCTTTTTTTTGTTTTTTTGTATTTTTTGTAGTATTTTCATTTCAGCTATTTTTTTTATTTGATCATGCTCATATTTATTTATTTTTGTGCAGAACTTTATCTAAGTTTTGTTGTTTTTTTGTTTTTTTGTATTTTTGCAATAACTCTTACTTCTATTTTTTTTATTTGTTCATGATCACATTTATTTATTCAATTTTCATTTCAGTTATTTTTTTTATTTATTCATGCTCAAATTTATTTATTTTTGTGAAGAGCTGTAAGTTTTGTTTTTTTTTTTGTTTTTTTTATTTTTTTTAGCCTTTTCATTTCAGCTATTTTTTTTATTTGTTCATGCTCACATTTATTTATTTTTTTGCAGAACTCTATGTATGTTTTATTGTTTTTTTGTTGTTTTTTGTATTTTTTCCAGCTAAGTATTGTTTTACTAATTTGATTTTAATAACTTTTGCAAGTAAGTCATTTTTTTCCAGACCTTTTGAATTTATTACTCATTTTTTGTTTATTTTGTAGTTTTGTAGGTTTCATTATAAGTAAAATAATATGCGACCTAAGTCATGAAAAAAGATCAAAACATTTGATTGTACAAATTTTAAATGGAGATAAAATTAGAGTAGTTTGTGTTAATTTTATTTATGATGTAATTTACTCAATTTACTGTAATTTTAAAGTAGTTTGTTTTCATTTTATTTATGATGTATTTTATCTATTTAATGTAATTAATGAAATTTACGATAATTCTATTTAATTTTATTCTAATTTTGTTTATTTTGTAACTTACGCAACAACATTTTTATTTGTATTACTTACAAATATCACTAAAACATAATTAATTTATGTATTTTAGTTTGATCTTTTTTTATATATAAATAATAATAATAATTGTGATTTAATTAATTTATATATTTTAATAAATTTATAAAATAAAATTTATTTTTAATTAGAGAAATCAAATAAAATTTTTATTATCTGGTTATAAATTATATATATTTATATTATTAATTATGAGAATGGTAAATCTATTTCTAGGTTTTAAGGTTTAATAAATTTAATGGTCAACTAAAATTATATATCAATAATATTATTAATTATGAGTATGTAAATCTATTCCTTATTTTAAAGCAACTAAATAAATTCAAAAGTAAACTAAAATTAAATATTAATAATATTATTAATTATGAGTATGGTAAATATATTCCTTATTTTAAGCAACTAAATAATAATAATTCAATTTTTTATTAATTTACAATTAGAAATAATATTATCCTATAAATAGAGCATTAAAATATCTCCGGCTTTATTCCTTATTTATCTCTTGCTTTAAACTAAATTAATATATTTTGATTTATTTAAATAAGTAATATTCAGAATATCACGTTTATTCCTTATTTATCTACTTTAATTACGTTTATTCTATTATACTACTATTTATTTATAGTACTAAATAAATTTGTGATTCTTCATTCTTTCTCATCCCTCTAATTTTATTTTATTTCAATTTTTTACTAATCATTTTCAATCAATATCTTGGTCTGATGTAAAAAGACTTTCGTTCAGTTTTATGTTATTGAATTTAATGTTTATAGACCTAAATACATTTTTTTATTATATATGTGTAATAAAGAAGTGATTTATAATTGTTATTATATTTAATGAAGGTTATTAAAATTTGCACAACTTTTAAAATTCATGAAAAACTGTTCGAGCGATGTTGGTATTATATCATTTGCGCAATCATTCACATTATGTCAATTATTGCAATTTTGTGTGCTATTTTTGTCAACGTGATTTTATTCGTCACACCAAGTTTAAAATTTATCGACAAGTTCATGACAAATCACTTCGCGAATTTTGTATTGATGAATGAAGTTGCATTATTTCTAAATCAGAAATCAGCTGATCGATTGGTTCTTTCAATCCTCCTGGTATTTAATTCTCTCCTACATATATATCAATTTTTTTATGTAATTTTATTTTTCTTTCATTTTATAACTGTATTTTTTATTATATTAATAAATTAATTAATAATGCAATGTATCTTTGTGTATACAAGGATAATGCCGACGATCATATTGGAACATCCTCGACTGAAAGTACAAACAAAGTAACTCCTGCGGTTGTATCATCTCTTAATGAAAACGAGTTTATGTTTAAGGTCAGCGTTGACGGAGACAATCTTTTAGGAAGATTATGTCTTGGCATTGTAAATATGCGAAATTTAGATTCTACATTATTATGGCTGCACAAGGAAAAATTAATCCGTAATACGTCCTACCTTACAATTCTTGATGGGGTCTCCGAATTAATTAAAAAGTCGAACGATGATTCCTCGGATTATACATCCAATGATGATGTCCTTTGAAGCGATAAAGAATCATGCCACCTTTTGAACTTATTTTTTTTATCTTTTAGTAATATTATCTATTTTTGTACTTTTTTTATTTTCAGAACTTTGTATCATGATATCTATTTCAACTTAATTTTTACTTTTCACGTACTTTTTGTTAATCTATAATTTTTTTTAATATCAACTTATTATTATCAAATTTCTATTTTATAATTTTAAAATCATTATATCTATTTAATATCATTAAAAAACTATTGAAATCTAATCTATTATAATTGAAAACATTTTGTTATCCTTATAATATATAATTCAGCTAGCAATTTTCCTGTTTCATATGTTTTACCTGTTAGATTAAATTTGTGTTCACACTGATAATTAATTAACTAATTATTTTTAATTAATTAGTGTAATTATTTATTTCTTTATATAATATAATTTACATTTATAATTTCCTTAATAATAGTAAATATTAATTTGAAATATTCAAAATATCACATTTATTCCTTATTTATCTCCACGTTTATTCTATTATACTAATATTGCATAGCTCAGTTTTGTTTTGCAGAGCTTCATATAAGTTTTGTTGTTTTTGTTTGTGTAAGCATTCTTTCACTAATTCGATTTTAATTTAAATATTATTGTTGATAATTAATGTTTTTATTTTTTGTAGTATCTTTTACTAATTTAAATTTTAGTTTTAATATTATTGTTTGATTATTAATATTTTTATTTTTTGCAGGCTTGAATGTAAGTATTTTTTACAAATTCGATATTTAATTTTAATATTATTTTTTGTTGATTATAATTGTATTGTAAATATAACAATTTATTTGGTAATGATTTTTGTATTTTTTGTAGGCTTTTTGAATTTTTTAAAGGATTCATTTTTTTCCAGGCCTTTTGTATTTATTACTTTTTTTTCGTTTATTTTGCAGGTTTATTTATAAGTAAAAGACTCTGCAAATCGAACAATCAAAACTCCATTTGGATTGCAAAAATTTTAAATAGAACCAAGCTTTTCATTATTACTGTTATTTTTTTTATCTTTTATTTTATTATGTAATTTACTGTAATTTATAATATTTTATGTAACTCACAATTATTATTTTAATAAAATTTATAATATTTTATTTAATTTTATTCTAATTTTATTTCTGTTGTAATTTACTCAACCGTATTTGTATTTAATCCTTATAATATATAATTCAGCTAACATTTGTACATATATTTTAAGTGTTTGATTTATTTGTGTTCACACTTATTAAAAAATAATAAATAAATTAAGAATTTTGTTCACACAAATATTTATTAATATTTAATCTTAATCAATTTATTAAGTAAATATTAAATACATAATTAATATATAAATAATAATATTTATATTTTTTTTATTCTCTTACTATTTAATTTTATATAATTTATCTTTATAAATTCCTTAATTATAGTAAAGATTGACTTGAAAAAATCAAATTATTAAATAAATCATTTTTTAATATCTTCTATTAATATTTTCACTTTATTACTTATTTATCATATATTATTAATTTATTTACTTTATCATATAAATCTTAATAGATAATAGTATTAATATTAATTTGTATTAATCATTATATCATATTAATATTAAGTAAATTAGGTTGCATTTAATTTAATTTACTCTATTCTATTTTTATTAGTCAACTAAATTATAAATTTTCAACCAAAATATCCGGATTTAATTCTATAATTTGCGATTTTTATTCAATTAATTTTCAAAAATTATACAAAACTTAATTCAATTTTACCCCTATAAAAAGTTTTCATCTTTAGTCATTCTCAACTTCTATAAATTATTTTTTCTAATATGATTATGATTTATTTATGTATTAACATTTTTTATAATTACATCGAGAATACTAATTTTCTAAAAAGACGAGCGATTCTAGCGCCGACTCTGGATGACGTTAATAAAATCAACGATTACATGGTTGCAATGCATAATACGGACTAAAGGATTTACCTGAGTTTAGATAGTATTTTACATACTGAACGCGGAGATAATATGTTTGATTAAATGCATTCGGTTGAGTTATTAAATATCAACAAGTGTTCCAAACTACCAAACCATGAAGTTGAAGGTTGATATTATTATAATTTTTTTTACTAAAATCTAAATATATATATATATATATATATGTGTGTGTGTGTGTGTAGACTTATTTTTCTTTAAACAACAATTTATATAGTCATGTCATATTCTATTTATTGTATATAATATACGAATTAATTAAATGTTGTGACATAGTATATAGTTTTTGATACATGAACTGTTTCGTATTAGTTGGGGTGACCGTTATACTATTGCGGAATATGGATGTGTTGATAGACATTTTCTCGGGCCCAAGTATGATGAGCTCTCGGCCCCTATATCAAAGCAAGATCCGACAGCCCAATAAAAAGAGTCCAGGTCGGTGATCAATTGTGAGAAGGTGGGGGCTAGCTCGGTAGATTACGAGCGAACAGGCCATGAGGAAATAAGCTATCATGACCGCTAAGTGATACACCGAACCGACCGAGAAGCCTCGCCCTGCTCGGTGGAATATGAACAAGCAGGGCCCAATCCGAACAGGGAAGCATACTCACCGGAGAACACGGCAGAAGGCGAGGTCGTCGAGGGATTCCGCATGGGCCGTGATAGTATAAATTTACGGCCCGAATTAGATTTCGGCCCAATACTCATTTTTGTAAACCCTAATTTGTATCTCTATAAATAGTAGGTATTGTACATGGATTATTTTAATCACACGCTTCCCGAAAAATTCGGACCGAGCTTGCTACGTGACCCACTTTACTCAATCCCCAAAATCTCTTTATTAGTTCGGTAGATATCGACCAGGATTTTCTCACCGTTAACAGGATGCTTCTGTCGAACTAAGCAATAGTACTAGGATGATTGTAACACTACTTGATAATTATATTATCCACGCGAAAGTATTAGGAAGAAATAATTCTGGGGAAATGGTTTTTAATACTCAAATTGCTCTGACGCCCTCTGTTGGGGGAGAAAAAATCAAATATAAAAACATACATCCGAAGATGAGGCGCGCGGGCATGGCCTATCCAGAGGCGAGCCAGGCAGGAGGACGACGCATGGGACGCGTCACGGCTCGGACCACGGGTCACGGATCTCCTGAACTATCCACGCGGGGAAAGGACTCGGGGCGCGTCAGAGACTCGGGTCACGGATCTTTCGAGACGAGCCATACTAAGGTATGATGTGAGGAACGTGCCCGTCCCGGGGCCCGGATCACGTGATCGTCATACTGGCCATGCAAGGGTTACGGACCGGGGTCACGCTATTGATCCTCTACTCAAGACCTTCACGCATTCCGTGCGAAGAGACGACGGGGGTTCAAAGACACAAGCCACGACCCGAACCACGCTATCATTATCTGGGGGAGGGCTCATCCCAGAGAGAACGGGGACATCGCCCACGTGAGTCCATATACTTCGCCTATACTCCGAGTCACGGGCCCCGGGTCGTTACTAGCTTCATTTAATGTTTTAGACGTAGTACGTGGTCTGAATGTAATCATTCCAAATCTCCCTATAAATAGGGGGCTTATCCCTTCAGATTAAGGGCGACACTAATTAGTGAATATACTCGATATTAAAAGAGTGGATAATAGAAATCCTTCAGAAGAAGCTTCAAAGCTCAAAACCTCTGTTCTTTTCCAGATCTAGTCCAACCCCTACTCCAGAATATAAATTTACATGTATTAGTATCGTTTCAAACCCTCTATACACAGCCCAGCCCCGTATTATACTACCCGATAAAAACGTGCTAAAACATTTGGCGCTAGAAGGAGGGGGTTGTTATACTAGACCCAGGAAAAGAAAGAAGAGCCGAAGCCATGTCTGATGGAGCCACCGCATCAGATTCCTCTCGCTCCGCCACGAGGAAGAAGCTGGAGAGAGGGAAGATGCCCGCCGTCGAGTCAGACGCCGCCCCGCCACTCTCCCCAAAGGTCCCGGGGGACGTCCCCGGGAACGAAGACGCCGCCATCACCGGAGAGCTGGACGGCCACAACACGTCCAACCAGTACCTCCGTAGCAGCTCTGACGACGACGAGTGTTTGTCGTGGAACAACCGCCGGTCAAAATAAATTTGTAAGTTTCCTAGACCTTTCACCAACAACGAGTATTAGTGGCAAGTATAGGGTCGATCCCACGAGGAGTTTATTGTTACTTTCCCCCGGCTTTACCCAAAGGGTTGTCACGTTTAAAAAGGGTTTTGTGTTCGCTGTGGGCACAGCGGTTCCGTGATCTCCTTGCTACCTTGACTGAAATAAAACAAAAACAAAATAAAAACGAATTAAAAACATTTGGGCAAGTCGTTACCTTGATCACACTGGTCAAGTGTTTACTGTTCACTGGCACATATATCATTTTGCTAACAGCTTCATCTTCCGGTTATAGGCCCAAAATATTAACGTCCCTATGATGTCACGCACGCCAATACCCCTGACCCTCATTCGCTCTTATGTTTAAAGTCCTATTAGATCTCTCTCAATAGGTCTCCTGACATTAACCAATTCGACACTATGTGACCGCATGAGTCTAAGTTGATCAAGCCGCTTTCATCCTCCAAGCAAACCCAGAATGGCCAATAGCATGCCTGGACAGACCCAAGTCATACGACCACATCTCCAGCAACATGTTGTACTTCGCGGACGCCCAGTCTCCCGGTCGCGTTGATCCACGTACTTGTGTGCTAGGCAAGTCGGGGTTCCCACTGGTCATTGTAGGATTGCCCAAGTCCCTAACATCCTCGATATACTACCCTGTTGAATTGGGAACAAAGCTAAGCTAGTTGCTGTCATCAAGAAGCCTCACAGTATTTTACACAGCAGCCTGATCAGGATTAGAACTTGACCAAACGATGTTAATTCAGCAATACATAATTAAAATAAATATCGAAAGCAAAAACGAAATTAAATAACTGAAACAAAAGGGAATTAAATTAAAGAAAAACATAATATACAATTTTGCCCAAACGGGCTGCCCAAAAGGGCGGTGTTCCTCCTCACTCGACTCTCAAAACAAATACATATAATCTCTCATAAATTTTGTGTTGTTTTGTGGAGCTCGGTTTGTGTGTTGTTGCGTCTGGTCCTCTCTTTTTCGTTTTTTTTATTTCGTTGCTCCTTGTGTTCTTCACGTCCTCATATATTTATAGATGATAGGAGTCTTGGGTAGCAAGTAAAAAATCGCTGATCTTGATTGGATAAGGATTCTCTTGAAAACTCCTAGATTTTCAGGATTCTGGACAGCTGCCTGCCCATGCTGACGTCTTGACAGACTCGTGTGTATATAGGACTCTGATATGATAGAGACGTGTTGGACAATGACTCTAAGGTTGGATGAGAGTCCTTCATTGATACTTCTCTGAATCTGGTCGCCTTTGAGGACTCCATGATTCCCAGGACTCTTCGTACACTGCTTGCTCAACGTCCGTCTCTGATCAATTGTCGCTCTTGCCCAATTGCTTTATCTCCGATAGCCTTCTTCATTTACGAGGTGGCAGATCATGCGCGGTACTTGGTCGTGCGTCAGTCTTGCTCCACTTTCTGACTCTGTCCCAACATGCTCAACGGGACCTGGATGTTCCAGTCAGACCAGCTTGCTCAACCTGCACCCTTGACCACGAAGGTGGTTTCCTTGCCTCTTTTACGCCTCGGTCTTCTCTTTGCCTTTGTTAAGTCATGGATCACGTGTGAGACTTTGGAAGTAAGGAATCTCCGCAAAGTTCCTTCGCCCATAATGGTTGCTTGCTCAACTGTCGGTGATCAGTCGAAAGTGAGTGTTTTGCCCAAATGGCAGGACTTCTTCATCTTTCACGTAATTCACTCCTATTATGCCCAAGGTGTCACCTGCTATGCCCTGCATCACTCTTACTCCAAATGTGTCCTCCCAGACATAATAAAATAATAAAAAGAAAATAAAGACTCGAATACTTGACTCAAAAGAACTAAAAATGAGCCAAAAAAATATGGCTCATCACACGCACACACTTTACTACGCTTGTCCTCAAGCGTGCGGTATGACTTGCCTGCTCAATTAGAAATCAAAGGGAGGTAGAGATAGAAAAAAAACAGAAGACTCAAGCATGCTTATCAAAATACAGAAGTTGATCAAGTGAACAGACAGTCAAAATCATAGTCAATGTAATGCATAAAAAACGGTCAAGAGTTTGCAACAGGATTTTGGGTATTCTCTCCAAGTGTTTCTCTCTATAGTGTATGGGCAGTGTTTCGCTCAATGCTGTTTTATAAAGAAGCTTTGCTTTGGGCTTGACCAAGTTCTATCCTGTGAAATTTTCAGTTGAGTTGGGCAATATCTTTAGGGCTTTCTGGGGTTGACTGTATAGGCTATCTTGGGCAATGCCCAGAATTGATCTCAGGTAGGGTTGCGTTTTACTTAGCAACTTTTTCCTCCTAATCTCTTCTCATTATCTCACGGGCCTTAGCACACCCTTTTATTCGTGGATCTTTTTTTTTTTTTTCTCTTTTTTTTTTTTTTTTTTTTTGCTTTTTTTTTTTTTGAGAAGACATTGCCCTAACCTGCTTCTTTTATGTAATTGAGCATATATGCAGGTTAGCCAGGGCAGTGGGAGTTTTCCCCCAGGTGATCAAGAAATATAGGCTTGGCTCAAGGGGCTAACAAGGGTCTTCTTTTTATTCATAGTACAGAACAAAATGCCTAAATCATTTACTACATCAACTCAATTTCAATTATCACAATGGTCAGAACTTGGGCAAGCTTCAGCATTACAAATCGGCCCCAGCAGACCGGATCGGGGGAGACGGCGAGGAGAAGACTCGTCGCGTCGAGCCGGAGCAGGGTCCCGGGACCCGTGTCCCGCGACCACCGGGACCCGAGGCGGGTCTCCTGGACCTCTACAGCAAGGTGTCCGAGATGGAGAGAAAGCTGGCCGAGGCCCAGGCCCGAACGGAGTGGGTCGACTACTGCAAAGAACCCTTGGCCCTGGAGGTCGAGCACGCGGTCATGCAGTACGAGATCCAGCCCCTCCAGACCACCCTGTACGACGGGAAGACGGATCCCGAGATCCACCTCAGCCGCTTCCGTACATACATGTCCGGGAGGGGAGCCAGCGACGCCACGAGGTGCAGGCTTTTCCCCCTCACCCTCGGGGATGTGGCCCACAAATGGTTCGCGGGGATCTCCTCCCGCTCGATCCACTGTTTCGACGACCTCGTCCAGCGTTTCGTGGCGCACTTCGCCTCCAAGGTGAACCGTCTCGAGCAGAGCCAGCGCCTGATCGGCATTCGCCAGAATGTGGAGGAGGGCGACGAGCGATACGTGGACCGAGTCGGGGACATCCTGCTCGGCGGAGAAGAGGTCGGCGACGATCTGAAGCTGCACACGGCAATGAACGGGCTCCGGAAGAATTCCGAGCTTTTCAAGCATCTGATGCTCAACTATCCACAGACCTACGAGGATTTCCGCGTGAAGGCCGCGGCACAGTGTTGGTACCAGCGCCTCATGCGCGGGACGGAAGCCCCCGGGGACACAAAACGGAAGGATCCCGCTCCCGTGGAGGCGAGACCGGCTCACGTTCCTAGGAGAGGCCCTCCCAAGGCCCCGGAACGGGACCGTCCTGCCCCGAGTTACCGCGAGATGGAGGTCCGGCTGGTCGAGGTCATCGGGCAGGACACCATGGCCATGATGCACGCACTCTAAGCCATGGGGGACGCCCTGACCAAACCCGAACCCATGAGGATCTCGCCGGACAAGCTCGACAGGCGCCTGTGGTGCGCTTTCCACGAGCAGCACGGGCACCCCACCGGCCAGTGTCGCCAGTTGTTAAAGCAGCTATGGAAGTTATTTGAGGACGGGAAACTCTGGGAGCTCCTCGGCAGACCCGGGGACCGGGGGACCGGCCAGGCAGCCAACCCGGACAACGGAGGAAATATGGTCGCGGCCCCGGGCCGCGGAGGTCAGAACCGCGGCCAGTCCCCGGTACACGTCAGGCAGATCTTGATGATCGGCGGGCTGCAGCCCATCACTAGTGAGAGCAGAAGGAAAAGGAAGCGCGAGGTGGAGATATGGAGGGTCTACCAGGAGACGAACCCTGCTCCCCCTCGAAGCATCTCAGAACGCGCCCTGATCACGTTCTCCCCGAAGGACCGCATAGGGGTCGGCTACCCCAAGAGCGAGGCCTTGGTGATCACTACCGCCATACTCGGAGTGGAAGTTGCGCGGCTTCTGGTCGATAACGGGGCCCACTGCAACATCTTGTACAAGCAGGCTCTCGACCAGATGGACAACATGGCGCAATACATACTCCCCAGTAGCGTGAGGCTGAAAGGCGTGGGGAAAGACGTGTTGATTCCCTACGGGACGATGGTACTACCTCTGGAATTGAGAGACGAAAAGAAGCCCGAAATAAAGCTATTGAGGAAGTTGACCTTCGTAATAGTCGATGAAGTTAGCGGGTATAACGCACTTTTGGGGAGGCCCTTTCTAGAAGCTTTTGAAGCTGTGGCCTCCTCGTACTATTACTGTATCAAGTTCCCAGTCTCCTCCGGGGCCATTGGCACCGTCCGAGGAGACCAATTAATGGCAAAGAGATGTTTGTTGTACTCCTTGTATAAAGAAATCGATGAAATAAGTGCTCACAAAGGAGTAGTCTCCGCGGACCCGGAACTCGGGATCAATCCCAAAACACCCGGGACATGAGATGAAAAATATGAGAAAACTAGTAGGTCCCCCATAGCAGGGACAAAGGCAGACTCAGACCCCGAAACGGAACTTAGACCGGACACGCGAGCCACGGACCCCGTCACGATTTCAGATCATGAACTCGGGTCAGGATCACGGGACGATGTAATCTCGGACTCAGGACCGAGACCCTAACTGAATAAAGGAAATACGATCGAACCCATTTCAGAGAATGCGAGATCATATGATCAAACCCTTGACTCCCATGACTCGCTTCCGGGGACCCGAAACCAAGACAGCATAAGGGTCGAGGCTCTGGAGGAAACCATCCCCCTCGAAGTCAGAAGCAATGAGCCTCCGCGACAGCTGCTCGTCGAAACGTCTCTAGCGCCCGCAACGAAGCACGAACTCGAGAGATTCCTCTGAATCAACCTACCCACGTTTGCATGGGCCGGCGGGGAACTCGGCAGGGTTGACCCGGGGCACGCGCGCCACCGCCTAAGGCTGGATAAAACAAGCGCCGTGCCATAGCCCAGAGACGCCGGGAGATGGTTTCCGAAGGGAATGAGGTACTGAACACCGAGGTAGACAAGCGGCTCCGAGACGGGTTGATCCGACTCGCCCCGCACGACGTGACACGGGTCTCGAGCGCAGTCATGGTGAGGAAAACTCAGGGGAGATGGAGGTTCTGTGTTAATTATACCGACCTCATCAGGGAGCTCACCTTTTCCCCCACGGAGCACATGGTCAGCGCGCCCCTGGCAGCCTCACGTGGACTGATCCCCTACCAGCGCGGGCTCGGGGGCCGGGGTGGTGCTCCTGGGGCCAGACGGAGATTCGCTCACTCACGCGCGCTCCCCGCCTCCACATATTCATGAACTCGCAACTAGTGGTGACCCAAGTCACCGGTGATTACGAGGCAAAAAGCGAACAGATGAAGGAATATTTGGACTTAGTGTGGTCCCTCTGCGAGAAAATCCCGGACGACTGTATCGAACAAACCCCGCGGGAGCACAACTCGCAAGTCGACGCCTTGCCCCGAGTTATCTTAACCCAGTTGAACTCGCCATCGATCGCGGCCCGGACGGAAGTTATGCCAGTTGACCCGGCTCCCGAGACGGCTCCAGAATCGACGCTTGGAATGGATTGGCGCGACCCAGCGAACCAGTTCATCGAATCCGGGACCCTCCCCTCTGATCGAGTCGAGACAAAGCAACTCCGCATGCGCACCGCGAGGTACACGATACCAAAATATAAACTTATTATAGGTATTATGGTGGGACCCACACAAAAAATACTTAGATTTACGTTTACCTTAAACTCAAACCAAAAACTATTTATTATTTATAAAATCATCCTTTTATTTTACAAACTAATAAAAAATATTTATTAACCTTTTATTTTAATTTTTTATTTAATATATTTTGTAATGTAATTTTTTTAATAATCATATATTAATAATTAAAATAAAATTTTATTTTATAAATAAAAATAAATATTTATAATTATATATTAAATATTTTATGTTTGCGCAATTTTGTCATATTTAATTAATATTTTATTATATTTTTTATTTTTGAAATTTTAAATTAAAAATAATATTTATTAATTTTTTTAAATTTAATGTCAAAAGTTACGGGGTTATATTATAAATTTGTAAAGATATTGATTATTTATAAAAATAGTATAAAAAATTGTATAAGAAGAATAATTTGAGAATATTCTTTTAAATTTAAGTATTGAAATCTCGGTTGGAGCAAATTTACTGTAAACTTAAAACTAAACTTATTTTTGAGTTTAAGTTTTTGTGTTCGGTTGGAGATGGCCTAAAAGCATCTCCAACCATACCAAAAACCTATTTTGGAGTAAGGGAGATGCTCCGACCGATACTAAAACATAAACTTATTATAGGTTTTATGGTGGGACCCACATAAAAAATACTTAGATTTACGTCTACCTTAAACTCAAACCAAAAACTATTTATTATTTATAAAATGATCCTTTTATTTTACAAATTAATAAAAAAAACTTATTAACCTTTTATTTTAGTTTTTTATTTAATATATTTTGTAATGTAATTTTTTTAAATAATCATATCATTAATAATTAAAATAAAATTTTATTTTAAAAATAAAAACAAATATTTATAATTAAATATTAAATATTTCATGTTTGCGCAATTTGACATATTTAATTAATATTTTATTTCTATTTTATATGTTTATTATTTTTAAAATTTTTAATTGAAAATAATATTTATTAATTTTTTTTAAATTTAATGTTAAAAGTTACGGTTAAATTATAATTTTGTAAAGATATTGGTTATTTATAAAAATAGTATAAAAAGTTGTATATGAAGAATAATTTGAGAATATTTTTTTAAGTTTGAGTATTGGAATATTGGAGCCAAATTAAGTTTGAGTATATTTGAGAATATTCCAATATAAAAATATTGGAATATTTTTTTAAGTTTGAGTATTGGAGCCAAATTACTCTAAACTTAAAACTAAACTTAATTTTGAGTTGGTTTTGCCGTTCTGGCCCCCCTTGGGTTTAGGTTTATGACATTGAAAAAATCTTTCTCCCTTCTTTCCCAATTTCTCAATTAATCTTCAAATTCCCAAATTATCAATCCATCTTCCCAATTTCTATCGAATGAAAACTGAAGTATTGGCAAGATTAGCATCGAAGAAGAAAACTGGGCGATTAGATGGCGGCCTCACCCTATGTGAGAAGAAAAAGCGGCGATTAGATGCAGGCATCACCCTATGTGGGTCAAGGAAGAAAAGTCGGCGATTAGCGGTGACCACAGCCATAGAAAAATTAGGTGAATTGGAATTAGAAATGATTCTATTGAAATTGCCCGCATTGGATCTCGTCCGCTGCAAGAGAGTATGCAGAGCTTGGCGATCCTTAATCTCGTCTGATTATTTCGTGATGGCGCACCTAAATCGATCCAGATCCGATCCCTCGAGCCACAAACTCCTTGTTCGCAGCAGTCGTTTCTCCTTCACAAAACCAGGCCCCTTCAAATCTATTGTCTGCTTCCAATCTGGCTGTATGATCACTGTCGGCTCAGTCAACGGCTTGATCTGTTTTGTCGCCCGTATGGAGGGGAAGCCTCCGTGGTATACTTTTCCGGTGACACCGGATAACATCTGGATAATGAACCCTCTCACCGGGCTTTGCCGGAAGCTCCCTTCCCCTTCCTCTTACACCCGTATCACTTGTCGTACTACAACCTCTAAATTTGTGTTTTGGTGTGATGCTGCTGATGGTGTTTACAAAGTGGCAAAAATTGTTTCCTATACGAATGGCAGGACTATGATAGACCTTTGGGAATCAACTTCTCCCGATACTTGGACTAGTGTCAATGCCACCACTCCTTTTCGTTTCCGTTTTCGCACCACGGATGACTATACATGGGTCCACGCTTGTGAAGTCCTTATCGAAGGAGTTGCTGCGTATTGGATTGTTTTCAACTGTCAAAAGATGATGTTTGTGTTGTCGCTCGATTTGAAAACACTGACACTCAAGGCGATCCCGCTCCCCAAAAAACTGACCCATGCTGGTTCGTATGTATTTTGTGGAATCATGAACGGAGATTTTGTTTTGCTACACCAAGGTGTTATACATCAGCGCAGCGGTATATATAATGGTAGCGGCATGTTTCGCGTTTGGACCATCGACGATGATGGTAAAGGTAGTCGAGTCTGGAAGAAGATTTTTAAAGTTTGCTTTGATTTTATATTTTCAGATTTCATAGGGATTGTGAAAGGGAAATTAGTATTCCAATTTGATAACAATATCATCACCTTGTACGACCTGGAGACCACCCAGACAAAGGAAGTATTAGAATCCGATCCACAATTCGACAACATTAACATGATTTCTGCTCATGGCTTTGTTGGGAGCTTGGTGTCGCTCGATGGATTTGGGTATGAATACAATGACCGCCTCAAACGAGCTATGCGTGTCGACTTTTAATACTCCACTTGTGTTTTTTTATTATTCAAGTCATGTTCTTATTATCGATGGTTGGGGTTTGAATACAATGACTTATTGAGTCAAAATGTCATGTTTTTACTATGGATGGTTTGTGTTTGAATACATTCAGACAATGTTATGTTTTTAATTTACTATTTTGAATTTAGAGCATCCAATGGGTGGGGTTGAAGATTTTTCAGTAGAAGTTATTCTACCTCAATTTTTTTACCCCATCCAATGCATTTGGGGGTACAGGGATGAGGTCTGCGGATAAGGCGGGTTTGGCACTGAGGTATAATGTCCCATGTATTTTTTTGGGGTAAATAGTTGAGGTAAGACTTATGGAATTGAAAGGGAGAAAAATGAATCAAGGAAAGGTGGGTATGCTATGCAGAATGCTTAACAGGGATTTAATTATTATTTTATTTGTTGTTGCTTCCTGAAATGCACTTGAAATAGAGGTTGAAGCTTGACAATTTCAGGTTCTATTGTCGCAAAGTTTATGTTTATATGGTGAGAACGAGCCAAAGGTCGATGACTAAAGTATTACAAATAACCATTCTCATAAAATGAATGAGTCGATTATAATACTTTGATGTTTGGAAATAACCATTCTCATAAAATGAATGAGTCGATTAAAATGACTAAAAAAAATTGTCTGCATAGTCTGCATTATTTACTCACCAAGTCTCTTTAAAATTTGTGTGTGACGGTAAGGAATTGATAAATTTTTGCAATTGACCAATGTAATTATCAAGTTTCCATGAAATTGACCAATAAATTTAAGTGTGCATTATACACTCACCAAGTCTCTTTAAAATTTGTGTGTGAAAATTTAAATTTCGGTAAGGATTTGGTAAATTTTTGCCATTGACCAACGTAATTATCAAGTTTCCATAAAATTGAACAATAAATTAAAGTGTGAAAATTTAAATTTTTTGAATTGGTAATTTGTTGGGATTATATTGTGTGAGTGAGTATGTAAATTTTTGCAATTGACAAATGATAAATTTTTGAAATTGACCAATTAAATCATATACTCGTATTTATTCCATTTATAACATTAATTATTTTTTTACCATATTTTTATTAAATTTATGCCATTAATTAATTGTACATTAATATAACGTATTAAAAATATAAAATAATATTTATAATTATTATTTTAATATTTTACTCAATATTGATTTTTTAAACTCAATATTGAAATGAACATTTTTTACATTAATTAGAAAAAATACAATTTACTAATATATTATATAAATTATTTATAAATAATTTTAGAACTAAAAAAATAAAATTTACTAATATATTTTATAAATTATTTATATATAAGTTTAGACATGATAAATTAAAAATCAAATAACTACACTAAAAAATTTATATATAGGTTAATATAAATAAGATAAATTAAACAATCAAATAACTTAAAAAAAATATACTAAAATTTTATAAGTTTATATAAATAAGTATAATTTGAAAAAAAAATTAATTATAAAAAATAAAAATAAAAATAAAAATAATGATTTTTTTATAATGATTTAATTTCGATTTTTGCTATATAAAGTTTTTCAATTTTATGATTTGGGATTTTTTACATTTTTAACCTGAATTCATGATTTTTTCAATTTTATAATTTGGGATTTTTTACATTTTTAACATGAATTCAAAATATGTGGGAGTCCAAATTTCATTAATATAATTTTATCTTATAGTTGATGATTCATATTTTAATCTAATTTTATATTATTCTAATTTTGTACTTATATTATAATGTTAATTGTTCTAATTTTTACTTTATTTAATTGTTCTAATTTTGTATAATATTAATTGGAAAATGATTTGTATTCTAATTTTGTAATGTAATGTTAATCGTTACCAATTTCTTGGAAATTTTAATTTGTATTCTAATTTCGTACTTATATTGTACTAATGTTAATTGGAAATTTTTATACTATTTTTTTGGAAAATGTTAATTGTTCTTAAATTATAAGCTATAAAATATTATAAACTCTTTTAAATAAATTCACCAAAATACATTTTTAGTAATAATTATAACATTCATTATTCATTAATGAATATTGTTAAGTTTACAATGTATTATTTCGTGTTTGTGTTTTGCAAGTTAATTATAAAATTTACTCGAGCTTTCAAATTATATATATTTATAATTTCAAAATAATTTCAAGTATTTATACAAAAATAAATTATATATGTAGAAACAAAAATAATAAATATGTAAAGCATTAATAAACGTTTCTTATATTCATATTTAGAAATAATTCAATGTTATATAAATACATGTTTTATAAAAGTTCCATAATAATATATAATTTATTAATAAAAAGATAATTTTTGTATAATATAATTTATACAAAATTCTTATAATTTGTAATTTATTCAAAATTATATATTGAAATAGTCATACAAAATAATTCAAGTATTTATAAAAAATAAATAATATATAGAACAACAAAAATAATAAATGTGTGGAGCAGGAAAATTATAATTATGTGGGAATAATAAATTACAAATATAATATAATTATATAATTACACATTATTAAAATAAAAATAATTTTACATATTTATATAAAATTAAATTATTCTATATAAAATATATAAAATAATAAAATTATATATTGAAATAGTCATACAAAATAATTCAAGTATTTATAAAAAATAAATAATATATAGAACAACAAAAATAATAAATGTGTGGAGCAGGAAAATTATAATTATGTGGGAATAATAAATTACAAATATAATATAATTATATAATTACACATTATTAAAATAAAAATAATTTTACATATTTATATAAAATTAAATTATTCTATATAAAATATATAAAATAATAAATATGCGGAGCAGATTTAAAAATAACAATGATTCGAGATAACACAAATCATTGTTAAAATAAAAATCAACTATGTAGTTAATACCTTAATAAGAAATTTACCAGTGTCATATCTTTTATCCATCTCTGCTTTTTGAGTTATCCATCTCTGCTTTTTGGCTTGAACTCACAGCTACTTGAACTGAGCTACTTGAACCGAATCCTGGGCTCCTTGAATTGAACCCCAACCCCCGAACTCTTGGCTCCTTTACAAAATTCTTATAAAATTCTTATAGTATATTTTTATAATTTTATAATTTTAAAAATGAAGTATTGTTATTTTTATGTATTAAAAGTTATATGAAAATTGTAAAATATTATTATTTATAAATTATAATATAGAACTTTACAAAATTCTTATAAAATTCTTATAGTATATTTTTATAATTTTATAATTTTAAAAATGAAGTATTGTTATTTTTATGTATTAAAAGTTAATATATGAAAATTGTAAAATATTATTATTTATAAATTATAATATAGAACAAGTGTCTTTCAATGTTTTATAAATACATGTTTTATTAATAAATGTTTTTATATTCATATTTAAGAAATAATTCATGTTTTATAAAAGCTCCATTATATTATATAATTTATGATTACAAAGATAATTATTGTATAATATAATTTATACAAAATTCTTATAATTTGTAATTTATACAAAATTATATATTGAGATAGTCATGCAAAATAATTTCAAATATTTATACAAAAATAAATGATATATGGAGCAACAAAAATAATAAATATGTGCAACATTAATAAATATTTTTATATTCGTATTTAGAAATAATTCGATGTTTTATAAATACATGTTTTCTAAAACCTCTATAATAATATATAATGGTAAAGATAATTATGGTATAATATAATTTATACAAAATTCTTATAATTTTTAATTTATACAAAATTATATATTGAGATTGTCATACAAAATAAGTATTTATACAAAAATAAATTATAATAATAAATTACAAATAAAATATAAGTGTATACTTACAAATTGTTAAAATAAAAATTATTTTACATATTTATATAAAATTAACAATGATTTTTGAAGAACTTAAATCATAAAAAAAATATAATTTTGTAAAATAATATTCAATTTTCATATAAAAGTAAAGTATATGTGAAAATAAATTATATTCAATATTTATATAAAAAGAATATATGTGAAGAACAAAAATAATATTGAAAAATAAAACACAAAAATAAAAAGTAAAAAATAATAAATATGCGTGAAATAATAAGTAGAATTGAGCACAAAATAATAATTTTATATGGAAGAATGTAATCATAATTATATTTTTAAAGATAAAGTTTTTAAAAAACAATAGAAAAATTGTCACAAAAATGTCTCGTTCTTTACTGAATGATCCCTAAGTTGATGGTATCCTATATCTTAGTTAAATGAATCAAGTACAACTCCGATTTTTTTTTTCTTTTTTCAATGAAATAAAAATTTCTACTATTGTTTTTGACAAACTTTATACCTTAAGTCTTTAAAAATATAATTATTAATTACATTCTTTCACTTATTACATAAATTAAAATAAAATTGCTCCACATAAATTTATTATTTTGTGCTCAATTCTATTTATTATTTTAATATGCATATTTATTATTTTTTACTCTTATTATTTTTGTGTTTTATTTTCCAATATTATTTTTGTCCTTCACATATAATTTTTTTATATAAATATTGAATATAATTTATTTTTCACATATAATAATAATATTAAGTTCTTTGCTAGGAAGGCTTTGGCTATGATTAGACGACCCGTCAAGCATTTAACCTTTCCTTTCACTTAGTGTGCCTTGCTTTTACCTTTCATGTGCCTTGCTTTTTCACCAGAGTGCACTCAATTTTCAAGGGTTTGTGAAGGACGGTAAGGCTATTAAGAAGCTTCTTTTGTTCTTGTTCAAGGGTTTGTGAAGAAGGACGGTAAGGCTATTAAGAAGCTTCTTTTGTTCTTGTATTGTGATTTTTAGCGTCCGCTTCTATTCGTAAATATATCACGGCATCTCGGTAAATGGCTCATCTCGGCAGAACGATATATGATTCTAACCCCATACATTGACATTAGCTTCGATCCCCTTACTTCTGGCATCGAGGTCTTTATTCACACAATGATGGCAAGTGTCGTCAACTCGTTTGTTGACCTTGTTCTTAGACGTCTATTTAGTATCACATTTTATCCATCTTTATGCTCAGACCGGAAATAGATTCCGTCATTTTCTTATAGAAGAACACTTCTTTCATGAAGAGGCATTAATTAGAACAAATTTCTCCGTATTGATGGTCGACTCTTTTCTAACCAACATATTTCACAACAACGTATACGATGAAGGATCAAGCTTGTTCATGTTGTAGTTCATAATGAACGATTCATAAGAACTAGGAATCTGCTTCTCATATAAGTGACAGTCTTCATCTCATAAGAACTAGGAATCTGCTTCTCGTATAACTGACAGTCTTCATCGGTCAAAGGTTGAGTGAGATTATCAAATAATCTATTCTCAAGTACATAGACACTCATCATTTAACAGCACAAGATTGAGATTTAAGATTCCAACAAATGGCTTGGGTCAGTGAGGTGTGATTTGGATTGGCCGAGCCGAGAATCAAATTTACAATATTACTAAGAAATATAAAAGAGGACAATAATTGAGATAATATTATTAATGATTACAATTAAATGTTTGGTCTTTATCATGTAATTGTCAAACTAAATTTTTCGAATTTAGCTATCTAGCATACAACGGGAAAACTTATTTTTCTTTAGTTGGGCTCTAGGTCCAATAGGTTGAATATTAACTCTTAGTTGAAAAATAACGAACGAAAACCCCAACAAACCACTATTATGATCTCTACATAATGAACTTGGTATTATGATCTCTACATAATGAACTTGGTAACGACATAGCAATCGGGCGGTGTAATATTTGTATAATAGTTATGGATTGTCTCTGTGATTTCGAATCCAAATTTTCTGTAGAACTTGATGGCTTCTTCATTGTTCTTCTGGACATGCAAGTACACTTCACCAATGCTCTGCTTGACACAAAGATCAAGCACGTGATTCAGCAGCTTTGTACCTAATCCAAAGATCCAGGAATGGCAGATACTATGAGTTCGAGACAAATTATTAGAGGACCGTAGTGAAAACAACATAAGAAGAGGCAAACTTAATCCAGAATTAGATAATCGCTTGATTAATATTATGGTTAAGGGCCCTTGATATAAAGCTCAGAAGGATTACTACAAAAATTTAACCAACATTATATTGCAAATAATTAAAGAAGAAAAAGGAAGACAAGCTGATAACTTACCAACACGTAACCCACGATACGGAGCCAAAACACCTAATGTCATTATGTATACACGAACAGCACCACTTTCCTTTCTCTCAAGGCGGCATGCAATAGATCCGACACAAATGTCACGGTAATAGGCTGAGAATTAAAAAAAACAATATATCATGGTTTACAACGGTGTGCAGAAACAACCTTTACGATATTTCTATAACCTTTGCAAGTCGAAACATTCAATTATACTGTAAATAATACAATTCCAAAATATTATAAACACCATAAATTTGAATATATACATTCTATGAACCTATCAAGTATCAAACCATCTTTCAACTAACAAAACAACCGGATCATCATAATTGTTTAGATTCCTAATCTCCTAAAATCCATTTTTCTATTCAACTAATTATTGGAATTATGGTTGCAGGGCCAGGGTTGGGTTATTCTTCTATTAGAAGAGTTCCAGGGCTTTATATAGAACCCTTGGGAACCTCGCGGTCTTGATATTTCATTTAAGAAATTATCAAATACCCTCGACTCTATCACAGTGGCGGTGTTCATCTGAAAGTTTATAATCTTTGGGCACACTATAAAAGTATAAATGAAGCCCGACATTGCTCATACTACCGATGAGCGATCCCGACATAACCAGTTTCTTGAGCTGATCTTTATAAGGCTTAGTTGAACAGCTAAAACAACTACTTTGTATCATTCAGACAAAATATCGTTTTCTTCGTTTACTATAAAATACCTACACAATCCAACATAAATCACTACGGAAAATCAAATAGGGAACTCTGAAAAAATCCACAGAACCTTGAAATTCTTCAAAAATTTCAGAATCTGAACATTAGTCATCAATTGATTTTATAAAAAGAGAGATAGAGAGAGACCTAATTTGGTAAAATCGGCGGAGGCAAGAGCATCGGCGTAGTATTTGTCGTTATACCGAACGGGGAAAAGGGCAGTGTTTAGCTTCTTCAATTGCATCAAATTCTTGTCCCTGACGCCGTCCAGTGAGATTGACGTCTCTCTCCCCGCTGAACCCATTCCCTTTTCACCCAATCAATCTATACAGAGAAAAAATAAAGTAAAAATTGAAATTTGTGATTTGCAGATTATATGCAAAGAGAAAGAAGGGTTACAGTGAGAGGGAAAGACGAGGCATGGAAGAGTCAGAGCATCCCTTCGCTCGATTACGATTCGTGGAACTACAGTATTTCGATTAAAGATAAAACAAAATCAAATTGTAAATTAATTTGGGTAGAAAATATCGGATGTGTGGGGTTTGGATTTTATATTACCAAAAGAAATAATTAGATTATTTTGAACTTAATTTTTCAATTGGGTTTCAAAAAATAAAACGTGAATATTACGTAATTATCATAAATTTGTTTTAAGAGTAATGGTCATTCTCAAATTAACCACGAATTCCAATCTTATTTTGAACTTAATTTTTCAATTCGATTTCAAAAAATAAAGCGTGAATATTACGTAATTATCGTAAAATTGATTTAAGAGTAATGGTCATTCTCAAATTAACCACGAATTCCAAATTTATTAATATAAAAAATGTCAATAATAATAAAAAAAGATTACTTAATAAAAAATAATTATATAAACTATGAAGTCACTCCACGAAATTTTTTGTACTATGAATTCATAATGTGAAAACATACGTGCTAAAAAAGCAAATAGCCACGACCATGCAAGCAACTTAATACCATCTGTTTTTTTTTACTCGTAAATAACTTGAACTATTTTGAAGTAAAAAAAACAATTGATCATTAATGTGAAAACATACCGTGCTAAAAAAGCAAATAGCCACGACCATGCAAGCAACTTCCATTGAGCCATTGAAAAACACCATCTGTTTTTTTTTTACTCGTAAATAACTTGAACTAATAACTTGAACTATTTTGAAGTAAAAAAAACAATTGATCATGTGTCTTCAAATTTTGATGGGTTTTATAGCTTTGATCATGTGATTAAAAAAAAAAAGTAGGTTTTTAAATAAAGAAAAATAACTAAATATATTTATTTTCTTTTTATTTATTAATTAATGTTTTTTATTGTTGCAATACATGGAAAGAGAGATTGATCCATACAATTTTTAATATTTCTTTTCTTTAATTTTTTTTGGTAAACATCTTTTCTTAAAATAAATAAATAAACATTGAATTTGAAATTTATTGGTGTATTAACAAAACAAAAAAAAAGTCCTTAATTTCGTTAAATAAATAAAGTTTTGAATGTAAACGTGGATAAAAAAAGTACTACAGTAGTTAATTAAAATTACTTGGAATTTGGTTGCATTGAACGGTTCCAAAATAATATAAAAAATATTTTCAATCTTTGTAAAATATTAGTATTTGGTTTTCAAATTATAATTTAAAATTACTAACTTCAATTTTAATTGTAAGATACTACCTCTGGGAGTATTAGACTAGAAATATAGCCCTCAATCCCATTAATAATTTTACACTTTTTTAGTTTGAAATCTTTTTACAGTATATTGAAGTTTGAATTATTTGATTCTCTTATTTCCTAGAAAATAAACAATAATGAAATTTAACATAAGACAATATCATTACAGATGAACATAAAATCCAACACTAATAAAAATAAATAGTCACGAGTTAGGAATTACATCGATGCTTACATGCACTAAAAAGAAGCGAGAACACGCCAAAACAAAAATTATATAGAGGCACAAAACAGTAAACAAAATTTCAGCCAAGATTGTTTCTTTGAAAGTAAAATATAGATTGGAGTCAAAAAGGCTTAAATTATCGCCTCCTCATTCCACGGCCACGTCCACGACCTCTGCCACCCATAGCAGCAGCTTCTCCTTGTGCACTTTCAGACTGCATCACAAGTTTCAAAAAGAAAGTTAAAAATAGTGGCGGTGCTTCAGAATTTGCTTCTTTGAATGTGTGAGCAAATTCCAGAAAATGAATGCGTACACAAATTCATAATATCTATCGAACCTGCACCTGCTATTTCAAAAGATATTTGGGGTTTTCTTGTAAATATATAATTAGGTCAAACCTTAAAGATAGTTTCTGTAACTATTTGTAATGATATTCTACGACTTCTGGACAAAAAAGAACAAGAGTTATTTCTCCTATTCATGTAAATATCAGGGCAAGAAGCTACTCGGCTGCACGTGCTGGTAACGAGTGGCGTAGAATCCAAAATGTAACTAGAAACTCAAATTACCTTGGGATTCTTCACAGTTTCATCCACACTTAAGACAAGGCAGGCTGCTTCTGTAGCTGCATTTATGGCATTGATCTGTGAAATGGACAAGTTTTTTTAGAACACAGCAAGTGTAAAAACTTAAAAGTGTAATTAACCAACAAATAAATAGAAGGGACAATTTAATGATTTTACCCTAGGGTTGGCCTACTTGCAATATATCTGAAATCATTTATAATTACTCATCCGTCCCACAACATTTTGCTTATTTTTTGTTTCGTCCGTCCCTCATAAATTTGCACATTCCAAACTTCAAAATAATTTTAGAACTCTTCACCAATACAATTACAATACATAATTATACCCCAAGTCAGTACTTTTTTAGTTTATTTTCTCCAACTTTGACAAACCCACATTTCATATAGTTGAATAACCAATTTTGTTCTTTAACTTTATTCAATTAAAAAGCAAAGATACCATTTTTATTAAACTACTGTCAAGTAACTCCTTGAGTAATGTATTATTTTCATGTTACTCCCCTCATTACATGTCAAGTGGGCATTTGAAAATTTCAAGGATATCGGGGTTTTGAATTGTTATTTGTAATTAAGCAAAAATTCAACCTTAGTTTGTAATTAGAAAATACCTTCACAACTGCCGGCTCCCAAACAAAGTTAGCAAATGAATCAGCAATTCCACCAGTGTTGATGTCTACACCATAAGGTGCACCTTCACCTATTATATTTAAATTCGTCAATAAAAAGAACCATTATAGACCATAAGAGTATATATACGAGATAGAAGACTTACCAGATGGAAGGGCATGCTTTTGTCGTAGTTTGTTTAACACATCAGTTGCATCAAAACCAGCATTGTCACACAGTTGTCGTGGGATTACCTGCAGCAAGCAAGATGTAAAATCAATAGCTATCAAACAAATTGTAGCATAAACATAAGAAGCAGCAAACACAACTATTGACATCCAACATCTAGAAAATAGGCAAAGACGATGTGTTCTTAACTTGCATGCAATTATACTAAATTTGATAAGTTCAACAAGAAATAATTGAGTATCAAACTGATTTATCCAATAATCTTTCTGACAGGAGGATTAATCTTGGAAGTTATTGACCAAGTAATCATATATTGCCAAAAAGGGAAATCCAAAGTGACAAAGAAGTTATATTTCCCAAATGATTTACCTCAAGGGCTTTGGCATAAGAATTTATAAAGAGCTGGGACTTGCCGGCAATTGTACGTGCATGCTGCCTCAGATACCGACTTATCTCCATCTGGTAATTCAAAATAAATTAAACATCAAATCCTCAATTTGAAAACATTAAGATCACACAATATTATTAAAAGCAGAAGATGGTTAATACATCAATAGCACCGCCACCAGCCACCACTGTTGAGTTTTTTAGAGCCCTTCTAACAATCATAATAGCATCATGCAAACTTCGCTCGGCCTCCTCAATAAACTGAAATTATCAATGTCAATCAATCAGATGTTCAACACGAAAGCATAAACAAGGAAAGCATATGATCAGTAGTAGCAAACCTGATCTGCACCGCCACGGAGAACGATTGTGGCAGTCCTACCAGATGGGCATCCACAAAATATATTAAAGCGCTCATTTCCGACTTGCCTCTCCTCAAATAGGTCACATGTTCCAAGAACCTTTAAAACAGAAAATAGAAAATCATCAGTCATTTTTAGAGAAATGGATAGTTTGATATAAATATTTAACTTAAAAGGTTTTTGGTAAAAATTTCAAATTTTATATTTTGTAGTAAATATGATCCTAGTACGAATAAAAAATAAGTGTCATATACTCATATAATCCATACTCAGGTTAGGATTAATAACCCCGATGAGAATAGAGTATAATCAGATGAGGATTAAGGGTATTATAGTCTTAAATTTAGGGTTAAGTAATAAAGTGAAGAAACTGATTATTTAAGAAATAAATGGAGTTTGAGGCAAATAATTTTGTGAGAATGGACTAGTCAACAATTTACACTTATATTAAATTCCACTTTACATAAATGTAAAATAAAGCCCAAAAAGAATATACAGTATATATACACACACACACAGGGACAGGATCTACAAATTATTATGGGTAGAAGTCAAAAAAATAACCTCATCAATAATATTGTTTACAGTCGTCTGGACAGTTCCACCTGTAGCCGCAGCCACTCTATGTAAATCTTCTTCAGTAACACGACCAGCACAAAATATATCACGATCGGCGAAATACTGCACAAAAACAATATATTAATGAAATTCATCAAGAGACGCAACTTCCCACATGATGAAATGAAGCATATTTAGTTTCCACTAACAATAATGGTTTGATATAGATTTGGAATCCTCCATTTCTGTGAAAACTTGTAGAGCTAGTTTATGATAACTTATCTAGTGCTTTTCCCAATAATAACTAAGAGAGATTACCAAGTTAAAGTATCAAAACAGTACCTGCGTTGCCAGATCACCAATAGCAAGCCGTGACAAAACAACTTTGGCTCCACTTTTTACACATTTATCCAATTTGTCATAAATGATATTCCATTCTGCGTCCACAATTGACTGATACTGTAATGGATCTGACAACCTGGGATATTAAAAGATTCACCAGCGTAAGCAAGCATTTTCAGAACTCAAGAAGCAACTTTTTAGGTCGGACATAGTGGTCAAACATCAAACCTGATCTCTGCATTCTCTTTTTCTGATTTCAACTCCAACTCTATGTTTAGAAGGAGTATCTTAGGATTTACAAACATTTTTGGTTGCTGCTCAAAACCAGCATATGAGAATGTCTTTTTGAAGGCGACACCACTTACAAGAAAAGAATCTCTCATGGTACCTCCAGGAACCTACAAAAGAAATAAATAAATATATTTTTATATGAAAGAAATCAGATGTAGAAAGAATAAAGCAGTAATAGGTATGGGACAAAGTATTTTAAAAAAATGCAGCACTACATGAAGAACACTAGTTCCATAAATGCCCGTGTTGGATGGTGCTCCCAGTGAACATCAGAATATTTCAACATTAGTTACTATTAAGAACATATAAATGTCTGGTCCAGAAATTTAAAGCAATTTCAATTCTAATGAATTGGCAGATTCGCAGAATAGTAATTTATATGAGAGCACTGTCAATTTAAATTTTTGTTACTGGCTACCATATGCTGGTTATGGGCTTAACCAGCCAAGTTCCACTAGTCATAAAACACACAAGTGAATCTTGATATTGGTGGAAATAAGAAGCCATATATATGCTAAGTTTGGCTATTCCATGATACAAACCATACCAATGATCAAGTAATCAGAAAAACAATTGCAATCCACTGGTGTGGTCTTAGATTGTACAAAGCATATTGATTCAAAAGTACATGACGATTAAGATTTTCTGAAGTGAAAGCCGGCGCTAATTTAAATGAATAAAAAAGTGTTATCCTTGTCCAAGAAAGTGCATTAGGTAATCGAATTTAAGACAAAAGACTAAGATGCTAACTCATAATAATGTTCAGGTATTACAATATAGAAGCTGCAATCAACTGATAAGGTTTTAGATTGTAAAAATTATATTTCTATAGTGTGAGACTATTAAGATCTTCTGAAGTGAAAACCAGCTATACTAAAAGAATATGAATGGGGTGCTCGCGTCCAAGACAAAATAACTACAATATTAAACACGTAATATCTTGAAATAAAACGGCTCAACATTTTCTCCCATCAGGACATTCAAATCGATGTTTTCAAAAAGTATTAAACACCCCCAAAAACGTTGATCACAATAATTAAGCCCACGGAATTACAGTAAAAACAATGTACACAAGTAAATAGCACAACATCAAGATAATATTAATTAGAAACCAGAATTAGTTTTCACTGAAACGGCTAAACACGAATGAAGATTGACCCTTAAATTCAACTGTCATATACCTTCTTCATTCCAATCATGTTCAATCTATCATCGATTCCAATGGCAAGGACAGCATCCACCACCATTGTTGCAAAAAACTCCTTTTCACCACCAATGAGCTTTGAAGATAGTGTTGTAGCAGCACATTTAGCAAGTAAACTCTTCTTTTCTTCCAAGCTTTTCCCTTCTATACTAGTAGCTAATTCTTTGATCTTTGCAATGGCCTGTGCACATTATTAACAAAAATCAAACAGCTCAGGAGTAAGATTTATATCCAAATTCAAACAGAACTCAATAAATAAGCCTTCAATCCCTACCAAAGTAGAAGCTGTTCTATAGCTCCTTATAAGATTTTGTGGATGGACCCCATCTTCTATAAAAGGCTTTGCTTCCTTCAGAAACTCTCCTGCAAGAAGAACAACTGTAGTGGTCCCATCACCAACCTGCATATTAAGCACAAAAATAGATGAGAAGCTAAGGAAAATGATTCAAAAATGATTTTAACACGAATGCTAAAATCACACATCAAACACACTGATGTGCCTAAGATAGACTGCCTAATTAGCAACTCCATCTCGTGTAGCTAAAAACAACATCTACCAGACAAACCAGAAAAGCTGAAGTCTTTTGATACTATCACTCTAGGAATAAATGCGAGTGGGGAATGGGGGAGACTGGCAGAAATATAATACCTCGGAATCTTGAGACTTTGCAATATCAACAAGGATCTTGGCAGCAGGATGAACAATGTCAAGTAGTTTCATTATGGTGGCACCGTCATTGGAAATGGTGGTGTTACCCTTCTCGTCATGGATCAACTTGTCCATGCCTCTTGGACCAAGAGTAGTTCGCACAACATCAGCAACTGCCCCGCACGCATTTATGTTGCTTATTAATTGTGGTTTTCCTTGAGATGTATCTGTCCCTTCCTTGAGCAGTATGATCTGCGGTTGCTGTTGACATCACCAAAACATGATTAGTTGCAGTGCAGTGAGAACAAAGGAACCATATGAAACATAAAGTAATTCATCAACAAAATTATCCACGGTTGAGTCGGTGTATCAAGTCAAGGAAAAAAAAACAGTAACGCTAAATTCGTAACCAGAAGTAATCCTCTTTCAACGCATATATGATGAATTTTACCAGTAACTATCAGAAAGAAGCTGCTCGAACTACGACTTAGAAGTTCGCGAGCATGAATCTACGTTGGATCTTAAAAAAAAATCGTTTCTCATGGGATTGAAATGGTTACTTTAAGATCTATTTGTGACCCATTATCAGATAAAATCGCTGCATTTTAAAACTTCATTTCAACAGAAGCATAGCATTAATCTGACGCATCTAAGGAGAAAATCCAATGGAAATGACGAAACACAAAAGTGGCAGTATAAACAGAGTAACGGAAATTATACAGTTCGAAATGAAAGGAAACTTTTTCAATGTAGATAATAGACAAGATCAAGCTTACCATCATGGAAGCCATTGTCAGAATTGATTTGCGTTTCGCTGAGTGTGCTGTGCTTGTGCTGAGAGAGAGGGAAAGAGTGAGATTATTCTAGCTAGGGTTTTATAAATCTCTTCGGGTTTTCGCTAATTTCCCTTTTATACTTAAAAGTTAAAGGCGTTTTGGTTTGGGTAAAAATTAAAATGAATCAAATAAAATATTGTTTGATGCAGTATTAATGTATTATGATTATGATACATTAGTCTCGTTAATATTTTCACACTTATATTTAATTTTTCATATATAAAAATAACATTTTTTTTTCTTAATTAGCATACTCAATCAAAGTATGATGATAATAACGAGTGAGTAACATGTTCGTATTAATTAAATTTTAAATATCTTAACTTGAATTCCCAATTGTTATCAATATATTTTAATAAAACCAAATAAATTAATCAATCGAAACTGAAAAAAATAAAATCAAAACTCTTCAATCTTGTATATGAAGCAGTGGCGGATCTAAGGACATTCTGGGGGCTTCAGCCCCCACCAGTTTTTTTTGTCCTTCCTTTTTTTACTTAAAAAAGTTATTAAAAATAGTGTTACTTAATGTTTAGCCCCCACTAATATATGCTTAAATATGTATTAAAATAATTCAGCCCCCACAACTTAAGATTTCTAGCTCCACCCCTGATTTGAAGATGCATATCTTGGGTGGAGTTGATCATTTTCTTACTCTTATTGTGTTTTGGCATCTTCAAGTACAGAAGTAAAGTACTTGTCTTCTAACTCTCTTTCTGTCTAGTGTCTTCTCATATTCTAGAAGAATAGATCATGGGAAGTAATTTAGAGGGGATGGAATTTCTGCATTATAGCTTTTGCCCACGTGATCAGTTTCTTTTGCTTATTTCGTCCAACTGTTCGAACCACTCGGGACTTGATTCCAAGTCTATCTTTTGAAAATATATTTTTGCTTCTTTGGCACAATATATTTGTCCTCAATGCTTCATACACCAACTCTAAGAGCATTCTCAATCACTAAAGCAAAAATCCACATTTCTCAAATTTTGCCACAAAATTTGCCACAAATAGTAAATCATCCCCATCCATTAAACTCAAATTTTAATTCAAAAATAATATTCTTTTGAAATATTCCTATTAATTTTATTTATATTACATTTGTATATAATCAAATTTATAATATGATACGTACAATTAGAAATTAGAAAATAAATAAATTAATATGTCATATTTTTTTAATAAAACAATATATAAGTTACAATAAAAAATACGAAAAATTCAATAACACAACACATTATAATTACATATTAATACAACACAATGCAAATAAAAAAAATAATGCAATGCTAAAAATAAAATATTAGATATTGATTATAGTCACTAATTTTACGAATTAGCAAATTCTTCCCAAAGATGTTCAATCAAAGAGCAAATATTTTGTTGTTCAAATTATGTTTCATTTCCCTATTATATTTTATATTTTAGTATTTTGTATTAAAATTCGTACAATTAAATTTAATTTATATTTGTATTTTTTAATTTGCATTTGTCTTAATTAAATTTTAATTTTATTTTCTTTAAAATAATAATAAATATAAGATTGTTTATTAAAAAAATAAAATATCATATTATAATTAAATTAACAACATTAAAAATAAAAGAAAAATAAAATAAATATAAACATAAATAACATTAAAAAATAAATATAAATATAAATAACATTAAAAAAAAAAAGAAAAAAAAAATGTTGTCATCCTAAACATTGGTAGGTAAATTAACCGCTCACGTTCACAAACTTCAATTTGCCATCAATTTAAAACCTCTCATTGGATGTGCTAGAGTTGGGTTGTGAAGACAAATTTTCAGGTTGTCTTTCCATTGGGAATGCTTTAATAAAAGTTATTTTTAAGAGATATTTTTATCCAATATGAGATATTTGAGAGGGTTACTTCTTTGTACATTTTTTAAAAAAATTATTAAATAACTTTCTAATTATTTGTCCAAGAAGTGAAAAAATGTTGTAAAGTGATGGGTGAGATGACACATCGGGCAAAAGCGGGCAGGGCAAGAAAGGCAACCACGGGCAGGAATGGACCAATACTTATATCATATACATTATACATACGTGTATGATACATTTAAAAAAATGGTATATTATAATTAAAATCAATTTTAAATTATAATCTAAATAATATTTATAAATTAATTTTAATTTTACTTAAAATTAATTGATAAAATATTAATTGTCTACACTCAATTTTCAAATATGGCATAATTATTTTAACAAATCGAAATATTATAACTGATAGTATTTATAAATAACCAATATTAAACTCACCATAGAAAAAAAATAGTGATTCATTATACTATAATTAATTTAAATAATGAATAAGTGATTGATTGCAATGATTGGTATATAAAATACAATTTCAACACAAAGTAGAATGAAATAATTAATTGGTTTGGTTGAATCTCTTTTGTGTATGTCCAATTCTTTTGAACTTAATTTTAATTTATTTAATTCAATTCAAATCGTTTCAGTTCAGTTCATATCTATTAATTTGTTTTAAAATAAATTAAAATAAAATAAATAAAAAATTAATTTCAATCAATAATTTTAACTATTAATCTAGTTAATGTCAGAATATTATTAATATTAAAAAAAAAACATTAAATAATTTTAAAAAATAATAATTATTTTTATAAGAAAATCAATTTATTCGCTTGATTTCAATTTTATATCGTTTCAATTCATTTCAACTCAGTTCGTTTCAGTTCAATTCAGCCGGTTTCAATTTACATTTCACTCGAGACTCGAGAGGTCAACGATCCGTTTTAGTAGAGTTTTTGGTTTCTTGGCCTTACTAAAAAAATTGGTTTAATGTTTGTTTTTTTTTACTCCATATTTAAGACTTATTTTTTTGATTTAATTTCATTTTAATTAAATTCAATTCAGATCGCATTCAGTTCTATGACTTATTTTTTTGAATTAATTTCATTTTAATTAAATTCAATTCAAATCCATTCAGTTCGTTCAAAATAAATTAACATAAAATAAATATAATATAATTTAAAATCATAATTTTAAGTATACTTTATTGTTAAAGTCACTATATCATATCGGTTCAGCGAGTTTCAATCTAAAAGGACAAGTCATTACATTGGTTTAATGTTTGATGGGTTTTCTTACTCCATATTTATAGATAAATTTACGTTCTTAATCTCAAATTTGCCAACTCGAACCAAATCCCAAACAGAAAAAAAAAAACCGGGAAAAAAATTTAGACCACACAAAATTCTGGGAAGCAAATAGAACAGATAGCTTCCAGCGATGGCGTGTAATTATCTTACGCAGCATGGCGGCCATCACCGGATTCTCCACTGCACCGCTTCGCTCAAACAACCGCCGCTCCTCCGCGTCGCTTCCTAGAAGGAGACCCCTTCCCCTCTCGTTCGCCGCCGTCTCTTCGCCGCCGGAAACCCCTCAAATCGAGCTCGAATTCATCGGGGTAAATACATGTAACACAACCACTTGTTCTTTTGCCTAAATAAACAATCTTATTTGTCTCAATTTTGAATCGTGGCGACTGTGCACCTTAAATATCCCTAAAATCAGTGCCCTAATTTTATCCACTTGTCGAATTTATCGATTTCTGTTTAATTGTGTTTATTATTGGTGATATAGCCTAAACCAGGAGATGCAGTGAACACAGCAACATCTGTGAGTGGAGAGAAGCTGCTTAGGAGCATAATGCTGGATAACAAGATTGAGCTTTATGCAGCATATGTAAGCTGGGATAAAATTATTAACGACACTCGATTAGTTAAAATTTCACTTAAACTATACAACTTCTCGTCTTAATTATCATCTCGATTATTTAAGGATTGATGCTTTCATTTTAATTTTAATGTTTTATTTTATTATTTGTTTTGAGCAGGGTAAAGTAATGAACTGTGGAGGAGGTGGGACTTGCGGAACTTGTATTGTCGACGTAAGGAAAAAAATCGCTCTAAAGCTTACCCATTTGTTCCCTGCAATGTCTCTGGGGAAATAGTAGGTCTAGGTTGACGGTGAGTTCGTCTCACATGAGTGAGGCGAACACAGTTATCTTTTTGGGTATAAAGGCATATTTTTCAAATGTGTACTTAGATTGTTTTGCAATATTAGGATTTGCATACTACAAGTATGTATAAGACAATCGATTTATACACTACTTTGCGTATTGTGGATTTGCTGAACTTAACCAAGTGATAAACTGATTCACATAAAACTTGCTAAACATTAGAATGTGGTTTTTTCATCTTGTGCAGATCATTGATGGAAAGGATCTGCTAAACGAGAGAACAAATACAGAGCTTCGATATCTTAAAAAGGCATGTTTTCATGTGAATTAATTCTTGTTGTATACATAATTGCTTAATGTTTACACTGAAGAATATCCCCAAGTTTTAGGAATTCTATTTTCTTTCTTGCCATTAAAATTTGGTCGTTTTTCGTATTTCACCCTACCTTGCAGAAACCCGAGTCTTGGAGGCTGGCTTGCCAAACTATAGTAGGGAATAAAGAAAATTCCGGAAAGGTAAGTTAATTGCTGTTATGTAAATATGGGTATGTGTCTGTTAAATTCGTCGAGTTTATTTGGACAATAATAACTCCAATAATAATTCTCATGGTACACAGCTTTTTCTTGTTTCTTCACATGTTACCCTCGTATAAATGCTGGACCACTACATTTAAATGAATTAATATTCTAATTTAGAAAGAACATAAAGAGAAAATGTCATTTAGAGTTGTAATGTTAATTAGTCATCTTTTTGTAGGTAGTTGTCCAACGACTGCCCCAATGGAAGAAATGAATTTCTACTAGGTGTTCACTTGTTAAATATTTCAAGGAGTTATTTACAATTATTTTAGATAGCTTCGTTCGTTTCAAAATAGGTGTCGTTCTATCTACGTTCGGTATTGACAAAAGAAAATGATCTAAAACCTGTTCTTTCGTGGAATGTGATACTTATTTCAAAGTCTTGCCTTGAATTCTAAATGTACCTTGTGGTATCATACTTTATTGATTTTGTTATTCATTCAATAGTAAATTTGTGTTTACGGTATTGTATTCAGGATGCAACGTAGTATGTGTAACACAACGTCTTGATAATTATACAAGTGACATGTGATTAACATACAAAATTATACTACATACTTATATATTGTGACAGATAATTCATGATCATAATCATTGGGTAAATATTGTGGAGGTGGTAATTCCTTCTTCCCTCCCTCCACAATGTTTCAAAATCCAACTCAAGAATCTGAACCGATTGGATTTGAAATTGACCCGAAATTGTCTCCATTGGGGTAGTTGAAATATTCGATGAATACAATAATAATTATTATTATAATGAAGGGGCTTTGCAAATTAATTGCAATCCGTGATAAGAGTAAAATACTGTATTTACATATTTCTCCACCTTTGGCTGTGAATTGTGAGTATAATATAAGGTACATATTTCAAAGCGCATGGTGCTTACATTCCTTCATCCAAAAAATAATTAAAAATAGAAATAAAAATAAATAAATGCTTTGGTCTTTGATTCAGCTTGACCACATATTTTAAAATGGCAACACTGAAAGAGCAGTGCATGCCTCCACAAATTAATATGTTCTGTCAGACCCAGGTAACAGCTGTAGGTAGATACAAAATTAATACTGTATACAGTATTTTTATTTTTATTTTTAAATTATTTAATTTCATGTCTTATTTTTTAAAAATAGATATCTTATACTAGTGCTACTAGTATATTTTAAACATCTTGGGCTTGAAAGTAGCATGTTGGAAAATATAGAAAATTATTGGGGTGGTGAAAATTTGCAAGTGTCTAGATTTTTTAAGAGATTTGTTTTTCTATTATACTAAATTAAACTTCAAATTTTGAATATCCAACTGTTCAATGAGATCCTTGTTGTCCATATTGGTTATACATTGTGATTATTTCTAATAATGGATAAATTAAAAATGAAACTATATTACAATTTTTTCAACTTTTATTGGCATCAACAAACACTTGATTTGGGTTAAACAAATGAAAACAAAATAAATACGTAGTACACACATCTAAAGATATTACAAAAAATTCTTATATTTTGACCCAAAACTTCTTGCTAAATTGCCTTTGGTAATTCTTCAATTCAATTAGTCAATTATTAAATAAATAAATAATAAATTAATAGTATATGTTTAGGATAATTAACAGTTAAAAGACAAGCTAAATTATTGTTAGCTTGATCTCCAACCAAATATTTTCAAATTCAAGATACCAAATCCGATCATCCATAAGCTTCCGTATATAAGTCTTTTCCCTCCGATCAAATTTCTCCCTTTTTTCATACTCTTTGCTTTTTTGTTTACACACGGATTGAAAAATTAAACTAGTAGAACAATGGATTAAAATTTCAAATTGAGATTGGTTTACATTGTGATACAAAACAATAAACTAGCTAGTAGAACAATGAATTAAAATTTCAAATTGAGACTCATTTACATTGTGATACAAAATTCTTTTTACACTCGTCAACATTGGTCACAGTTGTTAATTTGGTTCGACGTAAATAAATGTATTTCATTGAATTAGATCGACAGCCGACAGAGGTATATAAATAAATGTGTATTAAGAGAATTAAATTATTTTTCATTTTTGCCAATTATATACACTTATTATTTGTATAAATGCTATTTAACGTTTCAACAAATACCGCAATTAGTACGCTTAACGGAATATTACTAATTTTGTTCATTTGAAATTATCGTGTTTTAATGGTTCACGAAAATTAAGAAATATAATATTTTATTTAGTAATTTGTGTATTATTTTTTTAAGATGATTAATTGAAATGAACCCAAAAATATTACTCTTATAAATATTTTAAAAATAATAAGTGAAAGTGTGCGACAATTTCAAATACAAAATGCAACAACAAAGTATTAATAATATTAATATTAATATTAATATTATTATTATTATTATTATTATTATTATTATGAATGGTGGTCCCAGCACAGTAAACTTTTTGAGAAACGACCAGACAGTAAACCTACTAAGTACAAATATCAATGAAAATCAAAATCGTCTGGAAATAGAAAAATGTGGAGTGGCGACAGCGGATTTTTATATTTGGAGTTTCCTAAGATTTGAACTTGTCTAAAGCCCGCTCTCATATCTGTATGACTGTATATATTTATTTATAATATATTTATATATACGCACATTTCTCAGACATGCTATAATCAGTTCACACTCTCCTACTCAAATCAATCTCTTCTTATATATACACATAAATGGACGTTTCATTTTCTTGAATCAAAACCCTAACTCTGATCTAGAGCTCCCTCACCATTACAAAGTGAGCTCCTTTTTTTTTTTTTTTTTCATTATGATTTTTTATTTTGGAACATGGGTTCTGAAATTCTTGGGATTTGTTTGATTTTATCTGTTGGGTTTATCACAAAATTGTGTTTTTTACATTGTACAGTATCGCCCTTTTTGTTTTTTGAAATTTTGAATTGAAAAATCCAATCTTTGTTTTGTTGGGTTATTTTAAAATGCCATCTTTCTCTCAATTAGTTCTTGAGTTTATCTTTCAATTAATGAAAGAAGAAAAAAACAGATGTTTGGATCCACCGGGTCAAGCTGAAATTTAGTGAAAGAGGAAAGATTTGATTTTTTTTTTCTTTTGGAATTTGAATTTGAATTTGAATTTGAACTTGAGCTTGAGCTTGAGCTTTTAAATCTGATTGTATATGGACATTTTTTTACAGACTAAAAAAACAAATCTATTTTGTTATATGAAAATCTTATGAACATTGTAGTGTTTTTTTGGTTTGGATAATTGATTGTGACCCTGATCCACTCGATCAGTTAGCCAGTATAGCTGATCGTAAGCAGGTGGATTTTCTTTGTGTCGAATGCTTAGCTTAAAATGTTCACCTAAACCAAGTTAAAACGAAAAAAGTTGCTTTCAAATCTCACACGAAATTCCGAGAGTGAGTCGATTCTTGATTCATTCTCCTAAATCCAAAAGGATTCACATTGTTTGTGTAACCACACGGTGTAATTTTTCATTTTTCTTTGTTTATTAAGTCAATCTTAAACTAAAAGTCTATAACCCGAGAGGTGATCCAAGATTTTTCAGATGTCATTTCATATTTTGATTATTCGGATCAGCTGATCAAAAGCCTTGTGCTGACTTGACATTCTTTTGTGATTATGGCAGCGATCATGAAGATGCATTTGGTTTGATTTTTCAGAGAAACCATCTGTCATCCATGATGCGTGCAGCTATGACGAATAACAAGAAGGGCAGATCTCCGTTCCCTGTGGGACCCAATGTGCGGATCACTCGGGCGCGTGCTAAGTCCTTAGGCTTGCAGCCATTAGATCTTGTGTCAAAACCGGACGAAAAGGTTTTGAGAACAAAAAACGCTAAAAGAGCGGCTTCTGGTTCAGCTGCCTGTCCAGAGAAAAGGGCTGTGCTTAAGGATGTTACGAATGCGACTCGTCATAATGCAAGCAAAGATCAGGTATTTATTTATAATTTATTATTATTATTATCTTATAATTTAGGGTGTTTATAGAAGTTCCAAGTGAAACAAAACCTTTAAGGCATTTACTAACTTCAAAATGCGATTTGTCGAGAAACTTACTGAATATGGACATTTGATGGTTGTCAGCTTAGCAAGCAGGACAAAGAAGAAGGCTCCTCGAACAAAAAGGGAAAGGTGGGACCCTCTTGCCTTGCAAAAACATCTCAGGTCCCGTGGGACAACAAAGAAAACAAACCGAATGTCATGAATAAAGTAAACTTGTATGTAGTGCAAGAAATCGGAACAGCAAAGAACTTCACAATCTCAGTGAACGCTAATATCAGTAAGCATTAGTCTCTTTATATGTCGATATTTGTTTCGTGCAATTGCCTTCAAATTACAATCGTTAATCACAGCACAAGTTCAGGAATAAGACTGACCTTGCAGTTATTTGCTGTAAAATTTACTCTGTATCAATACACTGATGAGATGCATTTTCGATTGATCGTGCAGAAGTTGAAAAGCTCTGCAAGAAAGAAGAAGAAGATATGGATGCTGTCATTAATCTAGATTCGAATCACAACGATCCACTGATGTGTAGCCATTATGCGGCCGACATATATAATAATTTGTACACAACACAGGTTTGTATTATTTGTATATCCATTATGCATCTTAATTCATCACTTTTTTTTGTTCTAATAAACATAATTTCTCAGCTCGCCCGAAGGCCACTGGTTGATTATATAGAAAATTTGCAGCAGGATATCACACAGGATATGCGGGCCATTCTGATAGACTGGCTTGTCGAGGTTAGTTCACTCAACGAACATTGCCATTTTTTTTTAAATTTAAATAAAGAAATAGTGATTCTGATCTCTTTCGCCCTTACATTCTCTATGTCTACGATATTTTAGTTTTAATTACTATGCACTGCCTACATTTTCAGGTGTCGGATGAATATAGAATGGTCCCTGATACACTATACCTCACTGTAAACCTTATAGATAGATTCCTATCCCATAATTACATTGAGAAGCAAAAGTTGCAACTTCTTGGAGTAACATGCATGCTTATTGCTTCGTAAGTTAGCATTTAACCGGTGCACGGTGCATATTAGCATTCAAGTTCCCTTTCACTTCCATGCAACTATTTGTATCGATTTCGATTCATTTTTTACTCAAAGCCTTGATTTTTTTTACTAATTTGCATCCTTCTGGTTTTTACGGTTTTTGAAGGAAATATGAAGAGATATGTGCACCCCGTGTGGAGGAATTTTGCTTTATTACAGATAATACCTATGCGAAAGAGGAGGTATATACGAATGATTATACCATCAACATAATTTATTTTTCATTGCTCTTAGAAAACGTGTTACTGATTTGAGTTCATGTAATTGCCAGGTTGTGCAAATGGAAAAACGCGTGTTGAATTTCGTAGGCTTTCATTTATCTGTCGCCACAACTAAGAAGTTTCTCAGGTATAATTAGATGCTTTTTTTGTTATTAATCCAAACACTGTTTTTGCAATTACCACATATTTACTCTTCCTTAATTGTTGCTGCCCATATAGGAGGTTCATTCAAGCATCACAAGTTTCTTACGCGGTCAGTCAAACTCAATCGCGTTTTTCATTCATCAGTATCGCGATTAGAAAGCCACTTCTTTTTCTTTTTCTTTCACTAAATGAATATGCTCCTATTTACAGGCTCCCTCTGCCGAGTTCGAATTCTTGGCGAATTATTTAGCAGAATTAACTCTGATAGAGTACAGTTTTCTTAAATTTCTACCGTCCCTAATTGCTGCCTCTGCTGTGTTTCTAGCAAGATGGACACTTGATCAGTCTCAACATCCATGGGTTCGTTTTATTTTATTTTATTATGAATCTATCTATGCCTCTTGATTTCCATTTATGACCTTCTTACTAGTTTAACTTGATAATATATATATATATATATATATACATATATTTTTTTATTTTTTTTTCAGAACTCAACCTTGGAGCACTATACAAGGCACAAACTATCAGAGCTGAAATTGGTGGTTTTGGAATTACAAGAATTGCAGCTTAACACCAGAGGGTGTGTGCAAAATGTCATTCGCGAAAAATATAAGCAATCTAAGGTTCGTGTCACATCTCTCGTTTCTAATCCACTCTGGGTTCATAATCTGTATAAATGTTTTTCTTGATTTTTCTTTTGTCATGACAGTTCAAGTGTGTTTCTACATTCGTCTCCTCTAAACTGGTTCACAAACTTTTCTAAGCACAAGTCGAGAGATTCATCTTGAAGCCCTCGCCAAGATTACATATGTGAAAGGCCAAAAATGATATTTTGATCAATCATTTGGCAAAACAGAAGCATGCTAAAGTCCTAAACTACCGGAGGTGGATTATATATACTCCGGTAATCGGCTAACTACTTGTTGGTGGGATAGAAGTGTTGCAACTCTCATAGTTTTGATTCAATTTTTGTACAAAAACTGTCCTTTGGGCTTTCAATTCAATGAATCAAATAATTCATTTTTTCATTTGTTTCTTGGATGAGAATTTAATTCACCTTAATGAGTATTTTCTCTGATCTTTATTTGTTCTGTATATATGCATATATATACACATCTTAATAAGAATAAGAGTGCCTAATTACCACTCAAACTTTTTTCAAAATATACAACAGCAATAGTACAAAGATCCCACTTAAAAAAAGGACAAAAGAGGGGAGGCTCCTCCTGCGCAGCTTCTAGGGGAGACGGTGAAAATATTACACTTATGTAACAACACACAGTTATTTGGATAATCCAAACACGCCTAACAGCCATAACCTTACAACATTAAACAGTAAAAAGAATAACAAAAAAAGCGACATGCACACATTGTTTAATGAGTTACCATCACAGCGGTGTTCTCAACTATCGGCTGAAGACGAGCTGCTTTTTCCAAGCGCTCCCAAACATCCTTCCGTTTTTCGGCTGCTGAATCGGAGTTTTCTTGCTCCTCTCGAAAACTGCAGGCGCAAGATGACACCAGGGCACCGTCCATTTCCACGAGCATTTTTCGTATGTTTAAGGTTAGGTTGAGGATGGCCTGGTTCCAGTGGCTTCGCGCGTTTATTTCCAGAGCAGGGAACACTATAGGCAGAATGACTTGCCGGTTGTGTGATATTAGGTTAACAATATGATCGTTGTTCCATAGAAACAGAGCCCTCTCTGCCACCTGAAACAGAAACCAAATCAGTGTCCTTACGAAAACTGCCCCAAAGTCTAGCTTAATTACATATACTGACAGACTTTTGAAATTACATAAATGTCCCCCATGTTTCATATTGTTTCACATTGCAGAACACACACACACACATATATATATATATCCTCACTCCATTGACGAAATCCTGGGCTCAATCGCTATTTTGTCCGTCAACCATCATTCATATTCCTTTGTATTCATTTCGCTCATTTGCACTCAATAATTCCCCTTCTCAAATTATTAGATATTTCCTTCACTTAGTGTATTCTTTCCTTAAAGAGAATTAGTCCTTTTCTCTTAATCTCTTAGCAGGTCTCTTTCCGTTAAAATGACTGTTTTTTCTAAACGTGGAGTGAAGCCAAAATGATTTAAACGGGCACTAGGTGGAAACATCTGAATTTCACCTAGAAAACAGACACATGATGGTAAAATTTTGATCCTCACAAAATGAATGTATATAGAAGATTTAGCCAACAATCATCGGTTCTAAGTGTTCTAAATTGAGGATCAGCAACCCTTTCCACGTTGATCACTTTTATTGGCTCGGGCACTTTCGTGTCTATCATTGTCCTACTTTGATTTGGCTGCATGATTGACGCAAAAGTGTCCAAGCATATAAAGGAGCACAATTGGAAGGTTTTTCGATCTTAGAACCAATGATCATTGGCTAGTGCTGTTATACATTTCACAAGAGAACTTGTTCGATCATTCTCTTTGTGGACCAAAGAAAAACCTTTAAAGGAACCATGCTAAAAATGAATAATAAGAATTCTAATAATGACAACCAGTTCTTTCCTTAGAAGAAAAAAATACCGACAACAATAAATGAAATCAGCATTTAATGAAAATGATGAATACCTATCCCAACAGGGATGATGTGGAAGCAATTGGAACATATGATTCAGGAGTGAGGAACAGATATAAGTACAAAGGAAACCACTCGTTTATAGCAACTATAGTTGATGTTTTCACTCGTTTTTATTTACATAATATTTATGAATCAATGTTATAATTCTGATTAAAATACAAATTCGAGTCAATATTCGTATCAATCTAACTCCAATCAATATACAGTCAACGAAGTCAAGTAAAGTGTCAAAAATAATTCAACAATATCTTACAAGGTAATCCTTATTTATAATCTTCGTCATCATATACTTCACCCATATTTGATAAACCACTTTAATACAAGACACGTCATCTATAATAAGATAACAAAAAACATTAAAAAAAATACCTGAAAATGGTAACTGTTTATGCAGTGCTTAATCCGCCCGAACAACGGGACCATGACTTTCTGAAACTCGCCCATGCTAATCACTTCCAGAATCTCCTCCACCTCACCCAAAAACATAACCTCTTTCTGACTACTCGTAATCGGCCAGCACTTCAAAAGCCCCATAATAACTCCACCTGCCAGCTTTGGCTCCTTCTCAACAAACTGAGTCATGCAATACGACAGCTGCTGGAAATAAACCCCCAACGACTTGGGCTTGTGCAACGGAACCAAAGCCTGCCAAAAGAATATCTTATGCTCCTCCTTTAGAGGCAAAGCGAATCCGGTTATCACACTCCCGAAGATTTCCAGTAACTCGGCGATCCCATGGTGTTTTTCCACTTCGAAAACGAATGTATAAAACACGTTGCTTATGCACTTCCGTATAAAGGGCCGGTGAACCATAAACTTTCCGTAGATTCTATGGAGGATCGCTTTTAAGCAGTCCCTTTCGCGGGGATCCTCGGAGTCAAACAGGTCAATGATTCTCGATATGAAGGAGGGGTTCATGTACTTTTTCGCAACCTTCGGCTCCAGAGAGGATGAGGTGGCGAACTTTAGAAGGAAATCGTAGACGATCTGGAGGTGGGCCCATGCAGGGTCAAACACGGGCTCGTCGTCGTTGTCGTTTTCTGTCGAGTTTCGAGCTCGGCACCTGGAACTGGGCGGGAAAGTCCGGAACAGGTTGATAGAGCACATTTTGCAGGATGCCAAGATTACTGGCTCTGGGAATTTGGGGGGGTTATCGGAAACGAATTCGAGGAGCTCGAGCAGGGTGACTCGTTTGAGCTCCTTTTCTTGGAGGTTCATTGAGGGGTCTGTGAAATCAAACACGTGGCAGCAGAGGCTCAGTTTACTGATGAAGAGATTCATTCTCTCTGAGCTCGGGACATCCTTGAAGGCGAGCAGGGGCTCGATTCCGGCGATAACGCTGGCCGGGAAGACAGCTGCAGAAGCCCGTTTGGCCGCCGGGTTGGCAGCCCCAGATCGGGCCGAGGCAGAGGATGGTGGGTTTGGAGCTGAATTAGGGTTTCTTGAGGAATCTTGATCTGGTTTCTGGTTCTTTTTGGGAAGCTTGTTCAGGAATTGCTTCCACATTCTGGGTTTTCGAGATTTTTCCAGATTTGACACAAAAAAAAACCGGATGAATTGTTGGAGAAATCAAAAGGGGGGCTTTTGGATTTTCAAATTGAAGGCATTTCGAAAATAAAAATTCGATCTTGGAACAGTTATCGAAAGAAAAAGGATTTAAAAATTACCAGAAGAAAAAAGCAGAGAAATCTAAAACCAACCCATCACAGCAAATGCACAAAGATGAGATATTTGAAAAAAGGATCTGAAATTTATTCCCAGAAATTCAGAAAAATCAAGAATCTGAAATTACAGCAGAAACCCAAATCACAAAATACCCAACAAGTATAGGCACATTAATGGCAACTCAAATCGGATGTGAGAGAGACAAAATGAATTTTTCAATTAAGTAATTCAGTATTTAAATCGAACCACCTTCGTTACCTAGGATTCTTTCAACAATAATGAAAACAAACAAAAAGAAAAAAAAGGAATAAATAAATAAACACACATGCAAATACAGAGAAAAGGCTGGATATTCAATTATGCACAAATTTTTAAATCCATATGGAATGTACTTGCAAGAAAACAAGATGAGTGAGAAAGGGGAAAGCTAGTGTGTGTGTTTGTGTGTCAGTGGGTAATTATGAAAAATTGCCATTGATGGATCAATTTGAAATTTTCTGATTTTTTATTTTTGTTAAGAAAAGAAGGAACAGAAAAATGAGTGCAGTTTTTTTTACTGTGCCCCTGCAAAATGATGCACCAACCCCTTTCCTTTTGTTTTGTCATTTTATGACTTATTTTGGATTTATTAAATATTTTATGAATTATTTTGATTAGTAGTGTATCAGTATTAGTATGTAGTTTACATTGCATATTACTTGAAAATAAATTTAATGTTATGTTCATTAATAAATTTTGTTAGTTGAATGTAAAAATATTTGGCATGTGCAAAATTATTTGAAATAGATAATTTATGCACGGAGAGAATATTTTCCTTTACATAATGTATTTATTAAGTTATGAATGCAACACGATCAAAAAAATTACTACTTACTCATAAGATTGGTGAATTCACACGCTTTTAGTGAAAAGATATTTGAGATACTTATTGCTCGTTTAATTATGAAAATAAAATTATGATTCATGCAAAGCTTTGAAGGAGCAAGCGTGTTGCCATTTGATGATTATAAATTAAGTATAATTATCCAACCAAGTTAAAGAAAACAAATGTCTTATCGATTGATCTCAACGTTTGACATGAACAAACATCCTAATCCAAACTCAAATCTTAGTTAACAAAATGCATCCCTTCAATTTTTAATCTAATGTGTTTCCTTTTGTGAAAAAAAAAATGGTTTAATCAATGAATTGAAAAAGTGCATGATTATTAGCTCAATATGTATATTGATTCTTAAAGTATTTTTGAGTTTCCTTGTTTTTGTGGCACTACTATAATTTTATTAAAAAAGTAAATTTTATTGAGATGCAAAGTTAAATTAGAGTTAAAAAAAAGTGAAACGGAATCAACTGGACGGAATAGGAGGCATGCCCTCGATCCTTGTGGTGGTGGGCTCTTGTGCATCGCTGCCTTATGCGCGATCGATAGCAGCACGTCGAGGCGGATAAAAGATTTGCGGTGAGTTATCTTAAGAGGGACGAATACAAAGTTACATTCGACAATGAGTCTTGAAAAATATGTAAAATGATGCAATGCTAGCCTCATCTGTAAAGTTGCACGTGGTCGAAATATCAACACTTTTTATACTACAACATGAGGTCGGGTATTTGTGTGACCAACGACACCAATTCTCTAATACATTGTAGACCGAGTCATATGAGCGAAAAATTGCAATCAAATGTGAGTTCAGGTGAAATTCATATGGATTGGAGTCCGGTTTCTGAGAAAAAAATGAGAATTCGATACATGTGAATGAGAGAGAATCGGAGTTTGAGAATTGGAGATATGATTTGAGAGACGTTGTGATAAATGAGACCCAAATAGAAGATGAGACCCAAATAGAAGACAAATCGGTAAAAATATAGAAGACAAATGATCAATCGTAGGTTTACAAGTCGAAAAGAATAAATGTTGGGTGAAAAATCAAGCAAATGAAAGTTGGGTGAAAAATCAAGCAAATGAAAGTTGACAATGAGGAACGAGACCACCTCCTTAGACTATCTACAATGGTTAAAACATTCATCTCCTTACTTTATTAGTACTTCAAATCATCTTCTCTCTCTTACATCTAATAATTCAATATCATTTCAACTTCTTCTCTCATTTTTTTTTTGTTTAAGACTATATTTATCCATATCCTCTCACAAATCAACTCATTAATAAAATAACCACTTTACTCTCATCCGCGTCATCATTCCTCTACTTAATTCAAAATTTTCATTTTTCATCTTTTATCTACAATCCACTTCTATTTTTTTTTCTTATTTATTGAAATTACGTCTTCGACGTATGATACCAACTTTTCGCGAAGTTGGACTTAAACAACGAACACCAGCTTCAGTCAAGGTAACAATCACACAAGTTCGTGGAATGAAAGACGGAAGACAAAAACAAAGTTATGTAATATGTTTTCATTCCATTGAAACAACGAAACTAAACTATTACACTGAGTATGGTAGGCAAAACGATTACAAGAAGTTTCCCGAGTGTCGCAACAACTCCCACTAACTTGCAATCTAGCACACGAGTACCTAGAGCTAAATCTCCTAACTCTAATCTTGGCACAAGGCGCAAAAGCTACTACACAAACTCGAAGCACGAAGCTGTCGGTCACGATTCTAAAAATCAGATTTCGTTCTCTCAAAATCGTCAAATGGTGAAATCGAAATCCATGGGTTTATATAGGCAGCCCGCACATGTGAGGTGATGACGTGGCACGTTCTGGTTGGTCACATGCTTGGCTGATGTCACTTCTCCATGGATGACATCACTCTTGTAGAACTTGGATTCTTGAATCTTGGAATCTTGAATCTTCGATTCTTGAATCTTCGAATCTTGAATCTTCAATTTCAAAATCAGAACTTCAATTCAATCTTGACTCCGTCGATCTCAATTCTTCATCTTCAAACTCTCGTGAAAAACTCTAAGTGTTGAAGCCTCGGAATTTCATCGTCTTCATGGTCGTCAATATTATTGAAGTAGAAAACACTGGAACCATTCTTCATTCCTTGATTTGTGTACTTGGTGAGAGAGATCACGTTGAAAGTACTTATGTGAAAATCGTCGTTGAAGAATGTCATAGTCGCTGGCACCGTGCCTTGAGGACAAGCGTCACGAAACCGTGCCATAGCCAAAACCGGCGACAGGAGTCGCCGATTCCATGACATTGCCAAATGCCAAAACCGGCGACAGGAGTCGCCGATTCCATGACAATGTCAAATGCCACAAACGGCGACTCCAGTCGCCGTTCCAAAGAAAGCCAAAAACGGCGACGCCAGTCGCCGTTCCTATGCCATGCCAAAAGCGGAGACTGCAGTCTCCGTTCCATGTCTCGCATCAAAAACGGCGACGCCAATCGCCGTTCCACTCCATTCCCATGCGTGTCCAAAACCGGCGACTCCTGTCGCCGTTCCTGTCATGCCAAAAGCGGCGACTCCTGTCGCCGTTCCATGCACATTCCATCGTGCCAAAACCGGAGAATCTAGTCTCCTTTTCCATGCACCTGCAAACCTGAAAATCAACAAAAACACACGTACAAAACCGTTGTCGCCAAAATCAACATTTACAATCTCCCCCTTTTTGGCACAACTCATGAAAACGAAGTTAAGTAAAACGAGATAAACGTATCTCCCCCTCAAACGAATATCAACACAAAATAAGCTAAGTAAAAGATGGAAAAACATCAATCAAACAATCAATGAAAAACCATAAAAAAACTTAGCCAAATATCAAACCAATAACATCAAAAAAACTTAGATAAAAATTCAATCCAAAAACATTATCCAAGAGATAGAGTGATATGAAAAACATATGCATGGACGAATTCAGAGTTTGATGCATGCAATAACCAAATATAAACAACGAATTCCAGAGTTATGAAAAAACAGGAAATGAAAAACTTGGAAATAAAAAAAAAACTTGAACTTGGAATGGACTTAAGATCTTCAATGTCTTCATTCCTTTGGTGAGCCAGCTGGAGTGGGTTCACGTTCCGGACTCTCGATCACATCTTCTTCATCTTCGCCATAGATGAAGCCGTCATCAGAACTGGAGTCCTCTTTCTCATCTTCATCGGTCTCATCACCCAGACCAAAAATCTCGTACTCGCCAAAATCTTTTCCTCCTTCATCTTCGACATCAAGAATGTTGACATCAGCGTCGTCATCCTGATCCTTCAATCCTCCTGACGGCATCGCCCTCGAAGACTCGCCAACCTTCGCCTTACCCTTATCTCGAATATCCATGCAACCTTCAAAAATATCATCGTCCGTCTTCTCGCCGTCATCAGCTCGGGGTACCTGTTCAACTTCAATGTTATTACCTTTGGCAAGCTGAACATGCGCCTCTTGGATAGCGTCCCTTATCATCTTCAAAAGGAACGTGTCCTTCAAACTGGCATCGGGGGCTCCAACATCACCGAGTCCTCCCCCTTGTTGGATCTCACGCTGAAGTTTGTCAAAAGATGACTTCTGTTTCTTCTGCGCGTCAATCATTTTGTTGTAGGCCACGGCATGTTCCTCTTGACACTGTTCCAGAGCCAAGGTGTCGGCATAGAATTCTTTGACACAAGCTGATGGCACCACAGCACGATGACTGTGGATAGGATGATAAGGATTTCTGTAAGGCGGAACTTTAGAGTAAGGCCCAAATTCGCGAGGAACGATTCTGGGCTCTTGTTTGGTATGAGGTTCCGCCTCATCAGCTGCAGCTTTGGATTCATTCTTTTGTCGCTTAGCCGAGGGAGACTTGTCTGTCTTGGCGATCGACTTTCTTTTTCTTTTCAGTGGAGAAGGCGGAGGAGTTAGAATCTCAGGAAGCGCATTCCTGTCAACAAAGTCAAACCAGGGGAGATCGATGACACGTTTGGACGGATTCAGATACGTGCCAGTGATCTTGACAGCGCCATTTTTCTTTAACTTTTTCTCAAAGTCATCATCAGGTGTAAAACCTTGAGCATGAAGCATGCCGTAGATCAGACACGGATGCGTGAGTTGAAGTTTCTTAGACTCTGGCCAGTCAGCTTGGCGAAGAATGGTCTCGTCCGTCGTCCTGGCAATCTTGCATAAGTCATTGAAAATAATCTTGCCAAGGTTGATTTGTTCGCCGCATCCAAGGCGAAAGATGATGTGCATTAACTCCGGAGTTAGCACGGATTCGTCCTTGTAAGCAGTCCAGTTGGACATGCCAAGACGCTGCAAGATGCCGTAAAAGGCAGACAGTTTGTTCGGCGGCGGCAGTTCGGACTTAACTTTCTTTTGAGTAACGAAAGTGCCGATGGTAAGATCTTCAGCCCGTTCCTCAGCTGAGGGCGAAGTCCAGTTAGAATCAACTTCTAACCTCTCAAGAAACTTGTTGATGGAAAAGGGGCGGAATTTGTACAACTTCTCACGGAAAACGAAACAGCCATACAGACGGCTCTTCGGGTTTGCGAAGTCAGGAGACAAGCTGGCGTAAAATTTGTTAAGGATGGGAATCGAGTAACGGTAAGTCAAGCTCACGGATTTGAGCATATGCATCTTACTCAGAAAATCAGTTATGCCGTGACGGTCATAGTCTTCCTTCAAAATAGTGCGATCGGTAAGTATCGGAAGAGTCTGGATTAGTTTGTGGCGACGTTCAGCAGTCGCAGTAAAAAAGTCACGAGAGTGAGCTTTCGGACACTCGGAAAATTCCGAGATATACTTGAAGGTATCAGTCGACCGTTGGGATCCAGCTGACCCCGAAGAAAGTGGCGGTTTCTGCGAACTATGAGTTCGGGACTTGGTGACTTGTCCACCAGAGTTTTTTGGGGTGGATGTTTTCACACCACCTCCACTGGCGGATGGTTTCTTGCCTTCGGCACTCCCAGCTGGAGTCGCCGATTTCTTTCCTGAACCTGATGGCGTCATAGGTTTTGGGTCTGTGCCAGCAGTCACAGTCACTGTGGATGGGATTTTGACAATCTTCTTGCCATCCTTGGTTATCTCGCCAGCTGCGAGCAACCTATGGTATTCAGCCTTTGGAACAACCCCACTGTAGATTCGGAAAGAAGCATCCTGAAATTTTGTTTTCCCTGACTTCGGTTCTTTACCCGGCTGACGGGCAGTAGAGTGTGCCGGTTTGGCAGTAGTTGTCAAGTCAATGGACTGTTCAGCAGACGCAGCCTTGCGTTTCTCGACTTTTTCTAAGTGAGCTTTAAGCTCCTCATACGCCGCCTTCTTAGACGTGGGCGATGGGGCCTGTTCAAACTGTTCATTCAGATAGACAGTCATGTCAGCGAGCATGTCATCCAAGTTCTTGGCAGCAGACATATCGGAAAGTTTTGAAAAAGTCTAACACTTGACGAAAAAATCAATCACGGAAACGATGGACAGGGCGCCGGGTGCGCGAAGCTAGAGTTGCCGGATGCAACGGAATTAGGAAAAACTTAGAATCTAGAAACGTCGGACAAGCAGTCAGCAGCTGAGAGTCGAGAGTTCGAGAGTTCTAAAATGCGATGCAAGCGTAACCATGATAGAATCACCCCAGGGGCTATATATAGGAAAATTTTGGGCCGCCCGTCCGGATTTAAAATACACAGCTCAAGACTTGTAAAAAGCCCATCTCAAGAAGAAAATTTGAGCCCATTAGACGAACAAAAATTTATTAATTTGAAAATATTATTAAAATAATAATTTTCAAAAATAATAAATAAAAATAAATAAATAAAAATATGAAAAAAAAAGAAGATCAAACCGAAGGTTGGAGTGACGAAGTTCAGTGCCATAGGTACGAGTGCCGAAGTTCGTGTCTCCGAAAATGTATGTGCCGTCACTTTTCCAGCGACTAGAGTCGCCGTTTTTCCGGAGACTGTGGTCTCCGTTTTTCTCCATATCCTTCAGTCTCCGTTTTTGTCAGTTGGCATGAGTCGCCGAATTTTCGGCGACACGAGTCTCCGGAAATGGAGTCTCCGGTTTCGGCGACATGACATTATTTTGGAAATTTTCACGACTTTTGGATTTTCCGTTTTTGATGTCACCCGAATTTGATTTGCCAATGGTTGAGCGTTGGCATCGCTGCACTCAATGTTTAGACTTCCGAGATGGTAAACCACGTAGCCCTGTGTATGAAATACAGAAATGCCAAAACAAAAACAACACATCCCGAGTTAGTCATTCAAGAGTTCAACACACGCAAACATTCAAACACATTTTAGTGGAGATTCGAGGGGTGATAGTAGGCAATGAAGAGCAAATATTTTCCCAGAAAAGAGACACTTCCATCATTTTTCCAAAAACCAAAAATTTCACACGAGGTGAATAGAACTTTGAGGTAATTAAAGATCTCTCATATGAAAACCGGTGAGATGGACCGAAGTATGTGATAGACATGTTTACTTGTCCTTCGTCTCAGTCACAAGGAAGCAGTCGTGTTTCGTCGAAACATATTGGCAGAGTTAGCACCGCACAAGAGATTTTAATTCATGAATGCAAGGTGAACACTTAAGGCACTCCGAAGGAACTAGCATTACTTCAATCAGAGGGGAGCCGGGGTAACCGGCGTCCTCCAGACGAGTTTTTAGCTTTAGATGAAATGCAACAGACACTCATTACAGCAGTCAGAGGGGAGCAAGGTTCACTTGCGTCCTCCAAAGTGTGATAGAAGAGTGTCTTAAAGTTCAGCGTCCATGTACAACCTTTCGAAGAGGGGAGCCGGGGGAATCGGCGTCCTCCGTTACTTGGCTTTATGGATCTATGCAAATGAAGCGAGGAGTTTAAGCCATGTTCACATGTTCGCATTCAGCGGAATAAATACTCTTGTGTCCGAAGACTAGAAGCGGCCTCGAATCCATGTTTGTCTGACTAGACTAATCCACGACGATTCCGAGTGCATATTCAGAAGTAAAGAAACTACTCTCTCAGACTTCAAAATTTTTCGTGAACTCTTAGAGAGAACACATGCAGAGAGAATTCCTTAAGGTTTTGAATCTCTCAAAGTCAAGAGGTTTGGTAAAGATGTCAGCAAGCTGTTTTTCCGTTGAAATATGCTGTAGACTGACTATATCACGATCAACCAAATCTCTAATGAAATGATGCCGAATGTCGATGTGTTTAGTTCTTGAATGCTGGACAGGATTTTCGCTGATTTTGATAGCACTCTGGTTATCACAATACAGCACTAATGGAGCACTCTCAAGGAGATAGTCATTCAACATTTGTTTCAACCAAAGTAGTTGAGTGCAACAACTTCCAGCCGCAACGTACTCGGACTCGGCAGTGGACAGTGCGATACAGTTTTGCTTGCGACTATGCCAAGACACAATGTTATTGCCAAGGAAGCAACAGCAGCCAGAGGTACTTTTTCGTTCGTCCGTGTCCGTCGCCCAGTCGGCATCAGAAAAACCAACAAGGTTGGATGAAGTGTCGCGCGCATACCATAGGCCTAGCTGAGAAGTTCCAGAGATGTAGCGGAGAATCCGTTTCACAGCTCTTAGATGGTCCTCCTTTGGATCAGCTTGGTACCTGGCACACATACAAACACTAAACATAATGTCAGGACGAGTGGCAGTTAAATAAAGTAAACTCCCAATCATGGAACGATAAAGAGTTTGGTTTACACTCCGACTTTTTGTTGACATTGACAAGCGTTCCGTAGTCGCCATAGGAGTGTTAGCTGGCTTGGCATGATGCATTTCAAACCTCTCAACCATGTTTTTGGCATACTTACTTTGAGATACAAATATCCCATTTGGTCGTTGAGAAATCTGAAGACCAAGAAATTGGTGCAGCTCTCCTTCAAGGCTCATCTGAAAGGTCGAGGACATAGCTTCTGTGAATGAAGTCACGAGTTTGGAACAAGTCGCTCCGAAGACAATGTCGTCAACGTAAATTTGGGCAACAATCATGTGTTTGCCTTCTCGCTTGATGAACAAAGTTTTGTCCACCGATCCACGCTCAAAGCCGAATTTTAGAAGAAAATCCGTAAGACATCCGTACCAGGCGCGAGGCGCTTGTTTCAAGCCATATAGAGCTTTGTGTAGCTTGTAGACATGGTTTGGCTTTTTCGGATCCTCAAAACCCTTAGGTTGGGCAACGTAGACTTCTTCTTCCAGAACACCGTTTAAGAAAGCAGCTTTGACGTCCATCTGTCGAAGTTTGATGCCAAGATGGCATGCAATAGCTATTAAGAGTCGGATGGACTCAATTCGTGCGACCGGAGCAAAAGTTTCATCAAAATCTATGCCTTCCACCTGGGCATATCCTTGGGCAACAAGACGAGCTTTGTTTCGGACAACTTGGTTATGCTCATCTGTTTTATTCTTGAAAATCCATTTAGTTCCAACAACATTGATGTTTGAAGTTCGGGGAACTAAGGACCAAACATTATTCCGCGTGAACTCATTTAGCTCTTCTTGCATGGCCATGATCCAAAAATCATCTTGCATGGCTTCCTTGTAATTTTTCGGCTCATTTTCGGAGAGAAAGCAAGTGATGCCGATTTCATTACACACAGCAGAAGTACAAATGTTGTAGAGTTCGTCGGGAGAGTTCATTGGTTTCTTTGAGCGCGTAGTTCGCTCATTCAAACTTCCGATCATTTGGTTCGGTGGGTGACGTTTTTGAATATGACCAGGTGCCTCTCTCGGAGCGTCAGCTGGGTTTTCAACTTGATCATCATCGTCATCCTCAGTTACCGAAGTGTCATCGTTTCGGTTGCTAGACTCTCCAATTTCAGGTGAAGTATTAGGAGTAGCATTTTCGGAAGTCACAGTAGTGGGTGTTGAAGGAAATGTTCGAACTTCAAGAATTCCTTCCTTAACCCAATCAGCCTCTGCATCTTTTCCTAGGAAGTCTTGTTCATCAAAATTGATGTTGACAGTTTCTATGACTTTCCTCGTTCGTAGATTGTACGCACGGTAGGCATGACTATTTTGGCTATAGCCAACGAAAATTCCACGATCTGCTTTGGCTTCAAATTTCTTTAGAGGATCACGATCCTTCAAAATATAGCAAGTACAGCCAAATACACGAAAGTGTGCCACCGAAGGTTTCTTGCCATTGACAAGTTCATATGCAGTAGCAGTAGTGCCAGATCGAATACTTATTCGATTCAAAATGTAACCAGCTGTAGAGACGGCTTCTGCCCAAAAAGTTCGGGCAAGATTTTTCGAAATTAACATCACGCGCGCCATCTCTTGCAGTGTTCGATTCTTTCGTTCGGCAATCCCATTTTGTTGAGGCGTTTTTGGGGCCGAGTATTCATGATGAATTCCCTTCATCATACAAAATTCATTGAAGCTGGAATTTTCAAATTCGGTTCCATGATCACTCCTGATCCTTTTAACCTTAGCTTCATGATTTGTTCGTATCCATTTTACAATACCCTTAAAGGCATTGAAAGTTTCATCCTTGGATGCCAGAAATCTTGTCCAAGTATATCTAGAAAAATCATCGACAACAACCAACACGTATTCTTTCTTAGCTATGCTCTTCACCTCCATTGGACCCATCAAGTCCATATGTAGAAATTCGAAGGGAGCAGAAGTACTCATGAGTGTCGGAAGTGCTGGATGAGAAGTTCTCGTTAACTTGCCCTTCTGACAGTCGCCACACACTCTTTTCTCAATTTTGGGGAGTTGAGAGATTCCTCGAACTATCTCCCCCTTAACCAGTTTGCTCAGATTGCGAGTGCTAGTGTGGCCAAGTCGTTGGTGCCACAAATCAACTTCATCGGGAACGGTCACGGAGAAGCAACTATACTCAGTTGTATAACAATTGTTTTTGGCACGTGGACCTTCCATGATGCATTTACCCTCAGCATCATAAACTCGGCAAGATTCCTTATCAAAGCTAACATTAAAACCTTCATCACAAAGCTGACTGATAGAGATAAGATTTGCAACAAGTCCCTTGACATGGACAACATTTCTGATTGGAGGCAATCCTTTGATTTGAAGCGTCCCCTTTCCCTTGACAACACCTTTTGCTCTCCCTCCAAACACCACGGGGGAACCAGTCATCGACTCATATTCTTTCAAGAATTTCTTTGTGCCGGTCATATGTCGGGAGCAGCCACTATCAAAGTACCAAATGCCTTTGTTGCCAGCTTCAGACGCATTCAGTGCAACATTGCAGAAAATCAGTTCTCTTGGTTTCCAGTCAGTTAAAATGGTGGGGTTAAGTTTAACTTCACTCTTTTGAGTCTTAGGCACCCATTTCTTCTTGCCATTCATTTTGACATCTCTCTCAGTCACAGCCTTCAGAGTTTGCTTTATTTTCGGATTTTGAGAGACGGGTTTCTTCATTCCCTTAGTCACTTCAGACTTCTTCTGTATGATCATAAGTTTTCTGTTCATATCTTCTTTCATCCTATAGCAAAATGGTCGAATGTGTCCAGGTTGGTCACAGTAGTGACATACGTACTTTCTCCTTTGACGAGTTTCAACCTTCATAGACGTCTTGACCAAAACAGTTTTAGTGCGGGAGGTTTGTCCATTTTTCTTCACGTTCTGAGATTTCTCCAAGTTCTTCAGCAACGTCTTCTCATAAGGTAGGATACCACGAGGATGTTTGACAATATTCTTCGGAAATTGATATGTCTCAGATTTTGAAGTCGAGATCGACTTTTGAGTTTTAGGTTCTGGAGACTTAGCAATCTTTTTCCCTTCAGCAATCTCCTTCCGTTTAGAAGATTCAACGTCTTCCTTACTTTTATCCTCAGGCTGACCATCCGATGCCTTAACAAAACTCACCTCCTTCTTCTTTTCTGGTGTCGAGTATATAGACTCAAAAACTTTTTGGAATCCAAGACCGTAACGATTAGGATTCATATATGAAGCAGCATTGTCAAACACAGAAGAATTCGTGTTCATTTTCCTCAACAGCTCGTCAGTCATATGAAGTTTTTCTATCAACGCATATCGTTCCTTGTCAGTCATGGCAAGGTCAGTTTGAGTTTTCATCAGTGATGACTTCAGTTCATCATTCTCAGCATCCGAGTTCTTAAATAGAGTCTGCAGTTTCTTCACTTCAGTTGACTCCTTTTTCAGTGACGTCTTCAGTTTGGAGTTTTCAGAACTCATTTTGTCACACAACTCTCTCAGTTCGACAACTTCCTTGAAATACTTATGTTTTTCCTCGAAAAGGTCATCAAATTTTACTTTGAGAATTGTCAAGGAATTGTTCAACTTCTTCTTCTCATCTTCAGTCTTCTCAACTGAGTTTCTCAATACTACCACTTCATCACACATCTTGAGTTGTTCATTCGAGAGTTCATTAAAAGATTCAGTCAAGCACTTCAGAGAGACTTCAAGTGTGCTATTCTCAGTGATAGCTGTGTCACACAATTTTTCGAGTTTAGAATAACTCTCTTTCAGATCAACCAGTTCAGTGGACTCGGTCACACTTTGATGGACATCAGATGTCATCTCTTCCCTTTCGGCTTCAGACTCAGATTCATCATCCGAGAAGATGTTATCATCACAAAAATTTCGGTTTGTCGATGCCACACGGAAAATGTTGTCTGCAGTTGCAGTGTCTTTCAGAAATGCATCAAAAACAAAGTTTTCGACCTCCACATTTTCGAGATCAAACGATTCACCAAAAGTGACAACTAGAGCGTTGTCTTCATCATCGTCAGAATTGTTGTCCTCAGACTCGTCGTTCTCAGAAATGACATCCTCATCGTCAATCACAACATAGCTAACTGGTAGCTTCTTCTTTCGATGTAAGTTCGGGCATTCGTTTTTGACGTGCCCATATCCTTTGCACTCGTAGCATTGCATTTTAGAAACATCTTTGCTCGCAGAGGAGTACGGCGAGAGTTTAGTTCCCTTGAACTTTTTGTCAGACGACGATCCCTGATTTCGGTTGTCAGGAGTATTTGGATATGAGTTCGAACTTTTCTGAAATTTTCGAAAATTTCGTGCACGGTTCTTTCTCTTAAATTCTTGTTTCACAAGGTAAGTGACTATCTCAGTCAGTGCAGCCAGTTTGTCCGGATTATTAGAGTTCATCAGTTTTTCAATTTCTTCAGCTTCCTCATCATCAGATTCACCCAGATCAGCAGAAAAACTACTTTCAGTTTTCTCATTTTTCGAATGAGTCTTTCGAGAGTTAGAGCTTCTTGAACTTTTTCCTTTCTCTGAAATTTTGAGAGCAGTCATCGGTTCGTAGACAAGAGACATGTCTGGGTTGCTTCGAACTTTGAGAGTCAGGTCATAGTTTCTCAAATCAGCCATCAAGTCGGCATAGTCCCAGTTTTGGTTCTCGTCATTTCGTGCTTCGATAGTCAGCACCTTACTCTCGAACCTAGTGCTAACACTGGAGAGGACTTTCTCATATACCATGGGAGCAGGAAAAATTTCACCAAGTTCAAAAGCTTCATTCACATATCTCATTATCTTGTCCAAGTAGTCATTGATGTCTTCATCCTCCCTCATTCGGAGTTGATGGAATTGAGCAGTGATAGTTCGGATTTTTGATCGCTTAACAGCATGACTTCCCTCACAAGTTCTTTGTAACGTTTCCCATGCATCTCTGGCAGATGTGCAATTCTTGACCAGCTGATACATACTGAGGTCTAGCCATTCACAGATAATAAGTAAGGCTTTGATGTTGGCCGTGGACAAGTCATGTTCCTCTCTCGTCCAACTACGTTCCGGTTTCGGAATTCTCACGCCATCGGCGTCTTCCGTATATGGGCGTTCCCATCCTTCTAACACTGCCATCCAAGATCTGGAATCAAAACCCTTAATCCTAGCAGAAACTTTGGCCTTCCAGTTTGAGTAGTTCTGATGAGTGAGCATAATCGGTTTCTGGACAAACATGGACGACTCCATTGTAGCGGAATTATGAAGTCAAGTAACGGATCACGTCTTATACGTATGACGTCCCGCTCTGATACCAATTGAAATTACGTCTTCGACGTATGATACCAACTTTTCGCGAAGTTGGACTTAAACAACGAACACCAGCTTCAGTCAAGGTAACAATCACACAAGTTCGTGGAATGAAAGACGGAAGACAAAAACAAAGTTATGTAATATGTTTTCATTCCATTGAAACAACGAAACTAAACTATTACACTGAGTATGGTAGGCAAAACGATTACAAGAAGTTTCCCGAGTGTCGCAACAACTCCCACTAACTTGCAATCTAGCACACGAGTACCTAGAGCTAAATCTCCTAACTCTAATCTTGGCACAAGGCGCAAAAGCTACTACACAAACTCGAAGCACGAAGCTGTCGGTCACGATTCTAAAAATCAGATTTCGTTCTCTCAAAATCGTCAAATGGTGAAATCGAAATCCATGGGTTTATATAGGCAGCCCGCACATGTGAGGTGATGACGTGGCACGTTCTGGTTGGTCACATGCTTGGCTGATGTCACTTCTCCATGGATGACATCACTCTTGTAGAACTTGGATTCTTGAATCTTGGAATCTTGAATCTTCGATTCTTGAATCTTCGAATCTTGAATCTTCAATTTCAAAATCAGAACTTCAATTCAATCTTGACTCCGTCGATCTCAATTCTTCATCTTCAAACTCTCGTGAAAAACTCTAAGTGTTGAAGCCTCGGAATTTCATCGTCTTCATGGTCGTCAATATTATTGAAGTAGAAAACACTGGAACCATTCTTCATTCCTTGATTTGTGTACTTGGTGAGAGAGATCACGTTGAAAGTACTTATGTGAAAATCGTCGTTGAAGAATGTCATAGTCGCTGGCACCGTGCCTTGAGGACAAGCGTCACGAAACCGTGCCATAGCCAAAACCGGCGACAGGAGTCGCCGATTCCATGACATTGCCAAATGCCAAAACCGGCGACAGGAGTCGCCGATTCCATGACAATGTCAAATGCCACAAACGGCGACTCCAGTCGCCGTTCCAAAGAAAGCCAAAAACGGCGACGCCAGTCGCCGTTCCTATGCCATGCCAAAAGCGGAGACTGCAGTCTCCGTTCCATGTCTCGCATCAAAAACGGCGATGCCAGTCGCCGTTCCACTCCATTCCCATGCGTGTCCAAAACCGGCGACTCCTGTCGCCGTTCCTGTCATGCCAAAAGCGGCGACTCCTGTCGCCGTTCCATGCACATTCCATCGTGCCAAAACCGGAGAATCTAGTCTCCTTTTCCATGCACCTGCAAACCTGAAAATCAACAAAAACACACGTACAAAACCGTTGTCGCCAAAATCAACATTTACATTTATTAATAAAGTAAATTATTATTTCTATTTATAAAAACATTAAAAAGTAAGAAATAGTAAAATGTTATTATTTGGAGAGTTAAAAAAACTAGGATTCATGATATCAAAAGAATAGAGTTATGAAATTAAATAGAGAAAAAAATAATATGCAAATGTAGTACAAAATACTTCAATATTGGTCTCTATTATATTTATAAGTGAATTTTTTATATTAATTTTGATAAAATTAAATATATTTTGTTTTAATAAAAATATAAAATATAAAATTTAAAACCAATTAAATAAAATATAAATACATAATTTAATATTATTTAAAATTAAATTTGGGACAAACACCAAATTTAAAATAAAATAAAAATTCTACCGTCATACATTTTAATTTCATATTCTATTTATTTTTATTTAGGCAAGGAAAGGGCCTCTACGCCCTCGATTATAAAAATATTTTAATAAAATTCAACACCTTAATTCATCACTATTTTTTTAATTTTGTGATTTATTTACAATTCAATAACAATTATTGATTAAAATGTATAATTATTTGGATCAATTTAAAAAAATCAAATAAAGAAATAAGAGATTATTAATTATTTAAAATAGATAAATTATAGAGAAAAATATATTTTTTTTTGTTCAAATTTAATGAAACAAGACTCTATTTATAACAACCATGCTCTCCGAAAAAGAAGCGTGAAAACGTGTGATGAACACGTGGAGGGCGGGCATATCGAAAAACCCGCGAGCATGGTGAATACTATTATAAAAATAAGGGTAATTATTATAAAAGGGTAGTTTTAAAAGTTAGTATGTAATTTATGATATTAGTTTTTCTTAATTATAAATTTGAGTAATGTTCCAAAATTACCTTTGACGATTATACATGGTGGGTACTGAGTAGTTATTATAAGGGTATTAAAGTAATTAATTGTGATTTTTTTATAATAACAAAATTAATAATACCTCTATTAATAAAAACGGTTATAAAAAGTTATCTTTAATTAGAAAGTTTAATTTATGATGTTTGAGATTTAAATTAATAAACTAAATTACTCATTTTCCTAAATATTTCTAAAAATAATAATAAAAAATTTATTTACTATAAAATAGTTTAGCTTAAAATAAAAAGATGTTAAAAAATTTTAAAATACAAACAGTCAATCACGAGTGGAGAAATGTCCCACATACTACTCCTTTCTTGACAATTCAATTGGTTGAATTGTTTTCCCAACTAAAAAAAAAATCCACCTCTTACTTTTAACAAGTGATTCAACACTCACATTGCACAAATTCAAATGTGTAATTATTGTCACAGAAGAACTCGTTTGTGAAACACGAGTACTGCATTCGGGTAAGGCACTTTATGTCTCGGCTAAAGGAAGTCTAGTTAATACAATTGACGTGCATGATTGAAAAAATGTGAAAGGTCCTTAGGAGTCGGATAAGTTGGAGTCTTGTGCGAATTTATTTGGACTTCTTGAATAAAAGACTGTAAACGCCGTTGTAGTATTAGTTGTTGATAGATGAATTTGTCTTCAATTGACGATTACTGATATGTAGACTCATATCAGAGTTGAAAGAAATTTAAACAAAATTAACCAGAAGAATTGAAGGCGGAGAAAAAATTCATCTCATGATAGGAAAACTTTACCCACGTCAGCGTGACCCCTACATTGTGACAAATGGTCTTTTTTTATGACGGAAAAGTTGGTTGAACCTCTTTTTGTGTGGATCTTGATCCGATGTCGCGGTGATTAGTATTCTCTTAATGGGATTGTGAGCAAACTAGTTGGTTAATCACTTGATGGAGATCGAGATGAAGATGAAGTTGAAGCATGAAGAGTTGATACATTTAATTAATTTAATATTTATTTAAAGTGTCTTTTAAAATTCTAAAGGATGAATTAGCTATAAATAATGTATTTGAGATTATTTGGAAGGACATTATTAAGAATTTATGAAATAATATATTTGTTAAGAAATTATTCTTGACGTTTGTTTGTGTTCACCGGCATCTCATTTGAGATCAACGGTTTTCACTAGAGCTCCTGCATCATTTGGTATCAGAGCTTGCTACGATGTCTTCTCGTCGTCAGCCTATCCCCGACCTCGCCGTTGAGACCGCAACCCGTCGTCGTCTTGAGTCGCCAGGTAACGGCCCTTACGGTTGAACTAGAAGAAATCCGACTTGCTCTCGCCGATGTTCTACCGAAAGCTCAACAACAATCAATTCTCGTGCTTGGGCGCACCCTTGGTGATGAGCTCAATCCATTTGACGAGCAAATCTGGGATGACGAGCCAATATGGGATGACGAGCCAATTTGGGATGACGAGCCGATCTGGGATGACAAGCGATTATGGGATGACGAGCCGTTGCCTCAAGCCGATGCCTTGACGTTGGATCTTGATGTCGTTTCCCCTGCCCCACATCAGAATGTTATTACCCTGGCGCCACTGCCTCTAGCTGATGCTCTGACATTGAGTCCTGAGGTTGCTGTCTGTCGCGATGCGTCAAAACTTGCGATAGGGGCTGTCCGTGGTCAAGAAGGGGAGTTTTATGCAATAGTACGAGCAATCCTAAAGCCTATCAAATTCGTTTACCGGATCATGTTCGTACTTCCGATGTCTTTAATGTCAAACATCTTATTTCGTATATCGGATAAAATACGATGCAAGATGAAGCTAGAAGAGATTCGAGGTCGAATCGTTTTCAACCGAGTGAGAATGATGGAGATCGAGATGAAGATGAAGTTGAAGCATGAAGAGTTGATACATTTAATTAATTTAATATTTATTTAAAGTGTCTTTTAAAATTCTAAAGGATGAATTAGCTATAAATAATGTATTTGAGGTTATTCGGAAGGACATTATTAAGAATTAATGAAATAATATATTTATTAATGTTATAAACTCAAGAGAAATTGAGAGAATAATAGAATAGACAAAGAGATAATATAAAGGAGAATAGAATTGTTATGAATTATTATGAATTGTCGTATTCATTCATATGGGGAGACCCCTTTATATAGGATACAATCTAGGGTTTCTGACTTAGCCAACAAGTCATTCACTATAATATAATAATATTCATAACACTCCCCCTTGAATGACTATTTACAGGATTGTTGCCTCGTTAAAACCTTGCCAGGAAAACCCAATGGGATAAAACCTCGACGAAGGAAAAAGAGTACAGCTTGCTCCCCCTGATTGTAATCACCGAAGATCTTTGACTTCTTAAAAATTATTGGTGATCAATCAGTCTCATTAAAACCTGTATATAACTAATAAAACCATATAGAAAAAACTTAGTTATTCAAATATAAATTTTGGTCTTCAGGACACAACCTTCGAATTGTCGAGTTTCACATTCATTTGTATTATTGTATATTTTTCGTCCTTCTGGGACATGCCTTTACCAGACATCTATATTGACTAGAGCATTCACAATTGCTATAACCGGCCGGTAACTCTTCAGGACTATATTAGATGCGTCTAATGTCGAATATACAATCTTTAACAAATGAATAATGTGAACTTCAATTCACAATCATCTAGAAGATTATATTTTACTTTTGAACTTCAGGTTCAATATCTCAGTTTATTTCGAAAACAAACTCACATCGAGTACATGTCTCGTTAAAAACCTCGTTATAAAACCCTTTAGGAAAAAATACTCGAGGAAAAGAGTACATGACATTCACATTTATATTGTGGTGATTGTCTCGTTAAAAACCTTTAACTAAGAAAACCATGTGAGAAAAACTTAGTAGAGGGAAAAAGAGTGCAATCACTGGTCTTCGGGACCAATCACTGGTCTTCGGGACCTTGTCTCAATATCAATTTTATCCATAATGACATATATAATATGATATTTTACATGTTTTGATTTTCATTTCCTTTCATATCAGGAATCTTAAAATCCATCCAGGATTTTCATGTATGTATCTTTCTAATGACTTCTACATTGTCAAACCATACATTCGATGCATATATTTATCATTGTTGCTGCCAGAAATATTAAGTAGCGGAACTTAATGTCATCATTAAAAACATCGAGTTTCTGCGAAAAACAGTTGAGCAACTAATCTCGCTTTTATATCTCACCACATCATTACTCGTTTTTCTTACGAACACCACGTATATCCTTCTGGGATAATATTTTGAGATGTGTACTATAGAGTCAAATATCTCTTTTATTCAACGAGTCATGCTCAGCCTCAATTGCTCGTTTCTATTTATTTGAGTGCTGCCGGCACACTATTATTGATTTAAGTTTTGGATCCACTTTTTCTAGAGCAACTCTTGAGGCAAATATGTCGTTGACGACTTTTTCCATGTTGATGACAATTCATTCTATCAACCAAATCTTTTATCATTTCCCAAAATATTTAATTTGGTTGTTCCGCAATCCCACGATTTTCTATTATCATGTGCACATGCTTTTTCAATGGGATTTTCATCTAACTCTCTTCAGGAGATTTTAAGCGTGACTATATTTTATTACCGCGAATTTATTTTATATCTTAAGATCGATCTACTACGCTTCTGGCGTATATTAGAATCAACATTTGAGTTGATCTCTTTGGTATTTGAACTCTTATAGTTCATTTTATCACAAATATATGTGATTTTGTCACACCTTCATTAATTTGGCAGATTACTTGCTGAATATTGCAAGTCACTTATTTTAATGAACTTCGGGTTCAATTGATTGGTGCGTGGATCTAGAATTGAAGATCTTTTTCATTCAATGAAATTTCTCGGCATTTATATCTTTAATATTCATATCTCCCCCTAATGCCGAGAAATGATCTTCGTTAAATATGCAACTCAATGTAATTGCTATAAACCGATCTTCTGGATCGCGGGCTCAAGGTATTATGCCCGTTCATCAAAATACACTTTAGTGGTGATATGAATATAAGTTGCATATGTAAACTTAACTCGCAGATGGGAAATGTTTGATTCATTTCCACGCACTTATTAATAATCATAATATGCATCATTTTCATTTTTAAGTACATTTGTAGTACTCGTGGGGATAATTAGTAAAACTCTTCCGGAGCCAACTTTTAATATGTTATCATTTGCATAACTTTACCAACGATCCTTCGGGGATACAATATCTTTAACAATCATCATTCGGGATACAATATCTTTACCAATGATCCTTCGGGGATACAATACATTTATCAATGATCCTTCGGGGATCAAAATACTTGTGTCATTCAAACTTTATTTACGAATAATCAAATCAAATATTCTTCAAGAATATTTATCAAATTTAATAAATTAATTGTGTATTCTTCAGGAATAACAATTCAAACATTAAGAAAATAATCGACTTTTTCGATATTTTATAAGTACCCACATAATAAGATATATTTGTTCTCGATTAACAAAAAATATATCCTTCAGGGATAATTCATATAATCATTGTTTCAAGAGAACAATCGATTTGACGTTTCACTATGAGTATCACTCACTATGAGTATAACGATATAACTTTATTCCAAAACATATAATATTTTGAATTTTGCTTCTTCGGGAGCAATCAATAAAAATATTTTTCAAAAATATTTTTCATTATTTCTTATAATATCAATATCGATTTAAAATTTAATTTTGATATTTAATCATGAATATCATATCATAATGTTCTTCGGGAACATTTAAAACTTATTGCTACTACGGGAGCAATTTAATTTGATATTTTCAAACTTATTGCTACTACAGGAACAATTTAATTTGATATTTATCGAATAATATCAAATCATGATGTTCTTCCAGAACGATCAATATAATCTTTAAACCAGAGTATATGTTCTTCAGGAACATATCAATTTAATTTATACATTAAGAATAATAAATTTGATATTATTTCATGAATATCAAATTATAATACGACTCAAACTTGTGAGTCGGACTTCATGATTTTTCCACAATCAATTTATTCAAAATACCACGACAAATTTAAAATCATGTAATTGAATTTTTGGTAGTACGACCAACTTCGAGTGATCGAATCTTTCTTTTAAATCTTTCCACAAAGCTAGCGGATCATTCATGATATTATTCGAGATTATTAGTATATAATCATAATCAATTTGATATTGATATTTCTACAGAAATATCATGTCACGATGTTCTTCAGGAACATTTAATTTTGATATTTCGTCAGGAATATCATATCATGTTCTTCAGGAACATTTAATTTTGATTGATTTACTAGGCATAACTAATTTGATATTACTTCAAGAATATCATATTATAATGTTCTTCGGGAACATATGATATTACTTCATGAATATCAGATTATAATGTTCTTCGGGAACATATGATATTACTTCAGGAATATCAGATTATAATGTTCTTCGGGAACATTTGAATTTAAGAAGAAAGGAGGAGAAGTAGATATATTTATAATTATTAATGAATATAAACAAACATATAAATTCTTGCCTTGGAGTTCAGATCTTGGATGAGTAGAACTTCGATGAAGAACGCGATTGAGCTTTCGTGAACTTCGATGAAGATTGCGTTGAGCTTTCGTGCTGATAACGTGTTATAAACTCAAGAGAAATTGAGAGAATAATAGAATAGACAAAGATATAATATAAAGGAGAATAGAATTGTTATAAATTATTGTGAATTGTCGTATTCATTCATATGGGGAGACCCCTTTATATAAGATACAATCTAGGGTTTCTGACTTAGCCAACAAGTCATTCACTATAATATAATAATATTCATAACAATTAAGAAATTATTCTTGACGTTTGTTTGTGTTCACCGACATCTCATTTGAGATCAACAGTTTTCACTAGAGCTCCTGTATCATCACTCCGGTTTGAACTGAAGGAAACAACGAGCCCCAAGTTTAAACAACAAGCACCTTATAACATGGAAGGCCCTTACAAGAAAATGCTCAATTCCTTGAACGCGTGAGACCCACCAATTGCTTTTAAAAATAGGGCAAAGTACATTGTACTATACATGAGTCTCATACTAATAAAGTCACTCGTATTATTGATTTAGGTACGATTTAATTTTTTCCTAGCGCTAATTTGTTGTAACAACAGTCAGATGATAAATATAACTGAAAAAAAAAATTGGGCTTGAAATTTCGGTGATAAATTAAAATTTTATGAATAACAACACAATAAGATGATGAATATCAAAAAATTGCGACAAAAATCTGGACTATAAGTTAAAAATATTATAGGAATATTAATTATTCTTCTTGAATCAATTATTTTGTCATCAAAACCAGTTAAACATTAATCAAACTAAAATTCTATTTCAATTGTTCAAATACAATTAACTTTAGTTGTTTTTAAATTGATTTTCCATCACTTTTGTTCTCGAACGCTTTGACGGGGACTTTGATCAATAAACTTTTAATTATTTTTGTTAGAATAAGAAATTAAATAATTCAATTTTTATTTAATTTTAATTTTAAAACTTATTTTCGAAGTAATCAAAAGTTTTTTTTTTCTTTTCAAGAAGTAACAGAGAGCAATGTATTTATATCATTAACGATTGATATTGTTTTTATCACCAATTGTTTCAAGTTTCTAATTAACATACAGTATATGTGTTGACATATATATTAGATATTTCAAAAAATGAAATAGAAAAATAACAAAAAAGAAACATAAATTATACTTAAGTTGACAACACGTTTAAGTCTTTCTTATTAACAAATTAGGTTGTGTGCATTAGCTTCTTGTGTTGTAGGTCTTCGTATCTATCTTTTCACACTTCTTTTTAACTCTATTGTTTTGGTATATACTTTCCACAAAAGTAGAAAGAATTACCATAACTAATCAAACACATCGCAACACATGAAAACAAAAACAACTATTGAAATTGACAATTTGATTGCATATTAACCGATGCCTATTCATCGCCTCCTCAATCAAACACCATTGAACTTTCATATACTTTTTAAGAATCGTTTTTTGTTCATATTGTCTTCTTGTAATATTTGTATATAGCAGTAATGAATTGATATATGTAAATGGTATAGAAATAGTTTTAAATAAATTCTATAATTGTTCTATGACGTTCAATGCGGGTCAAAACATCTTTGTTTCTTTGATAATTTAAACATCTTTGTTGACTTTTGTACGATCTTTTACTATTTTATTAGTGTAATTAATGTGTATAATAATGTAAACAGTGGTAGTTAGAAATTTATAAAGTATAAATGATTTGAGCGAGAGAGTTGAAATGAATTAAGGAGTAATTTATAGTGTTGCTATCCCAATATTAAATAAAATTATTAAGGGAAAAAATCAACTTGTATATTAGAAATTCATTTAAACTAAACCATTAAATAATTAAAATTTCATCATATTTATTATTCCTAATTGATCAGCCATGTATAGTAGAATATTCCAAGATAACCATTTTAAGCGAGAAGCTAAAAACGAAAACAAAATAAATCTTTAAATACAAGAAAAAGGCTTCTTGTATATAAATCTTGTTTCCTAAAAGAACAAAAAAAAAAAAACACTGAAAACCCAAAATCATCATCGCCGAACTATCTCTCTCCGATGGCCCTTTCCGTCAAACCCGCGCCTCTGGGTCAGTAATTTTTATTTTTCTATAATTATTTGAAGATTAATGGGTTCTTTGTGTGTGTTTTAATTTTGTTTCGGTTTGGGATTTTAATGCTTATTTGGGGTTCGTAGATTCTTCTGAATATTGATTATGAAGATGCTCAACGATCTAATATTAATTGGGGTTTTGGAGTTTGAAACACTCTCAAAATTCTGATTAATGGAAACATCAAATATCCTATCCAGATGGGGTTATTAATTTCTATTAGTAATTTGCACTTTTTAGAGTGTGATTTCTACGTGTTTGTAATTTAGTTTAAAAATAATTAGCTACTTCTTTTGATTTCCAGCTTTAGAAACATGAGGAGTTCATTCTGACCTCCTTTCATTTTTGTGATTTTCTTTGGATTAGGCAATCTGGTTTAGCATTAGTGGCAAGAATCGACACTGTATAAATTTGATCGTCCCGAATCATTTATCGTCGAACAGTTTCTGAAATTTAGTCTATCATCCCATGTACTCAGATGACATTTCCCAGTCAGGGACTTCACCGTAAAGCCCAAACAGACAAAGTTCCGTTGATAATGGATACCCGTAACGAAAACCAACACGTCATCGACATTGTTAGCAGCAGCAGCAGTAGCAGCGCTACTAACCCTTTCCCGTTTGTTTCGTCAGACGAGAGACTGCCAGGTGGCACAGACCATCAGCTCGCCGAAGATAATACCCCCACAAGCTCAAGAAACCCCATCTACCAACCTCCGATTTTTCCCTCCGGGACGAATACAAGAAACCCGTCGATAGTTAGGAGGGGAAGCAGCCGGGCCCGCCAGAGGAGCCCGCTAAATTCCCTCCTGTGGATAACAGTGGAGCTAGTGCTGACGGTTAGCCAGATTATTGCTGCTATAATCGTTTTATCAGTTTCTCAGCACGAGAGACCGCGTGCACCTTTGAGGGCATGGATCGTGGGTTACGGGTCTGGTTGTTTTGCGATCCTTCCGCTTTTGTATTGGCGGTTTAAGCATCGAAATCGGGGTTCAGAATCGGATGGGCAGCAGCGGATGGATTCTTCGCAGGGAAATAATAGTGGTGGGATCTCGAATAGGAGAGTTATTGAAGGGGAAGATAGACGGGCAAGTGTTACAGTGAACAGAGACAATCAGAGCAATGGGTTGTTAAATTCGAGGTATTTCTCTTATAGAATAATGTAAGATTTGCTAATAAATCATCATCATAATTATTTGCACAATATTATGTTATATATTAAGCATTGAACTACAAGTTGAGATAAATGAAAAGAAAAGAAAAGAAACTATTCACTCAATGTGTTAGGGGTTTGATTTGATAGTTATATTGTAGATTAATTATTAAAATATTACACGTGTAAATGTATTTCTAAGATTTTCATTTTTGTAATGTCATTCAACAAAACCAACCCGGTATATTATTTATTTTTTCAAGATATTAGAGCATATAAATGGAATTGAAAAAACAAATATAAATGTGTGTTGGACTGTTTTTTTTTATTGTTTATATTGTGAGTTGTGCTATAGCAATGTGGTGATTTATTTCTTTAGCTCATTGTTAATGAGTTTGGTGCATTTGAAGTTGTTAATTTAATTTTTTATTATTGACTTAAATTGTTTATGATTTGTTAATATGGTAGATTACTAGATAATTAACATGTATAATGTATAATTACTCCATAGAAAGTGTTAAAAAAAATCATAGTATTATTTGCAGCTGTTGTTGATGCTGCATACTTTAATTTATGCAATTATGTGTTAATTCATGGTGTGGCTTTTTACTCTTGCAGGTTTAAGGTGTTTGTCGAATATTTCAAAATGGGTTTGGATTGCTTCTTTGCTATTTGGTTTGTGGTTGGAAATGTATGGATTTTTGGAGGGCACTCGTCGTCTGCTGAATCCCCCAACTTGTACAGGTAATGTGTGAATCCATTAAAGTGCTCAGGACATGCATGTAATATTTGATAATTGCAAATAACCATTGAAGTTTGACCAAATTCCAAAATATCCCTATTTTGTTTTAAACATTACCTCTACCATCTTCGACCTTAAGGTTACAAACACCCTCTCAAGGTTTTGGAGAGGCACAATAGTCTCAAAATATTTTGGAGTAAAATGCAATTTGTATTCATTTTCTTATATTATGTGCTCAATCTGTATGTGTTTCGCTACAAGTACAGGTTATGCATAGTATTCCTCGCTTTTAGCTGTATTGGGTATGCAATGCCGTTTATTCTCTGCACTACAATCTGTTGTTGCCTGCCGTGTATAATATCAGTCCTGGGCTTCAGAGAAGATTTTTCACAGAATAGAGGAGCAACTCAAGACTCGATTAACTCTCTGCCGACTTTTAAATTTAAAGTGAAGAAAAATAAGAGCGGCATTGATAAAGAGACGGGCCAAGTTGAAGGTGGGTTAGTGGCTGCTGGGACAGAGAAAGAGCGTGCCATATCTGGGGAAGATGCGGTAAGCCTCTTCATTTTTCTTGGTCTTGAATTTATCGAAGTTCTTTTTTATTTATGAAATATATTTGAATGTTGGTTATTGTGATCGAGGTGAAATAAAAAAATATACATATGAGGTTAAGCCTAGTTACCAGGAATTCCAGTAATCCTTTAAAATTAGAAGCATAACATTCCTTTAGGTTTATATTTAAAAATAAATACCCCTCTTGAGGGTGCAATTCTTAAAGGATAAGTAAATGTCAATCATGTCTTTTACTGGCCTGAGTTTTACTGATTTTTCCGTCTCTGTTCCGAGGGGATGGTTATTTGTAAGTAATTACCAATACACTCATTTAGAGTCTTTTTGTGATTTACCAAAGTTAACTGTTGATTATAAGTTCAGTTGATTGATTTGAATATTTTGATTTCCGTTTAACCTTATTTATGGTAATTTGGATTAAGGATAACTAAAAGTATTGCCCATGAGGTTATTTCCAGTTACTAAACCTCCATTGCACCTGTTTGAGAAGGGTATTTATTTAGATAAAAAATGATAATTACAAATATTACCCATTAGGTTTTCTTGGTATTTACAAAGTTGAACCAACTTTTAAAATTACGCCCGAGGCTTGTTAATTACGCTTACACTTCGACCCAAACTTGTGGTATGTAAATGTAAGAAAGATCTGGGGTTTGTAATATTTACAAAATTGAAAGTTCGTTTGACGACGTCGACAATTTATGTCAGCTCCACTAATAGTAATAACATTTGCACCCCAAGTGTAATTTTCGAAGAGCTTTGTTTTTGCGGGAATATATGTAATTTTGAATTATTCTCGACAGGTTTGCTGCATTTGCTTGGCAAAGTACGTGAACAACGACGAGCTCCGTGAGCTGCCTTGCTCTCATTTCTTTCACAAGGAATGCGTTGACAAATGGCTGAAAATCAACGCGACTTGTCCGCTATGCAAGGCCGAAGTTGGCGAGACCATCTCAAGTTCACTAATAGAAACAACAGCCAACCTGCGAAATAACACAATATGAGTATATCATCTTTGCACAACTCTTTATATAAAGTGGTAGTTGACCCGAGATGGACAGAGGGCTCGACTGTTTTTAACATGGCCGAGTATCGTTTGTCTTGCCCGCAAGCTCAATATAGTTTTGGGTTTTCTACTGCCTTTAGATTTGCTGTGTATACATACTGCGTTGATTAAGTTTCGTATGTGAGAAAGACGGATCCGATGAAAAAGAAAAATGTTATGTGCTTATTCTTAGTTCAAAAGAATGACAGTGTCACATATTATGTCACAAAAATATACTGAAACATAGATTGATAGTTTGTTATTAGAATTATTTCAAGAAAAATGCTGATTGATTTGTGCATATTAGTTTTACCAGTTTACATCTTATGTTATATTATGTTACACTTAAATAAAATAAAAACAAATTATACCCTCCCAAAACAACAAAAACATCTGATAAGCTATGAATACAGATAACTAATCCGATAATCGTGAAATGTTAGATTGCAGATGCTGTAGAAGATGGTGTTCCAACGGACAAGGATTCAGGGACATCTCCGATGTCCAGAGTTTCCGGAAGCTTATCTATCAAGTCATCGTGGCAGATCTGAAAAGTCGAAAAAGGGACGAGCTTCTGATTATTCGAATGAAGGAAAAGCTACAAAATTACAAATCAACCCCTGAAATTTACAGTAATTTGACCTCGAGTTGATTCAGCATGTCGACCGTGGAATCTAAGTTGCCCTTGTTGGCATGGTAGACGTGAGACAGGCACTCGTCTGCTATTTTTGGAAACATCATCTGAAGATAAGTTAGCTCCATTTCGAAATCCTCGTCGTGTACAACAGCAGCATTAGAGCATTGGGAAGTCGAGGCAGAGAATTCGCTGACGTGGACAGTAGTAGTATCCACGTCACCGCCACGTGGCGATTCGTGATTTCCGGGTCCCGGAATAATTATGCAAGGGGTCCCCCTTTGCAAGAGAGGCACGTAGGACGCTGCAAAGGGATTCAGAGAAGATGCTCCTCCTGCCTTCATTGCTGGAATCGGAATAATCGACCAATCAGATTGTGGATGAAATCATGAAAATCATTTTAATTAAAAATAATTAAATGAAAGAGATGGATCTATAATAGAACATATATGCATGCATACAGATGAAAAAAAAATAAAAACTCACTCGATCGAGGGATGAAGAATATTTACGGGATGGGGGATGATGATGAACTTCGTGCGAACGCCAAATCCCCCCCAAGAATCCGTGATCCCTTCTTCTTCTTCAACTATATATCTATTGATTATTTGGATCAGAGAAAACAGAGATGGAAAATGCAGTGACTGAATAATCTATCCTTTTTATGTTTCTCCTTTATCATCTGGCGACGGGGCTAATTTCGGGGATTCGATTCTCTTGTGCCTTGTAATGGCTCTTGTTCTTTGCATGCATTCATATGATCAATTAAACTCTTCACCTTAAAATAGTGAACAAACTAGACCACTCAATTCAAAGCCTAAAACAACTATCACCACATTTATAACAATACACAATCGAATCAATTCAAAATAATTCTATGTACACCATTCCAACTAAATATATGCATTGGTTGATGGACACCAATACGTAAATGAAGAAAATGTTATTTTTTAATTTTTTAACAAAAAGGTAATGAGTAAAAATATATTTTTAAGTTAATAAGTAAAATAATAGTTATGAGTAAAATTTGAAATTTAGGAGTAAAATAATATTTTGAAATAGAAAATAAAATAATTATTTTCTGGGATGTCTAAAAAAAATGAAAGTATGCATAAATAAATAAATATTAAATAAAAATAATAAAAAAAAGCCCGCCCTTAATCTCCATTTCTAATGGGCCGGTTCTGTTCGGGCTTAATAAACCCCTCAGAAATAACGTCGCCCTCCACCCCCAACAACCGCCCTTAATAAACCCCGCTGCCGCCGCCGATAGAGCTATACCGCCGTTCAATCAAGATGCTGGTAAGATTCGAGTGTTTGTGAAGAAATTGTATCCACTTGTTCAATAACTTTTTTGCACTTCTTTTTCATGCTTGTATGAAGAAATTGTATCCACTTGTTGTTCTTCTTCTTTATTCTTTTTTTTTGTTTTTATACAGTTCTTAATTTACTCATTTATATCTGTAGCTTCTGGCCTCAATGATTATACAACTATCATACCCTTGGAGCAATGTTTGTTTTCCCCTCATTCTAATCAAATCTGCCTTATGATTGAGCATGTAACGACATGATTACAATCAATCAATTAACTATATGCGTCAATCGCAAATCGGAGTATCTAATGGATCACATCAATGAATGGAACTGTTTTTCATATTTTAGGCTCGGTTCTATATGTTTGCTAATGAGTAATGAGCAGTGGATAGTGCCCAGAAAATGAAAATGAGTTGTTTCATGGAAATCTTACTTGCACTTACAAAAACTACTTCTTGTATTGTACCGTTACATTAATAACATAAAGAGTTATCCGACTGTATGATTATTGATATTATATATATAAATTTTGGGCTTGAGAATGCTTGATTTTGTAAATCGTTTGTTGTAACTAGTTGTTTTACATGAATATCTTATTGGAAATACAGTGTTTGCATAATGTAAGTTTAATAAAACCTTCTGTTTGTTAGATGGATATTCCCTACCGACTGCAATACATTGATTGTCAACTCATGCAACAAATTCACTAGACCCTTGACTGAATTTTTAAAAAGATAATGCTTAAAAGATACCAGCACTATTGTGATTTGTTTCAATTATAAATGAAGTTTGGCTTTATGATTTGATGTTGGGTATGTTCTGTTTCAGATGTCTGGAAACAATGCAGCGGTTGAGCTTTCATGGCAACCTACCGTCGATTTATTTTCATCCACCAAAAAGGACAAATGCTCCCAAACTGAAATCAGTGCCCTTTATAAACCCAATTCTCAACTAGTTGATGGCCTTTTCCTTCCTCCCAATGACCCCCAAAAGATCAACAAATTGCTAAAGAAACAAGTCAAGGACACTGCCGGAAAGAATTGGTTCGTCTCCCTCTGAAGTTTTTTTTATCTAATCATATATTCGTACATATTCTGTGTAGATTTTTTTTTTTATATAGGTTTGACATGCCTGCTCCAACTATCACTCCGGAGTTGAAAAGGGATCTCCAGCTTTTGAAGGTGAGTTTGTTTTTAATTCTGTATTGTAAATATTTGCAATTTATTTGGAATATTTTTTTGCTGACGAACAGTGTAAATTCTGATTGTCAAAGTTGAGGGGTGCCATGGATCCAAAGAGGCATTATAAGAAGAGTGACTCTAGATCCAAAGCACTGCCCAAGTATTTCCAGGCAAGTTGATTTCAACAATTTAAAATTTTGACTTAACTTTGGCTACTTAAATAGTTATCTGAGTCATTTGTTAATAAATTTTATCAGGTGGGCACTGTAATAGAGTCAACGTCTGAGTTCTTTAGCGGCAGACTTACTAAAAAGGAGAGGAAAGCAACAATTGCAGATGAACTGATTTCTGATACAACCCTTAATCAATATAGGTATGCAGTAGTATTTTCTTGAGAGGGCGTGATTCTTGGAATCTTGTATACTTTAAACTTTTGGGATTAATACAGAAATAGCCTGAGGTTTGATCAAACTACAAAACAAGCCCAACTAACTTCCTAAGTTACAAAATTTTTCCCTTGGGTTTAATATTTTTATAATTGTGACAGGTTTTTTGAAACACTTTTTGCTTATGAATTAGACACAGGGCTTGATTTCTTTTGTACTGTAATTATTTCTAACCTCAATCTTTTTTTTCTTGTGTGTGTGTGTATTCTGCTAGGGACTGCTAGTAGTACAAGAAAACATTTAGCTAGTGATGCCATCTTGTTATTTTTATCACACTTGTTTATGCAGGAAACGCAAGGTTCGAGAGATTGAAGATAAAAACCGGCCAGTGGGGGTGGACAAGTGGAAGAAAAAGAAGCATGTGAATGGCAGGAAAAAACATTAGGCTCCCAAAATTGGTATTGCACTCACTATGATCCTTAAAGCTCCTAAGCCTTCAGTTGTCTTTATGTCTCCGTTGGGAGCTTGGCTAAGTGTCGTTGAATCAGTTATCATGTAATATCTCTATTGTTCTTTTTAGTAAAATGATGAATTGCAACCACTTATCAAACAGAGTTAAGAAGATAAATTTTAAATGATCTACTATCATGGATTGATGAAACATGTAGGAGTGTGATGGGGTGGTCTAAATACAGTAGTATGCTTAATTCATATTTCCTCGATTTCGGATAGTGGTTTTGTTGATTATGTTATGTAGCTCCTGCAGATAGAAGCTTCGTTGGCTTGTTATTGTTTGTAAATCCTTATTATATGTACCTTGTTAAATACTATTCCATATACAACACACCAATTCTTAAGGTCGCCTCAAAGTTTGTGACTTGATCATTCACAAATCTCTCGTATTATTTAGTTCGAGACTTGATCCACACAACCAAGCACGACAAGTAAAAGGCACACGAATTTCACAATGTGTCCATAAAACGGTTGACCATAAACTAGCACAATTTATAGTCGATCAGTACAGTTGCAAATGACTTAAGTCGAACTTGATCAATCTAATTCGAAAGTAAAGATTGACACATCAACTTGACGAGCCAAGAAAATCAAGCAGCCCTGTGAAAAGCACAAAACATAATAAAAAAAAAAATTAAATGAATTTGTGTTGGCTTTAAAGAACAAACAATACCATTTTTTCACCCCAAGACAGCTTCACAGCAAGTACGACAACTTCACAGCAAGTACTGTAGTAAGTAGTATTATGTTACAAACTGATCTCTGTCAAAGGTCTGAAGGAGAGCAAAAATGGAAATAAAAACAAGTTTCCAAAGAAAAAAAAAACATCTTCTGGGCCATGTAAATTATATCAAATGAACCCATCCATAACAAAAACAAAAGAGGATTAAAGTGCCAAAAGGAGTTTATTAATTTTTCTAGCCATAAAGCCCGTCTCTCAAATCGTTCCCCCACTTCACCGCATAGGCTGCTGGTTGTAATGACTCTTCTCTTTCTTCTTAGCTGCGGCAAGTTTCGCGTTCCTAGCAGCAGCCTCCACAGCCGCAGCTCTAGCAGCCCCATCCAATTCTTTACTAGATTTCTTTTTCTTGGCAGCCGCCATTTTCTTAAGCTTCTCTTTCATATCAAGAGCAGAAGATGCATCTTCGACCGACTGTTCTGATCCAGGAATATCTTCCGGCTTATTGGGAGCGTCTGAGCTGTTAGGCTGGTCCTGGGCCTCCTTGGCCGCCTCTTTGGATGCCTTGTCCTTCTTTTTCTTCTTCTTTGCGCTTTTAGATTCCACAGGGGGCAAGTTAATATTTTTCTTGTCGGCATCTCCATTTGCCTGTCCCTCTTTCTGGTCTTTGGTGACATCTGCAAGGTGAACCATATAATAGGAATTTCAATGAACATTATAGCATCTGTACAACTTAATAGCATCAGAAAGTAAAAGTAATCAAAACAGAAGGATAATAAATAAACGAGATACATTATTTAGTGTTGGTACCAAGTTGGGAGTGAAAAAGGCAAAATGGTTGAAGTGGAGGCTAAATAATGGAAGTTTTACAAAAATAAGATTATGATTTGTGGGGATAGTTATGAGAACTACCCAGGAGCTTAACTTAATTGATAAACATTCTTTGATGGCTTGAAATTACATAGATGACCTCGACATTGGTCATATATGTAATTTGAAACAGAGGAAATCAAATCCATCATAATAAATATATTGATCTCGTTTTGGATGTAAAATCCCTAAGCCCATTTCTAAGCTATTTTTACAATTATTGAAGTGGATTCCTCTGCAAACACTGATGCAACTTAAGAGAATAATTAAATGAAGCAACAGTATTTGAGAAGATATGTTTACCTGATGCCTCATCTCCAGCTTTCTCTTTCGGGTTGACTCCAAAATCAGCTAGAATAGCATCTAGTTCAGCAAGTTCCTTTTTCTTTCTCTCTTTCTTGGAAAGCTGTCTCTCGGTCTCTTTAGGTGCAGGAGCAGCTTCTACAGGCTTTTGCAACACAGGCTGAGTTTCAGCTCGGGACTCAGCTTCATGGTCATGCTCGTCTTCAACATCATCACCATCATCGAAAAGTTCATCATCTTCACTTTCACTTTCCTGCGATTATAAGATGGACAAAATGATTCTCAAGTTCTTAACATCAAACTAATGACAGGTTTTCTAATTAACAGCAGGGATTGTAGTGGCTCAATATCCTTGCACGTAAATACTCTTTGCACTAAATGAAGCCTCAAGATTCAAGATTATTGATAAGCGGATGTGGCACAATTATATATACATCAAATAATTGTTTACAGAATAAGACACTGATCCAAAAAAATGTATGAGGTTAAGAATATCAAGCCATACATAAAAAGAAGGTTATAGGGAAGACAAATGATACAGCCTCAATATGATCATGGCACATCATCTTTAATTTTGTCAGTGCCCGAACCAATGAATCAAATATAACTTTAATATTATATAATAGCATAAGAAATCTCTCTATATATGTGTGTGTGTGTTTATTGTAATATAAAAGCAATAAAGAATAAAAAATGGGTGGGTGTGGGGGGGGGGGGGGGGGGGGAGGAGCAAGGTAACTGCTGGAGCAATAAATGTTACAAATATACATCGTACGAAGTGTCAAGGAGAGGAGTATGTGTGTACAGACTTAATATTTAATAAAAGATTTTTGCAACAGAAATATGATTACAAACACACAATATAAGTCCAGAACTAGATCTGGAAACTTACAGAAGATAAACAGCATTTTTCAAAAGACAACTACAAGGTAATTTGCCTCATCAACCAATCAACATATTTCTAATGATTTAAAATGGAAACATTAACTTGATATTCAAAGGATAGTATGACATTCAACTTGATGTGTGTATATATAGCAAAAATTTCAATGTTTCAAAGACAACTGACTATTACTCGCACAAATGCACAATACAAATACAATCAGTCAAAGAAGTGATACCATTATTAACACACAAATACAGCAAACCACCAGAACTGTGGAACAACTTTGAATCAGCTTCAAGGGTAGAGAGAAAAAGGGCATACAAGATCAGAAGCGTGATTCCTTCTGAAATTGTGCCCCAGTGATTATTTTTTCTTGCAAGGCTACTGTTAAAGATTCATTTTCTTAAATAAAATCAAATGAGTTGGAACATAAACTTTTGAATTGCTGCATATCCATCATTTTATTCCTTAAAAATGAAACATAATCATGTTGTAAAAAATTCATCAAAAATATCAACCTATATCCTTGAAAATACTAAATCAAAATGTGAGTAGTTGGAAAGTCCTTCAAATCGCTACAATCAAAATAACTGGGAAACTCACATACAAATGAACATCTACAATCGAATGATTTTTAACAATATAATGATAAACGCAGCATAACTTACAAATAAAAGCACCTTTAAAAGATCAAAATATAAAATGATTAACCTGTAATGTGCAATCAATGTGAAATGTGAGCTTAATCTCAGTCAAGTTTCAAAAATTATAATAAGTCAGTTAATGTATCACACGAAATGATAATATAAGCATAAAAATAAGAAAGTGCCTTTGTAAGTACGCTTTAAGAGGTCACTAGAGCCCAAGCCTAATAAAAAAATAATTTGTCCATATACTAAATAAATTGTAGATCACAAAACAATATATCTGATTAATACATTGGTAATGTAAATTCAAGCAACAAATTTTACTTGCACAAAATTTTAACCAAAACATAGCAAGAGTGCAAGGCATGTGTGTTCATAAACTACAACAAAGGATCAACAAAAATAAATGATCTGATTAAACACAATGCACAACAAGAGCACTACAGATAACCAACAGAATAAAACACAAGATGCATAAATAAAATAAATTTCCGTTCCTTCATACCTCAACCAGATCAGGTTTTAAAGTCTCTTTGGGTTTATTCAAACCAGTATTACCACCCCATGCCTGTGGAGGGGCATTGGTGGCGTAGTAATCGTCATCATCCTCGTCATCGACATCAGCCCAGGACTTTGATGTCAAAGGTGCAGGGGCCCAGTAAACCTGCTTCTTTACCTGGGATTCCTTAGATTCCCCAGCTTTTGACGTCCCCTTAGCACCCTTAGACAAGCCCTTATCTTTGTCAGACCTCTTCTTCTTCTTCAAACTATCCAGAGCCGCAAAAACATTGGTACTGCTCACAGTAAAAGATCCCTCATCCCTTCTATTACCACCTCCCACCATTCTCAACTTTCTGAAAACTCAAGAAGAGGATAAACCTGAAAAGACAATATCAACAAATCCCGATTAACCCAATCCGCCATTCGGAAATAAAAAAAAATGGGATTATTCGGAAATATATATTTGAAGAAAGCAATAATTGACAATGAAACGAGAAAATAAAAGAAAATCAAAACAAATATCCGGATGAGTAAATTTACAAGATAATTATGATCCACAAAAAAGAACAATCAGGAGAACTAACACTATGATGTATAATTTCCGGATTTCTTTACGTCCAGCTTCGTCTACCACGAAAGCTCGGAGAATTTGACAGTGCGATTATGGAAAAAAGAGAGTAGTTTTTAGGGTTTCAAATAGACAAACAGAAAGTAGGGTTTCGATTTGTGAGATTACGGTATGTGTATATGTAAGGGTTATATTCTGTAAGCGTTACGATAGATACAACGATTTGTATGTATAGGTATAGGAAAAGGGTTTCCGCACGAGGACAGGACGGCAATGTGATGAAGACGACGCGAGAGAGGAAGGGCAGGATTTATATACTTGGTGTTTTATTATAGTTCTGGTCCTTCGGGTTTGAGGTATTTTCCTTTTTGACCCACATTGACTTGTGCTTAAAAACACTCTTAAATCGGTAGGTTTGGTATAAATTAGGGCATGTGTCACGCTTAAATTTTTGTATCGGATAATATTTTAATAATTAATGAATAATACTGTATTAAATACTAACATTGTCTCTTAGAATTATACACGTTTTTTCTTCTTAGATATGTCAATTAATTTGGCATATTTTAAAAAATAATAATTATATTTTAATTTTAAAATATAATTTTATTTTTACTTTTATCACGTACTTTTTTAAAAATTTATTAACAATTACTCTATTTTATTTTTTAACTTTAAATATATTTTAAATTTTATTTTTTAATCAAAAAAATTAAACAATGGTATTCCATTTATCTGGTAGTATTTGTTGCAACTCTGCTGCGATAATGACTAAAATAAAAAAAAAAACATTTTCTTAATGTATCTGTTTCGGACCTTTTTGTCGCCATAAAAAATGAATAAGAAAGCAAAAAATAAAAGGAAAATTTACGAGAGGAACAAAATTGTTTGTTTTGAAAATTTCCAAAAAATTAATCATAATTTCTTGACAAGAAAATTTGTATATTACAAAATTACAATGATGAATATTCACTTTCAGCTTCCAATAATTTACTCAATATATATTCGGTGTTCAACCTCTTTTTTTGTTAAATATGAAAATCCTTGTTTATAATTGTAAGAAACTCATAAAAATTATTATCTTCGTCTCAAAAAAAAACTTGTTGCACGCTTCATTTGTAATTTGTTTGAGAGAGCGAGTGCTGCCTTCTCAATTTCTTCTTGTCTTAATTTTGAGTCAGAATTTCAAAAATAATTGTTTAGAGCATTAACTTTGTTTATATAGATGCTTTGTAAAAAAATTAACAAATTTGAGTGCAACAAAAAATGTTTGGAGCATTAATTTTATTTATGTAGATGCTTTAAAAAAAATTAAGTAATTTTGAGCTCGATTGCCTAATCAATTAGGATTTTTAATGCAAAAAAATTTAAAAATACTATATGAACTTGATAAATATATAGTTTTAAATAAAGAGTACTAAATATTTAATCACGACCCGAATAATATGGAAATCATGCTTGACTCGTTTGCAATAATATGGAAATCATGCTTGACTCGTTTGCAATAACGAGCTGACGAGCTGTTCGAGCTCGACTCAAGTTCGAATCCGACTTACCTCAACTCGAGCTTAGGGTTTAGGATCTTTTACACCATAAATGTCTATTACTTACCAAACCGACACCGGTATTAAGACAAACCAAATCAACAATAACATTTCAATTACAATTTCCAATCATTGTATCACAAATGATATGATCAAGACAAACAAAACACAAGAAAATCATCTTCAGGTATACTTCTGCTCATACATGGACAGTTCCCATTGAACACTATTATATGACAAATGACAATACACACAAAGTTTATGAACAAATTGCAAGGCTAAATACATTACACTTCTTCTACATGTATAATGGCATTCAAGGTTTCACTATGCCACAAAGAATAGGAATATCGAGATAAAGAAAATCAAAACAAAGTAAACCTTGATCATTAGCCAGCGGTTGGAAGAGATGCTATTGAGATACTTGAGCAGAGCCCCCTGAGCCCCCTCCACGTTCGACACTGTGTCGTCCATGTTCTCATCAATTCTATAAAGAAAATAAATAATTGTTCCCTCAATATTCAGTAATACTGTTAGAAATGAATTTGGGTTGATTTAAAAATGTATCGTTGAGGTTTGACCTAATTAAAAAAAGTGCAAAAACTATCCATGTGATTTTATTGTCTTTAAAATTTACCGCCTCATGAGCAAAATTTTCCTTTACATTTATGTCAATATTACAACTAAATTTAACATTAAATTCAGTATGCTCAAGGGGACTTTTTGTAAATTGTAACTAACCCTTTGAATTTTTTTAAGTGTATTGGACAATGAGTCTGATCAACAATGCCAGAAAAAATGCATCTATAACAGTGTAATTATAGACTCGAGTGAATAATGAAGAGAAGAATACTAAAGAACGGAAGCAATATGTTCACAAAGATCCATGTTAATGAACCAAATGAAACTTTTATGTTTTAATTGATAACTAGAATCCATCGAAGTTATGTTCATTATTTGATAAAAAAGGATATCAGTTGAAAAGGATGCAAATGAATTAATAATCACGACTGGAACATTTAGAGCAATGCCCAAAGCATCACAATTATTATAGCATCATGCAAGGAATGCTGTCAGTATGTAATAACAAGTAAAAGACCATATGTAGACCTGATAGCAATCTCTCCTTGTTGAGAAACTAAGGTCGCTAGCTGATTGAAGATACTGCCCAGTTCATGAATGGTTGATTCCACATTCTGAAGAGCCTCAGATCTACTCTGCATGTAACTGTCCTGTAGTGGAACCAGTTCCTGCTGCTGTTGATTTTGTTGCTGCTGCAGTAATGGTTGAGACTCCCCATCCAATTGATTTCTGTCACAGTTTTTTGGTGTCAATTGGAGAAAATAAATTTTCTGGTAAATTATTAAAATCCCATTTAGTTCATACTGCTTTGATCAGTAGGGTTATTAAAGTTATGAACCAGAACCAAGTGCATGCCTTTTCAGAAACTATTTTGGTACTCAATACGCAGGTATCTTGAGTCTTGAGAACAAGATGTGCTTATCAAACTGCGAGCATTCCTAAGAGACACCCTCTCAGTATATAGAGCATCTTGACATCAAAAGAACTGTATTCTTAAATCGTTCAAGTAGCAACACACTCAGTTCAATTGGCTATCTATTTGCTCTCTTTCCAACACTTATTCCGAACTTTAATTTTTCTTATTTGAAATTACCATTTAAGAGTGACACTAGAAGTGGAACAAATGACCAAATGGGTGATGCAAGTAGAATCATTAATTCAATTAATTAATGAGAATTGTTTGGCTCTCCAAATCTAGAGAGTGAAAACTCATTCTCTAAATTTAAAGTTAGAACTAAAGATTTTGTTAGAGATAGTTTTTGGTGGATCGATCATCAAAATGAGGAGGATTTTCTTTGAACAGACTCTTGGTTATGCTCTCTAACACTGTTAACTTATTGAACTATAAGATGAAAATATAAGAAGAGAGGTTGAAAGTTGAGATACACACTTGAAGGAGAGTTCAGGCAATAAACTAGGATAACGGTCATTTGTACTCTTACTTGGGGAGCATTTGGGATGAAGAATCTCTCCCATGGGCCCATGGAAGGGGAGGTGCAGCCGAGGATCCGGAAGTAGACTTTGCAGCTAAAGGGCGCTGACGGATAAATGGATTTGCAGGATTCTTGGAAGCGGAAGAGGAAAACAAGTGTCGTCTGTTCTCATGAACCTTCAAATTCTGTTTTTTTAAAAGGAAGAAAAACAAATAACAAGTTTTCGTTATTGACTTGACCAGATGTTAAAGTCAATGCATTCATCAACAAAATGTAAATCGTAGAAATAGATTCCCAGGTTCACCTCTGTTCGGGTTGTCAGGACATCCTTAAACTCCTTGGTTGCACTCATCAAACGGTTCTTCAGATCATCAACAACTGTAGTAGAATGAGTTGTTGTGTCGGTAGACGTCTGCCCAATTTCATTACGTGAACTGCTGAGAAGCTGGAGATCAACCACCGCGGAATTAAGAGCGGTTATATCTTGTTTGATAACAGCAGTTATCTCCTGAATCTCCATGGTAGGGTCATCAAAAACTGATGTCCTCTTTGCCACTGTATAGAAAGCAATATGGTACTGAAATGTTCGTGCCACAATAAAAATTTAAAATACAGGGCTAGTGTTTAATAATTCCAGTATCATCAGACTAGCCCTTAGATCAATTTGCTCAAAACATGTACCTAAAGCCTCAGAAGGATTAATAAGATTTTAGCCAAGTCCACCACACATCTACCTCCACAAGTGTAAACTCATATTTAGGTGTGATTATTCAAACAACAAAATTTGAAACATCAACAAGACGAAGTTTTGTCGATTACACGCAATAAAGTTAAACTCAATAAATTAGTTTGGTACTTTGGTTGATTCTTATACAATCAATATATTTCCTCCTCCCAATGATTATAAATTCTAATAGAGTGAAGGTTTTGGCCATTCAACCAGGTCTATTGTCTACCTATGCTACACGATCTAAATTATCATATGCTACACGATCTAATCAAAAAAATAAGAATCAGAGAAATGAAATTCAACCAATCACTCAGGTTTCGCATACATACATTGCATCGAACAAGTTCACGATTCATAAAAATTCTGCCAAAAAAAAAACTCACATTTGGCCAGCTTAGCTAGCTTCTGAGACGTCTGGTGAATCCCGAAACCAATCCTGGACGCCCTCCGATTGAACTCCGATTGCATCGCCACCGCCGACCGCGGCGGCTCCTCCGGCTTCGATACGCTGCTGCTCGCCCCATTTTGCGACAAGGATGACTTTTTTAACCTCTCTGCTATCCCTGCGAACTCCTGCGTCCGATCCCTAAAGGGCGCATTCCCCGTCTTCGGCGGCATTTCTGCAGATTAAATTGATCGACACCGCACAGCAATAGCATAAATGACTTGATTAATTCCCCAAAAAAACGATAAAAACAAATCGAGAAATGAAGGCTAATTGCCCCTGATCATAAACCCTGAAATTCGTTTCAATAAAAAGGCCGGAAGAAATGAACTTCTAGATCTGCGAGAATGAACCAAATATTGACGCGAAAATTATGCACCGATTGATGTATGTGGTATTTATAATTTATGGAGTAATTAAGTACTCCTCCGTCCAGTTAATAATGACGTATATTTCAATTATTTTTGTTCCAATATTACTTTTTAAAATACAAAAAAATAAGATTAATATTTTATTAATTAAATTTATTTATAAATTAAATATTAGTAGTACTGTATATCTGTTCTAATCATTCAACTACACACATTCAATATGCTTAAATATTATATTACTCAATTGTATTCCTATAATAACAATTAAATATTATATTAACTCTAATTACATTTCACTACACATTAAGAATTATTTTTTTAAAGTTTGCTCTCTCAAAGTATAAATAATTAGAATTTTAATAATTAAGATGATGTTTGTGTTAAATTATTAAGATGTTAGTACATATATGTTATTTTAAAAGATGATAAATAATTATATTTTATTTAATAAATAAATTATTTAAATAAAAAATATGTAAACTTTTTAGATGTAATTTGTTTGTCAATTTAAAATTTTATATAAATATATAAAAAAATTCAATTTATGAAATGGGGGAAAAATTGTTATGAAGAAAATAATAAGGTTTTGATGATTTACATTTTACATATGTTTTCTACGCATTTAAAATTTTAAGTATTTCTCACATGATAAAGAAGAAGGTTAAATGGCTAACAAAGGGTATAATTGACAATTACTCCCAATCCAGATAAAACCCTAGGTGTTTCCTACATATATATTTCTTCCCCTTCTCATTTCCCCTACCCCTCTACCGCCGCGCTTCCGCTGAACTCCACCGCAACGTCATGGTATGATCTGTTCTATCTTCATTACTCTATACTATTGATTCTATTTTTTTTATATCCTTTAATCATGTTTTCTTTTTGCACTAAATCTGGAAATCAGGCGTCTGAAAAGAAGTTGTCGAATCCGATGAGGGAGATCAAAGTTCAGAAGCTGGTTCTGAACATTTCCGTCGGCGAAAGCGGCGATCGTCTCACCAGGGCTTCCAAGGTAATGTTTCGGTTCCACGAACTGTACACTATCTCCATCGTTTTTCGTTTTATTTGATTTTATAATTTCTTCTATCTCAATTGCACCGTTTTTTTTAGGTGTTGGAGCAACTCAGTGGACAAACACCTGTATTCTCCAAGGGTAATATTTTGTTTAAAAAATATGTTTTTTATAGATCAATACCATATTTATGTGATAGATTAAAATTTGATCCAAAATCAATAATGGTTTAGAATTGAAACTCATATGTTCGATGTTTTATAACGAAACTCGACTGCTGTTTCCGAAACCTAGTAAATTGATTGTTTGAACACTAAATTAACCCTGAGCTGTATCTTTTTGGTGTCTAATATGAAATAGAAATTTAAATGTATATTGAGAGTGATATCAAGTTGCTGATTATATTATGTGGATCCCAACTTATTGTTAACAGCAAGGTACACTGTGCGTTCATTCGGGATCAGGCGTAACGAGAAGATTGCTTGCTATGTCACTGTCAGAGGTGACAAGGCAATGCAACTTCTTGAAAGTGGCTTGAAAGTTAAAGAATATGAATTGCTGAGAAGGAACTTCAGTGAGACTGGCTGCTTTGGATTTGGTATCCAGGAGCACATTGATCTAGGAATCAAGTAAGCAACTTTGTTTTGTATTCGTCTAATGTCGAATGTCGATTGCATGCCATTTTATATGTTGGGTTTAGTTTGTAGTTTTTTGAATTCTACATCATTATCATTATTGGCAAGTGATTATTCGTTTGAAATGCCTTATCTTAATTTTATTCAAGATCTTCATGTCCAACCTTTGACTAGAACTAAGGTCTTTGTATGAACTTTTAATCCCTTTAAACTCGCGTGCTACTTTTTGAATTAGCTTATACGATAATAAATGTAATCACATAAATACAGTGCAACAGCTTGTTTATTTTTTTCTACATAGAATCACTTTTTTCTTTCTGTTCTTAAACACTACTACATAATAGTGCTGGTGCTCAGGTGTTTTGTCTGTAATCAAGATTCACTTTCTGGAAAATTTGTATATCTAGGATTGATCCTTGTTCATAAATATTTTCAGGTACGACCCCTCTACCGGTATCTACGGTATGGATTTTTACGTTGTTCTCGAGCGTCCCGGTTACCGTGTTGGCCGTCGCCGCAGGTGCAAGGCCCGTGTTGGGATTCAGCACAGAGTCACCAAGGACGATGCGATGAAATGGTTCCAAGTCAAGTACGAAGGTGTTATCCTCAACAAGGCATCCAATATTGGAGCTTAAGTACCCCCTCTGTTTTGTTTTGATATATAATGTCCTCTCAATTGACCAGATTCTGTTTTTCTCCAAGTTTTGTAGAATTTTGTTGTCTTTCGAATGAACTTATTTTGCGCGACACTTGCATCCATAGTGAATGTTTTTTTGTTTTATTTATGTGTTTTGATATCAACTTATAAGCATTTCACTGTAATGTGTAATGCAGTTGTAAGTCATTGATTTAAACCAACAAGCCAATTCTGATCAGGTTTTTAAGCACAATTGTTCAGTTTACTAGTAAAATTTTACCTCAGACTCGCAATTAGTCAGCCTGTTGCATGAGATGAGATGACTCAATGTGCTCTAACTCAAAGTTGAATCTGATCAACTTGGTCAGCTCTAACTCGTCTTTGAATCTTATAAACACATCTCGGCGTTGCATTTATAATTGAATAACTTAGTTTTAGTTTTTCCTAAGTATAAATTAGAAGATAAATGCCACAATTATCCTTTATAATTTTTAAAATAATTTTTTTTCATTGGATAAATAAAGGGTAAATGAGGCATTTGAATTTTCAAATATTGCTCTAATATACAGTATAATTATTTTTAATAATGAAAAACGCTTAAAACCCACTTTGATTATAAAATGTAAATCATTGGTAACTTTTAGCGTATACTCCTAATAGTGAAATGTATTATAATTATGAAATTAAAAATACTTTATCACCTAAATAAATCCTAATAGTAATAGTATAATGTAAGTATGTAACTGTATTCGTTATCTATCTGTACCGCTGCGTATTTGTCTATCACTCTTATTGTATGATTTGTATCCCATCACAATCAATCTGTAATCCTCTCTTTCTCTCTTTGTTTGTTTGTGCAATTGCGTCACGGAGAATTTGAGCTGATCGGCGGTGGGAGTAGGAGATCGGCGGCGACCTAAAGTTCGTTATTCTAAAAAGTTCGATCAATATTAATATAATTATCATATTACCTTTATTTATTCATTGTTGTTTTGCGTGTGCGCGTCGTGAAAGTGTGTTTATGAGTTTATGATGGGTCGAGACTTTGAATGATCGCCATCTGATTCTTAAACCTAATGAGATCTGGGAAAGAAAATAGAAAGGCTGAATTTGATTCTGTGCTGGTGGAGTTTCTATCAGACTTTGGCCCTTTCTCGATCAGAAAGTGTGTTTAATTTGATGCTTGATACTTGTGTTGTTTCTGTATGTAGTTTCTTTGGATGGATGTGGATTTCAGAATCTGAAATTGTCCCCTCATAGATGCTTGCTGGTGTTTTTAGATATCAGTTGGGGCCTTTTTAGGATGCACTGTTTTTTAGTGAGTTTGGTAATTTGAAGATAAATTACCCACCCTGTCTTCCTAGGCGCGTCTGTTCGTTTCTCCGCTTTGCACGTCATGCCGTCTCTTCACTTGCTTGAGTTGCTTGGGGTCTAAACGGGACTGATATCCGTCTTAAATGATGTATTTCTCTACCAATTTCATCCGTCACCGGATGCCTCCCATAGGTTTTCCACCAACTTTATGGGTTTATAATATTCATGTAGGTTAAATTACACTTTATATTAAGTTTATGAGGAAGAATAACAGCCAAATGATACCAAGCATTTGGAAAGAGGTTTAGTGTTTTTACTAGTTAAGTTGTTATTGCGGTGAACACGAGATCATAACGTACCATGGATTGAGGTAGGTTGTCCTCTTGAGATGTCAGGACTTGTCCCTACAAAACTTCAAACTTTTTCTTGTTTTGAAACGTGTGTGATATTTCTACTCGTTTGGCGATAGGTTGAGCAGGGTCCATCATTGGTTTACATATATGCTAAAGTGGGTTTCCAGAAATGGTTATTGCCCGTAGCTTGAAGATTCGAAGTGGCAGAAGGCTACATGATATTCTTGTAGACGAGCCTGCTTTTTCAGGAACTCAGTGTTCAACCCTAGTTGGATTTTATTCTTGATGATTCTATTTGTCCGTACCAAATGTGCAACCAAAGCTGCATGATCTTGAGGTGTTCGCCCATCTGGAGGGCGACTAGATTAGAGTGCACGGATAGGCTTAGGCTCTTCTTAAATTTTTTCATGAATGCAGGTACTCTATCCATTGGTGATCTGCTAGTTTTTTTGTTATTTATCACTTCATCATACAAATGGCATCCGCGGCTGGTGAACACCCTGGCTCTCCATGTTTTCAACCGAGATTTCCTACAGTAGCTGAAGAGAACGAGACCATAAACATGGTAAAATCTGGTGATGAGTCATGCTTCGGATCTTCCGATGAAGACCAAACTCCAGAAAATCAGAAAACGGTGGATGGTTCTAAAGCACTAGATAAAGGATACCTTGAATATGGGTATGTATTTTAGATTTATATATCATAATTGACGGTACATTTGATGACTTCATGCTAATATTTGTTTCTTGATTGGCAGATGTTCCCATTACCGCCGGAGATGCCTCATTAGGGCTCCCTGTTGCAATGACATATTCAGCTGTCGACACTGTCATAATGAGGCAAAAGTAATTTTATCACATGTTTTTTGTCACTGGAACAAAAATGTTATGTGTTTATTGGAAAAACTCAGTAGGATAGTGAAATGACAAATATTGGTAGAGTGAGAGTGTAATCCTTTTTTATTTTTTGGTTGACAATGTTTAAAGCAGGGTACGTTGTGTATTTTTGTTTTTTCAAGCATCAGTTAATACTCACCTATCATGAAAATGTGGAATGACCCATATCTTTCTGTTTCCTTGTAATCAGAATAATATTTCCATTGATCAAAAGCTCAGACATGATGTCCCCAGGCAATTGATAGAGAAGGTAGGATTTTACTAGGATCCTCGTCTGTTTATTCCTATCTTGGTAATTATTTTTCATCAAGAGGATTTTGTTTTTCATATCTGGTGTGATTATTCTCTTTGTAGTTGATCAATAGGTTTCTTGAGTAACCATTTGTTTATATTTTCAGGTCATATGCTCCCTTTGCAACACTGAACAAGAGGTGTTTTTTTCTTCTTTTTATCAAGTATCTGTTTGTCAGAATAATGAGCATGACATAATTTTTGTCTATTGATGCATTAATGTGTTCTATCTTTTTCATGTTGATGAATATTTTGGTTATAGGCTCAACAACTCTGCGAAAATTGTGGTGTATGCATGGGAAGATACTTTTGCGGAATTTGCAAGCTGTTTGATGATGATGTAAGTAGGATGCATCCGCTCATCTCTTTGTTTATTGTATGTTGCATGGGCATCTTATAATGTTGAACCATTAAAAAATATGATAGTTCACCAACACATTTTATTTGTAATTTTGCAGACATCTAAACAGCAGTATCATTGTGATGGTTGTGGCATCTGCAGGTACTTATTCCCTTTATTCCACATTTTTTTTTCATCATAGAAATCACATTTTTATTTTGGCTAATTTATTGCAGGATTGGGGGCTCCAAGAACTTTTTTCACTGTAATAAATGTGGTATAGTGTTTACCCCTCCTGGACATTTGACATGAATTTTTGTCTAAGCTCGGTAACATAGAAGCATTTGAAATTATATTATCTCACTTTTATCTATGCTATAATCTAGGTTGCTGCTACTCAGTTCTTCTGAGAAGCACACATTCGTGCGTTGAGAGGGCAATGCACCAAGATTGTCCTGTTTGTTCTGAGGTAATTTAAATTATATCCTTTGCTTAAATGGATACTTACTTATTTGGCCTTAAAAGCCATAGCTGAAACATATTACTAGCTCATCATCATATGCAGTATCTCTTTGAGTCGAGGAATGATGTCATTGCTTTAAAATGCGGACACACCATTCACAAGGCATGTATGAAAGAAATGCAGGATCACTATCAGTATGTATTCTTCTCTCTCACTCACTCACTCACTCTCTGTGCGTGTTTGTATGTGTGAATAATTTCCTTAGCTTGACAGCTCATTTGAAATTGGCTCGATGGTTTGAACAGGTACACCTGCCCCATATGTTCCAAGTCGGTGTGTGATATGTCGAAAGTGTGGGAGAAGTTTGATATAGAGATAGCAGCTACACCCATGCCTCCGGATTGTGAAAATAAGATGGTATTTCTTACCCTTTGATTCTATACCTGCACGAACGATCGGTTTACGAGTTAATAACTACACACACTCAAAAGAAAGAGCTGTTTTCAAAATTACAAATAAAATAGAAAGGGGCTATATGCAAATTTTGAAAGTTTTCTTGTACTGTATGAAATATTGAAATGATGTGATTGTGATGTAGGTTTGGATTCTTTGTAACGACTGTGGGTGCAATTCAGAAGTGAAGTATCACGTGATGGGACACAAATGCCCAAATTGCAAGTCTTATAATACCCGTCAAACAAGAGGCCTTGCCCGATAGAGTTGGCCCAAATAAGAACAAGAGCAGCCCAGCCCAGCCCGATTTATAATGGTCTTGTCTTGTTACTGAAAATAATATTTCTAAATTTATTATCTCAATCAACTACTCATTCAATTATTAAAATCATTTTACTTTTTCTATATAATTTAGTATATATAAATTTGGTATATATACATTTGATCATCCTCCTGAAACGTTCACGATGTCATAATTTCTTGGTATGCTTAAAGATATCTAGCATGATTTGTTCAATTTCCTCCAAGTTGATGGAATCGCCTTCAACATGTGCGAAATTATGCGACCAATTTTACAATTGTTTAGCACTTCTAATTAAAATACGTACTAGGTGGAATAAAATGTGACCATTGAAAACACTAGTCGAGCGTTGAGTGATATAAGACGACATGTGAAATTGAACAAGTTAATCGTTAAGTTAGTTAAGTTAAGTGATACTCCCTCCGGCCATTAATAGATATCATATTTGCTGGACACGAAGTTTAAGAAAATTATTATTTTCTAATTTTTTAATTAAAAAGTAAAGAGTAAAAATATATTTTAAAAGTGAAAAGTAAAGTAGTTGTGAGTAAATTTAAAAAGTAGTTGGGATGAAGTAGAATAAAATTATATATTAAAATAAAAAAGTTAGAATAATTGTTTTCTTTTTTGGAATGTATCAACTAGGACATCTCTAAAAAGAAAGTATGTCAAGTGTCTTTGGACCGAGGGAGTATAACACGAAATGTGAAATTGAACAAGTCACCAATGTGCTCTAAAGTGTTTAAAACTATTTGATGAAAAAATACACTTAATCGTTAAGTCATATAAAGCAAGATGTGAAATTAAATAACAAGTCAGGATGGCCGAGTGGTCTAAGGCGCCAGACTCAAGTTCTGGTCTTCGTAAGAGGGCGTGGGTTCAAACCCCACTTCTGACAGTTGGTTTTATTTTTTCCATTTTTCTAAAATCCGCCCAATGCTCACACGGCCCAACAGTTATTATACTGGCCCACACATAATATTTGTCATTTTGAAATATCGGCCCAATTCCTAAAATTGGGAAGCCCGGCCCATCCTTTTGCCGGCAGACCGAACTAAAGTGCGAAAGGCATCTCACAACTCATATTCCAGAAAGTGATAAAAACATAACTCTCTCAGTCGGTCAACTAAGATATTTAAGCCCCAATTAACTTTTGATTTTAGTCACCGGAGAATCTATCCATGGCGACTGTCGCCGACACCCGTGGAAGCAGAGAAGCGCGCCGCCGCCGTATCGTCGAGCGAGGAGCCGACCGATTGGCCCTCATCACCGGCCGCATCCAATCCCTTCCCCCAAACCCCGACCCCGAAGAATCCCGTTCCTCAGCGTCTCTCCCTGACCGAACCCTCTCCGGTAACTTCCCCCAACTTTTTTTTGCCGTTTATTTTATCTTTAGAGTGTGAAGTGTTGGAATGAATGCAAAATACAGTACTTTGATTGTGATGGGTAAAACAAATGTTTACCAGAAAAAGCGTAGCATCCAGTATGTATGCTCTTAGGGTTCCCAAAAGGGGACGATAAGTTCTCGGTTTTCGGATTTTTATTTGCACTATTAGAAATACTGAAATCGCATATGGCATTTGTTATTTGTTTTGGCATTGTATGGAATAATCATTATTGGAAGATATCCAGCAAAATTAACTGTTGAAATTAGGATTTGCTCGATTAAAGTATCAATTTCTCGGTCCATTTTTTTCTTAGTAAGTGAAAACCGTTTTTGCCGATGGTACTTACTCCTGTGTTATTGTAGATGTTGCTCAGCACGAAAATGCCGCATCTAATTCAGATCATGAATCTGGCCAGCCCCGCATCTCTGATGAGACAAAAGAGCCACTGCTAGAAATCAGTAACAAAGGCAAACCCGTTTCGTCTACACCAGTGGCCCCACCTGGTGTCGAGGAAGAACAATCTCAAATCCTGGAAGAACAATCCCGAACCAAATCACCACTCATGCAAATTCCCTCCCAGGTACACCCAATCAAACAGAGCCATCGTAACTCAATCACAGCCGGTCACATCTCTGCAATTTCAGCATCGGAAAATATCCGCATGTGCTTTTCTGTAGCAGCTGCTATTTTAGTAGTTTCGTGCAGCTGTGTTATTAGGACCACGGTGGTTCTCAAGCCATTTTATCTGCTTTTGTTGACGAATATATCGGTTGTGCTTGCTCGGCTGGTTTTGGGAACAAGGGCACCAAAGGTAAGGGCAGGTCCTAAATTTAGCGGAAATGCTTTGGTTGATCAAATGGGGTTAGCTCTCGAGTCTGGTTTGCTGTTGCAGAAGATATTTGAAGCAATTTTTGTGGACTTTGGTATCTATGTAGTTGTGCTTTTATGCGGCCTCTCGTTGGTAAGAGCACTAGGGTTCTAAAGAAAAAGTTGTGTAATTCACTATTTTCTTGTGTTTTTATATGGATTGACTTGAGTTGGGCTTGAATCGTTTGTTTCTTCTCGACGATTTCAAGATGCTATGTAAGAAGTTTGTGTGGAATTTGCCAGATTTGGTTACAAATTTATATAGTTACATTACATTTCAATTATGATTTTTGGATTCAATGTGCCAGTTTCTTTAAATTTCATTACGTGGTTGACTCGATTCAACGATGCCATAAAAATTCACTGAAAACACTCGTTTGGAACACGATCAGTTTGGAAGGAAAAAATCAGATTCCAACAAACACTGAATGCAATCTATAACATATCTGGCACAAACAAAACAAACACTGAATGCAATCTATAACATATCTGGCACAAACAAAATCCGAAACAAATGTTTTCGTCATCATCCAATTTTATCCCCGCAGATCTGCTCTGTCCTATTCAAAGAATGGAACTGCAGATCCTTACTCCCAATATTTATTAGTAACAAATTTGAGAGATTCCCGAGCTTCGGGAATCGATCAATGTTTTACAAATCTGACCCCCACTTTTCCAATCTTCAACTATTTGTTATGTCAACATGATTTTCATATTAACTAATGGCTCAACTTTGAAAAGATGAGAGTAATTTTGAATTTCACATGAAATCTTCTTCGAGTTCCTGTAGAGATTTATTGGTTGATGCAATGTCCTTGTTAGACGTCATCTTCTCCGCCACCATCAGATTCTTGTAGCTCCTTAACTCAGTCTGCCTATCTTTTTCGAGCTTTTGCAACTCTTCATGGCGTTTCTGCAAAGCATTTTTCCCATGGATTCAGGTTAAAATAATAATACAGTACTATTTTGGTGTTAGAAGAAACAAAATTATCCTTTTCGATTAATTTATAAGAAACATTACTTGTATAACAAAATTAGGTATAAATCCCTAAACTGATAAGAGTTGAATTCTATTTACAACTTTATACAAACCTCAATAGGGCAGATAACCGGCTCGTACAACCACACCTAAGTGATATTGGTAGATGAGATAAAACCTTAAAACTTGCAATCACAACTTTTTACTTCTAAATTTTCGGTTGTTTTTATGACAGCCCACAAGTGAACTAAATTAATATCTCTAACCTAAGTAGAGTAGTAAACTCAAGTAGACAGAAAAACATGACTCACTTTGTCTCTCATCTGCTGCTTTCTTTCTGCTTTCTCAGCTGCATTAATTGCCTCCCGTTCAGCTGGAACACAAACAACAGACGAGTCAAATCTATGATGCTAGCAAAATGCTCAATACATTAACTTGGTCTCTCAACTAAAAGGCAACAGCATATGTAAGTATATAAGTACCTTGTAAATCTGGTTGTCTCTCAACTTTTGTCTTGTTTAGCCGGTTAACTATCTCATTTATTCTCTTTTCCACTCTCACAGTACGAACCTAGGCAAGAAAACAAGACATAAAAGAACTCCGATTACCTAGCTCAGTGAGAAGATTACTGATAGTAAAAGCAAGTGAAATGTGCACAAAGAAAATCACCGCTTTCGAGCTGTAGAAGCCAACTTGCCCAACATCCATAGACGCAGTTTTCTTCAGATTTGGCCACGGGGTGTAAACAATGTCTACATTGTTCACCTTGTTCCCTGTAAAAATTAAAGACAGCAAAAGATTTATCATCGAAACAATAGAAAATCTCACACATTACAAGAACACAATTTTTTTTTAACAAAACCTGCAACATGTGTGGTTAAAACTTGCCTTGGATAGAATTGGCTTTAACAAGTTGAACACAGTCCTCCAATACACCTTCAGGTATACCATCAATGGTTTGACCTTTGTGCAGTCTCAGATAAACATGGGCTGACGACATTTTATCAACGTGAAACCTACGGACCAAAAAAACATCATCGTCTCTGTTTTAGGTTTATTTTCAAGATTCAAACATCCAATCTCCAGCAAAATGCAACACATTCTTGACCAAATATTAAATCCTCCAACAAAATGCAAGCCCCAAATTCAAACACAATTAGAAAAAAAAACTCTGAGAATTACTTCAATCCACTTTTCCACCAATTTTTAAACGCATAAAAAAATTCAAAAAACAATCTCACATTTCCTTGAATATCAACTCTACAATTGAAAACCAAATTCAATTTGAAAAAATAAATAAATAATTAGAAAGATTAGAAAAAATGGAAGAGTACCAAATGTCTTCGGGGAAACCATATTTGATAAGCTCCTCGTTTTCGTATTTGTCTAAGCCCATGAAAATTGTGTAGTCCCCCGCGTCAGGTCGCGCCTTGAAGTAGAACACCATATCTCCTTTCTCTCTCTGTAACTAGCTAGGGTTTCTAATTTTTCTCATTTCTCTGATTGTATATTTGTATGAACAATTGAAGCCTACGGGCTATAGAGCATGCGATCCTTTTTTTTTTATTTTTTTCTTTATTAAAAAAGAAGAAGATAAAATTGAAAAAAAAAAACATTAGCTGTAATAATAATAATAATAATAATAATAATAATAATATTTGGAGAAGGTGCCTTTAATTCTTATTGGTCAACCACACCACGCCTGCATGCATGTTTTTTTTATTGTTTGAATTTTTATTTATTTATTTATTTATTAGGTGCCGTCATGATATATATTATTGAGAGATCAGAAATTTGCTTTTATTCTCAAAGAATAGAATATAAAAATAGTGTATTACAAAATTAATACTCTCTGTCTAATATTTATATTAATGGGTAATACTTTTATTTTTGGGTTGTCACATATATCAATGATCGCTCCTCATTTAAAGAAATAATTATTTATATTTTTTAATTTAAAATAATATAGTATATATTTTTACCTTTTTATTTTATTATTTAAACAATATTCTCAACTACTTATTTTATCAAATTAAAATTACATTTGTACTCTAATTATTTGATCAAAAAGTCATTAACACTATACATTTTTAATTATCATGTTCGATCACACGTGACCATTGTTGCGAGACGAATGAAGTACAATATTTTATCTATTTAGTTGAAAGTGTTATCATATTTTTTAGATATAATTAAGAAATAATATATTTTTGAGTCCTGTGAATTTTTGGTCAAAATGATAAGTATTGTGTGTTTTTTGTGCTAGGTTATAAAACTAGGAGTTTTTTACACCAATTGTAATAGAATGGTCTAATATACCCCTCAAACTTAATAAAAAAAATACAAAAAAGAATAAAAGAACACAAAAAAAATTGGTCCCCCTCTTTTTCTTTTCTCTCTCCACGAAACCGCCGCCTCCTTTGAAACTTCAGCAACGATTTCGAACAATTCATCACCGGAGCAATGTCATCGTCGGCGACACCATCTGATTCCGAGCATGAGGAAGAACAACAACAACAAGAACCGAGTCTTCAACCTCCGGTAATTCCCAAATCCGAAACCCTTTTTTTTCAATTTTTTTTTTCGAAAATTCGAGCAATGTGATGGATTATATTGTGCTTTAGATGCTTGGTTGAGTTGTTTGTTGATTTAGAACTGTAATGTGGCCATAATTGTTCTGAAAATTTGATTTTTCCGATTTTGTTTATGGTTACTCGAATCGAGTAACCTCTGTTTTTTTGTAACAGACGTTCGAGTAACTATGATTACTCGAACGGTTACTTGAATTCGAGTAACCCGAACTCTACTCTAATTCGGGTAAACCATCGACCAACGTATTCGTGTAGTGCCATTCGACCAACCCCGTCGACTAACCCATTCGATTAACCTCTTCGAGCAGTCAGCTCTTGATTAGTCGATGGTGTTAATCGAATGGGGTTAATTGAATGGGTTGGTCGAATACGTTGGTCGATGGTGTTACTCGAAAACGTTGGTCGATGGTGTTACTCGAACACGTTGGTCGATGGGGTTACTCGAAATAGGTTGGTCGATGGAGGCAGAAACTTTTTTTTTGTTTGTTTTGATCCTATTAATCTGTTTTTAATCGATTCGGTTCTCCATTTGTGCAGGCTGGTTTCCGATGGAGGAGACCGGATTTCGTCGACATTTCGAGGGCGATAAATTGCGGCGATCGACGAGGCGTTTTGAAAAACGTACGAGATACTCTTAGGGAGGTTGGTGGAGACGAGGGCCTCGCGGAGTACGAACAGACGTATCTCTTCAGTCAGTTCCTTTCCATGCCCAGTGCAGACCGATCGAACAAACCTCTGCACAAACTGCTATCGAGAGAGATCGTTAGCAAGAGCAGAATACCAGAGTTTGAGCACTGGTTTGCTATCGGGGATCGTATTGTGAAGTTCCGAGCACAAGAATACGCCCTGATCACCGGCCTGCGCTTCGGGGATAGTAACTTCGATCCCACAGACAAAGGTCATGAAGCTCCCATTACAGGCATCCATCGGAGGTTATTCCGTTGCAGAGTGATGAAGATTGAAGCACTGCTGAGTTCGTTCAATGGTCTGCGGATGGGCCACGAGCTAGGTGATTATTTCAAGGTTGCCAACATCCTGATTCTCTACTTCGTTCTGATTGGTCGAGAGAAACTGGATGTCGAGAACTGGGTCTGGACACTGGTGGAGGATCACGATGGCTGGGAGTGGTTTCCTTGGGGTTCTTACACGTTCCAGAACTTCTCGCACTACATCAGCATTACTGGGATGGCAGCTGATCAGGCCGAGAAAGCGGCTTATCACTTTTACGGTCCAGTTTGGGCCTTCCAGTGTTGGGCCTTCGAGGCCTTTCCTGCTTTAGGGAGACAGTGCGCTACTCGGAGCCAAGAGACGCGAAGGCCCCGGTTTTTGCATTGGACGCAGAGGAAGACGAACTTCGATTTCACGGATTATTTCGAGGATGAGCATGTAACCGTCAATCTGTTTTTGTTAATAATTTTGAATTAATAATTTTATCGATTATCTAATAATTTTTTTTTTAATTGTTTTCTTTTAGCTTGAAGTGCACGAGACCCTCACACCGACACCGGAGGAGGAGGAGATGATGTATTACAGGAGTTTGACGGAGGCCGGTGAGCTGTATGCCGTCCCGTACCAGCCTCCCCTCCGCTTAACTCACGCAGCGGCAGCAGCGCCGGCACGAGCACCGGCACCGAAGAAACAGATGGAGAAAAAGAAGAAGAAGAAGCTTGTGGACCGTGTGGCCGAAAGCGTGGCCAAGACATTCAAGAAGGCGGCGACAGGTATCCGCACGCGTGACGATGTCACGCCTAGCTCTTCAGCAGAGAGATTAGAGAGACGTAAATCTCGGAAAGCTCGACATAATTCTCCGCCTCCTCGACATGCTTCTCCTACTATTCCTCCTCGAGGTTCTTCTCCTCCTGCTCGAGATGCTACTCCTCCTCCTCGAGATGCTACTCCTCCTGAGTCTCGAGCTGCACATGCATCTGAGAGAGTGGTGGACGATGATCCACCTATTTATCGTCGGAGTGACCTCGAGAGGATCTTGTTCGACACGTCCGAGAAGGGATTCACGACTCACATCGTGAAGGCCGTCACGGAGAGCGTGACGAAGAGTGTCACGGAGAGCTTGCTCTCCAAAATGAAGGGCTTCTTCGGTATGAGACGACACTCGCAGCCACGGCCTTATCCCTCGAGGCCAGTGTACGAAGAGCCTTCCTCGCCACCTCGGACTTCACCTCCTCGTCATGCCTACCACGCATCGGACATTGCTGAGACTTCTTTGAGCAGAGCACCAGCTCGATTCTCGACGTCGGCGATGCCTGACCCTCGGTATTCATATGCAGACGCTGACGCATGGATGCGTTACCGCATGCAGCCCCAGCCCCAGGTGCCTCCGGCCTATCCGTTTGAGTATCCATTCGAGAGTTACCAGATGTCGGGTACATTCGGTCCATTCCAGGGTCCAGTCTTTCCATTCCAGGGTTATCAGATGCCGCCACCGGCCTATCCATTTGAGTCCCCCAGCTACCGCACGCCTCCGTCGATTGTTCCTTTTGATCTGGAGACGTCCAGCACTCCGACACCACCTGTTGTGGTCGATGTCGAGACCCATACTGGGAGGACCTTTGATATCTTCTCACAGCCAGCTGCTGATGACGAGGAGGGTGACGACGAGTATGCCGGGGACCTCGGGTGTTTCAGTGACGAGGATGACGACGACGAGGAGGAGGGTGACGAGTCCGAGCAGGATGCCGGGGAGAGCAGCCTCGGACCTCGTGTTGTTCAGCCTTCCAAGTTCCTGCGTAGCCCTTTCATCCGACAGTTCACCAGGGCACGCGGTAGAAGAAGCTGGAAGCTGTACGATGTGTACAGAGCAACGGGGCCCGATTCCTGCGTTAGGGTGAGGTGCTGTGATGATTTGATCCTTGATCAGAAATTCTTCGACGATGTGGAAAATCCCTCTGTTTGGTTCAGCTCTCAGGTAATATTTTAAATTATAACCTTGTTAATTTATGTTTAAATATTAACAACGTGTCAATTTTCAGGTGCTCGACTTGTATATTGCGTTCATGAAAGTGAAAATCAGAACTAGGACAGGGGTGAAGGGTTACGTTCAGGCAAGTGGGCACCAGATCTTCGGTCCCGGCTTCTACGTAAGTGAATGTCTTTTATCTATGTTAGTTATATTTTACTTTTATCGTGTTCTTACTGACATTTAATATTTATGTCATTTTCAAAGAATGATTTCTGCATCGAATACGGGAAACTGAAGCATACAGGGACTTCGAGTGATTTCGAGCTGCGATACAAGAATTGGAAACCACCTCAGCGTATGCTAGACATTGTCGAATCGGGTCCGGCTCGTGGTGAGCATGGTTGGTACAATATCCATCAGGTATGTTAACCGAATTATGTTAATCTTTAGTTTCTATGATTTCTTATATTTTCATTGTTTGTATTTTCAATGTTTGTATGTAAGGTGGCCATGATTTGCAACATTGATAACATTCACTGGGTCGTGGCGGTCATTGATTTCGAGAACTGGACTGTCGAAGTGTATGATTCATTGTGCAATCTCAGAGCCGCACAGCTGAAGCCCCTGACAGATTTGTTGCCTCGATTGTTGAGATGCGGACACTGGTGGGACCAGCACTCGTACCTGTATGTTTCGTTCATTTCACGGTGTAGTGTAGTTTTTTTTTCTTATATGATATTGACATGAGAAGTGTTTCATTCATTTCAATGTTTTATGTTTCAGGGAGCGTAAAAAGTGTGCTTTCAAGTTTAAGCTGATGCCCAGGGCTCAACAAATAATCCAACCCGACGGAAACTCGTGTGGGCCGATTTGTTGCATGTACCTGGATCGGTTGTTCAACAAGAAACAAACTCACGAGAACAAGACTATTGATCTTCCTTACATCGTTAAGTATAGAAAGTACATTGCTAGGATGATTTATTGGTTAGCTCAGGAGGCATACACGGAAGAAGACGTACGAGCTTAGTATTTGTGTTTGAATATACTTGTTTAGGATGATTTATTGTTTAGTATTGTTGGTATTTTTGTCTTGGATGTGTTGTATATTGAATGCTTGGTTAGAATGTTGCAGGTTTGGGTTTAAAAATGTGTAAAAAAGTCTTTTTTCATTCTGCCCAGAGGTTACTCGAATGGACTGTTCCATCGAGTAACCATCGAGTAATCAAGAACAGGTCCATCGAGTAACGTATAATCAGGCCTGAATCTGCAAAAGTACTCTAAAACGGTTACTCGAAATGGTTAATCGACGGGGTTACTCGAAAGGGTTAAGCGAACGGGTTACTGGAATGAGGTTACTCGAAATAGGTTACAGGATGAGGTTACTCGAATGGACATCATCCTGTAATCATAAATCTCCAAGGTTGATCGATGGTATGTTACTCGATCAACCATCGACTAACCATCGAGTAACCACCTAAAATTAGTATTTTTTGACCTTTTTTTAGATAATTAAGTTGTTATTTGCACTAATAAGTTCAATTTAGAGCCATAAAACATTAATAAAACAGTTTAGATGATCAATCGATTCGTTTAGAGTGAAAACAAGTGAAACATGGAACATTAGTTATACTTTTCTAAATATCTTAAGTAAGTTTACAACAAACAAACTATGATATTAGTTCAATGTTGACATGTTATGGATTAGAACTCCGAAATTGATCATCAAAACATGTTTAATAAGTGTTTTTTATCATTAAGATGAAGTTACATACTCAAAAACACAATTAGAAATTAAAGAACGGCCTTAAAATTGAAAAAAATGGGTACTGTTCTTAGTTACTCGATGGTTACTCGATGGTAACCCTAATGTACTCGATGGAAACCCTAATGTACTCGAAAGGGTTAATCGAATGAAGGGTTAATCAAATGCAGGGTTACAAGATAGGGTTACTCGAATAGGTTAATCGATGGGGTTACAAGATGAGGTTAATCGAATTGGTTACAGGATGGGGTTACTCGATTAGGTTGCAAGATGGGGTTACTCGAATAGGTTACAAGATGGGGTTACTCGAATAGGTTACAAGATGGGGTTACTCGAATCGGTTAATCGATGGTGTTACAAGATGGGGTTAATCGAATTGGTTACAGGATTGGGTTACTCGAATTAGGTTAATCGATGGGGTTAATCGAATTAGGTTACTCGATGGTGTACAGAATATGCAGAATGCCTTTTCTCTTTTTTTACATCCCCTAACCTGCAAATCACATAGGTATAACAACAACCGCAAATATCCAAAGAAACACACTGCATATATCCAGAAACAAGATAACAAATCAATCCTAGTCATACGATGTAACGAGAAACACGATAACAAATCAACCAAACACAAGAAGAGCCCTCAATCCACACGCATCGGACATTTTGTTTTTGTGTGTCCCTCGATTCTGCAAATGCTGCACTTTTTCTTCTGCCTTCTTCGACCCGATTCTTGCGTTCCTGAGGCTTCCGGAGGGACATTCAAATCAACGCCTGCAGGAGGGATGTAAGCCTTGCAGTTGCGTATGTTATGTCCTACGCCCTTACATTTCGTACACACCTGCACACAAAGACGCGGTATTAGGTCTTTACTCAAACTAATGACGACACAATATTAGGTACGAAGAACAAACCTGAACACGACGACCAGACCCAGATCCCTCAACTGCAGAACGAACCCGACTCATCCGCGGACGTCCAGCCTGACTAACCACTTCCGGTGGAAGACACACGTACGAAGCTACTTCTGGAGGGACAACCCAATCATCAACGTGTGGTACTGGCACAATAGGAGTCGCATACATCTCTCTCAAGCTGCTTTGCTTGAAATAGGGGCCGACGAAATCGTACAATGAAAATCTAGCCCGTCTACACAAAGTATCAGGTTAGTGGCATTAATTAATTGAATGTTTAAAATTAAAAAAGAAGATGTAAGGAAACCGATACCATACCGTATAGCGGCAGCAGCATGACGACACGGAATAAGGTCTAAGTCGAACTCCCGACAGTCACACGTGCGTCTCGCGATATCTACGAGATAGGACCTGCCGTTTTCCTCAACTCTGAACACGGTCCCCGCACTGACCTCCCGAACAGGAAAATGATGACTCAACTGATTCTGATTAGACACCTTTGCGAATGCCTCTTCGGTCAGCTCATCCTCTCTCTCATTAGCCTTCTTTCGTTTCTCGTCAAACCATCTCTCAATCATCGCACGAATCGACTCGAGCATAGCACAAACAGGCAATCGTCGTGGCCATTTGATAGCAGCGTTGAAGACTTCGGCCGCATTCGATGTCATGAAACCATATCGTCGTGCAGCACATTTCGACCTTGCCCAGGTCTCAACACCGAGTCCAACGAGGCGCCTATAAGCACCGTCTCCACTGGCTTTCTCCAAATCAGATAAATACTTTTCAAACTCATCCACTCGATAACAGTAGGCAGCTTTGTGTACAATTGTGATCACATGAGAGCGGTACATTGCTAGATTCTTCTCGAGGTGGTGACAGCACAACGCACGGGTTGCGTGGGGATAGGCACTCCGAATGGCATTCGCGATGCTCTTGTGCTGGTCGGACACAATGAGCAGATCGTCTCCATCGTAGCAAAGCCTGAGGTTCTCTAGAAACCACGTCCACTCTAGGTCATTCTCAATCGGACCAATACCAAAGGCAAGCGGGAAAATCTGCTCGTTTCCGTCCTTCGTGACGGCAACAAATAACACACCACTGTTTTTCCCCTTCAAATGAGTGGCGTCGACTACTATGATGGGACGCAGAGTGCGCTGCTGAAATGCACTAATGCACTGCCCAAGTGCAACAAACATGTGACAGAACACGCCCTCACTGGTCGTCTGAATCTCATACCGAGTCCCTGGATTGCATTCTTTCAGCACGTGCAGATATGACGGGAGCATCTGATATGAATCCTGATAGTTGCCGTACCTCATTTCAACGGCCAGGTTCCTCGTCCGCAGGGCGAAGCTGTAATCGATCACTACTCCGTACAATCTCCTCAGATCAAAAATCATCGTCTTCGGCTTCAGTGTGATCTCATCGTCGACTAGCTGACGTGCAAAGTAAGTAGCGACAACCTTGCTCGACACGTGACGATCGGCAGTCCGACTCAAATCATTGACACACTCGTGATTCAAGTTCAGCCTCGTAATCTTCCAGAGTGTTTCGTCATTCCCAGTAGCACACAATTTGAACGGGCACTTCTCAGAACCTTGCTTGCAGACGAACGCTACCCGTTCAGTGGTCGAGCGTTTAGTGGCACACTCCACCATATGCTCCATGTGATACATCCCCACCGCTATCTTCAGATCCGATTTCGTTCGGAATGTCGAGCCGACTGCAATGTGACCATACACCAGTTCGGGAGGCTCGACCGATCGCAATGGAACCGCGGGGTCAAACTCCGGCAGTGGAATGATCCAGTTGCGCAGTGGATTATTCTGAGCATTTTGAGCTGCTTCGGGATGCTCGCCGGCTCCCACACTAGAACTCGAGGACAGATTACGGCGTGACAGAATATTTGTGATGACCCGCGGCTGTCTAATCCATTCTGTCCATTCAGTGGTCAACGACTGCAACAGATCGGTCTGACGAGCTTCTTCGTCGTCCTCGGAATTCTCAGCATGCCTCTCGCCCTCGGTCGGTACATCCGGATCCACTTCTGGAATATTCACCTCGGGGGCATTTGGTTGTGCCCCCTCTAGCATCTCGGTGACGAAAATGAAACAATCGTCCTTTTGCTCGTCTAGCATGCGGGATACATCGTCGTCGCTAAGCAAAGGACACCGCACGCTCCTAAAATCATTGCCTCGTGTTAATATGAACAACATGTACTCGATATTCGGCGGAGGGCGCAAAACGGCACGAATCTGGCTCACAAGACCATTGAGGGTAAGTTGATCCCTCCTGAAGAAAAGGCACATATCTATCCCGTCGACGTAGACCGCTCGTTCCCAACGACCACCGTAACGTATCGTGATTCGTTGATTCGACATCTACAATTACAAAAAACATTATTGAATTAGGTTAACTATTACAACATATACATATATATCGACGAAACAAACCAAAAATTACGAAAAAATGCATTTTTTGGCAAAAAACAGGCCCTGTTACTCGAATGGACTGTTCCATCGAGTAACAGGATGGACAGTTACCATCGAGTAACAGGATGCCCATTCGAGTAACAGGATGCCCATTCGAGTAACAGGATGGCCTGTTACATTCGAGTAACAGGATCATCCTGTAAAGAGGTTCGAGTAACCTCACATTACTCGAATTTGTTACTCGAATAAGGTTACTCGAACCACTAGTCGAAGGTTTTTCAGTAATGACGCATTCGAGTAACCAAGATCTTCAAAAATTCTTCGTTGCTCGATGGGTTACTCGATGGAGCGTACCATCGAGCAACCCATCGAGCAACAGACGCAGAAAATAAAAATCGCAAAAAAACTTGAACACGTACCTCTCGTTTTCGCTCGTTGAGGCACGCGTATATCCGACGGCTTTTTCCAGAATTTAACGGGGCAACATGATGGAATTTTTTGAGAGAGTTTTGAAATTTTTTTGGTAGGTTTGGATGATGAATATGGGGGATATGAATGCACAATTAAACCTACACCAAACCCTCAACTCAACAAAAAATCTGATCTCGTGGGCCCCACAAGTTATTTTGATTTTGTTTTTATTTTATTTGAGATTGTTTTTGTTTATTTTGGATTTATTTAAATAGTAAGGGTATAAGAGACATTTTATGTTCAATTGGTGTAAAAAACTCACACTTTTATAGAACGGGACTTTAAACTCATCCCTTTATCAAATGTGACTAAAAAGTCACATTCCCTCTATATTTTTACCATTTGTAAGGGCATGTACATTGGTTCACATTTTTTTGAGTTCAAACCCACTGAACTGAACTCCTACCAATGTAGGTCTCAGTTCAATTGCCCACCCCCTCTTACCCACTCACCCTCAATTGAACTCAGTTCAATAGTTTGAACTGGCTTTTTTATTTATTTTTGGCAGGCTTTTGCCACGTGCCTTTCTCCGAATGGCCAGCAAAAGTGGCGGTACTACACGCCCCAAAGAGGCGTGTGTGTGGTGGGTATCAGCTTTATTTTTCATGTACTTTTTTTGTTTTTATTCTTTTTTTTTTTTCTATTATTTATTTATTGAATGATATTTAATTAGTTAAATTAAAAATAAAAATAACCATTTATTTTTTAAATAGTTATTTTAATTTATTTTAAAATTTGATATTATGTTTTACTATATTTTTAAATTTATAATTTTTTTAATTCATTGTGTTTACAAAAGTTTTTATTATTTTGAATTTATTAAATATTGTACAAATTAATTTTTTTTAATTCTTTGCATATACAAAAGTTTTTATTATTTTAAATTTAGTAAATGTTGTACGACTATTAATTATCAAATGAAAATTTTAATATTTTTTATTTAAAATTATCAATATCTCATAAATATAATATTTTATTTAATTTATAAGAAAAATATATCTAATTATTTTTGTTAAAATATATAATTAATAATGTAACAATTTAAAAAATGTAGTATTTTATTTAAAATTAAAAAGTATCCAAAAGTAAAAGAAAATAATGGTAGGACTCATATGTTGAGTTCGAACTAAAAAAATGAATGTGAGTGTTATAATTTTGAGTTAATTTAAGTGAATAATAATTGTATTTAGAGTAAAAAATGATTGAATTAGGTAGGTGAGTATGAATTGAACCATACCAATGCGCATGCCCAAAAGTCCTAGAGGGATAACAAAGTGCTAAGCATATGTTGATGTGAATGCAATTTTTCGGTGAGACGTGTTCGATCATTAGGTAGAACAAAATTTTATTAAAATATTTTGGAGTTTGTATTCAGAGCCTCCTTGTCCACGCACATGAGGTAGGAGAGGTTCGAGAAGTCGAGCTCCGTCATCACTCGTTCGTGCTCGATCACTCGATTCAACTCCTCCTGCGTCTTTTTCTGGACCCTCGGGTTCTTGATCAGCTCGTCCATGGCCCACTCGACGGATATCGCTTTCGAGTCCATTCTTACTATGATCATGTCATGTGTACAAACGAGCTTTAGCAATGCGCTTTCGAAACACTTGATATTTCGAGAATCGGAACTCGACTCACCGAAAGAAGCCCGATTATCGAAAAAGTGTTGCTTAATTTGTTACACATTGTTGAGTTTGCCACGAAACCGAGAAGAGAAACGACGCTAGAGGATTCGGCGCCCGCCAGAGGAAAACGGCGACCGCCGTTTCTGTCCAGCGACCGCCGAAGAAGACCAACGCCCGCCGAAAAGGTCATCGAATGACGAAGTCGGGGCTGCCAAAAATCGGGGGTTTCGGCGACCGCCAGTTGGAAACGGCGGTCGCCATTTGGCCCAAGCGTAAGAATTATGGAAAATTCTATTTTTGGTCCGTTTTGGTTTCCTTCTCTTACGAGGCATAGCATGGGCGAGAATTAATGTTTCCATACATTAATTAGGTATCTCCCCTATATAAAGAGAGCTACTCCATGGGCATAAACAACACCGATTATAATTCTATAGCTATTGCGTGAGATTTGAGGGTTTAGAGCGTATATCATCCTTGTAATCGTGAAGCAATATTATAGTGAATTGTTCGTCGTTCCTCCCGTGGTTTTTCCCAGTTGGGTTTCCACGTAAATTCTTGTCTTCTCTAATTTTCGTTGATTTCTTTTCTTCGGTATTCTTGATATTATCATACTATACATCGTCCGATCTTACAACAAGTTGTATCAGAGCTAAGGATGACGAGCGTGAGGTATGACATACCGTTGCTGGATCTCAACACAAGGTTCCCGACGTGGCAATACAAGATGAGGTTAGTTCTTCGATCCCTAAAGCAAGAGGGCGCCCTCAAAGGTATTGAAAACAAGCCGACGGACATGAAGCATGAAGAGTGGGAAGAGCTCGATCAGATGGTTATGGCGACCATAGGGCTCCATGTTTCGAACGCTTTGGCGGAGGACATCATGAAAGCGAAGACAGCAAAAGAATTGTGGGAGATGCTTGAAGAGATGTGCATCACCAAGACGGTGTCAAGTAAGCACAATTTAAAGAGAAGCTTATATTTTCTCAAGATGGCGGAGGGTTCCTCTATCCCCGCGCACGTAGCGAAATTCAAGGAGAAAGTCGCCGACCTCGGCAACATTGGCGTGAAGCTCGAAGATGACGACCTCGCGTTTTGGCTCCTAATTTCGCTACCCCCTTCTATGGCGAGTTTCCGTGATACTCTCCTATATTCTCGAGATAGCCTCACGTTTAAAGACGTAACCTCGGCTCTCTCATCTAGAGAGAATATTTTGATGATGGAGAGTCCTAATTCGGGAGAGACGCCAAGCGAAGGATTGAATGTCCGTGGACGGACCAACCAGAGATCGACGGGGCAAGATAGGTCTCGATCGAAATCACGACATAGTAACAAAGTCTGCAACTATTGCAAGAAGAAGGGTCACATCAAAGCCGATTGTTATTCCTTGAAGAATAGGAAGGAAAGAGAAGGCGGCAACAACAACAACAATAATTTCGGTAAGAGTTCCGGTGAAGTTGGTGTAGCCGAGAATTATTGTGATATTCTCAATGGCTTTGGGTGAGGTCTCCAAATCAAGCGAGGAATGGATTCTAGACTCAGGATGTACGTTCCACATGTGTCCGAATCGTGGGTGGTTCGATACTTTTGAAAAGGTGGAGCAAGGTGCGGTGACTATGGGAAACAACGCGTCATGCAAGATCGAAGGGATAGGAAGCATCCGGATCAAGATGTTTGACGGCGCGATCCGCACCCTAAGCGAGGTTAGATACGTTCCCGGCTTAAAGCGGAATTTGATTTCGCTTAGTACTTTGGAGCTTAAGGGTTACTCGTTCACCGGAGAAGGTGGAGTCGTGAAGGTTGCCAGCGGTTCGTTGGTGGTTATGAGAGGTGAACGTAAGTCAAATAGACTTTATGTTCTTGAAGGAGCCACGGTGAAAGGTGAAGTAGCCGTAGGTGATTCCAAGGTCCCGGATGTCGATACAACGAGACTTTGGCATATGCGTCTAGGGCATATGAGTGATTCCGGAATGGCCGAGTTGAGTAGACAAGGGCTTCTTGGAGATAAGGGCTTGTCGAAGTTGGAGTTCTGTGAGCAGTGCGTCTATGGGAAGCAAACGAGAGTGAAGTTCACTACCGGCACTCACACGACTAAAGAGATACTCGGAGATTGGAAGGTGATGATAGAGAAACAAACCGGGAAAGTCGTGAAGAACCTACGTACGGACAATGGCCTAGAATTTGTGTCCGAAGAATTCAACCAATTCTGCAAGATTTCGGGGATTGTGAGACACCACACTGTGAGATACACGCCCCAGCAAAACGGAGTAGCCGAGAGAATGAATCGCACGATTATGGACAAGGTACGTTGCTTGTTAGCAACTTCTGGGTTGAGTAAAGGTTTTTGGGCTGAAGCGGCTTCTTTAGCATGTTACCTTATCAACCGTTCCCCGTCCATGGCGATTAACAAGAAGACTCCACAAGAATTGTGGAAGGGGTCTCCGGCGAATTATGAGGACTTGAGGGTGTTTGGGTGTCCGGCCTACATGCATGTCAACGACGGGAAATTGAGTGCACGTTCTGAGAAGTGCATATTCGTTGGTTTTAAGGAAGGAGTTAAAGGATAAAAGCTTTGGTGTCCAGAGACGAAGAAGATCATTCTAAGCCGTGATGTAGTCTTCGATGAGGCTTCTATGATTGGTGATCGGACGTCTAAAGGGAATCTCGAGGTTCCAAGTACTCCTATTGAGGTGGAGCCGGACAGGGTGCAAGAGGAAGATGATGGGTCAAGTTCCCCGACCGATGAGACGAGTAGTTCGACTACTCCGGAAGATCCAAAAGAGCCGCAATGCATAGCACGAGATAGGCCAAGGCGTGAGAGTCGACCACCTAAAAGGTTAGCTGATTATGAGTTAGTGGCCTATGCTCTAAACGTAGCCGATGAAGTTGATTCGTATGAGGAGCCTTCCTCGTATGCCGAAGCGGTTGCGTGTAATGACTCAAGTAAGTGGGTCTTGGCTATGCAAGAGGAGATGAAATCTCTTCATAAGAATGGCACTTGGGAGTTGGTTGATCTCCCTAAAGGCAAGAAGGCCATCAAGTGCAAATGGATCTTCAAGAAGAAGGAGGGCATCCCTGGGGTTGAGGACGAGAGATACAAAGTGAGATTGGTGGCTAAGGGTTTTAGCCAAATTCCCAGAGTAGATTTCAATGATGTGTTTTCACCAGTGGTCAAGCATAGCTCGATTCGGGCAATTCTAGGCATTGTAGCAATGCATGATTTGGAGCTTGAGCAAATGGATGTGAAAACGGCCTTTCTACATGGGGAGCTCGATGAAGATATCTACATGATCCAACCCGAGGGGTTCGAGGGTTCAAACCAAGAGAACAAGGTGTGTTTTCTCAAGAAGTCCTTATATGGTTTGAAACAGTCTCCTAGACAATGGTATAAACGTTTCGATACGTTTATGATTAAGAATGGTTTCCGAAGGAGCTCATATGATAGTTGTGTGTATTTCCGGAAAGGTCGTGATGGGTCTTTAGTCTATCTTCTCCTCTACGTCGACGATATGTTGATAGCGGCTAAGGATAAGTCGGAGGTGGAGAGAGTCAAGGCACAACTTAGTAAGGAGTTCGAGATGAAGGATCTTGGTGCGGCAAAGAAGATCCTAGGAATGGAAATCACAAGAGATCGAAGAGATGGCAAGTTGTATCTTGGCCAAAAGGGGTATATAGAGAAGGTGCTACGTCGGTTCAACCTTGAGAATGCGAACCCGGTAAGTACTCCCCTTGGAACAAAATTTAGACTTACCTCTGCTTACTCTCCGACTACGGAGAAGGACATCGAGGATATGGCTCGAGTCCCCTATTCCAATGCCGTTGGGTCCTTGATGTATGCAATGGTGTGTACTCGTCCGGATTTGGCCCACGCCGTGAGTGCCGTGAGTCGGTATATGGCGAATCCGGGAAGAGAGCATTGGAAGGCGGTGCAGTGGGTGTTGCGCTACTTGAGAGGTACGTCTAACAAGAAGTTAGTGTTCAGGAGGAATCAAGAAGATGTTCGGGGATTCGTGGATTCCGACTATGGCGGTGATCTAGATAAAAGAAGATCTCTTACCGGGTATGTTTTTACCATTGGTGGGTGTGCCATTAGTTGGAAAGCTATTTTGCAAATTACGGTGGCTTTATCTACTACCGAGGCGGAGTATATGGCGGTCACCGAGGCTTGCAAGGAGGCGTTGTGGTTAAGAGGTTGGTTTAGAGAGCTCTCGAAGGGTTCAAAGACGACGTCCATCTTTTGTGATAGTCAAAGTGCTATTTGCCTCACAAAAGATCAAGTGTTCCATGAGAGAACGAAGCACATTGATATTCGTTATCACTTTGTCCGTGAGGTGATCGCTCGAGGCGATATTAAGGTGAGTAAGATTAGTACTCACGATAATCCAGCGGACATGTTGACGAAGAGTTTACCCGCAACCAAGTTTGAGCTTTGCTCTAGCTTGGTTGGACTTCGATCGAGAGATTAAGCCCTTAGGGGCTTTTGGAGGAAGACAGAAGGCGAAGGAAGTTCGCGGTTTAGTGCCAAGGTGGAGATTTGTTGAGTTTGCCACGAAACCGAGAAGAGAAACGACGCTGGAGGATTCGGCGCCCGCCAGAGGAAAACGGCGATCGCCGTTTCTGTCCAGCGACCGCCGAAGAAGACCAACGCCCGCCGAAAAGGTCATCGAATGACGAAGTCGGGGCTGCCCAAAAATCGGGGGTTTCGGCGACCGCCGAATCTGTCCTGCGACCGCCAGTTGGAAACGGCGGTCGCCATTTGGCCCAGGCGTAAGAATTATGGAAAATTCTATTTTTGGTCCGTTTTAGTTTCCTTCTCCTACGAGGCATAGCATGGGCGAGAATTAATGTTTCCATACATTAATTAAGTCTCTCCCCTATATAAAGAGAGCTACTCCATGGGCATAAACAACACCGATTATAATTCTATAGCTATTGCGTGAGATTTGAGGGTTTAGAGCGTATATCATCCTTGTAATCGTGAAGCAATATTATAGTGAATTGTTCGTCGTTCCTCCCGTGGTTTTTCCCAGTTGGGTTTCCACGTAAATTCTTGTCTTCTCTAATTTTCGTTGATTTCTTTTCTTCGGTATTCTTGATATTATCATACTATACATCGTCCGATCTTACAACACACATCCATTTGAAATGATACACTGATCCGAAAATGAGTGCAGTATTTAGAAGTTAGTGTAAGATTAATACACTATGATAGAACCAAATAAACCGACAACTAAAAATATATGCAGTAGGAGCCAAATAACTGCTGCCAAGCCCTAACCAAAAAATAAAAGTAGAAAAACCAATACGCATTGTGTCTGTGAATAAACAGGGGCCCAAGCAACTACTCAAAATAACGACCAAGTTGATAATTACAAAGCAGTGTGTTGATATGGATAAAACGAGCAAAAACAAAAAACACTCCATGAAGTTGACCTATGATGAGCGACTTGAGAAAAACATATGGTAAAAAACACACACTGCTCATCGATTTTACATGAATTTTCAAAGCCACTGCAGAGAAATTCAATTTCATGGATCAAAGATGGATGACTGATCGAAATTTCATAGGCACGATGTAACAAATTCAATTACATGAAGATTTTTGGGTTGATTGATCGAATAGATAGAGACACTACCTATACAAGCAAAAAGATTTTAACAAAATGGATTACCTGCGGCTTCAAGAAGAACAAAGATCGGATGCACGGCTAGTTAATGTGAAAATTTTGAGAAAAAAAATCTCAGTCCCAAGCTACTTACCGTAAAGAGAATACGTGATTGATATGAATAATTTTGTCCTAAAACTATTAAGATTTCAGCCATCAATTATTCATTAATCAATTATATAAGGTATGTAATAAAATGAATATAAGATGGTTAAAATATAAAGGTTAAAAAGGTCATATCAAATTTGAATAGATTACCTAAAATGTGATTAGATTAAATATCATGATATTTAATTATATAAATATAATAATTTAATTACCTTTTTTAATAGAAAGTTAAAGTATAAAAGTTTTTTTTAAATCTAAAACTTATTCTAATTTTTTCTCTAAATTACTCTTTTTTTTTAATTAATATTGTTACATTCAATAATTACAAAATCATTTGATTTAGTATTATTAAGAATTATTTAATTAATATTATTAAGGTCAACTGGGGCAAATGGTCTCCATGAGAATTGAGAATTAAGGTCAACCGGGGCAAATGGTCTCCATGAGAATTGAGAATGGTCTTACTAGTGAGTTTTTATTTGGAGGGTATTTTGGGATTCATGTTGAGAAGGATGGCATTTTTCCAAAAAAAAAAAAAATTAAAAAAATAAGTACATAATCAAATACTACTATGAAGTGAAACAAGTCATTTAAGTGTATTATTTAACTACATTCAGTTAAACAAAAGAACTGTACAGAATGGTGCAAACTGCCCAGGGACACATAGCTGCCCTTGTACATGCCTCCGACTAACCACCGGGCCCCGTTCCCCAAATCGACACGTCAGATTCGTAACTTTAGTCGAGCACAACCCATCAGACAAAGACTCAGCATCTCTCAACACCATTCGACTCTTTTTAACCAATCCCGTCGACTCTCTCTGATCACTCAAAACCACATTAGGTATCCGCAGCTTAGAAAAAGACGGACTCCCCACTTCCTTATAAAACTCCTCCATCCTCTCAGATGGCATCTCGATCTTCCTAAATCGACCCATCACTCGATTCGCCTCTTTGTTCAATCCGGCAGCTCGCCAGGCCTCCGCAATCAGCATAAAAGTGCTTTTCTCAGGTCGAACATTAAATTTTTCCATTAACTGCAGCACCTCCTCAGCTTTCCCCGGCTTCTTGTTCTCTGCATAACCCCCGATTAGTGTTTCGAAAGTCTTTAAATTTGGGGAAATTCCGCTTTCGACCATCTTTCCAAAAACCCTAATCCCCGACTCCATTGACCCATTGCTGCACCACCCGCTTATGATGGTGGTGAAGATCACCACGTTTGGGCTAACATGGGATCTCTTCATGGCATCCAGGAGTAGTTCGGCCCGTTCGGGCTCTTGGGCCCGCACGTAGCCTTTGGCTAGGATGCTGTACGCGTGTACGTCGGGCTTGATGCCGGCCCGAACCATGTCATCGAAGATTTCGCGACACTTGATCATGTAACCCGCAGCACTCCACGCGTTCATGATGGTGCTAAAAGTGATCACATCCGGTTTCACTCCGAATTCTTCCATTAAGGAAAGAACCTATGAAATCGGAAAATGGAGATGATGAGAAAAACAATTATTTAATTTTAAACGGTAAATGCAACAAAAATGTATATCTATTATGTGTTAAAATAGTTTAGAATCTTTAGATTACCTCGTCAACCCCGTTCCTATCTGACAGATCAAGAAACCCTTTGACCAACGAGTTGAAAACAACAAGATTAGGCCGCAACCCGAGTTCTCTCATCTTATACACGAATCTCAACGCATCCCTTATTTTACCTTCCTTGCAGTAACCGGAAATTATAATGCCACAAGTCCTTTCGTTCGGCCCCACGCCATTTTCATGCATCTCCAGAACCACGCCCTCGGCCTCTTTAGTTCGTCCGTTCTGAACGTAAGCCGAAACCAAAGTATTATAAGTAATGGCATCAGGCTCTATACCATACCCTGACATTTTCGACACTAAATACCGGGCCTCCTTGATATTGTTCTTGTTGCACCAAGCTCGAACAAGAACATTGTATGTCCGCAGATTAGGCTTTATATTCTCCTCTCTAGACATTAGCTCCATAATCTTCAGAGACTCTTCGGGCATTCTGCAAAGCCCGTATCCTTTGATCAAGGTGTTGAAAGTGCTGATTGAGGGTTTCATTCCGTGCTCCTCCTTCATGCTTTCGAACATTTGCATGGCTTTCTCCATGTTACCAGACTCGGCAAAAGCATTCACTACAGCGTTGAAGTAAACGGAGTCGATCTCAAGCCCCTTCTTTTCTACTTGGGAGATGATTGGGTTTATGTACTCAAATCGTTTTTGGGCGGTTAGTGAGGCTAAGAGTGTCGTGTATGTTATGAGGGTCGGCTTGTGTCCTCCTTGGATAAGGTTGTTGAAAACAGACACTGCTTCTTGGGGTTTTCCTTTTTCTAGAAGAGTGTTCATCAGTTTCGTTCTTGATCGGACAGTTTTACAGCTCTCGTCGGCCATGCAGCATGTACAGAGGGTCGACTCTGGTGGTGGTTGAAATTGTATCTTCTCATCACGTGTTTTTTCCTGCAATTATGCAACATTATTTGATGACATCAGCGAATTCCGTCAAGTCAACAAGCGAAATGTAGACAGAGTATATATCCTTTTTTTGTCAATATCACAAGACACGAGGGTAGCTTTTGTAAATATCCATAATGAATGTTGATTACGATTACCTTGATAGGAAGCTCTTGAACTAGCTCGTCCTTGAGGATGAAAGCCCTGCCTTGGTTTTTCCCTTTTATCTCAGAATCCGACCTCTCTTTATCAAAGTCCTCGAGGTAGCCCATCAGTTATCTAAATGTTTAGGCAATTTAAGCTCCTTTTTTTTATTCATAATTAAGATTCAAGAAATAGACAGTACTGTAAAGGCTCCAATACGATTCCCACAGAAAAAAATGTTCATAGAGAAAAAGAAATCTGCAATTCATAATGCCACTCAAAGTAAATAAATGTCTGGACGTTGTAAGAAATAAGCTGCAACACGAAATAAAGAATAACAATCAATCACATAAATCACGCGGGTCATAAAACAATAATAATGTGAGACAGGCAACAATGGTTGGTGTTTACTAAAAAAACGTTTAAAATAGTTACTTCGGAAAAGATACATTCTTTTAAACTACAACATAATGTACAGTTAACGTGAATTCACGTAAATTGCAAACGTCAATGAACTTATATGATCTATTTGACGTGAACGCGTGAAGTTTACACACGAGAATAAGTGCCATTTGGCTCTCGATTTATATCGAAGAATGATGGGGTACCGAATATCAAATAAGAAAATTACGGCAATATAGTAGTAATAGTTACCCCTAAGCTCGACTTTTGCAGGAATGTACAAAGAGAACAGCTATCATCTCCCGTTTCCAACTTCTTGATCATCTCAAATAAGGTATAAATCAAAATCAAAGTAGTCAAATTGGCACTATAAATGGGTTTTGAGTCTGATAATTGATATAGTTAATAAATTCCATTCATATCTGAGATCACTGCTGAGCTCCCTATTTGCATGATGACAAACAAATGATACGAGGATTTTACGAAGAAAAAACACTCAAGTATGACACACATAATCTCATGTGGGTTCATGTATACCATATCCTAAACACACCTTAGATAATTACGAGTTTATGACACCATCACACACACATGCAAGAACAAAAAACAGAATGAAAATAAACTGCAAAACTCAAGAAATTAACTCTGTCAAGTTCATATCAAACAAGAACCCATTTCTCTGTTTAATCAAAAATCAAGAAATTAAACCCATCAAGAAACGAACTTTATCATCCCTAACCAAAATGAGCCCTGAAACCCAAAAACTGGATTTCAACAAAATCGAGAAAACCTTAATCACCCCCAATTTTTTTCCGATTGGATTGAGGAAAAATTGAACATAGAGAACAAACACTGATTCAATACCTGTATCTAACTCGGCACAGAGCGATTGAAGCCAACAGACGAACAACTAGAAAATATGCAATGGGAAGTGAAAATTAGCAGAATGATTAATTTATAGTGCGTGGAAAATTCCAGGATCAAAGGAAAAAAATATAATGGGCAAGGAAAAATCTTATCCACATGTTTATCATTGAAATCTAAAATCGAAAGGAATGCTATTTTTTTTAAATGTGTTTAGCAGATAAGGGAGCTGTGACTGTGAGGCGAGGACTGGAGAAAAAACACACCAGGAGAAGACACGAGGAATATGGATATGTCCACAAAACAAAACAAAACAAAAATGAAAATGTATTTTCTTGATTATTTTATCATTTTCAAATTATTGAATCGATTCATCCGTTTTTATAAATGGGTTGAATCTCAAATTGTCACATTTATTAGTATTTATTTTGAGCTAATTTATTTACATGATCATTCATCTTAATTGTTTTTATATTTTACATTTTTTTTTCAATATTTTAAAATTTACTAAACAATTGACTATATATTCATAATTCACATCACACCTTATAACTATACCACAATTTCCAACATATTATAATCAAGAACACATATTAAAAGAGCAAGTGAGTCTAAGATTCACTCCTTGATTGATTTTGAATCCTCACACAAGGCCGTTAGTAGATCTTGATATCACCGTGGTATTGTATCGGTCACTACCAAACCAACCTCCTCGTACAAACTCCTTACAATCTTCCTTCTTGTTGTCATCATCTCTTTCGAGCTTAAGTTTTTCAAGATATAGCACTCCGACTCTTTTTCTTGCAGAAGTGGAATACATTGTTTCCATATATGTCGTGACTTTGATCGAGCTCTACCCTCCGAACTGCCCTTCTTCTTACGGGTGCGTTCACGAACATTATGTTCTTCACCTGATGCCTCATCAGAACTACTCATGATTATTGAATTCATGTTCTACTTGACGTACAATATCCTAAAAGTCGCTTAGGAAGTCAGTTGCGAACATAGTACCCATAGAGTCCACTCCAATTGGATCTATCGAGATATCCTATAGAAAAAAGTGGAAAATTTTACACTCTTTGTTCTCTAATCAGATCGCTAGCTAGCTAAGGATTGAACTTGATCCAATCCTACTCCTAACATATCTAAACATTCACGAGTTTCTTTTGGATCAATAATGCATTTTTTTACGAAGACGTTAACAAAGGGATTCGTGACGCTAGAGTTCCCTGAATCTTGCAATTTAAGCATGATAACACAGTATTAGATTTGAGAGATTAGTCCATAAATGAATTTTCTAGGACCCGGCCTCTCCCATGCATATTAATATTTTTTCTGTCCCAACACAGTTGTCATATTTTTCTTTGTAAATTACAAAGGAACTGTTGACAGATATGTAGTATACTTGTATACTATTAATTTAGAAAGTACCTTTAGGTTTGGCCTAATTTTAAGTGTACAAAAATACCCTTCAACGGGAAACTACAATCGTTTTAGAGGAATTTCAAAGGATAACAAAAAAACAAGGCGGGAAAATGTAGGATAAATACTCCAACCTATATAATCAGACCGGGTTGAATAATCAAGTCAGTGATTATCTTAAGGGGTATGTGAATGTTGGCTTTAAATTACTTATTTTTTACTTTTTGGCTTTAAATTACTTAATTTTTTCTTATTTTTATTATAATTCTTTTTTTTACTAAAGTAATTTTTTGATTTTCATTTTTAAAAATGTGTGAAATATATATTTGAAACGTATAGAGTAGTTTTTAATGACTTTTGACCTTTGGTTGTTGCTCTTTGTGAGCTGCCTTTGCTTTCAATATTTCTTAAACATTGTTGATTAATTTTTTCCATTATTTTCTTGTAGAAAATAGGTCTGAAATTTATGTCAAAAAGCCGAGATCTTCTTGCATCAATTAAATTCAAATGAATATGCTCACACTTTATTTATTAAGTATAATGATACAACATCATTATTTCATTCATCTTTTAGAAAAATAAATACACACTCAAGTGCCAAAATTGAAGACCTTAACTTAATTAATTACAAAAAATATATATATAAAATAAAAAATAAGTTGATGTATTGCATATATATATTCTCTTCTTCCAACCTCAACAAGTCAAAGAAACTTCATCATTTCTTCCAAACTAACTGATCATATCCACCCTAGGTCAACACTATATATATGCTACCACATCAATTTATCAAAATTAATCAAATAATGACTTGGGCTATAATTAAATATCAATAAAATTAATGTTGGAAAAATAATTAGAAATTGTTAAAAGAAACATGGCTTCTTCTCTTCCCTCCAAGAAGCTTCTAAATCATCGGCAATATTTTTAGCATCAATTGATGTCCCGAGAAGACCGCGCTTGGCGAACCCCGCTGCATACAGCCCATGCTCGCCTTTCCAGCCGTTCGGAAAGGGCTGTTTCGGAAATCCGTCTTTTTCCGAGAACATCTTATTTTCCTGAAAAATTAAATAAAGATAATAATATCAATTATAAAATTCATACAAATATTGTACAAGAGTACTAATTAAAAAGAAGAAATTAAGTTACATTTAGCCAAGATGGTACATTGCTTTTGTAACCGGTTGCTAGGATTATTGCATCAAAAATCTCGGTTGTTCCATCTTCGAATTCGACGAATTTTGGACCTAGTAGCCTCCTTATGCCGGGACGTATCTGCAACATTGAAACTACGATTAAAATAGTATTTTAAAATGAATATATTTTATTTATTTTATTTTATTGTTGTGAAATGATTAAATTAATTAAACACTTTGTAATAATAAGACGCCGAAAGCGAGCAGTGCGTAATCTCACCTAAATACCAAACCATCACACTCTAGAAAGAAATTAATTAAAAGAGTAATAATAAAAAAGAATATATATATATATAAATTATTAAACCATGTACCTTGATGTGTCCACTCCTGATCTTGTCTAGGGTTCCTACGTCGAGCACCGGCGTCTTTCCGGTCAAGCCCTTCAGCTCAAGCGGGCCTATTCCGGGCCGGACAATCCCGAACCGGCCCGTGTCACCAATCACGAAACGCGACACGGTGAGTAAAAATCGATCGACTAGACGAACATTGAACCACTTGAGCAGCCACATGGAGAGCCCGAACGTCGACATTCCGAGCATCTCTCTCGGTAAAATATGAACCTAATCAAAATCACAAAACAAAGTCTTTAGATTACATTAAACAATGAAAAAAAGGTAAAAGGAGCTAGCACACACAAAAGTAAAAAAAAAAAAAAAATACCTAAACTCAATAAAGCATAAAGAAAAAAGGCAAGTCAATATATAATCAAACAACTACTATTTTTTGTTTAGTTCAATTTGCAATGTCTTTAGTTAGAACTTAAATCTTTGTTACTCAATTCAAATGCTCAACAAACTGAACACTTACTGTACCCTTGACGACTAGACGAGGGTCGGCATTATGATTGCAAAGGTCCAAAGCCACCTCCATCCCCGAGTTTCCGCACCCAACGACGCACACTTTCTTCCCCTCGTACCCTTCCCCGTTCCGATACTCGCTCGTGTGAATCATCATCGACTCGCCCCCAAACTCCTCCATCCCCTCGATAAACGGGACCGCCTCGTCAGCATTCTCCCCGGTGGCCACCACCAACCACCGCGACGCGTACTCCACAACGCCGCCGCCACCCTCCTCCTCCGTCCTCACCCGCCACCACCCTCCGGCGAGCTCGGCCGACGAGACCTTCCGGTCGAAAACCGGCTTAATCTCGAAGCGCTCGGCGTAGGAGTGGAGGTAGTCGAGGAATTGGGTCCGAGAAGGGTAGTTTGGGAAGTGTTGGGGGAAGGGCATTATCGGAAGTTGGCAAAAGTGCTTAGGAAGGTGGAGCTTGAGGCGGTCGTAGGTTTTGAGCTGCCAGAGGGAGGCGATGCAGCTCGATCGCTCGAGGACGAGGGAATGGATTCCTTTGGATTTCAGGCAAGCGGCCACGGCGAGGCCGGAGGGGCCCGCGCCGACGATGATGGGGTGTGGGACCCACACAACCTTGTTCATGGGGTCGTGAGAGGATTTGCCCTCTAGCTCTCTTGAGTTTTGATGATGATCCATGAGTTTGAGTTTGAGTGTTTTTTTTAGTTTTGGGACGTATTTATAGTGTTTGGGATTTTTGATTAATTTTTGGTACGTAATTGATTAATTATGTTAAAGAAATCTATTGTTTACTTATGTCTCAAAGTCGCGAAGCAGGAATAATATTGCGAGCTACGTTTTATTTGGAAACTCGATTTACTGCATGATTAAAAAGAGCGACGAATTAGTTTTTTGACATAATAAGATTGATATCGTAAATTATTTTTTTAATATTGATTTTTACCAAATTTAATAATGGTAAAAAAATCGAGTAAAATGTATAAGTAATTTGATTTTTGTAACATATTTATGATTCTTATATAAAATATACGGAGTACTATTATATATGTATAAAATGCAGCTGATGTAAATGTGTCGTCTTGAGGAATTTTTTTAAGAGTCCTGTGGATTTTTGGTCACATTTATAAGAATTGTGAGTTTTTTGTGCTCAATTATAAGAGCATGAGTTTTTTACGCCAATTGCATTTGAAGTACCTATTATACCCTTGAAAGTAAAAGAAAAAGACAAGAATTAAAAAACATTATCTGTCCCCACTTTTTTTTTTACTCCTCTCATTCTCTCTCTCTCCCCGTAACCCAAACCCCAAACCCGCCCCCTTCACCAATTTTTTTGTTCGATTTCGAATCAACCGGAGCAATAATGTCATCGTCGGCGACACCATCTGATTCCGAGCATGAGGAAGAACAACAACAACAAGAACCGAGTCTTCAACCTCAGGTAATTCCCAAATCCGAAACCCTTTTTTTTCAATTTTTTTTTTCGAAAATTCGAGCAATGTGATGGATTATATTGTGCTTTAGATGCTTGGTTGAGTTCTTTATTGATTTAGAACTGTAATGTGGCCATAATTGTTCTGAAAATTTGATTTTTCCGATTTTGTTTATGGTTACTCGAATCGAGTAACCTCTGTTTTTTTGTAAACCATCGACCAACGTATTCGTGTAGTTCCATTCGACCAACCCCGTCGACTAACGTATTCGTGTAGTGCCATTCGACCAACCCCGTCGACTAACCCATTCGATTAACCTCTTCGAGCAGTCAGCTCTTGATTAGTCGATGGTGTTAATCGAATGGGGTTACTCGAATGGGTTGGTCGATGTGGGGTTGGTCGATGGGGTTAATCGAACACGTTGGTCGATGGGGTTACTCGAAATAGGTTGGTCGATGGAGGCAGAAACTTTTTTTTTTGTTTGTTTTGATCCTATTAATCTGTGTTTAATCGATTCGGTTCTCCATTTGTGCAGGCTGGTTTCCGATGGAGGAGACCGGATTTCGTCGACATTTCGAGGGCGATAAATTGCGGCGATCGACGAGGCGTTTTGAAAAATGTACGAGATACTCTTAGGGAGGTTGGTGGAGACGAGGGCCTCGCGGAGTACGAACAGACGTATCTCTTCAGTCAGTTCCTTCACATGCCCAGTGCAGACCGATCGAACAAACCTCTGCACAAACTGCTATCGAGAGAGATCGTTAGCAAGAGCAGAATACCAGAGTTTGAGCACTGGTTTGCTATCGGGGATCGTATTGTGAAGTTCCGAGCACAAGAATACGCCCTGATCACCGGCCTGCGCTTCGGGGATAGTAACTTCGATCCCACAGACAAAGGCCATGAAGCTCCCATTACAGGCATCCATCGGAGGTTATTCCGTTGCAGAGTGATGAAGATTGAAGCACTGCTGAGTTCGTTCAATGGTCTGCGGATGGGCCACGAGCTAGGTGATTATTTCAAGGTTGCCAACATCCTGATTCTCTACTTCGTTCTGATTGGTCGAGAGAAACTGGATGTCGAGAACTGGGTCTGGACACTGGTGGAGGATCACGATGGCTGGGAGTGGTTTCCTTGGGGTTCTTACACGTTCCAGAACTTCTCCCACTACATCAGCATTACTGGGATGGCAGCTGATCAGGCCGAGAAAGCGGCTTATCACTTTTACGGTCCAGTTTGGGCCTTCCAGTGTTGGGCCTTCGAGGCCTTTCCTGCTTTAGGGAGACAGTGCGCTACTCGGAGCCGAGAGACGCGAAGGCCCCGGTTTTTGCATTGGACGCAGAGGAAGACGAACTTCGATTTCACGGATTATTTCGAGGATGAGCAGGTAACCGTCAATCTGTTTTTGTTAATAATTTTGAATTAATAATTTTATCGATTATCTAATAAATTTTTTTTTTAATTGTTTTCTTTTAGCTTGAAGTTCACGAGACCCTCACACCGACACCGGAGGAGGAGGAGATGATGTATTACCGGAGTTTGACGGAGGCCGGTGAGCTTTATGTCGTCCCGTACCATCCTCCCCTCCGCTTAACTCACGCAGCGGCAGCGGCGCCGGCACGAGCACCGGCACCGAAGAATGCCTTTTCTGTTTTTTTACATCCCCTAACCTGCAAATCACATAGGTATAACAACAACCGCAAATATCCAAAGAAACACACTGCATATATCCAGAAACAAGATAACAAATCAATCCTAGTCATACGATGTATCGAGAAACACGATAACAAATCAACCAAACACAAGAAGAGCCCTCAATCCACACGCATCGGACATTTTGTTTTTGTGTGTCCCTCGATTCTGCAAATGCTGCACTTTTTCTTCTGCCTTCTTCGACCCGATTCTTGCGTTCCTGAGGCTTCCGGAGGGACATTCAAATCAACGCCTGCAGGAGGGATGTAAGCCTTGCAGTTGCGTATGTTATGTCCTACGCCCTTACATTTCGTACACACCTGCACACAAAGACGCGGTATTAGGTCTTTACTCAAACTAATGACGACACAATATTAGGTACGAAGAACAAACCTGAACACGACGACCAGACCCAGATCCCTCAACTGCAGAACGAACCCGACTCATCCGCGGACGTCCAGCCTGACTAACCACTTCCGGTGGAAGACACACGTACGAAGCTACTTCTGGAGGGACAACCCAATCATCAACGTGTGGTACTGGCACAATAGGAGTCGCATACATCTCTCTCAAGCTGCTTTGCTTGAAATAGGGGCCGACGAAATCGTACAATGAAAATCTAGCCCGTCTACACAAAGTATCAGGTTAGTGGCATTAATTAATTGAATGTTTAAAATTAAAAAAGAAGATGTAAGGAAACCGATATCGTCTTCGGCTTCAGTGTGATCTCATCGTCGACTAGCTGACGTGCAAAGTAAGTAGCGGCAACCTTGCTCGACACGTGACGATCGGCAGTCCGACTCAAATCATTGACACACTCGTGATTCAAGTTCAGCCTCGTAATCTTCCAGAGTGTTTCGTCATTCCCAGTAGCACACAATTTGAACGGGCACTTCTCAGAACCTTGCTTGCAGACGAACGCTACCCGTTCAGTGGTCGAGCGTTTAGTGGCACACTCCACCATATGCTCCATGTGATACATCCCCACCGCTATCTTCAGATCCGATTTCGTTCGGAATGTCGAGCCGACTGCAATGTGACCATACACCAGTTCGGGAGGCTCGACCGATCGCAATGGAACCGCGGGGTCAAACTCCGGCAGTGGAATGATCCAGTTGCGCAGTGGATTATTCTGAGCATTCTGAGCTGCTTCGGGATGCTCGCCGGCTCCCACACTAGAACTCGAGGACAGATTACGGCGTGACAGAATATTTGTGATGACCCGCGGCTGTCTAATCCATTCTGTCCATTTAGTGGTCAACGACTGCAACAGATCGGTCTGACGAGCTTCTTCGTCGTCCTCGGAATTCTCAGCATGCCTCTCGCCCTCGGTCGGTACATCCGGATCCACTTCTGGAATATTCACCTCGGGGGCATTTGGTTGTGCCTCCTCTAGCATCTCGGTGACGAAAATGAAACAATCGTCCTTTTGCTCGTCTAGCATGCGGGATACATCGTCGTCGCTAAGCAAAGGACACCGCACGCTCCTAAAATCATTGCCTCGTGTTAAGATGAACAACATGTACTCGATATTCGGCGGAGGGCGCAAAACGGCACGAATCTGTCTCACAAGACCATCGAGGGTAAGTTGATCCCTCCTGAAGAAAAGACACATATCTATCCCTTCGACGTAGACCGCTCGTTCCCAACGACCACCGTAACGTATCGTGATTCGTTGATTCGACATCTACAATTACAAAAAACATTATTGAATTAGGTTAACTAATACAACATATCCATATAAATCGACGAAACAAACCAAAAAATACGAAAAAATGCATTTTTTTGCAAAAAACAGGCCCTGTTACTCGAATGGACTGTTCCATCGAGTAACAGGATGGACAGTTCCATTCGAGTAACAGGATGGTCATTCGAGTAACCTCTATTCGAGTAACCTCATCATTTCGAGTAATCTCACATTACTCGAATCAGTGTTCCTGGAAAGAGGTTACTCGAAAAATGTTACTGAAATTAGGGTTAATCGAAAACCTACTCGAAGGCATTTCGGGTAACCTCAGTTCGATTAACCTCAATTCGAGTAATGTTTCGATTCATAAATTCTTAGTTACTCGATGGGTTGCTCGATGGTACGCGCCATCGAGTAACCCATCGAGTAACAGTCGCAGAAAAAAAATTTGCGGAAAAATTGAACACGTACCTCTCGTTTTGGCTCGTCAAGGCCCGCGTATATCCGACGGAGTTTTCCAGAATCTAACGGGGCAACATGTAGAGAGTGTTTGAGAGAATTTTGAGAGAATTTTTGAAATTTTTTGGTTTGGTTTTGGTAGGTTTGGGTGAAGATGAAGATATGAATGCACAATAAACCCACACCAAACCCTCAACCAAACAATAAATCTGATTTCGTGGGCTCCACATATATTTTTCTTTTTATTTTTTTTAAAAAGAAATATGTTTTTGTATTTTGTTTTTGTTTTTTTTTATTAATTGAAGTAATAAGGGTATAAGAGACTTTTTATTGACAATTGGTGTAAAAAACTCACACTTTTATAAGGGGGGACTTTAAACTCATCCCCTTATCAAATGTGACTAAAAAGTCACATTCCCACTTTTTTTAACTGCGACATTTCGCGTTTTATTTTCGTAACACCAAACTCTGTCTTTTGTTTTTTACGATTTTCTTTCGATTTTTCAAGCCTCAACTAATACAGCTCTCTAGCTCGTTTTCAGCCATCAACTTCTTACCAAATTTTGTGAGTTCAAAATGATTGTGAGTGTTTATATCATCCACATTCCACATGGCAATTTTTAATGAGTTGACTTTCTACCAGAAGAGGTCAAACATGAAATTGGTAGTGCCAATTGCATGACTTGCCCCCTCCCCTCAAACATGTTCGTGCTAAAATATCTGCGACTAACCCATGTTTTTTTTTTTACTTAATTAATAAATATTATATATATACATGTATTAATTATTACGAGCACTGCAAATTTTAGTGAGGGGTAAAAAGTAAAACTACCTAACAAGTAACAATCGATTGTACTAAAAGTATGGAAATTGACCCTTTCTCACCCATTGCGCATATGCACGCGTTGACCCATACAAAATTAATTTTACTTTTTGATTGACATCCACGTTACGCATGCATGTAATTAGTCTTATGTATTAATCATAATATACTCTATTAATTAATTTTATTTTGTCAATTAAGGGCAGTGGACTAAATTTACAAATCTAATCATCATCAAATATATATTAAAAACTCATTCAACATCATATTAGTTTGTGTTTCTTTTTCATTTACTTAATAGCCACATTTTGTTGATATATATGTATGGGTAGTTGATCTGTCGAGCAAAAGGAGACATAACCGTACAATGTTATTACTGAGTATAATAAAGAAAATGTTACTCATTATTTTTAAGGAGGGGTGTATTTGTAATTTCGCTCGTTCAAATCCGCGAAAACGTGTGTTCTCATACTATTTCAAATGTATAGCTAGAGAGTTGATTGTAGAGTATCACCATTTTTAATGATATGTCGTCGTTCACGTTGTCCTAATCTCGCATGTTGCACGCGTTCTTCGTCTGGGTATTGTGCAGGTGATTCTCAATCAAATTCGATTATTTTAAGTGTGAATAGTTCAATTTCAGGTCACGCACAACATGACGATTCTAATTTCAGTTACAATTGGACGGTTAAGAAAAGGTCCATTAATCATGTACCGATGTACGCAAAGACTCAGATCATACATGATTTGGGGCTTTTGATATATACCTCGTATGTTGTAATTATGTGTGTTGAAAAAAGGGACTTTAGTGCAGAAACCCCCAACCCATTTGAAGAGGTCTCGAGTCCACTTATAAAGCGAGACTTCTAAGTTAAATACTTCTAAGTCATATTCTAATTTACAAGTTTATGTGCATTAGGTAAAAAAAAAATTAAAAATTACTATGTTTCAAATAACATACGGAGTACATTTTTTTTTTCATAAGGAGGAGAGATGAGAATTTCTTCGATCGGATAAAATATAAATCGAGAGATGTGCTCAAATAAAACACTCTTGGTCGGATAGAATGTAAATCGAGGGATATGCCCAAGTAACAGACACTTGTGCGAGAGAGTCAATAGATCTCACCCCAGAACAAACTTCATAATATTTCAATGAAAATTTTTGTCTCACCCGAGGTTCGAACCTTGGGTCGTCGAGAAATTACACTCAAATCATCACATGTCTTATCACTCGGCTATACCATTGGGGACACATGATAGGTACATTTAACAAAAAACTTAATTTGTAACTTTAAAATACAAATTTATTTTATGTTTATTTTAAATTTTCAACTTTATTGACGAATTATTAATACAGTAAAACCTCTATAATCATATCATTGGGATCACAAAAAAATATTCCTAAATGGGAGTTATTCCTAAATAGAGTTAGTATAAGATTTTTTTAATTCATGTATATTATATAATGGTATAATTAGTAGATACAGTACATGTAATGTGTTGAACTTAATTGAACTAATTTACTCACGATAATATGAAAAGACAATACTCAAAAGTCATGTAAAAAAGCTTCATGTGAAGAAGCTCAATAGCATAGAAGTACAAACAGTTTCATGTGAAGAAGCTTTAAGCTTACTCGACAAGTTAAAATGTTTTGGGTTCAACAAGAAATTGGTCATGTGGACGAGTTAATGCGCACACGCAAGTTGAAGGATAAGGTTACAACACAAAAGATTAAATCATTGTCACAATCAACCTTGGACAAGTATTTTAAATAACTTAAATCTATTGTAGAATTATATATAATTATTATGATTTATTCCTAAATTGAGGTGTATTTCTTTATGTTGGGACTTGAAAAAATATGAATTATGACAATATGAAGTTTATTTCAAATTATAACTGGTCCCAAGTTGGGACCATGGATTTTTAATCCTAAAAAGAGTTTATTCTTTAATAGAGTATTCTTTTTTAGAGGTTTTACTGTATTTTGTTCAAAAGTTAAATTTTACACACTTTGTTCGATCCACTGCCAGGTTACACTGTTCTTTTACAACTACACAAATTATTACAATTACAATTACAATTACGCACTCACTTAGGCGTCAATAATACGCTATCCGTCTCATACTAATTGTGACACTTCTTTTGTAAATAATAAAAGAAGTGTGACAATTTCTTTGAGAGAAAAAAATTATTATTATTTAATTCGTACTCAACAATTAAGTTTTTTAGACATATATAAAAACTAGCATTTTTATTATTTTTCGAAAAAAAAATGTGTATATTTTTAAGAGTAGAAAAAAGTACTACATAATCCTTGTTCTTTTAAATTTGATTTCATTTCAATTAAGTTGATCTCAATTCATTTCAATTAATGTAAGTCAAGATCTATTTAGTTAAGTTCACTTAAAATATGTTCAATCCAAAGAACATGTCTTACTCCTCTAAATAAGTGAGATTTAATTGCAAAATTTGACGTTATTAAGTAATTAAACAAATAATATAATATTATGTTATATATATATATATAAATATTCACAAAATAAATTAAATACTAATCAGATATTTTATAATGTCTTCATTTACTTAAATATTATTTTCTATATTCCAATTATTTATGACATGTTTCTTTTATACTTTTCAGAAAAAATTACATAAACAGTTGAAATAAATAAAGTACAAATTAGAGTGCTCCGTATTATGTATCTTTAATTCAATTGATTCCAATTGAAGCAATAAGTTCGAAGAGATTAATTTATAAACCTAATTAATTAAGCATGCATGCGCGACTATGGAGAATCACTGCCGTTGACTTTGACTTAAGTTGTGAGATTATTTCATTAAAAAATGATTAGCCGGAATAAATAACTTTTGAATAATATCACGTTACAAGATCATGTACTTGTACATCATTTTAGATAGCGTTCACATAATTTTTTTAACAACTTATAAAATGTACTTTTTTCATTTCATAATTTAGTCTTAACTAATTATGTACTCTTTTTTTTTGTAGTAAAAAACTATAGTTACTTCAGTCTTAACTAATTATGTACTTTCTTTTTTTGATGTTCCAACTAATTATGCAAACTCTTAAAAAAAAACAAAAACTTTACTTATTTACTTTAAATTACAATTTTACACATATTATTTTTCACTTACTTTTTAAACTCTACTAACAACTATTTTACTTTTTAACTTTAAAAGATATTTTTACATTTTACATTCTACTTCGTACTCACAATTATTACTTTACTTTTAACTTAAAATACATTTTTATTTTTTAAGTTTTGATAAAAAGTTAAAAATTACTTAATTAATATTTTTCTTAATTTACATGCGGTAATACCTAAGGATAGCTAAGAATAACCGATCAACTAGTGCATATAGCACCTTTAAATAATGTTATATATATTTAAATTAACAGTTAAAATGTTGAATAGTTTAAATAAAATAAAAAAACTTATAATTAGTAATTTCATTTTCATAGTAAAATATTAAATTTTATGTATAATTTAAAATTAATATCTTACTTGTAAAAAACTAAAGGTACCTCATATCTATTTTTTAATAAATATTTATAAGTTCTTATTTTTTGATATTTTTTTTAAATATTAAGAAACAAATTTAAAGACTTTATAATATGTTAGACATCTCATAAGTTCTTCAATATGCCTTATAAACTCAGTCAAATACTGTCGCAGTCGATTGTGAAGTACTCCATATAGAAAACTTAATTAATTACTAGTTAAATTATAAATAACTAAATAAAACTTAATTAATTACTAGTTAAATTATATATATATATATATATATATATAAAAGTGTGATTAGCTAGGATAGGCAAAAGTCTATAAGCTAAGTAGCTAACTTAGAAAGTACTTAAGCAAGACAATTTAAATAATACAATTGAAATCGAAGGGCGTGGCCACAATCATTGAAATGCATAAATTAAAACTTAATCAACTTCACACTTAAGCTTTAATTATCTTTTCTTATTAATACTAATATTTTACATGCATGAGGTGGATATACTTATTCAAGTATAGTTTTACAATATTTTTGTTTATTCGAATGATCCTTCCGAGCTCATTGAAAAGGGATCACGTTCTTCTATTTTATAATAGTATTGATTTTCGATTGACCTATAATCATTTTATGTTTCCTTGCGTTTTTTAATTAATTAAGAATTCATTTTGAACATGAAATTATTTATATAAAATAAGTGATAAAAATTATTAAAAACATCTTAATTATAACATGAAGTTTCTTAGCCTACTAGTAGTATAAAGTGTTAGATACTACTACTTTTATTCCAAAAAGAATATACGTGCACACTTGTTTTTATGTCCCAACTTATTATACAAATTATTAAAATAAAATAATTATTTTACTTTTTAATTTTATAATATTTTTTACTTTTTAAATTTTATTTACAATTAATTTATTTTTTTAATTTTTAAAATTAATTTTTATTTATTACTTTTTGATAAAAATATAAAAATAAAAATATTTTTTAAATATTTTTTAAATATCGATCTTTTTCTCAAACTCATGGAGTCAATTGTTACATTTTCCTTACAAATCTTTTATAAATTACAAATGAAATGTAACTATTACCCTAAAAGGGCTACTCTCTTAGTGCATATATACTAGTAAATCTCTAAAACTGAAAGAGTATAATCCAATTTATTTGCATTATTGATTTTTGATTAAAGTTATATATGAAGTTTATTTCTCTTTTTTTTTTTTCGTTATAAACTTCTTCTATTGGAATACATTTGTATATGCATTGGAGTAAACGACAAAAGTCATAAAGAGAGAATAATCACAACCATATACTGACATTAAAGATGAAAATTAGATATTTAGAGTTAGGAGTATTAAATCAACTTTCACGATCCATAATAAATTAAATATTGGAGTTATTGAATTCACTTTCACTATACGGGCCAATGACGGGTCCTTATAAAGGTGTGATGATATCATGCTTCACTAATTAATTTCACACACAAGCTTGTCATATTTGAATTACTAATCACTTTCACAAAAATAATTATAGAGTACTTCTTTTATAAAATAAATATTCATCATTTATTTAATTTATGTGCAAATTCGTTCGACTTCACGTTAAAACAAGCTAATCAATCAGTCATATGGATTCTTTAAAAGATAAATATCATAATTAAATACTCTCTCCGTTCCATATTAGTTATCTTATTTCTTTTATAATTTACAAAAGAAATGCGATGAGACAGATATAGTATATTTTTTGTTACATAATAATTGCTACATTTTTCATTTTTAGAAAATATATCACACTATAATTGACATACTTAAAAAAAATAAAATAAATATTTTAACATTTTCACTTTAAAATAAAATATTATTTTTACTTTATTCACTTACATTTTAAAAAATGTAACCCAAGTTCAAAACCCAATTCCTCCATTAGCCTCTTAGAACGCTTCAATTTTAATGAAAACTCTATAAGTTTTAAGTTATTTTCAAACTTAACTCAATGAAGCAATTTTTTCGCAGCAGTAATCCATTGCATATTGATTCGACGTTTTTAAGCATGCGTTCGTAAAAACCTGAGATCAATTGTAATTAACTAACTTATTATGAATCCAAAAAAACGAAAGTGCAATATTTAAGTGAAAGTAAAATGTTAATTGCATTTCTCATCAAACTATGTTTTAATTAAATCAAGTTGTTGTTCAACACAAATATAAACAATAATTGATATCGTACCGAATTTTCGTTAGATCAATTTTTTTCGCATACATATCAATTATTTTCGATATGTCTGTATATGTCGAAATATTAAAATTTTCATATCGATATGTACCGAAATTATCGATACAATAGTGTCAAATTTTTTAATATACGTAAAATTTAATAATATTTTTTTGGTATTTTTCGTTACCATATATAAGTTCAATAACATTTGGATACTTTTCCTCACCCATACTGAATCAATTGTAGTGATTTGATCTCAAAAACCTCACACCTAATTAATTAAAATTGATGAAAATTTTGATTAAATAAATCAAGCACAAGATATAATGTGAAAATCTAAATTGTGAAACATTTGATATGAAAGAAAAATAAATTCAATATATCAATATAAAAATTTCAATAATATCAATAATTAATGCACACTAAAAAAACGGCAAAGTTTCAAACTCACATTGAATATTGTAATTCATCAAATATGAAAAACCCAATTTATAGGATAAACAATCTAATCAATTAACATGTAATAATTGTTGGGATTTGCGTTTAATTCCGTCGCTGCAAAAGATGATACGAACAAACGAGAAAATAAACGAAAGTAATAAAGAATACGAAAAACTATAGTGGTTCACCCGTTAACGAAGGCTACGTCCACTTGCAGATCACACTAGAATACTCAATAATCAACACCGGGAAGTTTACAAACGCACACGCTATCTTAATATTTTCACGCTCTCGACTATCATATAACTCTATTATTTTTTACGATAATTAAAATACATTGTTGGAGACTCTCTTATATAGGCTATAACCATTTAAACCCTAATAACAATTAAGGTAGGAGTCCACCCCGTAAAGAACACGCAATCCGCAAAACTTCGCGAGCACGAAAAGGATTTGGAAAAGGATCTGCGCTGCTCAGGACACATTCAGCGGTCGCTGAATACGAACAACGACAGTTGTTCATCTCGTCGCGCAACGTCGAATGTTTTGCACCTTTTCCTCCATGTTCAGTGCCCGTTGGCCAGTCCCCCGACGCCCGCGGGATGACTTTGGCACCCATTGGTCGTTCCAACTTTGTTTTTCTCGTTCTTCGTCCCCGATTTTGACTCCACATCCCAACAATAATTGAGCCAACATCTAAGATCAAATTAGTCTTTGACATCTGTATAAATTGTTACATGCATGACACAACATATGAATACATGTCAAAAAGAATTTTAATTTGTTTTCGAATTTAGATTAGTAAATATCTAAAATTTTGGGGAGTGGTCCACAATAAATTTAATTAATACTATCTCTGTCCTATAATTATAATCACACTTTTTTTGTTATTTGTGAAACAAATGTAACTATTGCTTCGGGACAAAGGTATTATGAAATAAAAAAGTTGGTATCAAAATATCATTTTATGTGATATAGTAAACCAAATTACAAAGCATTTTATATAATTGATCATAAAGCTAAGTATGCAATCATACTACTATAATAAGATACAACATGTTAAAAGAAGGAAGGCACATTAGTTAGAAAAAGGAAAGTTTATGGCCCAAGTAAGATTGTATTCTAATATGATAAATAAAGTATCACCAAAGAGGAAATAAAAAGGGCTAAAAACCTTTTTATATGGCTTCTCACTAAAGAAGTGGATGCCCACTCATCAATTTATAGCAAGTGATCGATGTGCATGGGTAGTTTTTGTTTTTGTTATTGTTTTCAAGTCGGGCATATATAGTTTGACAATTGATTTGGTTAATTAATTGTATTGTTTTTCAAGATAAAATTACATTTTGTTTCTTTCTAAATCATACAATTAAATTGAATTAATGTAAGATCAAGTTCAAGTCAATGCTCTTCTACGATTACAATAACTTAAATAAAATAAAAACTTTACATGGTGAAAAAAATTAATAAAAATATTGTGGAGTAGCAGGCTCAGGATAAAAACATCCGCTCAATTGCATCACCATAAACGAATGTCAACTTATTGGATTGAACCAAATCTATGAACAATTTTTATTGGATAAAAATATAATTACTCGGTTGCAAGTCTGTCAACTTCTGATTGCACGGCAGACACTTTAGTGTCAAATGTCAATAGTCAATTTTTGCCCTTGACATGATTATCGTAATTTTCATTCGATGACATTCAATCAAGAAGTTATTGGATTGAACCAAATCTATGAACAATTTTTATTATTGGACTAGTACATAAAGTTAATAAGAATGGGCTTAGAATTGTGAACCCTTATTTGATTTTTAAAACTTATTTTTAATGATTCTAAGTACCATTGCATTTATGGTGGACCTTTTTAACCGGCAATTTATACTTAGGTGTACGATTTATCGCACTTCTGGTGTCAATGATAATGATTATTTTAGTGTTAATTAATAATTTTTTTTTTATTTTTTGAATGCTAATTTATTTGTTATATAATAATGATTTAGTGTTCATAAATGAAAAATTATTTTATTTGTGTGTTTTTAGAAGTTATAACATGTGTTTATCTATTTTTTTTCCAATTATATTTTTGTATGTTTATAATAAAAATTTGATTGGGATTTCATATTTAATTAGATTAGGTGTACAATTTGTCACACTACTCAGTGTATGATATATGTATTGCCCTCAGGACCATGAATCCACCGTCCAACTTTAGATAGGTTGGAATGTTGAATGCATGTCAAATGTCAATGTCTAGGTATGTTAAAATTTTTATTTATTTTATATTAAAATATTAATAATTTTGTATATATTATATAAAAAATTAAAATTTATATTTTTTATTCAATTTTTTTATATAAGTTAATAATTTTGTATAAGTTAAAGAATTAAAGAATCCAATTTTGTATATAAGTTAATAATTTTGTTATATGGTTATTAAAAAAAATCTTTATTAAATATTTAAGAATTTTTTCAATTTTTTATATAAGTTAATAATTTTGTATAAGTTAAAGAATTAAAGAATCCAATCTTTTATATAAGTTAATAATTTTGTTATACGGTTATTAAAAAAAATCTTTATTAAATATTTAATATTTTTTTCAAGAAAATAATTAATTATTTTTTTAATAATAAATACATTATTAGATTGCAAAAATATTTTTTAATTAATTAATTTTTAAAAATATTAATTAATTAAATATAAAATATATTTAATTATGAAAAATAAAATAAAATGATTAAATGGTTGATTGTAGGGGTGTTAAAAAATTGTACCGAACCGAAAAATAGAGCAAAATCGGAGGTCCCATTTGGTCTGAAACGATAAAATTTCAGACCGATTCTGGGTACAATCAAATATCAAAATTTTGTTTTCAATCTAATTTATGTTAAAAACTGGCAAATTTCTGTTCGGACCAGATTTTATATTATATTGTATATAATTTCAATATTCAATATTTATTATATAAAAAAATAAAAAATATACTATATATTTTTTTATTTTTTTAATATATTATTACTAAAAGGTTAATACAAAAAATTGAATAAAATAAAAAATTCATAAATACAAAATTTATTTTAATTATTATTTAATAATTTTTTTTTTAATTTTTTAATTAATTCGATCTAATTTGGTCCAAAACTGAAAAGACCGAAATTAATTGTTCTGTCCGGTCCGAATCGAATTTATTCTGGTCCGGTTTACCAATCATAATTTTGCATTATTCTCGTTTCGGTTTTATGCGGTGGGGATTCCAATCCGGTTCGATTTTAGATCGACAAACACCCCTAATTGATTGTATAGTTAACGGAGATAGAAAATAATATTTAATTAAGTTAATTTGGATGTATTCAATTAAGAGTCTATAAGATTTTAATGGACTTTTAAAGTCCAGGTGTATTCAATCCGGATTTTTAAAAGTTCATTAAAATCTGGAGGTATTCAATAAAGATTTTAAAAAGTCTTAAAAAATCCGTAGGTATTTAAAAGTCTATGGATTATAATAGATTTTAAAATTTTATGGATTTTGATAAATTCTCTTTACAAAATATAACTAAATTTGACTTTTTGAAATCTCTCATAATTATGAGAGATTTCAATGGGCTTCTTTACAATAAGAAAACTCAAATACGAAAAATAAAAATAAAACAATTGTTAGTTAGTTACACTAATCACTCTATTAACATTTTTATTTGAAAAAATTTATCTTATTATATTTTCGTTAAAAATAATTATTTATACATGATATTAATAATAAATTATTTTGTGATGAAAACAAATTATAATAATTAGAATAATAATTTATTATTTTTTTAATTGATTTTTTTTTATATAAAAGTAGTTCATATAAATTTACAATTCTTTAAAATCTATGAAAATTAATATAAAATAAATAATAAAATCAGTCAATTTCTCCATAAAATCTATAAAATTTCAAGATAAAAAAAATCTATAAAATCCTAATCGAATATACTCTCCTAATTCATGGAGATTGAAGAGCTTGTATGCTAATGCTATGTGCGAAATGAAGCTCATGCATTACAATAATATAAATGAAGATAAAATAATAATGATAAATAATAATATTTATTTATTTTTATAGAAATTCAAGTAAAGCAATTAAAAAAATTATATTACAATCATGTGAAGTTTAAAAAAATCTATCAAAATTAATGGGAAAAAGTTAGTCAAACTCTACCTAAACTCCGTGGATTTAGAAAATCTATAAAAATCCAGGACTTTTAAAAGTCCAAAAAAATCCATCAAAATCCCAGTTGAATACACCCCTTAATTTCTACTTATTTGTTTAGAATTCCAAAAGTAACCCTCATTAATTAACAATTTAAATGCCAATTAATTACCCGATTTAAACCAAATTAGTCAAGCTGTTTTTATTTAATTAATCATAAAGTCATAAATACGCTTTTAATTCAATACAAAGTCATTGTCCGAATTTATGTATGACTCTACAGTCTACACTACAAATGAACTGCCATCGTACCTTATCAAAACGGATACCAAACTCCTAGGAGTGGATGTTTGGGCTCGAAAACCCTTCATGGGCCAAGTTCAAATTTTGTTAGGATCGGCTCGGAAGCTCGGGTCAAAAAATTTCTGGGATCGAAAACTCGGACTGACCGGTTTATGCTATCGCTAAGAGTCGGGTTTGGTGGAGTCATTTTCACAATTTAATTGTGTCCAATGGGACCGAAGTGGACTCGTGGAGTGGTCTCGAGTGCCCTTTTAAATTAGTGACGCAAAGTTGTCTAACCAAAAGATGGAATTTTTTTCCCAAAATTGGAAAACGACGCCGTACGGCGGACCTCTCACTTTAATGACCGTTGCACCTTTTCAAAAACCGCTATTGCACGCGCCGCACCTAATTCTAAAAAAAATCCTCTCGAGTAAATCGCACGCATTTACTCTCTCCAGTTAAAAATCGTTACATTCACTTCGAAAAAAGACATAACTGCACGAAGGGTAACCGGAGAAAATCTCTTTCTTCGTGCCGCTCTGTACTCCTTCACTGCACGCACTGCACGAAAGTTTTGTCCGTTTTCTCTTTTCCCCCTCAGCATTCATCTTCATCACTCATCCTGATCCATCCACCGCTCGAAAAAAAAAATTAATTTTCACAAGTAAACAGGGCGTTAATTTCTTCTAGGAAAGTAATGCCGATCGGAGTTTCGGGTAATGTGTACATTCTCAGGTGATGTTCGGCCGTCTCTCTCAAAACCCCTGTCCTAAATCGAGTAATTTAAGCAGTAAATCAAAGTAAAGTTTCCTTTTTTATATTTATTTTTTATGTATGTGCGAGATTCGGTTGAATTTGCGCCTGTTACAGACGATAATCGGTGAAGGGGGTCACTGAGATGCGTTTCATGTGTTTGTTTAAATGCCCATGTGAAATTTACTCGATAAATCTGTCTGTAATTTTACAATAAAACTCAGTTAAAAAAAACCCCCTTTTTGATTTTGTGCTTCGAACCCCCCAAAAAATTGAAAATTTCATAAATGGGCTGTGCGCAATCGAAAATCGAAAACGAGGAATCAGTTTCCAGATGTAAGGAGAGGAGGAACCTCATGAAAGAGGCCGTCTCCGTCAGGAATGCTTTCGCATCGGCTCACTCCGGCTATTCCATCTCCCTGAAAGACACCGGGGCCGCATTGAGCGACTATGCTCAGGGCGAGGTCCCTCCGCCGCCGCCGGAGGTGGCGGCGCCGCTCGATCCTCCGACCTCAGCTCAGCCGCCGCCGCCACCACCGCCTCCCATCGAGTCGAGCCTACCTCCTCCTCCCCCGCCCCTCCCGAGCTTCTCTCCGATGCCGCCCCTCAAACGGGCGGTGACAATGCCGGCAGCAATGCTGGAGAATATGAAGAAGGGGAAGATGAAAGGTATCACCACTGACGACAGCAGCATTTACGAAGAGGAAGACGAGGATGAGGAAGGAGAGGAGGAGGATAAATTAGGGTTTCGTAGGCGGAAAAAAGGGAGCGAAGAGGCTGCTAAGTTGGAGAAGAGTCCGATAAGGCCACCGCCTAATCCTGTGACTCCACCATCGGAAACCAGAGGGATGGCGTGGGATTATTTCTTCATGGACAATATGCCTCGTCCGAATCTAGACGAGGCCGAGGAAGAAGAAGAAGAAGATGAAGAAGAAGGCTATGAGGTCAAAAATGGAAATATCAACAATGTTGGAGAGAATATGGAGTTTAAGACACCGGAGAAGCTCAAGCCGGTGGGATTTGAAGGGATTGAAGAATTCAAGACGCCCGAGGAGACACTTGGGGCTGAGAAGCATTTTCTGCATTCGAACACGGCTCCGCCTGCGATGAGTAGATTTGTAGGGAATGTGTTGGGAAATAATAACAATATCAGCAATAATAACGGTGTGGATTTGTTGAAGGTATTGAGAGAGGTGGATGATAATTTCCTGAAGGCTTCTCAGACTGCACAGGAGGTTTCAAAGATGCTGGAGGCCACGAGGTTGCATTACCATTCAAATTTTGCCGATAATCGAGGTGATGGTTTATGGGTTTTGGTTATTAAAAATATTTGCTTTATTTATGTTTCTTGACAAATGGATTGGAAATTATCCGTATTATGAGTTCCTTGATCATTTTCTTACTATAATTGTACTATTGAAAATTGTTTCCTTCAATTTGTAATCGTCAGATAAATTGGACATTATCCTTGTGGGTGCTATATATTTCCATTCTTTTGGAGAGTTCATAATATCTAGCTTGTTTCATTTAATTAATATATTTAAAATGCTTTGTAAATATGGTTTTAGCCAAATTTTGTCTTGTAAAAGTTTGCGAATTAATTTTTGGAATTTTTTGATGAGATTTATAGAACTAAAATTTTCCACCTGCATTATTTTCCCCATCCATCTCTTTATTTTAAGTTCAGAGAGCTGTTTTCTTGCCATGGGAAGACCAATGGGAAATCTTTTCTATTTCAGGACACATTGACCATGCAGCTAGGGTCATGCAAGTTATCACTTGGAACAAATCTTTCAGAGGTACACCAAATGGTGGTGATGGGGTGAAGGATAACTCCGAACCAGAAGATTTCGAGACACATGCCACCGTTTTGGACAAGTTGCTGGCGTGGGAGAAAAAGCTTTATGAAGAAGTTAAGGTGATTTTTTTTTCTTTCCCCATATGTTTTTATGTTGGTCTTGAGGTTGAGTATCGAATTTTTTCTAAGTACTATATCCGCCTCTTATTTATGAGTGATGGCTATGAGATTGCATTATTCAAATTGTTATCTTATTTTACATTTTTACGGATAATACAAAAACAATATACCCGAGTTTTGATTTAGTGTTAAATTATAGAGTGGGTGATTGTAATTAATCTTTTTGTTAAAAAATGGTAAATAAAAAAGCGTCAAGAGCACTTTTTTTAACTAACAATTTATTTATAATTGCATTTGTGACAATATATGTGACTGCTTGTTTTTGGTCCAATAGACTGGTGAACTTATGAAGCTCGAATACCAGCGTAAAGTTGCCCATCTGAACAAACTGAAAAAACGGAATGCTAGTTCTGAGCAACTGGAGAAAGCAAAAGCTGCTGTTAGCCATTTGCACACACGATACATAGTTGACATGCAATCCCTGGATTCAACCGTCTCGGAAGTGAACGATATACGCGACAAGCAGCTGTACCCAAAGCTCGTGGCTCTTGTTCAAGGGTAAGTGCTCTTCAAATGATAGCCTGGCTGCTTTATCTACGAATATACTATTGCATATTTTTTAAACTGAATCTATTTTTATCCTGACATAACAAAAACGTTTAGTAGTTGGCTTTAGTCAACATGCCACACCTAACAAACTAGGACTTTGGAAGTGGGCATGACCGTATGAATTGTTCAGATTTTTTTTTAATTGAAAGTTTGCCTTTTGTATTTCTTGAATGATCCAAGTTGGGATTTTATTTTGAATTTATTGAAATTGCACATTCGATAGCGGATATTTATCAAGAAAATACAAACCTTAAGGGGTGTTTTTTGATGGGGGATTGGGTTAGAAAAATGGGCCATGTTTGTGATGTTTGAGATTGGGTGTTTACTTTGTAACATTATCTTGTGTTTGGTATTATTGATTAGGTGGGATAAATATGTTAATCGTCCAAATTACACTTGATCTTTTTAAGAAAAGTTTTTCAAACTAATCTACAATTTGAAGGTTAATAAAGTACTACTAATTGACAATCTATGCCCAAGATTAATAATCATGCATATAGGGGATGAGATGAAGTTACAAGAGGCTTTCTAGGATATCCATGATTTGTCAATGAAAGAACATTGTATTTTTTCCTGCAATTTGTCGAAACCCCGAGGGTTGTTCTCACAATTATACCCCAAAAGTTTCATGTTTTTTTTTTTAAAATTAATTTGTTATTCATCTCATAGGATGACGATGATGTGGGAATCCATGTGCACCCACCATGACAACCAGCTAAAAGCGGTTATGGACCTCAAGCTCCTCGACATCTCGGGCCTTCTCATCGAGACCACCAAGCATCACCACGAGCGCACGAAGCAGCTCTGCACCGTCATCGAGCAGTGGCATTCCCAGCTCGAGAAGCTCGTGGGGAACCAGCGAAATTACGTTAACACCCTCAACAGCTGGCTCAAGCTCAACCTGGTCCCTATCGAGAGCACCCTCAGGGAAAAGGCCGCCACGTCACCACCCCGGAACGCGAGCCCTCCCATCCAGCCCCTCCTCCGATCTTGGCACGACTTTCTCGAGAAGCTTCCGGACGAGGTGGCTAAGAGCTCGATCGAGTCCTTTGCAGCCGTGATCAAGACGATAATTATCCATCAGGAGGAGGAGATGAAGCTGAAGGAGAAGTGCGAGGAGACTCAGAGGGAGTACCTGAGGAAGAAACAAGCGTTTGAGGAATGGTACCAGAAGTATGCACAGAAGAGGGTGGGAAATGACGAGAATGACCCCGAGAAGGAGACGGGAGGTGGTGGGGGGAAGGATCCAGTTTTTGATAGGCAGTGTGTGGTGGAAGGGTTGAAGAAGAGGTTGGAGGAAGAGATGGAAGAGCACCAAAAGCATTGTGTGCAGGTGAGGGAGAAGTCACTCGGGAGCTTGAAGATACGATTGCCTGAGCTTTTCCGTGCGCTTTCCGATTACGCGCATGCGTGTTTCGATTCGTATGATAGGCTGAGGGTTATAGCACAGCAATCCCAGCATCCAAACAGGGGTCCATAACCTTTTTTTTTTTTGTTGGGGGAGTTTGGATATTTGTAAGCTATGTTTTTCTATTTATGGGTTATATTAATATGAACTTATTTTGATTATTATTTCAATTTGGATTAAAATTATTATTCAACTTGACTTTATTTTTAAGAAAAAAATTAATGATTTGAACTTCTAAAGCAGGCCATTGGAGAAAAAATCAGAAAAAATTAATGATTATTATATATTTTATTTATATATTTATTTTTAAATTTATTTTATTTATATCTTTCATATTGTTTGGATAAAATATTATTCATTACATCTCATTAATATTTGTATATTTCTTTTTAAATTTCTTACTTATAACTTTACATCAAAAAATTTGAAAATAAAATTATACTCTTACATATTTATTTATTCTTTTACTTTTATCCACAATTATTTATATATTTTTCACCTTAAAATAACTATTGTACATAAATCAAACCTAATAATTGTGAAATTTTGAATTCAATTTTTTCTTGTAAGTCTTTATTATTATATTAATTTATAATAATCCTAACTTCAGAAAAGGATTTATTATTGTAATAAAAAGGATTTATGAATTATGATATCATTAAAATATCACAATCATATTTTAGAGGATTTATGATATCATCAAGTGTCATCCGTACGCGTGGCGAAATCTCAGCCGTTGAATGGAAGAAAGCTGTTCGACCCTTAACCTCCCAGGTTTTCAAACACTGTCACCGCCCTCCTCTCTCCTTATTTTTGAATCTTTTTGTACCGTTGTTTATAACCCCATTGTCGGATTTTCTTCTCTCCTCCAAAACGCACACAATTCACACACCAATATCTACTCAAATTACACTCAACCAACCAATCAATTACCAGATCATTTTATTTTTCAAATCGCTTTCGGATCTGCAATTGCGCTTTCAAGTGATCGTTGGATTTCGGGTGTTTGGGTGTTCGATTCAAATTCGTTAAGCTTGGTTCCGTGAGTTTCTGAGATTTCACTGAATTTAATTTTAATTATGATTTGTTTTTATCTGGTGTTCTTAATTGGAAGCGCATGGAACCCTAAGTTAAGACTTAAATGGAACTTTTAATTTCAAATTCTGAGACCGATTTTGGTGATTTTTCTGTTTACTTATTCTCATTCAATTATTCAAATTCTGTTGATTTTATTGGCATCTTCGTTTTGTTTGGGTTCAGAATCCTGGCCTTATAATTTTCTCCGGTGAGGTGAGTTAATCGCTAGCTCGTTTACTTAAATTAATTTGAACTGGTTATGTGCCTTATTAAATGGGGTTTTGGTTTTAATTTTAAGAAACTACTTGTTGCTTTAGATGCATTCTAACAAATTACTCGTTTCTTTTGGAAAAAAGCAGTTTTTTTTGTGGCGTTTTTATTGATGATTAACTTCATACTTCTTCTTCTCAAGGTATAATTTCAAGAGATTCTCAGGGAGAGTATAGTGCGTCATCTCATCAGAAACAACAGCTATGGTCACCTGGTAAGAAAAGTCCGTCATTTTATTTGTTGGTCTTGCTTTACAGTAGCATTAGTGGACTTTTAATAATTGAATTTTACGGGATTTGTTGTTGTATCAATGAAAACTTGGAATTAGATTCAATACAAGATAGTTTTTCAATTTACAAGAAAGATGTTGGTATTTAAGTTTTGTTATTGTTGTTGTCCTGCGCAATCACAGGCTAACTAAATGCAGCTTATAGCTGGATCAAATTAAATTTCAAATTATAAGAGCCTAATATTCACAATTTCACATATACAGCTCACCCACATGAGAACGTTTCTTATTTGCAATCCATTACCTCCAGCATATATATTAAAGTTGTGGCCCATCACTTTACTGGACAACTGTTGGAATTTGAAACTTGAGATTTTTTTTACAGGTGAGTAATTGTAGTTTGTTGTTGGACTAGTTAAATTGTCAACTATTATGAATTATTTCTTACGTAAAATCTTTAGAGTACTTTTTTAATTATAACATAACCAGCTATTGTTTTCTTGAAGTTAGAACCCAAGTGAATGCTTCCTGAGATCTTAGTAGCTAACTAATGTTGGCTATTTCTTTGAATATCTGCTTTTCGCTTGCATACATTTTGACTTTTGGCTTTTTGGTTCTACATTCTTAGTTTTTGATTTCATCCTGGATTCGGACAGTGCCTACCTCTAGCGTATAATGATTTGGGGACGACATTGTGAAAAACATTGCCAACGTGTTGGAATCGGCATATTTATACTCTTGTCGGTTCAATATGGAAATTGATAATACAAGCAACTTCACCCCGTTAGATGGTGCCAGAAATAGTCTACAAAGAGCTCGACCTTTACACGGGTAACTTACAAATCATACCAATTCTTTATTTTGTGTAAATCATAAGCCTATCAGTTGTTTCATGCTGTAGTGTGGGATATGTGGACCATAACTTTGAGAAGTGAATTGGGTTGAGGCAATTGTATTTTATACCAGTAGTTTTATAACTGGGTTACACGTTAAGAGCGATATAATGTTTTAGCATGTAACGGAGTCAAGGAGATATATAAATGTGATATGTAAATAATAACTTTCAGAAGGTAAAGTGATTTTGGGTTGAGGCAAATGTATTTAAAACCAGTAGTTTAAAGCCGGGTTACATGTTAGGAGCGATATAATATTTGAGCATGTGATGGAGTCATGGAGATATATAAATTTGTACGTGTGTGTTAGTTTATGACATGATTTGTTTATAAAAAAGTGTTAGATGACGTATGGGCCTTTCATACTTTTTGAGCAGGAGAACAAGCGGCCCGACAAGGCGGTCCACCAAGGGACAATGGACTGTAGAAGAGGTCAGTTCAATTGTTTTCTACTGTTGTAACACACTTCTCTATTTAGATGCACCTGTTTACATGTATTAATGTATATATTTCGATGGAGAATATTTTAAAAACTCTGCTTCATAAGTAGTGAATCTATTAGAAGTTATGTAGAATGTTGCAGCAATTTTACTTCATATCATGGATTTCAGAGTGTAATAATGCCTAGTGAAAGGATAGATTTGTCCTGATTCCATTCCTTTTGCTGTACCCGTTGTAAATTCTTGACATGAAAAAGTAGTGTGTTTGTTGCTTATCAATTGACCTAGTGTAATACAATTTCTCGCAATAACCTGCCTTTTAGTGACATGTTCAGACTTATGGTCTCATTTCATCGATTATTAAAAGTATAATAAATTTGCAGGCTCGTTTCTAGTGTAAGGTTTATTTATGTTTTGGAACAGTTTAAGTATAATGTAAATGTAAATGACGACATGTGGTTCTTAAAATTTGTTTTTCAATTAAATTTCAGGATGAGATATTGCGAATGGCCGTTCAACGGTTCAAAGGAAAGAACTGGAAAAAGATAGGTAATAAAGGAGATGACGTTTTTTATAGTTTATTACTCTCTAACTTAAAACTGTGTTGTAATATTGGGCTATGCAATATACAGCGGAGTGTTTCAAGGACCGAACAGATGTCCAATGCCTCCACAGGTGGCAGAAAGTTCTTAATCCGGATCTTGTTAAAGGTCCATGGTCGAAAGAGGTTAGGAGTTTTTTCATATTTTCTCATGGATCTTGGTGTCCATATATTGTGCATTAACTTGTTTTGTTTCTTCTGTAAGATTATTTGACCTCTTTTAATATGCGATCAGGAGGATGAAATCATAATTGAAATGGTGAAGAGATATGGGGCAAAAAAGTGGTCTACCATTGCACAGCATCTTCCTGGACGTATTGGAAAGCAATGTCGAGAAAGGTAAGGTTGCTGAGCTGTATTGATAATGATACATCTGCAGTGTAATTTCTTTCCACTGCTGAGGGAGTTTAAATATTCACACTTCATAAATTTGAGTAATATAAAGGTATGCTTCTCTAGTAGGAAAACAAATTACCCATTGCTGTTTTCAGGTGGCATAACCATTTGAATCCCAACATAAACAAAGAAGCCTGGACACAAGATGAGGAGTTGACCTTGATTCGTGCACATCAAGTTCATGGAAACAAGTGGGCAGAGTTAACCAAGTACTTGCCCGGGAGGTAAATGAATTCATATTGTTATTAACAGTGTTTAGAGCTCATATATGTGATTTGTCCAGTCTGGCCAAACCAAACAGAAAAATTTGGCCAATCACATTTGTTTCCGAGGGCAAAAACAGTGAAAGCAACTTGGGGTGGCCATTATTTTACAGCTCTACTTAGACCTCTTGTCTGTACACTAAGTTATGTCTCCTTTCCATGACTCATTCGAGTGTTTTGTTTTCTTATGTATGTACTTCAGAACCGACAATGCAATTAAAAATCATTGGAATAGTTCTGTCAAGAAGAAAGTGGACATGTATTTGGCTTCAGGATTACTCTCACAGTTCCAAGGTCTTCCCCTTGTTACTAATCAGTCAGCTGTTGCCTCCTCTTTTTCCAAGGCACAACGTAGTAATGAAGACGACAGTGTTGTTAAAGGTCCATTGGAATTAGAAGATAGCTCCGAATGCAGTCAAAGTTCAAATTTTGTTACAAAGTCTCAATCTATAAATGACTACACCGTCGAACTGAATTCAATCCCTATTCAAGAAGATACGTTTGGCATATTGGAAATACCCTGTGAACTGGGTGGCAAATTCCCAGAAAACGGGTTCTCGTTTGATTGGACGACTCCTATGGGGAGAGATTGGCATCCAAATGAGCCACCAGACATGTCTTTGCTTGATTTAGGACAAGGATCCGGAATGTTCCTGACAGCTTTACCACCCCCACAAGAATCTTCCATGGGAAACGTGGGATACCCTGAGGCTGAGCATGGAGGGGGCTACCCCTCTGGAAATATTATTTCAGATATCGATGGGCAAGGTTCTTTGCAGCATCTTTCGAAATATCAAATTAATGAAGAGGAGAATTTTGCTTCTACTCCATTTACTCAATCTTCCCTGTTTCCTACTGAACTTCCTCCGGATGACGGTGGTACACTTGTGTTCGATATTAATCCACACCAGTTTAGTTATTCACAGCAGAATGTGGGGCAAGTGTGCAACCCACAAACTAATACACACGACGAGTTTATCTACTCTCCCTGTGAACATAACTCCACTGAGGCAAAACAAGAATCGCCTAAACTGGTTCCTGCCAATGATTTTGTCCTGATCCCACCTAATGACTCCGCATATTGTACTTCAGGAGTTGGAGCTGTTATACACGATGACCAGAAGAACCCGGGGACTTTATTTTACGAGCCACCTCGTTTTCCATGCGATGGGCCTTTCTTCAGTTGTGATCTTATGTCGTCTGACAGTGATATGCATCAGGAATACAGTCCGCTTGGGATTCGCCAGCTGATGATATCACTGTGGGATTCACCATCAAGAGATTGTAATAGTCCTGATGCTGTTCTGAAAACGGCTGCAAAAACTTTTCGAGGCACGCCGTCCATACTGAAGAAAAGAAACCGTGATTTGTTGTCTCCTATGTCAGAAAGGAGAGACGGAAAGAAACTTGAAGGTTGTTTGAAGCAGGGGACAATATTTAACCAGACCAATAATTTTTCACGCTTAGAACATATGTTTGATGAATGTGTCGATAGGGAACGATCATTATCTCCCAACAAAAATGGCGATGAAATGTCGTGTGCAGAGAAAGAAAATGCAAACCCTACTTGCAACAAAACTGATATGAGAATAATGGGTGAAAAGAATGATGACGCAATGCAAATGGTTAGTACTCCTTCATTTTGTCTCCATTGGTTTGTATAGGTTTCTTTTGAAATATCCGATGGAGTGGAAATAAATTCTGATTTTAGAGTTGCAGGATGAAATATCCAGAAATAACGAGAGAAAAAGTTTGAAAGAAAGATAGAAGCCATTAATGCTAGCTTGTTGAATTTAATGATTTAGTATTTGCTTGTGGCATCATTAATTTTAAAAAATTAGTTTAGGTATGTAATTGCTTCCCTCCAATTTTCTAATTTCTGCTAGGTATTTGCTTTTGCTTGAAAAGTGGAAATATGTTTGGGTAGCATGTCTGAACTTTTATGATTGTTAATGAACAAAGTTATCTTAATTTCATTTTTAATAGAATTGCATGATCATAATGGACAGTTGTTTTGTGAGTTGTATGGATTTCCAGTAAAAATAAGTACCAACAATTCAATTTTCAATAAAAACTCAAGAGAACACACATAATTTCATTTTCTCTGGAAAGTTGAAAGTTTTGGAAATGAAAACAATATCATCCATTACCTTAGTTAAAATGTGTCTATGCCTATCATAGAATACTACTGCGTAAGATAGTAAACATAACTTGCTCAAATATTATACATGCAATTCCTCAGTTTCTCATGTTGATGAAATTTCTCTGATCTGACATGCTAATTTTTCCATTCACAACAGGAAAAAGAATTTTCTGGAATCCTCATTGAACACGATACGAATGACATAGCGTTCATTTCTCCAGACCCCTTTGGTGTCAAGACACATAGAACTATTGGTTCAAGTGCCAAACCTCCTGGAAATCAGTGTTTGCAAAGAGTAGACTTAGTATCAAAACATGGAGCTGTTGTATCTTCCCCGGACTCAGGTTTTTCTGTTCTTTGTTCTCCTCGACTATGCAAGAAGAAGGATGGAACCAATTTATCCTTAATTACGTGTCTTCAATCCTCAAGCCCTGAGAAGAAGGTTGAAAGTTCGGTCAAAGGTGCAGTAGGTTCTGAAAACAATAACATGTAAGATGATTGATTATAGCAATTTCTTGTACTTCCTTTTTGCTGTCATTATTTTATTGTAAGCTGTAAGTGGAGTGTTTTATTAATTTATTTTCCCTTTCAGATTCATAGAGACACCATTCCGAAAGAGTTTAGAATCTCCTTCAGCTTGGCAGTCCCCCTGGTTTTTTAACAATTTTGTTTCAATTGAGGTTTGGGATTTTTTTGTCTTATTATATGCAAGTGGTCATACGTGCTATTTTGTTGAAAATTGGCTTAGTAGCTCAGCAAATATGAAAGGGTATGAAAGGGTATATCTTAGTCAAAATGGTTAAAATATATCCCATCTTTAAAAAATAATTAAATAATTTTATTTGAAAGTATGAATGTCTCAAATGACCTATAAGACTAATTAATTTCATTTTGCCCCATTTGTATCCTTTTTTGTAGGACATTGGCTATGATGCCATTGGGTTAATGAAGCAATTAGGAGAGCAGACGGCTGAAGCATTTGCCGATGCCCAGAATGTTTTGGGAAATGAAACCCCTGAAACAATAATGAAGGGGAAATGTGTCGTAAAAGACAAAGAAGACAAGGAGAATAATAAGTACAGCCCAAGTACTGAGATAGAACATTCTGTATCAACTTCAAATTTTACGGTATGGTTTTCGCGAATGACTACAATATTCTTTAATAAATGATGCATGTGCGCTGTAATAGATTACAAAATTTAAATGATCTTTCTTTTAACATCCTCTTAAATTATAATGCATTAGTTGTCGTATTTCTTTTGTAATTTACAAAGAAAGTGCGACAACTACTATGGGACAGAGAGGTACATATTAATGATCAAATGAACTTTTTAGTTATTTTACTTCTTGTTTGGCAAAATAAGTTGTATTCTTTACCGTTGAGAAATGAAGCCATTTTCATAATCTATTATCCTGTCTGAAGGTTAGAACTTGTTATCTTGATTTTTAATATTGTCCTGATTTTTCATTGTTTTCACATTGCAGGAGAGACGAACGCTTGACTTTAGTGAATGTGGAACACCCGGAAAGGAAATTGGGAAATTGCCAAGCAGATCGAGTTTTTCAAGTTCGACTTCTCTGTTGAAGGGGTTCAGATAGAAGAGAGGCTTTTCATGGCAAAACTGTTATGTAAATTTTCTTTTACTGCATATATATGTGTGCTATTTACTAATACAATTATATGATTTTTATTTATCGTTTAAAAAAATTATAGAGAAAAATATATACTCCATTTGTCCCTTTGAAAGGGTTAAATGAGTAGTGTGGAAAAATTAAGAAATAATGTATTTTGTTGTGTAAAGTGAATTTGCTTGATTGTAATTTGTAATTATTTAATGTATTTGTTAGTATGATTTCAATGAGATGATAACGAAAGTGCAATTAACCCTTTGGTTTGATTGTTTGAACAGAGGAAATATTTGGTTTGAACATGTAATTCATACTATCATAGTAACATTACCCAATTACTGTTATTGAAAATGGAAAAAGCAACATGAGGTCTACTCATTATTGTTCATGATCTGAAGACCTAATCGAAGTCCTAACCAGGACATAAAACAACGACCATTTTGAGTTCATCGTTTGGGGTTTAACCAAACTATTAAATATAAAAGTCCCAGGCTCACAAAAAAAAAGCTTGAAAATAGAGTAAAGAAATATCGAGTATGGCTCTGCCGAGTGGTTCTGCTCATTTATTCTTACATCAGCTTAGCCAACGGACTCAGGCTAATTTTGTTACAGCAGCATGTATAGCATCCGCCAGGTGTGGCACAGTTCTTGAACTCAACCCAGCCATGCTTATCCGCCTGCACAATTAATATTCATGAGAAAATATCATTACAAGCATACGTCGGATTCTGGAAATATCAAAATTTTGATTAAAAGGTTAACATTAATTCTTATGTTTTTATTTTCCCTTGTTCATTGTTATATCTAGAGTCTCTCTCTATCCAACTATCTTTCCCATAGGTGGTGTGGAGGTGGGTTTGGAGATTATAAATTTAGTATTACCCGTCAGATGTCATGTAGATGTGATATTCCTTTCTCATAAAGGCAACTTGCTCCGAGTTGAGTCCAGTGAAAGTGAACATCCCAATCTGCTTAATAATATGACTCCAGTCACCGGGAGTACCTGCCAACATAATATGAGAAACAAATGACTAAATGTGCATTTTCAACTTTGGGCATATTGTATAATATCTTGATGACACACCTATAGAAAAATTCTCAATTTGACCTAAAGAAGCTGTTGGGGCTTCTAGAATTTAGAGAACCTGTAATTCTAATGGGAGGTTTTACCACCTGTGTTCAGGAATTACATCTGAGGTCGTCATGTGAGGCTATAAGCCTATAATGCCCCCACTTAATAAATCTATTTTGTCCACATCAAAAGAGAGAAAGAAAAGAAATAAGGACTAAAAAATGGACACTCGTGATCGGAAGCCACACGAAGCTAATGGATAATGCCAAAGAAGGGCACAAATAAGAACTGGTAATTATAATCCAAAACAAGAAAAATACACAGAATAAAGCAAATTGTAATTAATGGTGCAGGTTTTAAAATATTTTCTGCAACAATAGATTTATACTTCAGTTTAACATGCTGAATAAAGTAAGAACAATAGACTCAAAATTTGTAATTACCTCTACTTTGTAAAGCCTCAAACAGTTGTTGACGCATGCTGATAATACGATCAGCCATAGCCTTCAGCTCAATTGTCCATTCTTCAAACATTGTTCTGCAGATATCATGAAGCTTGACCTTAGATCTTGGTGAACTTGTTATATGAAATCCAAGCTTATATACTTCTATTTATACTACTATTTTTTATAATTTTAATATACAGGTTTTCATAATGATACTATAAAGAAGTATTAACCACCTGTCCTTCAGGACTGTCGCGACAATGGATGCCCCGTGAAGGGGTGGGTTCGAATACATGGGACGGATGACCAATTTCAATTGACTCTCCACCCTGCCTGCCACATCAGCAGTCCTGCAAACCTGGGTTTGGAAGAATTTGAGCACTTTGATAAAGTCGCATTGTCTCATTGCTCACGCAGATAAACAAAAGGATCAATATAGAGTCTGATCGCTTTTAACATAACAAAACAAAAGGTGCTTCAGATGATCTACTTTCCAGATGAATATTTTGGGAAGTACAACAAGCATAAACACCTTAGTATGCAGTACAGCAGGTTGTTAATTCAATTTCCAACCAGTTAAGCATAAGCACTAATATGGAATAATCCTTCTATGAATAACTTACAACGCTTAGAGCACCAACACGTTCCCCATAAAGCCCAAGGTTTTTCGCATAACTTTGAGCGACAAAGCATTCACCTCCATCATTTACGAACATCCGAACCGGCTGTGCATCGGCGTCCAGATTTCCACTAGCAAAACCCTACAGAAATATGACTTTGAGAATTAATTAATATTTAATTCATCTGTGATCATACATTTTTTCCCCTCAAATGCAAAAGATACAAATGACAGGAGTAACCATTTCTAACTGGAACCGGAAATGTTTTAGTTCAATTACCTGATAAGCACTGTCAAAGAAAGGTAACAGTGCCTTCGATCTCATCAACTGTCTAATCTGCTCCCACTGATGAGTGGTTGGATCAACACCAGTTGGGTTATGAGCACATGCATGAAGAAGGACAATTGCTCCTGAAGGTGCAGAACTGAGGTCCTCAAACAAGCCTGTTATTTGGTCGAACTATGTGTTAGTTTAAGCAATAGATGGAAAACATGTATTTCAAGGTATCTCAAAAATGTCAATCAAACAATAATATAAGCGTTGAAGAAAAAGGCGCAAGTACACCACAATTCAAAAGAGAAATATGGAGAGCGTAACACTTTAGATCCTGGATCTATAAAAACCTCTTTAGAGGTTATCCTTCATCAAGTACAACATAAAAGAATGACCTAAATGAATGCACCTAAAAGGCTCCAATATGACATCAAATGTACTTTGCTTATTCTTATCAGGATGGTTTTCATCCTGTAATGTATCTTAGAGGAGAGAGTGTCTAAAACACAATTTTACTCACTTACAAACAATGGCTATGTTTGGCTTCAGTTCTATGAATGCTTCATTAAGATGGAAAAAATAGGTCCCTAATTCTCGCAAAAATAGTCTGATATGGGTTGATAGGATTTAATATTTCATTTTGGAAATATAGATCCCTAATTCTCTCTTTGTGTGTGTGTATGTTCGCGGAAGGTGGAGGGTAAATTAAAAACGTCATTAACATTTTAAAGTAAGCATTTTTATAGTCTCTGGAAAATGTTATAAAAATAAGTAATTTCCAAAATCACCAGTAATACGATTTTAAAAGCATATACAGCAGAAATAAATCCCGTGCTTAGTTCAATGCTCAGTTTTCCTCACTGGTTACTATATCCATAGCAACTTCTACCATTTATTATTAGCAAGGACATGGAAATATCTCATTGATACATTCATGATTAACAAAGAAAAAGAAAAAGGAAAATGAAACTTGCCCAGAAATAAAGAATCAAACCTTCAAAATCTAATCCACGAGTTGCTGGATTGTAATAACGATAACTCTTTACTGACAATCCTGCCAAACCAAAAACTTTTGGGTGGTTTCCCCATGTTGGCTGCGGGATATAGATAGTTTTCTGCAAAGCCGTGGACTGAAATGTTAGGCAGCTCAATACTTGTGTATGCTGAAACAGATAAATAGGAGTGGAACATTAAAATAGACTGATAGAATGATAATTCATAGGCTTACTTCATGATAGTGTCGAGCCAAAAATTCACCTCCAACCCTCAACGAGCCTGTACCAGACAAGCACTGAACTGTTGTCACCCTGTTCTCTTGGATAGCAGGGCTATTTCCATGCACACAAGTAAAGAGTGAATTATTTAAACCAATCTTTCGAATAATATAAGTATTAAAAAGACCGGAGTTTTCTTTCCCTTTTTATACAAGGGAGCATGAAATATTTCATTCCTCTTAGACAAAAGATCATTACCCGTGGGAGCTACACACAAGTTTAACTTATCAATAAAAATAAGTGAATTTAAAGCAATATTTATCTTTCTGATAACTTCATATCTTATCCACCATGTTTCACAATAAGCATTTTTACATTTCATCCAGTGACGATGGAATAAAAAAAAAACTACCTGTCAGCACCAAGTATGAGCTTTGCACTCAATTTATTGAAATCTGCCAATCCAACAATGGGAAGATACTCCTTCACACGAGAGCTGCACATGAATAGGTCTCAGCCCTTTCAAGTACAATTCAATAAATCTCAACATCGAAAACCAGCAACAACGAAAAGCTATTTAAAACCTGTCATTCACTAGCATCTGTTCTGCTCTTCTCACAACATCCAGAACGAGAGGTTTCCCTTCCTGTTGCACATTTAAAATCGAGGAAATCAAGCTAAAGGATCGCAACAGATAAAATAATACCCTGATCATGTAACTAACGAGAGATCAAAAGAGTCACCTCCGTCCGATACGCACCGACTCCCAAATTCAACTTCACAGGGCTTGGGTCCTTGTTGTACGCAACAGTAACCTATTTATCAAAAAATTAGTACACTATACATTCAGGAATCATCGATTTTCACATCTGTATAACGAATTAAAATCAAACAATTTTCACAGACGGAGAAGTTCTTATAAATTCAACAAGAAATAACCATCGATTTTATTTCAGATCTTGAGATAAAAATAAAATAAAATTTTAAATCGTCTTATAAAATTAAATCTTTCATACTGACTACATCGCTCGATCAACATCGAAAACTGAAGCAATGTTAAATTCAAATTTAACACGCACAAACACACACAGAACTTACGCCGAGTATAGCATCTTCGGGGCCCTGAACAACATGATCAAACACAGAGATCGGGTGGCCGGAAGTTGGAGCGGCGGAGATCGAGTGTTTCCCGGAGTCCATGGCGGTATGTGAGGATCCTTCGATGTGTCGAGCTATAGCGATTAACCTGCGATCAGCGGGTGAAGACGATTGTGAAATGTTTTTCTTCCCCTCCATTTAAAACGACTAAAAACCGCAGGCGACCGAACCGCTTTTTTTTTTTTTTTTTTTGGTTGCAAAAAACCGCAGGCGATTTTTTTCTGAGCAATTGCTCGATGTGGCGGGGGTTCATATTAAGGACGAAGGGATGGTGACGTGGTGGATTGTGGGGCCAATTATCGGTTGGATCACGGCACGAGGATCGATGAGGTGCAGCTGGTACGGTGTGGTTGAGCACAGGATACTCAGAGTTGTATGAACGCAACAGCCAAGGGGCACGCAATATTAGAAATTAATTTTGTAATAAAGTTTTCATTTTCTCTTTCTTTCTCTTCAAGAAATATAGACTTGAACAAAGTAATACTCCCTACATTTTTTGAGACAAGAATAATAATACTAGTGTATTTTCATTTTCAAAGTTTCATTTAATATTGGGTAGCACTATTACGAGAGATTTTTTTTTTGTTCCACAAATATTATAGACTTTTTTTTCACACACATTTATTGTCTCAATTCAAATAGTATACGCTTTTTTTCGTTTCAGTCCTATACATATCCACTTTCTCAATTTAGTCCAAAATATCACAGACTTGGTTTCAATTTAGTCCCAAATATCACGGACTTGGTTTCAATTTAGTTCTTTTGGACGGAAAAATTCAAAATTGGCCGGAATCTGACCACGTGTGTATCACGTGATCTCATCGTCGCCGCCCTCTCATGATTCAGCGCCACGTGTCAACACACAATTAGTCAATGACTTTTTTCAAAAAATAATAAAATAAAATTCAGAAATACGTTGCCACGTCATATATACATCAATTAAAAGAAAATAAAAAACACAAGAATACACCATAAATTAGCAGCATTAAAATTAAATGAATTTTTTTTAAGATAAGATAAATGAGGATGAAGAACGTTCATCTCTTTCACCTCACACACATTAACTGCTTTTCTTCCCCAAATCAACATAAACCCTAATTCTCCAAATCTCCAATAACACCGATTTTGCAAAATTCCATATAGTCGAAGAACTCTAATCAGTTTATTGTAGTCCTAATCCAGAAAATCGAAGAACCCTAGCTCTAATTTCATCCCAAACTCCACCCCGTCGAGGCACGTTTCCTGGTACGTGATGGCAACACTGAGTCAGATCTTCATGTCCGACAGAAGCGCCTCCAAATTCATCCAATCAAACTCGTGGAATTTTTCTAAAGACCTTTGCAAGTCGTTGAGTGCACGGTCGGTGAGCTCGTGGCAGCTTTCGAGAGCCGATTTCCCTCTGGGATCATTCTCGAGCGACCGGAGGAATGTGGAGTTTTGGGCTGCTTCCTGAATGTTGACTATGGTTGACTGGAAAGCGCGCTCAATCAACTCCTTAGGGTCGTTGGTTTCATTTCCTTTGGATATGCTTTCGACGCAAACATCATTGTAATCTGTGTTTTTGCATAGGTTCGTGATAGCCTTTTGGGAGGTGGTCATATCCCCAGCCTCGGATTCTTCTCGATCTTTTCCGCTGAAGAGCAGAGCTAATGAGCTATGACCATGCAACGAGGAGGAGCGAACAAACGCTCGCCATGGCCGTCTTATTTGTGGGATTGGAACTCATTGTCAAATTTTTTTTTTTGGTTTTTAATGCTGCATATTTAATGGTGTATTCTTGTGTTTTTTATTTTCTTTTAATTGATGTATATATATGACGTGGCAGCGTATTTTTTTTAAAAGCCATCGACCAATTGCGTGTTGACACGTGGCGATGAGTCAGCAGAGGGCGGCGGCGATGAGATCATTTGATACGCACGTGGTCAGATTCCGACCAATTTTGAATTTTTCCGTCCAAAAAGATTAAATTGTAACAAAATTCGTGATATTTGAGATTAAATTGAGAAAGTAAATATGTGTGGGACTGGAACGAAAAAAAACATATATATATGTGGGACCAAGTTTTTTTTTTCTCTCCTCTATTAGTAACTCTACAAACTTGAAGGACTTGTTCCTTTGCACTTAAACGAGTTAAACATCTGAATTTAATAGTTCTGAAATTAAATAAAATTAAGTTCAATTTAATTAATTTAATTTTAAAATATTGAAATAATAATAAAAATAAATAAATAAATAATTAAATGGAATTGAGTTTAATAAATCTGAATTTAACAGAAAAATAAGAATATGAGTCTAAATTGAACCAAAACAAAGAATAAATCTAAAAGAATAAGTTGTAAGTATACCTTCTCATTTTATTTACAATTATACCATAAATTTTGAAATTATAAAACATACTAACTTTGTCTCAATGCAATAGTCACACTTCCTTCACAAACAACAAAATAAGTATGACTATTAAAATGAGACAAAGTAGTATACCTTAATCTATTTATATTAATAATATGGCTGCATCAAAAATTTATTTTTTATATATATTTGTATTAATATTAATTTTCATTCTTTTTAATAAGATATATATTTTTATTTTAAATATATAAAAAAGATTCTACTTGCGTAAGATAGATATAATTTTTTTAATTTTAGAATTTAATTTTTGTAAATAAATATATTATATTTTTTCTATTTATTCATTTATGTAATATTTTTGTTTCTCTTAGTAGTTTTTTTGCTCTGATTTATTTATTATTGTTGCTAATTGTTTTAATATTATAAATTTAATAATTGTTTTTTTAAATAAAAATATTATTTTTTTTATATTTTTTTCTTTTTGAAGCAGTTTATAATATTATTATTTTTGATTATTTTTTTGCTTATTTTTTATACGTGTTTTGTTTTTTTATTAGTTTAAAAAAAACCATTTCTTCTTACAAGTTTTTTTAGATGATTCCTTATTGGTAGATCTGGAATAGTTAATAGTGTGTCAAAGTTGGGTCAATAAAACCTTAAAAGGCTAAGGTATTAAGGTTGTCTAAAGGTTTTTATTTCAATCGATGTGGTATATCTAACATAGTGTATATTTAGTAAACAAGAGGTGTAATTATCAATTTTAAGGATGAATATAGCGCTACTTTTTAATATTTTATACTAATTCTATTCCAAAAATGATACATAATTTATTTATAAAAACAATTAAATTATTTAAAATAAAAAATAATGCTATCTTGTCTCATAAACGAGTATTCGTGTCGGTTGTTAGTTCAGTTGGTTGAGCACTTGAATTGAGGACTAAATGTCTTAAATTCGAACCAAACATTGCAATTGACCTAATTATATAGTAGGGCAACACTACCAATTCTAACATTCTTTATTATAGCAAATATATTTTAATTTAATTAATTTAAACACAACCCTAATATACTGTCCAATAACTTCCGTACACATTGATCATTTGTGAATCTGAAAAATTCTCCACCTCCAGAATTTGCGATTTTTTCTAAAAAAGCATGGACGACTTCTAATTTCCTCAAATCAGACAACCATTAAACTCGATAAGGTTAGTGTGAAATTTAATTCAACATTGCAAACCCCTTCTTCTTCATCCAAATCCATGTGAGCCCGAAATCGACACCTTGTGAAGGTATCTTTTTGCGTTTTCTCTTTTGTCTTTTTCCCAAGATCGATATGAAATAGTTTGTTCTTGTGAAGATTCTCTTTATTCATCATTTTTGCCTAATTTAAATTTAATGTCATTTTTGTGATAAACAAAAATATGTAGTTGAGTATCAGACTTTGACTTGCAAAGTCAATTAAGATCAATTTGACAAGGACTTCCTCCCCCATAATTCAAAAACAAAATGCTTCAAATAATTTTGGTAAAAAGTCTGTCTTATCTATTGTAGTAGTACTCAGTAAATCAACTTTTATCGGTCTCATTCGAGCCTCTTATATTATCGTCAGGGTATGCTTATTTATGCTTCCCGTTTGATGTAAAATAATAAATAAATAAATAAATAAACACTAACTTTTTTTTCATTATTTTGTTTTGGTTATGAGGCTGACTTGCTCTTGCTGATCTCAATTCATTAAAAGACATGTACGATTTAAAGACATTGGTTGTACTTCTACTTTGATAATCATAATTTGAGTTTTGACGTGATTTCTCAATAACTGTATTAGTTACTACTATGTTGTAGTTATTATTTCTTAATTTCATTTCTACATGCTAAAACTAGCATAGTTAGATCATAAATAAAAGTAGTTTATTAATAACTATAATAGTTATGGGGAAAATTATTTTGTTGGTCCTCTAAAAGTAGTCAAATTTCATTTTGGTCCATCAAATGAAGTCACATTCAATTTAGTCCTGTAAACCATCAAAATGTAGTCAATTTGGTCAAATTTCACCGGAAAATTCGAATTGCAGCCGGAAAATAAGCACGTGGAGATCACGTGATTTTAATTTGGGGATTTACGACCAATATTTACACATCAGCTGCCATGTGTAATTTTCTCATTGGCCCGGTGAGATTAAAAAACAAAATCCAAATAATATTTTTCTATTGGGCCACGTGTCATATAATTAAAAAATAAATTAAAAGGGTGAAAAATTAAAAACGGGATTTCACGTGTTCTCAGATTCATTTCCCCAATTCTCCAGTTCAATAGCTCGAACCCTATCGCTATGACTTGAGCTTCTTTGGAGGTGGGGAAGCTGCCCCCTTTGATCGACTTTCACATCAGACCACCTCTTGTAATACGCGTTTCCCTTTTTCCCGACGCTGATAACCGTGCAATCGAGACCGAGACTGCTCAATTCAGAGATTCGAGAATCGGCTTTTTTCAGTACCCAATTGTTGAACCTCCGCAGAGCCCTCTGTCGCCGGTGATGACGATGAGGGTGACTCTCTTGACGGGCTTGGCTGCGGTGAGCGGGGTTTCGACGTCGTCTAGCTGGCACTGCTCGTTGATTTCGAAGAGGACGTCGGCTAGGGTTTTGGCGAACGACCTTCCGTTGAAAACGGCTTCTTGGGCGCGGCGTATGTTAGCGGCGGCCACCAGCTTCGTTGCTTCGGTGACCTTCTGCGTGTTCTTGATCGATTTGATTCTGTCTCGGAGCTCGCGAAGGCCGTTTTGGATCAGGAAGGGGTGGCGCGTGGATTGGGAGGGGTGGGTTGTCGAAGGGTTAGAGATGGGGAATGGGTTGAGCTGGGATTTGAAGGAAATTGAATCGGAGATGATCCCTGTTAACGGTTTGACGCAACACACGATATGGATTTTTATATGCTGCGAAGAAGGGTTCAAACTATTGAACTGTAGAAGGAAATGAATCTGAGAATGTGAAATCCCGTTTTTTATTTTTCACCCTTTTAATTTTTTAATTTTTTTAAAATTATTTTGCCACGTGGCTCAATAGAAGAATACCATTTGAATTTTGTTTTTTTACCTCAATCGGGCCAATGAGAAAATTACACGTGGCAGCTGATGTATAAATATTGACCGGAAATCTCCAAATTAAAATCACGTGACACGTGCTTATTTTTCGGTTGCAATTCGAATTTTCCGGTGAAATTGGACCAAATCAACTACATTTTAATAGTTTACAAGACTAAATTGAATGTGACCTCATTTTGTGGATTAAAATGAAACTTGACTAATTTTAGAGGACCAACAAAATAATTTTCCCAATAGTTATGTTGTAGTTATTATTTTTCAATATTATTTTTACATTGTAAAACTAGCATAGTTATAAATTCAATTAACTAGTATAATTTCAATATATAATTAACTAGCATAATTATTAATTTCGCTAAATAAGAATTAGCTAGCATAGTTATAGTTATTAATTCAATTAGCTAGTATAGTTAAGCAATATAAAAAATATAAATTAATTCAGTGTTAGATTTTGAAATGAATACATGCAAAAAATAAATTTGCATTCCAACAGCTGCTCGAGTCCACCACAATCTCTAAGCAACAAAACTCATTCAAAAAATAAGTATGGAGCCACTGACTTTCTTTTTTCGCCGATCATCTTGAACCTAATGGTAGCTTTAGTAGACATGAGCATACAAAATAGAAATAATATTATAAATCAAAATAAAATTCTATCTAATAGACATTTCAGTAAACACCTTGCACTAAAATGCTATTTTCATGTATGAAATCCAAAACGGTCAGCATCGTCAAATTCGGGACCTTTTTACCGCAGCAGTACGCCACTATGCACGCCGTGATTACCAACAGAACGGAATTCACGAGCGCAATGGCCACGATCACGCCTTCCCCGAGCTCTTTATTGTGTTTGTCTGGCAAAATTCGAGTGGTAGTGGCGGTGGCGATGATGAAGTAAATTGAGGCCTTGTTGGATGGAGGGATCACAAATTATAATAATTAAATTAATTTGGAAATAATAATTACGGAGTATTAATTGTTATAGCCTAAAAGGGTAATGTGGACTTTGTATATTTTAAGGAATGCCTTTGAATATAATAAAAACATATGAGACCCCTAATAGTTAATAAAATAAAAAATATAAACCCTTTTATTTAAAATTAAAAATCTTTAGGTGTTTTTTATAATTAGTAAAATTAAAGAGCCCTATAACCTAGATATACCTAATTTTTATTGGTCATTTTAATATTTTTGTCAAATTTAAAATTTTGATAATTATTAATTTATTATTTTTATATTTTGTCATTGAGTCACAAATTGATAATGACGAGATTGGTCTTGAAAAATTGTAGTAAAAATCAAAATCAAGAAAATATATTTTTACAAACATAAAACACTTGCCATGAGTTTTTCATAAATTCCTATGTGTAGAAAATACTTATAGAACGAGTTGAAACTTAAATAGACTATTTATAAAAAAAACATTAAAACTGCTTAAGTTTTTTCCATCTCTACATACATTTTTTCGAGCTTACTTCAATTTTATTCAGCCGATGTGCCGATGTTTATTATCGTCCCTTATAAAATTACAAATATACCCTCTTCATGTAATACTTGTAATTTTAGTAAAATATAACTAGCTCTCATTGTTACATTTCAGAGTAGATATCGTAACTAGGTATTCTTTTGCCACTTCCAGAATTTTTTATTTTGTACTTGGGCTAAATACGATGAGAAGTTTTGTAATAACACTCAATTAAATGACTCTCGCATACTTGGTTGTAATTCACCATAGAGGTTCCTCCTAACATGATGCAATATATAATGTGGTGATGAATTTTTGGGCATGCATAAGAGAAAAGAGTCATATAATTGTTAGATATTTCACATCAGTTGAAATTAAACAAATCTTAAAACTCAAATATAACTTGAAAAACCTTATCACTCTAATAAGGTTTTTTAAAGTGTTATTAGCCCAATTTCGACAATCATCATACCTTTGCATCCTCATCATTTTCTCACCGTATTTGTACGTTTTTCTTCAATATATGTACATACTGCATGAAGGATTTTATTGAATTTTCTTATTGATCTCGTGTACTTTCACAATAATTCAATGCCTTATATATTAGACGGTATCATAAAGCGCACAACTTTCAAGGTGAGAGATTTTTTTTGCTACTCTCAAAAGTATTCGAGTATCGATTTTGTCTTTTAAAGAGCTCGGTTTCAATTTAGTTCATTAAAACTCTAAATTGTAGTTAATTTAGTCCAAAATCGCCGGGATATTCAATTTTTTGTCGGAAACAGTCACGTGCGTGTCAATCGAGAGACTCAAGTAGAAATTTGAATTTTTTGACGATTTTGGACTAAATTGACTACAATTTCAAAATTTAATGGATTAAATTGAAAACGATTCATTTAGAGGGACTAATTAAATCGAGACTCGAATACTTTTGAGGGAGTGACAAAAAATTTATACCCTTCAATTATGATTCTTTAAATAAGACATTCACACTTCAAAATAGATAATGATTATATTACACAAAACTAAGACAATTTAAAAATGTGAATGCAACCATGTTTTTTTTGTTATGATGGGGTGGAGGGACGAGAAACGTCACCACACCCGACTAGGGGTGGGAACGAGCCGAGCCGAGCCGGGCTTTGCTTAAATAGGCCTGGGCCTGGTTTAAAAAATTTAGGCTCAAGCCTGGCCTAGTACCTATCGTAGGCTTTTTTAAGAGGCTCGGCCTAAGCCTTTTTTGTAAATAGGCCCGGCCTGAAAGCCTTTTAAAAGCCTTTTTAAGTACAATTTTAACTTCAACTTGATTTAGTGAATAAATCTAAGATTCAAATAAAAATATTTTAATTAAATTTAATTATATTTAATTTATTTTATAAAATTATTTTTAACTTTTAACTATTCAATAATTAATAATAATTAAAAACGTGAACAACATTTTATAAATACAAATAATGTTTAAAAAGTATCATCCAATCAATATAAGATAATCACATTTTAATTTTAAATTTCTAACAATGTGGATAACAATCATAGAATAATAATTAATCATAGAATAATGATTAATATGTACTTAGAAAAAACTAAAATTAAAAATATTATTTTTCTCTAAAATTAGATATATACCTTATTAATATATATATATATATATATATATATATATATATATATATATTAAATAGGCCGGCCTGTTAGGCCTAAAAGGCTTGAAATAAAGCTTAAGTCTGACCTGTTTATATAAACGAGCTTTTAAAAAAGCTTAAGCCTGGCTCGTTTAATAAACGAGCCGAGCCGAACCGAGCTTTTGTAGACCGAGCCATAGGCCCCTGTCGGGTAGCCTGGCTCATTCCCACCCCTACACCCGACTTACGTAAATATGATTTTTTTTGACACGTAAGTTAACAAAAATAATATTTCTGAAGTGAATAAAATGAAATGTAAAGTTGAAAATTCAATTTTATGGTATTTAATAATTTTATAAAAATTTAAAAACGTAAAAAAATATTAAGGACATTACATGCAAAAAGTGATATGAAGTGTAAAAATTATGCGTATTATTTTTTAAACAGAATGAGTAAATTAAATTGCACAGTATTCGAACTATTTTTCGAATTTGTAAGGTTGTAAAAGATTAGAGATCAGTATATCAGCTCGTGATTGTACAATGTTTGTGACCATAATTAAATTTTCATTCTATTATAATTGATTTTTGTACCATATATATATATATATATATATATATATATATATATATATATATATATATATATATATATATATATATATATATATATATCGTTTGAAAATTCACTAATGCACCTATTTTATCAAAACTCTATAGTTAAACGTTTTTTAACAAAAGAGCAGTCCTATAACAAGTGACCTTCAAATTTATTTCTTGCAACAACAATGTCGTTAAAAACAATTTTAATTATCATCTAAGTGACCTTCAGATTAATGCAGACCGCTGCTTGGTTTTCATTTGAGTTGTCAAATTTTCATCATTCTTAATTCTCATTTTTATATTATAGTTTTATTTTATTTTATGAAATTATATATTTTTTTAATCCTAAATTAATTTCATTAAAAACAATTTTAATTATCAGTTCTCTTTTTCAATAGTGTGAATCACAATATTTATAAAAGTAAATAGTGAAAAATTACAATATTTATAAAAGTATTCTGAATATTTATATATATAATATACATTGAACAAAGCTAAATAAATTGCTGCTCTTTTTGGACATCAAAGTAATAATAATAGTTCAAAAAATTTCATTGCAAAATTAAATAAAAACAATTAATAATTAAATTATACTCAATATTTAAAATTTCAACTTTCATGTACATATTTGATATCACAATAGTATGTTTCAACTCTGGTACAAAGAAGTACATGCTACAATCAATCTATATCTATTTATACTTTTAAGTAACAAAATTTATATAAATATGCGTTAATTTATCTAATGTTTGTATTAAAAGAGTTTATAAACTTTGCAAACAAATATCATTCTATTTACATTGTCATACTTATTTATAAAGAAAATTTGAATGGAGCACACCTGCCAAGTGTTCGTCGAACTTCTTAACAAATTGGCATTTCATAACTTCATCCGTTGACTACTATGGAAATATATGTATTTCGAATCGTATTTTAAGAAAAATACTTTAAATAGATAATATTGAATTTTATTACGATATAACATTATTACAAATTACATTAAAGAAAATGTAAACAATATCAATCGTTCATTATTATCCTTTACAGCTGTAAACGACTGAAAAAGTTGAACATTTATATTTTAGAAAAGAACTTGAATATTGACCGATATTTAAACATTGCGTAATTTTCATGAAATCTTACAGTTATTATGACTTGTAAAATATCTCATTTTTAATTTTTTTTAAATTATCCTATTCTGGCCTAAATAATAAATTTAAGTAAAAAAAATCTTAATATTTTTTTGAGTTTTTTAAAAGATATCACCTAATATATATACATGTTGTGTATATGTATGTATAACTCTTTAATCAATTTTTTCAATGCCCAACTCCATTTAATTCTTTTGGTAAAAGAGATCATCCAAACATATTTTCAATTGCAATGGTAATAATGCCCCTATGAGCCTTTAGGGTTATCCTCACCTTTATCTTCATTCTTTTTTATCAAACATTTACTAGAAATTAGGGTTCAATTTTCGACATCTCTTAATTCCACCACTCTCGCTCTCAACCGTCATGCTTCAATCCGATCCATATGGATCACCCTTTAACAAAAAAACAACTACCCGTAAAGACTCGAGCATGCAATCCGTGTCTGAACTCTCATCTGACTAGGGTTTTCGAGACCGCATGCGGTAGATGGGGGTGTTAAGCATCGCATCTTAAGTGCTCTGATTAGAAGCTCGATTATCTCTCCTCACTTGCATACAAATGCATGTTATGTACATACGACAAAGTAATATATATAAACAAGATGTGTATGTATGTGTCGACAATAAACGAACATTTTATATTACACACTCTCTCTCCCTCTCTCTCTCTATATATATGTATGTATGTATATATGTATATGTATATGGAGATGTGTATATTCTCACTCTAAACTATATCTCTCAATAATTCATTTATCTCTTTTTTAGACCTTAAAAAACAAAACATTTTCCCTTCGAAGTTCACTTTAAGAAATTTACACATGATGAAACTCCGTTTTTTCGAATGAGTCGTGGAGATATTTTTCTGAGTTTCTTGATCTGAGTTTTCTTCTGCTCATTTTGAATTTTAAAAATGTTTTGTTTTTTTAATTTTATTTGTTTTACTATAATTGATTTTCTTTGTGTATCTGATTATATTTTTTATTTGTACTTTTGGTTATTTACCTCATTTTTTGAATTATTTATTTATGAATTAATTTAATGTCTTTCATGGTTTATATATTTTTAATTTTTTATCATTTTGTGACACCCTTTACTATTTTTACTGTTCTCATGATATATCGTTAGTGAACCTTTTGTCGAAATCACCAAACCCTAATTAAGGTTTTTGGCAATGGCGAATGCAAATGAATAAAATCAATTTTTATGATTGATTTTTATTTAATTATTAAATGGAGTTTTAAGTTAATTGAGCTACTCTCTAATTTCATTGGAATCAAAATTCAAGATTTACATTTTTTCCCTAAAAAAGAAAAGTTTAAATTTGGATTTACCTTTCTTCTACTTCAATTTTGAGACGCGTTGACGATTTTGTTATATCTATTTATATACGATGCGAGTGTCAATTAGGGTTTCAACAGTCGGTTTTAGTGTTAAACGCTTGCGCCGCCGCACGTCTCTTTTCATCGTTTTTCACATATACTCTAAGTCTTGATTCTACATTCAAGTTCTAGATCTTCATTTGTTCTTATATCACTTGTTATATCACGTGAGATCTTAATTTATATCATATGTCAAATCTTTGATTAAATACATCGTTTCGCTAATTGTTGTATTCAATTGTTTTAGGTTATTTTGATATGGTTGATGAAGGTTTTATGGATGGAAAACAAAGTCATAAAAGAGATGATTCGCCATCAAGAAAGGAATCATCGCTTGCTTCGATTAAATCAATATGTATTGATTTAAATTGTGCAGTAGAAGAGATCCAGTCTCCTAAACATGAGCATTTTTCTATACGGTAAGATTTTCAAAAACAAATCTCTAAAATTGGAAAATTTACTAGAATACATTTTTTTGTGCTTGATTGCAATTCTTAGATAATTGCATAATGAATTGATACATCCATTTATACTAATTATACATCTTAATGAACGATCTTGACTTTAATTATATAATTCACTATCAATACTAACTACAAAAATTAATAATTTATTAGCTGTCTGACCAATGACACAAAAAATTTCAAATAATTTTGAGAGATGCGCACCAAAGAAAAAATCTCTTATTGGTTTATCATAATTACAATAACTTCGCAGTATTTAATGCATTAGTGTTTGACACTTCTTGTTGATGCATTAATCAGTCATCCCAAAAAAATTTAAAAAATTAAAATTTTCTCTTTAAAAGGATTTAGCGAAAATATATGTCGATTATATTTCAGATGACCAATATTTCTTCTCAACATGCCAATTTGCTTGGATATCCCTACTGTCGGGGCTTTTAGCCCCCGACCCAACCAATACCTAGGGGTGGGCCAAAGAATTACAGACCCAAAATAATTCGAGCCTTTTTGGCCTAGTTCGACAATATACCAAAAAGCCTTAATTAGGGGTTGTGATTTTATTTTTATTTATTTATTATTTTTATATTAATTTATTTATTTCATAATGATTTTATTACTAATTTTAACTAATGTAATAGTTATTTTTATTATTTTTATACCAGTTTAATTATATTTATTAACATAAAACTTTATTATATTTTTAATAAGTTTAATAATTAATTTATGTTAAAAATGTAAATAATATAATTTTTTTAATAATTTATTAAAAATACTAGGCCATTTTGGCCGAGTGACCCGACAGTCCATATTGGGCTGGGCCGTGAGATCATAGGCTTTAATTTTTCGGTTCGAATTGGGTCGGGCTGGCCCAAGTGTCCCAATCCTAAACATTCCTCTAAAATTATATTTGATAGGGGAAATGGAGATATGAATCACGTCGCCCGGCCTTTAAATTGAATCGAAGTACTTGAGAAATTTTCAATTGTCATCACCTTTCAAATCAAACAATCTTGTATCAAAGGTTCAAAGATTGACCCGTAAGTCTCCGTTCCCGGTGACCACAATCAATATAATGCACGATTGAGTCTAACTCCGATCACCGATGGTTAGCCTCAATCGTGACTAAAAAATATAGGCATAACCTAAATCCGATCACCAACTAATTTTCTCTCAAACGTAATCAAACACTTTATAGGAATAACCTAAATCTCATCTAATGAAAATCTTACCACAAATATCCATGGAAATCATCCCAAGTCAATATATAAAACATAGATCCATGCATACGCATCATCATCCAATGTAGAAACAAGTAATTCAAATACAAGATAAAAAAGAGAAGAGAAATAAAATAGTGAAGTTGATTCGAAGAAATCTCAACTTCGAACCTGGCCAAATCTTTTGAAATGAAGAACCGATTTAAGGTCGAGCTCGGCGGTTCGAATCAGGTTTTCGAGTCCAATTTTTTATAAAAATACTATTTTAAATAAAAAAAATCATAAAATATATTACAATTTTAAATAATATTACTAAAAATATTATAATTTAAGTTTTAAATTTTAAATTGCAAAATAAAATATCTTTTATTTAATAAAAATATAAAGTATTTATTAATAATATTAATAATAAAAATAAAAATTGGGTCGTTCTAAACTTTCGATCTCAAATTTTTTAGGCTCGAGCTCAAGCCAACTCTTCAATTATTGGTTTGAGCCCTCGGCAGAATGGTTCCAAATAAATTAGAATTGTCGGCATGATGGGCTTTCGGATTTTCGAGCCCAAAAGCCCACCTCTAATCTCACCATTTCGTTAACCGACTTTCTTATTCTTTCTTTCTGACATTCTATTTTGTTGTTGAGTGTATATCAAAATGAGTAATAATCAATCTGTTTTTATCTTCACTTAACTTGTTAAAATCCTTTGAAATGTACTCAAAGTACAATTAATACCTCCATCACTCATGAGATTCTTATTTGTGAGATGTCTTTAGTTATCTACAAAGTTCTTGAATCTCTTGAAGATTTATAAGACTTCCTTTTTTATTGTCAATCAGGAATAATAGAAATTTGGTTTTTGAAATTATAAAAAAAATACAAAATATATAGTTTTCATGATAATTTTACAATGAAACTATGCATGAAATTAGTAGTGTAACTATGTATGAAACTATTTTCTCTTTTTATGGTCAAAGAAATAAAGCCATTTCCCTTTTTTATGGTCAAGGAAATAAAACCATGTTATTTCGTCCATAAAGAGTATGAAGTACCTTATTTGATTTATTGAAAGTAGAGATAAAAATTATTTTGGTTCAATAAAAAAGCATTTTTTTTCGATTTGGTCCTATTTTGTTTCACTTTTTCAATTTAGTCCCGTAAAACCCAAAATGTGGTCAATTTAATCTATTTTCAATCTAGAAAATCAAAATCATCCGAAAATCAGTTGACCGATGAAGACGTGGCAGTAAAATTTGGAGAATAACACCTTAAATTAATTAAAAAATTAGTGAGGTTTCCCCCAAATTGACTGCCACGTCTTCATCGGTCAACCGATTTTCGGCTAATTTTGACTTTTTGGATTGAAAAAGGATTAAATTGACCACATTTTAGTTTTAGAACTAAATTGAAAAAGTAAAACAAAATGAGACCAAATCGAAAAAAAAGAGATTTTTATGAGACCAAAATAATTTTTATCTCATTGCATGGATATCTAAACCGCCATATATACTTAGAATAATGCTACAATTGAAGAAATATTCTCTTGTTTTGTCGAAATTAGGTGGCTTCACGAGCAACATCACTGTTTATTGCTATTTGCCAAAGTTGTTTTGTTTTGAAAATGTTGTCTGAAGTCCATTAATTTCATTTTGCGAATGCAGCGGATACGTTTCTGAAACAAGGAAGACAGACATGAAAGAGTGCCTGCCGTTTGGCGGCGACAATATGAATCTTCCTTCGATGTCCGAGCCGAAATTCCGATGGTGGCAGTGCTCGGATTGTGCTCCAGGTGATGATGCTGCGGTCGGAGAAAACATAGGTATGCACACGTATACTTGCTGAACAAATTCCATAACGTAGGTGACCTACGCTACGTATATACTGCATTATATTGTATGAACAAACTAATTAAATCCGCGTTTTCTCGACTAATGCAGTGGAGAATGAGCCCGAAAAAGCGTCTTCTGATATTGATGCTTTTAGCTCACTACCTCCTAGATGGAAAAGAAAACGACCGAGGTCCTATGTAAAAAAAGTAAACAAGAATGCATCACCCCCACAACCTGCTACTAGAACTCGTTGTCTGAGGAAACGAAAGTTGGTTCTTGAAAAAGAAGATGACGAGGAGATGGCCCCTGTGGATAAAAAGCTAAAAGGGCCCGTGATCGAAATTTCCGATTCTGATTCGGAAAAGGAGAACAGAATGCCGACCACAGAGAAGCAGGAATCTTCCGGAAGGAACACGGGGATTCCAGATTTGAACGAGCCGTTTGTCGAGTCAGACGACGACGACAACATTTCCGATGATATCCCCATGGATATAGTCGAGCTCCTGGCCAATATTCGGCACGAGCGGGCCCACGATAGTTCGAGAAGCGGCTTCAACGTCTCGAGTGGTCCCCTGATGTCGGGCCAACAAAGGATGATAGGGCTCTCTTCGGGCCCCATCGTCGTGTCGAGGCCGACGCTGATGAGGAAAAAGGTGACTTTCAATCTAGGCCCACCTGGCGCCTCGAAAGTAGATGCAAAAGACAAGTGCAAAAGCTTGAAGAAATATTTTCCTCTAGGTACGTATAGTCGTAACACCTCTTTATAATGTCGTGTTGTGTTGCGTTGTTTTCTGACGTGCGTTCGTGCTTTCTCGGCAGGTCGAATGCCTCCGCTGATGAGAAGCTCTAGGGCCACCGTCGACTTGGCGGGCCCCAGCAATCTGATGGCTCAGACTTCGAGGAGCAACGCCGTCCTTAATCTGGAAGTGTGCACGGTTAATCGGAACCCGGCAGACTTCAGCGTTCCGGATGATGAACGAAATGAGTTCATGATAAAGGGTAACGATTTGAAAGCCAAGAGTAGGAATGTTGCTCCGAGAGGTGAAGCCTCGGGCAGTTAGAAACAAAGGGCGAGGCCTTGATACATCAAAGTGTTCTGAATATTTATATATAATATATTATACTTTGAACAAAGCTAAATAATTGGCTACTCTTTTTGGACATCAAACTAATAATAATATTTCAAGTTGTTTCATTGCAAAATTAAATAAAAAAAATTAATAATTAAATTATAGTATTTAAAAATTCAACTTTCATGTCACAAATAGTATGTTCAACTTTGCTACAAATACATGCTTACAATCAATCTGGTATTAGTATATACTTTTAAGTGACAAAATTTATATAAATATAGGTTAATTTATCTAATGTTTGTATTAAAAGAGTTTATAAACTTTGCAAACAAATATCATTCTATTTACATTGTCCTATACTTATTTATAAAGATAATTTGAATGGAGCACACCGTCCAAGTGCTAGTCGAACCTTTTAACAAATTGAAATTTAAGAACTTCATCCGTTGATGAAAAAATTGGTCTTGTAAAATTGTAGTAAATTAAAATCAAAGAAAAATATATTCTTACAAACATAAAACACGGGCCATGAGTTAAATCCTATGTATATACTTCATAAAACGAGTTGAAACGTAAGTAGAGTATTTAAAAAAAAAAAGAAAGATAAAAAATGCTTCAATTTTTTCCATCTTTGAAACGTCTATTTTTTTTTCAAGCTTACTTCAATTTTATTTTTCCAATGTTTGTCATCATCCCTTATAAAATTACAAATATACCCTCTTCAAGTTTACTCCCTCGAGAATGGAATACTTGTAATTTTAGTACACTATAACTAGCTCTCTTTGCTACATCTAAAGGTAGATATCCTAACTAGGTATTCTTTTGACACGTCCAGAATTTTTTGTTTTGTACTTAGGCTAAATACGATGAGAAGTTTTTAATAACACTCATTTAAATGACGTTCACATTCTTGGATGTAAATTTGTAATTCAACAGAGAGGCTCCTCCTAACATGAAACAATATATATGGGGTGATGAATTTTGGGCATGCATAAGAGAAGAGATAGTCATATAGAGCATATGCATCATCGTCGACATTGTTAGATATTCCACATCAGTTGAAATTAAACAGGTCTTAAAACTCAAATATTAGTTGGTATTGAAAAATATATTTGGTCCATTATTATAAATGTAAGTTGTCCAATTTATCTAGCAGTTCGAGATTTTAGATGAAAATGTTTCTAACATGGTATCATAGCCTAAGCTTGTGTCAGGTCTTGATTTTGACTCCCGTCAGATCTTGAAATCGGCCCACAAGTGAGGGGGGTATTGGAGAATATATTCGGCCCACTTGTATAAATGTATAGTTGCCCAACTTCTCTAACAGTTCGAGCTTTTAGATGAAGCGATAGAGCCTTGGGATAACTCGAGGTCCTGGGTTCGACTCCCGTCAGTGGCGACTCCACCCGAGTTAATTATCCACTTGTTGGGCTTCCCCAAAGAGGTTGAAATCGGCCCACAATTGAGGGGAGTATTGAAAAATATATTCGACCCATTAATATAAATGGAAGTTATCCAACTTCTCTACAAGTTTGAGCTTTTAGATAAATCGATTTCTAACGGTTGGACAACCTTATCACCGTAATAAAGTTTTTAAGGTGTTATTGACCCAATTTCAACAATCATCAAACCTTTGCATCCTCGTCATTTTCTCACCGTATATGTATGTTTTTATTCAGTATATGTTCATACTGTGGATAAATCTGATAATATTTTTTTATTTTTGATGATGTAATGAAGGATTTTATTGAATTTTTTAATTGATCCCGTGTACCTGCACAATAATTCAATGCCTTATACATTAGATGGTATCATAAAGCACACAACTTTCAAGTTGGGAGAATTTTTTTGCTAGTCTCTCAAAAGTATTCGAGTATCGATTTGGTATTTTTAAGAACTCGGTTTCAATTTTGTTCATTAAAACTCAAAATTGTAATCAATTTAGTCTAAAATCGTCGGGATATTCAATTTTTTGCCGGAAAGAGTCATGTGCGTGTCAATCGAGACACTCATGCAGAAATTGGAATTTTCTGGCAATTTTGGACTAAATTGACTACAATTTCAAATTTTGATGGAATAAATTGAAAACGATTCATTTTGAGAGACTAAATCGAGACTCGACTACTTTTGAGGGACTGACAAAAAAATTATCCCCTTCAATTATGATACTTTAAATAAGGCATATTTCTCCACACTTCAAAATAGATAATGATTATATTACTTAAAACTAGGACAATTTAAAGGTTTGAATGCAACCTATGGTGTTTTTTTTTATGGGATGGAAAGACGAAAAACTTCATCCTACTCGACCTACATAAATACGAGATTTTTTTGACACGTAACAAAAATAATATTTCTGAAGTGAATAAAATGAAATGTAAAGTTGAAAATTCAATTTTATGGTATTTAATAATTTTATAGTTTTTAAAAAAACGTAAAAACATATTAAAGACATTACATGCAAATAAGTGTGTAAAGTGATATGAGGTGTTAAAATTGGTCGAATTATTTTTAAAAAAAAATTCAATTGCACAGTTCACAATACTCTTCACGAATTCTAACTATTTTTCGAAGTTCTAAGGCTGTAACAGTTTAGAGATAGTAATATCATGAATTCGAGCCGCCGTGATTGTACAATGTGAGTGACCATAATTAAAATTTCATTATATTATAACTGACTTTTTATACCATTTGTTTAATTTAATTAAAATATATACATAATCTATCGTTTGAAAATTCACTAATTCACCTATTTTATCAGAACTCTACAAACAATTTTTTTTTTAAAAAAGAGAGCATTCCTATGTCAAGTGACCTTCAAATTAATTTCTTGCAACAACAATGTCATTAAAAACAATTTTAATTATCATTAAGTGACCTTCAGACAGACAACTTCTTGGTTTTCATTTGAGTTGTCAAATTTTCATCATTCTTAATTCTCATTTTTATATTATATTTTATTTTATTTTATGAAGTGATATTTTCTTTTTTAAATCCTTAATTAATTTCATTAAAAACAATTTGAATTTTCAGTTCTCTTTTTGAATAGTGTGAATCACAGAATTTATAAAAGTGTTTGGTAGAGAAAACAAATATTGAAAAATTACAATATTTATAAAAGTGTTTTGAATATTTATATATATAATATACTTTGAACAAAGCTAAATAAATGGCTACTCTTTTTGGACATCAAAGTAATAATAATATTTCAATTGTTTCATTGCAAAATTAAATAAAAACAATTAAAATTAAATTATAGTATTTAAAATTTCAACTTTCATGTACATATTTCATATAACAAATAGTATGTTTCAATTTTGTTACAAAGAAGTACATGCTACAAACAATCTATATCTATATACACATTTAAGTAACAAAATTTATATAAATATGCTTTAATTTATCTAATGTTTGTATAAAAAGAGTTTATAAACTTTGCAAACAAATATCATTCTATTTACTTTGTCCTATACTTATTTATAAAGAAAATTTGAATGGAACACACTGGCCAAGTGTTTCTTTGAACTTTTTGTTGGGGTTATACCTTTATTTCGAATATTACACTGCTGAGTCGAGAGATGACTCTCTGTCTTTAAGACGAACTTGCCCCGTATTAGTGCTTTACGGAATCACAAGCAAAGGTCTCCCAAGATAAAATAGCAACTAAGACAGTATCGAAGCACACGATACTGAAATCTGACGAACAAGAAACAGGGAGAATTCTTATGCTCTGAAAAAAAAATAATGAGAGGAATATCGATAACTCGAATTGTGTCCTCAGAACTTTGTGTATTGAATTGTGTTTCTGTTGACCGTGTTTTGTTGAGTGAATTACTAGTCCTTTTATAGACTAATAATACCCGGTCGAATGGGTGCTTCGGACCTTTTCACAGAGTCACGACTCTTATCTCTAAAGGATGCCTTTTGGAATAAGGCAACACCCCTTCACTCATTTACACATCCATTCAACATGTACATTACTTAAATTGTATGGACATGCAATTTTCATAACATGTTAGACATGCACACACTTCACACACATTCGATATATTATATAATGTATAATACACATTAATTAATCTTTAATTAATAAAATTAATTGATCTTTAATTAGACATTTTCTTTTATTTAACATTTTAACAATATAAAATATAACAAATATTTATATGTTCATTCTTTTATATTTAAAATTTCAATTACCATACTTTGTACAACAATTACTCTTTCACTAATATATGGATTTTAGTAATTATTGATGAAATAACACCTACTCAAAGTCTCAAATAGTAGAATTAAACACTACAAGAATTAACAATTCCGTCGACATGCGGACCCCCGTAATTTAATCATTAAATTAAAGAAATCATGCTAAAATTTCAACACTTTTTAACAAAATATTGCCGCATTTCATAACTTCATCCATTGACTACTATAGAAATATATGTATTTCGAATTGTATTTTTAAAAAAATACCTTAAATAGATAATATCGAATTTTATTACGATTTAATATTATTACAAATTACATTAAAGAAATTAAACGAATATTTAATAATTACTCTCTCTCTCTCTCTCTCTATATATATATATATATATATATATATATATATATATATATATGTATATAGATATGAATATGTGTATATTTTCGGTCTAAATTAAGTATATCTCTCAATAATAAATTTATCTATTTTTCATACCTTAAGAAATAAAACATTTTCCCTTCTGTTTCGCTTATAAGTGTTCTCTCGATTTGTAATATAAATAAATACCCGTGTGTCGTTCTCAAGAGGAGTAATACGATCGGAGAGTGTAATTAGTTTGGATTGATTGCCGAAAGCATAAAAGAAAGCATAAAGTACAAGTAGTAACTAAAAGGGGGATTTTTTCAAGATTTGGAAATTGAAATAAACAAGCAATAAAAGTAAACGAGCAATTAAATAGGTGAGCAAACAAGTTCTTATCAAAGGGGAAAAGTAGTTAGGGGTGGGGTCATATTAATCGAAGTGGGAGCCGAGACTCTAGCATGAAGGGTTGTTGAGATAAGCGTGTGCCTCTCGTGTTCGACCTCGGTTATACCCGACCGAGATTCAAACTTCGGTCTAGCAACGAGATTCCCACGGCTTACCCAAAAACGGGCCCTATCGATTGCTTGAGGCAAAACAATAGAGCCGGCCACGCACGACCGTGATTAGGCCTAAGGGGTAATCGACTTGGCCAAACAAGTAAAAACGATAAATGAATCTACCGAGTAAGAGGGACTTGGTCCGTCTCCTCTTCAAATAAAATCTCGATTACCCCCGATTTTCATGCAAAAATCCCAACCCCTACAACTATTAATATTCACCCATCCCTAACATGATTTAGCCAAGCAACATCATCATAAGCATGAAAATATCAATCAACAAACTCATAGACAAGCAAAGCATAAACATATATTTCATAAATAGTCGAAACCGAAAATAAGTTATACCATAACGATCCTCGGATGACCACGAATATCGTTTACACTTGAGTCGAATGATAAATCTCAATGGATGATGAAGAACAAGAGCCAAAATATTCAAAAACCTTGCTAAATCCTAGAGAGAGAAATTAAATTGGTGTGTGTTGTGTGTGTTAGGTGAGGGTGATGGAGAGTGTGTGTATTGTCTTCTAGCACAAGCCTCTCAAAAGCCTCCAAAATCTCTCACTCGAAATGACCAAAAAGCCCCTCAAATGTGCTTCAAAAGGCTGGTCAACGCGGGTCAAACTGCCAAGGAGAGACTAGCGCGGCGCGCTGGAATTGCAAAGGATGACAGCGCGGCGCGCTGGGAGTGGTCGATCCTTCTGAGCGCGGCGCGCTGGAATTGCAAAGGATGACAGCGCGGCGCGCTAAGCTTCAAGTTGAGTTTTCTTGTCCGGTCAACTATTGATATCTTTGCCCTCGAACGTTGTTTTGTCGATCCCTCCGGCCAAACTATAGAACATGAGGTCCTTGACATGTTGTGAGAAATTGAGGACGATCCAAAGGTTGAATCGGATGTAATGCCATTTCCCCCGACGCAGCGCAACGATCTTTTTCGGAATGAGTCTCCTTCCTTTGATTCGGAAAAGTTCTTCTCGTTTTAACCCCAAATCTCGTACAAAGCCTACCAAACCGCACCCAAGCAAAAACATAAGCTCATCTAGCGAAAACAATAAACTTATGCACATAAACAATATAAAACCTACTCTACAAAGAAGGAAAACAAAGAAGAAAATACGAACAAAAATGTACAAAACAACCCCCCCCCCCCACACTTAAAACATTGCTTGTCCTCAAGCAACTAAACACCACCAAGGAAACACAAACAACGAAAACAAGGTAAACTCTCCTCAAAAGAAATAGAAGTTCATTCCGGTTATTAATCAATAAAACACGAGTCACCGAGAAAAGTTCAAATGCCACAAAGATCATATCGAGAGAGTTCTAAAAGCCAAAGTTCAACCTTAACAAACCGAAATTTTCCTCACACGGGGATTCACTCGTTCTTTTACCTCTCGAAATAGGGTACACTCCAAATATTCATGTGCAAGCGAAAGAATTCAAATAAAAAATGGAACTTGCACACATAAGAAAGATAGGACACAAGGAACATTCAAGGAAGAGACCACATGTAACAACTAAAAATATGCGATGATAACAACCATAAGCATGCACACACGGAAGACTCCACTCAACAAAATTATCAATTTCAAGAATCGGGGAACTTCTAATCGTTAATAGGGTTGTAATGGGGCTAGGCTAGAGGCGGTTTGGATAATATTTAAGGAAGTGGACTCATTGGCCATTGTGGCCCCACCTTATCTCTCCGTATCACCTACCCTTCGTTTTCAACTACAACTCTCGAATGTCACTAAAGGATCTTTTATTAATATGGAACACTAACCCAATATTCGGGTATCGTCAAGGAACAAGAAGCTCAAGTACTCACACTTTTATTTTATGGGGTGCTCTCTATTTCATGACTCTCTCTTTTTGAGTTTTTTTTTTTTTTAAGAGAGGATATTATAAGCTCGAGCAATATTTAGGAGTACAAGCGGTTATACGCACGCATAGGAAATGGAAATATCAAAATCATGGCGGCTTCTAACAACACCTCGAGGCACGAAGCACTCATCACACAACACGGAGTTTCTTCAAAATTTAACTTTAAACACAACTCTCCAACATCGGGAATATATGGGTGATGAATAAAAAGGCTAAACGTGGTCTCAAAGTGGCTTCTAGGGTGTCCCTCGACGGGCTCGGGGTTTTCAAAAATCTCCTTGAAGGGCTAAGATCCTAAGCGATTAGTTCCCGTCATTTTCAAGATCATGAAAGTTATGCTAACGAGTTTTGAAATCCGACATGCACATGTTCTAGTGATCTCTTATCATCTACACACCAAGTTATTGAACAAAGAAGCACGTGTCTCGAGAATCAACGAGAATTTAAATTGGAAGAATTTTCACTCATCAAACGAACTTATACGGCTCAAACCTCACAAAATCGGCTTTTTGAAAATTTCGAATTTGGTAAGACATCACGATTGCCCAATCCCTCAAACGAAATTTAATTTGCAACATCGAACCGTTTCTCAAATTTTTTAATATTATTGTTAGACTATTATAAGTATTATTATTTGTATATATATATAGATTTTTTTTATACCGGAAAAATACTTCATGGATTCGATCAATTTGAGTTTACCGAGGTTTCGGAAAATCCCCCCACACTTAGAAATCGAGCATGTCCTCATGCGAATAAAAGCATGCATATTTTGAAAATTTTCGACATGACCTACTCGTAATATTAATAACCGGGGACAACCAAAACATCCAAAGCACAACAAAAACAACACAAGGAAACAGAACAAAGTAGCACCTCCAAATAAACCATCCACCAAGAACAAAACATATCCACAAAAATTTACCAAACTAATAATAAAGGACAGTAGTTAAATAAAACTAAAACTAGTAAAAACATAATCCAAACGCAACACAAAGTAACAAAACCAACTAAAACAACTACTAGACAAAAGAAATTAAAATAAAATGAGAAAAAGAGAAAGGAGGGGATAAGAGAATACTAGGGCCGTGAGAGGTCACGGCCGGTCAAGGGTCGGTGGGTGGTTGTGGAGGAAAACGAGCCAGGAGTTGCTCTTCGCAGTACTTCCTATTAGCATCCAAGCCTGCTTTCATATCTGCTTTCATATCTTCACGCAGCTTAAGTGTCGAGTCACCAGGGCTCTTAACGGGTTAGTTCGGTGCGGGGGCGCATCTTCGTTCGGGGCTGTTCTTTTCTCTCCAGCACGTCCCATCTTACAAATTTTAAGGAGATCAACCGCAATCACCTGAATTCGGAGAGAAGTCTAGGGCTTTCGTCGAAACCGGGCTGTGGTGGCTTTGTTCGGCGAGCGAAGGGGCGTGACGAGGTTGTACGTCGGAGATGATGGTGGTTCGGGCCTGAGATTGGCTGAGCGATGGTGGCGAGGAGTCCAGGTACGGAGTCTCGGCGTGCGGACGCGGTGGTTGTTGGAACCAGATACGGCAAGCGGGGCTTCGGTCTGAGCGGGGTGCGGTGGTTCTCGGGCAGGGTCAGAGCTCGACGGAGACGGGTGGAGTTCGGAATTGGATGGACGAAGACAGGCGGAGCTACGGTGGCGGGCTGAAACCGGTTCTGAGTTAGAGCAGGGGAGGTGCGCACTGGTCGGAGGCGTGGCGGTAGTCGGAAAGAGACAAGAACAGAGCCAAAGAGACGGGAACAGAGCCGCGGTCAGAAGTAGCGTAGCGTCGCAGCGGATATGGGTCGAGGTCGTCGGAGCAGGTGGTGGTGGCTGGTGGTGCAAATCGCTCTTCGAAAAATATCTCTCAAGGATGGAGGCGGATGAAATGAGAAGAGGAAGCCCTAATTTGAAACCCGCTTCTATTATTATTATTTTTAATATTATTTTAATAAAGCGCGGCGCGCTGGGTATCTGTGTTCCATAAAGCACGGCGCGTTATAAACCTTCGACTTTTTCGAGCGCGGCGCGCTACGATCCTGTGTTGACGGAGGCGCGGCGCGCTGTGAGCCTTCGACCTTTTCGAGCGCGGCGCGCTACGAATATGTGTTCAAGAGAGTGCGGCACGCTGTATGCTCAAGATCATGCCATATTAACTCATATTTCATCCAAAACTCGCTGAACCATGACAATCGTCCGTAAGAGGAACAAACACACCGTGCCCGTCAATTTCAAGAATTCAGGCCATTTAAAACAAACACGAACACCTACACACCAAAAAAAACCAAAAAGAAAAAGCATTAGTAAGACTAAACACGTGGGTTGCCTCCCACGAAGCGCTTGGTTTAACGTCGTTAGCTCGACGTTTCGTGGGCTTGCCCCCACGAGGCGCTCGGTTTAGGTACCGAGCCAACGTCGTCCACGATCTACAATCTTGATACTAAAAATATTGAACTCCACCTTCTCAAGAAAACCATCTCGACCAAGGGCAAGGGCGCTCGGTTCTCAAGAGATGGTCCATCGAGAGCGCACGCGACGAGGAATCTAATGGAGGTCCTTGAAATGACGCACTCCCCCACACTTGCATCAAGACGTAGATAATAAACGTCGACTATCCCGGTCTTTAAAAATATCGAACTATACTTCCATAAATAGATAGTTTCGGCCAAATGAGCTCGATTCTCCAAATAGAAAGAAGTAAATGACCGGTCGAGGTAACAACATAAGTCGTTCTTCCTCTTCCCCTCCACCGAGATCTTTAAAAATATTGAACTTAATTTTTGGAGAAAGATCATCTCCGCCAAAGTCCATGGAACTCTCCAAGAATCACAACCAAGATTGTCTCTTTTATCTTCATCCATTCTCGACACGTCCTTCATACCTCGGGAAAATCCAATATCCACGCCCAAATAAACCAATCCCGAAATTTTCTTACCGAAGCTCCAACCGAATCTCATATTGTCTACACCGTATTCAAGCGACTTAGGAGCTTGAGAAACCCAACTCACAATTGGCTTCTCACAAATTAAGTCAACCGAAGATAAGAGAGGAGGCTCGAACGAATGACCCAATGAGAGAGACATATCCTCAAACTCTTCTTCTTCGGGGCTTGTGTCATTAATGGGAGGACTCTCGACCTCAAGAGTAGCATCTATCATCGACGTCTTGTCTTCTCGGGCAACTAAAACATTATCTTCCTCGATGCACGTGCCGGGCTCTAACTCCCACTCGTCCCCGTTGGAATGCTCCTCAACAAAGTGTGAAATCACCTCAACAAGCATGTGATCAATCTCGACCTCGATAACATCCATCAATATGCCTATAGAAGGAGGAGGTTTAATAGGAGACTGTTGGGGTGGGCGAAAGAAACGGGCGATAAATGCGTTGAAAAGATTTTTCCACGTGTGCATGAATCTAGAAGGCAATGACATCACCCAATCACGGGCCCCATCTCTCATGCAATATTTGAAACACCATACTCTCAATTCATCCTTCTCAAAGCCGTCCAATGGAAATGTCTCAACTTCAATGACAAAATCTCTGAGAAACAAAGAAGCTTCCTCATTAGGCAACCCGGAGAATGACGGTAGTCGAGCTAGATGATGCGGTAATAGCTTGTCGTCTTGGACCCTCGGAACATGACTTTTGCAAGAAGGGCCGGAAATATACCTCGACCGAATGGGATCCTCAATGTCACGTCGTGGAGGCAACAAATGATGAAGTTTTGGCCTTGAGAAATCGACAATAGTAGGTCGCTTTGGCTCTTGCACCACGGTATATTGACGACGGTAATCATATCCATTCCCAACAAAATTCTCTTTGCGGTAGTTTCCACGGTTTAGATCTCGAGGCGGCTCACTTTCTCTTCGATCTCGACAAGGAGGCGGTGACATGAAATATCTCTCGGTGGATGAATAATCGAAATCTCGGTAGCGGTATCGGTGATGTTTCCGGTGACGTGGAGGTAAGTAATCTCGATCATCATCATAATGAAGGTCGATATGCCTAGGTGGGCGATATGACTCATGATCTCGGTGGCTCGAAGAAATGTGCCTCTCGTGATAAGAATCGAAATAATCGACTCCATATGATCGGTAACCGTTACGTCTCGCCATGATATCACCTCAGTCGTTGTAGAAGAGATTAGAGTATGAAAGGAAAAATGTCTTCAACCTTGCATACACAACACTCAAAGCAAAGGATTACACGTACCGAGTGGCATCGAGAGTAAAGCTAGTACAAGAACACTAAGGAAAAACAAATAAAAAGACAAGCAATCAAAACTCAAAACACTACACTTAAATTACTCCCCGGCAACGGCGCCAAAAATTTGTTTCGCTTATAAGTGTTCTCTCGATTTGTAATATAAATAAATACCCGTGTGTCGTTCTCAAGAGGAGTAATACGATCGGAGAGTGTAATTAGTTTGGATTGATTGCCGAAAGCATAAAAGAAAGCATAAAGTACAAGTAGTAACTAAAGGGGGGATTTTTTCAAGATTTGGAAATTGAAATAAACAAGCAATAAAAGTAAACGAGCAATTAAATAGGTGAGCAAACAAGTTCTTATCAAAGGGGAAAAGTAGTTAGGGGTGGGGTCATATTAATCGAAGTGGGAGCCGAGACTCTAGCATGAAGGGTTGTTGAGATAAGCGTGTGCCTCTCGTGTTCGACCTCGGTTATACCCGACCGAGATTCAAACTTCGGTCTAGCAACGAGATTCCCACGGCTTACCCAAAAATGGGCCCTATCGATTGCTTGAGGCAAAACAATAGAGCCGGCCACGCACGACCGTGATTAGGCCTAAGGGGTAATCGACTTGGCCAAACAAGTAAAAACGATAAATGAATCTACCGAGTAAGAGGGACTTGGTCCGTCTCCTCTTCAAATAAAATCTCGATTACCCCCGATTTTCATGCAAAAATCCCAACCCCTACAACTATTAATATTCACCCATCCCTAACATGATTTAGCCAAGCAACATCATCATAAGCATGAAAATATCAATCAACAAACTCATAGACAAGCAAAGCATAAACATATATTTCATAAATAGTCGAAACCGAAAATAAGTTATACCATAACGATCCTCGGATGACCACGAATATCGTTTACACTTGAGTCGAATGATGAATCTCAATGGATGATGAAGAACAAGAGCCAAAATATTCAAAAACCTTGCTAAATCCTAGAGAGAGAAATTAAATTGGTGTGTGTTGTGTGTGTTAGGTGAGGGTGATGGAGAGTGTGTGTATTGTCTTCTAGCACAAGCCTCTCAAAAGCCTCCAAAATCTCTCACTCGAAATGACCAAAAAGCCCCTCAAATGTGCTTCAAAAGGCTGGTCAACGCGGGTCAAACTGCCAAGGAGAGACTAGCGCGGCGCGCTGGAATTGCAAAGGATGACAGCGCGGCGCGCTAAGCTTCAAGTTGAGTTTTCTTGTCCGGTCAACTATTGATATCTTTGCCCTCGAACGTTGTTTTGTCGATCCCTCCGGCCAAACTATAGAACATGAGGTCCTTGACATGTTGTGAGAAATTGAGGACGATCCAAAGGTTGAATCGGATGTAATGCCATTTCCCCCGACGCAGCGCAACGATCTTTTTCGGAATGAGTCTCCTTCCTTTGATTCGGAAAAGTTCTTCTCGTTTTAACCCCAAATCTCGTACAAAGCCTACCAAACCGCACCCAAGCAAAAACATAAGCTCATCTAGCGAAAACAATAAACTTATGCACATAAACAATATAAAACCTACTCTACAAAGAAGGAAAACAAAGAAGAAAATACGAACAAAAATGTACAAAACAACTTCGAAGTTCAATTTAAGAAATTCACACACGAGAAAACTCCGCATTTTTGAATGATTCGTGGAGATATTGTTTTGAGTTTCTTGAAGTTTTCTTCTTCTTATTTTGAATTTTAAAAAGATTATTTTTTTAATTCTATTTGTTTTACTATAATTGATTTTGTTTGTGTATCTTGAATTTTAAAAAGGTTATTTTTTTAATTCTATTTGTTTTACTATAATTGATTTTGTTTGTGTATCTGATTATATTTTTTATTTCTACTTTTGGTTATTTACTTCATTTTTTGAATTATTTATTTATGAATTAATTTAATGTCTTTTATGGTTCAGATTTTTTTAATTTTTTTTTATCATTTTATGACACCCTTTACTAATTTTACATGTTGTCATGATACCCTTAATCGTTTTGTCGAAATCACCAAACCCTAATTAAGGTTTTTGGCTATGGTGAATGCAAATGAATAAAATCAATTTTTTTTTAAAATCAATATTTTTTGGATTGATTTTTATTTAATTATTACATGGATATTTCAATTAATTGAGCTACCCTCTAATTTCATTGTTTGGAATCAAAATTTAAGATTCACATTTTTTCTCTAAAAAAGAAAATTTTAAATTTGAATTTACCTTTCTTCTTCTTCTTCTTCTTCTTCTTCTTCTTAAATTTCGAGGCGCGTTGAAGATTTTTGTTATATCTATTTATATACGATGCGAGTGCTTATTAGGGTTTAAACAGTCGGAATTTTTGGTTTTAAACGCTTGCGCCGCCGCACGTCTCTTTTCATCATTTTTCACATATACTTTAACTCTTGATTCTATATTCAAGTTTTAGATCTTCATTTGTTCTTATATCACGTTAGATCTTAATTTAAATAAATCTTCATTTTTTTTATATCATATGTCAAATCTTTGATTAAATACATTGTTTCGCTAATTGTTGTATTCAATTGTTTTAGGTTATTTTGATATGGTTGATGAGAATATTATGGCTGCAACACAAAGTCATAGAAGAGAGGATTCGCGATCAAGAAGGGAATCATCGCTTGTTTCGATTAAATCAATATGTATTGATTTAAATTGTGCAATAGAAGAGAACCAATCTCCTAAACATGAGCATTTTTCTATACGGTAAGCTTTTCGAAAACAAATTTCTAAAATAGGAAATTTTATTAGAATACATTTTTTTGTACTTGATTGCAATTCTTAGATAATTGCATAATGAATTGATACTAATTATACATCTTAATGAACGATCTTGACATTAATTAAATAATTCACTATCAATACTAAAACTATATAGAAAATTTTAGGTGTTAATTAATAATTTATTAGTTGTCTCATGACGAGTGACACAATAATTTTGGGAGATGCGCACCAACGAAGAAATCTCTTATTGGTTTATAATAACTAGTACTACTTCCCGTGCGATGCACGTGATTTATTTGTTTGAAATAATCTAAAATTTTATTAAATCTTCAACGTATTTCCCCAAAAAATTATTAATGAACTAAGAAATTATTTTATTTAATAATCGAACTCTCACTTAAATTTGTAATTCGTATTAATCTCATTATTAACATCAAAAATTTTATTATTTTCAAGGATTACGCCTGATTGATATAATTTATAGTATGTAAGCTTATTGGTGCATAGTCGAATGGTAAGGTTTGTGGTGATGTTGGTGAAATTCCCCGGAGACGCACAGTTCGAATCTCGGATATGACAAATTGACTCCCACATGTGTCTGTTACTCGAGCACATCCCTCGATTTACATCATACCCGATTGAATAGTCTCTGGTTTATGCATTCCGTTTATCGTCTCTGCATTTCTCGAGTGTCAAACGCATTCAACAAATATCCAAAATCGGTGGGGAAAAATCAAAATAAATGAAAAATAAAAATTATAAAGATGGAAAATAAATAAAAATATAAAAAAAATTGAATTTACTTGGTAAAAATGAAAGGAATGAGGTGTATATTAATATAACGTACGTTAATATATCTAAATAATATACCTAAAAATTTGATCATAATATTAATATTAATGGAATAAAAAAGAACTTTGAGAAAAGAAATAGAAACTTATATATATAAGATGATTATTAATTAGAAAATGTTAATTTATTTCTCTTTCGATCGATTAACATTGCAATTAGCAAATAGAAATGCAAACCTTTCCATAGTCGTCTTTTGTCAAAACTTGTATCAATTCTACTCCTACTGAAAAGAACTTCATTCCAAACGGACTGTAGGTTACAATTCCAATTCAATTTATGAGATATTGAAAAAAAACAAATTCTACTAATAAATTATACCTTAATTTGATTATGCAAAAAAAATCCAAATTTGAATTAGAGAAAAACGAAAAAAAAAATGTATAATAAAATAATTAAAGAGTAAATGAAATTCTGAAAAAAAATAAGAAAAATTCAACGAATATATATACGCAGAAATATTGAAGCATAAGAACATGAAATACCTGAGCGAATTGATCTCGATATGTTCTATGAAACGCGACCAATTTTTTCTTGGCAAGATGAACGAATCGGTTGAAATTTGGAAATAGAAGGAGAATGAGTTTGATAAGAATAAAAAAATATTTTTGCAAATGGAAAAAAATAAAAAAAAGTATCATTAATTAGAATTATATATTTTTAAATTGTACAAATTTACTGAATATAAAAACCTACCAAATAATTATATTAATGTACAAATTTTAACTTAATAATTATATTATTATTTTTATTTATAATTTATATTTAATATTATTGTTTTTATTTATAATTTATAGTGTGAACACAATAATATTAAACTTTTCTTATTGGTCCATGCCATGGCACGGAGAGATTCAGAAATTATATATGTATAGATTACAACGCCTACGAAGTATTTAATACATTAGTGTTTGTCACTTCTTCTTGATGCATTAATCAGTCATTCCAAAAAGAAATTGAAAAAATTAAAATTTTCTCTTTCAAAAGCTTTAGCGAAAATATATGTAAATTTTATTTTTGATGAAGAATATTTCATCTCAATATGCCATTTTGCTTAGATATCCCTACTGCCGGGCTTTTAGCTCCCGGCCCGACCAATGGCTAGGGGTGGGCCAAAGAATTAAAGACCCAAAATAGTTCGGACTTTTTGGCCCAGCCCGACAAGCCATATACCAAAAACCTTTAATTAAGATTTTGTGATTTTATTAATTAATTAATTTCATATTGATTTTATTACTAATTTTAACTAATGTTGTATTTTTTTTATTTTTGTACAAGTTTAATTATATTTATTAACATAAAATTTTATTTATATTTTTAGTAAGTTTAATAATTAATTTATGTAAAAAATGTAAATAATATTATTTTTAATAATTAATTAAAAATATTGGGTCATTTTGGCCGAGTGAGCCGACATTCCATATTGGGTTTTAAATTTTAAATAATATTACTAAAAATATTATAATTTATGTTTTAAATTTTTAATATCAAATTAAATTTCAAAAACTATATAAAAACATAAAGTCCCGTGATTGGCTTTCGGGTTTTCGTTCACCTCTAATCTCACAATTTCTCTAACTGACTTTCTTATTCTTTCTTTCTGACACACTATTATGCTTTGGAGTGTGGCAAAATGAGTAATAATCAACGTGTTTTTATCTTCACTTAACTTGTTGAAATACTTTGAGTTGTACTTTAATACAATACCTCCATCGATCACTAATGACTATGAGCTTATTAATTGTTGGATGACTTTGGTTCTCGTAGTTCTTGAATCTCTTGAAGATTTGAAAGACGTACTTTTCTTTTTATTTGAATAATTAGAAAAAAGGGATATTTGGTCTTTGTAATTATAAAAAAAGATACAAAATATGTAGTTTTCATTATATTTTTATTGTGAAACTAGGCATGAAAATGTTGTCTGATCAGGTGCATTTCATTTTATGAATGCAGCGGATATGTTTCTGAAACCAGGAAGTCAGACAAGAAAGCGTGCATGTCGTTTGCTGGCGACGATATGAATCTTCCTCTGATGTACGTGCCTAAATTCCGATGGTGGCAGTGCTCGGATTGTGTTACAGGTGATTATTCGGACAAGACAAGTGATGCTGCTGCTGCCAGAGAAAATTCCTTAAAAAGCATAGGTACGCACACTTATACTTGCTGATGAAAAAATTCATAATGTAGGAGTACCTAGCTACTGGGTGCATTATATTGTATATATGAAAAAAAATAATCCGTGTTTTCTCGACTACTTATGCAGCGGAGAATGAGCCCGAAAATGCCTCTTCTGATATTGATGCTTTTTCCTCACTACCTCCAAAATGGAAAAGAAAACGACCTAGATCCAATGTAAAAAAGGCAAACAAGAATGTATCACCCGCCCAACCACCTATAGAAGGAGACGAGTTATGGGATCTGAATGCTCCCCAAGCTGCTGCCAAAACTCATTCGATGAAACGAAAGCTGGTTCTTGAAAACGAAGACGACGAGGACGAGGAGATGGCCCCTCGGATTCCTGTCGATAAAAAGCTAAAAGGGCCCGTGATCGAAATTTCCGATTCTGATTCGGAAAAGGAGAACATAATGCCGACTCAAAAGACTACCCTGAAGAAGCCGAGACGATCCTATACCAAGAAAAGGACAGTCAGGACGGCGGCGAATCCACCGGAATCTTCCGGAAGGAACACAGGGATTCCGGATCTGAACGAGCCGTTTGTCGAGTCACATGACGACGGCAACACTTCCGACGATATCCCCATGGATATAGTCGAGCTCCTGGCCAATATTCAGCACGAGCGGGCCCACGATAGTTCGAGAAGCGGCTTCAACGTCTCGAGTGATCCCCTGATGTCGGGCCAACACAGGATGATAGGGCTCTCTTCGGGCCCCAGCGTCACGAGGAAAAAGGTGACATTCGATCTGGGCCCACCCAGCGCCTGGAAATTAGACAAGGCCAAAAGTGTCCAAACGGCAGTGGTCAGGGAAGGGGGAATCAGGCTCGGACGTAAGCCCGTGGGTCCCGTGATCAGCCGGGCTAAGGATGTTCATAGTTGGAAGAGATCTTTTCCTCAAGGTACGTACTTCTTAACACCTCTTTATAGAAACATGTTCATGTTTATTAAAATATTCATAAATAGTGCAAATTATAATTAACTGCCCATGCGCGAAAATAACTATATAATGGTCAGTTCATTAATTGCGCAAATTATAATTAACTGCGCATACTCAAAAAAATAACTATATAATAGTGTCCGTTCATTAATTGCGCAAAATAACAAAAATAACGAATTAGCCAAGACATAAACCCTTGGTCCTAGATGCATATATTCATTTTATGACGTGCGTACATGTGTGCTTTCTCGGCAGGTCGAATGCCTCCGCTGATGGGAAGCTCCAGGGCCACCGACTTGGCTGGCCCCAGCAACAACCTTAATCTGGAAGTTTGCACGGTGAATCGAAATCCAGCAGACTTCAGCGATCCTTATGATGAGAGGAACGAGTACATGATAACCAGAAAGGATTTGGAACCCACGAAGCGGAATGTTGCTCCGACGAAAAAGGTCAAAGCTCGAGCAGCTAAGAAACAAAGGAAATAGGTCCTGATATATATCGATCGCGTGCATTAATCCGAAGGTCACTCAAATGACTTTTAAATTTATTTATTGCAACAACAACGTCATTAAAAACAATTTATTTCTTGCAACAACAATGTAGGCAACTGCTTGGTTTTCGTTTGAATTGTCAAATTTTCATCATTCTTAATTCTCATTTTTATATTATAGTTTGATTTTATTTTGTGAAAATGATATTTTTCTTTTTTAAATCCTAAATTAATTTCATTAAAATTAATTTTAATTATTCAGTTCTCTTTTTGAATAATGTGAATCACACAATATTTGTAAGTGTTTTCTTAGAGAAAATAGTGAAAAATTACAATATTTATAAAAGTGTTTAGGAGCAATGTCCAATTTCTACTACTACAATGTGTAACAAGTGTTGTACACATATTATTAATTATAAGATAAAATTATTAATTTGGTACTATAAAGGAGGACAAGTCTCTTTTTGATACCATTTTGTTTCGACTTTTAAATTGTATACCATAAAACTCTAAATCGAGTCGATTTCATACTTTTTTCGCCAGAAAATTTTGAAATCGTTAGAAATTAAGCACGTGAGATGTACTTGGGTAATAGCTCCGATGACATAATTCACGTGGCGATATCTAATTGGTCAGACAATATAAATTTAATTCAAAATGTCTCTAATATTGCAGGACATGTCATTACTTTAATTAAAGTAAATGTAAAAAAGAAAATAAAAAAAAATAAATAATAATAATAATAAATCCATAATATTTTTATATTGGACTTTTTTTTAATTTTATTTTTACATTTATTTTAATTGCAGTAATGACATGTCCTGCCATGTGGATATTAGAGGCATTTTGAATTAAATTTAGAGATAATTATAGTTTAGTTGCTGAACTATAGACACTTTTATACTTTGGTGGCTCGTCTATTTTTTTTTTTTTGTGGTTCAGTGGCTGAACTATAGCTTAATTACACTTTAGTGGTTGAAACAGTAGATCCCGGCGACACGTGTTCTGATTGCATTGGTTGACGTTGCGTTCAGCTCACATTTGTTCTGATTGCATTGGTTGACGTTGCGAAATTACACTTTTATCCTTTGTATTTTTTTTAAATAAACATAAAAAATATATACTCAGCAAAATAATTGAGTTTCTTGTCTTCAGAGATGAGCCACCAAAGTATGAAATTGCTTATAGTAGAGCCACTAAATTATAATTATCTCTTAAATTTATATTGTCTGACCAATGAGAGATCGCCACGTGGATTATGTCATCAGAGCTATTACCCGCGTGCATCTCACCTGCTTGACTTCCGGCGATTTCAAATTTTTCCGGCGACAAAAGTATGAAATAGACTCGATTTTGAGTTTTATGGTATGTAATTGAAAAGTCAAAACAAAATGGTATCAAAACAAGACTTGTTCTCCTTTATGGTACTAAATTGGTAATTTTCTTTTAATTATTTGAATAATTAGTAATGAAAATTTTGAATGATTTTTTTGGAATATTTCGATCCGGCTACCCGTAGGTGGCAAATTGTAAAAGCCTTTATCTCCTGTGCTACTGATCGGTAAAACTTTTCCGGTTAGGTGGCAAAGTAGAAAAACCTCTTATTTAGGATGGCAAAGTGTAAATAACCCACATTTTAATTAAAAAAATATACTTGAATGTCCACAGATATTTAAACATCAACGTCATTTTCATTAATTTTCATGAAATTTTGCAATATTATGGTTAGGTGGCAAAGTAAAAAACCTCTTATTCTGGGATGGCAAAGTATAATTAACCCATATTTTAATTTAAAAAAAATACTTAAATATTTGACCGATATTTAAACATCGCGTAATTTTCATTAATTTTCGGTGAAATATCTCATTTTTAAAAAAATAATTAAAATTATTTTGTTCACCGTGGGCCCATCATTCCTCTAATCACTAAATAATAAATTTTAAGTAAAAAAACATCTTAATATTATTGTGATTTTTTAAAGAAATCAAAATCATGAGTTTAAAAATCAAAATCTTATAATAAAAATTATATATATTATGTGATATATATATTGTGTATATGTATGTATGTATGTATATCTAATGGTAAAATCATTTTTCTAATGGTTGTATTAAAAGAGTTTATGAACTTTTAAAACAAATATCATTTTATTTACATTTTCCTATACTTATTTAAACAGAAAATTGAAATGGAGCACACCGGCCAAGTGTTCGTCGAACCTTTTAACAAATTGACATTTCATAACTTCATCCGTTGAGTACTATAGAAATATATTTATTTCGAATTGTATTTTATGAAAAGTACATTAAATAAATAATATCGAATTTTATTACGATATAACATTATTATAAATTACCTTAAAAAAACGTAAATAATATCAGCCGTTCATTATTATCCTTTACATTCGTAAAGAAATGAAAAAGTTGATCATTTTAAATTAAAAAAAAACTTGAATATTGACCGATATTTAAACATTGCATAATTTTCATTAATTTTCATGAAAATTTACAATCATTATGCCTTGTAAAATATCTCATTTTTTTGAAAATTTTAAAATTATTAGGGGGATTTTCAAAAAGGGTAATTATCTTACTCTCAATTATATATTAAGATCAATCTTTACACTATTTATAAAAAAACTAGATTTACCCAATTTATCCTTTTAATTATCGAAAACCATGTAATATATTTCATTATTCACAAATTATGTGATATCTAAGCTATTAAATAACACTTTCCATATAGGACAATACACTACAAAAAAAAAAAAAAACGTATTAAATATTAACTTTCCATATAATCCAAATATACTAACAATACACTAGGTATATCACAATTGTAAAACTGACGTAAAACTCAATTTCTTGTTTGTTTGTGATTCCTCCGCCAGTGTAGTCGTCGTAGTTTCTCCTCTCAAACTTCCAACCGTACTCGTATGAAGGTAAGTTTTCTCAATTCATTATTACCGAATTGAAATTATTGGGTGAATAGATTACATACTAGATTTAGGGTTCTTGAATATAGTGTTTAATTCTACCCAAACAATCTCAATTGACTGATATAATCTTTCCGTCGTCCCTTCAGCAAGGCCTCTTTGGTGATCAATAAGACAGACGGACCGCCAAAAAATTACTGTAAGTTGCAAAGAGGAAAAATTCTTAACGATTTCGAAACGGCGAGGCTAGGTTAAGTTATGATTCTACCGCTCTTGATTTTCATAGTTTTCCTGTGTTTACAGTGTCGGATTTGTTTGGGTGCTAGATCTTGGGTTTTAATTCCACACTTTGTTTTAGCCTTTTTCGATATCGTATCTCTTGTCTAAAAAATTAAATGCATGTTGTCCAGTTTATGGTAGTGAATTTTGTAGTGTAGTTTGTATGTTGTACGTTATCCAGTTTTTTGGGTGCTAGAAACATCCTCAAAAAGTCAGAAGGAAAATGAAAGGTGTTCGATTTCCTTCGAGTCCATATCATGTTTTTGGAATAAGTGCTCTAATGGTTTTTTGTTCTGTTCACACACTTTTCAAAAACTTCTCACAAATGTAATTGATCTACTATTGATTTCAGGTGACTGATACACTTAGTTGGATGAACTACTTTCCGGTTTTAGTGGTTACCAATGTTCGGGTTTGAAGTCAAATCAAATACACCATCATCTCTGTTTGTGTTCGTGGATCTCATTTTCAATCAGTGTGGCTGGAGTGTTCTGAAAGACTTGTAATTATAATTTTAGCATATATTTGCTGTAAAATCCTATGACCGTCAATAGCTTGCTGTCGAAATCGGGTAATGCATACACCTAACTGTTCGTTATTTTGAGTAGTATTTGAATTCGTGGATAGCCGGAATCATGTCTTGAACTGTCACCCAGCAATCCAGCATCCCTCTGTTTATACCATTTGTTTTTTTATATTTTTCATTTGTATCTTGGCGAATCATAAAAGTGTACTTTTTACTAAATTAAATTTTGTAGCATCTAAATATTAGTAAATGATTTTATTACTACCATAATTTGAGTGCACAGATTTGGCTTGTATCCATAGTTCACTTTGTTTTGAGCAGATACCTGTAGCATTAAATAATTTGAGTGCACAGAATTTCGAATTCAAAAAGTTTTGATTTTAAAAGCTTGGAGCAAACTATAATGTGTAGTTTCTATCTTAATCGTTGTTATTTGGTTCTAAGTCAGCGTGTAATAGCTTTTGAATTAACAAGTCATTTCTTGGATAATAGCGTACGATATAGGTAGATCTCAACAAGTTCGTGATGTTTTATTGTGTTATCTAATTTCTGATGAATTTCCATTTTTCACAGTATTTCGAGAAGATGTCTCCAACAACTCGATCAGAGCCTCTGAAAAAGAAGGTTCTTAATCGCGAGGCATATTCGAGAACCGCCAAACGGAGTCTGGAAAACGACTTTGAGGCAACTACATCTGAGCCCCAACCTCAAAATTGGGATCGGTCGTGGAAAGTTTCCTCGAGAAACTTTGGCTGTCAAAAAGGTTTGTATAATAAGTCTATTATTTTGTACTGCACGCTAATGTGAATTGCGGGTGGTGAACCCATAGTGTTCACGATGTTTCAATACTTTTGACTACAATTTAACTACTTTCCGAACATTTAAATATGATACGTAAATTTGATGACTTTATCCAGAGTAGTTTGAATTGAGTCCATACGTGGTATTGTGTGAAAGTCAGCATGCATTCTGGTAGTAGGACTTATCCACTAATTTAATAATTCAACTTCCAATAAGAGTAACTTTTATTATAGTAAGTCACTTCTTTGTATCATAATAGTACACTGTAAGTGTTTATTTGCATAAATCTATGAATAAGACAATCATGTGGTGTAACTGGTAGTGTCTGATGAACCACGTAGCCGACTTTATCTATTTCAAACACTACCAATTAGTGAACATCGGTTATGTGAATAGACACTACCAAGTACACTTACAGAGTGTATCATCATAACATTGTGTATACCAGTATATTATTGCACAAAACTTAAACTAGAGACCATTACAGTAGCTAACTAACAAGTATACACTTTTTTCAGTTGTCAACCCTAAGTATTTATTACAAACCATGCTCAGTGTATATGATAGTATTTGTTGCATAAAGATGTTTAATCGCTTTTGGATGATTAGTTCAATATACAGTAATAGATACTCTTACTACAAATCTGTCATAGCATAATACCTATTAGTGTCAGTAGTGATCCCATAAGAAGAAGGTTTCATAAATGTCGTAATCCGTTACCGTGTGTTGTTTAATAAAAGTCGTAATTTGTTACGTACACTAAACGTATATTTTCACAGTGTATGTTATAGGACATGATTCAATACACTGTTATTTCATCAAAACACAACAGATGTAGTAGTTTAGAAGAACAGTTTAATAGTATATTTTCCAAACACCGAAATGTCCGTGAGTTGTTTCATATATGAAACACCATTAGCTAACTATTAAGTCGTTTCATAATAGTACATCTATTAAGTCACCTGTTTGTATCCTAATAGTGCATTATAAGTGTTTCCTTGCATAAATCTAGTAATTAGCCAATCTTGTGGTGTAACTAGCAGTGTAACTAGTAGTGTTTGATAAATCTATTGCGAACACTGCCCATTACTTGGCAGTGTGTTAAGTATTTGTAATGCCTGAACCTTGTGCATGGACACTACCAAACACACTTTTAAAGTCTCTCATAATAACACTGTTCATAATAGTATATTAGTGCACAAAAGTTAAACTAGATACCAGTACATTAGCTTATGAACAAGTATCCTAATAGTACATCTATTAAGTCACCTGTTTGTATCCTAATAGTACATTGTAAGTGTTTCTTTGCATAAATCTATGAATAAGTCAATCATGTTGTGTAACAAGTAGTGTTTGATAATGTATATGTTGCAGGTATTTAGCAACCTCTTCTCCCTCCAGCTAGAGGAAGATGTAAATGAAGTAAAATTTACCCTCAAAACAGACTCTCTCATCAAGGAAGATGATCTCGTTGAAGCTTGCAATGCACTTGCAACATCATTAGAGCTGGAAAAGCAGGAGTGGGCCAAAGAATCATAGATGCCTGAAAATTGATTAAGCTGCTAAAATGATGGGAACAAGTTTTGTTCTAAGTTTTTGATAAATATCATATTACGCTTGAGAATATTTGACTCTCGGTAATATAAGATAATACTTTAGTATCTCTTCTGAAAATATCGAGATGAAAGTATTTTATGCATTTATCTCTTCAATGTAGTGATGTGGCTTAGCAGACGACAATCTATATAACACATATTTTTTATTATAGTGAGTTATATGTCAACTAGTAGCAGAGTCTCATGTTGGATGTATACTTGAATCAGTCCGGTTGTAAGAAGATTGTATGTTTCCATACACTGTTCATGATTTTTTATGAGAATCGGAAATTGGACGTGGTTACATTATCTTTGTGAATAATTGAAATCTGTCGTTTGTGAACATATGCTATTGAGAAGTGATCTACTGTGCTTTTGAAGTGAACAATTTAATGGAAGTGGCATGTTCTTACGAATCAAGGTTGATAAGAATTTATCAAGTCAAAACAATATGTACACATCAAACTCTTAATAGTAATGAAATGATCAAACTATATACTAGTACAAGATTAAGTCTACTGTGATGACAATAATAAGGCATATATTTTCGATTACCAACGATATACATAGTTTTCTGTAGAAGCATATAATGTCAACACAAACTAAAACTATAAAATTACAAAATAGTCGAAAATTCTCATAAAAAGAATGAAACCCAAAGCTTGACCTGCATTGTATCAGAGCCCTTTCGAACAACAAGTTTTATACAGAAATGTGCAGCTGACGGTAACTCTGTATCTCAACGAAGAAAACTATTCATCTCCCCATTGATTGAACATTGAAGAAACTAAGAAGGAAAAGTGAGCAACACAAGTCATGAAACCTAGTGTTGAATCCTTTTGAATAACAAGTATGAGATCTTTCGGTTGTACCAACACTCGGAAATCATTATTCAGTCGCAGTTTCAACAAAAAAATCTAGGCAAGACATATAGTGTATAGTACTGTATATACTAATTTAGCATCTGTACAACTATAGTACAAGCAACCTACTTCTTGAGTATTGCAACATTACCCATCCACAATAAACTGATCTTCTTTGTTATCCCCCTCGACCCGAGCATCACCGTGAAGTCGTGAACCGCCTCTCTTCAACTTAGCATCGGGCACATCCATGTCCTGCCCACATGTTTCCGGTCAAGCTGCAATCGTAAGGTCCTGGTATCCAAAATTGACTCCATCTGCTATCAAATCAGCCATAATGACAACAGGTAACATTTTCATACAAAAGAAATTCTCATTCGTACACACGGACTGAATTATTTTCAAACTCGTTCGAATTCGTGTGCAGCAATACAAAACAACAACCTCAATGCTCCAATCACGAATTTATCAGGGTCGAGAGCTACCCCTTACGACATTGGTGCTGGGGAAATAAGTATTTTTGGCCCATTGTGTCCAGGGCTCGTGTATGAGACGGAAACAATCGATTAAATCTTACTTCTTTGCAACATGGGCTACAACAATACAACCATCAAAATATTGTCTTCGACTGTTCCTGATAACTTTTCCTGCCTTGACTTTTTGGGAACCGAGAATTTGAGTTGTAACGCCTTGTTAATCAAAACTGAGAATTGGTAACGAATATTTTCGCATAGTTCGTTGTAGGAGAAGTTGGATCCAAACGATACAACAAAAAAGATCTTTGTTAACCTAGAACCAATGTTATGTACCAATCATAAGAGTAGACAAAGAAGTCATTTTCGGACCATATTTATAAAACTGTAGGATACAAAAGAATCTTAACCCACGATTAATAAATTACGCTAGCAACCCCCGACTCATAGATCCCTAGATCGACCTGGAGAAAAAATCGACAATAGAAAAGCACTTACATGGGAGTCGTCTGCTAGACCGATTAATACAAAAACCAAAGAGCAGTATTTGGTAGTGTGTTCGATGATCTACAAATACGGCTAGGATTGGTTTTTGAATTTTCAAAAAAAAAATGAAATAAACTATTTTTTAAAATAAGGACTCTGTGATTGATTTTAAAAATCTGTGTTAAAAAACGATTATAAATTTCTAAAATAACTAAATAAAACGTAAAAATTAAATGGAAAATATCATTAATAAAATACAAGGTTAAAATAGACAAATCAAATTTGTTTACCCTACCTAAATTATGAATACATTTAATATAAATACCTTAAATTATATATATACAATAAATTGATTACCTTTTTTATTAGGAAGGTAAATTATGTTACTTATTTATAAATCATAAACTCATTCTAATTTTTTCTCTAAATTACTCAAATTATTACTTCAATATGTGCCCACCATTCCTCTAAGGCTCTTACCAAAAAATAATAAGTAAAAAAACATCTCAATATTTTTTAATTTTTTTTAAGATATCAAAATCATGAGTTTAAAAATAAAAATTTATAATAAAAATTATGATATACACACACACACACGTATATATATAAATATATATATATTATATCACATAATATACATGTTGGGTATATATATGTATAACTCTAAAATCATTTTTTTTCAATGTCTAACTCCATTTAATTCTTTTGGAAAAAGAGATCATCCAAACATATTTTTTATTGCAATGATAATAATGATTTACCTTTATTCTCACTTATATGTGTTATTCTCAATACCTATATTATACACTAGATGTATAATCTAATTGTACAAAAACATCATCCAAAAATATAGATAAATACATGTTATAACTTCTAAAAATACAAATAATAATCATTATATAATAAATAAATCATCATTAAAAAAAATAAAAAAATATTAATTAACACTAAAATCATGATTATAATTGACAATATTCATTAATTAACACTAGAATCATTATTATAATTAACATTGAGAGCGATATAAATCGTATACGTGTATGGTATAAATTGCCGGTTATCCTCAACTTTATTTTCATTCTTTTTTACCAAACATTTACTACAATATTTTAGGATTCAGTTTTCTGACATCTCTTAATTCCACCACTCTCGCTCTCAACCGTCACGTTTCAATCCGATCCCCTCCTAAGTGTGTTGAGTGTTGACCACCCTTTAACGAAAACAACTACCTTCATCTGACTAGGGTTTTCGAGACCTCATGCGTTAGATGGTGTTAAGCATCGAATCTTGACGCCGCAGTAGCTGGAGCACTCTGATTAGAAGCTCGCTTATATCTCCTCATTTGCATACAAATGCATGTTATGTAGACGCGACAAAATTAACATAAATACGATGTGTATGTATGTGTCGACAATAAACGAACATTTAATAATTAATTACACTCTCTCTCCAACCCTCTCTCTCTATATGTATGTATATATATATATATATATATACATATATGTGTATATTCTCACTATAAAATATATTTCTCAATAATACATTTATCTCTTTTTCAGAACTAAAGAAATAAAACATGTTCCCTCCGAAGTTCATTTTATGAAATTCACACATGAGAAAACTACGCTTTTCCGAATGAGTCGTGGAGATATTTTTTGGGTTTCTTGATCTGAATTTTCTTCTTCTCATTTTAAATTTTAAAAAAGTTATTTTTTATTTTTTATTACTATTTGTTTTACTATTAATTGAATTTGTTTGTGTATCTAATTATTTTTTTATTTTTATTTTTGGTTACTTACCTAATTATTTGAAGTATTTATTTATGAATTAATTTAATATCTTTTATGGTTTATTTATTTTTAAATTTTTTTCATTTTATGGCACCTTTTACTATTTTTGACTGTTGTCATGATATGGTTAAAGAACTTTTTTGTCAAAATCACCAAACCCTAATTAAGGTTTTTTTGGGATGGTGAATGCAAATGCAAAATTCATTTTTTTTTAAATCAATATTTTTATGATTTAATTTTATTTAATTATTACATTGATTTCTCTATTAATTAATTTAGCTACCCTCTAATTTCATTGTTTGGAATCAAAATTCAAGATTCACATCTTTTCCCTAAAAAAGAAAAGTTTAAATTTGGATTTACCTTTCTTCGTCTTCTTCAATTTTGAGACGCGCTTGACGATTTTGTTATATCTATTTATATATGATGCGAGTGTAAATTAGGGTTTCAACAGTCATGTTTTAATTTTAAACGCTTTCGCCGCCGCACGTCTCTTTTCATCATTTTTCACATATACTCTTGATTCTACATTCAAGTTCTAGATCTTCATTTGTTCTTATATAACGTGAGATCTTAATCTAAATACATCTTCATTTTTTCTTATATCATATGTCAAATATTTAATTAAATACATCGTTTCGCTAATTATTGTATTCAATTTTTTTGGGTTATTTTGATATGGTTGATAAGGATTTTATGGCTGCGAAACAAGATCATAGAAGAGACGATTCGCCACCAAGAAGGGAATTATCTCTGATTTCAATTAAATCAACATGTATTGATTTGAATTGTGCAATAGAAGAGATCCAGTCTCCTAAACATGAGCATTTTTCTATACGGTAAGCTTTTTGAAAACACATTTCTAAAATAGAAAATTTTATTAGAATACATTTTTTTTGTACTTGATTGCAATTCTTAGATAATTGCATAATTAATTTATACATCCATTTATACTAATTATACATTTTAATGAACGATCTTGACATTAATTAAATAATTCACTATCAATACTAAAACTATATAGAGAAATTTAGGTGTTAATTAATAATTTATTAGTTGTCTGATGAAGAGTGACACCGTACCAAAATTTCCCAATAATTTTGGGAGATGCACAACAATGAAGAAATCTCTTATTGGTTTATCATAATTCCAACACTTCGAAATATTTTATGCATTAGTGTTTGTCACTTCTTGATACATTAACCAGTCATCCAAAAAAAAAATCCCTTTGAAAAGTTTTAGCGAAAATATATGTGAATTATATTTGTGATGAACAATATATATTTCATCTCAATATGTGATTTTGCTTTGATATCCATACTGTCGAGGCTTTTAGCCCCCAACTCGAACAATGGCTAGGGGTGGGCTAAAGAATTACTGACCCAAATTTACAAAATTTTAATTTTAAATTACAAATTGATCTCAAATTTGTTAGGCATAACTCGGATAAACTCTTCAATTATTGGTTTGAGCCCTCGGCGGAATGGTTCGAAATAAATTTAGAATTGTCCAGTGATGGGCTTATGGGTTTTCGAGCCAAAAGCCCACCTCTAATCTCACAATTTCACTAACTGACTTTCTTATTTTTTCTTTCTGAAATTCTATTTTGTTGGGGAGTGTATGCCAAAATGAGTAATAATCAATGTGTTTTTATCTTCACTTAACTTGTTGAAATCCTTTGAGTTGTACTCAAAGTTCAATACCTCCACTCACGAGCTTCTTAATTGTGCGATGCCTTTGGTTCTCTATGAAGTTCCTGAATATCTGGAAGATTAGAAAACAAGGAAATTTGGTTTTTGTAATTAAAAAAAAATATACAAAATATGTAGTTTCCATGATAATTTTACTGTGAAACTATGCATAAAAATGTTGTCTGAGGTGCATTTCATTTTGCGAATGCAGCGGATATGTTTCTGAAACTAGGAAGACAAACATGAAAGCGTGCCTGCCGTTTGACGGCGATGTTATGAATCTTCCTCCGATGTACGTGCCTAAATTCCGATGGTGGCAGTGCTCGGATTGTGTTCCCGGCGATTCAGATCAAAAAAGTGATGCTGCAGCTGCTGGAGAAAAATCCTTAAAAAACATAGGTACGCACACGTATAGTACTTGCTGACGATGAACGTTCAATTTCATAATGTAGGAGTACTGGCTGCATTATATTGTATATATGAACAAACTAAAATCCATGTTTTCTCGACTACTTATGCAGCGGAGAATGAGCCCGAAAAAGCGTCTTCTGATATTGATGCTTTTAGCTCACTACCTCCAAAATGGAAAAGAAAAGGACCGAGGTCCTATGTAAAAAAGGTAAACAAGAATGCATCACCGAGGAAACGAAAGGACAAGGAAGAGGAGATGGCCCGTGTGGATAAAAAGCTGAAAGGGCCCGTGATCGAAATTTCCGATTCTGATTCGGAAAAGGAGAACATAATGCCGAGACGAACCTATAAAAAAAAAAGGACAGTCAGGACGACGACTAGTTCTGGTGGTGTGGGGTCGTCGGCTCTCAAGTCGATCGGCAAGAAAAAGGTTGAGACAAACATAGAGAAGGTAGAATCTTCGAAAAGGTACACGGGGATTCCGGATCTAAACGAGCCATTTGTCGAGAGAGACGACGACATCATCAACACTTCCGACGATATCCCTATGGATATCGTTGAGCTCTTGGCCAAGTTCAATTCCCATGCAGCCACCAGCATCTCGACGAGGAAAAAGGTGACATTCGATCTAGGCCCACCTAGCTCCGCGAAATTAGATGCAAAGGACAAGGGCAAAAGCGTCCAAACGTCAGTGGTCAGGCACGGACGTATGCCCGTGGGTCCCATGATCAGCCGGGCTAATGGGAAGAGATCTTTTCCTCAAGGGAGAATGCCTCCGCTGAATGGAAGCTCAAGGGCCGCCGTAGACTTGTCGGCTGCTCAGACTTCGAGGAGCAACGTCGTCCTTAATTTGGAAGTCTGCACGGTGAATCGGAACCCGGCGGACTTCAGCGTTCCGGATGATGACAAAAATAAGTTCATGATTACCGAAAAGGATTTGGTACGCAAGAAGAGGTATGTTGCTCCGTCGAGAGGAGGAAAGATTCGTCAAAGATATAGGGGGTGATATGTCAAATGACCTTTAAATTTATCTCTTGCAACAACAATATTGTCATTAAAAACAATTTATTTCTTGCAACAACAATGCAAGCAGCTGCTTGGTTTTCATTTGAGTTGTCAAATTTATAGACTTGGGATATTATGATACTCCGTGGTTTTGTTTTTCTTTGCTAGATCTGATTGATTCTACAAGAATGCACATTCGAGTATCAAACTCGAAATATGGTGTATTTTGTTCAAAACTCAATTGCTGGCTGCAGGTTTCAGGAGTTTAATTTGGCTTTTCAGGATGTGGCCATGTTCCTTGCAGACAACGGGATTCGATCGAATTCCTTGTAAACATGCTATATATATATATATATATATATATATATATATATATATATATATATATATATATATATATATGTCTGCAATAACCCATCATATGTCTTGATCAAGAGATATTTGTTGCTGGCATGCTGCATGATTGCTAGCTATAGAGTGGAGACATATATATATATATATATATATATATATATATATATTGACAATAGATGTTTGTTGCTACATGATTGTTAGCTATAGGGTGGAGACATATATAAAAGAGTCTGTAAGCTTTGTTGCTATTGAAGCTCAAAGCCCAAACTCAATTGAAGTCACTCTGTTCCAATCAAAGTCACTCTCTTATACTGTTAATATCCACTCCAAATAATTCAATTTAAATATCTATTTTAGGGTTGCACGGCCTCTCAATCCGAGTTTGACATACACATGTTTAATGCACAAACTGACAAACATTGTGTTTTCTTTGTCACTTTTTAATGATGTTAGGTTGTTAGGTTTCAATCATAATAAAAACACTTCAAAAATACTTCTTTTAATTTGCCTTCCCTTCAAAGCCACATCAACATACACTTGAAACAACAAAAATAAAACAAGGGAGCGACGGGTCCGGATAGAGGGTTTTTTTGGAAGAAGACTTTGTGAAAATATCTTTGAAATTCAGTTTTTTTTGAAATGGCCTCAAGTCAAATTATTTATTAATAATAATAAAATAATAAATAAATTACCATATTTGCCCTTCTACTATTTATTATTATAATATTTAAAGTACATGAAACCCACATGTATTTGATTTTCCCCCAAAATTTTCGAGACCCACATTAATTAACTTTTATTTTCCCCCAAAATTTTCTATTTCGTTCCAAATAATTATAGTTTCAAAATTTCAAAAAATGTGGGACCCACAAAATTTACTTTTCATTAAATTAAAATTAATTATTAATATAAAGTTAAATTAAATGAAATTATATTTAAAATACTAATAAAAAGTTAATTTACATAAAATTACATTTTAAATACTAATATAAAATTATTTTTTCGTGAAATTACAATTAATTACTAATATAATGTTAAATTACATGAAATTATATTTAAAATACTAAAACAAAGTTAATTTACATAAAATTACATTTTAAATACTAATATAAAATTATTTTTCTTGAAATTACAATTAATTACTAATATAAAATTAAATTACATGAAATTATATTTAAAATACTAATACAAAGTTAATTTACATAAAATTACATTTTAAATACTAATATAAAATTATTTTTTCGTGAAATTACAATTAATTACAAATATAATAATAAATTACATGAAATTATATTTAAAATACTAATACAAAGTTAATTTACATAAAATTAAATTTTAAATTCTAATATAAAATTATTTTTCTTGAAATTACAATTAATTACTAATATAATGTTAAATTACATGAAATTATATTTAAAATACTAATACAAAGTTAATTTACATAAAATTACATTTTAAATACTAATATAAAATTATTTTTCTTGAAATTACAATTAATTACTAATATAAAGTTAAATTACATGAAATTATATTTAAAATACTAATACAAAGTTAATTTACATAAAATTACATTTTAAATACTAATATAAAATTATTTTTTCGTGAAATTACAATTAATTACAAATATAATATTAAATTAAATGAAATTATATTTAAAATACTAATACAAAGTTAATTTACATAAAATTAAATTTTAAATACTAATATAAAATTATTTTTCTTGAAATTACAATTAATTACTAATATAAAGTTAAATTACATGAAATTATATTTAAAATACTAATAAAAAGTTAATTTACATAAAATTACATTTTAAATACTAATATAAAATTATTTTTCTTGAAATTACAATTAATTACTAATATAAAATTAAATTACATGAAATTATATTTAAAATACTAATACAAAGTTAATTTACATAAAATTACATTTTAAATACTAATATAAAATTATTTTTCTTGAAATTACAATTAATTACTAATATAAAATTAAATTACATGAAATTATATTTAAAATACTAATACAAAGTTAATTTACATAAAATTACATTTTAAATACTAATATAAAATTATTTTTCTTGAAATTACAATTAATTACTAATATAAAATTAAATTACATGAAATTATATTTAAAATACTAATACAAAGTTAATTTACATAAAATTACATTTTAAATACTAATATAAAATTATTTTTTCGTGAAATTACAATTAATTACAAATATAATATTAAATTACATGAAATTATATTTAAAATACTAATACAAAGTTAATTTACATAAAATTAAATTTTAAATACTAATATAAAATTATTTTTCTTGAAATTACAATTAATTACTAATATAAAGTTAAATTACATGAAATTATATTTAAAATACTAATAAAAAGTTAATTTACATAAAATTACATTTTAAATACTAATATAAAATTATTTTTCTTGAAATTACAATTAATTACTAATATAAAATTAAATTACATGAAATTATATTTAAAATACTAATACAAAGTTAATTTACATAAAATTACATTTTAAATACTAATATAAAATTATTTTTTCGTGAAATTACAATTAATTACAAATATAATATTAAATTACATGAAATTATATTTAAAATACTAATACAAAGTTAATTTACATAAAATTAAATTTTAAATACTAATATAAAATTATTTTTCTTAAAATTACAATTAATTACTAATATAAAGTTAAATTACATGAAATTATATTTAAAATACTAATAAAAAGTTAATTTACATAAAATTACATTTTAAATACTAATATAAAATTATTTTTTCGTGAAATTACAATTAATTACTAATATAATGTTAAATTACATGAAATTATATTTAAAATACTAAAACAAAGTTAATTTACATAAAATTACATTTTAAATACTAATATAAAATTATTTTTCTTGAAATTACAATTAATTACTAATATAAAGTTAAATTAAATGAAATTATATTTAAAATACTAATACAAAGTTAATTTACATAAAATTACATTTTAAATACTAATATAAAATTATTTTTTCGTGAAATTACAATTAATTACTAATATAATGTTAAATTACATGAAATTATATTTAAAATACTAATACAAAGTTAATTTACATAAAATTATATTTTAAATACTAATATAAAATTATTTTTCTTGAAATTACAATTAATTACTAATATAAAGTTAAATTACATGAAATTATATTTAAAATACTAATACAAAGTTAATTTACATAAAATTACATTTTAAATACTAATATAAAATTATTTTTTCGTGAAATTACAATTAATTACTAATATAATGTTAAATTACATGAAATTATATTTAAAATACTAATACCAAGTTAATTTACATAAAATTACATTTTAAATACTAATATAAAATTATTTTTCGTGAAATTGCAATTAATTACTAATATAAAATTAAATTACATGAAATTATATTTTAAATACTAATAAAAAGTTAATTTACATAAAATTATATTTTAATTACTAATATAAAATTATTTTTCGTAAAATTACAATTAATTACTAATATAAAATTAAATTAGATAAAATTACATTTTAAATATTAATACAAAGTTAATTCACATAAAATTATATTTTAATTACTAATATAAAATTATTTTTCGTGAAATTACAATTAATTAGTAGGACTCGGATAAACAAAACTCGGCCGTTGATTACTTTGAATGGATGGTTGTGATGTATAGTTGACCATTCGATCGGATCAACAAACACAACCGTTGATTATGTTTGAACAGATGACTGCGATTAATTCTTGATTTATTCATTTTTATTTGTTGAAATTAATAGATGACTGTGATTAATTCTTTCATTATTATTATTAAGTTTTGAACGGATGACTATGATTTGATAATGAATTCTAGACACACATAATTAAGCATAATTGTAATATAACTAATGCAATTCTAAATTGTTTACTATGAAATCTTATATAGGTAATATGCATGGTATATAAGTCAACTTCTATGAAATTACACATTGTGATAGATATATTTTCAATACACATAAAATTAAATGTCATATACCTTCATAAAATAAACTTTATATTAATAATTAAAATATTATTTAATGAAATTAACTTTATTTTAGTAATTAAATTTAATTAATTTGCCTTCCCTTTAAAGCCACATCAACATACACTTCAAAAAACATAAATAAAACAACTTATAACTACCACCCACATTATAAGCTAGCTCCTGCTTCTTCTATTATCTCAGAGAAACAAAAAAATGAAAAACATATATTATTGCTATTGCTACACAACTCTTTTCCTACTATGTCGTCTCATAAGCGCAATGCCACCCCCAAACCCGATTCAATGCTCCCAATCCGGCTGCACCCTCCACAACTCCTACGGCGTCTGGCCCGACCGGAAAGACTGCCCTGTCTCCTCAGCCGTGTACCCCACCAACGAGGCGGAGCTCCGATCCGCCGTCGCCGACGCCGCCCGGAACAGGCTCCGGGCCAAACCCGTATCCGGATTCTCCCACACCATACCCCGATTCGCCTGCCCCGACGGCACTACCGGCACAGTCCTGATAAGCACGGCGAGGTACGACGAGGGGATCGATGTCGACGTGGCCAATCGGGCGGTGACGGCCGACGCCGGAGTCGGGCTCCGGGCCCTCATCGATCGGGTGGAGGAGGAGGGGCTGAGCCTTGCGGCGGCGCCGTACTGGGAGGGGGTCAGCGTGGGAGGGGCGATCAGCACGGGGGCCCACGGGAGCTCGTGGCGTGGAAGGGGCGGCGCCGTCCACGATCACGTCGTCGGGATTCGGTTGGTGGTTCCGGCGAGGGAGTCGGAAGGTTTCGCCAAGGTTTTGGATTTGAGGGAAGGGGATCCGCTCTTCCACGCCGCCAGGGTGTCGTTGGGGATATTGGGAATCATTTCTAAGGTTGGTTGTTGTACATTATGCATTGGATTGTGTACCTTGTCTATGCATATACAATTTATGGTAAATTTAATATTATTATATAGGATAATTTTGGATAATTTTTTTTTTTTAAAATTAAATATTCATTGTTCCTAATATTTACAGAACAGTTATTAATAATGTATTTATTATAGTATTAAATTACTTTAATTAATAATAAAAAATTGGAAAAAATGAAATATTAAATTTTAAGCGATAATTTGTAAAAAAATTGGAAAAAATGAAATATTAAATTGTAAACTATAATTTGTGTAACTTAATCGATACTGAATACCATTGAAATGCTGACGACTTTGCTTACTGTTTAGTCTTAAGCATGTGCCTACCCTAACCGTAAGCAAAGTTGTCATCGATTTCTGATCTGGATCGAGCTCTGGGTCGACTTTTCCTTCAGGAACTCGACCGATTATTATAACTTGGCGTCTATTTTGATTAGGTGACGTTATCATTGGAGCTCGGATTCAAGAGAAGCATCACATACAACTTCACCAACGACGATGGCATCGAGGATGAATTCATGGAACACGCAACACAACACGAGTTTGGCGACATTCAGTGGTATCCGTCCAGACAAAAAGCCGTCTACAGATACGACAATCGCGTTCCCTTGAACACTTCCGGAGACGGTGTCAACGATTTTCTCGGTTTTCAGTCCACTTTCACCCTTATAGCCAAATCAGTTCGAGCTTCAGGTCAGTTATTTAATCACCCTTTCACTATATATTAGACTAATTAACGAACTGAACAACTTCATCATACAATAATTCTGCAGAAAAAGCCGCAGAGAATGCGAAGAACGTCGTTGCGAAATGCGCACTAGCATCCTCTTTTCTAGCGTACAAGCAACTAGCCGCCAACGGATTGAAGAACAACAAATTAGCCTTCACAGGTTACCCAGTAATCGGACGCCAAGGCCGAATGCAAACCTCGGGCTCGTGTCTGTACTCGTCTGAAGCCTCCAAGCTCGAGACGTGCCCGTGGGACCCAAGGATCGGAGGCCTTTCTTTCTACGAGTCGACCGCCATATTCCCATTCACCAAATTCGCCGACTTCATCAGGGACGTGAAGAGGCTTCGCCAAGCGATAAAGGCCGAAAGCTTCTGCGGGCTAGACATGTACAACGGGTTCTTGATACGTTTCGTTAAAAAGTCGAAAGCTTATTTGGGGCAGGACGAGGACTCGGTTGTGGTCGATTTTAACTACTTCCGGGCGGACGAGAAGTCGAGGCCGAGGATGAATCAGGACGTGTACGAGGAGATCGAGCAAATGGCCTTCTTCAAGTATGGGGCGAAGCCGCATTGGGGTAAGAACAGAAATGTTGGGTTTATCGGCGTGAGGAAAAAGTACAAGAATTTCGGGAGGTTTGTGATGGCGAAAAAGGAACTTGATCCCGGAAACGTGTTTTCGAGCGATTGGTCGAACGAGGCGTTGTTCGGCGATGGGTTGTCGAGGGTCGACGAGGACGGGTGCGCTTTGGAAGGGGAGTGTGTTTGTTCGGAGGACAGACACTGTAGTCCGGAGAACGGATACTTTTGCCGACGTGGTCGGGTTTACGGTGAAGCACGAGTTTGCCGATACAAACTAGTAAATGATTCAACGCAATAGTTTGGTCAACGAAAATGAATAAAATAAAAAGAGAAAATTGGCATTTAAGATCAATTTTCATCTTATTTTGATAATTATGATTACTTTTAATTAATTGGTGCACAATTTTGAAGTATTTAGGATTAAAAATACAAATACAATGACAATTTTTGAAGTATTTAGGATTAAAAAAATACTTGAATATTGAGCGATTTAAATTGATATTTAAATAACACTATTTTTTTTATTTTTACATGATATTTTACAATTATTATGACTTGTATAATATTTCATTGTTTTTTTAATTTTAAAATTATTTTGTTTCCTTAAATAATAAATTAAGCAAAAAATACATTTTAATATTTGTGATTTTTTTAAAATATCAAAATCATGAGTTTAAAAATCAAAAAATTATAATAAAAAATTATAAAATAAAGTAAAAATAAAAATATATAATTGAGTAAAAAGTTCATTAATTGCGCAAAAATATATTTTAGAATTAAAATAATTAATATATTGCGCATCCCATCATTACGTCGGTTCAACCCTAGAGAACCGACATCCTTAATGTGGAAGAGTGCAAGTGAATCGAACCCGGCGAACTTCAGTTTTTCGATGATGACACAAAGATTACATGATTTCCGAAAAGGATTTGGAACCTACGTAGAGGAATGTTGCTCCGTAGAGAAAGGTGAACACTCGGGTAGCTAGGAAACAAAGGACGAGAAAAGATTCGTCCAAGAAAGAGGTCGTGATATATCGATATATTGATCGTCATCATTTTAGCTTATTTTGATATTAGATGAGGAGGGTTTTTGTTAAGGAAAATATCATAATCAAATTATAGAGTGAATATAAAATCACCGATAAATTGTGAGTATTATATTACTTATATATATAGTTACAAAAGAATCTTATAATTAAAGTAAAAATATACACAAAATAAAATAATATATTCTATCCTAAATATAAAGATATATAAAATCTCATAATCAAATATTTGATTATGATATTTTTCTTAACAATTTTATGGATGAAAAACAAAGTCATAGAACAGACGAGTCGCTATCAATAAGGGAATCATAGCTTGTTTCAATTAAATCCAAAAGACATTCGCCATCAAGAAGGGAATCCTCGTTTTTTTCTATTGACAAGGCTAAGGCAGCTAAGAAATAAAGAGCAAAAAAATATTCGACCATTAAATATGGTAATATATCTATCGCATGAATGATATTTTGTCGGCTCAACATATTGCTTCTTGCGCAAATTATATTGCTTAATTAAAATAATTAAATATTATAAATAGTGAAAAATAAAAATATTATACAAATACAAAATATATCGTTTAATTAAAATAATTTAAATTTTCATAAATAGCGCAAAATAAAATATTGCGCAAATTATATATTATATTGCTTAGTTAAAATAATTAAAATATTCATAAAAATTTCATTATAGCTCAAAATAAAAATTTATAATAGAGTTTGGTTGCAAATTATATTTGCTTAGTTAAAATAATTAAAATATTCATACAAATTTCATTAATAGGGCAAAATAAATATTTATAATAGAGTTTGGTTGGCTATGAAGTTATTGAATCTCAAACATTTTCCTTTTTATTTAGGTAATTAGGAAAAATGGATTTTTTTTAATCGAAGGAAGATTATTATTTAGTTTTAATTTCATTATAATTTTTCTTTGCAACAATGTATGAAAATGTTGTATGAGGTGCATTTGATCTTGTGAATGACGCCAATATGTTTTTGAAACCAGGAAGAATAGGAAAGCGTTCTTGCCATTTGACGGCGATGATAATAATCTTCCTCCGATTTTGCTCCAACAATCTGTCAGTTTAGTCTTCGAAAAAAACATCCTTAATTTGGAAGTGTGCACGGTAAATCGGAATCCGGTGGACTTCAACCAAGCGCGAGTGTTAAGTGTTAATCAATCTTTTAACAAATTAACATTTCATAACTTTATATTTTAGGAAAACTATTTTAAATAGATAATATCAATTTTATTACGATATAACATTATTATGAATTACATTAAAGAAATTGTAAACAATACAAATTATTCATTATTATCATTTATGTAAATTGCACATTTTAATTTTAGATAAAATTACTTGAATATTGAGCGATTTAAATTAATATTTAAATAACTCTATTATTTTTATTAATTTTCATTAAATTTTGCAATTATTATGACTTGTAAAATATCTCATTGTAGAGTTGCATATTCGGTCCGGTTCGACCCTGAACCGACCGGTTCGGAACCTGAACCGAAACCGAATAAACCTGAACCGGCCGGTTCGGAACCTGAACCTGAACCTTGGACCGGTTTTAACCGGTTCGGGTTAGGTTCAAGGCTGATCCGGTCCGGTTCCGAACCTGAACCGGCCGGTTCGGCCCGAATAATTTTTTTTTTATTTTTTATAGTTTTTTTTATGTATTCCTAGATACTAATTAAAAATAAACTTATTTACAATATTCTTAAATTTTTTAATTTTTAAATTTGTATTTACTAAATATTTGAATTTGAAATTTGAAAAAATTAATCGTTATTTGATTTTATGGTCTAGATTCAACCAAATTTGAAAAACTAGCCGTCTATGTAGGTTAGGTAAGTGAAGTAACTGAGAACTACATGGACTTTGATTCCGAGTATACATAGGCACTTTAATTTGGTATCGAAAAATAAAAAATTATTTTATTTTTCGATATTAAAATTAAACTCAAGTCTAATTTTTATGTAAATTTTATTTTAAGAACTACGTGAACTTTGATTTCTCAACGAGAATACGTAGACACTACATTTTTGTATAGAAAACTAAAAAAAATATTTTATTTTTCGATATTAAAATTAAACTCAAGTCCAATTTTTATTTAACTTTCATTTTTTCACATTATTTCTTAAAATAAGTTAACTACATAAAATCTTTTATTTTTTTAAATTTTTTTTTTAAAAAAGTTAATTCTCAAAAACTTTTTTAAAAACAAAAAAAAAACCCGGTTTCAAGGTTCGGACCTGAACCGGTCGGTTCAGAACCTGAACCTAAACCGGGTTGAACCTGAACCTTTAACCTGTTTTCACCGGTTCGGGTTCGGTTCATCAAAACTCCGAACCTGAACCTTATGAACATGAACCGGATAGCCCGGAACCGGCCGGTTCGGCCCGGATGTGCAGCTCTATCTCATTGTTTTTTAATTTTAAAATTATTTCGTTTCCTTAAATAATAAATTAAGTAAAAAATAAATCTTAATATTTGTAAAAAAAATTTAGATATCAAAACCATGAATTTAAAAATCAAAAATTTATAATAAAAAATTATAAAATAAAGTAAAAATAAAAATTTATAATACAGTAAAAAGTTCATTAATAGCGCAAAAATATATTTTAGAATTAAAATAATTAATATATTGCCCAACCCAAAAGTTTGTCAATTCAACCTTCCAGGATCAACGTCCTTAATGTGGAAGTGTGCAGGTGAATCGAACACGGCGGACTTCAGCTTTCCGGATGATGACACAATGATGAATCGAACACGACGGACTTCAGCTTTCCTGATGATGACACAATGATTACATGATTTCCGGAAAGGATTTGGAACCTACGAAGAGGAATGTTTCTCCGTGGACCGTGGAGAAAGGTGAAGACTTGGGCAACTGTGAAACAAAGGCGAGGAAAGAATCGTCCAAGAAATAGGTCGTGATAAATCGAAATATCAATCATTTTAGCTTATTTTGCTGACATAGCCGAAGAGTTCAAGATCCCAGTTTTACGTTTTCTCCACTTCCAACGCTAGCGCCCTCGACCTCATTTTCCACCTCCTCTCGACTGACGACTTAGAAAACTCGGCCAATAACAAAGCATTTTTCGGTCCCCTGTTTTTCCAATCCTGTTCCGCCGAAAGCCCTCCCATCTCCTTTCGTGATGGAAGGCCCCATGGCCACCACGATTGTGAGCTTCTTCAAAAGGATAGCCGATACGAAAGGAGTTATGGTGAACACTTTCCAAGAGTTTGAGTCCTTCGCCATCCGATCTCTGCTTTCGTCGGTCGGACGGGTCCCATCCTGAATCAAACCTACATTTAAAACAACCAATAATATCACAGCATGGCTGGACGAGCAGGCGGAGGAGTCGGTGAAGGAGATTGCGAAAGGGGGTGAGCCGTCGGAGGTGGTGGGGGCGGGGAAGATCGAGGCGGCGATAAGGCGGCTGATGGAGGGGGAGAGCGAGGTTGTTGGGTTCTTCGGTCATGAATCTGGATTGGAGACTTGGATAGATAATTGAATCACGTTGAACACATTTTCCTTAAAGAGTATTTCGACCCTATAAGCATGGGTATCAAGAAATCCCTCGCAGGATAAGACAATATCAACACTCGAGTCTTAGGCTTAGAACACGAGCAACTTATGGAATATTTCGCTTTATTTGTTGCTTCAAAGCTTCTTATGTTTGTAGGTACTTTCAAGTGTATTCAAGTGTCTTCATCAAATGAATATCACTTCCTTATATAGGTAGTAGACACCCTTTCATTTGAATATAAGCACCTCTTGGTCGAATAGGTACCTTTTGGAAAAGGTACGTTTTCATTTTGCACCTATTCATGTATAGGTACCTTTTAGTGAAGACACCCTTTCACTTTGGCACCTATTCATGTTGTCTTGCATGGCAAGCCATGCAATTTCGAATTTGCATCATATTAATGATGTAATATCATCATCTAGCCATGCAACCATGCAACTACGAGATCACACTCGACATGCATTATTATGCTTATCCAAATACTTAAATCGTATCAATTTTATATAACCGTGTACTCCACATTTTTCCAAAGTTATATTATATTGACTAGATTTAATCCAAAGCCTTGAATGATTCCTATTACATTAAATGGACAGCGATTTCACTTAAATCACCAACAATTCTCCCCCATTTAAGTGCAATCCTTGAATCATACAAATTCAACAATAAACCAAACTCGTGCTTAAGATGAAAATGTCTTAAAGATTGAATTTTCATCGTAGTGAATTATACTTAACATATATTGGAGAATCACGGTGTCTTAAAGATTGAACCGTTCAACCCATCTGAATACATGAAGATAAAACACACACATGTTTAATACAATTCCATTAGGAAATCCGACACAAAATAGGCCATGTGTCCTTATCCATTCGTGAGTGCATATAAAGCTTAGCCACAACTCCGAAGTTGCCACACTTCGCACTCATATAGGTAATCCTTTTATCGTGCCCTGCAATTGCACTTTTTCAAAAGATTTATTAAGATAAACTTCAACCTATGACATGCAGGTTCAAACACAAACTTTTGGGACATATACTTGTGTTTCAATTTCAAATATAGACTTTCCACATTGAATTCATGTTCTAATATCATTAGAAGTGAATTGGGTATCCCATATTTGAATATTAAAATTGGCTTTAAACTCATCCCAATAACTGACTTTACAACCAAGTCACTAACTAATCACTTCGTCAAGTGATTAGTTAAATTCTTTTTAATCGTCTCATCAAATCTATAAATATTTCTCTATGAGTGATCAGTTCATGAACCATGTTTAATTATAACGTCAAAGTTCTTTGACTTTTCATGACTATATACTTTAGTCAAAGTCATTACACTGTTAAACATAAAACAGATGAGATCACCATAGGTCGCATGCCTATGTACATCCTGTTGGAAATCGATATCCCGGAATTAATAAATTAATTAAAATTAATTATCTAATTAATTCCGACCGAAATCATTTGGAGATCGAATATCCGAAATTGTCAAAATAGCGGAACGACAACTCCAATCGACTCCCGGAACACGTACATGACCATACGAAAAAGTTATACGAGGGTTACGCGGGAAAAACACGAGAGAACTCGCGTGAACCCACGAACCTCGCAGCAGCCACGCGGGGTGACTCGCAGCAGCCCGCAGCAACCCGCAGCGAGTCGCCTGACTCGCTGCTGCTGGGACTTGCTGAGTCGCTGCTGAGTCGCTACGGGTTCGCTGCGGGAAAACCCGCAGCACCCAGCGAATCTCCCGTAGCAGCTCGCAGCAACCTGCAGCGAGTCGCCTGACTCGCTGCTGCTGGGCGCTACAGGTCGCTGCGGGAAAACCCGCAGCAGGCAGCTGATCGCTGCGGGAAAACCCGCAGCCGATCCGCGTATCGAGCCCTAGGCTCGATTTTTCCCCGCGCGATCTTCGTCCAGCCGAGCCGTCGAACCGCCGGCGGTCCGGTGGTCCAACCACCACCACCCGGTTCGACCTCGTCTATTGGGTCCGTTCCTTGGATCTTGGTTCAAGGTATTTTCACGATAATTAAACGATAAAATCATAAAGGGGGTTTTACGATTTACCTCGTTCTCGTTGTTCGGAAAAACGAAGAACTCAATTTGAAGACCTTGAGATCTTCCCACGTATTCCTTGCACTAGCTCGAACGTCGGGTGGGCGACGATCTTCCGAACTCCATGGATCTCCCTCTCTACTTTCTCTCTCTAGAATTGTGATCTTCAAGTTATGAGAATAGAGAAGACCATGTAGTGCTTTTATAGGCTACGTAGGGGATCAAAAGGAGGTGGAATATTGGGCTTCCAATATTAATGATTAAATTGAGCCCAAGCCCAAATCTATTAATCCATTAATATTAATTAATTCTATTTTCCACTATATAAAATTAATTGCACTCCCAATATTAAACCATATTATATCAAATAATATTTCTCCGGTAGTATTATTTATTCCGTGTATTTAAGATATAAATATCCATGAATAAAATTAATTTATTGCTAATTAATTTATTCATCTCTTGTATCCGAGACTAGTACCATTCAACCTTAATTATTATGCGGAACAAATCCACCTGCAGGGTTTACATAATAATTCCTTATGAACTCATCTCGGGGATATTATCAACCCTTACGGGATACACTTTCCCGTCAAGTATTCACGGCATGTCATATATAAAATACAGTGACCCAACTTAACCGGTAATTAACCCAATAATTAAATCGGTTAATTCCTTTGGTAAATCAAAGTCACTTATATTAAATATACACACCCGCAATAGTATCGGGGATTAAGAATAAAATACACTGAGACTTAAATCGATTATCGCCGGCAATCCTAATCGATAAATCTCAAGCAGATCCGCTCAATACACCAAGTGTACAAGTGTGATAAAATAATTAAGATAAATTATTTTCTCTCTCACACAACGACTATACCGATGGATTGGTCCGTGTCCATCTAGGTCGTGAGCAACTGTTCGATTAAATACGAGTAACCGATAGTATGATCTTCCGTGCGCCCATGCTTGCACCATACTAACTACAACGTATAAAATCCAGGACTATGATTTGCATATATTTAATTATAAATAATTAAACGCAAATAATTGTTTATTTAATTAAATAGATTAATGGCAATGGATCGTGAGTTTCCTTTACTTAAATCTAGACATTAAGTACACAACTCCAACAATCTCCCACTTGTACTAAGGTCTAGTCATTTCCTCCAAACTCCCGACTCCCATACTCATCACGTGCTTAAAGTGTACTTCCAAGAAGTACTATGTGAATGAGCAATCTAGGTCGCCGCTCTGAAGTTATCTTGGTGACTACAGCGTCGTCTCCCTCGACGATGACTCGTATCAGGTGGTACTTGCACTATGTGTTATCTTACACTTATGGACTAGTGATTTCTTACCATTTGCCATTGCACCGCTATTTACATAGCCTTTGGCAAATTTAGAATCACATCTAAGTCCCAGAGATTATCTCGGAGTTATACCAAAACTTCCGCTGCCTCTGAGGCCGCTATTTGGTTACCCATGGCAGAGTCCGAAAAGCATCGTGCTTATCACTCTTCCATGTTAAAACTCCTTCTCCTTCAATAGTGAAACACATAGCCTGATATCGACTTACACTGGTCCTCATTCGATTAGAAATCTAAGAGAATGTAATCCAAAGGAAAAACTCGTCTGCTTCGTAGTCTAGAATAGTACTTCGAAAGTACTTTTACAGCAGTCGAATATTCCTTTCCAGGATTACCTTGATATCCTCCCACTATGCCAACCGCATAGCCGATATCAGGTTCTTGTTTTCAACAATGCATTTATTAAGCTTTCCACACTCAAAGTGTAGGAAACTGCTTTCATTGCTTCTATCTCCTTTTGTGTTCCAAAACACATATCCTTAGATAGATGCATTCCGTTTCTGAAAGGTAACGAACCTTTCTCGGAATCTTGCATGTTTAAAACGAACCATAATCATATATATGTAAGATGTCCAGGAGAAGTACAATGTTCTTTTCTTGAGATCCTAGATCTTAAGAACATGTCCAACTTCTTCCTATATCTTTCATATTGATTCATCTAGACAACCATCATTTTATGTCTGACAACATCTTTACATTGTTGCCAATGATAAAATGTTATCTACATAAAACCTCCGAGAAACACCACCTTGTTTCCATCACGTTTCCAATACACTCGATTCGTCTATGCTTTGATGAATCCATAAAATGGATTATCTCATCAATTTGCAAGTACCACGAACTCAATGCTTTGTTCCAATCCATAAATGGATCAACTAAGCTTGTACTCTAAATGATCTTGCCTCTTAGCAATAATCCTTATTGCTTTCCAAGAAGGCACATTTAGATCTAGTACCGCCTTCATGTAGATCCAGGGATTGATTTCATGTATACTAGGTCCAGAGTTCAAAACTCTCCTAGTCTTATGAATATCTCCGGTTGTCAAACAACCTCCCACTACAATGGCATTCCTGTGTATAAACAGTAATAACAGTAGGTGCAGTTAGTGGTGTACCGCTACTCGGTTCGGCTGGTTCTCAGTCCTTATCGTTTTCTCTCATTCAAAGTATTACGTCACTTTGGGCTTGTGGTTCATTATATAGTCTTTCTCTAAGAACCGGGCGTTAGAACTTATAACGTCCTTCTGGTTCATAGTACTATTGAACACACATCTTTTGTTCTTCTAGGATATTCTACAACCGCATTTGAATGCGCCGTTGTTTCCAGACATATCCATAGAACATAGGTAGTTCCATATAACTCATGTTTTTACTATTTCTATAAGAGTTCCATTTCTTGTTTACGACACACCATTTCTACACAACAGTGCATGGTGAAGTCATTTAGGATCAAATCCCAATCTCTGATCAGTATGCCATGCATTCCTCAGACAGGTACTTGCCTCCGCGATCAAATCGCAGGCTACAAATGGATATACCTTGATGGTTCTCCACAATAGCTTTGTGTCCATTGACTTGTCAAAACACTTGCTTTTGTGGCACATCAGGTATTCTAATCCATTTCTCGAGTAATCATCAAATGAAGTACTCGTACCTTATTGTCTGAGTAGGCATAGGTCTGCATACATCAGATTCAATCAATTCTTATACTTGTCCGGATCTTACATCTTATATCCATAAAGGATTGCTTAGTCATATTATCTTCCAAATTAGATTCTTAGGTCGGAAGGTCCACTCCTTCAACTTAATTGATCAAATATCAATTTTCGACCTTTGAACTTCTTATTTGAATAAACATGACTCAGCATAAGAATCCACAAGTATAATTGATAAAGAAATCTCTTATTAGTAAAACGAGTTTCATACTACGGTTCGTTGCATCGTGGTGGACTCAGGATTCATCATTTATATATATTGCTAGCTAATGTACCAAAATATCATTATTTCTTCTTATAACCATCAAATGATTAAAAGAAATAAAATATCCTTTTATTAGAAATCCAGAACAAAGTTCTTTCTAATATGAAAGGTACATAAAAGCAATAATCTAAAATGAAATCCTATAAAATGTCCTCCATTGCAACTGCTGTCTCCTCTACAGCATTGCCCATGTAGACTACGATTTCTTCTTCTCCAAGTCGTCGGGTTTCCTGGAACCCTTGCATTTAAAATGCACATACTGTCAGTGGTTCCATATCTACACACCAGGTTCCGGTAGATAATACCACTGACTATGTTTTACGACTAAAGAAAATTTCGTACTTTCTTTGAGAGGATAATCAGACTTCCAGTACCCAGACTGTTTGCATCGAGAACACTTACCTCTTGGCTTTCTCGTCCCATCTCGTGGTCTAAGAAACTTAGGACCACTGGGTTTCTTTGCTTGCTTTTCCTTTCCCCCGATTTTGCCCTTAGGCTCGAAACCTTTGGCATTAGCTACAAGAGCTTGCGATTTCCGTCTCAACTCGTCTAAAAGGTCGATCATCTCAAAAACGTGTTTAAGCGTTTCCTCGAATCGACTGGCCTTTATGAGTATCCTCATCGCCTCTTGTCTAGCCTCTACACCATGTCTAAACATCTCCTTGAGTTTGAACATGATATCAAAATCAGTCCTTTCCTCATCAGTTAAGACATTTGTAGGTTCGGGAGGACAAAGCTCACTGAGTACAAACTTGTACTCTTCAACAGTTTGGGTAATGTCTAGATCTCTATTCCAATCATTACATTCAGGGACCAATGAGTTTAAAATCCTTACGTATCACATAAAGTGGGTTCAAAGCCATATCCTAATCTATGAGCACATATAACAACAAACAATCGATTTAATCTCCGATATTATCTCCCTCAAATAATATCATTAAACCACTAATCGCATCTAAAATCCCATCAGATATGGCAAGCCACGATAGTGTGGACGTTTACCTATCCAAATGATTTAGCAATTAGATTTCCTTCGGTCGTACATCATCATTAGCGTTACTTCGATGAGAAGAATACTAAGAAGCGTACCTAAGTGTAAACCATTACTCAGTATCTAAGAAGATTGTTTGGGACACGCATATTCACCGCAAGCCACGATAGTGTGGACGTTTACGTTAACATACGCTCCTTTACTCCCTTCTATAACTGTCTACATCAATCGTTCCAAAATCCCATTCAATGCAGCAAGCCACGATAGTGTGGACGTTTACTACACCAAAAGACTTTTACAATTGACTCCCAATTACATGAATCATTCAATCTTGTAAATCAAGACGCGGAGAATCATAAGTGAAACTCGAAGTTTCTAACCAGTGATTCACCATGCGAACGACCCTATCTCTCATAAATGAGGGAGCCGAGCAGACAATCGATCCACCTTCAAAAGGATGGTACGAAGGTCTCTAATTTGTGTCCTCGACATGACCAAGTGGCTTTGGCTCCATACCACTCCCCGGGGTGAGAATGAGTCGACTTGAAATCAGTTTCAGAAAGACAAATTAGGCATTGTTTGATAAACTTAATCAATGTTTCTCGTAAAAGGAATTACAAGAATTCTCCTCCAATGACTTGTCTATACGAACTTCAAAAGTCCATAAAAGTCACCAAGAGAACAGCAATGGAGACCATGGATATGTTTCCATACCCTCTCCCACTTAGCTTTTTACAATAAAGGGATACGCTATCTAATGCATAATTAAATACACATAAGCATGCATACATGTAATAAAGCACATAGAATATTATCACATAGTCAAAATAATACTAGAATATTATTTTCCGACTATTATGGCTTTATCGTATCCCCGTACGCATCTTCTAGTCTTCAGTCTTCGTTCTTGAATGCTCCATGTGACGGGAATATTAATTCCAATATTTAAATCTATTTATTTTTAATAAATCCAAAAGTTACTTAATTCGAAAATTAAGTCAATCGAATAAATCAAAAATAAAATTAAATATTATTAATATTTTTATTTATTTTATTTTCTCTTTCTACTTCATTAAATCTCTAGAATAATCTATCCAAGACCCACTTGGAATATTCTAGAAGACTTCCATAATGAAATAAGGAAATAAAATAATTTAGGACTCCTAGTCCTTCCAAATTAATTCCTTTCCTAATCCATTAAAAAATCCATAAAGAAATAATTAAATAAGGAAAAATTAATTTAGGACTCCTAAACTTTCCAAATTAATTATTTTCCTAATCCATTAAAAATTCCATAAAGGAATAATTAAATAGGAAAAATAAATTAATTATAAATTTATTCCTTTTCCTAATCTATGAAAATTCCCAAGAATAGGAATAATCAATAAGGAAAAATAAATTTATTTAGGAAAAATAATTCTTTTCCTAATCCATTAAAAATTCCCAAAAATAAGAATAATTAAATTAGGAAAACCGAATCAAATTAGGAATAGGATCTTTACCGGGATTAACACGGAATGGGGATTTCCGGTCTATCCCCGAGCTCGGCCGAGGAGCACGCCACCACCGCCACCACCCAACCGGTGCGCCACCACCGCCGGTGACATCGCACGGCCGAGGGTGCGGTCGAGTGCCCCCCACGCGCTCGATCCATGGTTCGGCTATGGGGATAGCCGAACCGAGCCCTAACCCTCTCTTCGTCTCCTCCGTCACAATTTTCCGGCGGTTGTTTCGGAATCGATCCAACGTAAATAAAATTACAAGAATTAAAAATACATTATCCGGTATCGATTCTATACATGAAATCGACCCTATACATTTTCCGGAAAAAGTAGAACGTAATAATAAACCTAAATTCGGTCAACCCCCGAATTTTTACTATTACAAGCATTCACCACACATAAAACGAATCTCGACATGTCCGAGAGTTTAAGAATCAAGAACAATATTATGACATTAATTAAAACAATTAAATCTAGCCATAATAGTCGGAAACCCTGCAAGGTAGAACAATTTATCGAAAAATACCGTGAACGAAAACCAACGCTCTGATACCAATTGTTGGAAATCGATATCCCGGAATTAATAAATTAATTAAAATTAATTATCTAATTAATTCCGACCGAAATCCTTTGGAGATCGAATATCCGGAATTGTCAAAATAGCGGAACGACAACTCCAATCGACTCCCGGAACACGTACATGACCATACGAAAAAGTTATACGAGGGTTACGCGGGAAAAACACGAGAGAACTCGCGTGAACCCACGAACCTCGCAGCAGCCACGCGGGGTGACTCGCAGCAGCCCGCAGCAACCCGCAGCGAGTCGCCTGGCTCGCTGCTGCTGGGACTTGCTGAGTCGCTGCTGAGTCGCTACGGGTCCGCTGCGGGAAAACCCGCAGCACCCAGCGAATCTCCCGTAGCAGCTCGCAGCAACCTGCAGCGAGTCGCCTGACTCGCTGCTGCTGGGCGCTACAGGTCGCTGCGGGAAAACCCGCAGCAGGCCGCAGCCGATCCGCGTATCGAGCCCTAGGCTCGATTTTTCCCCGCGCGATCTTCGTCCAGCCGAGCCGTCGAACCGCCGGCGGTCCGGTGGTCCAACCACCACCACCCGGTTCGACCTCGTCTATTGGGTCCGTTCCTTGGATCTTGGTTCAAGGTATTTTCACGATAATTAAACGATAAAATCATAAAGGGGGGTTTTACGATTTACCTCGTTCTCGTTGTTCGGAAAAACGAAGAACTCAATTTGAAGACCTTGAGATCTTCCCACGTATTCCTTGCACTAGCTCGAACGTCGGGTGGGCGACGATCTTCCGAACTCCATGGATCTCCCTCTCTACTTTCTCTCTCTAGAATTGTGATCTTCAAGTTATGAGAATAGAGAAGACCATGTAGTGCTTTTATAGGCTACGTAGGGGATCAAAAGGAGGTGGAATATTGGGCTTCCAATATTAATGATTAAATTGAGCCCAAGCCCAAATCTATTAATCCATTAATATTAATTAATTCTATTTTCCACTATATAAAATTAATTGCACTCCCAATATTAAACCATATTATATCAAATAATATTTCTCCGGTAGTATTATTTATTCCGTGTATTTAAGATATAAATATCCATGAATAAAATTAATTTATTGCTAATTAATTTATTCATCTCTTGTATCCGAGACTAGTACCATTCAACCTTAATTATTATGCGGAACAAATCCACCTGCAGGGTTTACATAATAATTCCTTATGAACTCATCTCGGGGATATTATCAACCCTTACGGGATACACTTTCCCGTCAAGTATTCACGGCATGTCATATATAAAATACAGTGACCCAACTTAACCGGTAATTAACCCAATAATTAAATCGGTTAATTCCTTTGGTAAATCAAAGTCACTTATATTAAATATACACACCCGCAATAGTATCGGGGATTAAGAATAAAATACACTGAGACTTAAATCGATTATCGCCGGCAATCCTAATCGATAAATCTCAAGCAGATCCGCTCAATACACCAAGTGTACAAGTGTGATAAAATAATTAAGATAAATTATTTTCTCTCTCACACAACGACTATACCGATGGATTGGTCCGTGTCCATCTAGGTCGTGAGCAACTGTTCGATTAAATACGAGTAACCGATAGTATGATCTTCCGTGCGCCCATGCTTGCACCATACTAACTACAACGTATAAAATCCAGGACTATGATTTGCATATATTTAATTATAAATAATTAAACGCAAATAATTGTTTATTTAATTAAATAGATTAATGGCAATGGATCGTGAGTTTCCTTTACTTAAATCTAGACATTAAGTACACAACTCCAACACATCCTCGAGTCGCAATGCCCCTGCGATTCACGAGTTATCCGAGACACTTGTCTCAACCAGTCAATATGCCTCATTTACAAGGTTCCATATTATTGATTTCTTCCGAGTACTCCCTATTACAAGGTACGCCTCGATGTCTCATTCATGAGACATAATTATGTTGCACATAATATCCATAGTATAACCACTATGTCCAAATCATTCGAGTCAACTCGCGGATATTCGTTTCATTTCAATTTCATTGCACAACGGACACCAACCAGTCTAGACTCTTTAGCGTTTCATGCTTGAAATACGCACCTCACTTTGACCTTTGAGACACCTTGGTGTTCCTTAACCGAAACACACACCGCGCTCTTTACCGGTCAAAATTACTCGGCGTTTCCTTTCCAGAACGCACCTTAGTCTTGACTAGTCGAGACTCGTTGCAATTTATGCCCAGAACACAACCGCGCCCCGACTGGTCGAGATTACTTGGAATTTCATACATAATTAATACATTGAAAATGTGTTACCTTTTTCACGAGCGTTCGCACTTGTTCTTTTATGTACCGCGCTTTGCTCTCTATTTACTCGCACCCTTCAAGTTATTATAATTTTGCCCTGCACACTCTCTTGCCTTCATGCATTACTCAATCGAAATTGTTCAAGCCACATCATATCTAAGCATTCTCCATATTTCCAGAAAATGAAAATACTATTTAAGATTGTTGGGTTCTTCGGTCATGAATTTGGATTGGAGACTGGGATAGATAATTGAATCACGTTGAACACGTTTTCCTTAAAGAGTATTTCGACCCTATAAGCCTGGGTATCACGAAATCCCTCGCAGGATAAGACAATATCAACACTCGAGTCTTAGGCTTAGAACACGAGCAACTTATGGAATATTTCGCTTTATTTGTTGCTTCAAAGCTTCTTATGTTTGTAGGTACTTTCAAGTGTATTCAAGTGTCTTCATCAAATGAATATCACTTCCTTATATAGGTAGTAGACACCCTTTCATTTGAATATAAGCACCTCTTGGTCGAATAGATACCTTTTGGAAAAGGTACCTTTTCATGTTGCACCTATTCATGTATAAGTACCTTTTAGTGAAGACACCCTTTCACTTTGGCACCTATTCATGTTGTCTTGCATGGCAAGCCATGCAATTTCGAATTTGCATCATATTAATGATGTAATATCATCATCTAGTCATGCAACCACGAGATCACACTCGACATGCATTATTATGCTTATCCAAATACTTAAATCGTATCAATTTTATATAACCGTGTACTTTTAATCCGAAGCCTTGAATGATTCCTATTTCATTAAATGGACAGCGATTTCACTTAAATCACCAAAGGGGTGAGGCGAAAGGTGAAGGAGATGCATATGAAGAGTAGGGAGGCTCTCAAGGAAGAGAGTTCTTCATATAATGCTCATAAAGATTTTATTGAAGATGTTATTAAAAACATTAATTAATTAATTATGTAATTCCTTTTGTACTTCTAAGAATTTGGGTTTTATTTTCGATCAAATAAAATATTTTTATTCTCTCAAATCGATTTCTTATAAGATTTTAAGTGTGCATAATTTATAGTGACAAATGGAATACGAAGTGTTGGGACTAAAATAATAAATTACAATTAGGGCCAGAATTTACTCAAATTACTTCTAGTTTCCATTAAATCCAATAAATATTTTTGTTTTCTAAAAAAGTGACCTAAAATTAAAGGTACTCGGCGCAGTATTGGGAACAATAAGCTAGGACGTATTGGGAACAATAAGCTAGGACTGGTCAATGGTAGTTAGCTTAGTTGGTTGAACACTTGAATTGAGAATTGTAAAGTTCAAGTTTCGAACTCGAGACATTACAATTGATCTAGATAATAAGAATAAAAAAAAGCATAGGGACTAAAATAAAAATTACAAATAAGGTCAGAAGTTAGTGAGAATTGTACCTCAGGAGGTTATCCTGAATAAGTTTAGAAGTTAGTCCGGGAGAGAGAGGTAGATGGATCTGTAAGAAATACTCCGTAGTAATCTAAATGTATTTTGCATCTTATTATATTATTTTGTATTTAATGAAGATTGTGATTTGGTAAGACTTTGGAACTTCCTATAGGTGGTGGACTTTATAAAAATAGATTAATAGTGTTTGGGTAATACACTTAGGTAAATTTGAGTTTTACTAAAAATACTTATTTAGTTCTAATTTGAATTAAAAAAAAATCACACTATTTAATGGCAAATTGGACATTTGAGCCTAATCCGGGAGCTAGCTGAAAAGTGAAAACGAGTTTCTTTATTGAGGTCTTTTATAGTATAAATAATTTTTAACAAGTGTACATATTTTTGTTAGACGGATATTTTAGTTAGACGGAATAATTGTCGCACTGTATTTATTAAAGTCCATCAGACCAGTTCAACAGACGAAAAAAATGAGCAACTAGTGAAGAAGAAAGATGCTAACTTTCTTACTTTTTTTTCTTCTTAATTTATTTTTTAATTATTTTCAGTAAAAGTCTAATTTGCATTAAAGATTAATCGTGTATATATATTATATAGTATATAATATATGTGTGTCAGTACATATTGTATAATAAATTATATAATTGTGTATATATATTATACTTTTTAAAGTTGTTGAATATATATAACATTTATATAATTATTATATATTAATACACGTATGTGAATATGTAATCTCCATGCATGAAATCGTACGTGAATGCGTGTGAACGAATAGGTGGCGAATAGTTATTTTACATTTTTTAACTCATTACTATAAATGGACAAAATCGATCACCTTTTGAAGTCAGAATATTTGCTTTCGAATAGCCATTTTGACACTATTACTATTAAAATTTTTGAATCATATTGACGCATAAAGTTTTATAAAGATTTTTTACACTATTTAACTATTTTACTCTAAAATAATTAATTTATTTTTTAATTATTTTCAAGAAAAGTCTAATTTGCATTCGATCGGTCAATGTTAAGTCACGTGATTTTAACGTGTCATCGTTTTCCGCCCGATTTTGAATGAAAGTGCAAATTCAGTAAAGTTCAGTTACTCCAGTGTACAAAATGTAAGTTGGATAACCAAAGTACAAAAGTGATTATAATTCAACTACTAAAGTACAATTATCCCTTTATTTTTTAATCAAAACATAATACTCCCTCCGACCATTAATAGATGTCATACTTTGATGGACACGGAATTTAAGAAAATTGTTGTTTTTTAATTTTTTAATTAAAAAGTAAGGATTAAAAATATATTTTAAAAGTGAAAAGTAAATAGTTGTGAGTAAAGTTTAAAAAGTAGGTGGGATTAAAGTAGAATAAAATTGTATATTAAAATGAAAAAGTTAGAATAATTATTTCTTTTTTTGGGGTGTGTCAACTATTGTTGGACACCCCAAAAAGGAAAGTATGACAACTGTCTTTGGACCGAGGGAGTACTTTTTTTAATCTACTAGGGTATTTGTCTTAACATTTGTAAGTGCATTAGTTAGTAGTTAGGGTACTTGTCTTAACATGTGTCGTGACTAGGGCTGGAAACGAGCTGAGCCGAGTCGAACTTTAAGCTTATCGAGCGCTTCGGAAAAAAAAATTAGCAGACTCGAGCTCGACGAGCCGCTCGAGAGGGTGCTCGAGCTCAGGAGCGGAGGCAAAAAAAACGACTAGGGGGGTTGGGATTATTTTTTTTGGGGGTAAGCATAGAGCTGCACATCCGGGCCGAACCGGCCGGTTCCGGGCTATCCGGTTCAGGTTCATAAGGTTCAGGTTCGAAGTTTCGATGAACCGAACCCGAACCGGTGAAAACAGGTTCAAGGTTCAGGTTCAACCCGATTCAGGTTCAGGTTCTGAACCGACCGGTTCAGGTCCGAACCTTGAAACCGGGTTTTTTTTAGTTTTTAAAAATGTTTTTGAGAATTAACTTTTTTAAAAAGGTTTTTAAAAAAATAAAAGGTTTTATGTAGTTAACTTATTTTTAAAAATAATGTGAAAAAATGAAAGTTAAATAAAAATTGGACTTTAGTTTAATTTTAATATTGAAAAATAATTTTTTTTAGTTTTGGATAACAAAATAAAGTGTCTAATCTTTGTTAAGGAATCAAAGTCCACGTAATTCTTCAAATAAAATTTAAATAAAAGTTGGACTTAAGTTTAATTTTAATATCAAAAAATAAAATAAAATTTTTATTTTTCGATTTCAAATTAAAGTGTCTACGTATTCTTATTGAGAAATCAAAGTACACGTAGTTCTTACTTACCTAACTTACCTAGTCGGCTAATTTTTCAAATTTGGTTGAATCTAAACCATAAGATCAAATAACGGTTAGTTTTTTCAAATAATTTTTCAAATTTGGTTGAATCTAAACCATAAGATCAAATAACGGTTAGTTTTTTCAAATTTCAAATTCAAATATTTGGTAAATTCAAATTTAAAAATTAAAAATTTTAAGAATATTGTAAATAAGTTTATTTTTAATTAGTATCTATAAATTTGGTTGAATCTAAACCATAAGATCAAATAACGGTTAGTTTTTTCAAATTTCAAATTCAAATATTTGGTAAATTCAAATTTAAAAATTAAAAATTTTAAGAATATTTGTAAATAAATTTATTTTTAATTAGTATCTATAAATACATAAAAAAAAATAAAAAATTATCCGGGCCGAACCGGCCGGTTCAGGTTCGGAACCGGACCGGATCAGCCTTGAACCTAACCCGGACCGGTTAAAACTGGTTCAAGGTTCAGGTTCAGGTTCCGAACCGGCCGGTTCAGGTTTATCCGGTTCCGGTTCAGGTTTCGAACCGGCCGGTTCAGGGTCGAACGGGACCGGATGTGCAGCTCTAGGTAAGCATGAGAAAAATACATTTTTTAAATTTTTTTTGTAAAAAATACAAAGGGATTTTTTTAGGGGGGCTTAAGCCCCCCTTGAGTACAAGTGGATCCGCCCCTGCTCGAGCTCGGCTCGTGAATTTTTCTTCATGCTCGAGCTCGGCTCGTGAATTTTCACACCAAAATAAATAAATAAATAAAATCAAAATGAATACTAGGAAGAACATAGAGCTAGCATTCATCCCCTGCCCAGGGCTGAGCCACCTCGTCCCTACCATCGAGTCGGCGAAGCTCCTCCTGAACTGCGATCCCCTCGTCTCCATCACCGTGCTGATCATGAAGCTCCACACCGACCCAGCACTCGAGAAGTACAAGCAAACCCTCATCTCCTCGTCTCGTCTACGCTTCGTTACCTTACCGGCTACTCCTGACGCGTCGACCGCCCTCCGTTTCGAGGCGATCGACGAGCAAGCGGCTCACGTGAGGGCGGCCGTCTCCGACCTGATCATCGAGAAGCCGGGCTCTCGTCTGGCCGGTCTCGTCCTCGACGTTCTCACCACCAACTTCGTCGACATAGCCGACGAGTTCGGCCTCCCGTCCTACGTCTTCTGCGTTTCCAGCGCCAGCGCCCTCGGCCTCATGTTCCACCTCGGATTTCAGCGAGGTGCTGCCCGAGGGGTTCTTGGAGAGGACGGTCGGGGTCGGGCGGGTGACCGGGTGGGCTGACCAGGTGGGGGTTTTGGCCCACCGGGCGGTCGGGGGGTTCGTTTCGCACTGCGGGTGGAACTCGGTGCTCGAGAGCGTGTGGTTCGGAGTGCCAGTGGCGACTTTGCCGCTGTACTCGGAGCACCAACTGAACGCGTTGTTGCTCGTCAAGGAGCTGGGGATGGCGGAGGAGATCAGGATAGAGTATCGTATGCAGTATAGTAAAGGAGGTGCCCCATCGGAGATCATAGGGGCGGGGGATATCGAGGCCGCGATAAGGCGGCTCATGGAGGGGGGCACCGGAGTGAGAAGGAAGGTCAAGGAGATGCAGAGGAAGAGTAGGGAGGTTTTCAAGGAAGGTGGTTCTTCGTACAATGCTCACAAAGATTTTATTCAAGATGTTTTTAAAAACATTAATTAGTTAATCATGTAACTCTCTTTCTACTTCTAAGAATTTGGATTTCATTTACATGATTTTATTTTCAATCAATTATAATATATTTATTCTCTCAAATCCATTTCCTATAAGCTTTTTAAGTGTGCATAATTTATAGAATGAGACTAAAATAACAAATTAAAATTAGGGCCAGAATTCAGTCAACTTACTTCTAGTTCCCCTCAAATTCAATAAAAAAATTACAGTATTTTCTAAAGAAGTGACCTAAAATTAAAAGGTATTACCAAGTATAGGGACTAAAATAAAAATTACAAATAAAGCTAGAAATTAGTCAAAATCGTACCTTTGGTTCCCCTGATTTCCGCAATCCTCAAAGGCCTAAAAACCTAAATAGCTGTTGTCGCCGCCGCCATGGTCTCCGCTCCCGGCAGTGACCGTCACGAGAAATTTATCGTACGACGGCGTAGCTCCACCACCACTCGTTTTCCCAATTTTATTTTATAATATGATTTAGTTCGTGTGTGTGTTATTTTTCGTTTATGTTTTGTGTCGTAAGTGAGTCGTGTGTTGTTTGTTTTTACCGTTTTTAGTTTATGTTTGATGTTTTGTGTGTGTCGGATCTCATGGGGTGTGTTGGAGTGGTTCGAGTTCGTTTTGTAGGTCAAATGTTGAAGAAAGTCGAAGAAACAAGAAGGAACCGAAGGAACCAGAAACGGCGAGCGCCAAATGGGAAACGGCGGTCGCAAGTTGAGAATGGCGGTCGCCGGAGATGGAATGACGACCGCCGAAAGGGCCGAAAAGAGTCAAATGGACAGCCAAGATATTTGGGCAAAACGACGGTCGCCGTTTTGTAAACGGCGGTCGCTGAAACATTTTGGCGGGCGCGGAAATGTTTCTTTTCTTTTCCTTTTATGTTTTTGTATATATATGTGTTAGTGTTTTATTTGTTTCATTGTGGTTAGTAGTTTGATTTAGTTGGTGTATTCTTTGTTTTTGTAAAAAATCACTCGTTTTAGCTCAAAGAATTGATTTGTCAGGAATGTGGTAGTGTTTGCATGGGATTTGGTTAAGTTGTTACTTGAACTCACTTGGTTGTAGGTTGTACTACTTGTCATGAGTCGAGAAAATGATTGTGTGATGTTCATGAGTTTCTTTCCTTGTTATATATACATGTGAACTTTTGAGCCTATTTTTCTTGGAGCGTATTTATGATATTTTCTCGAGTTGTGAACATGAGATGATTGAGAATGCATGATTGGAGTAGTTATTGACATCACTTGTTATATGAAGTTACTTTGACTTGGTTGAGAATGGAAAAATGACGTTTTGAGATTGTTAGGATTACCTCCACATTATATATATTTCCCAAAATGACCGTGCCCGTCGAGGGACTCCCTAGTTAACCCTTTTGAGCCTACATGGTGCTTTTTCTTGCAACCGAGAGTTCCACGAGTGATGTGAGAATTTGAGAGGTGTGTTGCGAGATTGTTTTGAAGGGATTAATATGGGATTGTGATGAAGTGTAAACATGTTTCTCGTTTTAAGGCTAGATATAAGAAGAAGAAGTTTACCGTACCCCCTAAAAAAACAACGACTCTTCGGTTGTGAAAACAATTGATGAGGGATGAAAATAAAAAAAAATAAAAAAAAAAAAACAAAAAGAAAAAAAAGAGAAAAGGAAAAAAGGAAAAAAAAAATGAGAAAAGAAAAGAAAATGGAAAAAAAATACGAATAAGAATAAGTAAAAAAGCGGGGAGTACTAGTATAATAAAGCCTATCGAGAACATGTATTCTTTGATGAGTTTTTTGTTATAAGAGAAGTGTGGAGATGAGTACATTTGGTGTAGGAGGGTGATTTGTGAGTTCATTCGGTGGAGGAGGGTGTCGAGAGCGATTTAACTTGTATTATTATTATTTTGATTCCTACCTATGAACCGAGCCCACCAAAATTGCAATCTCATTTCGATTCTTGTTCTTCTTTGTCAAAGTATGCGGATTTTCTTGTGATGTATTGATTTTTATATTCTTGATGTACTTGATAAGTGATGATACCATTATATTTTTCGAGGGATACATTCGGAGAGATAGGGGAGCTTGTGTGACATGTTATCATTTTCTCTCATTCTTCTCGTTCTTGACAAGTGGTTGGTTTGTGGTTTGTTAGTGAGTTCAAAGTACGTGATTTGCGCAAACATGTTGTTGGATGATTTAACCTTGCTCGGGACTAGCAAGGACTTGAGCGTGGGGGGGTGATTTAGTTCGTGTGTGTGTTATTTTTCGTTTATGTTTTGTGTCGTTAGTGAGTCGTGTGTTGTTTGTTTTTACCGTTTTTAGTTTATGTTTGATGTTTTGTGTGTGTCGAATCTCATGGGGTGTGTTGGAGTGGTTCGAGTTCGTTTTGTAGGTCAAATGTTGAAGAAAGTCGAAGAAATGAGAAGGAACCGAAGGAACCAGAAACGGCGAGCGCCAAATGGGAAATGGCGGTCGCAGGTTGAGAATGGCGGTCGCCGGAGATGGAATGACGACCGCCGAAAGGGGCGAAAAGAGTCAAATGGACAGCCAAGATATTTGGGCAAAACGGCAGTCGCCGTTTTGTAAACGGCGGTCGCTGAAACATTTCGGTGGGCGCGGAAATGTAAACGGCGGTCGCCGTTTTGGAGCGGTTGCATGGCGGTTCTCCAGACATTTCGTGATGCATTTAGGCGAGGAAAAAGGGGATTTGACATAACTTTCGCCTGAGAATTGAGTTTGGGAAAAAGGAGAGATCCACTCGTAGCCGACAACTACGAGATCACGTTCAAGTCACAAGCCGATTAAATCATTGTAATTTTAGTTGTTATTTCGTTTTCTAAACTCTTTGTTAATCTTCGTTTCATGTATTTCATTTCTTGCAAATCTTTGAATGCTTTAGAATATGAGAATGCTTTGAATGTTTGTTTCAATGAATGTTTTAATGTTTAAAGATTTCTTAAAATTATTCCTTTGTTTTATCCTCTTGCTCAACTTTTTATTCATTGTCGAAAATCTTTTAAAGTCGTTCATGTCGTTAGTTGTTATTTTTGTTGTTCGTTTTATCATGAAGATGATGAACTAATCGTTTGGCTCGGATGATAATATGAAGGACAAGGTTGAATATTTGTAGGATTCGGAAGACCGTATATAAACGATATAGTCTTGAACTCGTAACGCGACCGGGAGCGAGAATTCAAGTGAATTAAAAATTTCAAACGTGTTAAGCAGCCCGACCGGGAACTTGACTTTCGTGTGTCGATTATATCGAGTTGATAAAGAGGAATACAAATTAAGAACTATGTTTAGATTATTATCGTCCGAGTGCTTTTATTAATTGTTAATTTCAATATTTCTATTTTAATCGAGAACACCAAAATGATTTTAGGATTTAGTTTAATGAATTACGTATCTATCTCTTTACTTGCACTTAAATTTCACTCTTTCGTTTCCTTGGATTGATACCGAGTCAACTACAATTGACCTCGGATTTTGACGAGAGACGAGCACAAAAACGTCTAATCAAAATTGGCGCCGTTGCCGGGGAAACGGATAGTTTGTTTAGTTTTAGTTTCGTATTTCCTTTAGTTAATTTAGTTAATTGTCTTGTTATTTGCTAACCATCTACTTGAGTGTGCATGGTTACTACAAGAAGCAAGGCATCTCAAGAGCAATCCGGAGAGAACATGGAGAAGGACAAGGATAAAGTTCAAGTCGAAGATGAAACCGGACAAGAATCTTCGGGTGTTAAAAAAGGTCAACCTTCTCATGGGCACGTTTTATCTCCAAATGTTCAAGGACCTCTTCCACTATTGGGAACTCCTCAAAATAGCAACAACCAAGAATGAGGAAGTAATTTACGAATACAAATACCTCCGTTCAATATTCAAGCTCAACCTACTCCTCCGACACCTCCAACTCCGATAGATGAAGATCATCATGCTACTCCTCAAAATGTGATGAATCCGAACATGGGTTATCCTCCAAATATGATCAATCCTCAGATGATGGTGAATCCTCAAATGATGAATCAACCACCAATGATGAATCCGAACATGATGAATAACATGGCATATCAACAAAACTACAGGTATCCATTTCAGCAGCCCGGAGTTCAAGTCAATCAAAATATGAATGGCCAATTTCAACAACAACAATGGCCACACATGATGCCTAATATGATGCCGTATGGGGGTTATGGGATGCAACCGAATCAGTGGAATCAATATGGAAATCCAGCGGCTCGACGAGTACAACAAGGTGACATCACAAGGCCTATCATTGGAGCAACTCCGGCATGTGTGGATTTACCGGAGGTGGTGAAGAACTATAAGGTTAATCCGATGGATTTTAATCAACTACCGGAGTATCATGGGAATAACAACGAGGATGTGTTGAGTTTCATCCGAGACTTCTACAACACCATTCATACCTTTCCATTGAATGGACTTCAAGAAGACGAGTTGCAATGTCGGTTCTTTTCGATAACATTGAAGGATATTATCGCTTCAATGGTTGGGTAGGGGTTATCATTGCTAATTTTTTCCATAATCGCTTCGAACATCGCCTTGTGCTCCATCATCGTCTTTTGAATGTCTCCAACAGATTTCTGCGGCCCGGAAAATTTCTCTTCCAAGTCGACAACCCTCTTCTCTATCGCACTGATTCTCTTCATTTTCCACGCTCACCGCACCAATTGATAGAATGAAGAATATTGGAAAAGAAAGAATATAAAATATAATATTTAAAAACCAAATACCTCAAACGAGGTCCACGGAGAATATCTCTGCTGCCACAGCCTAAGCTACATAAACCCTAATAATTCTGATATCCCTCTCCTAATGAAAGACCTACGCTTATATAGATATTAATTAAACCCTAACTAAAGTCCAAACAAAGCCCATTAACAAAATATAATAACTTCAAATATAATAAACTAAATTAGATAATTAATTAGCCAATTCCAGCGGGCTTATTGCTATCATAGCATCAGATTTACAGTATGTATATATATCTAGAGGCATAATTTGAAGAAGTAAAATTTACCTTGCGGCTGCTGCGGCATGGCTACATGGAATCAACATTAAGTTAAATTGGCAACAAGTGCAAGTTTTGGCCGTGAGGTCCACTATATGTATTTTAATTTCGTCTTTAACTTTAAATTTTGTGTTGTCGATACGATCAACATTCATGGAAGAACCACCTTTAATGGATTGGTTCAACTCACCAGCCACAGCAGCACTAACTTCGTGATCTCGAGACAATGCCTCACTTCTTCGTTCAAAAAACCACCTTTCAAAAATTGATCGCAAGACTTCAAAAACTGAGGTTATCGGGAGTTTTCTTGCCCAAACTGCTCTACTGTTGAAACACTCAGCCACATTCGAAGTCATGAACTCGTACCTACGAGCAGGACATTTGCATTGTGCCCATCTTTCCGGCCCAATACCCAACAACTTTTCGTATACACCTAAATTCAACGCCTGCAACTGTTTCATTGCATCATTGTACTCGCACACTCGAAAACTGTATGCAGCTCTATAAAACAAATTCACAACTGACTTTCCTGCTGCCCTTATATTATTTTTAATATGGACATAACACAAGCAATGATAAGCAGTAGGATATACCATACTTATCGCATTTTTTATGCTTTTATGGGCATCTGACACTACAACCAAATCATCAGGTGTACCATAACAAATTTTCAATTGCTCCATAAACCAAGTCCAAGAAAGATCATCTTCAAGATGACCTATCCCTACAGCCAATGGAAATATCTGTTTATTTCCATCTAGGGTGGTAGCAACAAACAAGATGCCATTATACTTTCCTTTCAAATGTGTGCCATCAATAACTATGACGAGACGACCGTGATCACGAAAACCAGAGATAGAAGCACCTAAGGCAAAAAATGCATTCATAAACTTGTTGTCACCGCTGTCCACCTTTAATGTAGTAAAAGATCCTGGATTCGATTCCTTAAGCATATGTAAATATGATGGTAACTTGCTAAATAACTCTTTTTCATTACCTTAAATCATCCCAATCGCATGATGTTTTGATCGTAATGCCACGTCATAACTCACATGTACAGAGTTTCTCTGCTGAAGCTCGCTTATCATTGATTTAGGAACCAATGTAGATTTTTCTTCCAAAAGCCGAGGAGCAAAAAATGCACCTAGAACCTTTGAGGGCAACCGACGAGGTCCACTCCAATTCGGGTCTACTGTGCAAATGTGATCAATTACCTTGTACACTCGCCATACCGATTCTTTACCACTAGCCGATAAAGTGAAAGGACATCTTTGACTGTTGCATATCACCATCAATCTTCGATTGTCTGAATATTTTGTTCGATATGAACCAATTTTATCAATATGATAAATTCCAACAGCAATCGTCAAGGCCTCTTTGCTTCTAAACATAGACCCAACACTAATAGACTCGCTATTCAAAAAGAACGATATGTTTTCATCCGCTCGAAAATTAATTTCCTCGTTTAAAGCTCCCAGAATTAATCATCTACCGCTTGACTTACATTCTTGAACCTCGTTAATGGTGGTCTCATGTTGATTTAATTGTGGTCGTCGAGCATTTCGGCTACTACCAGTCCTACTTTTATTACCACCCCACCACTTAATGAACTCCTCAAACATATTGTGCATTTGTTGACTACCTCTTTCATTTTCAACTTCATCAGCTCTACCTCTTCCATTCTCATCACCTTGAACTTCATTGTCCCCTTCATTTTCATCACCCACAACTTCATCAACATCAACATGAACTCCAGCACCACCATTAATTGCATCCACGACACCATTATCAGTTAACTCTATATTTATTCCATCACCCATCTCGAAATCTGTATCTACAACAACTTTATCCCTAATTGATTCTTGAACAAAAGAATCATCAACATGAGCTCTAAATCGTTTATGCTGAGGATAGTCATTCTGACATTGAGGAAAGTATGGATAACACATTCCAGGAGTCTTATTTTTCTGATGGGAATTATTCTGTCAGTTCAATAAATTGACAAAGCTGGCTGGTGTGTTTGGATCAGCAACACCATAATTGGTTGGAGCAAACACAATGTTATCCTTTTGTGTTGGAAAACTTGGATCATAGTTTATTCTTCTCAATGAAACGAATACTACAGGAATTTAAGACTCGCCAAACAAATCAAGAACATCATCATCGTTTTTCAATTTTTTCCTTTCCAATTTTCCTACACTGTTAACATCAACAAGGCCGTGTATAATGTACCCCAATTTGCTCATATCGGCAAGAACACTGTGATGCACCGTCTCTAGCAAATAATCAAAAATGCCTTCTTTAGTGGGGACAGTTATGATCTCTTCATCGTCTTCTTTATATTCCAAGCCACTCCAATAACCATGAAAACGCAATTTCAAGTTCTTCCTAGCCATCTGTAAAAAAAAATCGTAAAATTTAGATAATTAAAAATAACGTGAACACCAACAAATAATTAGAACAAACAACAAGTGAACACACGAACAATCATTGAGTTCTTTGGTATGAATTTATACCTTGTATGCAGCTCCAAAGAATGTTTAGAACTGTGTTGCTTATGAAATTTCGTAACTTCACCAAAATTTTAGTTTTTTTAGAGAGTATATTGAATAATTAATAAAATCAGAGCTTTGGAGATATTCTCATAATGTTAATAAAATCGTTCTAATAAAGTGGCGGGTTTTGTGGGAAGTGCAGATTTATTTCAAACAAATATGATTGTTCGAATAAGTTTTATTTATTTATTTTAAAGGGTGTTTTAGTCACTTTATTATTATTTAGGGTAAGAAATAAGATTTTTTATATGCATGTTTATATAAGACTATTTGTTATAATTGTAAGTGTAAACAGACCTATTTCCTCATAATATTTTGTGCTCATACTCATATTATATAATCTTGCAAAAAATATATTGTTTAATTAAAATAATTTAAAATTTCTTAAATAGCGGAAAAACATGAATGATAATTTGTGCTCATGACATATTGCATATTTTAGCAAAATATTCAATAGACTTCTCACTTTTAGGCCGATTTCAACCTTTTTTAGGCCAACGCAATATAACTTCCCATTTATAAAAGTGAACTGAATATTTTCTACAATACATCGAGGTGGTTGGGTTTACGTTGAAGCCCGAGTTCGCCGATACAAACTAGTAAATGATTCAACGCAATATTTTGGTCAACGCAAACAAATATAATAAAAAATGCCACGTGGATTCACGTTTTGAAAAAACAGAAACTGTGCACAACCAAACAAACAGTGAATCATTATTTCCGTTATTAGTACAGTTTTGACCCATAACAAACTTAAAGAATCGTGACCGTTCATCTGCCCTCTTCGACGATCGCATCCGCCCGTCCGATCTCCTGCAGTGTCTTCAGCAGCTGGGCCCCTTTTCTCCTCCCTCTCGCGCTGCAGTCCCCCTGCAGAGCGAGCGTGACCGCACGCGCCACCTCTTCGGCCGGCGCAACAGCGGCCCCACCTCCCTCGGGACCGCCGTAAATCACGCCGAGGATGCTCATCGCGTGCTCCTTCCCCCTCCCCTCCATCCTCCCCATCACCTGCACCATCATCGGCACCGCCAGCGCGTGGGCCTTCACCTCCGCCGCCCCCTCCGCCGTCGTGCACAGGAGCTCCAGCGCAGCGAGGGATCTCTCCGCCGCGGCGATCTCGGCGTCCGCCAGCGCCTCCACCACCGCCGTCACCGCCCCGGCCTCGACCGCGGCGCGGCGGTTCTCCTCCGCCAGGCAGAGCGCCAGCAGGACCTTGCTGGCGGCCTTGCGCGCCACCCCCTCCCTCAGGCAGGCCACCACTCCTCCCACCACCCCCGCCGCGCATGCGCCGCCGTGCGGGTTCGGGACGAGGGAGCGGTCGAGGAGCTGGACCGCCCCCAACCTGCCCTCGCCCGAGCCGGAGCCGAACTGGAGCTCGGCGACGCGAAACACCTCATCCAGGGCCGAATCGGTTAGCGGCGGCGGCGGCGGCGGATCGACCATATTTTCCGGCGAATTGGATAGGGGGAACCTCCACTGGGTGAAGCTCTGGGAAGTGCTGGAAGAGGAAGAGTAGGAAGAATCCGGCGGGGTGGCGCTGGTGGGACTGAGGACGTTCTGCGTGCAGTGGCGAAAGAAGGCACAGGAGAAGAGGGGTTTGAGCTTGGGCTGCTGATCGGTTTTCATGAATAGCTAAAGATTGAATTAATTGAAAGAATGAATGAATGAGCTGTATTTAGGCCGGCATTTGGTTTTGGTTATGTTATTGCTTGCATGTGTAGCAGTAGAGTAATGCCAGGAATCAAGAGAGGTGGGTGGGGACTTCTCCTCATCAAACCCACTACCATTGTTTCTTACTCCATTCATTTCCTTTCAAAACCCAACCCTTTTTTTTCTTATTAATTCCTTAATATTTTAACATGAAAATTATATGGTAAAATAAATGTTATTCATGTTGCAGGTTGTTGAACATATATATATACACGCGTCTAAAAATATCAAACTAATTAATATTCCCTTATCTCGGACCAATAGTCATAAGTCCGGAACAAAAAGAGTATACGTATTGCATAACTTCTTGGGGCTTACTAATACTCCTTCAAAATGTGGAGTACTTAGACAAAATAAATGTAATCAATCCTACTAAGACATCGAGAATATTAAATAAGTTCTTCTTCTGATAAACTTTAATCTATATAAAAACATTAATACTCCTCTTCTTCTCCCTGCACCTGTACCTTTCCATCCTCCTCCCCCTTCAAAGCCCCATAAGCTCTGCTGCAAACAAGAAAATATATCATGTTCACCATGCTCAATCCAGCAAGCACCAAGTAGTAGTAGTCGTAGTGCCCCTCGTTGATATCGTTCGATATCCAGCTCTCTCCCCCCTCCCCCCTCGACAAAACGTCGACACCGTTCATCGCAAAGCTCGCTATCAAGCTCGCCAAAGACGCCCCCAGCCCGTTCAGCGTCATCGCCACGCTCGACATTCCCCTCGGAAGCTCCGAGAAGTAAAACTCGTTCTGAGCAATCACATTCGAAGCCTCGGCGAACCCCGTCAAGCAGTACTGCGGAACAAGCCACATCGCCGACATCCGCTCGTTCGCCTCGTTAACCGCGAGGTACCTCCGAACGCATTCAACCATCGCGGAAGTAGTCATTGCCAGAAACGAGAGAAAAATCCCGAGGCCCATTCGCTGCATTGGGCTCAATCGAACGGGCCTTTTCTTGATCCTCGAAGCTAGAGGGAGGAAGACTCGGTCGTAGATGGCGATCCAGAGGATGACGGCTACGACCGTGAAGGTGCTGAAGGAGGCTGCCGGGATCGAGAAAGTCGAGGTGATGTGGCGGTCCATGTTGACGGCTTGGAGGAGCGGGAACGAGCCCTGGCTGATGTTGACCGACATGATCATGCCCGTTGACCATATCGGGATTATTCGGAGGAGCGACTTGAGGTCCTCGACTTGATCGACCGTGCAGAGGCTCCACGGGTCTTTCGCTGTCCCGTCGGTGGTTAGGTCTTTCGAGGGGTCTCTGACGACGCACGCCTTGTTTAGGTACCTATATATAGAGATCGAAATCGTGAAAATTGAGTACCATAATGAGTCGATATTACAGTCTGTAATACCAACTGATTATGCAGTTCAGTCAGTATTTTCATCTGAAACGAGCTGAGCTGAACTGAACTGATCGAATTGGTATTTTCCTATACCTTATATTTCGGCTCGGAGAAACGAGATCGGAAACATTTCCGCAATGCCACGCGCAATCCACGGTCTCGGATAACTTGAGACGACGGTTTCTGAACGAAGCCACGCAGACTTGAGCGAAACCGGTGAGGAAGCTCGACTCGCTCTTGACTTTGACGTAGAGACTCGAGCCCAAGAAGAAGGAAACTAGGCCGAGGAACATGAGGATAGCCGAGGCCGCGAAACCAAGGCCCCATCCCATGGTGTCTTGAACATAAACGACGCAAGTCAAGCTGAAAAGGACGGATAAGGTGTATGAAGCGTAGTACCAGCTAAAATAGCTCTCCATTTTCGGGCCGGGCCCGTTCGCCTTCTCCAATTGGTTGGCGCCGAAGGCTAAGGAAGAGGCCCGGATTCCGCCGGTGCCGATGGAGATGAGGGCGAACGAGGCGTACAGGTAAATCAGTTGGTAAGCAGTTGGGGAAGTGCAACCGGAAATTGATTGGATGCACGGAGTTGGTTTGACCGCCGGGAAGGCGGTTGTTGACCATAACAGAATCATACCCTACGGTATCAGATATCACTTTCAAACACATTTTATATAATACATCAAAAGTAAATTAAAATAAAATGAAAATGGAAATTACCATGAGACATATGATGGATCCGAAAGCGATGGTGGAGAACCTGCCGAGGAAAGAGTCGGCGAGTACGGCTGCGACAAGTGGCGTGAAACTAGTGGCTGAGGACCACAGAAACAGCACGTTTGATGACGTGGTCATTCCGAGATGATACTCCGTCATCAAGTACAGGGTCATGTTTGGGGCAAGCCCGAAACTCGCCATCTTCTCCAGTGATTCGTTAGCTTTTTAAAAAAAAAATATTGAAAAGACAAACAAGTCACTAAAAAACAGAGCATAAACAAGAAGGTAAAAAACAGAGTAAGCCCAAAAATTAAAAAAGATATGATTTTTATGGGATTTTAATTGAAATAAAAAAAATACCGATAATGAAAGGCAAAGTCCTGAAGCCACCCTTTCGATTAGATTGTTGATCCTCCAACAGAGGCTGTTCCGCCATGGATTTCTTCTCTTCCCAAGAACTCTCCATTTCTTACCTTCTACTGTGTGATACTGTGTGTTTTTCCGTTCTTTAATTTCTTTATGTGACACACTCATAAGCAGAAGAAGAGGTGTAATATTATAATCACAATCGCCACGCGTAAGAGACTCAAACAGTGTGAAGTGTGATTGTGTCAACTGTATTTTTTATTTTTTTTTATTTTAGTTTTTGGGGGAGAAACGAAGAATGTGAAGACGGGATTCTAGAGGAAGTAGTTACGTGGTGGACTGGTGGTGCCAAGTGCCAACAATTTTTTTTTTTTTTTTTTTTTTTTTTTTTTTTTTTTTTTTTTTTGTGTGCGTGTGTAACTAAACAATTTTTAGTGCATTTTCGATGTTACGCTTGAACATAACCAATGTCACAAAAAAAAATAATGAAGGAATAGTACTAATGTCAAGTACTTAAATATAAAATGGAGAAACAATACTATATTACGTATTAACGTTTGTGTGGAGTAGAATAGTATTTTTATAGTAGCAATAGAGTTAACATTAAAAATCAAATTATTCATTTTTATACTAGTCTAGTCACAAATCAATTTGTATCTAACATATTTGATACTTTATTTTTTCTCATTATTTGTCTCATTTATTAATGTTCTCATATACAAATTGTTTCTAATGTTTTTCACTATCATTAGTCCGGGACAGAGGTAGTAAAAATTATACCCGTAATTGATGATGCTACGAGAGTATCACATTTTTCATTGTATTTAATTTTAACTAAATTAAATAAATGAAAATTTTTAATTTAAGAGAATTTTTAATTATTTTTATACAATAAGGAGTACTAATTTACACTAATCATAATTTAGAGCAAACTTTCAAATTTAATCCTCTTTAATATATATACATATAAATGAGTGGGAGGTTATAATAGACATTACAAGTTTTAATAATTGTCCTAAAATATAATTAAAAATATTTTAGTTACCTATTTTATAAACAATCAAATAATATACTGTAGTATATTTTTTTAAATGGAAAAGTTAGAGAGTTTTGTATAATAATTAAAATCAAAATCACCTATTTTTTAATAATACCTACATTTATTCTGATATATTTTTATTTTTACTTGTCTTTTATATATTAATAAATGTATAATTTTTATTATAAAAATTATTTATGTATTATGAATATCACATGAAGTAAAATGAATATTAATTATATATTTTTATACTATAAATCAATTATGATAAATATGAACATATAAAATATTATATACATTAATATAATAGGAAAAATATTTAATAATTAAAATAAAAAATTGAATGTGAAGTAATATATTGAAAGATTAATTTATGAATAATAAATATTTATAAAATATAAGAACTTAATACATATTTATAAATTTAATTTTTCTATATTAGTATATTTTTATTTAAATAATTATAAAATTAAAATAAGATAATATATCAAATCATATCTTAAAAAAATTATATTTTAAATAAAATTATTATTGTTATTATTTCATGTATCAATTAGTCATCAGACTCATCACTCGTAAACTCATCACTCAGAAACTCATATTATTATTATTATTATTATTATTATTATTATTTCTTGTATCAAGCCATTAATTAGCTAAAAAGTAGACTTTATAAAATCAATAAAGTTTTCCACATTATAGACTTCTAGTTACTTAGCTTTTAAGATTTTTATTTTTTATTTTATTTTTACAGTAACAATAGTTCCATCGAGAATGGGTACTTTTGTCATTCAAGTCATTGCTAATTGTGTAGAGACTAATTGCAAGTTTTGATAGTGACAGACTTTTATAGGTCTAATTTACCCCTAAAACTAGGGAAAACTAGGGGTGTTGAAAATTTGGTTTTCGAAAATGGACTGGAACAGAGCCGGTTGGTTCGGTAAATTCTAAAACAGTTTTCGATTCAAGAAAATATGAAATTTTGGTTTTCAGTTCTATTCAGATTAAAATCGAAATATTTCGGTCCGGATTGGATTGAATCGAATTGTATATTACTAGTACCACCGCCCGTGCGATGCACGTGATTTATTTGTTTGAAATAATCTAAAATTTTATTTAATCTCCAACGTATTTCGGCCAAAAAATTATTAATGGACTAACAAATTATTTTATTTAATAATCGATCTCTTACTAAAATTTGTAAATTCGTATTAAAATTTTATTATTTTTAAAGACTACGCATGTTTGATGTAATTTATAGTATGTAAGCTTCTCGGGGCATAGCCGAGTGGTAAGGTCTGTGGTGATGTTGGTGTAATTCCCCGACGACGCAGAGTTCGAATCTCGGATATGACAAATTTTCATTGAAATATTATGAAGTTAGTCCTTGGATGAGACCTATTGGCTATCTCTCACATGTGTCTGCTACTCGGGCGCATCCTTCGATTTACATCCTACCCGATCGATGAGCCTCTGATCTGATGGAAGAAGAGTTTCTCGTCTCATCCTACCCGATCTCTCTCCCACATGTGTCTGCTACTCGGGCGCATCTCTTGATTTACATTATACCCGATCGAGGAGCCTCTGATCTGGTGGAAGAGGAGTTTCTCGTCTCATCCTACCCGATCTCTCTCCCACATGTATCTGCTACTCGGGCGCATCCCTCGATTTACATCCTACCCGATCGAGGAGCCTCTGATCTGGTGGAAGAGGAGTTTATCGTCTCATTCTACCCGTTCGAGGAGCCTTTGATCTAGTGGAATATGAGTTTCTCGTCTCTGCATTTCTCTAGTGACAAACGCATCCAACAAATACCTAAAACCGCTGGCAGAAAATCCAAATAAATGGAAAATAAAAATTATAAAGTTGAAAAATAAATAGAAATATAAAAAAATTGAATTTACTTGGTGAACATGAAGGAGTTGAGAGGGGAGAAATGCAATTATATTAATATAACTATGTTAACCTGTAAAATTTAACATAACTGAATTAAGGATAAACTAAAAATTAAAAAAATCTAGTTCAACATAATTAATAACTCACTGAATTAGGGATAAACTAAAAATTAAAAAAATCTAGTCCAACATAATTAATAACTTAACAATTTGAATGAATCGAGGAAAAAAATGAATGAATAGAAGGACGTATACATGTAAATCGATTCAATGTTCAGAAAAATAAAAAAGAACCTATGAACCCAAATTATAGAAGAGAAAATAAGATACGATTAATTGAAATTAAATTAATATTAATGGAATAAAAAAGAATTTTGAGAAAATAAGATACGATTAGTTGAAATTAAATTAATATTAATAGAATAAAAAAGAAATTTGAGAAAAAAATAAAAAATTATATATTTAAGATAATTAATTATTGGCTTAGACTATTTACACCTCCTCTTTTACTTTGTACACCCTCATGATTTATTCACCTCCAAACTTTAAGTATAGGATTAACACACACCCTACATATTACCTGTATTACCCTTTTACACAAAAAAAATACTTTACTACCTACACCCCACCAAACCACTCTTTCTCGTTCATTTTTTCTGCATCTCTCCCTCACCCCTCCCTCTCTCCCGTAACACAAACTACTCACCTACGAAGCGCGCCATTGATGGAGCAGCAAAGAAAGAACAACAACACGAAGACGCAGAAGACGTTCAACATAGACCTTCCATAATCGAGCAACTCCAAGACAATTTTATCTTCATTGACTTCTCCAATTTAGCCTACTGTAATTCGAGAAAATTTTAGTTTATCCATAATTTTGAAATTGTTGATAAAATCATATACTATATCGAAGAGATTTACATTGAGAACATGATGTTTGCAGGTTTGGGGTGATTCAAAAATAAATTTTCAAGAATTTCGTCAAGTTCTTGAGTGCACACAAGGTGTTCGACGAAATTCCTGAGTGAAATTTTTTAAAGAAAGTTATACTTTCAACATGCTCATAAGAAAGAAGTCAAAAGAGGAAATAAAGAGATGATGGTTTGAAGCTTCTAATGCTAAACAAGCTCCAGTTAACCTTCCGAACTGTGCCGACCAATATGGGGCTCCATTTCCTATACACGACATGTGAGAGTGGTAGTGTGTACTAAGGTCCATCTTACAATTGCACTCTGGTCCAAACGTGGGGAAAATGGAAGTACCACCTACGATTCCAGAAGCTGATCGTAAGAAAAAATAGCAGGGTAAGGAGCATAATTTGAACTCTAATATAAGCCCACTGGCAAGATTCTTGCTCTCAAGGTTGGTTGAAACAGACTTTACAAAATGATTCAAACTTTGTTTGGATCATATTTGAGTGCTGACCTCTTCGTCTATTTATGCAGATGGCAAGGCCATGCCTCACGAGATCTAAATGGATAGTAGGAGTACTAAAGACACTACAGAAACAAACAAAGTCACGTGCGCGTCCCAAGTGGATATAACTGTATGTTCTCAACCCAATGGAGCCGGCTTCACTTGTTGTCAAAGTCCGGCATCGCAAGAAGAGAATGATGGTTAATATACTAGAAAGAACCTCAAAAAAAGGTCACTGGAGATAATAGTAGAAAAGGAAAATGTCGTTTAAATCGTTAGGTTGTTCTTGAACTTGTACGATTTGATAATCAATTTTAATATTAATATTAGCACTTATTTTTCCGATGATACAAAAATGCACTATAATAATATAAATATATAAAAATATTATACGAGGGAAAAAATGTTTGAAAATTCATGTTTAAATTACTAAAAGCATAACAATATCAATGTGTAAAAACTTTATAAGAGGGATAAAATATTTGAAAATTCACGTTCAAATTAATAAAAGTAAAAAAAAATTATGTAAATAACACCAAATAGATTTATCTAATACGGTCTTTTAAATAAGCTTCCAACCATCCTTCAGCCGATGGAAATTTTGATTGGTGCCATGAAAGTGCAACCGGTGGCAATGGACGATCACTTGTTAAGAATACCTACAAGAAAGTAAATAGTAATTATCATATGGAGTTTTCTAAAAAATACAATTATAAAGTTAATATCAATACCTGGATAAAGTGATTCCCATTAACGTGTCCGAGACAAATTAATTTAGGATTATCTGGTGGAGCAGTTCGTAAAGGCAAGAATGTAAGTGGCATTGGATCAGTCAACGTGATAACTGCTACGTTGTACATTGATGAGACCAAAAATCCCATGTACGGCAATTGAAACCAATTTTGAAGTGGTGCCGACTTTGTAAAACAATTTAGGGCATTCGATATTTCTTCTACCATTGAGTCTTCTTTATACACTCACATGTACAACTTTATGTTATGACTCAGTTCATTCATCATACCTCGACGAACATCAATCCAGTTCTCCTCTCCAATTCCCATCAAAGCCGCAACAGCTCTAAACCCACAATGCCCATCTGATTCTACATTTTTGCATTCTACTACAAATGGTTGAAAATCTATAGGTAATAAATCTTTGAAACCACACTGTGCATTGGATCGAGCACCTCTACGAATCACCTGTTCACACACTCAGTAACAAACAACATATATAAAAATCTAATAAGGTAAAACATGAAATATTCAAAATAAAAGTACCTGTAATTTTTTCGATAGCTTTTCCGTGGCGCTACATTTATCCGGCACAAATACAGAATTAGTGTTATCAGGTACTAAGGATCCTCGAAAGGGCAGTGCCTCCTTGTACTCAAATAAACTTGGATCACGCTTAGTAGATGTTGATTCTTTCTTCTTCGATACTTTCACTTTAGGTCGACCACGTGTGTTACTCTTTTCTTCTGGTTCAACCATTGAAGTGGTACTTGGATTATTAAGCTCTATCAATTGTCTCAACATTACTCTTTTTTTAGACATGTCACCTTCATGATAACGCCTTTTAAGTTCTTGTAGTCTATCTTCAAATCGAGAGTCGATATCTTCAACAACACCTTCTTTAAAATTGTAGTCATTTTTAAGCGTCGGCTTCAAGTCAAGTTTCCTCCAAAATTTGTCAATGGCTTCCAATGGAATCGATTTTCCAAGTCTTTTATACTCGTAAAGCTCATGAGTGCATGGCAAACCACATACATTTCTCATGAAATGGTCGCACGTCCCGGGATCAAATTCACCTTTAGGAATTTCACGCAATTCATTATGAATTTTTTCCAAAGCATAAATCGACACGAGACCTCGTATATCTTTATAAATCACCCCGTTCAACTTATGCATTGTGACATTGACGCTCTTTTCGAATGATGCTTTCACAGCATTATGAGATGCTTGATATAGAGTATCTACTCTGTTCCAACAACTTTCAAAATTTCCCATGCTGTTACCAAGTGATTTTTTCAAAGCCGAATGGTGACTCTCAACCCTGGAATAATATTTATAAATTTAAATTAATTATAATAAATTAACTACAAATTTATATAATAAATTTATTTAAAAAAAAATTTAAAAAAATACCTGTTTGTCGTTCGATTTTCATAATGCATTACTTTATCAGTCCACGCATGTACAAATTTCTCTTTGTACGGCTTCACCCATTGATTCATGCAATACTTGTACGCTTCACATTCATTAGCAACACCTGCATAATCATCGTGAAAAGATTGGAGAACATTTTCGAACTCTTTCTCTGACGATGCCTTCATCACACTCTTCCATGAATAGTAGTAGAATTTATTCCACTTCTCTTTACTATCAAATTTTTCTTTGCATTTGGCCAACACGTTCTTATCTATGTGCCACGTGCATAAGAATTGTTTTGCTTGAGGAAATATTGAGGCAACAGCATTCATTAAGGACAACTCTCGATCAGTTAGTATTACTCTAGGGAGATCAATATTATTCAATACGTCACGAAGTACGGCTAATGCCCACGTATAATTTTCTTCTTTTTCTGCTTGAAGAAACGTCGAAGCAACCGAAAATGTTATGCCCGTAGATGTGATTCCAACCATTTCCAAATAAGGCAACTTATACCTATTTGTTTTGTACGTGCAATCCATTAACAATATACTAGGAAAAGCACGAAACAACTCAATACCGGTGGGGTGTGCAAAGAAGAGATCTTGTAAAGAATTAGTCATCGGACAAGTTCTCTCGTGATGAAAATATTGATTATCAATCAATAATTGCATCAAATGTTGCAATTGAGTTCTCCCATTACGATCATTCAACATATGCTTTGTTCGAGCATTGTAAATCGTGCGAATAGTTGAACAATTGTTAGGATTGTTTTTCTTAAGCATCTTCAATACATCTTTTGCTGGAGTATTGGACTTAGACATATTAATGACCATCTCTTCTTCATCGCGTGTTAGCCTCCCAACAAAAGAGTGACCTTCGAGATAAACGGCTAAGGGATGATTATGGGTTCCACACTTTACCTCCAATATCCATTCCGTGAACGATAACTTCTTGCCTTTCAACAAAAAAGGGCAAGCACATTTTTTGGATCCAGTATCTCTCTTCTTACGTTTATAACCTTCTTCCTGTTCATCACTATTTAAATTCCTAGAACATGTCGGTCTCTTCGCCTCCCTCTTATTAGTGTCACGATACTCACCGCCTCGTTCACATGCCAACAAAACTTGTGCTTTTTTCTTTCCAAATCCATTTTCCGAACGCTTGACAACAATGACCATATTGTGTTTTTTTGCAACAGAATTCACCCACTCTTGTAGCGCCTCCCTACTAATAAAGTACTCAAAATTTGTGAAGACAGATGTATAATCCATCACAATTTCTTTATATTGTCTGCCATCATCAATGTGGTTTGAGAGATCCAATGGTTCTCCTTGATCTTCATCACCTAAATTCTGAAATGAAACAAAGTATATTCCATTTAAATCATAATTGAAAAAAAAAAAACTCAAGTTTATAAGCGACATCATTAACTGTTCAAAACTTAGCTTACTAGATATTTATTTATTTCATAAAAAATAATGTGCAACAAATATTTTTTGAACCTTCACTTTTAGAATACTAGCATGACATCAAATTAAAACTTCCAATCTCGGAGGCGAGCATGTCACCTTGAAAAACCTATCACCTATCGCGCAAACATCATCCAAACCATAACCAATGACAGCCGAGTCGAGTCTCTTCACGACATGATCGACAACACGAGGGATGATTCCATCGAGCTTAACGAGATTAATCTTGAAATCTTATTAGTCGAGCGACGAGTCGAGGATGCCCTATAGGCGTAGAAGAAGGCGAACGCAAGGCCTAGGGCGCTATAAACCAAAAACCAATAACTCTAAAAAATATGACCCTAAAAAAATACGACCCTCGAAAATTGACATAAACTAGCAAATTATTTGGCATAGTCTACCTACAGACCTGGACGAATGGGATCGAAATCCTCTAATCTCACCAACAAAAGCTACGTACAGTACATGTGATATAGTTGCATGGGAGAAAATTAGAATCACCTAGTTAAATAAATTAATGATTTTCACAGGGCTATTAATGATTCAGACCTTGATTATACACTCATCTAACCAATTAGCACCTCACAAGGGCCGTTCTACACCACTCAATTTCTTTATCGATGTGCACTGGAAAGATTATGAACTAACTTTGAATTTAGGGTTTTAAAGTATAACAAATATTTATTCAAGTAATAATATATTAAAAATAACAAACTAACAATTAAAGAAAATAACTTACCATCTCATATTTCTCCATCTTTAGTTTTCAATCTGCAAGTTACTCTCCGTTCTGCAACTTAAATTTTGTTCTGTTGTATATGTTCTGCAACTTAATTTTTGTTCTGTTGTATGTTAAGTAATATAATAATACGTATTAATATTATGAGAATTATAAAATATATAATACTATTATTATGAGAGCGGTGTTGTTAGTAATAAAAATAGATAATAAGGGTACTATAGATATTTCTTTAAGTGTATATAAATAAAATAAAATGAAAGGTAGTGTGGAAAGTAAAGGGGGAGGTGTAAATAGTTGGAGCCTTAATTATTATTACCAAAAATATATAATTTCAAATTACTATTTAAAATTTATATATAATAATTTAAATATGCATAATAATATTATTATTTATAATTTATATTATTTTTATTTATAATTTATAGTGTGAACACAATATTATTATTGCTTTGGTCCACGTGGCATTAGTGAATCCTAAAATTATATATGTATAGATATATTGAATAATAAAATAACTTATAAAAAATATAAATATATACTCAATATATATTAACTTTTTTTTATTATATAATCTACTAAAAATGATAAATATACTAAATTGAATTAAAAATTTATAAATATCAAAATTTATTTCAATTATTATTTTATATACCATTTATTTAATTTTAAAATTATTTCAGTCTAATCCAGTCTAAAATCGGACCTGATTGAAATTTACTGGTTTGGTCTGATTTTCGTTCATGGACTTCCATGATTCCTATTCGGATCCTATCTGGTTTTGGTTACGGTATTAGTGGGTTGAGCACAAGCTTAATGGACTTGGATAATTTGGGCTATGGAAGTGTAAGTAATGGGCTGTGTATATGATTCTTGGGCTTAAGGGGTAAGGAAAGTGGGCTCATACCACACCAAGTGCTGCTCCAACTCTGACCACCAAGAATATTTCGACTCGAGCCTCCAGGTCCGGACGACTTGAACCATCAACTCCACAGTCCATAGCCTCCGACGGAGATCGCTCTGGCAGCGGGGACGCTCGTACCGCTAGAGTTTGTAAGTATCTTTTGTATAGGGTCATTGCTTATCCATTAGAAGAAGATGGAAGAAATGAAAAATCGAATAAATTGAGATTCATGTTCAACACAATTTTCTTAAAACAAATTCGTCTTTTACGGGTACGATTGTTTCTCAAGATACAACGATTACTAAGTAAAACATTTGCTTACAGCGAACTGAGATATTGCCTGAAAAATATCACCGGAGAGTCAAAAAAAAAAAAAGATAACAAAGAAAAAACGAGAGTGATTGCTCGAAATATGTATCAAACATTTTCATGTTCATTCTTTCTCGTCGCATTCGAGTGTTTCTCATTCGAGTCATGTGTTTTTGCATAGCTAATCGAATACTCTTATATAGAGAATTTGGAGTTGAAGGTTAATGAATCTGGATCGTTTGACCACAATCGTAACGTGTAGCGTTCAATCACCACACTAATATTACATAATGACCATTATTTTATTATTTAAAATTTAAAATTTAACTTATGATTATAATAATTATAATAATAATATAATTATTATTATTTTAATAAAATAGTAAAAGTTTATGTAAAATAGGATACTCTCGATTTATTCATTACACCACACATATTTTATTTTGTAATGTATTATCCCATTTGGAATTATCTTCCGACTAGTTATATTTTTAAAAATTAATTTGTCATTTATACAACTCGAAATTGAGTTTATGAAATTTTAAATCGAAGCTCTCTACAAGACATTCATTTTCCAACAAAGTTACGGAGGTGAATTTGAAGGGAGTCAAGAGGCAAATAATTAGTTCTAATGAATAAGTATAAAGTAAAAATATAAAGAATATTGTTAATTGAAAAAGTAATAATATTAATATAAATAAATAAATTTTGGAAAATAAAGTTTTATTTTTTTATTTATTCCGTGCAAAAAAATGGTGATATAATACTAGACTAATATTTTGAATTCCTTATTTATTGCATGTATATATATATAGTAATTTGAATACATCAAATAAATAAGGAATTCAAAATAATGTTTTTCCTTATTTAATTCTTATGGAACAAGATCAATCCCATCTGGATGATTTATTTTTAAATTTAACTTTTTAATTTTTTTTGTTAAAACGTCACACCTTGGAAATGGAAAACGGCAGTCAACCCAACCAGAAGCTTAAACCTGTAAGCAATCGCCACATCATCCATATATATATATATATAATGCATCAACCTTTTATATATATAATTTTTTTTATTATTATTATTGAAAATTCATTCATGGATTCTGGAGTTCAACTTTGACCAAGGTAATAATTCTTCAGAGAGCTAGCTTAATACTGTCTCAACGAAAATAATATTAGCTAGGGTTTTTAGTTTTTTTTAATTAATTCATGATTTCTTTTCTTTTTACATAGGCACATAAATTTATTTTATTTTGATATATATGTTTTCTTGATTTGGTTGAATAGAAAATAAAATCTTGATTTCTTGCGCCATATTTTTTTGTGTTATTTATATGTTTTTCTTGATTTTTAGTTGTGATTGATAATGTACTGTATCTTTTTATTGTCTGAATCAATTTTGTGTTTGGATTAATATTTGCAGGGGTTGTATATATAATACTCCTATACATATCGTTTTATATACAAATTTAATTTGTTAATTCTGGAATTAGAACTAGATTAGAATTAGTTATATTATGGGTAAAGATTTTAGATGTGAAGTCGAAACTAGGAAGATCGTGTTCCTCATCTTTCTAATTCTCGCTTCACTTTTATTGCTTCAATATTTTGATCTACCACACAGAGGTTATATTACCATTTTCTCCTTGTCGTATTCCGATCGAAGCCCCGGAAAACATAACGATCATAAGTTGTCGATCCTTCTAAATAATTCGATCCCATCAGTAGAGCCGAATTTCGAGTACACGTATACACCCGAGATCATAGAAATAAGTGTTAGTATACCTCCGGTAGGATCCATCAGCGATAAGTCGTCGTATGTTAGTCCAGCTTTGAGTGCTCTTACGGAACATAACGAAGTCGCCCCGAGCCCTTCAATCACACATGATCGATATCCGGTAACTACTAATAGTGATCCTCCGGTAAGTTCTAGAAAAAACACACGCCCGTCGCCAGTGGACTTGAATCTTGCTAATGGAAATCGAACCTATTGGAAGAGTGAACTTGAGGGTGTTCCTCCTCCTGATAAGATTAAGCCCAAGAGCCCGTTGTCGGTGGTATCGATATCGAGATGAATGATATGTTGATCCATATCCTCGAAACTCCCCATCCGAAGGTACGTACGTATACATATTATTGGCACAAGAATTTTGATCTTATTCTATACATATGTAAGTTATTTGTTGGAAAACGTAAACTCGATTAACTCACAGCGGAATAAACGAAACAAATATGTAGAGAGGAGATAATAAACACTCTTGTTCTTCTCACTCGATCAACACGAAAAATACTCTTGAACTCTCTTATATTTCTTCTTGTAAATATTATACAAACTCATATCTAAAATGAAAGATTACATGACTATTTATAGGACAACCAAAATGAACCTAAATAACATACATGAATTAACAATTAATTCCATGCATGAATATAATATGAAAAGACCATTCATGTATACAGAACATGAATCTAGCTTATTATTGACTTTCAAACTTCAACATCCCCCCTTAAGCTTGATTCTCTCGCATCCCAAGCTTGTGCCTTAACTTCTCAAAGGTTTCTCGTTTGAGGGGCTTCGTGAAAATATCCGCAACTTGATCTTCGGATTTCACGAACTTAACTTGAACATCTTTCTTAGAAATGCACTCTCTGATGTAGTGAAACCTTGTGTCAATGTGCTTACTACGATCATGAAAAATGGGATTTTTCGCTAGTGCAATCGCTGATTTGTTATCGACAAATATTTCCGTCGATTCAACGTCACCAAAGTGAAGTTCTTTAAGCAAATTCCTTAACCACACAGCATGACAAACACTTGACGTCGCCGCAACGTACTCCGCTTCACATGTCGAAAGAGTAACTATCGGTTGCTTCTTCGACGACCATGTGAATGCACATCCTCCAAAATAAAATACGAACCCACTCGTACTCTTACGATCATCGGGATCTCCGGCCCAGTCGCTATCGCTATATCCGAACAATTTCATTTCTCCATTTTCTGGATAAAACAAACCAAAATGGATCGTACCTTTGATATATTGGAGTATCTGTTTAGCCACCTTGAAATGATACTTAGTCGGATTCTCCATATAGCGACTAATGAGACCGACCGCATAAAGAATATCGGGCCTCGTACACGTCAAATATCGCAAACTTCCAACCAAGCTTTTAAACAAAGTTGGATCGACTCGGTCTCCATTTATGTCCTTTGAAAGTTTGGTCCCAACATCAATCGGGATATTAGTCGGCACGCAATTCTCCATCTTGAATTTCTTTAAAATTCCTTTTGCATAGCCTTCTTGGGAAATGAATATCCCACCTTTTTGTTGCTGCACTTCAATTCCGAGATAATACGACATTAGGCCAATGTCCGTCATCTCATATTCTTTGGTCATCTCTTGTTTGAATTCATCAAACCACTCCTCATTATTTCCTGTAAAAATAAGGTCATCGACGTACAAACATACGATCAACATGTTACCTTTACCATCAACTTTCACATACAGGGCATGCTCGTGGGGGCATTTTTTAAATCCTTTCTCCATAAAAGTTTGGTCGATACGGCTATACCAAGCTCTCGGCGCTTGCTTTAAACCGTATAAAGCCTTCTTTAATTTCAAGACTTTTCCCTCATGGCCCGGTAACAAGTAACCTTCCGGTTGATCGATGTAAACTTCCTCTTCAAGTACGCCATTCAAAAACGCGGACTTTACGTCCATTTGATGAATTTTCCACGTCTTTTGGGCTGCTAGCGAGATCAAAAATCGGATGGTTTCCAGACGAGCTACAGGAGCAAAAACTTCATCGTAGTCAATTCCAGCCTTTTGTTTGTATCCTTTGACTACGAGCCTCGCCTTGTATCGTTCTACCTCTCCTTTTGAATTATTTTTCGCCTTGTAAACCCATTTAACTCCAATGGATTTTTGCCCCTGTGGAAGAGAAGAAAGTTCCCAAGTTCCATTTTTCTTAATTGAACTTATCTCATCGTCCATGGCTTTCTTCCATTTTTGACTCTTTGACGCCTCTTCAAAATTTATGGGCTCGGTATCAGCAAACAAACAAAACAAGTTTGGATTTTGGTTGAGCTCGTAAATTTCTCGCAACGATCTCATCTTTTTCGGCCTTCCACTATTTGAACTCTCACTTTCCGATGAAGGTTCGTCACGCGGGGGTGGCGATGGAGGACTCGAGGGCTCCACCGGCTCTTCCTCAACTTCTTTCGAACTCGACTCGAAAGGGTAAAAAGTATATTGCTCCTTATCTTGGGTACTCCAGTCCCAAGAACTCTTCTCGTCGAACACGACATCACGACTAAGTTTCCTCTTGTTCTCAACTGGATCATACAACTTATAGCCTTTCGAAGCTTGATCATAACCAACAAAAATATATTTTTGGCTCTTCACATCAAGTTTCTTCCTGTTCTGGTCTGGTACGTGGACATGAGCAATACTACCAAATACTCGCAAATGAGAAATGCTTGGTTTGAAACCACTCCACTTCTCCTGTGGTGTTTGATCATGAACACTTCTGGTCGAACTTCGATTAGACAAATAAACGGCACATTCGACCGCTTCTGCCCAAAGTTCTTTTGGCAAATCTTTGGTTTTCAACATGCATCGAACCATATTCATAATGGAACGATTTTTCCTTTCCGCGACGCCATTTTGTTGCGGAGAATAAGCAACGGTAAGAGATTTTCGAATACCGTTTTCTTCAAAAAAATTCTGGAACTCTGTCGAAGTAAACTCGCCTCCGTTATCCGACCTCATTGCCTTAATTTGATAGCCGCTTTGCTTTTCGACTAGGGACTTAAACTTTTTGAAGGTTGAAAATGCCTCTGACTTGTTTTTCAAAAAGAATACCCAAGTCTTTCGACTAAAATCATCAATGAAGGTCAGAAAATACCGATTATTTCCGAGAGAAGATGGTTCGATAGGTCCGCATATATCGGTATGTATTAGCTCTAGCGGGTGCTTCGCTCTTGAAAGAGATTCTTTCGGAAAGGAATGTCGATGTTGTTTTCCTTCAAGACATCCTTGACAAATCTGATCTGGATGATTAATCACAGGTAATCCTCTCACTAACTTCTTGGATGACATCGTCTTCAATCCGCCAAAATTTATATGGCCGAGCCTCAAATGCCACAACCAGGACTCGTCTTCAAAACACGCTTTCAAGCACTTTGGCACGTCGTGCTGAATATTCAACTTGAACATTCTGTTACTTGACATTTGTACCTTAGCTATCAATCTCCCTTCGGAATTCTTTAGGTACAAGCTTTGGCCCGTCATATGAACGTCGTACCCTTTTTCGAGCAATTGACCGATGCTCAAAATATTTGCTTTCATCCCTGGTACGTAGTAAACATTTTTGATGAATTGATGTCCACCACTCTTCAACCGAATTAGAATCCTTCCTTTTCCTTGGATGGTGATTTTTGACATATCACCAAATGAGATGCTTCCCGCAGCAGTAGCATCAATATCAACGAACATGCGCTTCTTCCCGCACATGTGATTACTCGCACCCGAGTCAAGGTACCAAGAAGTATTTTCTTCTTCTATCGAAGCTTTTAGCGCCAACAACGATTGGTCGGGTTCTTTTTCACCAAAATGAGCCTTTTCGGAGCTAGACTCATTTCGACACTCTGAAGCGTAATGCCCAAATTTGTGACAATTATAGCATTTGATGTCTCTCTTATTTTGATGACGATTATATCCACCTCTTCCACGACCTCGTGACGTACGAGATTCCGATTGTGACTCGTCTTGGTTATAAGAGTTTTGTTCTTCGTAACCTTGTTCATGGCTACGACCACGACCACGTCCTCGTCCTCGTCCAAGACTACGACCTCTACCGCGGCCTCTCCCACGACCGCGATTTCCAGAATTATCAAATTTATTTTGGTCGGAATTGATCGTCATTGCTTGAAGAGCTTGCTCGACTTCCGGTTCCTTCGTTCGCCTTTTAAGTTTTTCTTCATGGACTTGTAATTTTCCGAGCAGCTCATTCATGTTAAGAGTCTCGACATCATTCGACTCTTCAATGGCTATTACGATGTAATCGAATTTCTGCACAAGAGACTGAAGTATCTTTTCAACAACTCGATTTTCTTCGAGCTTTTCTCCATTGCTTTCGAGTTGGTTAACAACCGTAACAACTCTTGAGATGTAGTCGGATACTTCTTTCGATTCTTTCATCTTCAATGACTCGAACTCTCCTCGAAGTGATTGAAATCGAACTTTCTTAACTTTGTCAATGCCTTTGAAAACATCGTTAAGAATATCCCACGCTTGCTTCGCCGTGGTAGCTTGAGAAATCTTCTCAAAATTGTTGTCGTCCATGCCGAGTTGAATAATAGATAGAGCTCTTTGATCTTTTACCTTGGCTTCTTTGTAAGTTTTCCTTTCGGCTTGGCTTAAAAGAGCAGGATCTTGAGATGCATTAAATCCTCCTTCGACGGCTTCCCAAACATCTTGTCCACCAAGAAATGTCTTCATTTGAATGCTCCATCGATTAAAGTTGCCTTCGAGAGCTTCGGAAACGGGAATGCTCCACTTGCGGCCATCGTCTTTAAGGAGAATCGAATCTAGCTCTGATACCACTTTGTTGGAAAACGTAAACTCGATTAACTCACAGCGGAATAAACGAAACAAATATGTGGAGAGGAGATAATAAACACTCTGTTCTTCTCACTCGATCAACACGAAAAATACTCTTGAACTCTCTTATATTTCTTCTTGTAAATATTATACAAACTCATATCTAAAATGAAAGATTACATGACTATTTATAGGACAACCAAAATGAACCTAAATAACATACATGAATTAACAATTAATTCCATGCATGAATATAATATGAAAAGACCATTCATGTATACAGAACATGAATCTAGCTTATTATTGACTTTCAAACTTCAACATTATCTGTGTTGGAATGTTATTGCAGATTCCGGCGTGGGCTTCGGATGCTGATCAAGAATTGATAGACGCAAGATTCAAAATCGAGCATTCGCCCATCACTATCAGCGATGATCATCCGCGTTTGTACAAGCCTGTTTTTCGGAATCTTACATTGTTTCTAAGGTAAATTAAATTTGGGTCATTATAAGATATAAATTCATGTCTTCAAATGAAATCCTAAAGAGTTCTTGTTCCACACGACTATTAATTATGGTCACCTGTTACTTTTCAACTAGAATACATAACTTTTTCATTTTCTTTACACTCATGTTTACATATAAATATGCAGGAGCTATGAAGTTATGGAGGAGAAGCTGAAGATATACATCTACAAGGACGGGAAACGGCCCGTGTTCCGACAGCCGAGGCTCACCGGCATATACGCATCCGAGGGTTGGTTCATGAAACAGCTCCAAGCAAGCAACCAGTTTCTGACCACCGATCCCGGCCGAGCCCACTTGTTCTACTTGCCCTTCAGCTCCCAACTCCTCGCCGAATACGTCTACGTGAACAATTCCCACAGCTTCCACGAAATAAACGAGTACCTGAAGAGCTACGTCGACACCATCCGGACGAGCTACTCCTTCTGGAACAGAACCGACGGCCGTGATCATTTTCTCGTCGCATGCCACGATTGGGTACGTACATTATGTAATAAATTTCAAGTTGCCAAATTTTAAACAGTTCGAGCTTTTAAATCATACGGTTTAACTTCTTTAGACTAACCACGAGGTCTCGGGTTCAACTCCTATCAGAAACAAAAATTTACCAAATTTAATTATCCACTTGTTCGTCTCGTCTGGCTGCAGGCACCGATCGAGACGAGGGAGCTCATGCCGAACTCCATCCGCGCCTTGTGCAACTCGGACGTCAAAGAAGGGTTCCGTTTCGGGAGAGACGTGGCCCTCCCGCATAATTTCGTTATTTTTTTAATTTAAAAATTCAAAATTCAGATTTATTGTTAAAATTAACAATTTAAAATTCAAATTTATAAGTGCAATTTAAAATTCAGATTTATAAGTAGTTGACTATTGCAGTAATTTTATTTTTTTAATATAACAATTCAAAATTCAGATTTATTGTTAAAATTTAATAATCTAAAATTGATTTATAAGTTGATAATTGCATAATTTTGTTATTTTTTTAATTTAACAATTCAAAATTTAGATTTATTTTTAAAATTTAACAATTTAAAATTCAGATTTAAAAGTTGATGATTGCGTAATTTTATTTTTAAAATTTAACAATTTAAAATTAAATTTTATTATAAAAAAAAAATTAAAAGAAATAGACTTTTAAAAATGTATCTTTTATTATAATTATTTAAAATATAATACCCTAATTAAGAAATAATCTAGAAAATCTTTTCCTTTAAATACGTAGTGAATTTTATTAGGTTTAGTTTGTAAATTAAAAAACTTAAAATTACTTTTTCCTAAATACTTCAATTTTAAAGAACCGAAAAAAGAATAATTCAATTATAATGGTGTCATTGTCTCATTGATTAAATATATACTAATATTTTGAACGTCTTATTTATTGCATGTATATATATATAGTAATTTGAATAGATGCAATAAATAAAGAATTCAAAATAATGTTTTCCCTTATTTACTCTGATCCTTATGGAACAAGATCAATCACATCTCGATGTTTTGTTTTTATTTTTCAATTCATTTTTTAAATTTTTAATTGAAGATAGTCACACATTGGAAACGGAAAACGGCAGTCAACCCAACCAGAAGCTTAAACCTGTAAGCAATCGCCACATCATTCATACTACATACACTTGTAATGCATCCACTTTTACTGTATATAATTTCTTTTATTATTATTGAAAATTCATTCATGAATTCTGGAGTTACTTTGACCACGGTAATAGTAATTCTTATCAGAGAGAGAGAGAGCTTAATACTGTCTGAACGAATTAATATTAGCTAGGGCTTTTAGTTTTTTTCTCATGAATTCTTTTCTTTTTACATAAGCGCATAATTTTATTTTATTTTGATATAGGAGTATATGTTTTCTTGATTTGGTTCAATAGAAATAATTTTTTTGTTTCTTTCGCCATATTTTTTTTGTGTGTTCTGATTATTTTTTTTTTCTCTGAATCAATTTTGTGTTTGGAATATTTGCAGGGATTGTATATATAATATAATATATATATATATATATATCGTTTTATATACAAATTTAATTTGCTAATTCTCGGATTAGAATTAGATTAGAATTATGGGTAACGATTTTAGATGTGAACTCGAAACCAGGAATATCGTGTGCCTCATCTTTCTTATTCTCGCCTCGCTTTTGTTGCTTCAATATTTTGATCTCCCACACAGAGGTGATATTACCATTTTCTCCTTTTCGTATTCTGATCGACGGCCCGGAAAACATAACGATCATATAAATAATTCAATCCCATCACTAGAGCCGAATTTCGAGTACAAGAATACACCCGAGATCATAGAAATAAGCGTTAGTATACCTCCGTTAGGATCGAATGTTAGTCCATCTTTGATTGCTCTTACGGAACATATTGAAGTCGCCCCGACCCCATCAATCACACATGATCGATATCCGGTATCTAATAATAGTGATCCTCCGGTAAGTTCTAGAAAAAGCACACCCCCATCGCCAGTGGACTTGAATCTAGCTAATGGAAATCGAACCTCTTGGAAGAGTGGACCCGAGGTAAAGCCCAAGAGCCCCTCGGCGGTGGTATCAATATCAGAGATGAACGATATGTTAATCCATATCCTCGACGCTCCCCATCCCAAGGTACGTACAAGAATTTTGATCTTATTCTGTACATATGTAAGTTATTTGTGTTGGAATGTTATTGCAGATTCCGGCGTGGGCTTCGGATGCTGATCAAGAATTGATAGATGCACGATTCAAAATCGAGTATTCGCCCATCACCATCAGCGAGGATCATCCGCGCTTATACCAGCCCGTTTTTCGGAATCTTACGTTGTTTCTAAGGTAAATTAAATTTAGGATCGATAATCGAGGATTCTACGTTACCTGTTAGAATTTTGAAGGTGACCCACCCATATATATAGTAACTTTGGGTCATTATAAGATATAAATTCACATGTCTTTCTTGTTCCACACACGACTATTTACAATGTCACCTGTGACTCTTTAACCAGAATACATAACCTTTCATTTTCTTTACATTCAAGTTTACATATAAATGCAGGAGCTATGAAGTTATGGAGGAGAAGCTGAAGATATACATCTACAAGGACGGGAAACGGCCCGTGTTCCGACAGCCGAGGCTCACCGGCATATACGCCTCCGAGGGTTGGTTCATGAAACAGCTCCAAGCAAGCAACCAGTTTCTGACCACCGATCCCGGCCGAGCCCACTTGTTCTACTTGCCCTTCAGCTCCCAACTCCTCGCCGAATACGTCTACGTGAACAATTCCCACAGTTTCCACGAAATCAACGATTACCTGAAGAGCTACGTCGACACCATCAAGACGAGCTACTCCTTCTGGAACAGAACCGACGGCCGAGATCATTTCCTCGTCGCATGCCACGATTGGGTACGTACATTATGTAATAAATGTCAAGTTGCCAAATTTTAACAGTTTGAGCTTTTAGATCATACTACGGTTTAACTTCTTTAGACTAACCACGAGGTCTCGGGTTCAACTCCTATCAGAAACAAAAATTTACCAGAATTAATTATTCACTTGTTCGTTTCGTCTGGTTGCAGGCACCGATCGAGACGAGGGAGCTCATGCCGAACTCCATACGCGCCTTGTGCAACTCGGACGTCAAAGAAGGGTTCCGTTTCGGAAGAGACGTGGCCCTCCCGGAAACCTACGTCCACTCCCCTCAGAACCCGTCGAGGGCAAAAGGGGGCGGCGGGGAACGCAAAATCCTCGCCTTCTTCGCGGGCCAAATGCACGGCTACGTCCGGCCGATTCTTCTCCGGCACTGGAAGAACAAGGACCCGAGCATGAAGATCTTTGGGAAAATGCGGAAGGGTTACGAGTGGCACATGAAGAACAGCAAGTACTGCGTTTGCGCAAAGGGGTACGAGGTGAACAGCCCGAGGGTGGTCGAGGCAATACTCCACGGTTGCGTGCCGGTGATTATTTCGGACGGTTTTGTCCCTCCGTTTTTCGGGGTGTTGGAGTGGGAGTCGTTTGCGGTTTTCGTGTTGGAGAGGGAGATTCCGAGGCTCAAGGAAGTGCTCGAGTCGATACCGGAGAGGAGGTATGAGTTGCTGCAGAGGAGGGGGAAGATGGTCAGGCAGCATTTTGTGTGGCACGGAGAGAAGCCGATCAAGTATGATATCTTTCATATGATACTTCACTCTATTTGGTACAATAGACTCTTGCAGGTGCCACAGAAATTTATTTGACATTTTCTCTTGTTAGTATGTTTTCATAAATTATGATACTTATGTACTTGTATTTTTATTACTATTCAACAAAAAAATACTATATATTACTTCATTTTTACAATAGTTTGTATTTACTTTGTAGATTAGCTTCTGTTTTAATGCATACTAAGTTGACACTGTAATTAAATTTGCAAAAAGTAATAAACATTACATTTGGGGTCTCATTTTCTAGAGAGACAAGACATATCTCTTGTAAATAAAATATTTTATCGGACCTTGAAAACATTTCTGGCAGGCTATTGTTTTGTTACACTCAATCTCTTAAATATTTTTATTATTTTATTTTGAATTGTCTCAAATATATTTTTAGACTCTTAACAATAATTTAATTATATTTAATTTTTCAATTTAATACACTTAAATTATATTTTTTTTACTTTTACACCTAATTATTTTTATTTTTTATTCATTCATTTTTTTTCCTCGATTTTTTTAATTTTATTTATTAATTATGATTTGTTCGCAGAATCCAGAACCATCGAGTTATTAATTATGTTTGACTATATATTTTTTTTAATTTTTAGTTTATCCTTAATTCAGTTATGTTAAATTTGTTTTGCAGGTTAACATACGTTATATTAATATAATTGCATTTGTGTCATCTCATCTCCTTCATGTTCACCATGTAAATTCATTTTTTTTATATTTCTATTTATTTTTCAGCTTTATAATTTTTATTTTCCATTTATTTGGATTTTTCCCCAGCGGTTTTAGGTATTTGTTGGATGCGTTTGACACTAGAGAAATGTAGAGACGAGAAACTCCTCTTCTACCAGATCAGAGATTCCTCGATCGGGTAGGATGTAAATCGGGGGATGCCCGAGTAGCAGACACATGTGGATGGGGGAGGATGAGACGAGAAACTCCTCTTCCACCAGATCAGAGGCTACTCGATCGGGTATGATGTAAATCGAAGGATGCGCCCGAGTAGCAGACACATATGAGAGAAAGCCAATAGGTCTCATCCAAGGACTAACTTCATAATATTTCAATGAAAATTTGTCATATCTGAGATTCAAACTATGCTTCTGTTCGGACCCTTTTTCACTCAATTCATATATTACTGGAATGGGGGGTTATAGAATAGGGTACCAACAGACATTTATTTGTTAGGACAAGTTATAGATCGGAAAATGTATGTTGCCGGAAATCTGGAAAATGGGGATGAACATCATCGTGTTCTTGATCTTTTATTTCCTTACTTATAGTATTAGGAATTTAAAAAAGGTGAAGCCCTTTTCTCCTCTCTCTTCCCTCTCTTTTATACTAGTAGTATGCATGAGCATGCAAGCTCTTCTTATGCCACCTATTAGCCTCCTATCACATCTAATCCCACTAATGAAGACTTTTAAGTCATTACATTAAATACCCACTAATTTTGTCTTCCACTTGCTGCATGTCACCAGAGGCGCACCGCCTCTTGCCTGGAGTCTTATCTGACTGATCCCCTAGTCTGACCCGGGGCTGTCTTCTTGGAGCTACTGTTGAGCTTGCCTGGTACTGACTTTATACATGACTTCAATTCTGACTTTTGTCCGCCGTTTGACCATCTCTTTGATGACGTGGCTCCGGTCGTCTGGACACGTGTCGGTGTTGAATTTTTATGGTGTAACATTGGCCCCCAGGAAAATTGATGGATTATAACATCTTTTTTCCTGAAGTTTGGTCTTGGATCTCCTGGTAATCGACTCTTGATACTTTTCGGAGTTGGTTTTTGGCTTGTGGATCTTGTCAGCAGTGGCTTTTGACGTGGGATTTTCTTGGGATGTCTTTGATTTTAGGTGGCTCTAGTGTGGTCTTGAAAGATAATTCTGAGAGGGACGGAGAGGAGATTGCGATTCTTATCGTTCTGGACTTTTGTACCTGCATTGATCAAAAATTTCTTTCGGGATTTTTCCCGATTAGTATTTTTGTAATGGACACATATAGTCCTTGGATAAGAAAATTCAATATTTCTTCTTACGGGGTTGTGTCTTAAGACTCCCCTGTAACAATATTTATAATGGTACAGAGACCATGTATTTTCTTTCCCTGTGCAGACGGGAAGACTTTTTGCATGCCGATTTAATTTCGGTCTTTAATTGATTAAAATAAATCAATAAATCAAGATATATCATGAAAAGATTTGAAAAGATTTGAAATTCAGAAATCACCTTTTTGCAGGCTTTTCTGGCCACATGGCCTGACGGTTACAGGCTGAATTTATTAGGGTTTTGAGATAGTGGGGCGATAATTGAGTGCTTTCCTCGGTAACCGCCCCTTTTCTCTCCCTATACACAATTGTAAAGTCTTATCGACTTCTTCATCATCGTTTTTGATTTCAAAGTTTGAAATCATAGTTCACAATTCAGAAATCGTATTTTCGGGTAAGATAAAATTCGCTCTCGATTTTTCCTTTTTTCCCTTACGAAATCTTTTGTTCTTGTTTTTATTTTCTTCGACTGTAAATCGAATCATGCCGCGACTGAGACGAGGCCCTCGAGGGAGGTATCAACCGCCCGAAGCTCCTCATGTCGTCTTCGGCCGAGAATTCAAATCGTTCATGGAGGGCGTCGTGCCTGATCTTCCGTCGCTGGAGGCGCCAGATCCAGATACCGAGGGTCCTTACCAACCGGTTACGAGAAAATCGATACCGGTGGGGCCCGATCCGGATCACCAAGATTGGGGCGCGCACGGACGGAGCAGTACAGTAGACCCCTCAACATTACTAGAGAAGCGAAAGAAATGGAGGATCCCAAATAATGTTCAACTTTATGTGCCGTTGCCTGGAGAATCGGCGTGTTGCCCGCCGGCGGGAATGGTGGCCGTCGGAGAGGACGCACTGAACGTGGGGTTGCGGTTTCCGCTACACCCTTCCATCTCTGGACTCCTCAACCTCTGGGGATTAGCCCCTCACCAACTTCATCCTAATGGATGGGGCCAACTGTACGGTGTACTCACCGTATTGGGCCAGGTGGGGCTTTCTCGTCCCATTACCGGTGAGGAGTTCCATCAATTCTTCAGCCCAGTCGTCTCCAACTCCTCTTCCCGCGGGGACTACACGGTTCGCCTCAGGCCGAATAAAGTGAAGATCAAGGAGCCCAAACTCAAGGACATTCGCTGGTGGGATCGATGGTTGTTTGTTTCGGGCCGCTGGAAAACTCAAACCCGTGACGGGGAAATTGACATTCCTGTCACTTATTCTGAAAAACCTGACTGTAAGCCCCTCAAACTCGTCCTTGTACAATTTTGACTGATCTAAACTTTTTTCAATGATGCAGGTGGTCGATTGCCGAAAACAATAAATCTCCCGTGGGATTTAGAGACGGCGAATCTCCTAGCACTGTGTATACCATAAAAAAAAAGAGATTGCAATTTTTACAACGACGACGTTCGTGACGAAGCCGGTTTATACTACCCACCATACATCGAAGGTCGAGATTATCCAGGTACCTTTTCTCAAAGTATTTAAGTTTTCCCTGTGAGATTTTTTCAAACCCCATGGTATTCTGCTTAAAAACCGAGTATTGAGTTTCCCTGGGAATTTTTCAACTCCCTGGTACTTAGTTATATTTTTGTTTTTTAAATGGTCTTCCCTGGGATATCTAAAAAGACTTCCCAGTACTCCATTGTGTTATAAACCAAAACTACCCTGGGATATCTTTTCAGACCTCCCGGTGTAATGATTTCGGTGTTTCCTGTGCAGAGTATTTCAACACTGTCTTTCCTGAGAAACCTGAAGGCATGGCTGACAACAGTGATATTTTTGGGACACTTGGCCTCGTGGACGCTGCAGTTTTCACCAAGGGGCGAAAAGCCAAAGCTGGCACATCGGCTGGTCGAGGAAAGAGTGCCGTGAAAACCCGGGGTGGTTCGTTAAACACTCCCCCAGGCCGAACCCGATCCCACACCCTGTCTAAGCCGGGAACGGAATCCGATCCTCACGGGCTGATGAATGTGGTGGATTCTTATCAGGAAACTCCTCTGACCTCTGACACTGTGATGTCTGAAGCTGCCCCGAGCACTGGATTGCCACCTTCTGGAGCCACATCACTGCTCAAGGTTAAACAGGAAGAAGGGAAAAAACGCAAGGGGTCCCAGGGACCTATAATTGATGTTACAGACTCGCCACCACGTTCCTCTAACACTAGCGAAAACGCTATGTATGGGTTACATGCGGAGCTGTTTTCCAAGTAAGTATATTACTTGTTATGTTTATACTCTAAAAATAAATATAATTTATTTTGAGTCTTCTGCTCTACATTCATTCTTTTCTCTGTACCATACTTCAGACTGTCCCTGCAAGATCCTCCAATTCCTCCAGTGCTCGTGTCATTCTATTCCGGGCTAGGTCCCATCCCTCCGGTAGCTACTCAGAACAGCCCTGTTGGTGAAGCTATTAATGCAGTTGGTCGGTGCTGGACTACTGAGTTCAATAACTTGATGGCCCACGATAACCATGCGCTTTCCCTGGCGCTCAAGCTAACCAGTCAAGCTACAGTGGCCATCGCCGGTGCGCATACTCGTACAGAGAAAATGCTCGAAGTAATCATAGCACACGAGGCCAATGCAAAAAAGCTCGATCAGCACATCAAGGAGCTCAACGAGGCGTACAAGTCTGCAGCCGGGGATAGGGACATCTGTCGGAAAGTCATTGACACTGAGCGAACTGAAAAGGCGACACTGAAGTCTGAGTTGGAGGAGGCCCTGAAGACTGTTAAAGAGGGTGAAAAGATGATGGAGCAGGCCCTGGACGAGACGTCCCGGGAAATCAAAGATTTGAAGGCCAAACTGGCCCAGACCGAAGCTGATCTAAAGGAGACCACGGATAACTTCGATAATGCCTGCTGTTGTACCCGAGAAAATAGTCACCGACACGTGTCACGAATCAAAGGGCCACGTCATCAAGATAAAAAGGCAACCGGTATAGTCAACGAGACCTTCAAAAGCAGATTTAAGAAGAAGATAAAGACCTTGGACAGTAAAGATTGCACGGTAGAATCAGACTCCCTTCTCAGGGGAATCGCCTGGGGAGGCTCCTAGGGTGACAGTCAACAAGCTGGGACTTCACGGGGAAAGAGGCAGATTAAGCACTAAGGGAAATTAGTGGGTTTTTAATGCTTCATATTAGTGGACTAGAGGTCCAATAAGAGGCCAAAATGTGGGCATTAGGTGGCATAATTAAGCCATGCATGGAGTATTATAAATAGAGGGAGTGAGATAGTGGAAAGGGACATGCAAACCTTGATTTTAACTATGTACTCTAAGTATGAATATATGAATGAAGAGGTGCCTTGAGCATCCATGTTCTTACTTATGATTTCTGCATTTAACTTAATCCTCTTGCTTTCTTACCTATAACATATTTATATTTTGTGTTGTTTACCAAAACCCTCAATTACCAGCAAATACTACCGACAAGTACAAAAACAACCAAAACATTTGGCGCTAGAAGGAGCGAGCATCAGGTATTGAAGTTGCAGAAAAGCTCGATTAAAATCAGAAATGGTGAATGAAAATGAAAACACCACGGTGTCAGGTACGTCTGGCACAAGTGGCAGGTGGCGGGCTGTGATGGGTAAGGCTGTGATGGTGGAACCCGAGGTTCCATCTCCACCTAAAAACCCAGAACCTGAGAATAAGGAACAGCCGCCGCCTACCCAGATCAGCTCCGATGAGCACAATAGCAAGCGTGCAGAGGCCGACGAACCTACGAATAGTCAGGCAGATCAACGACAGCGCCGACTTCGGTCGCGACGTCGGAATCGCCGTCTCCATCCTTACGATATCGGAGGGCCGTCGACGCCTATGGTTCCACCTCCGATCAGATTCGCGAGTCTTGATACTCCGCAGAAAATTGATGAAGCAGTAGCAGAATTGATGTCTTTGAAATATGTGATGACAACCCCTGTGATCCCGGTGCGGGGCATGCTTGCACCCGCCGGGGAAAATCCAGGGAAGGGCCCTGAGCGAGCTAGATGCGCTCCTCAGGGAAACCGCAGAGCCCGTCGGGCTTTAGATCTAAATAAAAGAGCCGAATCAGTGGCTACTTCTACTGATCTTTATCGACAGGCAAGTAAAAGTGACATGCACGGGCAACGTGTGAACTTCTCACCGGCGAGGGCCCACAGAGCCCCCGGTGCTGATCTTGAACTGGCCGATTTAAGGCAGAAGTATTCTGAACTGGAAAGGCGATTGAACGAAAATCAAATTCTCGCCGCCCCGGCAGGTCGTCATAACGATCCCCTGGCTCCCGAGGTTGAACAAGCTCCCATGCAACTGGAAATTCAGCCCATGCAAACCACTTTGTATAACGGCAAAACTGATCCAGAAGCGCATTTGAGCAGATTCAGGACATATATGTCCGGCCGGGGAGCCACAGATGCTACCCGGTGCAAATTGTTCCCACTCACCCTGGGCGATACTCCTCACCAATGGTACGTCAGCTTACCTACACATTCTATTAAGTGTTTTGACGACTTGGTACAAAGGTTTGTGTCGTATTTTGCATCCAGAGCTTCCTATATGGAGTATAGTCAGAAGCTGCTTGGAGTCAAACAGGGTGAGAACGAAACTGACGAATCTTATGTGGATCGCGTGGGGGAATTACTGTTGGCGGGCGGAGAAGAGATTCCCGATAGCCTCAAACTTCACACCATTTTGGGAGGTATGAGAAGAAACTCTAAGTTGTTTAAATCTGCAATGCTAAACTATCCCCGATCGTATGAGGATTTTAAAAGGAAAGCTGGGGCCCAAGTGGCGTACCAGCGTCTTATTGCTAGTGGGGCACATTCCCTCGAGCAAAAGAGAAAACCTCCTTTTTCCTCCGATCGAAGGCCAAACTATATTGGCAAGAAACCAGGCCCTAGGCCAAGTGATCCACGTGTGGATGAAATTCGTGAGTTGGAAGGAAAACTCACTGCTCAGACTGGTCATACACCAGCAGATATTTTGAATATCATGGTCATGCAAAAAACTGATCTGTTGGTAAAACCACCACCAATCCTAACTCCCCCGGACAAGTTGGATCCCAGCAAATGGTGTGCCTTTCATGAAAAGATTGGTCACAACACCAGCCAGTGTAGGCAACTGGTAAATTTGTTGTGGAAACTTTTTCAGGATGGGAAGCTATGGCAGTTCTTGCCCAGGCCAGGTGCTGAGGGAAATCCGCAGGGGCCTCCTCCCCGGGAAGTTCCCGCACTAGCTCCACCACCGCCTCCTGTAGCCCCAGACCCACCGAGAGTGGGCCAGATCATGATGATCGGCGGTTTGAGGCCAGTGAATGAGGAAAGCCACCGAAAGAGGAAAAGAGACTTCCAGATGTGGGAAGTTTGGTATGAAACTGCCCCGTCGAAAGAAGCAACAATCAGTGAAACGGCGGTGATAACTTTCACCCCGGAAGATCGAGCCGAGACAAAGTTCCCGAAGGATGTGCCTTTAGTGATAAAAGCAAGAATCCTCGGCCTGGACGTGTCTCGCACGCTGGTAGACAATGGCGCACATCTCAATATTCTGTACAAGAAGACCCTAGATCTGATGGGGAAGCTAGCGCGCTATGTCAACCCGTGCGATATGGTGTTAAAAGGTTTTGGTGACGATGTAGTCATTCCCTACGGAGAAATCATTCTCCCGGTAGAAATGATGGATGCGAAGAATCCTGAAGTCATGATGGTTAGGAATCTTAAGTTTGTAATAGTAGATAAGGTTAGTGGCTATAATGCTTTGTTAGGCAGGCCCTTTCTGGACGCTTTTGAAGCAGTCGCCTCGTCCTATTACTACTGTATCAAGTTTCCAACACCCTCCGGTGCAGTTGGCACCGTCAGGGGGGACCTAGTAATGGCTAAAAAGACTTTGATGTATTTTCGCGATCTTAATAAAACTAAAATCAGAGAAAAAGCTAACATTCCCCAAATCAATTTGGAGGAAAGCAACATAAAACAAATTGATCACATTAAAGATATTATTAAAATACCCGAGGAAGGAATGAGCTCTCCCAGGAAAAACCCGCGCGGAGAAGTTCTTCAGATCCCCTCGGATGACATGAATAAACCCCCCGAAAAAGAACCCAGTAAAGACTTAGCATCTCTTGGGGAAAAACAGCCTAAACCCAAAGCGAACTTAGAGGATTGGGGCTCGCGGGGAGGATATCAATGCAAAAAAGCACCTGTTGTAGAAATGGTTGAAACCCTGGACTCTATAATTCTAGACCCAGAGCAAACCGAAAAACAAATACTTGTGGGGTCTCATATGGAATCCACTGTCAGAAACGATCTGATAAAATTCCTAAAAGAAAATATCTCCACTTTCTCATGGTCCAGTGCGGATTTAGGAAAGATAGATCCTAAACATGCCTGCCATCGGTTGAAAATAGATCCCTGCAAAAGGCCTATTGCGCAGAAACGTAGAAAAATGGGCCCCGAGAAGTGCCAGGCACTCGCCGGGGAAGTAGATAAACTCATAGAAAATAAACTGGTCAGGAAAGCTTCGAGTGATGTCACTTGGCTTTCCAATGCGGTAATGGTGACAAAAACGGCCGGGGCATGGCGTTTGTGTATAGATTTTACAGACCTAAATAATGCTTGCCCGAAAGACCTTTTTCCCATGCCGCATATCGACCATGTGGTTGATAATTTGACAGGTCACGCGATATTCTCAACACTGGACGCCAAGGCCGGATACCATCAAATTCCTATGCATCCAGATGACGTTGAACATACGGCTTTCTACTCAGAGAAAGGGATCTATTGCTGGGAAAGAATGCCGTTTGGCCTGAAGAATGCTGGGGCCACCTATCAAAGGTTGGTAAATCAAATGTTTTCTGAATTAATTGGTAGAACCATGGAAGTGTACATTGATGATATTATTGTAAAAAGTAAAAACGAATCAGATCATGTCAAAGACCTCGAAGAAGTTTTCAAAATTCTGGGGCATTATAATATGAAATTGAACCCCAAGAAATGTAATTTCGGAATTAAAAAAGGGATGATCCTGGGGCATGTGGTTAGCGAAGAAGGCATTGAGCCCAACCCTACCAAAGTCCAAGCTATATTGGACATGCAAGAGCCCCGGGACGTAAAAGGCGTACAACGGCTCACGGGTCGTCTCGCCGCCCTGAACAGATACATTTCTTGCCTGGGGGATAAAACTCGACCGTTCTTTGCTTCCATCAAATGACAGGAATTTCACTGGAAAAAAGAGGCCCAACAAGCTTTTGTACGGATAAAGGAATACTTATCCCATCCGAAAGTAGTTGTGGCACCTAAACCAGGAGAAAAGTTGTATTTATACCTGGCCGCCTCAGAGCATGCCATCAGTGCAGTCTTGGCAAGAGCGGAAGGAATCCAACACTTTCCGATTTATTTCGTGAGTCAAGTATTACATGAGGCAGAAATTAAATACACTCCACTGGAAAAATTAACATTTGCTTTAATAGTGTCAATAAGAAAACTCCGGGCGTACTTATTTGAGCACCCCGTCGAAGTTTTAACTGCTATGCCTTTAAGGCAAGTATTGCACCGGTCAGATATCTCCGGGAGACTCCTGCGTTGGGCGTTAGAAATTAGTCAATATGACATAACTTTCGCCCCGAGGACAGCAATTAAAGCACAAGCCCTGGCAGATTTTATTGTGGAATTAACTTTCCCTGAGAAATCCCAGAATCAAGCACGCGCCTGGCAGCTGTTCGTAGATGGATCATCTACCACCGCGTGCTCGGGGGCAGGGGTGGTATTACTCAGCCCCGATGGGGACTCAGTAACCCATGCGGTAAAGTTTGAATTCCCCACATCGAACAATGAAGCAGAATATGAAGCTCTCATTTCTGGGTTGGAATTAGCTATAGCCGTTGGGGCCAGGAAACTCCATGTGTTTATGGACTCTCAACTAGTAGTAAACCATGTAAGTGGGGACTACGAGGCCAGAGGGGAACAAATGATAAAATACCTAAAATTGGTATGGGAACTTTGTGAAAAAATCCCTGAAGTTCTAATCGAACAAATCCCACGGGAACACAATTCACAAGCAGACGCCCTGTCAAAATTAGCATCAGCTGAGGGATCAGCAGACTTCTCAAATATTGTGTTGACAAAATTAATGTCCCCGTCAATAGAACAAAGAGAAATGCAGATGCAAATACTCACTGGGGCCGGAGAAGACTGGCGGATTCCCATTCAACGGTACATAGATACCGGGGAAGTACCAGCAGATAAAACCGAAGCAAAACAACTTCGCTCCCGAGCGGCAAAGTATACTTTAATAGATACACAACTATACCGAAGAAGTTATTCCCTTCCATTACTAAAATGTGTGTCGAAGGAAGAAGGATTTAAAATCCTGGAAGAAATACACGAGGGTGTGTGTGGAAACCATGCGGGGGGAAGATCCCTAGCACACAAAACCATGGGGCAAGGATTTTATTGGCCAAGCCTGAGAAAGGACGCAGTCGGATATGCACGTAAATGTGTTAAATGCCAGACGCATGGGCCTAACATCCGTATTTCCCCAGAAGCCCTGAAATCCATTTACAGCCCGTGGCCATTTGCTCGGTGGGGTATCGATTTGATCGGACCACTGGCAACCGCACGGGGCGGAGTAAAATATGCGATTGTAGCAGTCGACTATTTTACTAAGTGGGTCGAAGCAGAACCATTGAACAAAATTGATCAACCGCAGGTTATCAAGTTCATATGGAAAAATATTATATGTCGATTTGGTTTGCCCGAGACAATCATTTCCGACAACGGAAAACAATTCGATGGGGCTGAGGTGGAAGAATTCTGTGAAAAATGGAAAATTAGAAGGCTATTCTCTACTCCTTACCACCCCCAGACGAATGGTCAGGTTGAAGCAGTGAATAAAATATTAAAACATACCATCAAATCTAAATTCGAAAGTCGCAAAGGAAAGTGGGCGGATGAACTTCCAGAGGTTCTGTGGTCGTATCGTACCACAGCTAGAAATGCCACTGGAGAAACCCCCTACTCTTTGGCTTTTGGAACGGAAGCGGTAATCCCAGCGGAAATAACGGTGTTATCACACCGGACCGCTCAGGAAATTTCCCCGGAAAATGAACTAACCATCCGAAAAGAGTTGGATCTTCTTGAAGAAAGAAGGTTAGCTTCCGATTCTCTAAATGCTATGAACAAACAAAGAATTGCAAAATTATTTAATTCAAAAGTAAAGGCGCGAGAATTCCAAGAAGGAGACTTGGTGCTGAAGAAAATCTTAGGAACGCACCAGGGAGCACTGGGGCCGAACTGGGAGGGACCGTTTAGAGTAAGCCACTGCCTCCAGAACGGAGCGTACGAATTAGAGCTTCTCGACGGGACCAAAGATCAGTATCGGTGGAATGCGTTGCACCTAAAGAAATTTTATCATTAAAAGGTTAATCTTTGGCTTTTTGTAAAGATATTATTTTTGTAAAACCCTTTTATCACTTTTATAATGTTTCTCAGTATTTACCAAAAATACTTGTATGGGTTCTAAAAAGTTATATTTTGTCTGTTACAAAAGAAAAATATTACCCCGGGAAAGAAATAAATTTCCCGGTAAAAAAAGAAATATTGGGTATTCATAGAAGAATACTAAGGTTCGGTAAAGACCCAAAAATCTGTAGATTATGGGGCCGAACACTTCTTTCTGCGTACGGATTCAACAGAGTAAAAGAAACTCAAGAATCGCGTGGGGAGAAGATATAGGTCCGAAGAAAATCCTAAAAGGTATTCATAAAGAACAAACCACAGGATCGGTCAGTCTTTGTAAAAGGAGAGATGGAGGAGAAAAATGTTACTTAGAATCAGAGAGAATTCCGAGAGGTAACTAAAATCCAAAAATCACTTTTGCAAGACAAAGAACTCACAAAGAGTCCCAACAAAGTTTTAAAAGTAAAACTTGGGTGTGAGCCAAAAGTTATCTATTTACAAAGAATTACGATTCACCAAACAAGCTAAAGCTGACTTGTCAAAATTATAGATAATTATGGTAAAAAGAAACCTTAAACAAAACGGTGGAAGGGCCATGAGTAAGACCCAAAGGATAATATCCAAAAATAACTTACTAAGTTATTACACACCAGCAAAATATTTAAACTTGTCCCAGGCAAAAACTGCCTCTGAAATTCAAACAGAAATAACAAATATTGTCTTATGGCCTTAGGCCCAAATAAGAAATAAAACATTAAAACCCCTGAGCTTTTTACACTCAGGGTAGGATTTATTTTAGCAGACTCCTAAGTTATAAAACTCAGGAGGTGGAATTACCATCACCAGGGGTTACCAGAGGATCTTTTGGCTTGCCATCAGGCCCAACACCAAGTAGATCCATACCCTCATCATCAAATTCATCATCATCAACAGGAGCATCATCAGCCAACTTTGCAGGTTCACCAGGCATAGAGAGGAGACTATATGATGGCCACCATTTCATGTCGATTCCATGGACAACTTCCAGATCCATAAAAGGTTGAGGAACTCTGGAATCCAGAGTGCATCCCTTCATGTGATCCTTCAGGAGTTTGAGCCCATACTCTTTGGCCACATCATTCTTCTCCTTTGCTGCAGACCTAATGAGATCAGCATATGCAGTTACATAAAGGAGGTCAGTCAATACCCTGGGATTGTGAGCAGGTGATTCCAGTAGAGTTTCAAGCTCCACAACTCTTTCCATGGATTGTGCAAAGCTATCCTGGACCTGCTTCAGTTCTTTGGTGACTTTGACCACCTCATCCTGTAGCTCTTTCTTTTCCCTGACAAAGCTGTCCTGGGCATCTTCAATCTGCTCTTCTTTTTCCTTGATGGTTTTCAAGGCTTCCTGCATCTCTGATTTCAGCTTCCCTATCTCTGCCCGTGCAGTATCTGCAACCTTCTTCCATTTATCCCTGTCCCCTGCCGCGGCTATGTAGGCTGCATTGAGCTCCTTCACTTGTGTTTCTTGACCAATGTTGGTGATGCGTAGTTTGGAAACCTCAGCTCTAAGTTTCTCAGCCATAGTATGAGCACCAGAGATGGCAACTGCACTTTGACTGGCCAGTTTCAGGGCCAGGGAAAAGGCATGCTCCTCATGGTCCATCAGGTCATTGAGCTCTGAGGTCCAGCACCTCCCAACTGCATCAATTGAATCACCAACAGGATTGCCCAGGGTAGTGACAGGGTCAATGTTTTGGGTTGTTTTATGCTTTGTCGGTAATATCTGCTTTGACGGTGAAATTTGCTGGTATCGGAGGGTTAGCAAACAACACAAAAACTAATATGATATGATATAGAAACAAACAGATCGAGTTATACGCAGAAATCATAAGTAATGGAAATGGAAGCTCAAAGCTCTTCTTCATTCATATATCCATACTTAGACATTTTAGAAATATATTTATGCTTCTTTGGTAATTTTGATGGAGTTGTATTCTAAATGTCTAGTTTAGTGCAAATACGGAACTCCTTATCTATACCTTAATTCGATATATGATTCAAGCATAATTGCATTTAATGCAATAGTCCTTGATGTATACGTTGTAGACAGTATGGCGTGAGGAGACACGCGGAAGATCATACTGTCGGTTACTCGTATACTATCGAACAGTAGCTCACGACTTAGATGGACAGGGACAATCCATCGGTACGTCGTAGTGTGACTGGTAGATAGTCGGTCTTGACTATCATGTTACACTCGTACACTTGGTGTATTGAGCAGGACCACGGGAGGGCGTTCGATTTATACTAATCGCAGTAATCGAACTAGACCTCAGATATTACGGATATACGAATTCCTAATCCCTATATAGTTATAGGTGCGTGTGTCCAATTCTCGGTTCTTTAACTTGCCAATGAGTGAGACTAAATGATTAGTCGAGATTCTCGGTAAATTGGGAATCGTAATTGTACGCACGGCATGCTATAGATTATAGACAGGAAACCGTGTCCCGTTTATCGGGTTGATGACGTCCCCGAGATGAGCTCATAAAGTTTATCATGTAAACCCTGCAGGTGGATTCGTTCCACATGATAATAAGGATGAGTGGTACTAGTCTCGGATAATAAGAAACGAATTAATTTAATTGTTAGTAAATAAATAAATTCGTGGACGTTCGATATCTTAAACACGGGGAAAGTCGTATATGTAATTTCGGCGGAAATATTATTGGTAAAATAATATAGATTAATTAATTGGGAATTCAATTATAATTTTATAGTGGAATTAATTATAATTAAAATTGGATTTAATTAAAGGTTTTCTTTTAAGGACACCGGTTTAATTAAATTACAATTTAGCCTAATTAATTAATTGTCCTAAGGTCCCTAGTGTGGCCTATATAAACCCCTCCATCTCTCTTCTCCTAACCTAAGTTTCGCCGCAATAATTAATTCTGTGAAGAAAAATAATTGTTAGCGCAATTATTCTTTTTCTCTACTTAATTAATTTAGTTTGCGCAATAACTTTTTTCTGTAGAAAATAATTTGCTAGCGCAAATATATTTCTGGAGACAGAAAAACATCTCACGGTGGGTTTGAGGGAGAAGAAGAAGAGAAGACTCCGGTGGATCGTTGCCCACACAACGTCCGGCGTCGAGGGCTAGGATACACACTAGAAGATCTCAGGGTGTTCGCCTATTCGGCTTCTCCGAATCACGCATCAAAGGTAAAGAATCGAAAACCCTTTTCCGCATCGTTTCGATTTCTTCTCGTACGTAATCATACAACGAACCACCGATCGAGTTCGATGGCGTAGGTACGATGGTCTCGGACCCCTGGGCGATCGCCGATCGCCGGAACAGTGGTCAGATCGAGAAAAACGGCCAGAACAGCCCGAACAGCCGCGACCCGCCGCTGGAACAGCGACGCTGTCGGCCGACATGTTTGACTGTCGGCCGACACAGCCCTGTCGGACGACACCCTCCTGGTGTCGGGCGACAGACAGGGCAGAAGCCCTCGGTTTTGCGCGGTTGTGCCTCTGGCATGATGGCTGGGCGTAAACCGGGTTTGGGGCTTCATGCTGAGTGCAGTAGGGACGCTGGAGGTCGACTGGGCATGTCCGGATGTTTGAGAGGTCGAACGGACTCGTCCCGGGTAGTCGATTTCCAACAATTGGTATCAGAGCCGGTTTATCGGTTTGTTGTATTGTTCGTACGTTTTGTGATGCAGGATGAACCCGATTATTATGGCCAATGTTGTGATGGATGTTGTGCTTTAATTTTGTGGTTTGATTAAACTCTCGGGCTTGTCGAGATTGTTTTGTTTTTTGGAATAACGTTGCTTGTTTGTAATAGATAAAAACGACGGGTTGAGTCGTTAGGTTTATTTATTTATTTCGTCGTTTCCGGGCATGTATAGGGTCGATCACCTTGTATAGGATCGATGCCGGATTTAGTAGATTTATTCTTGTAATTTTTCTTACTAATTTTGGTGGATCGAGACGAGACCAAAACCCGGAGAAACGAGGATCGAGGAGGGCGAACCGGCAACGGGCAGCCATCGAACACACCCCGTGTTCGCGACGGGCAGCAGCGGGGCTGGGGTTCGTTCGACCCCACGGACGACTCAACGAGGCTCGAGACGAGGCTCCAGTGGGAGGAGTTCGTCTCTTGACCCTCGAGCGAGTCGGTGGTGGACCGAGATCGAGACGAGCAACGAGATGAAGTTCCAAGAGACGTGCATTGGAGAATACTTAAGGCCATAATAATCGGGGCCACGTTAATTGCCTTTTATGTGATTTACGTGCCTTTTATTATGCTTAATTATTTTATGCATGTTATCCCTCAATCGTAAAATACTAAGTGGGAGAGGGATTGGAAACAATCCCGCGGTCTCCATTCTCTGTTTTGAATGTGATGTGTATTGACTTACGAGTTGGCTTTAGTGTCATCCTCCCTATCGGATAAAGTCGATACACGGATATCACTGGATCAAAATTCGAATTCAATTCCACTTATAAAAATCGAACAATTATATTTTTCAAAAGCAAGTGCCTAATCTGTTTTTCAAAGACTAAGTTCAACTCGACTCATTCTCACCCCGGGGAGTGGAATGGAGCCAAAGCGCTTGCTTATGTCGATGACACAGATTAGAGACATTCGAGTCATTCGATGACTAGATCGATTGTCTGGTTGGCTCCCTCACCTAGTGAGAGATAGGGCTCAATTGCATGATTGATCGCTGGTTAGAAACTTCGAGTTTCACTTACGAGATATCAAGCTTTGAATAATAAAATTGTGGTATTTAATAAATGTAAGAGTCAATTAACAAAGTTGTTTGTTTTAGTAAACGTCCACACTATCGTGGCTTGCTAAATGGAAACGGTACTTTGGGTTAATTGAGACTCTATGACATTTAAATAAATGGGATTCAATTAATAAAGTTGTTTGTTTTAGTAAACGTCCACACTAACGTGGCTTGCTAGATGGAAACGGAACTTTAGGATTAATTGAGGCTCGACAGTTATAGAAAGTCGTGGAGGACCGCATGTCAACGTAAACGTCCACATGAACGTGGCTTGCGGTGGGCATGTAGTTCCCGAGCGGTGGACTTAGTACTGAGAAATGGTATACACTTAGGTACGCTTTATAGTATCCTCCCCATCGGAGTCACTGCTATAATGATGTACGACCGAAGTAAAAATCCAATTATAAAATCGTTTGGATTAGTATACGTCCACATGAACGTGGCATGCTAGTCTGATGGGATTTTGGAAATGATTGGTAGTTTAATGATATTATTTGAGGGAAATGATATCGAATTAAACTAATTGTTTGTTTTATATGGTATTATTCCCATTAAAAGTCAGTAAACTCACTGAACCTGATTGTATGGATAAGAGAGGTAACTTGGACATTGTCCTAACTGCAGAGGAGTACAAATATGTACTCCAAGGCAATGGACCTGCTGAACCAAATGATGCTTCCACTCCTGAGGAAAGGAAGCTCATGGAAATGGATCAAGGCTCTGAGATGACGCGGAGCTACATTATGGCTTTCATGTCAAATGTACTGCGACATCGGGATCAAGCCATGACCATCACCTATGATATGATGCTTAACCTCAAGAAGCTTTTTGGTTATCAGGACAGGACAGCCGGGCAAAATGCAATGAGGCAACTCATGACGGCCATCGCATCCGAAGGAACGCCCGTGAGGGATCATGTTCTTAGGATGATGTGCTATCTTAATGAGATAGAGATTCTGGGAATAATTATCAATGGGGTAACCCAGGTTGATACTATGCTCCAGTCTCTGCCGAGAAGTTTTGAGCAGTTCCGCCTAAACTATAACATGGATAAGAGGTCTTATTCATTGGCGGAGCTCCTGGTTGAACTTCAAGCGGCTGAGGGAATCTTTAATGGCTCTCAAAGCACTTATGGCTGAGAAATTGGCTCTTCCTAGGCCTTCGGGCGGCAAAAGGAAGAAGAAGCAAATACGGAAACCCAGTGGCCCTAATATATCTGGACCACGGAATGGGACGAGCAAGCCCAAGGGGAAAGTGCTTCCGTTGTAAGCAGTCTGGATACTGGGAGTTTTAATTGTCCTCTCAAGCAACAAGAAGTTAACTCTTCCTTAGTCACCGAAACATGTTTAGTGGTAGTATCTACCAGTACCTGGTGTGTGGATACGGGAACCACTAATCATGTCTGCACTTAATGCGGGGGTTCCAGGAAACCCGGAGACTTAGAAAGGAAGAAGTTATAACCTACAGGGGCAATACTGTTAAGGTAACAGCCGTTGCAGTGGGAGATGTTAAATGTTTTAACGGTAGGATTTTAGTTCTAACAAATTGTCTTTATGTGCCGGCATTTAGAAAGAAATTTCATTTCGGATTTCTAAATTGGCTTAGAATGGATATTCCGTTTCTTTGGATGGTTTCATACCTATCAGAGTAGGAAACGGGGATATTATCTATTCTGTTACATTGATAGACAATTTAATACTAAATCCGTTTTCTTCCACGATGCAACACACCGGAGCTAATAACACATTGTCAAAACCCAATAAGAGTAAAGATCCTTCTAGGATGAATCAAATGTACTTATGGAATCTTAGGATAGATCATTTTAACTTGAGTACGATTCAAAGGGTGAAAGCTGATGGACTACTCAGCTAGGTTGAAGGAAAGGACTTTCCAACCTTCGAATCATACTTGGAAGTTTAAATGACCAGGCAACCCTTTACGGTTAAAGGGCATAGATCCAAGAAAGTACTAGAGTTGATTCGCTCTGATATATGCAGACCTCTTTGAGGAGTAAGGCATACTTATCAGAAAATGGGATTAAACCCCGACAGACTACACCATTTATGCCTCGGCAAAATAATGTGTTGTAAAGAAGGAATAGGACTCTTATAGATATGGGAAAGTAGACAATGAGTTATTCGGAGTTACCTAATTCGTTTTTGGGATATGGCTTGGAAATAGCGGCGTTTATCCTGAACTTGATTCCTTTGGAAACTTGTACAGATATTCGGCTGTTTATAGGATACCCTAAGAAAACGAATTGAGATATGTAATATAGTCCAAAGGACCAGATGTTCGTTGATTGCATCAATGTTCAGTTCTTAGACATGGACTATATATATATGCAAGATCACAAGCCCAAGAGTAGAGTAATACTTAATGTGCTTAGAGGGACTGATCAAAACTTAGAACCAGCCTAACTGAGTAGTTCACTACTATAATCTTTAGTCACTAAAGATACACCGGAGCGTCGTCGTAGTGGGAGGGTTGTTAGACAACCCAACAGGTTCATGTTTATAGGTGAGTCTTCGGACTTGTTACCTGGAGAACATGAAGCCGAACCCTAGATCTATGACGAGACGCTGAAAGATCAAGATGCTCAGTCTTGGCAAAAGTCGATCCGGATTCTTTTGTCTTTACATGGAAGATGGAAGTCAAGACAGATTTCCTAAATCGAAGTCTTGACGGGGCCATCTGTGTGGGACAGCCAGAGAGATTCATCGAAAAGAGCCAAGAGCATTCGGTAAGCAAGCTTAATCAATCTTAGGATTGAAGGAAGCTTTAAGATCTTGGACACATGCGGACCTATGAGAAAATCCATTTCATGGATTCATTCAAGGCATGTTTAGGTCCTGTGTGTAATAAAGATGTGACAGAAAAGATGTGGTGTTTTCTCATTATTTATGTAGACGACATCCTTCTAAATTGGCAACAATATGAAGGATGTTGTCGGACATGAAGGGATGGTTGTCCGAGTAATTCAATGTAAGAGACTTAGGAGAAGTCGAGAATGTTCTTGGGATCAAAGTTACAAATGATCGCCAGAAAAGAACATAGAACTTATCTCGAGTCTCATACATAAATACAATTCTTACTCGTTGCAGCATACAGAATTCCAAGAAAGGTCTTCACCTTTTAGATATGGAATTCATCTATCTAAATTTTTGTGTCCGACACAATAAAGGAGATAGATGAAGATTAAGCAGTTCCCTACACCTTAATGGTGGGAAGCTTAATGTATGTAATGCTATGCATGAGACTGATATCTACTATGCCGTGGGCATGGTGGTAAGATATCATAGTAATCCTGGAAAGGATCACTCGACTGATGTAAAGAACATGATTAGGCTCCTGTAGAGGACCAGGAATTATGTTCTGAGTTACAAAGCAGTCAAGTTATTTCCATTGGATTACATAGAATTGGATTTCCAAATCAAACAGGGACAGTTGAAAGTCGAAGTCAGGCTATGTGTTCTCACTGTGAAGTGGAGCAGTCACATGGAAGAATGTAAAGCAGCGATGCATTACGGACTCTACCATGGAAACTGAAAGGATAACGGCCTCTGAGGCAGTTAAAAGGTCAGTGTGGCTCCAGAACTTCCTAAGGGACTTAGATGTGGTTTCTAGTTCACCCAAAGCTATTTTGAATAGCGGTATTGGCAAACTTGAAATGCCACGAGTCCACAGTGGGAGATAACACGTAGAGCGCAAGTACCACCTGATTCGAGAGATCGTCTAGTAAGACGATGCAGTTGTCACCTAGATAGCATCGAGAGGATTACCTGGTAAAACCCGTTCACAGAGGCACTTCTAGCGAAAGCGTTGGGAAGGCGTGATGAGGTTATGGGAATCTGATGTTTGGGAGAGGGCGACTAGACTTTTAGTATAAGTGGGAGATTGATGGAGTTGTATTCTAAATGTCTAGTTTAGTGCAAATACGGAACTCCTTATCTATACCTTAATTCGATATATGATTCAAGCATAATTGCATTTAATGCAATAGTCCTTGATGTATACGTTGTAGACAGTATGGCGTGAGGAGACACGCGGAAGATCATACTGTCGGTTACTCGTATACTATCGAACAGTAGCTCATGACTTAGATGGACAGGGACAATCCATCGGTACGTCGTAGTGTGACTGGTAGATAGTCGGTCTTGACTATCATGTTACACTCGTACACTTGGTGTATTGAGCAGGACCACGGGAGGGCGTTCGATTTATACTAATCGCAGTAATCGAACTAGACCTCAGATATTACGGATATACGAATTCCTAATCCCTATATAGTTATAGGTGCGTGTGTCCAATTCTCGGTTCTTTAACTTGCCAATGAGTGAGACTAAATGATTAGTCGAGATTCTCGGTAAATTGGGAATCGTAATTGTACGCACGGCATGCTATAGATTATAGACAGGAAACCGTGTCCCGTTTATCGGGTTGATGACGTCCCCGAGATGAGCTCATAAAGTTTATCATGTAAACCCTGCAGGTGGATTCGTTCCACATGATAATAAGGATGAGTGGTACTAGTCTCGGATAATAAGAAACGAATTAATTTAATTGTTAGTAATTAAATAAATTCGTGGACGTTCGATATCTTAAACACGGGGAAAGTCGTATATGTAATTTCGGCGGAAATATTATTGGTAAAATAATATAGATTAATTAATTGGGAATTCAATTATAATTTTATAGTGGAATTAATTATAATTAAAATTGGATTTAATTAAAGGTTTTCTTTTAAGGACACCGGTTTAATTAAATTACAATTTAGCCTAATTAATTAATTGTCCTAAGGTCCCTAGTGTGGCCTATATAAACCCCTCCATCTCTCTTCTCCTAACCTAAGTTTCGCCGCAATAATTAATTCTGTGAAGAAAAATAATTGTTAGCGCAATTATTCTTTTTCTCTACTTAATTAATTTAGTTTGCGCAATAACTTTTTTCTGTAGAAAATAATTTGCTAGCGCAAATATATTTCTGGAGACAGAAAAACATCTCACGGTGGGTTTGAGGGAGAAGAAGAAGAGAAGACTCCGGTGGATCGTTGCCCACACAACGTCCGGCGTCGAGGGCTAGGATACACACTAGAAGATCTCAGGGTGTTCGCCTATTCGGCTTCTCCGAATCACGCATCAAAGGTAAAGAATCGAAAACCCTTTTCCGCATCGTTTCGATTTCTTCTCGTACGTAATCATACAACGAACCACCGATCGAGTTCGATGGCGTAGGTACGATGGTCTCGGACCCCTGGGCGATCGCCGATCGCCGGAACAGTGGTCAGATCGAGAAAAACGGCCAGAACAGCCCGAACAGCCGCGACCCGCCGCTGGAACAGCGACGCTGTCGGCCGACATGTTTGACTGTCGGCCGACACAGCCCTGTCGGACGACACCCTCCTGGTGTCGGGCGACAGACAGGGCAGAAGCCCTCGGTTTTGCGCGGTTGTGCCTCTGGCATGATGGCTGGGCGTAAACCGGGTTTGGGGCTTCATGCTGAGTGCAGTAGGGACGCTGGAGGTCGACTGGGCATGTCCGGATGTTTGAGAGGTCGAACGGACTCGTCCCGGGTAGTCGATTTCCAACAAATTTAAGAAATGATGGTTAATAAAAACGATAACGAAAATGACACGATCACTAGGCATCAATGCCCCCTTTTCAGGTCTTTATTTCTCTTATAAAGTATTTAGGCCATAGCCATTTTAGGAAGTGAATTCCTTTTACAAGTGGTTTTCTCGCTCTTTCCTTTCTCCCCCCTTTTTACATATGAAGAGCATCTATTTATAGGCATTCATGCATGTGATGCTTCTCTATTCTTATGACACCTATCAGCCACATATTCAACTTTATTGACAACTATTTAGCATGCATTTGACATGTGTAAAACATGTAGTGGACCAACTAAACCACTATCTTTGTTTGTTACTCTACTGGTAATCGCACCGGGAAATCACTGTTTGCTGCCTGGTAACTCTTTAGCTCTTCTCTCAGTTCTGCCCTGGGAAAAAGTCTTACTTCCCCCGTGCGATCTTTCCTGTCCGATTTCTTGTATTCTTTGGATAATAATTCTTGCTTTGGTTTTGACTGGTCTTCTTTGACTCTTTCTTTGATGATGTGGCACCGGTCTTCTTGGCACGTGTAGGTGGCGGATTTTCATGGCACAACATAGGCCCCCAGGAAATTTGATGGATTATAACATCGATTTTCCTGTAGTTTGAAGTTGATCTTGTTTGTTTGCTCGATTGAATTTGACTCGAGTCTTTTACCTGCATAAGATAAAAATCTTGGAATATTTTTCCTGTTAGATATTACTGTAATTTGTTGGACTTACTTAGTCCTTTTTGGACTTCTGAAATTTTTGTTAATTTGATTCTATATTTCTCGGGGATTTATTTGCAGGATTTCCCCGAGTAATATTTTATCAGTCTCCTGGGACATAGATGTATCGAGTTCTGTCACACAGAGTCAATTAATTGGTGTCAATTAAATTGGTCTTATTTAATAAATAATATTAATATTGGAATTTTTTCGAAAGATTGCTCATCTAATTCCGAAATTAGGGAATCACCTTCTCTGGTGTTAGATCTGGGGAGTCTTTAAAAGATCCCCTGTGATTAGTAGAACTATACCAAAGTTTTTGGATTTTTCATAGATGTATTTTCATCTTTTAATCTCCTTGGAAATAAAGATTGACTTTTGAGTCTCTTCTCATTTTTCCCATGTGAGGAAATTTTACATTTTCCCGGGTCCTTAATTAGGATGCCCCGGCGTGTATCAATGTAATCGCCTATAGGCGTTTTATTTAATGTATCATGTCTTATAAACGGTGTTCATTCCATGCCTGATTAGGTCTTTTGTTGGAATTATTTTCATAGTCGAGATAGGTATAATCACCACGAATCTCCTTTATTTGAGTTTTGCACCGGCTAAACGGTGTCTTTTAGCTTGCACCGATGAGATGGTGTCTTTTAAAGATTGCTATTTCAAAGAAAAAGCTTGCAATACGTCTGAGAATACTAGGGAGTTTCGGTGCCTCGATCTCATCGGACCATCGACTCTTTCTAGAACACGCATATTCAAGACAAGCTCACCAACCAGAAGAGGAAAGGATTCCGTAAGAACTCGGGGCGGGGTGACTTGCACTCCCGCATTCCGCACAAGGTCCCACATCTTCTCCACCCAGGGCGTCCCACTGGGGGTCTAGATGGTGTGGACTCTTATAAAGAGCTCGGTCATCTCCTCTGATGTTGTGATGTCTGAATCGGTTCTAATCAGTCGGCAAATTTCCACTGGATCCTCGACTCTATTGCAAGTTAAGATTAAGTGTGCCAAGTAGCATAAAAGGCTTTATGGTCTTGTGAGCCATTTCTTTGGATGGCCCCTGGGTATACAACTCCTCAACGGGGAGTTTCCCTTTCTGTTTTTAAGATTATAAACCGGCGAGGCGGTGTTTAAAGATTTTCATCGCCGAGGCGATGTCTTTATGTTTAAGATCACATTAATGAGAAGGTTTCTTTATGTTTAAGTTTGCACCGATGAAACGGTGTCTTATGTTTAAGATTGCACCGATGAAACGGTGTCTTATGTTTAAGATTATACCGACGAGGCGGTGTATTATGTTTAACTTTGCACCGATGAAACGGTGACTTATGTTTAAAGATTATACCGACGAGGCGGTGTATTATTTTTAAGTTTATACCGATGAAACGGTGTATTATGTTTAAGTTTGCACCGATGAAACGGTGAATTATGATTAAGATTACACCGATGAAACGGTGAATTATGATTAAGATTACACCGGCGAAACGGTGTATTATGATTAAGATTGCACCGATGAAACGGTGTCTAACGTTAAAGTTTACACCGATGAAACGGTGTATTATGTTTAAGTTTGCACCGATGAAACGGTGAATTATGATTAAGATTACACCGATGAAACGGTGAATTATGTTTAAGATTACACCGATGAAACGGTGTATTATGATTAAGATTGCACCGATGAAACGGTGTCTAACGTTTAAGTTTACACCGATGAAACGGTGTATTATGTTTAAGTTTGCACCGATAAAACGGTGAATTATGATTAAGATTACACCGGCGAAACGGTGAATTATGATTAAGATTACACCGGCGAAACGGTGTATTATGATTAAGATTGCACCGATGAAACGGTGTCTAACGTTTAAGTTTACACCGATGAAACGGTGTATTATGTTTAAGTTTACACCGATGAAACGGTGTATTATGTTTAAGTTTGCACCGATGAAACGGTGAATTATGATTAAGATTACACCGATGAAATGGTGAATTATGTTTAAGATTACACCGATGAAACGGTGTATTATGATTAAGATTGCACCGATGAAACGGTGTCTAACGTTTAAGTTTACACCGATGAAACGGTGTATTATGTTTAAGTTTGCACCGATGAAACGGTGAATTATGATTAAGATTACACCGGCGAAACGGTGAATTATGATTAAGATTACACCGGCGAAACGGTGTATTATGATTAAGATTGCACCGATGAAACGGTGTCTAACGTTTAAGTTTACACCGATGAAACGGTGTATTATGTTTAAGTTTACACCGATGAAACGGTGTATTATGTTTAAGTTTGCACCGATGAAACGGTGAATTATGATTAAGATTAAACCGGCAAAACGGTGTATTATGATTAAGATTGCACCGATGAAACGGTGTCTAACGTTTAAGTTTACACCGATGAAACGGTGTCTTATGTTTAAAGATTATACCGACGAGGCGGTGTATTATTTTTAAGTTTACACCGATGAAACGGTGTATTACGTTTAAGTTTGCACCGATGAAACGGTGAATTATGATTAAGATTACACCGATGAAACGGTGAATTATGATTAAGATTACACCGGCGAAACGGTGAATTATGTTTAAGATTACACCGATGAAACGGTGTATTATGATTAAGATTGCACCGATGAAACGGTGTCTAACGTTTAAGTTTACACCGATGAAACGGTGTATTATGTTTAAGTTTGCACCGATGAAACGGTGAATTATGATTAAGATTACACCGATGAAACGGTGAATTATGATTAAGATTATACCGATGAAACGGTGAATTATGATTAAGATTACACCGGCGAAACGGTGTATTATGATTAAGATTACACCGGCGAAACGGTGTATTATGTTTAAGTTTACACCGATGAAACGGTGTATTATGTTTAAGTTTGCACCGATGAAACGGTGAATTATGATTAAGATTACACCGATGAAACGGTGAATTATGATTAAGATTACACCGGCGAAACGGTGTATTATGATTAAGATTACACCGGCGAAACGGTGTATTATGTTTAAGTTTACACCGATGAAACGGTGTATTATGTTTAAGTTTGCACCGATGAAACGGTGAATTATGATTAAGATTACACCGATGAAACGGTGAATTATGATTAAGATTACACCGGCGAAACGGTGTATTATGATTAAGATTGCACCGATGAAACGGTGTCTAACGTTAAAGTTTACACCGATGAAACGGTGTATTATGTTTAAGTTTGCACCGATGAAACGGTGAATTATGATTAAGATTACACCGATGAAACGGTGAATTTTGTTTAAGATTACACCGATGAAACGGTGTATTATGATTAAGATTGCACCGATGAAACGGTGTCTAACGTTTAAGTTTACACCGATAAAACGGTGTATTATGTTTAAGTTTGCACCGATGAAACGGTGAATTATGATTAAGATTACACCGGCGAAACGGTGAATTATGATTAAGATTACACCGGCGAAACGGTGTATTATGAATAAGATTGCACCGATGAAACGGTGTCTAACGTTTAAGTTTACACCGATGAAACGGTGTATTATGTTTAAGTTTACACCGATGAAACGGTGTATTATGTTTAAGTTTGCACCGATGAAACGGTGAATTATGATTAAGATTACACCGATGAAATGGTGAATTATGATTAAGATTACACCGGCGAAACGGTGAATTATGTTTAAGATTACACCGATGAAACGGTGTATTATGATTAAGATTGCACCGATGAAACGGTGTCTAACGTTTAAGTTTACACCGATGAAACGGTGTATTATGTTTAAGTTTGCACCGATGAAACGGTGAATTATGATTAAGATTACACCTATGAAACGGTGAATTATGATTAAGATTACACCGGCGAAACGGTGAATTATGATTAAGATTACACCGGCGAAACGGTGTATTATGATTAAGATTGCACCGATGAAACGGTGTCTAACGTTTAAGTTTACACCGATGAAACGGTGTATTATGTTTAAGTTTACACCGATGAAACGGTGTATTATGTTTAAGTTTGCACCGATGAAACGGTGAATTATGATTAAGATTACACCGATGAAATGGTGAATTATGTTTAAGATTACACCGATGAAACGGTGTATTATGATTAAGATTGCACCGATGAAACGGTGTCTAACGTTTAAGTTTACACCGATGAAACGGTGTATTATGTTTAAGTTTGCACCGATGAAACGGTGAATTATGATTAAGATTACACCGGCGAAACGGTGAATTATGATTAAGATTACACCGGCGAAACGGTGTATTATGATTAAGATTGCACCGATGAAACGGTGTCTAACGTTTAAGTTTACACCGATGAAACGGTGTATTATGTTTAAGTTTACACCGATGAAACGGTGTATTATGTTTAAGTTTGCACCGATGAAACGGTGAATTATGATTAAGATTACACCGGCAAAACGGTGTATTATGATTAAGATTGCACCGATGAAACGGTGTCTAACGTTTAAGTTTACACCGATGAAACGGTGTCTTATATTTAAAGATTATACCGACGAGGCGGTGTATTATTTTTAAGTTTACACCGATGAAACGGTGTATTATGTTTAAGTTTGCACCGATGAAACGGTGAATTATGATTAAGATTACACCGATGAAACGGTGAATTATGATTAAGATTACACCGGCGAAACGGTGAATTATGTTTAAGATTACACCGATGAAACGGTGTATTATGATTAAGATTGCACCGATGAAACGGTGTCTAACGTTTAAGTTTACACCGATGAAACGGTGTATTATGTTTAAGTTTGCACCGATGAAACGGTGAATTATGATTAAGATTACACCGATGAAACGGTGAATTATGATTAAGATTATACCGATGAAACGGTGAATTATGATTAAGATTACACCGGCGAAACGGTGTATTATGATTAAGATTACACCGGCGAAACGGTGTATTATGTTTAAGTTTACACCGATGAAACGGTGTATTATGTTTAAGTTTGCACCGATGAAACGGTGAATTATGATTAAGATTACACCGATGAAACGGTGAATTATGATTAAGATTACACCGGCGAAACGGTGTATTATGATTAAGATTACACCGGCGAAACGGTGTATTATGTTTAAGTTTACACCGATGAAACGGTGTATTATGTTTAAGTTTGCACCGATGAAACGGTGAATTATGATTAAGATTACACCGATGAAACGGTGAATTATGATTAAGATTACACCGGCGAAACGGTGTATTATGATTAAGATTGCACCGATGAAACGGTGTCTAACGTTAAAGTTTACACCGATGAAACGGTGTATTATGTTTAAGTTTGCACCGATGAAACGGTGAATTATGATTAAGATTACACCGATGAAACGGTGAATTATGTTTAAGATTACACCGATGAAACGGTGTATTATGATTAAGATTGCACCGATGAAACGGTGTCTAACGTTTAAGTTTACACCGATGAAACGGTGTATTATGTTTAAGTTTGCACCGATGAAACGGTGAATTATGATTAAGATTACACCGGCGAAACGGTGTGAATTATGATTAAGATTACACCGGCGAAACGGTGTATTATGAATAAGATTGCACCGATGAAACGGTGTCTAACGTTTAAGTTTACACCGATGAAACGGTGTATTATGTTTAAGTTTACACCGATGAAACGGTGTATTATGTTTAAGTTTGCACCGATGAAACGGTGAATTATGATTAAGATTACACCGATGAAACGGTGAATTATGATTAAGATTACACCGGCGAAACGGTGAATTATGTTTAAGATTACACCGATGAAACGGTGTATTATGATTAAGATTGCACCGATGAAACGGTGTCTAACGTTTAAGTTTACACCGATGAAACGGTGTATTATGTTTAAGTTTGCACCGATGAAACGGTGAATTATGATTAAGATTACACCGATGAAACGGTGAATTATGATTAAGATTACACCGGCGAAACGGTGAATTATGATTAAGATTACACCGGCGAAAACGGTGTATTATGATTAAGATTGCACCGATGAAACGGTGTCTAACGTTTAAGTTTACACCGATGAAACGGTGTATTATGTTTAAGTTTGCACCGATGAAACGGTGAATTATGATTAAGATTACACCGGCGAAACGGTGAATTATGATTAAGATTACACCGGCGAAACGGTGTATTATGATTAAGATTGCACCGATGAAACGGTGTCTAACGTTTAAGTTTACACCGATGAAACGGTGTATTATGTTTAAGTTTACACCGATGAAACGGTGTATTATGTTTAAGTTTGCACCGATGAAACGGTGAATTATGATTAAGATTACACCGATGAAACGGTGAATTATGATTAAGATTACACCGGCGAAACGGTGAATTATGTTTAAGATTACACCGATGAAACGGTGTATTATGATTAAGATTGCACCGATGAAATGGTGTCTAACGTTTAAGTTTACACCGATGAAACGGTGTATTATGTTTAAGTTTGCACCGATGAAACGGTGAATTATGATTAAGATTACACCGATGAAACGGTGAATTATGATTAAGATTACACCGGCGAAACGGTGAATTATGATTAAGATTACACCGGCGAAACGGTGTATTATGATTAAGATTGCACCGATGAAACGGTGTCTAACGTTTAAGTTTACACCGATGAAACGGTGTATTATGTTTAAGTTTGCACCGATGAAACGGTGAATTATGATTAAGATTACACCGATGAAACGGTGTATAATGTTTAAGATTGCACCGATGAAACGGTGTCTAATGTTTAAGATTGAACCGATGAAACGGTGTATTGTGTTTAAGATTTGGGCTTAGGCCATAAGACAATGTTTGGTATTCCTGTTTGGATTTCAAAGGCAGTCTTTGCATGGGACAAGTTTTAATATTTTGCTGGTGTGTAATAACTTAGTAAGTTATTTTTGGATATTATCCTTTGGGTCTTACTCATGGCCCTTCCACCGTTTTGTTTAGGTTGTTCTTTTTACCACAATTATCTATCACTTGACAAGTCAGTTTTAGCTTGTTTGGTGAATCGTAATTCTTGTGAACAGATAACTTTTGGCTCACCCCCAAGTTTTATTTTAAAACTTTGTTGGGACTCTTTGTGAGTTCTTTGTCCTGCAAAAGTGATTTTCGGATTTAGTTACCTCTTGGAATTCTCTGATTCTGAGTAACATTTTTCTCCTCCATCTCTCCTTTTGCACAGACTGTCCGATCCTGTGGTTTGTTCATCATGAATACCCTTTTGAGGTTTTCTTCATTATGAATACCTCTTAGGATTATCCTCGGACCAATATCTTCCTCCCGCGCGATTCTTGAGTTTCTTTTACTCTTTTGAATCCGTACGCTGAAAGAAGTGTTCGGCCCCATAATCTACAGATTTTTTGGGTCTTTACCGAACCTTAGTATTCTTTCTTACTCAAGAATACTCAAATACTTTTATTGCACCGGGAAACTCATATGATTTCTCGGGGCAATATATTTATGATTTACAGACAAAAGATGTAAAAACCAATATTTTTTAAAGGATATGAATACTTTTTATTTAAAAACTGCATAAACGCATATTTTTCAAAGGTAAAGGCTTACATAAGTTGATCCTTACAGGAAATTAAAATAACTTTAGCTCGTAGGCTTTAAAGATTTACAAAAGTTGTTTCTTATAACTTTAGCTCGTAGGCTTAAAGGTTTCGTTTATTAAAACATAAGAATTTTGCCATAAAGGGCTATAAAGTTTTTGTTTATAACATAAGAATTTTGCCATAAAGGGCTATAAAGTTTTTGTTTTCATAACATAAGAATTTTGCCATAAAAGGCTATAAAGTTTAAAGTAAGATTTTAACCTTTATTCTTCCAAGAGATTTTAATTTCTCCTGGGTACTGAGGAATTTGGAAGCCAAGGATTTCGCACTGGGAAGGTCTGGTGCCTCGCACAGGGAAAGCCTCGGATGTCTAACCTTCGACTCTAAGTAGAGGGTGCTAACGCACATGAAGCTTTGGGAATCATCAACTCGTCAAGGTACCGGGCTGAAAAACTCATGCCCGTCCCGAGAGGATTCGAAGGAGGTTAACTCCGAAAACATCTCTTCAAGGAACAGAGTGGATCACGTCGTGCCGGTTTAAAGAGGTTTCGAAGGAGGATAAATCAGACTCCAATATAATCGTCTCTCCAAGGTATTGAGTAGAGCTTGTTGTGCCGGTCCCGAGAGTTCCGGGAGAGTATAACTCAAACCCCGTAGGAATCATTCATCGAGGTACCGTGCAGAACATGTCATCTCGTCCCGAGAGGCGCCGGGGGAAGATAACTCTAGCCCCGGAAGAATCATCTCTAAAAACACCAAGCATAACACGTCTTCTCGTTCCGAGAGGCGTCGGAGGAGGATAACTCACTCCCCGGAGGAATCATCTCTTTGGGATACCGGGCAGATCATGTCTTGCCCGTCCAAAAAGGGTACTGGGGAGGATAACTCACTCCCCGTAAGAATCATCTCTTTGGGATACCGGGCAGATCATGTCTTGCCCATCCAAAAAGGGTACTGGGGAGGATAACTCACTCCCTGTAAGAATCATCTCTTTGGGATACCGGGCAGATCATGTCTTGCCCGTCCAAAATGGGTACTGGGGAGGATAACTCACTCCCCGTAAGAATCATCTCTTTGGGATACCGGGCAGATCATGTCTTGCCCGTCCAAAAAGGGTACTGGGGAGGATAACTCACTCCCCGGAGGAATCATCTCTTTTGGGTACCGGGCAGATCATGTCTTGCCCGTCCAAAAAGGGTACTGGGGAGGATAACTCACTCCCCGTAAGAATCATCTCTTTGGGATACCGGGCAGATCATGTCTTGCCCGTCCAAAAAGGGTATTGAGGAGGATAACTCACTCCCCGTAAGAATCATCTCTTTGGGATACCGGGCAGATCATGTCTTGCCCGTCCAAAAAGGGTACTGGGGAGGATAACTCACTCCCCGTAAGAATCATCTCTTTGGGATACCGGGCAGATCATGTCTTGCCCGTCCAAAAAGGGTACTGGGGAGGATAACTCACTCCCCGTAAGAATCATCTCTTTGGGATACCGGGCAGATCATGTCTTGCCCGTCCAAAAAGGGTACTGGGGAGGATAACTCACTCCCCAGAGAAATCATCTCTTTTGGGTACCGGGCAGATCATGTCTTGCCCATCCCGAGAGGTGTTGTGGAAGATTTCCGTGGAATCAAGCCTTAGATAATTTTTATAAGTTGTGTTGCTATTTGCAAGCACATTTTCCTTTTGTATAAAACATTTCGCAATATGTAAGACTCAATTAGATTTCAAGATAAGAAATATGTTTATACATGATAAGAATAATTTACTTAAAGCACATAAGAAACATGTTTGATTCTCCAAGTACGCTAATAGATAAGGAAATTTTGTTTGTCCTTTATAAACATAGTATTTTCACGTGTATGATGTGTGGGATTTATCCTATGAACATTCCTTTATTTTCTAAAATTACATTTTTCGAAATTAATATCGTATTATAATGCTCAAGAATCTCAAAGATTTCAATTAGGTTTTTTCACATGATAATATTCATTTTTAGTTATTACGATAATATTGGAAATGTGAACTTCTATAGTTTTACCAATATAATTTCCAAAGATAGTATTTACTAACCTTTGAATTGTAGCACCAGTATTTTTGAGTCCAAAAAGCATTCGTGACATGCATCCAATCATCTACTTCGTGTAGAATGAAGTTTGCTCAACGTCGCCTAGGTGCTCCAGGATTTGATGGTATCCTATCAAGAAATGTTAGTTTGGCTCTCAAAGGCCTCTGTTTATTTCGATCACAACTTTATGTTTCACCCGGGTCTTAACCTTTAGATCTAGGTATTCATCCCCGGCCATCGGCCCCAGCCTTTTCCTGACCGATTGGTAGAGACTACATCTACACAAGAGTCTTATGTCCGTGAGATTGTCTCCAATCACCGGAGTTTGTTCTTGCTCGGTTACTCCAGCTATAGGCCTTTCTGAGGTACTCACATTGACCTTTCTGGGTTACTTGCCCCGGCCGATCAGGAGTACTTGCACCGTCCGATCAGGGTTACTTGCCCCGGCCGATCAGGAGTACTTGCACCATCCGATCGGGGTTAGTTGCCCCGACCGTTCTCGGTAGTCGTCCTGGGCTTTGGGTGCTCACCGATATTACGGGCCCCAAGCTCGGGGTTTTGTTTGTAAAGTTTCTTTAAGTCATTTGGAATTCTTGTTTCCTTTTTCACCGTGTTCGTCCGGCGTGAAATTGCATTTTAGCTTTAAGTTTATTTTAATATTTTCATTTTGTGTTAGTTCGATATATCAATCATAAGAGAAATACAACAAACATAACTTAATAATTAAAAGATCGCCCTGCACCGTGCAATCTGCCCCGGTGGGGATCAGTAAATTAAAAGATCGCCCTGCACCGTGCAATCTGCCCCGGTGGGGATCAGTAACTTAAAAGATCGCCTTGCACCGTGCAATCTGCCCCGGTGGGGATCAGTACGTAATTTGATACAAGAGTATTAAGGCGAGGCCACCGGCTCAAAGGCTTTCATAAATGGCCTGCCCAAAAGAGTGTTACAACGCTTATATTGTAGCATTTATTTTGGCCGGTGGAGTTAAGAATTGCCCGGGATTCATCCGTAGATTAACTGCAAAATCCCTCTGGCCATTTGCAAAATAGTTGTTGCACTCTGTCCGTAATTTGGTTTGCATGAGTTGAATTTCTGGTTGCATGGGCGCATGCTCGACCATTGGGTCCAGGGGCTCTCTTCGATAACCGGTCGGTGTCGGCAAGATCTGACATTCATTCACTCTTTTCTCTATATCCGAGAATCGGTGGAACAGATATGCTATCACCGGGTTATCATCTAGGGCTGCTGAAGCTCTTCCCGGTGAAAGGCCTCCCGGGCGCCCGTGCATGTCATTTTGGTTGTCTCAGCTTTGTCTATCCGACGGAATGGCAACATATTCTGCTTTTTCGTTACGATCAAAAGCGAACTTCTGCCAAAGATCTCATCTAGGAGTGCGGCTAGACTTCCATGGGCCCCGGTTGTACTACCCCGGGAAATATCTGGACTTTCCCGGGCCCTCAATAGAGTTTCCCGAGGCCTCACTGGAATTTCCCAGGGCCTCTTTCAGAGGCTCTCCCGGGCAGTCTTTTGAGCGTGTATGCATGCTAATTGCATGTCTAACAAGATTAGTCAACATATACTTTCCAATATAAAAAAGGTACATGCACCAAAATTATCAACCATGATAGATCTCTCTATGCATGAGAATGCCTATTTTGGCATTTATAATGAGGATGAAGGGCTGCATGTCTTACCTCAATATCGTTTTTTCGGTCTATGGGTGCATGGTGGCCTTCCTCCTTTCCCGTGGAATCTGCTGGCAACCTTTCTGGGACAATCTGCCGGCAACTTTCCCGGGGCGATCAGCTGGTCTTTTTTCATCAACCATTGTTTCTTTAGAAGCTTTTCTGCAACTCGATTCTTGATGTTCCGTCCTTCTAGCGCCAAATGTTTTGGGTTGTTTTATGCTTTGTCGGTAATATCTGCTTTGACGGTGAAATTTGCTGGTATCGGAGGGTTAGCAAACAACACAAAAACTAATATGATATGATATAGAAACAAACAGATCGAGTTATACGCAGAAATCATAAGTAATGGAAATGGAAGCTCAAAGCTCTTCTTCATTCATATATCCATACTTAGACATTTTAGAAATATATTTATGCTTCTTTGGTAATTTAAGAAATGAAGGTTAATAAAAACGATAACGAAAATGACACGATCACTAGGCATCAATGCCCCCTTTTCAGGTCTTTATTTCTCTTATAAAGTATTTAGGCCATAGCCATTTTAGGAAGTGAATTCCTTTTACAAGTGGTTTTCTCTCTCTTTCCTTTCTCCCCCCTTTTTACATATGAAGAGCATCTATTTATAGGCATTCATGCATGTGATGCTTCTCTATTCTTATGACACCTATCAGCCACATATTCAACTTTATTGACAACTATTTAGCATGCATTTGACATGTGTAAAACATGTAGTGGACCAACTAAACCACTATCTTTGTTTGTTACTCTACTGGTAATCGCACCGGGAAATCACTGTTTGCTGCCTGGTAACTCTTTAGCTCTTCTCTCAGTTCTGCCCTGGGAAAAAGTCTTACTTCCCCCGTGCGATCTTTCCTGTCCGATTTCTTGTATTCTTTGGATAATAATTCTTGCTTTGGTTTTGACTGGTCTTCTTTGACTCTTTCTTTGATGATGTGGCACCGGTCTTCTTGACACGTGTAGGTGGCGGATTTTCATGGCACAACAGTCAATAGGGCCTTTGCCAGAGAAGAAGGGAAGAAGTACTGATGGAAGTTTTTCTTGGGAAAACCTGACCGAGAAATAAAGTGTAAAGATTGAATAGTTTACAAAGATAAAGAAAAAAGTATAAAATAAATAAAGACTTACTTGTCAGAGAGGATTTTCTCAACTCCAAAAACAGACTGACTTGTGTCAGCACGGGGAGGTGATTCAGTCACATCAATTATACCCCCATCAAATTTCTTCCTTTTCTTATCTCCTTCGAGCTTGATTTGTAGAAGTGTGGATGACCCTGAGGGAGGCAAACCCTGACTGGGAACAACATCAGTCATCACAGTATCAGCAGAGGCCGGGGATTCTTTGTAGGAGTCCACCACCCCCATAACCCCCAAAGAATCTGTCTCACCGCCCTGGGCGGAGACAGTTCGGGATCTGGTCCGGGAAGCTGGGGCACCTACTGTTCCACCCCGAGTCTTTGCAGATCCTCGGCCACCTATGCTGGTTGAACTGGTTTTTGATTTACGGGCTTTCCCCGTCTGGGATGCATCCACAAGTCCAAGTCTCGCAAACAGTTTGTTATCCGCCATGTCAGGAGGTTTCACTTCGAACACAGTAGAGAAAAATTCTGCACCGGGAAAAAGTAAAGATATTACACCCGACAAAAAATCGATGATCTTTCCCCGGGGGATATGTCCCCAGGAAATAAGACAAAAACAGAAACCATAAAAAATACAAGACTTTACCAAAACAAGGTTGGTCTTCAACAAACGGAGGACAGAAGAGGCCTGCTGCGTCACGAATACTGTCGTCGTTGAGATACGTCGAGTCCCTCTCGGTAGCAGGAATGCACTGAGCCAAAAGATTCGCTGTAGCCAAATCCCACGGGATGCTATAGTCAGTTTTGGAGATCCGGGCACCTGCAAATATAAAAACAATTTTAGATCAGTCAAAACTGTAAAAAACTTAAAAGTATAACTTACTTTCATCTTTAACGCCATAAGTTAGGGGAATTTCAATTTCTCCCTCTCGGGTCTGAGTTCTCCATCTCCCCGAGACATAAAACCATCGATCCCAACAGGTAGGATCTTTAATTTCTGGTTCCTTTATCTTCACCATATTTTTCCTGCATCGCACTGTGTAATCACCCAACAACCCTTTCTGGAAATTGACCGGGCTAAAGAACAAATGGAATTCATCCCCCGTGAGGGGTCGAGAAAATCCCACTTGTCCTAGAACCGTCAAAACCCCATACAACTGAGCCCACCCGTTCGGATGAATCTGATGAGAAGCCACACCCCACCGGTTCAACAGGCCTGAAATTGAAGGATGCAGGGGGAACCGCAGGCCTTGATCCATCGCGTCAACGCCGATGGCCACCATGCCTGGAGGTGGACAGCAAGCGGATTCTCCCTCTTCTGGCGCATGCAAATGCACGTTGAAGGGAATCCGCCAGTCGTCCCTCCAGTCGGTGAGTTCTTCCGCTGTCACCGTACTATCTCGGCCATGCGCGCCCCAATCCTGGTGGTTTAGATCTGGTTGAACCGCTGTGATGGTCCTCACGGCAGGAACGTAAGGGTGGGCCGCGTCTAGTTCGTCCAGTCGGAATCCCGGTAAGGCTGGTGCCGCCGTGTCCATAAATTCCTTGTACTGACGAGCGAGCAGGACGTGAGGCTCTTCAGGTACTTTGGGGTGAACGACTTTCGTGTATTTTGGCATGATGATGGGGTTGTAGAAGGAAGTTTACACTACGAATTTAACAAAATTACACAGGAAAAATTACTGAGAGAAAAACTTCTTACCGATTTCTAGATCTGAAAATCGAAGGGAGTTGTGAAGTTTGAAATTTGAAATGGGTAAATATGTTTTGAAAAATTAACCCTGCCTCACAAATTGATCGAACGGTTGAGATCAAGGAAGGGGAAAAGAGGGCGGTTACCGATGAAAAAACGTACTCGAGTGTCCCCCCACTACCCCGTAAAACCTAAAATACTTGGTCAGGATAACGCCACGTGGCAAATATTTACTGACAAAAGACAGGTTAAGAAGAAACTCTTTTTCCATATTCTTTTATTATTTATTTAATTATCAAATTCTTGATTTATTAAGAAGGTAAGTTTTTTGATACTTATCACGATTTATAAATAAAAAGAGACTTCCGAAAAACAACAACTCTTGTTCATTTCACCGGGAAATAGAACCGGGAAAACACGATTTAATAAAGAAAATACAAAATTCTTATATTATGGATAAATCTCACGGGGAAGAATATCCCCATTCATCTTTTACAGGAAGATTTTCAGGTTCAGTATTGATCGAGCTATCTTCGGAATCAGTTCCTAGATCAATGATCTCCTCTCCATCCCTCCCAAAGACTCCAATATTAAAAGACTTCTGCCCACGCAACTCCAGAAAGATGGTAGCGCCCACCGAAGCAAGACGGCGTTCACAGAACTTGTTCCAGCCCTCGCTCAGAGCAAGGCGTCGACCATCCTTCTCCACTTTAACTGTCCAGACCCGTTCAAAAGCATCTACCAAAGCAATATCCTGTCCATCAAGCTCCGGAAACTTCTGAGAAAAAGACAAAGAAAGAGGCAACTTAGTTTTCATCGACCGATTTCTAATCCGAGAAGAAAAGCTGGTTATTTGATTCGGGTACACATCTCTGTTCCAAGTAAAAGCCATAATATGAAGTCGACTCCAGTTCAGAAGAGCCTTTAAAGGCGTAAAATTCAGAATTAAATGAAGTCTCAACCACCAACAGAGAGTCAGAATGCTATTTCCAAGACAAGTCAACCGAGAAAGACCACCATAAACTTCAGGGAAATCAAAGTTGAAAACTCTAATTTTCCTGGGGGCCTGTGTTGTACCCGAGAAAATAGTCACCGACACGTGTCACGAATCAAAGGGCCACGTCATCAAGAGAAAAAGGCAACCGGTATAGTCAACGAGACCTTCAAAAGCAGATCTAAGAAGAAGATAAAGACCTTGGACAGTAAAGATTGCACGGTAGAATCAGACTCCCTTCTCAGGGGAATCGCCTGGGGAGGCTCCTGGGGTGACAGTCAACAAGCTGGGACTTCACGGGGAAAGAGGCAGATTAAGCACTAAGGGAAATTAGTGGGTTCTTAATGCTTCATATTAGTGGACTAGAGGTCCAATAAGAGGCCAAAATGTGGGCATTAGGTGGCATAATTAAGCCATGCATGGAGTATTATAAATAGAGGGAGTGAGATAGTGGAAAGGGACATGCAAACCTTGATTTTAACTATGTACTCTAAGTATGAATATATGAATGAAGAGGTGCCTTGAGCATCCATGTTCTTACTTATGATTTCTGCATTTAACTTAATCCTCTTGCTTTCTTACCTATAACATATTTATATTTTGTGTTGTTTACCAAAACCCTCAATTACCAGCAAATACTACCGACAAGTACAAAAACAACCAAAACACCTGCGAGATGCTAGATTCTCCGGCGCATAACCCTCGAATATTATCTAACCTTCTTTATGTGACTGCTTATGTTGGAATGGTCAGGTCAGCGGCTAAGGAGCAGAACGAGATTGTCAAAGACTTTGCCCTCAAGACGCTCAAAGATTACATGAAGGAGGAGACGCTCGATGACCGGGTGCCTCAGCCATTCAAGGATCTCGAGGTCGAGTTCGGGATAGACATGAAGTGGTGGCCCACTTATGACAAGCTCTGCATGCCTGGTGAACTGCCCACTGCTACAACACAAGAAGAAAACAAAGAAGATGAAGAGATGAAGGATGGGGAGGCACAGGATCTGGTTGGTGACGGGCCCAGGGGCATGCCAAAAGATTCTACCGTGACTCCTCCCCGTGATGGTAATTCCACCTCTTGAGTGTCAAAACTCAAGAGTCTAAAAAGTTTATGAAGCTCTCCCACCCAGGGGTTTTAACCTCATTTTATTTTATAAGTATTATCTATAGGCCTTCGGCCCCAGACAATTTCTTATTCTGCCATGGTTTGTAATAGGTTAAAACTTTTAAGTTTTTGCTAGTTTTTGTTAGGATCCTCTCCTGGGGACCTCTGAACAATTTGGGTGTGTTTGCACCTCTTTTATTTGATGGTTTTTGTTAGGATCCTCTTATAGGGATCTCTGAACAATTTTGGATGCGTTCGCACCTCTTTATTATTCGGCATGGCTCTTTTCACAATGTGTCAGCCTTTCAAAGTCCGAATAATGTGGCTCTACCCTTCGTTCTAGGTACTTTGAGCTCTTAACTTCGTAGGGCGATTCAAAGGTAAATGTACTTTTCCATTTGGTGCTCGCTTTCGGCCCTGGTCCCATTTGCTTACCCCGATCGCATGCCTACGAAGCCCAATCTGGTTCCAGTGGGCTTTATCTAAGCCTCTTGGGTTTGCCAGATAATCTCTTATTCTCTCCCCGAGGGACTCAGAGTCTTCTGAATTCTAATCCCCGAGAAGAGAATTCGTCGGCCCTCAAGTCTTATAGACTTTCACAGGGATGCCGGAAGTTTATTTCCTGGTACAGGAATCATCCCTCATTCAGGGGTTGCCTGGGTGAAGCTTAAAGTTCTTCCCGGCCAAGATATATTTATCACCTGGGTACGGCTCTAAGCCTTTCCCTGGGAAAATATATAATTTATAATATTCGTACTTGCCCCTTATAGAGGTCTTGCCTTAGTGAAGTTTTAACTTCTTGTAGGCTCATTTTTATTTATCACATGGGTACGGCTTTTAGCCTTTTCCCGAAGTGATTATATATTTATAATGAAAATGAAAATAATGAAGGTAAGAAGAAAATTGATAGTGGTACATTACCTCAAACTTCAAAACCTTCGTTATAGATAGAGTTTGCTAACAAGCATTACATTGTATCTCCGCCAAAAGGTTTTACAAAATTTTTAGCTCCCAGGCTAATGATAGAATTTTTTTCAAATGTAACGCATTCCAACGGTACTGATCTTTTGTGCCGTCGAGTAGCTCTAGTTCATACACTCCGTTCTGGAGGCACTGGCTTACTCTAAACAGTCCTTCCCAGGATTGACCCAGGGCCCCAGGATGTGCTCCCAGGATCTTTTTCAATACCAGGTCTCCCACTTGGAAGTCTCTGGCTCTTACTTTGGAGTTATACCACCTTGCAATTCTTTGCTTGTTCATTTCGTTCAACGAGTCAGAAGCTAACCTCTTTTCTTCCAAAAGGTCTAGCTCTCTTCGGAGCGCTTCCTCGTTTTCACCGCCGGCTCCATGGGCGGTTCGATGTGACAACACCGTAATTTCCACCGGGATCACGGCTTCGGTGCCGAACGCTAATGAATATGGGGTTTCTCCTGTAGCCGGTCTGGCTGTTGTCCTGTAGGACCATAGAACTTCGGGGAGTTAATCTGCCCATTTGCCTTTTCGCTCTTCGAGCTTGGCTTTAATGGTGTGTTTCAAAATCTTATTGACAGCTTCAACCTGTCCATTCGTTTGGGGGTGGTACGGAGTGGAGAATAATCTTCTGATTTTCCATCTCTCACAAAACTCCGCTACCTCTACCCCGTCGAATTGTTTTCCATTATCGGAAATTATCGTCTCCGGTAAACCGAAGCGACATATAATATTCTTCCATAGGAATTTGATGACCTGTGCTTGGTCTATCTTGTTCAGTGATTCAGCTTCCACCCATTTGGTGAAATAATCAACTGCCACTATGGCGAATTTTACCCCTCCCCGGGCCGTTGCCAGTGGTCCTATCAGATCGATTCCCCAACGAGCAAACGGCCAGGGACTGTACAGGGATCTCAGCATCTCCGGGGAAGTTCTAATGGTAGGTCCTATTACTTGGCATTTTACGCACTTACGGGCATAGCCAATAGCATCCTTCCGTAGGCTTGACCAGTAATAGCCTTGACCCATTATTTTATGTGCCAGGGATCTTCCCCCGGCATGGTTCCCACAGACGCCGTCGTGGATCTCTTCCAGGAGTCTCAGTCCTTCCTCCTTCGACACGCATTTCAGCAGTGGAAGGGAATAACTCTTCCAGTAGAGATCCGAATTTAAGATTGTGTATTTTGCTGCCCGGATTCGCAATTGCTTGCCTTCGGTTTTGTCTGGCGGCAATTCCCCAGTATCTATGTGTTGGAGTTGTGTACTTAATGTCTAGATTTAAGTAACGGAAACTCCCGATCCATTGCCATTAATCTATTTAATTAAATAAACAATTATTTGCGTTTAATTATTTATAATTAAATATATGCAAATTATAGTCCTAGATTATATACGTTGTAGTTAGTATGGTGTGCGTCGTCACACGGAAGATCATACTATCGGTTGCTCGTATATAATCGAACAGTTGCTCACGACCTAGATGGACATGGACCAATCCATCGGTATAGTCGTTGTGTGAGAGAGAAAATAATTTGTCTTGATTATTTTATCACACTTGTACACTTGGTGTATTGGGCGGATCGTTTGAGATTTATCGATTAGGATTGCCGGCGATAATCGATTTAAATCTCAGTGTATTTTATTCTCAATCCCCGATACTATTGCGGGTGTGTATATTTAATATAAGTGACTTTGATTTTCCAAAGGAATTAACCGATTTAATTATTGGGTTAATTACCGGTTAAATTGGATCGCTATATTTTATATATGACATGCCGTGAATGCTTGACGGGAAAGTGTATCCCGTAAGGGTTGATAATATCCCCGAGATGAGTTCATAAGGAATTATTATGTAAACCCTGCAGGTGGATTTGTTCCGCATAATAATTAAGGTTGAATGGTACTAGTCTCGGATATAAGAGATGAATAAATTAATTAGCAATAAATTAATTTTATTCATGGATATTTAAATCTTAAATACACGGAATAAATAATACTACCGGAGAAATATTATTTGATATAATATGGTTTAATATTGGGAGTGCAATTAATTTTATATAGTGGAAAATAGAATTAATTAATATTAATGGATTAATAGATTTGGGCTTGGGCTCAACTTAATCATTAATATTGGAAGCCCAATATTCCACCTCCTTAAGATCCCCTACGTAGCCTATAAAAGCACTACATGGTCTTCTCTATTCTCATAACTTGAAGATCACAATTCTAGAGAGAGAAAGTAGAGAGGGAGATCCATGGAGTTCGGAGGATCGTCGCCCACCCGACGTTCGAGCTAGTGCAAGGAATACGTGGAAAGGTCTCAAGGTCTTCATAGATCTCGTTTCTCCGTACAACGAGAACAAAGGTAAAATCGTTGAACCCACTCGATGATTTAATCGTTTATTTATCGTAATTATATTGTGAACGTAAGATCCAAAAGACGAACCCCATGACGAGGTCGAACCGGGCGGTGGTGGTTGGACCACCGGACCGCCGGCGGCTCGACGACTCGGCTGGACGGGACGTGAGAGGCGTGAGCCTCGGCTGGACGCCGAGGGCTCGATCGCACGGGCTCGGCCGCGAGCTACGGGTTTTCCCGTAGCGGATTCGCGGGCTGTCCGAGCCCTCCCCGTGCACGATCAGCGGGCTGCTGCGAGCAGCCCCGCACGCACGCACGGGACTCACATCGGGCTGATGCGAGTTGTCTCGCACGCCCAGCCGCTTGCACGGCGCGATCGCCGCTCGCGCGGGCTGATCGTCGCTCGCGCGGCTGGACCGCTGCTCGCGCGGCGGCGGCTGCTAGGGTTGATCGCTAGCCACGGTTTAGCCGTGGCTGGAGGGCGATCAACCGGGACATGGATGGGCAGCCCTAGGCGGCTGCTACGAAACGCCGCGAGCCCCATGCGGGGGCTCGATCGAACAAGCCACGGCTTGTCCGTGGTTAGGGTTTGGTTGGGCTATCCCCGTGGTGGTTCGTGGCGGGTTTCCGGCAACCGGGATTTCGTTTGGAGTTGTCGTTCCGCAATTTTAACAACTCCGGAAATTCGATCTCCAAAGAATATCGATCGGAATTAATTAGATAATTTATTTTATTTAAATTTATTAATTCCGGGATGTCGATTTCCAACAATTGGTATCTGCGCGTTGGTTTTCGTTCACGGTATTTTTCGATAAATTGTTCTACCTTACAGGGTTTCCGACTATTATGGCTAGATATAATTCTTCGTTAATTATTGTCATAATTTTTATTAAACTCTCGGACATGTCGAGATTCGTTTTATGTGTGGTGAATGCTTGTAATAGTAAAAATTCGGGGGTTGACCGAATTTAGGATTTATTATTACGTTCTTTTTTTTTCCGGAAAATGTATAGGGTCGATTTAATGTATAGAATCGATACCGGATAATTGTAAATTAATTTTGTAATTTATTTACGTTGGATCGATGCCGAAACGACTACCGGAGAAGACACGTGACGAAGAAAAGAAGGGCTCGGGATCGATCAACCCCATGATCGATCCCATGGTGTTTGATCGAGGGGAGGGGCTGCCCGTGACCTCTCGGCCACGCCGGCCACCGGTGGTGGTGGCGCGTGGGCTGGGCGGCGGCGGCGTGCTCCTCCGAGCGGCGATCGATGGTGGTAGGGCGCGGGGACTCCCAACCCGTGCTCTCCCGCCGAGATCTAACTTTCCTAAATTATTCGGTTTTCCTAATTTGAGTATTCCTATTTTTGGGAATTCTCATGGAATAGGAAAAGAATAAATTTAGAATAAATTTATTTTTCCTCATTGATTATTCCTATTTATGGGAATTTTCATGGATTAGGAAGAGAATAAATTTAGAATTAATTTATTTTTCCTATTTAATTATTCCTTTATGGAATTTTTAATAGATTAGGAAAATAATTAATTTGGAAAGTTTTAATAATCCTTAATTAATTTTTTCCTATTTAATTATTCCTTTATGGAATTTGTAATAGATTAGGAAAGAAATTAATTTGGAAGGATTAAGAGTCTTAATTTATTTTATTTCCTTATTCTATTATAGAAGTCTTCTAGAATATTCCAAGTTTGACTTGGATGGGATTCTAGAGATTTAATATAATTAGATAGGAAAATAAAAATAAATAAAAATATTAATAATATTTAATTTTATTTTTGATATATTCGATTGACTTAATTTTCGAATTAAGTAACTTTTGGATTAATTGAAAATAAATAGATTTAAATATTGGGATTAATATTCTCGTCACATGGAGCATTCAAGAACGAAGACTGAAGACTAGAAGATGCGTACGGGGATGTGATAAAGCCATGATAGTCGGAAAATAATATTCTAGTATTATTTTGACTATGTGATAATATTCTATGTGCTTTATTTCATGTATGCATGCTTATGTGTATTTAATTATGCATTAGATAGCGTATCCCTTTGTTATAAAAAGCTAAGTGGGAGAGGGATTGGAAACAATGCCATGGTCTCCATTACTGTTCTCTTGGTGACTTTTATGAGCTTTCGAAGTTCGTATAGACAAGTCATTGGAGGAGAATTCTTATAATTCCTCTTACGAGAAACATTGATTAAGTTTATCAAACAATGCCTAATTTGTCTTTCCAAAGCTAATTTCAAGTCGACTCATTCTCACCCCGGGTAGTGGAATGGAGCCAAAGCCACTTGGTCATGTAGAGGACACAAATTAGAGACATTCGTACCATTCTTTTAAGGGTGGGTCGATTGTCTGCTCGGCTCCCTCATTTTATGAGAGATAGGGTTGTTCGCATGGTGAATCACTGGTTAGAAACTTCGAGTTTCACTTATGATTCTCCGCGTCCTGATTTACAAAAATCGAATGGATCAAGTAATTGGGAGTCAATTGTAAAAATCTTTTGGTGTAGTAAACGTCCACACTATCGTGGCTTGCTGCACTGAATGGGATTTTGGATCAATTGATGTAGACAGTTATAGAAGGGAGTAAAGGAGCGTATGTTAACGTAAACGTCCACACTATCGTGGCTTGCGGTGAATATGCGTGTCCCAAACGATCTTCTTAGATACTGAGTAATGGTTTACACTTAGGTACGCTTCTTAGTATTCTTCCCATCGAAGTAACGCTAATGATGATGTACGACCGAAGCAAATCTAATTGCTAAATCATTTGGATAGGTAAACGTCCACACTATCGTGGCTTGCCATATCTGATGGGATTTTAGATGTGATTAGTGGTTTAATGATATTATTTAAGGGAGATAATATCGGATATTAAATCGATTGTTTGTTATTATATGTGCTCATAGATTATGGATGGCTTTGAACCCACTTTATGTGATACGTAAGGATTTTAACTCATTGGTCCCTAAATGTAATGATTGGAATAGTGATCTAGACATTACCCAAACTGTTGTTGAGTGCAAGTTTGTACTCAGTGAGCTTTGTTCTCCCTAACCTACCAATGTCTTAACTGATGAGGAAGGGACTGATTTTAATATCATGTTCAAACTCAAGGAGATGTTTAGACATGACGTAGTAGCTAACCAAGAGGCGATGAGGATACTCATAAAGGTCATTCATTCGAGGAAGCGCTTGAACACGTTTCTAAGATGATGGACCTTTTGGACGAGTTGAGACAGAAATCGCAAGCTCTTGTAGCCAATGCCAAAGGTTTCGAACCTAAGGGCAAAACCGGGGGAAGGGAAAAGCAAGCAAAGAAACCCAGTGGTCCTAAGTTTCTTGGATCACGAGATGGGACGAGAAAGACAATAGGCTAGTGTTCTCGATGCAAACAGTCTGGGTACTGGAAGTCTGATTATCCTCTCAAAGAAAGTACGAAATCTTCTTTAGTCGTAAAACATAGTCAGTGGTATTATCTACCGGAACCTGGTGTGTAGATATGGAACCACTGACGGTATGTGCATTTGATGCAAGGGTTCCAGGAAACCCGACGACTTAGAAAAGAAGAAATCATAGTCTACATGGGCAATGCTGTAGAGGAGGCAGCAGTTGCAGTGGAGGACATTTTTATAGGATTTTATTTTGAGTTATTGCTTTTATGAACCTTTTAGAAAGAACTTTGTTCTGGATTTCTAATGAATAGATATTTTATTTCTTTTAATCATTTGATGGTTATAAGAAGAAATAATGATATTATCTATTCTGGTACATTAGCTAACAATATATAAATGATGAATCCTGAGTCCACCACGATGCAACGAACCGTAGTATATAACTCGTTTTACTTTTAAGAGATTTTTCTGTAATGAATCATTTATACTTGTGGATTCTTATGCTAAGTCACGTTTATTCAAATAAGAAGTTCAAAGGTCGAAAATTGATATTTTGATCAATTAGGTTGAAGGAGTGGACCTTCCGACCTAAGAATCTAATTTGGAAGATAACATGACTAAGCAATCCTTTATGGATATAAGACATAAGATCCGGACAAGTATAAGAATTGATTGACTCTGATGTATGCAGACCTATGTCTACTCAGACAATAAGGTACGAGTACTTCATTTGATGATTACTCGAAAAATGGATTAGCATACCTGATGTGCCACAAAAGCAAAGTGTTTTGACAAGTCAATGGACACAAAGCTATTGTGGGGAACCATCAAGGTATATCCATTCGTAGCCTGCGATTTGATCGCGGAGGCAAATGCCTGTCTGAGGAATGCATTGCATACTGAACAGAGATTGGGATTTGATCCCAAATGACTACACCATACACTCTGTGTAGAAATGGTGTGTCGAAAATTAAGAAATAGAACTCTTATAGAAATGGTAAAAGCATGAGAGATACGGAACTACCTATGTTCTATGGATATGGCTTGAAAACAACGGTGCATTCAATGCGGTTGTAGAATATCCTGGAAGAACAAAAGTCGTGTGTTCAATAGTACTGTGAACCAGAAGGACGTTATAAGTTCTAACGCCCGGTTCTTAAAGGAAGACTATTAGATGAACCACAAGCCCAAAGTGATGTAATACTTTGAATGAGAGAAAGGGATAAGGACTGGGAACCAGCCAAACCGAGTAGCGGTACACCACTAACTGCACCTACTGTTATTACTGTTTATACACCGGAATGTCGTTGTAGTGGGAGGTTGTATGACAACCGGAGATGTTCATAAGGCTAGGAGAGTTCTCAGACTCTGGACCTGGTATACATGAAATCGATCCCTGGATCTACATGAAGGCAGTACTAGATCTTAATGTGCCTTCTTGGAAAGCAATAAGGATTATTGCTAAGAGGCGAGATCATTTAGAGTACAAGATTAGTTGATCCATTTATGGATTTAAACGAAGCTAGAGTTCGTGGAACTTGCGCATTGATGAGATAGTCCATTTGATGGATTCATCAAAAGGCATTGACGAATCGTGTGTATGGGAAACGTGATGGAAACAAAGTGGTGTTTCTCGGAGGTTTTATGTAGATAACATTTTATCATTGGTAACAATGTAAAGATGTTGTCAGACATAAAATGGTGGTTGTCTAGATGAATCAATATGAAAGATATAGGAAGAAGTTGGACATGTTCTTGAGATCTAGGATCTCTAGAAAAGAACATTGTACTTCTTCTGGACATCTTACATATAAATGATTATGGTTCGTTTTAACATGCAAGATTCCGAGAAAGGTATGTTACCTTTCAGATATGGAATGCATCTATCTAAGGATATGTGTTTTGGAACACAAAAGGAGATAGAAGCAATGAAAGCGGTTTCCTGCACTTCGAGTGTGGAAAGCTTGATAAATGCGATGTTGAAAAACGAGAACCTGATATCTGCTATGCGGCTAGTATAGTGGGAGGATATCAAGGTAATCCTGGAAAGGAATACTCGACTGCTGTAATGAACATTTTAAGTACTTTCAAAGTACTGGAAACTACGTTCTGGATTACGGAGCAGACAAGCTTTTCCTTTGGATTACATTCTCTTAGATTTCTAATCGAATGAGGACCGGTGTAAGTCGATATCAGGCTATGTGTTTAACTATTGAAGGAGAAGGAGTTTTTAACATGGAAGAGTGATAAGCACGATGCTTTTCGGACTTGATTAAAGTCGTTTTGTAGCGTCACAAATCAAATAAAATAATTGAACTAGTTGCTAAAGCAACTCGCCCGAGTCGATCTCTCGAGGAACACTACTATCGGCGTAAAAGCGTTTATTCGTTTGCAACTAAGTAAAGAAAAGAAATAGCATAATGCATGAGTTGATTTGGTTTTTGTTTTAATCTAAAATTACCTAGGGAATTTGAAAAGACGAGAAAGTACGTACGAAAGCGAGAAATAGTAATTTTAAATCAAAGGAAGATGAACTAGGGTTTCGGGAATTTCAATTCTATACTTCGGTTATGAATTCGATTTTATCAAATAGAACGAATACGTCCGTCGCCGGTTGGCACCAATTCAATATCGAAATTTGAATTCAAATCCTAGTAGGAAGAATCGATCAACCCTAACCCTAGGCAAGGAATTTAGCTATGCATGATTTTAAATGAAGAACAATTAAAGTGTTGAAAAGATGAATTCATAAAATCGATTCCCGGAAAATAAAAAAAATGAAAATAACCAAACAATTAACCGAAAAAGAACAAGCAATGAAAAGTAAAGAAATCTTACTACGATTAATATCCAAGAACAAGCATAGGCACCCGTCGGAGGTTAATCCAACTTTTGCCGAGATTCGATTACAAGAAAAATCCAAGATGCAAAGCGTGAATTCAAAAACTCAAAGCTAAGAGTTCCCGACGTTCCCTCCCAAGTCAGAAAACCAAAGTCTAAAAAAGTGTCTCCAAAACCCTAGGTTCAAATCCCAATAAGTAGTATCGAAAACGGGTCAAAACGCGGGTCAACGCTGAAGAGGAGGGGCAGGCGATCGCCTGGGACAGCAGGCGATCGCGCGCGTCAGTGGGCAAGCGAGCGCCTGGTATGGTGTGCGATCGCCTGCCAGGAAAAACGGACTTCCTGGAATCGGAGCAGGCGATCGCTTGGCAGGGGGGGGGGGGGGGGGGGGGGGGGGGCGGTCGCCTGGTGCCAAATGCAGACTCCCTGGAATCCTGGCCATGCGATCGCTTGGGGGAACCTGGGCGGTCGCCTGCTTCTGGCTGCACCGACTTCGCTTCGACTCGACTCGTTCTAGCTCCTTTCTTCGTCCTTTTCGACATTCGCAAGCTCACGTACCTGCAAACTCAACAAACGCATCAACGTACCAAAGCCACGAGAAATAAACCAAGAAACAACTAAGATGAACGACTCACACACAAATGGACATAGAAAACCGACACAAAATCACCGACATCAACTCCCCCACACTTAGCTTCTTGCTTGTCCTCAAGCAAGCAATCATAAAAGCGAGAAGTACGTCCCAAACACATACATACCAATTACTCACTCGAATTCTCAAAACCACAAATAAATCCTCGATGCGTACGGAAAAGGTAAAGTGAACAACCATCGACCCACAATGAATTAGACATAATAAAGATCACCTAAGCATCATCACATGTCACAATATCAAGTTCCCTCGCAAAGATTCACTCTTTCTTCTTTAACTCTCAAGAGTAGGTCACTCATAAGCACACACAAGCGAAAGAACACGAAGTAGACTTGTGTATTAAACCAAGGAAAGCACGAAAGAATCAACGACGAGCTTCAAATAACATCTAATGCACCTAAGGACACCAACTAAATACATGCTCAAATTGCACTCTCCACTAATCAAGGTTTACTATCTTAAGAATCATGGGTGATCGAAAAAAAGAGGTGTAACGGGGCTCGGCTAAAGGTATTCGGGAATATTTGGGAAAGAGTGGACTAACTCGTACAAGAACGTACCTCCAACACAATCAAATATCCGTCTAACGCACAACACCCCCTCCCACACCATATGCAACAAACGAACTCATCAAAGCCACATCAACATCCGAGCAATTAATTAATACCATCATTCGACTCTTTTTATTATTCTTATTTTTTTTTCTTTTTTTTTTGGAGACTTATAACATGTCTCGACTCTTTTCTATTTTTTTTGGGAGACTAAACTTGTCTCATTTTTGCTTTTCTCATTTTTTTTTTTTTTTGGAGACTTATAACATGTCTCGACTAATTACAAAACAAATCGTATCGACACCTTATATCCCCAAATACAAGACCTCCCTTCTCTCCTTCGTGAAAATATAGGACAACAAGAAAAGGCTAAATGTAGGCTCAACGGGGCTACTAGGGTGTCCCACGACGGGCTCGGGGTCAAAACATCGAAAAGCGGCTAAAAATGGTAATCCTAGTCGATCAATACCCAATCATATTCAAAATCAAGTAATTTATAACGTACAAGTCTCAAGTAACAACCTAAGCATGCTTTAGCTATCTCTAGTCCATACGGGTGCATAAGATGTAGAACAAAGAAAATGAGAAGCTCAAGAAATCAACGAGAAGTGTCGCACAACGAAGAAAGCTATAAAGGCTCAAATTCTCACAAGGTCATTTGGAAAGTGAAACGATGACATGCAATTATCTCAAGGTCACTTTACGGTGTCTAATCACGGAATCAACAATTATTCATAAACCGACCTCTAGCATCGAAAATCCATTGTACTCCAAGAATCGAAATAAAGCAACTAACATGCATGGAGAACATAGCAACTATACTTTCATGAAAATCATATCTCACAAAGGGGGAGCGATCACAACTAATCATAAAACAAGTAAAAGAACACAACTAAAGCACGACAAAACACATAGAAAGATAGGAGAAAGGGAAGAAGAAGGCAAACCCCCCCACACTTGGGCTAATCCATGTCCTCGTGGATGAAGCACCCTCCTAGGAGAGCACGCGTCCAAAGAAAGTCGACCTCGGGATGTCCACAAGTGAGGAGTAAACAACCTACACACCAAAAACTAAAAGAAAACCACAAAAGCAAACCAAGTAATAAAAAGGAAACAAGAAAGAAGACACGACTCACGAAACTGAAAAACAAAGAAAAACTATATACATACCGCGACCGTACGAAGGTACGGTCGATCCTCACGGCTCGGGTGGTGGATACTGTGGCCCTCGGAACATGGCCATCATCTGAGCGTACTGGGAGGCGTGGTAGGCGTGCTCTGTTTCCTCACGGGCCTGCCGACGGGCATTCTCGGCCACATAGTAGTCGTAGTGAGTGGACTGCTGGGCCTCGATCCGGTCAAGCCGACCGTTGAAATGGTCATACTGAAGAGTGGCTTGGGCCTCCATTCGGTTGAACCGCTCATCAATGTAAGTACGCGTGGCTCCCGAAGTCGTCCGAAAATCCTCCCGCATATCATACTCGATCTCCCTCCTACTGGTCTCCGCGTCCTCGAAACTAGTACGCATATCTTGGAATTGGTTGAGCATGTCATGGAAACCGGCTGTATAAGACGGGTACCGCGGGTAGGGAGTCGGATCTCCATACCCCGAGGCATATCCCGGCTGCGGTAGCTGAGGCGGGGGCTGACCCGGAGGTACGGTGCTAGTCGAGGCGGCATTCCTCGGAGCCCCTTGCGCGATACGTACAGAATGAGGGCGAAACTGGCCGTCCTGGTCGAGGAGATGAGAACCGTGAAGCTCCTGCAAATCAATCGGCCGGGGTTCCGAGTTGTAGTCATCCGGAAGTGTGTCGGGGTCGTCCAAGTCAATCCAAGTAAAGGAATGGGCCAAGGCAGTCGCAATGTAGAAGAAGGATGCATGATGGGCTCCTCGCTCGACTGTTCTCTTCATCTGCCCTAACAAGTAGTCGGTGGGAGAAGAAGGGTATCCCTTGTAGGCGCGCTCGAGAAGGAAAAGCTCCGATTTGTTCACTTTGTTAGCTTCATCTTTTCCGGAGATATTGTAAGCGATGAAACGATGCACGAGAAGCAGGGCCGGGTCGGCAATTTGGATACTCTTTCCGGTATAAGTGGGGACCGAGGTAATGGCCTGCCATGCCGCATTCTTGTCTATTTTGTCGGGGATTGCCCTCTGAGCATCATCAATGGGGAATTCGAAGCACACCTCGAAAGATTCTGCGTTGATCCGAGCTTCCCTGCCTAAAAGCCGACACGTGTAGATACGCCCATTCGAGTGCTTCTCAAAAGTGCATAGCATCTCTAGGCCAAGGGACGTCGAATATCCGAAGTCTTCTTGTGCGATAGTCCACAATCCCAACAATTTCAAATACTTCTTCACATCGTCGTACACCCCCAACTTCCTAACTAGAGACCAATCAAAGGGGCGGGGATACTCAAATTCGTGTTTGCGAAAGGCGAGAAGCCGTTTACCTTCCTTGTGACTGTAGATGGGGAATTCGGCACCGTAAGTATCCCGGAGGTCGGTCCGACGATTCGCCGGGGGCTGCTGTGGTGCCCGAGGAGGGGCTGGCTGTTCATTGTCGGAGTCGGAAGCCACGGTGGATGGACCTTCGTCGGTCCGAGCCTTCTTTGAAGCCGTAGCCTTCCTCTTGCTTCGAGCGTTAGCCATATCGAAAGAGTTCACGGGACTGCCGTGGACTAAGTCGAGGAGCGGAACGGTCACGGGATTGCCGTGAAATAGTCGAGAGTCGGGATTGCCGTGAAATAGTCGAGAGTCGGGATTGCCGACTTCGGAATTGAATCGGAAAAACGTCGAACTAACCGGACGTTCACGGGATTGCCGTGAAATAGAGTCGAAGCCGGGAATGGGGGCTGTCGGAGTGCTCACGGGACTGCCGTGAGGTGTAGTGTTCGCCGGCGGTGGTTCGGTGGTGGGCTGCTCCGAGGACGGCTGCTTGGAGGCGGCGGCTGAGCAAGCTGAGAGTTGGGGCAGGGGTTTCGGATGCGGCTGTCTGAGCAACGGCGAGGGTGGTCGGAACTGGTGGTGATTGAACGATGTGGGTCGACGGCGGCGGTCTGAGCAGTGGTGAGTCGACGGCGGCGGTCTGAGCAGTGGTGAGGGAGGCGGACGGCGGCGGAAGTGATGGTGATTCGCAGCTGCTCGCGGCGGTCGGGGTTGACGGCCGAGCAGGGCTGATGGAACGGCGGTGGGCTCGGCCGGAGTTGGGTGGTGCGATTCGGTCCAGGCGGCGATGGATTGCTGCGAGGACGACGGCCGGAGCAGGCGGATGGAACGGCGGTGCGCTTATGGTGAACTGGAGGTGGTGATTGATGAGGATGATCGTTGCCGGAGTTGAGGTGGAAGATCGACGATGCTCGAATTTCCTGCAAGAAAGCAAAGAGTGAAAGGGAGGCGGATGTGAATTAGGGCATCTCCCTCTTAATCAATTTCAGAAATAAAAAAATTTAATTAATTAAAAAAAAAATTTTTTTTTTTTTATATTTCAGGGGGAAGCGAGCGCTCCCCCACACCAGGCGATCGCCTGCTCAAAAAATCGCCCTCCCTGGAATTGCACCAGGCGATCGCAGACAAGGAGGGCGATCGCCCGCGACGAGCCTCAAGCGCTCGCTTGAGGAGGGGGCGACCGCTTGCTGGAAATTCCAGAATCCTGGAATTTGGACGATGCGAGCGCTTCGTGGCTGGGCGATCGCCTGCTCCGAGCTGAAATCCGAGCCGTCTCTTTTTCACCGTGTGATCTTTTCTCCCGTTCCCCCGTCATGTAAAGGCACAAACTAGCTCGATTTACGTCGTGAGCTTGACGTCCGTGGGTAGGCCCCCACGTGGCACTCATTTTTAAAACCGAGAGAGCAATACGGTCCGTGGACTAGTCTCCACGCGACGCTCGTTTCGAGTCCCGAGCCGGACTAACGTGATCTAGTCATAAGAGACGTCACCGAGTAGAATCGACTCTACTCCGAACTTAATTTTGTCTCCCTCCATGTAAGGTTCGACGTACGGCTTTACCCGGTGCCCGTTAACTAGCATCGCTCCTCTAGTCTTCGGGTTATAAAGCTTGACTACTCCATAGGGAAACACCTCCATTATCTCGTACGGTCCACTCCATCTTGATTTGAGTTTCCCGGGAAACAACCGGAGCCTCGAGTTGAATATGAGTACCTTCATCCCGGCGGTTAGTTCCTTGTTCTTAATCCTCCTATCATGAGTCACCTTCACCTTTTCTTTATAAAGACGCGCATTCTCGTAGGCTTCGTGGCGCATCTCGTCAATCTCGGACAACTCTAAGGCTCGGGCACCTCCGCCTTCCATTAGATCCATGTTGGTAGCTTTGATTGCCCAATAAGCTCGGTGCTCGATTTCCACCGGCAAGTGACAATGCTTCCCGAACACGAGGCGATAAGGACTCATTCCGAGGACCGTCTTGTATGCGGTGCGATAAGCCCATAAAGCCGAGTTGAGTCTCTCCGACCAATCCTTGCGGGAAGGTTTCACGGTTTTTTCTAGGATCTCCTTTACTTGGCGGTTACTTGTTTCGGCTTGCCCGGACGTTTGTGGATGATAAGCCGTGGCTATTTTGTGGTTGATGCCGTTCTTGACCATCAACTTCTCGAAGAGCTTGTTGCAAAAGTGCTTTCCGCCATCGCTGATAATGGCCTTCGGGAAGCCGAACCTAGAAAGGATATTCTCCTGCACAAACTTAAGCACCACTTTAGCATCACAAGTCCTAGTGGGGATTGCTTCAACCCACTTGGACAAATAATCAACACCTAGCAATATGTACTCAAAACCAAAAGACACGGGGAAGGGTCCCATAAAGTCAATACCCCAAACATCAAAAATTTCAACCGCTAAGTTGATATTTAAAGGCATTTCATCTCGCTTACCAATATTCCCCATGCGTTGGCACCGGTCACAAGCTTTGCAATAATCAATTGCATCACGGAAAAGAGAAGGCCAATACAAACCTGATTGGAGCACCTTGTGGGCTGTTTTATGGCCCCCAAAGTGACCTCCACTCTCGTCATAGTGGCAACACTTGAGCACATCAGCTTGTTCCTCCTCCGGAAGGCAACGGCGAATCACCTCATCTTTCCCGAACTTGTAGAGGTAGGGGTCCGACCAGAAATACTCCCGGGACAAATTCTCGAACCTCGCCCTTTCTTGAGAGGTCATCCCTTCTCTTAGAGCTCCTGCAACCAAAAAGTTCACAATATCCGCGTACCAAGGTACCAGAGTCATAGCCATAGCAAGCTCATAAGGGAAAAAGTCGGGGATCGAACCATCAATACTATCACCTATAATCTCGGGGGGTGGCTCTAGCCTAGACAAGTGATCGGCTACTACGTTCTCGCACCCCTTCCTATCCTTAATCTCTACATCGAACTCTTGAAGTAATAGGATCCACCTAATCAACCTCGGTTTGGCTTGAGCTTTAGCTAGCAAGTGTCGTAGGGCTTGGTGATCACTATGGACGATGACTTTAGAACCTATGATATAGGACCTAAACTTATCCAAGGAAAACACTACGGCTAACAACTCTTTCTCGGTGGTGGTATAGTTGGTTTGGGCGCTATTTAACGTCACGCTAGCGTAATAAATAACCCTAAGCAACTTATCCACTTTCTGACCAAGAACCGCTCCTACCGCTGAGTTAGACGCATCACACATAATCTCAAAGGGCAACTCCCAATTAGGTGCTACGACTACCGGGGCTGAGGTAAGCTTCTCCTTAAGTGTATTAAAAGCTACTAGACACGACTCGTCGAACTTAAACTCAACATCTTGCCCTAGTAAATGACACAAAGGTTGGCTAATCTTAGAGAAATCCTTAATGAACCTCCTATAAAACCCGGCGTGCCCAAGGAAGCTACGGATGCCCTTAACACTAATGGGAGGGGGTAGTCGCTCAATAACCTCTATCTTGGCTCTATCAACCTCTATCCCCCGACTAGACACCATATGTCCTAGTACTATCCCACTCGTCACCATGAAATGACTCTTCTCCCAACTCAAGGTAAGACTACTCTCAATGCACCTCTTAAGGACTCTATCGAGCTTACCTAGACAATCATCAAAAGAAGAGCCAAAAACAGAAAAATCGTCCATAAAGACTTCCATGAAGTTACCTATCATCTCGGAGAAGATGGACATCATACACCTCTGGAAAGTTCCCGGTGCATTGCATAAGCCGAAAGGCATCCTCCTCCATGCATAGGTACCAATGGGGCACGTGAAAGTCGTCATCTCCTGGTCCTCCGGTGCTATCGCCACCTGGTAATAACCTGACAAACCATCAAGAAAACAATAAAATGCATGACCTGATAGTTTATCAAGTAATTGATCAATAAAGGGAAGAGGGAAATGGTCCTTTCGGGTGGCGGCATTTAACTTCCGATAGTCTATGCACATTCGCCACCCCGTAGTAATACGAGTCGGAAGGAGCTCCCCTTTCTGGTTCTCCACGACGGTGATGCCTCCTTTCTTTGGGACCACATGAACCGGACTCACCCATCGGCTATCGGCAACGGCATAGATCAGCCCCTCGTCCAGGAGCTTGTAGATCTCCGTCCTCACGACTTCCATCAGAACCGGGTTGAGTCGCCTCTGCCCATCTCTCTTAGGGATCGATCCCTCCTCTAAAATGATCCGGTGCATACACACCGAGGGGTCGATACCACGGATGTCTCCGAGACTCCACCCAAATGCTTTCTTGTTCTGCTTTAGTATCGCCACGAGCGCTTCTTCATCCTCGGCTCTCAAAGTGGCTGAGATGATCACGGGTTTTTGTTCCCCGTCTTCCAAGAAAACATATTTGAGATGGCTCGGTAACGGTTTCAACTCCACCTTATTTTTCGGAGCCTCGATCTCGGCTTCTTGTGAGCTAGGTCGCACAAAGGTGGGGTCCGTTAATTTTCCTCTTCTCCGTCCAGTACCTCGGGGCTGCTCTCCTCCACGAATGCGGCTTCAACTTCGTCATCAACGTGGTCGACGAAGGAGCAATTCTCCACGTAAAGGGCAGCGGGAATGGCCTTCCCCGTTCGGACGGAGAACGAGACTTTCTCGCCAAGAACGGTCATCTCAAGCGCACCGTTCTTCACATCGATCACCGTATTAGTGGTGGCCATGAACGGTCTTCCCAAAAGAATGGCGTGATCTCGCCCATTCTCGGGAACTTCTCCAACGTCGAGTACCACGAAATCCACGGGTACTATCAATCCTCCGACCTGTACCAATATGTCTTCCACAATCCCCTTGGGGTATCGAATCGATCGGTCGGCAAGCTGGAGGCACATACGAGTGGGCTTGAGATCGCCCAACTCCAACTTCTCGTACACGGCGTACGGCATCAAATTTATACCCGCTCCCAAGTCGAGCATCCCGGACACTTCCTTGCCATTCCCAACGGCAATCATTATGTTGAAACTCTCGGGGTCTCTTTGTTTCTCGGGGAGCTGGTGCTGAAGTATCGCACTCGCCACCTCGGAAACTACAACCTTCTCGTTGTCGATGAACTTTCTCTTCCTCGAAGCGAGGTCCTTGAAGAATTTGACATAGGACGGGATATTTCGAATGATGTCGAGGAGAGGGAGATTCACATTCACCTTAGATAAGAGCTTATAAACCTCCGAGAACTGCTGATCTTGTTTCTCGTTCCTCAACCGATGCGGGTACGGTGGCACGGGAGGTCTGTAAGGATTATCGGCCTTGTGTAAGGCTGCCCGACTCGTCTCGGGTGCTGGTATCGGATTTTCTACCGGTTTCTCCACCGGCTTCGCCAACGGTTCTTCGATCGGGACTCTCTCCTCGGCTTCTTCCGGAGCCGGAATGTCCTCTTCTACTTCCTCGGTTGGCATTTCGACGTGATTATCAATGACACGTCCGCTCCTAAGCACTGTGACCGCCTTAGCCTGATACGGTTGGCTCGGAATCCGATCCTTCTGATTAGCCTGTGCCATCTCATTCATTCGGCTAGCCATCTGCCCAACCTGCGTCTCGATCCTCTTGATCGCCGCATTCTGGTTAGTCATGTTGCTCTCCACCCCATCTATCTTTTGTTGGTTATTATTCAAGATGGCCTGAGTCGCGGCCATGAAGGATGCGAACTTCTCGTCTAAATCTGAAATCTTTGGTGGCACGTGCTGTGGCTGAGGTGGAGGTGGGTGGTATGACTGATGTTGCTGCTGGTACTGGGGCCGCTGATAATTTTGATTATTATGCCAATTCTGGTTCCCGGCATTCTGGTATCCCTGATTCTGAGGTCGGTTCTGGTTATTGAAGTTCGTCTGAGAACCTTGCCCCTGAGTCTGTGGCTGATCTTGCTTCCACGAGAAGTTAGGATGGTTCCTCCAGCCCGGGTTGTAAGTGTTAGAGTAGGGGTCATTCCTCTGGTTGCCCTGCTGATTGTACCCCTGCATCGCGTTCACCTGCACCTCTGGACCGTAGTTCGGGTCCATCATTTGGGGTGGAGACGGCATGCTCTGTCCACAAGTGCTGGAGAAATGGCCAATCTCCCCACATAAGCTACACGGCTCCACGTGATAGATCTGCCTCTTAGGTTGCTCCTCAGTAGTCTCCAACATCTGGACTTTCTTTGTCAGGTCGGCAACCTGTTTCGCCAACTGGGCATTCACATTCCCCTCGGGTCTGGCGTAGCTACTGCTTCCCCTTGAGCTCGTTTGTCTCGACTCAGCTGATAGTGACTTGAAGATCTCCGTCATCTCGTCACTGTTCCGACCACTGATATTTCCGCCAGCTGCGGTTTTCACCTCTCTCTGGTCCTCTCTGCTCAAACCCTTGTAGAAGAATTGGATGACCGAGGTGGGCGTGAGGTCGTGGTGTGGGCATTGCCTTAATAGGCTCCGGAATCGCTCCCAAGCCTCATGAAAGTACTCCCCCGGTTCCTGCTCGAAGGCGCATATCTGACCTCTCAAGTCGAAGGTCTTCTGCTGAGGATAGAACCGAGTAATAAACTCTCGGTACATGTCCGTCCAGGTAGTGATCGAGTCTGGCTCCAAGGATAGCAGCCAGTTCTTCGCTCTATCTCTCAAGGCATACGGAACACATTTCAACCGGAGCTGATCATCATCCAGTGCTCCGATGGGGAAGGCCTGCAATGCTGTGTAGAACTCCCTGATGAAGTTGAGGGCATCCTCGTTAGTGGTTCCGGAGAACTGAGGAAGCTGAGCAAGATGGTGTGCCTTGAGGTCGTATCTCCGGGCGGCGTCACTCAGGACGATGCATGAGCTAGCTCCGTCGATATGCGGATGAGTCAGATCTCCAAAGAGGGGTGGCTGGACACGGTTTCCGTTGTTCCCGTTGTTCCCGTTATTGCCGTTATTCCCGTTGTTTCCGTTGTTCCCGTTACGGTTTGCGGCGTCACGGAGTTCTTCTTCGTTCATGGTTAAGGTTTCGGTCTCGGGTTCGGAATCGGTAGTGGTGGAGTCAGACGAGGAGTCTTCGCCTAACTTCGTGCACCGACTGATGCTCTTGCGTCTGTTGATGTTTTCTATCACGGGTGCAAGCTCGGTATTAGCTCTTCGTGTACCTACCATGCACCAACAAAGACAAACAAACAATCAAACGTACCTGCACCAAATAAGTAAATAAAAAAAGAAAAAATAAAAAGAAATTGTTGCAAACACCTAAACACTAATACAAGTGCCTAAAGTGTTCCCCGGCAACGGCGCCAATTTGATTAAAGTCGTTTTGTAGCGTCACAAATCAAATAAAATAATCGAACTAGTTGCTAAAGCAACTCGCCCGAGTCGATCTCTCGAGGAACACTACTATCGGCGTAAAAGCGTTTATTCGTTTGCAACTAAGTAAAGAAAAGAAATAGCATAATGCATGAGTTGATTTGGTTTTTGTTTTAATCTAAAATTACCTAGGGAATTTGAAAAGACGAGAAAGTACGTACGAAAGCGAGAAATAGTAATTTTAAATCAAAGGAAGATGAACTAGGGTTTCGGGAATTTCAATTCTATACTTCGGTTATGAATTCGATTTTATCAAATAGAACGAATACGTCCGTCGCCGGTTGGCACCAATTCAATATCGAAATTTGAATTCAAATCCTAGTAGGAAGAATCGATCAACCCTAACCCTAGGCAAGGAATTTAGCTATGCATGATTTTAAATGAAGAACAATTAAAGTGTTGAAAAGATGAATTCATAAAATCGATTTCCGGAAAATAAAAAAAATGAAAATAACCAAACAATTAACCGAAAAAGAACAAGCAATGAAAAGTAAAGAAATCTTACTACGATTAATATCCAAGAACAAGCATAGGCACCCGTCGGAGGTTAATCCAACTTTTGCCGAGATTCGATTACAAGAAAAATCCAAGATGCAAAGCGTGAATTCAAAAACTCAAAGCTAAGAGTTCCCGACGTTCCCTCCCAAGTCAGAAAACCAAAGTCTAAAAAAGTGTCTCCAAAACCCTAGGTTCAAATCCCAATAAGTAGTATCGAAAACGGGTCAAAACGCGGGTCAACGCTGAAGAGGAGGGGCAGGCGATCGCCTGGGACAGCAGGCGATCGCGCGCGTCAGTGGGCAAGCGAGCGCCTGGTATGGTGTGCGATCGCCTGCCAGGAAAAACGGACTTCCTGGAATCGGAGCAGGCGATCGCTTGGCAGGGGGGGGCGGTCGCCTGGTGCCAAATGCAGACTCCCTGGAATCCTGGCCATGCGATCGCTTGGGGGCCTGGGCGGTCGCCTGCTTCTGGCTGCACCGACTTCGCTTCGACTCGACTCGTTCTAGCTCCTTTCTTCGTCCTTTTCGACATTCGCAAGCTCACGTACCTGCAAACTCAACAAACGCATCAACGTACCAAAGCCACGAGAAATAAACCAAGAAACAACTAAGATGAACGACTCACACACAAATGGACATAGAAAACCGACACAAAATCACCGACATCAGGACTCTCCCATGGGTAACCAAATAGCGGCCTCAGAGGCAGCGGAAGTTTTGGTATAGCTCCGAGATAATCTCTGGGACTTAGAGGTGATTCTTAATTTGCCAAAGGCTATGTGAATAGCGGTGCGATGGCAAATGGTAAGAAATCACAAGTCCATAAGTGTAAGATAAAACATAGAGCAAGTACCACCTGATACGAATCATCGTCAGGGAAGACGACGCTGTAGTCACCAAGATAACTTCAGAGCGGCAACCTAGATTGCTCATTCACATGGTACTTCTTGGAAGTACAGTTTAAGCACGTGATGAGTATGGGAGTCGGGAGTTTGGAGGAAATGACTAGACCTTAGTACAAGTGGGAGATTGTTGGAGTTGTGTACTTAATGTCTAGATTTAAGTAACGGAAACTCCCGATCCATTGCCATTAATCTATTTAATTAAATAAACAATTATTTGCGTTTAATTATTTATAATTAAATATATGCAAATTATAGTCCTAGATTATATACGTTGTAGTTAGTATGGTGTGCGTCGTCACACGGAAGATCATACTATCGGTTAATCGTATATAATCGAACAGTTGCTCACGACCTAGATGGACATGGACCAATCCATCGGTATAGTCGTTGTGTGAGAGAGAAAATAATCTGTCTTGATTATTTTATCACACTTGTACACTTGGTGTATTGGGCGGATCGTTTGAGATTTATCGATTAGGATTGCCGGCGATAATCGATTTAAATCTCAGTGTATTTTATTCTCAATCCCCGATACTATTGCGGGTGTGTATATTTAATATAAGTGACTTTGATTTTCCAAAGGAATTAACCGATTTAATTATTAGGTTAATTACCGGTTAAGTTGGGTCGCTATATTTTATATATGACATGCCGTGAATGCTTGACGGGAAAGTGTATCCCGTAAGGGTTGATAATATCCCCGAGATGAGTTCATAAGGAATTATTATGTAAACCCTGCAGGTGGATTTGTTCCGCATAATAATTAAGGTTGAATGGTACTAGTCTCGGATATAAGAGATGAATAAATTAATTAGCAATAAATTAATTTTATTCATGGATATTTAAATCTTAAATACACGGAATAAATAATACTACCGGAGAAATATTATTTGATATAATATGGTTTAATATTGGGAGTGCAATTAATTTTATATAGTGGAAAATAGAATTAATTAATATTAATGGATTAATAGATTTGGGCTTGGGCTCAATTTAATCATTAATATTGGAAGCCCAATATTCCACCTCCTTAAGATCCCCTACGTAGCCTATAAAAGCACTACATGGTCTTCTCTATTCTCATAACTTGAAGATCACAATTCTAGAGAGAGAAAGTAGAGAGGGAGATCCATGGAGTTCGGAGGATCGTCGCCCACCCGACGTTCGAGCTAGTGCAAGGAATACGTGGAAAGGTCTCAAGGTCTTCATAGATCTCGTTTCTCCGTACAACGAGAACAAAGGTAAAATCGTTGAACCCACTCGATGATTTAATCGTTTATTTATCGTAATTATATTGTGAACGTAAGATCCAAAAGACGAACCCCATGACGAGGTCGAACCGGGCGGTGGTGGTTGGACCACCGGACCGCCGGCGGCTCGACGACTCGGCTGGACGGGACGTGAGAGGCGTGAGCCTCGGCTGGACGCCGAGGGCTCGATCGCACGGGCTCGGCTGCGAGCTACGGGTTTTCCCGTAGCGGATTCGCGGGCTGTCCGAGCCCTCCCCGTGCACGATCAGCGGGCTGCTGCGAGCAGCCCCGCACGCACGCACGGGACTTACAGCGGGCTGATGCGAGTTGTCTCGCACGCCCAGCCGCTTGCACGGCGCGATCGCCGCTCGCGCGGGCTGATCGTCGCTCGCGCGGCTGGACCGCCGCTCGCGCGGCGGCGGCTGCTAGGGTTGATCGCTAGCCACGGTTTAGCCGTGGCTGGAGGGCGATCAACCGGGACATGGCTGGGCAGCCCTAGGCGGCTGCTACGAAACGCCGCGAGCCCCATGCGGGGGCTCGATCGAACAAGCCACGGCTTGTCCGTGGTTAGGGTTTTGTTGGGCTATCCCCGTGGTGGTTCGTGGCGGGTTTCCGGCAACCGGGATTTCGTTTGGAGTTGTCGTTCCGCAATTTTAACAACTCCGGAAATTCGATCTCCAAAGAATATCGATCGGAATTAATTAGATAATTTATTTTATTTAAATTTATTAATTCCGGGATGTCGATTTCCAACACTATGTACCTTAGGATTGGTGCTCGCCAGTCCTCACCGGTCACGGGCAGAATTGGCAGTTGTTCTGCTCTTCGATCTACCGAGGGATTCAATAACTTAGTCAACATGATTTTTGAAAAATCTGCCTGTGAGTTATGTTCCCTCGGGATCTGTTCAATTACTATCTCTGGGATCTTTTTACAAAGTGATCCTACCAACTCTAGGTATTTGATCATTTGTTCTCCCTTGGCTTCATACTCACCAGTTACATGGTTTACAACCAATTGGGAGTCCATGAATATAATTAATTTTTTCACACCTACGGCTATGGCTAATTCTAGTCCCGCGACGAGAGCTTCATATTCAGCCTCATTATTCGACGCAGGGAACTCGAATTTAACCGCCTGGGTGATAGAATCTCCCTCGGGTCCAAGTAGTACTATACCGGCCCCCGAGCACGCTGTGGTTGCTGAACCGTCCACGTACAGTCTCCACGCGCGTGATTGATTATTGGACTTTTCCGGGAACGTCAGTTCCACGATAAAATCGGCCAACACTTGGGCCTTGATTGCTGTCCTGGGGCTGAAGGTTATGTCATATTGACTTATCTCCAAAGCCCACTTCAGGAGTCTCCCGGTGACATCGGACCGGTGCAATACTTGCCTTAGCGGCATGGTTGTTAAAACCTCTACGGGGTGCTCAAAAAGATACGCCCGGAGTTTTCTCACTGCCACTATCAGGGCATAAGTGAGTTTTTCTAACGGTGTGTACCGTACTTCTGCTTCATGCAGGACTTGGCTCACGAAGTACACGGGGAGATGTTTTATTCCGTCTGCTCTCGTCAGAACTGCACTGATGGCATGTTCCGACGCGGCTAGGTACAGGAACAACTTTTCCCCGAGCTTCGGAGCCACAACCACTTTGGGACTGGATAGATACTCTTTGATTTGCTTGAAAGCTTCTTGAGCATCTTTTTTCCAGTGGAATTTATTTCCTTTGATGGATGCAAAGAAAGGACGGGTTTTATCCCCCAAACAGGAGACATACCGGCTCAGGGCTGCCAAGCAACCTGTTAGGCGCTGCACACCCTTGATATCCCGGGGTTCCCGCATATCCAGTATGGCTTTGATCTTGGCCGGGTTGGGTTCAATCCCATGTTCCCCGACTACATGCCCTAGGATCATACCTTTCCTGATCCCGAAATTGCATTTTTTGGGATTCAGTTTCATATTGTAGTGCCCCAGAATCTTAAAGACTTCTGCAAGGTCTTTTATGTGATCCGCTTCATTCTTGCTTTTCACAATGATATCATCGATATATACTTCAACAGTTTTACCGATTAAATCTGTAAACATCATGTTTACTAACCTTTGATATGTGGCCCCGGCGTTCTTTAAACCGAAAGGCATTCTTTCCCAGCAAAACACCCCTTTCTCCGTGTAGAACGCCGTGTGCTCTATATCGTCTGGGTGCATCGGAATTTGATGATAACCTTCCTTAGCATCAATTGTTGAAAATATAGCATGACCTGTCAAATTATCGACAAGGTGATCAATGTGTGGCATCGGAAAGTGGTCCTTGGGACATGCATTATTCAGATCGGTAAAATCTATGCATAGTCTCCAGGCGCCTACTGTCTTCGATACCATCACAACATTGGATAACCAGGTGGCATCGCTCGAGGCTTGCCTCACCAGTTTATTCTCAATCAATTTGTTTACTTCCCCGGCCAGTGCTTCGCACTTCTCCGGCCCCATTTTCCTTCGCCTCTGGGCAATAGGTTTTTTCTTTGGGTCGATCTTTAACCGATGGCATGCATGTTTGGGATCTATCTTTCCCAAATCCGCACTTGACCAGGAGAAAGTACTCTGATTTTCCCTGAGGAAATTTATCAGTCCACTTCGAGTGTGCTCTAACATATGCGTACCCACGAGTACTTGCTTATGAGCTTGCTCGGGATCCAACACTATGGAGTCTAAGTTTTCGACCACTTCCATGGCAGTTCCTTTTCGGTGTTTGGTTCCCGTCCTGGGATCATAATCCTCGTGCTCTGGCCCCAGCCGGTCCTGATTTTGGTCGGTGGAAGCTGTTCCCGCACAGGGATCTTGCCCTGGGGAATTTGCTTCCTTCCCCGGAACCAACTCTTGGATCGCTCCGGGCCCCACGGTATTTATGTCATCAGGAACCTGGGTTTCCACACCTGTAATAGTAACTTCAGCCACTCGGGACTTTTTGTTTTGCTCATCCTGTGAGTCTTTGGTTTGCTCATCCTGTGAGTCTTTGATATTTTCCTCCAGTCTTTCCTGGGGATTATCATTTGCATTTATAGCTAAGTTATCAAGATCACAGAAATACAAAATACACTTCTTCGCCATTAGTAGGTCGCCTCTAACGGTGCCAACCGCACCGGAGGGAGTAGGGAATTTTACACAATAGTAGTAGGATGAGGCTACCGCTTCGAAAGCGTCCAAAAAGGGCCTACCTAAGAATGCGTTATAGCCGCTCTCCCTATCTATTATTACAAATTCCAAGTTCCTAACCAACATCAGACCTGGATTATTGACATCTTTCAGCTCCACCGGCAGTACGATCTTGCCATATGGATGTACCACGTCGTTGCCAAAACCTTTGAGTATCAGATCGCACGGTGAGACATAACGGGCCAGCTTACCCATCTGATCCAGGGCATTCTTATACAGAACATTGCAGTGAGCACCGTTGTCAACCAAAGTGCGAGACACATCGATTCCCAGGATCCTCGCCCTGATTACCAGGGGTTCATCCCTCGGGAATTTGGCCTCAGCTCGATCCCGTGGCGTGAAAGATATCACCACAGAGTCACATATTGTTGCACTCTGCGAAGGCGCAGTAGCCATCAGAACTTCCCACATAGCAAAGTCTCTTTTGCGTTTCCGCTTGCTGTCCTCAGTTAAGGGCCTGACACCACCAATCATCATAACTTCCTGGGTACCCGGAGGTCCCGGAATATTTTGATTCTGGCCCGGTGCAGCTGGTGGAGGGCCCTGGGGATTCTGACCCCGTGGCTCATTCCCTACAGCCCCGGGACGGGGGAGGTACTGCCACAGTTTTCCCTCATTGAACAGCCTCCACAGTTGCCTCAGTAACTGACGACACTGGTTTGTTGAATGGCCGTGTTTCTCATGGAAATCACACCATAGGTTCGGGTTCAACTTCTCTTGGGAGTGTTAATAGGCGGGGGCCTGGTTAACACATCTACCCTCTGAGTCAGGAACACCTGCAAAATGGCCTCTGGGCCTTACCAGTTTCACGCCGAATATTGGCTTCCAGTTCCCTTATTTCATCCATTCTGGGATCAGTACCGGTTTTCACACCGGATTTCTTTCCAATATAGTTTGGCCTTTCCTCTGAAGAGAATGGGGCCTTCTTTTTGGTTTCGCCCAGGCCCCGTGGGGTCCTGGTCAACCTTTGATATGCTACCTCCGCGGCAACTTTCACACGAAATTCCTCATAGGATTTTGGATAATTTTTCATCATTGATTTGAACAACTTTGAGTTTCTTCTCAAACCGGTCATGGCGGTATGGAGTTTTAAATTCTCATTTAAATCCTCTCCGCCAGCCAGGAGAATTTCCTCAACTCGCTCCACATACCTTTCATCCGACTCCTCATCATCCTGTTTTATCCCGAGAAGACGTTGGCTCTGTTCCAGTTTCACAGCCTTAGAGGCAAAATGCGTCACGAACCTTTGCACCAAATCATCGAAACATTTAATCGAGTGGGCAGGGAGGCCCGCGTACCATTTGTGGGGAACATCACCCAACGTAAGGGGAAAAAGTCTACAGCGCGTCGCATCAGTTGCGCCGCGGCCGGACATGTAAGACCTGAACCTACTCAAATGAGTCTCTGGATCAGTTTTACCGTCATAGACTAAGGATGGCATGGGAAGGATTTCAGTTTGCATGGATGCATGTTCAACTTCTGGGGCCAGGGGTTCATTTTTGTAACCTGAAGGTACATGCACACCCTGTCCCTCATTCATTCGTCTCTCCAACTCAGCATATTTCTGCTTCAGATCTACGATCTCCGGGTCCTCCGCCCTGACCCTTGGGTCACTGGCACAGGAGAACCCTCCCGATACCGATGCATGTCACTCTGGCTGCCTCTCCTTCGACGATCCGTCGAAGTGGCCACAGATTCAGCATTTCTGTTTAGATCTATTACCGGATGCTTTTTTCGCTCTCTCCTGTGGAGGCGTTTGACCTTCTCTGGAGCCACAGTTGTGGCATGTCCAGGTGTCATAAAAGCACCGGTTGCATGTTTCAATGGAGTTGTCAAAACGTATTTTCTGTGCATAAGAGCATGCACGACTTCATCAATTTTTTCTGGAGTATCCAGATTTCCGAATTTGATTGGGGGCGGAGCCACTACGGGCGTCGACGGCCCACCCAAATCATACGGGTGCAAACGACGAGCACGGCGGCGAGAACGATGACGGCGAATAGGAACTCTAACCTGAGAATCAGAATGCAGATCGGGTTCTGCATGGCCGTCGGCGGGGCTTTCCTCATCAACAATCTGGATTGGCGGCGGTGGTGCGTCTCGGTCAACGGGTTCTGGGTCTGCCTCAACCGCCGGAGCGTTGGGATCCTCGATGACTGCCTTGCCCATGACGTCGCGCCACCTGCCGGAAACACCAGAGTCGTCGGATGCCGTCGCGCCTTCTCTCTCGTCCGCCATATTTGTCGCCGGTTGAACCTCTTTTTCCGATGCGTAAAACCTGATCTCCTTCTAGCGCCACTGTTCGGACCCTTTTTCACTCAATTCATATATTACTGGAATGGGGGGTTATAGAATAGGGTACCAACAGACATTTATTTGTTAGGACAAGTTATAGATCGGAAAATGTATGTTGCCGGAAATCTGGAAAATGGGGATGAACATCATCGTGTTCTTGATCTTTTATTTCCTTACTTATAGTATTTGGAAATTAAAAAAGGTGAAGCCCTTTTCTCCTCTCTCTTCCCTCTCTTTTATACTAGTAGTATGCATGAGCATGCAAGTTCTTCTTATGCCACCTATTAGCCTCCTATCACATCTAATCCCACTAATGAAGACTTTTAAGTCATTACATTAAATACCCACTAATTTTGTCTTCCACTTGCTGCATGTCACCAGAGGCGCACCGCCTCTTGCCTGGAGTCTTATCTGACTGATCCCCTAGTCTGACCCGGGGCTGTCTTCCTGGAGCTACTGTTGAGCTTGCCTGGTACTGACTTTATACATGACTTCAATTCTGACTTTTGTCCGCCGTTTGACCATCTCTTTGATGACGTGGCTCCGGTCGTCTGGACACGTGTCGGTGTTGAATTTTTATGGTGTAACAGCTTCGTCGGGGAATTACACCAACATCACCACAAATCTTACCACTCGGCTATGCCTCAAAAAGCTTACATACTATAAATTACATCAAACATGCGTAGTCTTTGCAAATAATAAATTTTTCATAATTGAGATAACGGTTAATAATGAGATTAATATGAATTTACAAATTTAAGTGAGAGTTCGATTATTAAATAAAATAATTTGTTAGTTCATTAATAATTTTTTTGCCGAAATACGTTGGAGATTAAATAAAATTTTAGATTATTTCAAATAAAAAAATCACATGCATCGCACGTGCAGTGATACTAGTTATAAATAAGAGGTAATTGAAAGTATGAAGAACTTTCTTGAGAAGATGAAATATACTGTAAGATACTATGGTAATAAAAAAGTTGTCACTTTTTGGTAATAAACACCGTCACGATTTTGATTCTTGAATAAACAACTTCTTCTATCCAATTATTTTATTTATTATATAAATAATTATAATAATGGTGTGAGAAAACAAGACACTGTCTGCAACCCTTGTCTTGCTAGTTGCTACCTTATGCCATCATTTTAATTTTTATGAGAAATATCCTACAATATGCTACAGATAATGCCCCTGCTTACATTTTATTATTATCATAAATATAAGAGCATCTCACGTTGTACTTATTTTTTAAGTATACCAATTTGTATCACATTATATACCAATTTATATCACATTATTCTCTAATATCATTATAAAATATTGCATATATATATTGTAGAAAATTAATTAACAATTACTATATGGAAGAAAAGAACTAGTGTATATATATTGTTGGGATTATTGGGCTAAAAATTAAAACTCATTTTCTTTTTACAAATCTGCATATTAAATTAAAACATCAAAAAAAGAATAGTGAAATAATTAGTTAAAATTAAACAGAAAAAAATGATTTACAGCCATAAGTGCATAATTTATTGTCACCTACATTGAATTTGTACGTTGTATGCAGTTGAGTATAATACTATTAGGACGTACGGATGGAGTCCTCGAAAACAAAGAAAAGATAATGAAATTTAATTGTGCTCAATAAATTATATAGGTGTGTGTCCTCTTATCCATCAAAGGCTTACATTTCATTTCAATATAAATATTTCAATATCATTAAAAATACACAAAAGTAAAAATAAAAAATCGAGCAACCATGACCAATCACATATACCCAAACAAGGAATTGAACTTATTTCAATATCATTAAAAATACCCAAATTATTTTATTAATTAACATATAATTAATTAAATTTTTGTAAATCAAAATTCGGAAATTAAAATTCTCAAATTACCCCAATATTTAAAATTTAGAAAATGTGACAAACAAAACTATAATTTGTCACAGTTTCAAGAGAAAACTTTTGACAGATGTTCATGAACTTTGTGACATATCTTCTTCGAATTTATGACAGCTGTTCGTATAAATTGCGACGGGAATTCATGATTTATTTTTAAAATGTAAATACAAAACGCGACAGATTAGTCGTCGCATAATACAACCATTTTATAGACAACTGGGGCCCACCAAATATATTGCGACAGCAGCCAAACTTGTAACTACGAAGTGAAATTAAGACAAGGACAAAAGCGACGAATGTCATCTGTCGCAATAAATAGCAATTGCGACAGATCCTTCACAAAATTGCCGTCACTTTTACCCTGTTTTCTTGTAGTATGCTGCATATATATGAGCATCGTCCAAACGAATTCAATTGAAAAATCATAAGATTGAAAAACTCAATTAGAGATCAAAGTATGATATTGATATCATCAACTATATACCATTACCCCATTTTCTTAACAACCGTTTAATTGAACGACTCCTTCCCCTCCATAATGAGAGAAAAAACAAAATGGCTAATGTACGACGGACTACCTTACACAATTAAATATATATATATATATATATATTAAATTATAGTATAGAATAGAGTCTATATATATTCCCTCCTTTTCTCGACTAATAATGCCTAAACTTTATTCATCACTCTCTCTTTCTCTCTCACACACACACACAAACTGCGTGTTTCCTTTCAAGGAAATGTAAATTGGCACGTGCGTGAAAATCACACACACTCCAATAACAACTAAAGAAGAATTCGAAGAATCATGAACAACAACAACAATAACAACTCAATCATATTATCATACGACTCCTCGTTTTTCTCTTATTCCTCCTCGGCTCAGCCTCAGCCGCCGGAATCCGCCGCTAAGAGCAACAAGAGGAATCGGGACGGCGGCGGCGGCGGCCACCCGCTGTACCGCGGGGTCCGGATGCGGAGCTGGGGCAAATGGGTCTCGGAGATCCGGGAGCCCCGCAAGAAGTCGCGGATATGGCTCGGCACCTTCCCCACCGCCGAGATGGCGGCGCGTGCGCACGACGTCGCCGCCCTCAGCATCAAGGGCCCCTCCGCCGCCCTCAACTTCCCCGACCTCGCCGCCGCCTTCCCGCGCCCGGCCTCCCTCAGCCCGCGCGACGTCCAGGCCGCCGCGGCCAAGGCGGCCGCGATGGAGAGGTTCGACGTCGTGTTCTCGCCGGCGCCGACGCTGTCCACGTCGTCGTCGGCGTCGTCACTGGCGAACAGCCTGACGACGGCGGCGACGGAGGAGGAGGAGGAGCTGTGTGAGATCGTGGAGCTGCCGAGCCTCGACGGGTCGGGTTATTTCGACTCGTTCGAGCTGAGGAATGATTTCGTGTACGAGGGTTACGCTGACGTGGAGGGGTGGTTGGACCCTCCGCCACCGCCGTGGGCGGATGACGTGGGGTTTTCGAGCTCAGCTTTGTTGTGGGATTATTGATGTGTGAAAATTATACTCTAGTATTATTCCGTAATTGTGATTAATTTGAGGGATTTTTTTCTTGTCCCTTTCCGTTTTTCATTCAAGGGATATATGAATAAATTTCTAGTGATCATTAATTTCATTATTATTATTATTATTATTAATATTATAAGTTTCGTGTTTATAATTATTACTATTAGAGAATACATATGTTACAAAGGTTTGAAGAAAAAATCATTTTGATTTATGTAGATTTGTTGGTTTGTGATAGCTTATCTGCGAGGAATGGATCATATGAATCTGTTTTAAAAGAAGAGGTGCTGCACGGATGATCTGAGTGAGCACAATGATAATGATATATTGATATACAAGCATTGAAGGTGGAATTAGGTTTGCTTGATTAGAGTGTTGAGATTGATATTATGTTATCACATCAACAATAATACTAGTCCGCGCTACTACTACTTTGTTGGCATAGTGAAAATAAGCACTTAGTTTTAAGAAAATATAATATTTTATATATGTGTTAATAATACTCGTTCTTAAGCATTTCCAATGGTGTACCTCATGCTAATGTACAATTTAGTTGACACATCACAAAATAATTATACCTATCAATTTGTACCTCACCATCCCAATGGTTTGAGGTACAATTTTTCACTTTTTATGCATGTGGGACCCATAGTATAAGACACAAAACCAATTTGTACCTAATATCCAATATTAGATACTCAATTTTCTCTTTCCTAATTTGTACCTCCTTCCCCAATGGTATACCTAGGTACAAATTTTGGCCACATAGGATTTGTACCTACCATTGGGGATGCTCTTATAAGAACATCTCCAATAGTATACTTATATATATGTACAATTTGATGACATATCATATGCCACATCAACAATAATTTATACCTATTAATTTGTACCTCAATATACCAATGGTTTGAGGTACAAATTTTTTTCTTTATGCTTGTGGGACCCACATTGCAAGACACAATCAAATTTGTACCTAGTATCTAATATTTGATACTCCTTTTTCTCTCTCTCAAATTGTACCTATCATCCCAATGGTGTACCTAGGTACAATTCCATGCCATGTAGGAATTGTACCTACCATTGGGGATGCTCTAAGAGCATCTCTATTGCTAGATACAATTCCTAGTTGGCACATATTTGTACCTAAGTACACTAATGGTGAGAGAGGTACAATTTAGGAGAGAGAATTTTGAGTATCAAATATTAGATACTAGGTACAAATTGGTTTTGTGTCTCATCTTGTGGGTCCTACATGAATAAAAGTGAATAATTGTACCTCACACCATTGTGAAGGTGAGGTACAAATTATATATGATGTGTCTAATGACATGTCACTAATTTGTACCTATATTTAGGTATACCATTGTAGATGCTCTAAGCATCCCCAATGGTAGGTACAAATCCTATGTGGCCAAAATTTGTACCTAGATATACCATTGGGGAAGAAGGTACAAATTAGGAAAGAGAAAATTGAGTATCTAATATTGGATACTAGATACAAATTGGTTTTGTGTCTTATACTATGGGTCCCACATGCATAAAAAGTGAAAAATTGTACCTCAAACTATTGGGATGGTGAGGTACAAATTGATAGGTATAATTATTTTGTGATGTGTCAACTAAATTGCACCTCAACATGAGTTACACCATTGGAGATGCTCTAATAGATATCGTTTTGACATTTAAAATTATGTTTAATTTAGATGTCATTTTAGAATTTTAATATACTGAAATTACGTCTTCGACGTAGGATACAAACTTTTCGCAATATTGATCTTAAAATCAAACTTCAGCGATTTCAGTTCAAGTGCCCAAAAACCGAAGCCATGTGCGCTGGATCCATTTTCGTGCACACTGCAAACTCAAGTTTCGTAAAACAAAAAGTGGAGAAAAAGTTATGAAATATATTTCATTTCGTTGAAAATAAAACGAAACTATTGCACGTGAGAGTATGGTAGGCAAAATGATCAAAGGTTGTATCCCAAGTGTCGTAACACTCCAACAAATCATAGATCTAGCACTAATGCACATAGAGTTAAATCTCATAACTCTACTATTGGCGCACATCGCAAAAACTACTACACAAACTCTAAACAAAGCTCAGCGCCAACAAAATGCGATTCTAAAAATCTGATTTCTAAATCTCAAAATCGTCAATTGACATCTCGAAAATCCATGGGTATATATAAGTGTAGCCGCACGTGCGAACGTTGAGTCGGTTGCATTCTGATTGGTCACACGCTTGGCTGACGTCAGATTTCCATTGATTACGTCACTTCCGAAGTTTCCGAAATCTTTGATTCTCGAATCTTCGAATCTTGAATCTTTGATTCTTGAATCTTCGAATCTTGAATCTTCAATTTCTTCAATTTCAATTGATAGAGTAGGTGACCAACAAGCCAACCAGTGGCTGTGATCGAACCTAATTTATTATTTAATTAATAAAATTATCAATTTATTTCGAAATTATGAAAGATTATTAATTATGATTAATTAAGGCATATGCTATATCTACTCCTCATGTTGAATCATAGATATAGTCCTGTACAATTACACATGTTGTATGAATTCGGTTTTGTGGAAACCGAGAGATAATTCTATTAACGCAACGTAACTGGTCAAACTCAGTTCCTAGTCGATGGGTTACGCCAATAACAAGGATACCCGGACTTTCCCCCTTGAGACTAGCACTTAGTGTATGTGGGCTAATCTCGAGCCTCGGTGTTGGACATCGACATACTTAAGTGGGTGCTCACTGTTGATGAGTTCACTGAACCCCCTCTCCCTGGAATCTCTAAGTGGTTATCACTGATCGAGTAGAGAATTCCATAATATAGTTGTACACAATTAATCCTTAAGACCCAGACATCACCGTGACTTCATCAGAGGACTAGCTGTATCGTGACATGTCTCTGATTCCCTGGAAAGGGAGTAAGTCAAAAAAGGAGACAATGTTCGTGCAGTTCGAAATCTGATGTGAAGTCTGTGCATGGTAGTAGGGGATCTGATCGCTTGATATAGATCATGGATGTCCAATATGGTTCGTAGTCCCGGAATCTCTGGCCAGAGTTGAACAGTGAGGTGATTAGAGAAATGTGTTTCTCTAGATCAATCACGACTGGATTTTACGAAACCTAGAACGTTCGCAAAGTTATCAAACTCAACAAGAGATCTCGATTAACCAATATCTCTAGTTTGATCAGGACATATGAATCGGAGGGATCGTACTGTACGCTAACTATATTACAAAGTTCTTGCAGGCACTTCATTTGTATCTAGGGAATTAGTGAAGCGTGGCTGCTAGACGCTCGTCACTGATTCGTTGGGCACCGACTTGTTCGGAGATTGAATAATATGATTATTAATCTAAAACTATCGGGAGTAGTTGATATAAGAACAATATGTTGTTCGAATCACAATGTGTTGTGAGCCCACGGCTAGTTATACACCTGAACAATTGAGGGTCACATTCTCGTGTAAACCGATCCTTAAATACGATCATGTATTTATTAACTATTAATTAAGTACATATAGTCGGAGGTCAATATGATTGAATCCGAGATTCATAATTGTGATTAAGAGTTGGAAATATTACTGAGCTAAAGAAAACAGACACGATGGTGTACACTTTTTATTTTGGGAAATTTCCCGATTTAGCAGTACCCCTGAAATGGGCTTTCCGATTTTGTGAAATTGGAAATTTTTATTATTATCTCATATCGATGAGAAAATTAAAACGAGAAAGAAAATATAATTGTTATATTTTTCGGAGATCGAATTGATTGTCAATTTGGGAGAAACGTAATGACGGCTAGTGAATTGAGCCGGCAAGGGTTAATGGATCCGATCCATTAGGATTTGAGCCCAAGTAGCTCTTTTCCTCACCTACCTATAAAAGGAGATCCATAGGCATGAGGAAGAACACACCAAACCTAGAGAGCTCTAACCCTAGTCTCTCCCTCTCCTCTCCCCTCTCTCGTCCGCCGCCCTTCGGCTGCCTCCCTCGGAGGACCGCCGCCGCCCAGCGCCGCCGCCGGCAGCCGCCCACCTCGCCGGAAATTGTTTCCGGCGTCGTTTTTCTGGCCCATTTTTCCCGTCGTATTCTCCCTCTCGTATTTCTAGTGCAATACGCGAGTGTGATTACCTATACGAGGTGAAACCTGATTTGACGAGAGACGCCGGAGGTTCGAACGAGCAACGCCCGAGCGCCGCCCGCGACTAGCCGAGAGCCACCCCGGCTCTCCCCGCGTCGCATCCGCGTGACTTCCGAGGCTCTCCCCGCGTCGCATCCGCTAGATGTAATTAATTTATATGATAAATTTAATTGCCTAGATTTAATTTATGTAGTATGGATGCATGAATTAAATATTTAATTATTTGATAATTAAATTAAATGGTGGATTATTTATTTAATAGATTTGAAAATGAGATTTTCAATAATATTTTTCCGCTGCGTATACATGCACGATCCCCAACATCAATTTCATACTTCAATATAATCTTGGCTCCATTAATCTTAATACTTCATCTTCAATTTATCGTGAAAATCTCTAAGTGTTGAAGCTTCAACATTTCATCGTCTTTATGGCCATTAAAAATTGTTGAAGTAGCAAACTTGAATTCAATCAACATTGGATCCATTCAATCAACATTGGATCCACTTCCAGGTGTTGAGGTGACACACACGAATTTCATGGCAGAATCTGCCCATATAGCATTACCGATATCTTAATTAAATTGGTTAAATTGAAGCCAACCTTTTAAATTAATCAAATCACCATCTAATCATTATATTTCTCTTGAAAAGTATTTTCCTTATCATTATATTTTTAATTTAATTAATCAAAACTCATAATCTCATTATCTATTGTAAACTAATCAATACTCCTACATGAACATTGGAATGGGGGCCTCATATGAAAATATCAAATGAAATTCGTCACTGGCAAAACATAATAAATGTTGCAGATGTCATGGGCAATTAATTTTATTTTAATATTTTAAAAAATGACGCTACAGATAACATTAATATTATATATGGAGATAAATGATTGGTTTATTTTTAATAGTATGGTATAATTCGAACTTCAGTAACCGCCGCCCAATGTTATGAAATACTCGGTTGTGTCTTTTAACTAATTATGTAAGATTTAGGGGCGGGACATTTAAAGGCCAAAGCATAAGAGTATACAAGTTTTGAAGCCTCGTCCATAAAAATGTAAGTTAAGTAGGCCAATTTGAATGAAAAGACTTAAGTGCCTTCAAAAATTATCTTTTCTCACAAAACAACAAATCGAATATTACAAAATAACAAAAAGAATATCAGAAAAATAAAGTTGCCCCACAAAATCAATTTTCGACGTTTGAAATTCACACGCACGACGAGCGCCGCCACGGTGAAACACCAGCCCCGACCGTTATCGTATCAACTATTCAACTCCGTCTCCGACGATCATCATTATGGCAAGCAGTGACACCATGGACAACCCAGACAATCGCGCTCAACCTCCGGTAAGTCCATAACCCTAGCTTTCGAACTTTCGATTATTCGAGCTTTGATGTTTGTAAATCATTCGATTGTAATTTGATATTGGTATATCTTTTCAAGATAGGGTTTTTGTTTCCGACATTTTAAAATGGTTAATGGTTTATTGCTCTCTGCAATTTTTTCGCATGCGTTTGTGTGTCAGTTCTAGTAGACGACGGTTCAACCGTGAGTTTTATCACCGTGTATTATCACGGTAGAGTTTAAGACGGTGATATATCTCACGGGTGACATACACCGTGTCTACTTACGGTCTTGTCGATTTACGACTATGATTCATCTCACGGTGTACATTTACCGTGTGTATTTACGGTCTTGTACGAGTACGATCCACGACAGTGTTTTATTTCACGGTGTATGTGTACTTACGGTCTTGTACGAGCACGGTCCACGACAGTGTTTTATTTCACGGTGTATGTGTACTTACGGTCTTGTACGAGCACGGTCCACGACAGTGTTTTATTTCACGGTGTATGTGTACATACGGTCTTGTACGAGCACGATCCACGACAGTGTTTTATTTCACGGTGTATGTGTACTTACGGTCTTGTACGAGCACGATCCACGACAGTGTTTTATTTCACGGTGTATGTTTACTTACGGTCTTGTACGAGCACGATCCACGACAGTGTTTTATTTCACGGTGTATGTGTACTTACGGTCTTGTACGAGCACGATCCACGACTGTGATTCATCTCACGGTGTAAATTTACCGTGTGTACTTACGGTCTTGTACGAGCACGGTCCACGACAGTGTTTTATTTCACGGTGTATGTGTACATATGGTCTTGTACGAGCACGATCCACGACAGTGTTTTATTTCACGGTGTATGTGTACTTACGGTCTTGTACGAGCACGATCCACGACAGTGTTTTATTTCACGGTGTATGTTTACTTACGGTCTTGTACGAGCACGATTCACGACAGTGTTTTATTTCACCGTGTATGTGTACTTACGGTCTTGTACGAGCACGATCCACGACTGTGATTCATCTCACGGTGTAAATTTACCGTGTGTACTTACGGTCTTGTACGAGCACGATCCACGACAGTGTTTTATTTCACGGTGTATGTGTACTTACGGTCTTGTACGAGCACGATCCACGTGGAAAAACATATTCACCATATGTTCAAGGTCGTGTGTAATGTGCACCGTGGTAAAACACCGTTTTGTATTTTCACGGTGAATTTCAACCTTGATATTTTATGGTTTTTTTTTCTTACGGTGTAATTTCACCGTGTCGTTATATTTCTCATTTTTTATCCTTTAATTCTTATTTATTTATTTCATATTTCAGTCTGGATTTGAATGGAAGAGACCAACCAATCTGCATTCGGTCACTTTAAGTCTCAATTTGTATACTCGCTACGAAATTCCGGAACTGATCACGGAGACAATAAAAGATATCGGGGGTGATGTCGTCGCAGTTCGTGATTTTTTTGCGCTGCCTTACATGAGAAGTGTTCTGGGAATAAGATTTACTGCCAAATCAAGTACTAATTTTTTGCACCACCTCGTATGTCGAGAGTTGTCAGGTCCGTCAATACCGGAGAAGGAGCATTGGTTCTACGTCAGTGGTAAGACTGCGAAACTCACACCCGCCGCTTATGCCATTGTAACGGGACTGAATTTCGGCATCTACGATGAATTTGACATCCATGCCACACCCCAGTCTGCTCCAGGTAGCTTAAATAAGCGGCTATTCGGTGGGAAGCGTGTAAGAATCAATGATCTACGCAAGTTATTTGCGGCCAAACAACTCTTCGATGGCGAACAACCTGCCTCGTTGGAGGATTACATTAAAGTCGCCAATCTCATCGTCTACTATTCCTTCTTTCTTTGTCGATTCACTGAAATGTATGTCGAGGACTGGGCATGGGCATTAGTGGATGAGCCGGAAAAGTGGCAGAGTTTTCCATGGGGCGCTTATTCCTACCAGGCTCTGAGCTACTACCTCGAAACAACAGCGATGGACCCTGAATTAGCAGAAAAAACTTCGTACCACGTCTATGGCCCCAGTTGGGCTTTTATAATTTGGATGTTCGAGTCCGTTCCGAATATCGGTCAGTTATGTGGTCAACGTGATCCGAATATGAAAGTGCCACATTGTTTCATGTGGAGTACATCTACAACAAAGACTGATTGCGATGATCTTTTCTTCCAAGGAGAGGTACGTAACCATCTACTCCTACTTATATTTTGCTAGTAATAGTATTTGTTATTAGTGGTGGAATATTAATACTCTGTGTTGATAAGTTTCAGATTGAAGTTGTTCATGAAACCTTGATTCCTACTGATGAAGAGAAAAATGAGCCGTGTTACCTTTCTGTACATGACAGACCATTTCATGTTGAGTACAATCGCCCAGTACGCAATGGTGGTAATGCAATCAAAGCCAAACAAAATCCGGAGAAGAAAATTACACAAACCAAGAAGCCTTCTTCGAAAAAGCGTGCTGCAGCCACGGATATTGAAATGCCCCTTTCTAGATCACGCAGACGACGTGCTTCTGAGCAGAGTACTCCTGGTCTAAGTGGGCATGTGTGTTGTAGGCATGTGTGCTGTCGGCGTACACTTTGTTGCCCACATGAAGATGCTTGATGAAGACAGACGACTGACTGGGCTTTTGAGGGCCAAATTGAGAGCCGATCATGAACGGATTTTGTCTGATGAAGGATTGATTGCAGATTTTGCTGGATATATCTTTGAGCGGATTAAAGGCATCACTCCACAACAACTTCATGAGAGCGCGTCTCTGCATGAGTCGCCGGGAGATCTGCGCCGACCTGTATCGCCGATCACATCAGACAATAATACAGCGAGTGAGGCTAACGGAGAAGCCGACGTCCAAAATCAGACAGTTGCTGCCGGAGAAGTCGAAAACAACCACGTTCAACCGGAGCAAGATCCTGTTTCTGATTACGTGGAAGTCGTCCAACCCACTAGACCAAACATTGTCGCTGATGAAGCCAACGACCAAACATTCACAGTCCCTGTTTCTGATACCGTTGAAGTCGGCCAAACCACTGATCCCAACGACTTAGTGATGTCTATTGTTGGACAAATTTCAGCAGATGAAGCCAGTGTCCTAGAACCGACAATCCCTACCAGAGAAGTCGAAGAAAACATTGACCTATCGCCAACAGTTGATACCGGGATGGTAGCTGATGTGGCCAGTGTCGTCGCCTCGACAACCGCTGCAGTTGATCACTTGGCGGCGGTTGATCACGCAGAAAGTGTTCAATCAACTGCAATCACAGATGCGTGCGAACATGTTGGTAGGCCAATTGTTTCTCCCCGTAGGCTGAGAACTCGTAAGCCTGAAGCGGCAAAAAATGCTCCCCAAACTCACGGTGAGACACCACTTTCTCCTAGTGAAGGACTTGAAGCCGTTGTAAAATCATATCGGTCGTTTCTGAGACCATCCAAACGGACCAAATGTTCTGTCGATTGTGTAAATTTCAGTGGCACGCAAATTACCGTGAAATGGAAAACATTTCTTGACATTGAAAACGTGGATTGGGACTTCGACGAAGAGGTAACCATTGCAAATTTAAGGTATATATTAGTATAATTCAGAAATAAATTTTATATACTTACCAACTAGTATTTTTATATCAGGTGATAACTATTTTCTGCAGTTACATGTTAAAAATGGAAAAGGAAAAGTGGCCTAAGGAATCCTTCGTAATTTTACCCCCAAACTATTTTGTAAGTTTTCACAAACTCCGTGGTATGAACTCAATAAAATCTAGCTCACTTATGACCTTATATATTTTCATTGCACTTCTTCAGATGACCTTCAAACATGCTTACAGCTCATTAAACAATCCAAATTGGAAACTCCCAGTCAGTTTATATTACGATTTCGAATGGTTCAGATATTCCCACGTAAGTACTACAATCATATACCCTAAATCACAAACTATGAACACTAATTAAGCACTCATGATATCGTTTACTTATTTTATGTGAAGGCCGTCATGGTTTGTCATCTTCCAGGACATTGGGTCGTAGTTCGAATTTGTTTTGATGATTGGACTGTCGAGCTGTATGACTCGTTAGCTCATAACTATGAGCCTGGTGTGAACCCTCGCGCCCCTGAGTTCGAGTGTTTGTTGAAGGTCTTACCTCGAATGTTGGAGGAAACAGGTTACTGGGAAAGAAAAAGATTACCTGTGAAAACGGAAGACTTCAAGCTCAAGGTCATGCCAGCCGAAGAACAATTTGCCCAAGATGACAACCACTCTTGCGGTCCTTTCTGCACAATGTATTTGGAACGATTGCTCACCGACCCATCATTGTATCGTAACGCGGACGACATCGATATCAAAGCTGTCAGAAAAAACATAGCACTGAAGATATTTTGGATGTCCTGCAAAGACATTGAACTCCCTTTTTGATTAAGGGATGAATAACAGTTGGTTTCGTTTTGGTTTGCAAGAGAGTAAACTTTTCATATACTGTATGTCGTTGTATGTATAAACGTGTGTTTATCACCGTGTGGTTGATCAGCGTCGTGTGCTAAACTATCAATGACTGTATCTAAAAAAATTGTTGATAACCGTGTGCACTTACGGTCTTGTATCAGCACGAACCGTGAGGTACCAACGGCGACGGTTATTGTATTTGAATTTAAAGACGTCTTCACTCTCACACGGTGATCTCACGAGACGTCACCGTGATACAACACCGTGTGGTTATCAAATCCATTCTAAAAATATTAGAAATTGAACGAGTTCTTTTTTTAGATGGCGTATTTTCGTTTTTAGGATTGGGGCGAGCCGATGCACGTGTACTTATTAAATATTAGTGGTGTCAGTTATCAGAACAGCTTTTGCAGGCGGGTATTCATCTTTTATTCTTTTATTTAAAATTCAAATTAAAACATCGGAAAATAAATGAGAGGGGGAAGCCGTTTTACGCACGGCTCAGTAAAACGTATATTGTGCACGGTGACACATGGTCATCAATACATCTACACCGTGGCTTGTTCAACCCGCAAAAAAACGATCGTCAATCGTTTGGATACACTTTTAAGGCGTCGTTACCATCAACGGGGTCATGTTTCAGGCAGTGAGACGTATGGTATTTGAAATTAAAGACGTACGATGCGATTTACATTAGTGCATGTCTAAAATTCAAGAGATGTGTAGTTCATTGGTAACAATTTACTCTCAAGTGTGATCATATTGCACATGGTATTGTGGAATTTAATCGTTTGATGGACTATTGTGGATTTTTTAGGTTCAATATAATCATTTCCATAGGAAACTAACTTTGCTTAGGCATTTAGCCAAAAAGATTATTGCGATTGTGCAAGAATCACACGAAAACGTGAGTGTTCATGCTCACACGGTGATCTCACAAGACGTCACCGTGGTACAACACCGTGTGGTTATCAAATCAATTTTAAACATTTTTGAAATTGGACGAGTTCTTTTTTTAGATGGCGTATTTTCGTATTGGAGCGGGATAACCGATGCACGCGAAATATTAGTGGTGTCAGTTATCAGGACAACTTTTGCAGGCCGGTATAGTCATCCTTTATTCTTTTGTTTCGCACGGTCATTTAGTTTCACGGTTGTATCTGCACGGCGTTACATGGTCATCAATACATCTACACCGTGGCTTGTTCAACCCGCAAAAAAACGATCGTCAATCGTTTGTATACACTTTTAAGGCGTCGTTACCATCAACGGGATCATGTTTCAGGCAGTGAGACGTATGGTATTTGAAATTAAAGACGTACGATGCGATTTGCATTAGTGCATGTCTCAAATTCAAGAGATGTGTAGTTCATTGGTAACAATTTACTCTCAAGTGTGATCATATTGCACATGGTATTGTGGAATTTAATCGTTTGATGGATTATTGTGGAATTTTTTAGGTTCAATATAATCATGTCCATAGGAAATTAACTTTTATTAAGCATTTTGCCAAAAAGATTATCGCGATTGTGCAAGAATCACGTGAAAACGTCATTGTTCATGCTCACACGGTAATGTCGTGAGACGTCACCGTGATACAGTACCGTGCGACGGTCAAATCAATGTAAGTATGTAAACAGATACTTACGTGGCACGGTTTTGTCAGTGAACAGAACAGCTTTTGAAGCCGCAGGTTTATTCAACCTTTTTATTCATCTTTTAATATTTAATAAATTAAATTACCGGGATTCCCAAAAACCAAAAAAAAAAAAAAAAAAAAAGAGAGGACGGTTGCCTTTTGCCACGGTTCAATCACCCGACCCTTGGCGCACGGTAATATCTTCAAACGCTAAAGTCACACGGTTACTCGTGCACGGTGGGAGAAGGTCGAAATATATTAACAAAGAAAAACAAGCACTAGTACAGTATTATAACGTAGATTATGTAGTGTAGTAGCTACGAAACCAGAAAAACATACTGTAAAAGCAAAAATAAAAACATACTATTCATAAACAAAACGCAGAAAGAAACATTCTTTGCATTCATGGTTCATCATCCTCGCCATCTGCGTCATCGCCTTCATCAGTCGTTTCGTCCTTATCGTCTGCTTCATCGTCCATATCGTCCTCATCGTCCGATAGCTCCACCACTTCCACCACCTTCTCAAACAGGATCTCTTCTACAACCTTAGATATGGTCGGCAGAAGGGGGTCTCCAGGGGCATTAGGATCGGAAAAGTTCCGAATCTCGAGACCATCTTTATTGTAGACATTGAAAAAGAAAGGACCCAATTTCTTGGCGTAGTGAAAAACCAAAAAATAACCGAATTTAAGATGATGAGCCGTGCAGAAATCGGTCCAGCCACGATGAAAGCACACGTAACCGTTGACCCAAGAGATTTCCACGGACCACGGGGCACGAGCGATTACAAATGAGGCGAGTGTCTCACAATCTCCAAGCAAAGTAGCCCTGCCTGCCAGATACTCATGTTCATGAGCAAAATCACAAGGTAAACGACAAACTTCACGGAAATCAACGGTGTTCAGAACTTTGAAGAATCTACAAATCGGGATTGGGGTGGCCATTGAATATGAAATTTGATTTTATAAAAATTAGGGTTTTCAGCGTGGTACGGTGCTTATGTATACACGCCAAAAGTGGGTAGTTGAGGGGTTAATAAACTAATAAAGGTTTCACAATACACCGTGAGATACCAACGGCGTTGGTGGGTAAGGGTTTTTATAAAGGGTTATCAGTGTCACATTGACCGTCACGGTTACCGTTACACGGTGCGGAAATCCACTGTAATAAACCCACGACGCAATGTGTTTAATGGGGGTGGTTGGGAATTGAGTGATTTCGTGAAACGATTTAAATCCGGCGACGATGTGACTCAGAACAAATACTCATCAATTCCCTGAATTGAATGGTCATATCATATCATATCTGGACCATCAATGAGCGTAGTTGGAAGTTGGGTTGGGTCGTGTCGTGAGACGATTGAAATCCGGCGGAGGATCAGAACAGACACTCATCATAAATTCTTTGAATTTCACGGTCATATCTAATTAATGGATATCGTGGTGGATGGGGGTTTAAGTTTTCTATGTCATATATGAACATACCACGGCTTACGCACCGTGGGATACCAACGACGACGGAGGATTAGTTTTTTTTTTATGTCACCTATAACATGTACGTACACGGTGTTAGACTGCACCGTGCTAACATCACGACGACCCATTCAGAGTTGTAGTCACGTTACCAAAGTCATAGTGACCGCGACACGGTGATTTAATCCACCGTGAAATACCCACGGAGGCACAGTTCTAGGTTTTTATTTAAATAATAAATTAATTAATTGCAATGTGTTTAATGGGCGTAGTTTAGAGGTCAGTCGTTTCGTTAGTCGATTGAAAGTAGGCGGGGGATCACTTTATTAGGTCAGAAAATTGAGCCTATAAATACGAACGAAAAAATCCTTTTTTCTATACCCAATTTTTTCTCATGTTTTTTGCGTTTTTTTTTTTCTTATGGAGCGGTTTTCACCACACATCTTTCAAATTCATAGCTGCAGTCCGGTAACGAGATACTCGAGTTTCCAAAAGAAAACCTAACGAGGTACTCGAGTTTCCAAAACATCTCGAGTATCTTTGTTAGATACGGATCTTAGCAATGCCACTTTCTCCGTAGCGGTGAATCTGGCCATATGTTGAGATCATAACAGGCTATGATTGAGGCCAAAGAAAAAGAAGGTCTTCGAATTGCTTCCCATCCAGAGAGTAGATTATGAGGCGGGTTGGATTTCTTTTTTTTTTCTTTGTTCAAAAAAGTATGGTTCTGGGTTTAGGGTTTTGATCCATCAATTGTAATTCCCAATAGGGTTTTGATCAATCAATTGTAATTTTCAATAGGGTTTTGATCCATCAATTGTAATTCTCAATAGGGTTTTGATCCATCAATTGTAATAAAACTACTTTTGTTAAGTTTAAATTGTTTAATAATTTTTCTTTTTGGTTTCCCATTATTAATATTGTAATGAACACACTTCGACTGTATTTTCATTTATTTCACGGTGTATTCTAAAACGAGGAACTCACGTCGACACTGTTCTGTGTTTTATATATCTCATTTATGACCCTTCCACGGTGTTATAATCCTCCGTGCTCAAACCACAGCGACACATTATGTTAAAGGTTTTACACCTAATACCGTAGCACGGTGTCACAATCCAACGAGGGAACCCCGCGGCGACGCTGTTCTATTGGTTTAATTTCTCATTTATGAGCCTTCCGCGATGTTACAATCCACCGTGTTCCAACCACGGCGATACATTAGGTTTTAGGGTTTTCTACATACCTAATACTGTTGCACGGTGTTACAATCCACCGAGGGAACCCACGGCGACGCTGTTCTATGGGTTTTTTATTTCTCATTTATGAGCCTTCCACGGTGTTACAATCCACCGTGTTACAACCACGGCTATACATTAGGTTTTAGGGTTTTCTACCTACCTCATACCGTTGCACGGTGTTACAATCCACCGAGGGAATCCACGGCGACACAGTTCTAGGGTTTTATTTATTTTCTTAATTAATTAATCGCAATGTGTTTAATGGGCGTGGTTGGGAGTTGAGTCGTTTAGTGCAACGATTGAAATCCGGCGGTGGGATGACTCAGAACAGAGACGCATCGATTCCCTGAATTGAATGGTCATATCGATTCACTATTAATTTTATTAATACTAGTAATTAATAAGCATAGTTGGCAGTTTAATCGTTTCGTGGAACGATTGAAATCCGGGTGCTAGGATGACTTAAATTAGATCAGAATATTAAGCTTATAAATACAAACGGAAAAACTCCATTTTTTTTCACCCATTGATACTCCTTTTTGTTTGTTTTATAATGAAGTATCAGTTATCATCTCACAATTTTGAATTTCACAGATGCATTACTGTATCGAGATACTCGAGTTTCCAAAAGAAAACCATCATTAACCATCTTCTTATCTGCCAGCGGAAGAAATCCATTTTCGATATATCCTGCCCAGACCCTCCTTTTTTGGCAGACACTCTTCTTCCTAGGCAGCTCGATATGGGGATTGGTCGGGATCTCTTTCCGTTATGTCGTCCGACTTCGAATGGATTCCTAACGATTCCTGGTCCAGGCTCAAACGGCTCAAGTACTGATCTTCCAATTGTATTGAGGGGAGATTTTCATGTTGTGAAGCTTTAATTTTATTTTCTTTTCACCGCCCAGTAGAGTTTCCTCAAGATGTTGCTACTTTTCGATTGATAGTGTTCAGGGTTTTGATCCATCAATTTTTCACAATAGGTTTTAGGGTTAGGGTTTATGGTTTTGAACCATCGATCTTTACTGTACTTTTTCCTTAATTTATCATTAAAATATTATAATATCACCGTCATTTATTAATCATGCTCACACGTTTCTCATTCGTATTGAAACCCAAATTCGATCGGATTCAACCAAATTCGTATTGAATACGGGTGTGTGTAACCGTGCATTGATATAAGGTGATATAGCTCCGTGATTTATTGCACGATTTAATAATTTTCACGGTGTATTTATTCTGTCGTCGTGAAATATCCACGGTGACACAATACACCGTGATTTATCCATGACTACCCATTAGGTTTAAAGGTTTTCTACCTAATACAGTTGCACGGTGTTACAATCCACTGAGGGAACCCCACGGCGACACAGTTCTAGGGTTTTATTTATTTTCTTAATTTAATAATCGCAATGTGTTTAATGGAAGTGGTTGGGAGTTGATCTGTTTATGAGACGTTTCGTGCAACGATTGAAGTCCAGCGGTGGTATGACTCAGAACAGAGATGCATCAATTCCCTGAATTGAATGGTCATATCATATTAATGGATATGGAGCGTTGGATGGGGTGATTTACTATTAATTTTATTATTAATACAGTACGAGTAATTAATAAGCGTAGTTGGCAGTTGAATCGTTTCGTAGAACGATTGAAAACCGGGTGGTTGGATGACTTAAATTAGATCCCAATATTAAGCCTATAAATACGATTAGTTGCATTACTGTATCGAGATACACGAGCCTCAAAATAAAACCATCATGTGCCTGGATCATTTTCCCCAAGATACTCGAGTTTCCAAAACCTACGTAGTATTTATCTGTTACCTTCTTCACATATGATTTGGAGTGCATGTAGCCTAAGCTCCTTAGGCTACAGCCTACATGGATCAGTTATCACCTCACTTTTTCGAATTTCACAGTTGCATTACTGTATCGAGTGGTATTGGTCAGTAACCTTCTTTGCATTCCTGTTGAAAACCTGACGAGATACACGAGTTTCCAAAACCTCCGTATATATATCGGTCACCTTCTTCACATTCGATTCGGAGTGTGCATGTAGCCTAATCTCCTTGTCTCCGTTGAAATCACCAGTCTGGTCGAGTCTCAAAAACCTTTGTTGCTGACCAGATGTCCAAAGAGGAGATTCACTGATGTGATGTTATTTTTTTTTTTCATTCAGCTTTTTTGTATACCGCTGACCGATAGTGTTTAGGGTTTAGAGTTTTGATCCGTCAATTTTTCTCAAGTTTTAGGGTTTATCTTTTTGGGATTCTCGTTCAAATTTATCACACAGTCGCTTTTAATTATCGTGTATGGTACTACGGTATCCATTTATTGTGTCTGGTCTCACGGCGTATGATTATCATTTTGTCTTACGGTATTCATGGATGGTCACACGGCGTGCGATTATCGTGGATTAGCTCACGATGTCCACTTATCGTATATGGTTTCACGGTGTAAATTTATTTTGGGTGTTCACACGGTGTCTATTTATCGTTAATAAACTCACGGCGTAGGATTATCATGGTTGGGATCACGGTGTCCAGTTATCGTGTATTTTTTCACGGTGTCTATTTATCGTTATTGAACTCACAGCGTACGATTATCGTGAATGGTGTCACGTTGTCTTAGTATCGTATATTGTATCACGGTGTCCATTTATCGAGATTTGTCTCATGGCGTGCGACTATTGTGGATGAGCACACGGTGTCCAGTTATCATGTACTGTCTCACGGCGTGCGATTATCGTGGATTTTCTCACGGTGTCCAGTTATGATGTACTTCTCACGGCTTTGGATTATCGTGGATGGTCTCACGGTGTCCGTTTATCGTGGATGGTCTCACGGTGTCCATTTATCGTGGATGGTCTCACGGTGTCTATTCATCGTGGATGAACTCACGGCGTACGATAATCGTGAATGAAGTCACGGTGTCTTATTATCGTGCATAGTCTAACGGCGTACTTTAACCGTGGATGGTCTGAAATTGTATTGGAGTTTTATTATTAATTTTTAAAACAGAAATTCTATTTAAATTACATATTCAATTTATATTCATTTATTAAACAGCGAGGGCAGTGTAGACTTTTCCTACCCAATTGCCTAATAAACTTCTACTTTTACGGACAGGGCCTCAGAACTTATTTATTTTATGAGGTGGTCCTGAATCCGGTATTCCCACTAAGATTTATTCTAATGTCTTTATTTAATATACGTATTTTTAAAAAGGAAATGGTTTTTTTTTTGTTTTTTTTTTTGAGTAATTTAGAGAATAAATAAGAATGGTTTTTAAATTAAAAAAAAACTATCATATTTTAAATTTCTATTAAAAAAATAATTAATTTATTGCATTATATAATTAAACACCATGTTATTTAATCTAATTACAATTTAAGTAGACTATTCAAATTTGAATTGTCTTTTTTAAACTTTGTATTATATCAATTTTATATGATTTTTATTACTTACTTTATATAATTTATTGCATATAAAATTTGAAACGTTTTACCTCAAGAGTTTCCATATCAATCATCGAATTTTTTTCGGTAATTAGTTTAAGTTTGAGATTTGATTTTTTTTCAAATTTTCTTAGTAACTAGCTGTCGTTCTTTGATTGGTCCGTTTTTGGTGCATAATTCGGGTCGGTTTTTGGTCCTTTTCCCTCTCTATCGATTCTCTTTTTCCCGTTTATATAGCCTTTGATGATTAATGGTCAGAATAGTGTGATCGAGATGTATTTGGTGTTTTGTAGGCGAAATGGGAGGAAAACGAGTGAAAATGACTTTTTGGGAAGAAGGTTGACCACCTGTCGGACGACAGAAGAATTGCACTAAACCCATGTCGGACGACATACGCCTGGAGGACGACAGTTGACCAAGTGTGAAAGATGGAGGACTGACATGTCTGTCGGACGACACAATAGCCTGTCGGACGACAAGAAGGCGTTTTTGGAAGAGATTACAGAAGGGAAACGCAGGTTCGACCTGCGATCGACGGAGGTTTGTCGGACGACATGGTTTTATGTCGTACGACAAGTCGTTTGTCGGGCGACATGATTTCGCTGTCGTCCGACATCTTTTGCTGAGTAGACTTCTAGTCTCCATTTCGATTTGACTTTGTTTGACCCTCGTTTTTATGGGTATAAATAGGTGTTTGGCTTGTAATTTCACAACTAACTTTCATTTCCCCAATTTTAGAGATTGCATTTAGCTTCTTCTCCAAGCTTTCTATATCTCATTTTGTGTTCTTCAATTTCTCTACACTAATCCACAATCTAAATTCCGTACGTCGAGAATCCGACAAAATCTCATTCACAAACGTTGTTCACCTCATCGAGACGGACGTTTCCATCAGATTAGTTTCTTCGTGTGACAAGTTGAAGCTCGGTCCCGATTTTGGAAGCTTTTCTCGATCTCCTCCTTCATCCATCGATTCCATAACCACCGTGGTGAGATTCTCTTCGTTTCCTCTCGATTATGGCTCATTCGATTGTGGATTGTGATGTTGAGTGCTTGATTATGGCTAGCTAAACTTGTGTGAGGGTGTTTGATGAAATTCCTCAATGAATTAGAGTTGATCTTCTAAAATGGCTCGATTTCTATTAATTGGACGATTACACATCTCGATTTGTGGTCTCGTGTCGAACAACTTCGTAGTATATCGCTAGTGGACCATACGGTCAATGTGTAATTAGACGATTATTGGTGAGGGAGCACGTGACAACACCGTGATCTCTTAGTCCGATTATTAGTTAATTGGGAGTTTATAAATCTAATTCAACTCTAGTTCGTTAGGAAGAGTAATCGGAACACCCTTGCTTTACCAACTCATTTGTTACATAAAGATCGTTAATTACTCGCTTTTAATTACTCGTTCGTAGTTGTTAATCAATCACTCATTGCAACCCCCTTTAGTTTAATGATTTTCTTCCCCCTCTTGGAACTCGTACTTAGCATATACAAAACGATATTCACGTGCCGATAGCATTGCTCCTCGAGAGATCGACTCGGGGGATTTACATACGTAAATCTTTCGGATTTTATAAATTAGTTTTTGAGCAATCATTCTTGTTCTTGATCCAGGTAGTGTTTCGTCTCTAACTCGCAGATAATTCATTTTTTTCATTATTTTTGTTTGAACCCGATAATTCTTTTCTAACTATTCGATCAATCAACCCACAATTATCCGTGAATTGCAGGAAGAGCACACTTGTGATCTTCATAGGATGCCTCCCTCAGGCACGTATCATGCCAGTTTTCCTGTCCAGATACATTCTGATCGGCCAGTTTAATCTACGAGCCGCAAGCGCACATGCCGTAGCAATCTGCATGATATATATAAATGATGCAATTATCAGATCATATTCGATTTTAATACGGAGTTTTGATCACACTCACCTGCATCGCTTTTAGAGTCTTGCCACCGAAGCCTCCGCCTACCCGTCTCTCGTGAGAACACGAACATTAGGAACACCGAGACATTTGTCGATGACTATGTGAGAATGCTCTCTTGAGAAGGGTATATCTTTGGCAGAGATCACAACAGCAGATTGACGGAATAACATACCGGAAGCTTGGATTTCAGCATCAGATTTAGACATTGGTATACGACACTAATGTCAAGCCGTATACTCGACTAAGGAATTAGTTTCCGGAAACGGAACGTGAACATTCGACTAAGGCTGCGTTCAAATAAGGTGAAGCCCGGTACTTTTCGAAAAATGAGTTAGTTTCCGGAAACGGAACGTCAACACTCAAGAGCACGTCGTTCGGGCCGAAAGCTCGACTTTTCAGGAACTCTTCCGTTTCAATCCTCTTGCGCATACCGTCTTCTGTGAGTACGCCTACGCTAGAACCCACCACAAGAAGCAACGTGAAAATATCCGAAGGGAAGCGCTTCCTCTGCGCAATGACCAAATTACCCCCGATACTAGCCGAGTTCCTCACGAACCCCGAAGCAACTCTTTCCAAATGGTCGGCGAACACCACCGTATAATTACTTTTCTCTCTCAGATGCAAAATAACTTTGGAGATCGACAAAGCCGCCTCGAACTCAACGCCCTCGACTCATCCTTACTCACCGTCGGGAGCTCGGGGATGTACGTACGTACTTTTCGTACCTCTCCGTTTCCTTGTAATACCCGCTCCCCGTGTTGCCGACTACTAGTTTGAGCCTCGTCCCGTTTCTCTGCAAGAGCTTTCGAAGCCCCTCTTTGTCCAACTTTGAACTAAGTTGTGGGAGATGGAGAGGGTCGACGGCCATCCTGTCTATTTCCGAGCATTCTTCATCTTTCACGTGAGAAGGACCTGCGGAGGCAGCAGCTGTGCCAACACTACAAACCATTTCATCTAAGACGGTGCCATAACTCACCTTAACAGGATTCTCGCTTGGCGCTACGTTGTATAAAAGACTCGTTAGGTGTTATGACCAGAGGACTCGATCCTGAACTATGTTTTTGCAAAGTAGATGACTTAAATTTATCTAATAAACTATTAAATACTTGTACGTAAATTAATGGTCCAATTTATTAATTTTGAACTACCAACTACACTGTCCAAGTGGGTACAGTGTATGTAACAGATTCTGATATATAGTTAAAATTTTGTATAGATTAACACTCAAGTCAACCCTTTTATCAAGATTAATCTATTGACACTAATAGATGTTATGTCTATTAACAAGTTTTAGTTAGTGCAACTATTAATATAGTAATCTACGTGTGCATAAACGATTCAACTACTTTATGAATCTAGAACTATAAAATACAATGCTCAAAAGGTATAGTGTTTGTAATAGATTCTTAACATAATCTATTAAACTGCAAAATACTTATTCGTAAACTAATGATCCAATTTATGGATTTTAAACTATCAATTACACTGTTTAAGTGGTACAGTGTATGTTAAACTGTTCAATATACTACAACTCTAAATATAGTAAATTAATAGTTTAAACCATCAAATGTGCTCAAAGGATAACTGAAACGAAAATCACAAAAAATATTCAATTAACCAGAACATGATCAGATTAGGATATTAAAAGTCAATCCCAAATCAAACGAAAAAGTTCCTTCTAACATTACGAAGCTTTAATATTCCTGCATAGAAAACCTTCACATAGCCTCTACAACTTGAATATGTACTCGGGGGACACGCGGTGGGCAGAGGGCCTGATCTTCATCTGGAAGACGGGCGGGATCGATAGTCGACAGCTTTCTGGCCGGAAGAAGGGCATCACATGATCTCCGTCTTCACTTTGTCTTTGGTGTCGTAGGAGGAAAGGTCGCACTTGTCGAGCTTCGGGGCCTGGATCGGGCCTGTGGACAGGCATCCCCAAAAGTCTCCGATTTCTTTCCTCCCCTGCTTCGGCTTCCCTCCTCCGACTGGTAATCAATATGGAATAAGCGAATTATATCACGATCGAATTAAAGACATTAGATTATCAAGAAAGGGGGTAGATACATTGTTTCCTTCGTTTATTTTTCGAAATCAAACACGAAGAAGAAAAACCCCCAATCGAATTTACGAAAAAGTGAGTTTTTGGTAGTTTATTGTCCAACATGGAAAATGAATTATTTTCTTTGATCACCCAATTAAGAAATTTCATATCAATTTTGTTTTATAAAATATATTAAATAGTTTCAAATAATTAAAAGGGTGGATTAGGTAACTCCTTCTTTTTTATAATTAGACCAAAGATTGAAATTATCTTATAATATAGTGTAAGATAATAAACTTTTTTGAAAATGTCCCTTTTTATTTTAAAATATAATTTTACTATAAATTTATTCACATGTTTTTTTAAATTAAACTCAACTTTTTTTTTAAATTAAGGGGGTGTATTGGTTCAAGAGTTTATAGGATTTTAATTAATTTTGGTATTCAATTCGATTTTTAAAAGTCTATTAAAATCCAGAGGAATTCAATTAGATTTTAAAGTCTTTAAAAATTCATAGTTATTCAACACTCAATGAATTTTAATAGATTTTAATAGTTTGTGGATTTTAATATATTCTCTTTAAAAATTATAACTAGATTTGACTTTTCAAAATCTCTCGTAATCATGAGAGATTTCGACTGACTTCTTCCAAACACGAAAAGTAAAAAAAAAAACAATCGTCATTTAACAAGCGTATTACACAAATCTATATAAAATAATCAAAATTATATTTGAAAAAATTAATCTTATCATGTTTTCATTATAAATAATTATTTATATATTATATTAATAATAAATTATTTTATATTTATTATGTACAATAATACGTTTCTCAATAACAATCCAAATATAATAAATTTAATTATTAATATTATTATTCAATTTATTTAAAATTTTATTTATGATTATTCATTTAAAATGTTGTATTGTTTAATATTCAATAAAATATGATCAAAATTAACCATATTTGGACACTATTGAAGATTTTTTTTAAAACAATTGATATTTCAAAGTCTAATGAAAGTTGATAAATAGAGAAAAGTATTGCTAAAACTAGAGAAGTAAATAATGAGTTTCAAGTATAAAAGTTATAAAATTATATTTTACAATTTTTTGAAATCTATGAAAATCTATAAAAATCAATAATAAAATCAGTCAAACTCTACATAGAGTCTATGAATTTTACAAATCCATAGACTTTTTAAATTCAATTAAAATTCTACAAAATCCTAAACGAATACACCCTTCTAAAATACATTTCTATCAATCACTTTTTGGCCAAAAAATTAAAAAAATATTTTTTTCTTAATTTATTTGGGCATCCACCAATGCATAAATAATTGAAACTTAATTAAATTTTACTACTATGTAAAATTAAATACTACTACTATGTAGTAAAACGTGAAGTTTATATTCCGTTTTATACATATAATCACATTTTTTTTGTTATTTACAAATAAAATTTTAAAACAAATAACTAAATACTATATATCTTCTATATCAATGGTCACACTTTACTTTTCAAAGTGTCTTATATCAATGGCCAGACTCAATTTACAGAAATAATTATTCTTATTTTTCATTTTAAAAGATATATTATATATTTTTACATTTTCATATATTTTTTTTAAACACTACTCTCAACTAATTACTTTATTAATTTCAAAATAAAATTTTACATTTATATTTTTAGTCAAAAAGTTAATAACACAATATTTTTTTAATCCATGTGTCCAAAATACATTTTCGCTATTAATTTTTTCGTCAAAAGGTTAATAACACAATATTTTTTAATTCTCTTGTCCGGTCAGGCGGTCACATGTGAAACTCTCAATCGATTTGAGTTATATCTAACACTCCCCTTAACGATTCAATTTTTTTTAATTGCTTTGTTAAAGTTAGATCAATAACACCCAATCGATGTAGGATATATCTAAAACTCGCCAATCGATATGAGATATATCAAACACTGTCCCTCACGAGGAGAGAAATTTCATCGAAATTACTCTTGCCATAAATTCCATCGGTTGTGACACCCACAACCGAAAACTCAATCGGTTGGGGTACCTACAATGTATTGAGCTACTCTGATAACATGTAAAAGTTAAGTAAATAAAATCTTAAAAAGTTATGTGAGCTACAATTTCTTATGTATATATCAAACACTTTTTAGTATTGCATTATGTACTCCTTCCGTTTTATAAATATAAGACTCTATATTCTTAAAGAAAATTAGTATTATTTTTTTACTTTTGATAAAAAATAAAGGATATAAATATATATTTTTAAGTTAAAAATAAATTAGTTGTAAGTAAAGTTGAAAAAATAATAAATAAAATAGAGATAAAATTGTATTTTAAAATGAAAAATTAAGAGTATTTATTTCTTATTTTAGGAGGTTTTATTATTGTAAAATATTTATGGTAAGAAATTGATTCTGATATTATAAAAAGGGGAGAATAATGTAATAGATAAATGATTGTTTTTGTTATAAACTCAAGAGAATTGAGAGAGAAATATAGATTAGATAAAGAGAGAACGTAGATGAGAATAGAATTGTTTTAAATTCTTGTGAATTGTTGTATTCATTCATATGGGGAGACCCCTTTATATAGGATACAATCTAGGGTTTCTGACTTAGCCAACAAGTCATTCACAATAATATAATAATATTCATAACACTCCCCCTTGAATGACTATGTACAGAATTGTTGCCTCGTTAAAACCTTGCCAGGAAAATCCAGTGGGACAAAACCTGAACGAAGGAAAAAGAGTACAGCTTGCTCCCCTGATTGTAATCACCGAAAATATTTGACTTCTTGAAAGTAAATATTTGTGATCAACCAGTCTCATTAAAACCTGTAATTAATAAAACCATATAGGAAAAACTTAGTTATTCAAATATAAATTTTGGTTTTCAGGACACAACCTTCGAATTGTCGAGTTTCACGTTCATTTGTATCATTGTATATTTTTCGTCCTTCTGGGGCAGGCCTTTACCAGACATCTATATTGACTAGAGCATTCGCAATTGCTATAACCGGCCGGTAAGTACTCTTCAGGAGTATATTAGATGCGTCTAATGTTGAATATACAATCCTTAACAAATGAATAATGTGAACTTCAATTCACAATCATCTAGAAGATTATATTTTTCTTTTGAACTTCAGGTTCAATATGTCAGTTTATTTCGAAAACAAACTCATATCGAGTGATGTACATGTCTCGTTAAAAACCTCGTTATAAAACCTTGTAGGAAAAAATACTCGAGGAAAAGAGTACACGACATTCACATTTATATTGTGGTGATTGTCTCGTTAAAAACCTTTAACTAAGAAAACCCCATGGGAAAAACTTAGTAGAGGGAAAAAGAGTGCAATCAATGGTCTTCGGGACCAATCACTAGTCTTCGGGACCTTGTCTCAATATCAGTTTTGTCCATAATGACATAGTAATATGATATTGTACATATTCTGATTTTCATTTCCTTTCATATCAGGAATTTTAAAATACATCCAGGATTTTCATGTATGTACCTTTCTAATGACTTCTACATTGTCAAACCATACATTCGATGCATATATTTATCATTGTTGCTGCCAGAAATATTAAGTAGCGGAACTTAATGTCATCTTTCAAAAATATTTGATTAACATCGAGTTTATGCGAAAAACTCTTGAGCAACTAATCGTATGAGTGCCAGTATGGCTTTATTGGTTGATAGGTCTCAGACGGCCTTCGTCCCTGGCAGACGCATTGGGGATAATATCCTCCTTGCTCAGGAGTTACTGCAGGGGTACGGACAGAGGCGACTTCCGCCTAGATGTGTGCTGAAAGTCGATCTGATGAAGGCTTATGATACAGTTGAGTGGAGCTTTGTGCGGGCGACGTTGGAGACCATGGGATTCCATCAGGTGTTCATCGGTTGGATTATGGAGTGCCTTACTACTCCGGCCTACTCGGTGAACATCAATGGGTCGGCTGAGGGTTACTTTAGAGGTGCTCGGGGATTGAGGCAGGGGGACCCGATGTCACCCTTTCTTTTTGTTCTAGTGATGGAGGTCTTACATGGAATCTTGGAGTGGCAGATTCAGGGTGAGCCGGATTTCCAGTATCATTGGAGATGTGAGAGGACCCAAACCTATATGTTGAGTTTTGCTGATGACCTACTACTTGCATGTCACGCCGACCCTGTGTCTATCGCTACACTCAGACGGGGAGTGCAGCTTTTCTCGACTTACTCGGGTCTACATGCGAATGTAGATAAGAGTAATATTTATCTCTCCCTCCAGGCGCAGGATGATGTGTCGATACTCCAGCCGGTCTTTGATTTCCCGGTCGGGACCCTTCCGGTACGTTACTTGGGAGTTCCTCTGATATCCTCTCAGTTGAGGCTGAGGGATTGTGCCCCCCTGCTACAGAGGATTGATTCTAGACTGGGCTCTTGGACCTCTCGTACTCTATCTTATGCAGGGCGATTACAGTTGATCCGATCAGTTCTTGGTACACTACATATCTACTGGGCCAGTGTTTTCATACTCCCCCATGGGATTATCGAGGAGATTGAGAAGAGGCTGAGGAGATTTCTATGGTTTGGGTTTAGAAACAAGGGGTATGCCAAGGTCCGATGGGTTGATATTTGTCGCCCTGCTAGTGAGGGTGGACTGGGTATCCGTGATCTCACTGCTCAGAATCGAGCCCTTATGACCAGACACATCTGGGCTATTCTGAGCCAGGACCCGGAATCCGTTTGGGTCAGTTGGATTCAGGAGAATCGACTGAGGAGACATTCTTTTTGGAGTGCTAAGATGCCGAGGGCATGCTCCTGGAGTTGGCGTCAGCTTCTTAAACTACGATCAGCCGTGTTACCAGCTATACAGATGCGAGTCGGGGATGGATCACAGTTTTACCTTTGGAGGGACCCGTGGCATCCTCTAGGTCGATTGGAGGAGGTGTGTCAGTTGGGATCGTGGCTTAGGAGGCTTCCCAGGGCTGCGTCATTGAGTATGGTCATAGTTAATGGGGTGTGGAGGTGGCCTGCAGACTTTGCGGCAGAGTTCGGTGATCTTATGGTTGGATTACCGAGTATAGATGTGAGGACAGATACAGTGCGATGGACATTGCATCGATCAGGGACCTACACTTCTGAGTCGGCATATACTCTTTTCCGTCCGGAGGGGCCCAGGGTGCCGTGGGCTGCCCTTTTGACTGGACCAGGACGTATCCCACGACATTGTTTTATTCTTTGGATGGCTATCCGTTGTCGGCTGCCGACTAGGGATAAGCGTTGGATTGGTCGGGGGGACGACTCGTGTGTGCTTTGTGGTGGGGAGAGTATGGAGACACACTCTCACCTTTTCTTTGAGTGCCCCTTCTCACAGGATTGTTTGCGGAGACTAAAGGTGGAGGTGGGATTTCTATGGCCACGTGGTAGTTGGCATAGTGCTGTATTACGGGCTTCTAGTCGATGGCGTGGGAAACACTTGATATCTTGCGCGTATCGTGGACTTCTCGCTGCTCTGATTTATTATATTTGGCTCGAGAGGAACACGAGGATTCATGAGGCTCGTTCGGTGTCGCCTGAAGTGGTAGCGTCTCAGGCGATTTCTATCATACAGGAGAGGATCCGCTCGTTACGACTTCCAGATTCTCTTCAGGCACGTGCGCTGAAGAGGGTATGGCATATAGCCTGGTGATTATGCTTGTATTCTTTAGTGCTATATGTTTAGTGGGTTGGCTGGAGAGCTAGTCTGTTAGCTCGGTGATGCGGTGGGGGTTTCATCCCCTATGCGCTTTACTGTATCATACACTTTTTATTTTTTATGTGATTGACCTTTACCTAACAAAAACTAATCTCGCTTTTATATCTCACCACATCATTGCTCGTTTTTCGTACGAACACCCACATATATCCTTCTGGGATAATATTTTGAGGTTTGTATTATAGAGTCAAAATATCTCTTTTATTTAGCGAGTCATGCTCAGCCTCAATTGCTCATTTCTATTTCTTTGAGTGCTGCCGGCACACTATTATTGATTTAAGTTTTGGATCCAAATTTTCTAGAGCAACTCTTGAGGCAAATATGTCGTTGACGACTTTTTCCATGTTGATGACAATTCATTATATCAACCAAATTTTTAACCATTTCCCAAAATATTTAATTTGGTTATTCCGCAATCCCACGATTTTCTATTATCATGTACACATGCTTTTCCAATGGGATTTCGATCTAACTCTCTTAAAGAGATTTTAAGGGTGACTTAATTTCTTTGTTTTTCCGCGGATTTATTTTATATTTTCAGATCGATCTACTACGCTTCAGGCGTATATTAGAATCAACATTTGAGTTGATCTCTTTGGTATTTGAACTCTTATAGTTCATTTATCACAAATATATGTGATTTTGTCACACCTTCATTAATTTGGCAGATTACTTGGTGAATATTGCAAGTCACTTATTTTAATGAACTTCGGGTTCAATTGATTGGTGCATGGATCAAGACTTGAATATCTTTTTCATTCAATGAAATTTCTCGGCATTTATATTTTTTATATTCTTATCTCCCCCTAATGCCGGGAAATGATCTTCGTGAAATATGCAAATCAGCGTAATTCCTATAAATCAATCTTCTGGATAGTGATCTTCTGGATCGTAGGCTCAAAATATTTAATATACTTTATTTTCTATTATGCCCGTTCATAAAATTAATTCGCAGATGGGAAATGCTCGATTCATTTCCACGCACAATCATGATATGCATCATCTTCATTTTAAGTACATTTGTAGTACTCGTGGGGATAATTAGTAAAACTCTTCCGGAGCTCACTCTTAACATGTCATCATTTGCGTAATAATATATTTACCAATGATCCTTTGGGGATACAGTATCTTTACCAATAATCCTTCGAGGATACAATATCTTTACCAATGATCCTTCGGGGATCAAAATAAATCTCAAATATAATTTTCTCATAAATTACATTTAATTGGAATCGACTTTTTCGATATTTCATGAGTACCCACATAGTACATTTGTTTTCGATTTTCAAAAGATATCCTTCAGGATAATTCATATGTAATCATTGTTTCAACGAAAACAATCGAATTTGGTGTTTATCATGAGATGTAACTTTATTCAAAAACAAGTTTTGAACTTTGCTTCTTCGGGAGCAATCAGTAAAAATATTATTTCAAGAATATTTTGTATTATATCAATATCGATTTAAAAATATTTCATGTTTAATTGCTAAACTAGAAGCAATTTGATTTGATATTTCTGCGGGAATATAATATCATGATAAAATTTAAAATTTAATTGTTAATGTTTCTTCAGATTCATTTAATGTTTAATTTTGATATTTATTCATAAATATCATATCATAATGTTTTTCAAGAACATATAAAACTTATTGCTACTACAGGAGCAATTTAATTTGATATTTCCAAATTTATTGCTACTACGGGAGCAATTTAGATATTTATCGAATAATATCAAATCATGATGTTCTTCCAGAACGATCAATATAATATTTAAACCATAGTTTATGTTCTTCAGGAACATTCAATTTAATTGATATATTAAGAATAATTGATTTGATATTACTTCAGGATAACAAATTATAATGCCGACTCAAACTTCTGAGCCCGGGTTCATACCACGTTTTGGTAGTACGACCAATATTCGAGATTATTAGTATATAATCATTATCAATTTGATATTGATATTTCTACAGGAATATCATATCACGATGTTCTTCATGAATATTTAATTTTTATATTTCTTCAGAATATAACATCATGTTCTTCAGGAACATTTAATTTGTATATTTCTTCAGTAATATAATATAACATCATGTTCTTCAGGAACATTTAATTTGTATATTTCTTCAGGATTATTTTCTTTTGATATTTTTCAAGAATATCATATCACAATGTTCTTTATGAACATTAAAATTTTAATTGATTTATTAAACATAATTAATTTGATATTACTTCAAGAATATCAGATTATAATGTTCTTCGGGAACATATAATATTACTTCAAAAATATCAAGTTATAATGTTATTCGGGAACATATGAATTTAAGAAGAAGGAGGAGAAGTAGATATATTTATAATTATTAATGAATATAAACAAACAAATAAATTCTTGCCTTGAAATTCAGATCTTGGATGAGTAGAACTTCGATGAAGAACGCGGTTGAGCTTCTCGTGCAGATAACGTGTTATAAACTCAAGAGAATTGAGAGAGAAATATAGATTAGATAAAGAGAGAACGAGATGAGAATAGAATTGTTATAAATTCTTGCGAATTGTTGTATTCATTCATATGGGGAGACCCCTTTATATAGGATACAATCTAGGGTTTCTGACTTAGCCAACAAGTCATTCACTATAATATAATAATATTCATAACAGTTTTTGTTTTTTTGACAATATATAATTGGACGAAAATGACATGTCGAACAAAACTTTTTATTGCTCAAAATAATTGACATGTCAACTCAGTCTCGGCCAACTTGATTATGTGTTACTTCATTCCTTTTCGTGAATGTTTGTCAACCTAGTCATTTGTTCTTTTGTTTGACCGTGATTATTTATAATAAAAAATATATAAAAATTATAAAAAAAATATTAAAATAAAATTTATCATATAAATTTTATTTTAATAATTTTTTTATAATTTTTATATATTTTTTATCATAAATAATCGACAGTCAAATAAGAGAACAGTCGACTAGATTGACAAACATTCGCGGGTACAGAGGAAGTATAAATTAAGTAATGTACACTGTTACTATTCATTTTTCGGCTCATTTAATATTTTATACCTTCATTACATTCATATCATTAAAGTTTTCCACATATTTCCCGACATTAGCTTTTGGTTAATCTGACAAGTCTATTTAATTCAAGATAAATTGAATTGAATTGCGGTACAAACCCTTATTGAATTGTGTTAGAACTCACTTCATTTTACTCATTTGTGGGCTGAGGTGGCTAATTTCGTATTTATATTAGTGAGTCGAATATATTTTTTAATATTCTTTTTACTTGTGTGCCAAAGTTGAAGAATTTGACATTTATATTAGTGGGTCGAATATAATCTCCAATGATCCTTCTCGTTTGTGGGAGAATTTTAACTCTTTAATTATGGAGATCTAACAAATGGGTAATTAACTCGAGTGGAGTCGCCTCTGTCGAGAGTTGAACTCAGGACCTCGACGTTAGCTTAACAATCAGATCTGATACCATGTTATAGAAATCGCTTTATCTAAAAATTATACTCCCTCTGTCCCAAAGCTATAGGCACGTTGACTTTTTTTTACCGTCGAATCTATATATATGATAAACATTATATAAAAATTATGAAAAAAATACTAAAATAAAATTTAACTATTAAATTTTATTTTAGTAATTTTTTCATAATTTTTGTATACTATTTATCATATGCATTCGACGGTAAAAAAAAGTCAACGTGTCTATAGGTTTGGGACGGAGGGAGTAGCTGTTAGAGAAATTAAACAATTTGCATTTATATTATTGAGTCGAATATATATATATATATATATATTCTCAAATAAATTGAATTGAATTGAATTAAATAATTTATTTACAATATTAATAATAATTTTAATATATTATTAAATATTTTTTTAAAAATAATAAATATTAATAATAAAATGTATTTTTTTCCTCCCATAAAAGATATTAATACCAAAGATATTAATTTTTATCAAAGATATTAATTTTTGACTTGTTTATCAAAAATATTAATTTTTTATCAAATATATTAATTTTGGGCATAAATAATACCAAAGATATTAATTTTTTATTTTTTTTATCAAAAAGTAAAGGATGAAATGTATTTTTAATTTGAAAAATAATAAGTGGTGTTTAGGTGAATAAAGTAAAGGTAAAGTAGTATTTTAAAGTGAAAAATTATAATATTAATTTATTTTTTAGGTGTATCAACTATCAACTATACTATTGTGAGACATGTCAAAAAGAAAAATGTTACAATTATGAGATATAGTGAGTATTATACTAGGAATTGAACTAAATTATTTAGGTGAAATCAACTTTTTTGTATTAAACTTTTGGAGTATAATTTGTTAAAATTTTAAGATGGGCTTAATATATAGTGTTGATCACTGATTAATTAAGTTCAAGAAAAAGAATCTTAATCTTAATCCAAATTTTAAATAAAACCGTAAATTTTAATTTTTTATACTCTTTATGAGAGTTAATGAGCAGGTTGAAACAAAAATAAATTTCACCATAACTACTATTTACACTATACATTTATTTATACATATATAGGCGATTGTTTTCCCTACAAATTTTACACTTTATTATTTATTTTATTGACTTAAAAAAATATTAGAACTTTATAAGTCCCAAAAAAAATTAGACATTTGTTGTAATTTCTTTGAGATATATTTTTACTACTATTTTTGTATTGCACTAATAATAATATATGCCCCAAATAAAAAAATATTTTTTATTGATAATTTGTACAAAAATAAAATGTATTTTTTTGATTAATTTATTTATTTTTATAAGATGTAACTTGATTTTTAGAAGGTGAAAAGTAAAAAAAAAATTACTTCATTTGTCTTATATTAATGATCATTTTGTTTTGAATTGTCTCTATCAATAATCACACATATTTAAAAAAAAAATTACTTTTACTTTTGTATTAAAAAAAAGGTATGTATATATTATTACATTTGCATCTGTTTTTTAAACACTATTCTTAACTATTTTATTAACTTAAAAATATATTTTTATACTTTTATTTTTTTATCAAAAAATAAATAACACAATATTTTTTTAATTTTCGTGCTGATCATATGTGATCTGGGAAATGAAAGAAGTACTATAATTATTGATATTAGTATTATTTTACTAAATTTTTAATACTCTTCAGTAATTAAAGCTCTAAATGATTACAGTAATAAATATGTATTTATGAATTTATATTTTATTATTTAAAATATGCAAATAATTGTAAAACACGCAAATAAATAACCAAAAAAATTATTAGTGGAATATTTGAATGTAAAGGAGTCTGACTTAGAATTTCCGTTACAAAAACAAAACAGGACGGTTGGTGTGGGTCCAGCTTAGTTTGTAGTTTTAGTGAACAATGATTGAAGTGGACATGAATGAAAGCTACATTAACTCCGAATATAAAGGCTTTTTATTTATTTAGATTAATTTAATTAATTAATTTTAGATCAATCAACACAACTGTCTCTAATTTTCCAACTTTGTTTTTGCAGACACTCGAATTTCCACACTTGGATTTGGGGGGTCATTGTATTTTGGTCAAACCACTACTTTTGACCATCTTATAGTTGTTCATAGGATCTTGCTCTATACTGTATTAATTTTTTTGAAGAGTATACTGTATTAATTTTGACTCTTCTTGTTCCACATTTTGATTTTTTCAAATAAATTTGAAATTATATTAAATAGTTATCTTGCGTTTGCTAAGTGCAAATCGAACCCTAAAATCAACTGATGTTGAACAATGAACAATCAACATGTATTTTGTGCTATATGTTTTGTGCTATATGTTTTTGTTGGATGTTTTTGTTTTTTTTGTGCTATATGTTTTTGTTGGATGTTTGGAGAGCTAGTTTGTTAACTCGGTGATGCGATAAGGTTTTCCCCATGCGATTTACTGTACTACCTTAATTTTATTTTATATGTGATTGATCTTTACAAAAAAAATCAACATGTATTTTATGACACGGTTAGAAACATGCCGACATTTATATGTTGCACATTGTATTCAAAATTCCAAATTATCAAGTTAACGTTGACCATGGGTCCACTTAAGATTTGCTTTAATGCCACTATAGGAATAATGCCATATAACTACTTGTGATTCTTTTAATTATTTTATTCATAGTTTTTTTTAATTAATCAAATTTAACTAAGGGCTTAGTGGGCGTAGTTAAATAATAATTACAGTGTTTACACTTAAAATATTATCAATGAAAACGAAAGGTGCTTAAGACAAAAAACCCTAATCGGGTTTCTTCTATACTTACCCAAAATAGCAATTAATTAATTGTATAATTAATATATCTAAACAAATTAAGTTGGTGGAATATTATTAAATATATACTTAATAATCAGGATTAATTTATTACCGAGCAATATCTGCTGCCGACATTCATTGTAGATAATCGAGACTAGTACAATTAATACTTTTACACAATGGATCAAGCTTTGAAATAATCGAATTATTTATTTTGTATAATAAATTTTTCATTAGTAAATGATTGGTCCGTTTTTGGTGCATATTTCGGATATTTTCTTGGTCTTTTCCCTTCTTTTTCGATTCTCTTTTCCCCGTTTTTATAGTCTTTGATGATTATTGGTTGAAATAGTGTGATCGAGACATATTCGGTGTTTTGTAGGCGAAACGAGAGGAAAACGAGTGAAAATGGCTTTTCGGGGAAGTGACTGGCTACCAGTCGGCCGACACTAGGAATGCACATGGAAGATGTCGGACGACATACGCCTGGAGGACGACAGCCTGAGCTGTGAAGAAATCTGGAGGACGACACGGATGTCGTGCGACACCCGGAGGCTGTCGGACGACAAAATCGCCGCGAGCGACGTGGTTCGAGCTGCAGCGACGTGAGGTCCAGAGCACCTTGGCACCGAGCGGTGTGATCCACCGCGCTCGACGCAAAGATATCGTACGACACCCCAGAACTGTCGTACGACAAGGCACTTGTCGGACGACAAGAATCTTCTGTCGGACGACAAGTCGAGATGTAGCATCCGGAAATGAGATTTCACCCTTTGACTTTGTTTGACCCTCGTTTTTAAGGGTATAAATAGAATTTTGGCTTGTAATTTCAAAACTAACTTTCATTCTACAACTTTCCATCTTCCATTTTCTTAGCTTTCTCCTCAAGCAACATTGTAATTCACTTGTTCTTCATTTAATCCAATCATAAATTCTAGATCTACTTTTGATTCGTTTGGAATTCGACTAAATCTCATTCACAAACGTTGTTCACCTCATCGAGACGGACGTTTCCATCGGATTAGTTTCTTCGTGTGACAAGTTGAAGCTCGGTCCCGATTTTGGAAGCTCTTTTCGATTGCCTCCTTCATCCATCGATCCATTTATTCCCGTGGTGAGATTCTCTTCGTTTCCTCTCGATTATGGCGTATTCGATTATGGATTGTGATTTGGAGTGCTTGATTATGGCTAGCTAAACCTTGTGTGAGGGTGTTTGATGAAATTCCTCAATGAATTAGAATTGATCTTCTAAAAGTAGCTCGATTTCTAGTAATTGGACGATTATACCTCTCGATTTGTGGTCTCGTGTCGAACAACTTCGTAGTATATCGCTAGTGGACCATACGGTCGATGTGTGATTAGACGATCATTGGTGAGGGAGAACGTGACAACACCGTGATCTCTTTAGTCCGATTATTAGTTAATTGGGAGTTTATAAATCTAATTCAACTCTAGTTCGTTAGGGAGAGTAATCGGAACACCCTTGCTTTCCAACTCATTTGCTACCAATCGTTCTTATTTCCTCGCTTTAATTACTTGTTCTTAGTTGTTAATCAATCACTCATTGCAACCTCCACTTTAGTTTAATGATTTTCTTCCCTCTTTTGGAACTATTACTTAGCATATACAAAGTGAAATTCACAAGCCGATAGCATTGCTCCTTGAGATCGACTCGGGGGATTTACGTATGTAAATCTTTCGGTTTTATAAATTAGTTTTTGAGTAATCAAAATGGCGCCGTTGCCGGGGAGCAATTTAGGCGACGTGAATTGAATTTTGTGTTAGTTAATTTCTTGTTTCTTTGTTTAATTTTTCTTTTTTCTTTTGTTTCTTTTAAGTCCTTTCTCGTGTTATCGTTGTATTTTACACTCGGTGCGTGTAACCCCTTTCTTTGAGTGTTGAGTATGCAAGGTTGAAGACGTTCTCCCTTTCATACTTCCATCTCTCCTACAACGACCGAGTTGATCAAATGGCTAGACGCAACGATAACCGAGCTTCTTACTTTGATGATTACGATTATCCGTCCAAGAGAGGTAGTTCTTCTTCAAGTCATCGGTACAATCAACGAGTTCATGAGTCATATCGCCGACCTCGGCAAACCGATGCTAAATATGAAGACAACTGAGATTATTCACCTCCTCGCCACCGGAAGCATCATGGATATCGTGAGTATTCTTATGACGAGAGAGAGTATATGCCCCCACCTCCTCGGGAATATCGAAGGGAAAGAGAGGCACCTCGAGATCAAGACCGTGGACAATACCGTAAGGATAATGTTGGAAGTGCAAAAATATATCATCATCAATCTTCCGTAGGGCACGAGGTTAAACAGAGATCAATAGGCGATTTCTCCAAACCACATCTCCATTTGTCGGGAAGCCGCTATGATGATAAAGAACCTTATGAGAGGCACCGTTCCAACTCCTCTAGCGAAAGTCGTAAGTCGAGGGCCTGAGAAGAGAAGCTCACGTCCCAACATTTGTCTCAATTGCCTTCGTTTTCCGGGATGTCGAGTGAGAATGCTATTAAGTTCCTCAAGGACTTTTCTATTGTGGTTGACACTTTCCCGTTATCCGATTTTGGTAAAGATGAGTTGAGGGTGTGGTGTTTTTGCTATTGTATGAGGAATGAAGCTAGGGATTGGTTCTCGAGTTTGCCATCTTCTTCCAAGTCTACATGGGATGATATTTTTAAGGTATTCATTGATCGATTTTTTCAAGAGGCACCACGATCTCCCATGCCACTATCTCCTTCTTTGGATACTTTAATAGATGTGATTGAGGTTGAGCTAGATCACTTGCTCCTTGATGTTATTCTCGATTGTGTGGAAGAATCCTCATTCTTTGATTTAATTTCCGATGACGACCTTGATATAGCTTCCTCGGTGATCACTACGAACGAGAGAGTTGTTCCCGTATCCGATGAGAGTAAAGAGACATCAAATGAACCGATAGTCTTTCCTATACTAGATATTCCGGGTGAGTCTCTTCTTGAAGTTATGATTCCTTTGGAGTATGATACACCGATGCTTTCTTTATTTGACGAGGACATGACGTTGTTGGGAATGGATGAGGTCAAGGAACCCATACATGTCGAGTTTCTTTTGGAGGGTGATGTTAGTATCCATCCGGTTGAGCTTCTTCTTGAGGATGTTAGTAGAGAGGAGGAGAAGGTTTTGGAAGAGTATGTTGATTTTAATTTCTTGGTTGAGATTTCTAATTCTTCTACATTTCCGGATATACAAGAGAAGAGGAAATCATGGGGTATTGGAAGGAGAATTTATGGTTTGGAGGACTTGGGAGTTGATATTGGATTTTCCACTTCTTGTGTGCTTCCTCCCTCGTCTATTGAGACTAAAGAGTACGATGATGGTGATCTCGATCCTCCTAAGTCACCTAATCCCGATAATAGGTCCATTGAAATTATTTGTTAGGTGAGAATTTATTGGATTTATTTGTATTGAGGACGGAGATTGGATTTGTTAATGATCGGTTGAGTGATGATTTCTATATTGATGCTCGTGTGCCATTGCCAGAAATGGTATTTCTCCGGAAATATAGTTCGATATTTTTAGAGGGTCCGGTGGATGAGAGGCATGACTTTGGGTCGATGGACCCGTTTTCCAATCTATGGCGAGCCTTCACTCCTTCCCATTTGGAGGATCGAGCTCCTTTGGTCGAAATGCTCTATCTAAGGAAATATAGCTCGATATTTTTAGCACCCGAGATGGAAGGAGTTTACTATCTACATCTAGATGCAAGTGTGGGGGAGATCGGTATTTCATGCACTACTATTCGACATCTCACCATACTGAAGGTACCGGTATACCGATCCAATCGATATACCGTGTGTGCGGAAGCGTGTAAAGCAATAGATCTACTGTGCCATAATCTTAGTGCACACTTAATGTGTATAAGAACACATATAAACATATATATATATACACATCAAATATATATATATATATATATATATAAAGTTCAACGATTACTTACTTTTGGTGATCGTTGACTGTGGTTAATGTCGATGAGGTGGTGTTGAGTCGATTGAACCACCTCAAATGGACCAGCCTCGAAATGTACACCTTTGGTATGACCTTGTCACGCCTTTGGATCGCCCGGATGTTGAAGCCGCACAAATGGCCCGGCCTCTACGTGTTGCACACGAACCCGGATGATGAATTGCTTACTTGATCGAGTTGATTCTCTAAGAACAACCTCTTTTCTCTCTTTCACTTGTGAATTTCGTGGCTGATGATGATGGTGTTAGAATGAGACATGAAAATCTGATTTTTATGCTCATTATACCCCTTTTACTTCACATGTAACCCCCACCATAATGTGTGTGTCATAACCACACATAATGGGGTGTTATGGTGAATTTCAAAGGTCATCTCCACATAATCATGCCAAATCATTATATGTGGTCTCATTGTCTTGTGTGGCATGCCATGTCACACTATGTGACATGCATCCATGCAAGCCATGCATCCCATGCATGGGAATTAAATCCACGTAAAGATTGATTCTAAATCAATATATTTATCAAGCAATGTATATCAATATCGAGCTCGTGTGTGACCCTGTAGGTATGATTTTATCGATCAATATTATATTGTTCCCAGTGGCGGAGCCAGTACTAGACGAGGGTGGGCCTTGGCCCACACTGAGAAAAAAAAATTCTTATATATATATATATATATATATATATATATATATATATATATATATATATATATATATATATATATAATATTTTATATTTGTATAATTGCGTAGCGTAAAGTAATTGTAGCGTAAAGTAATTGTTTGGTTGATCTTTTTACTAAATTTATTTTATTGTTTTATTTATGGTATTTATCTTTTAAATATTTATACACATAATTATCTGTAAATATTTATTTATAGGTGTACAATATTCCTTTAAGAGACTATAAAAAAAGGAAAATAGGTAAATTTTTAGACAGAGAGTATATTTTTATGAGTTAGCTATTTTGAACTAAAAATGACTTAATTAAATTTAATAAATTTAAACAATAGAATTGAATGAATCGAATTGATCTGAACTAAATTAATTTTATTTATTTATTTTATTTTTAATTTATTTTAAAATAAACGTAATCCATTTGAATGAGTATGAACTAAACTATTTTAGTTACTATACCACTTTTATAAAAAAAAATGAAAAAAAAATCGAATAAATTAACCGAAACAAATGCTAAACGAACCGAGCCTAAAGTCATCACCATTTCGACATTTTTTTGGTCTAAATTTATCACCTTTTCGGGCCTAAATTTATTAACTTTTCGATTTTTTTCTTAAAAAAAACTAAGTATAAGATTTTGGCCCACCCTCGTTGCAAAAGCTGGCTCCGCCCCTGATTGTTCCCAACAATTAATATTATCGAATAATCATTTAACATCCATAGACGACCTTATGACTTTATCGATTGCACACGTAGGATCGAATGACATATCCCAACAATCTCCCACTTGGCCTTCAGAGCCAGTGTGCTGCCAACTTCCTGTTGTCACTCTATGTCTAAGTTTGAACTTGAGGCAAGACTTGAGTCATCCTCAATCGGTTCAAACCTTTCTTGAACTTTGAGACAGACTGTAAAACCAGATTTATCACTATGATACGAATCTGGACGTGGCCACGTATTTTCCACAGTCTAGACTCTCCAAGTGGCCGTTAAGACATGTATCCCATTATAAAATGGAGGACAATCCCATATTGTCAATCCAAGCTCTCTCACTTGCTTCCTGATATACCCAATAACAAGTTTTATAACCTCCTTTTACGAAAGGCGTTTACTTGTATCAAAGTACACCATTTCACAATGGAATCACTCTGGACTACTCAGGTCAGAGGAAATTGCTCGACAGTCAATGAAATAGTATTATGACTCGAAATCTTAAATACTATTCCAGTCGGGTCTGTTCGATCATTAGCTCCCAGCTAATATCTATGTAATTGTACTTGATGTCCCACATCACTAGCCCATGAAGCGGCGCTATAGTACACATTACAATCTAGTTCTTTGTATTATCGGTTTGTCCGTACTCGATTATACGAACCAGGAACATCTATATGATTCAAGTATACCAGTTCAACCATTGGGACTTCATTATGCGGTAAGTCGACCTCATAACTCAATTGATATAACTTAATCATTTGGACAATTCATATAAATTAAACCATATTTATATGAAGAACTATGTATTATACATATGAGTGAATGTTTACCAAATCTCCAAAAGTATCTAATACAGTATTAGAAATCACAACCCATCTCTAAGATGTCTGATATCTATTGCAGTCGTGAAAGCCTCAAGCTTAAACTGCTGGAGAGGTTTAGAAAGCGGGTTTGCAACCTTACCAAAAGTTGCAACTTTATTATCTCGATGTCTCCACAAAACTATCTCCCAAATAATGTGAAACTTCCTGAGCACCAGTTTTAGACTTGTGGTGCTTCCTAGCTCATAGGCTTGCGCGATAACTCTACTATAAATAGAGAACTATTGGATGGGCTGAGCTAGTTACGCCACCTAGTTCATTCAAGAACTTTCAAATCCTAACTGCTAACATTACTGCATCCAATACAATACTGTGGTCAGCTTCTGTAGTTTAATCAGCTATATTGCATTGCATGGAACTATTCCAGCAAATATCACCTCTAACCAGACAAAAGATATAACAAGATTAAAATCGGAAATTATCTTAGTCTGTTTTGAAGTTAGCATTCAAACAGCTTGTTAATATCAACTCTTTTTGTCTTCCAAAGACAATAAAATATTCTTTTGTCCATCTAAGGTACATAAGAATATTCTTGGTCGCAGTCTAACGCGCCTCACCTGGATTTCCTTGAAACTGACTCGTCATGCTCAAAGCATACGATACATCTGGTCGTGTACATATCATGGCGTACATTATAGACCCTATTGCCGAAGCATAAGGAATGTTTTCCATCCTCTTTTGCTCATCAAGTCCCGTAGGGCCTTGCATATTGCTAAGAGATGTGCCATGACTCATTGGAATGAGACCCTTTTTGGCGTCTTTCATTCTGAACTTATCAAGTACCTTATCAATATAGGTCACTTGACTAAGTCCAAACATCATTTTCAATCTGTTCCGACAGATCTTGATGCCCAATATGTATTGTGCTTCTCCAAGATCCTTCATTGAAAAACAATTTCCAAGCCATTCTTTAATAGAATTAAGCATAGAAACATTGTTTCCAATAAGGAGTATTTCACCGACATACAACTCAATTAATACAACGTAACTCCCACTGATCTTCTTGTAAAACAAGACTCTTCCGAGTTCCTCTGAAATCCAAATCCCAGTATGGATTCATTGAACTGAAGATTGCTACTCCGATATGCATTCTTTATTCCATAAATAGAACTATAAGCTTGCATAATTTCTCAGCCTTATTAAGATCGATAAAACTCTTTGGTTGTGTTAAAACACATTCTCTTCTAGAATCCAATTCAAGAAGTTAGTTTTAACATCCAATATTACCATAACTCATTATCAAGATGAGTCACAATGGCTAAGTTAATCCGAATGAATAAATCACAACAACTGGTGAAAAAGATTGATCATAATCCACCTCGTGAATATAAAACTTTTACCACCAAAATTGCTTTGAAAACCCTAGGTTTTCCATTCATGTCTATATTGATCTTGAAGAACTATTTGCACTCAATAGGTCTAGCCTCTTGATGCAAATATATCAAGTTCCAAACTTGATTACCAGACATTGAAATCATCTCGGATTATATGGCACCATGCCAATTTTTAGTAGCTGCACTCGTCATAGCTTGGATATAGTTCGAAGGTTCATCGCTTTTCAAAAAGCATGACTTCATATCTCTCATTGATCACAATACCTAAGTATCTGACTAAAAGAGATATATACCTTCTGGACCTACAAGGGCTGGTATGGTTTCCAAAACCATAGGAATACTCTCAACCCAGTCTTGAGTATTCATCATTGGTTGTTCCACTTGAACCTCGTTCAAGATAACCGAGCTCCCACCGAATTTCTAGGAAAGATATCTCTTTTCAAGAAAATCACCATCTCGAGCAACAAAATATTGTTCTCAGATAGATCGTAGAATTTGTACCCTCGAGTTTCATATGGACATACCATAAGGAAACTTTTATCCCATTTGAGTTCAAGCCCTGTAGAGATAAATCTCTTCATAGAAGTTATAGAACCTCAAATCTTGATGAAACAATTTAGGGACCCTCCCTTTCCATACCTAGTATGGTGTCTTTATCAACAGCTTTTGACAGTGTCCTATTCAGTGTATAGGTTGAAGTCAAGAATAGTGTGTTCCCAAAAGAGTTCAGTAGTTCAATTAGACTCATCATCGATAGATCGAACTCTATCTAATAGAGTTAGTTTTCTCTTTTGCGAAACATAACCTTCATGTGTTTGTGAACTAATAGGTTCCACATAATTCAGTATGGATCATCCCTAATTAATTACTCACATGTTCTCCTTTCTCCAAGAAAGATGACATTGTTATCTTTTCAATCACACGTCATTCACATTTATCAAATGACTCCAAGTCAAATGATTCGTTACATGTTTAGATTTTGATTTGATCTAATCAACAATGTTTCAGTTATGTCTCATTGAGACTTATTCGATTTAGCCTTTGGTCTTAATGATATATGTGATTTTGTCAAGTTAAAGTATACATAAACTATATAATAATCGTGCCAAAACAAAGAATATTTCACAATTAAAATAGTTACCAAACTATTTAATAGTGAAATACGAATCCATCAGTATCCAATACTGAACCAATATTCATTGTTTATTGAAAGTACGAAATTACATAGTTATAATACTAAAACAAAGCCCTAAGGCAAAACAATATCATATGATCATACGGCTAATGCAGCGACATTCGCTCCATTTATCGCCATAGATCGACAAAATCTATTCACCAAACTTATACTTCTATGTAGTTCATTCACATGCAAATGTGAGAACCACATTTGGCATCCAATACCCAAGAAGTAGAATTTGTGAAGTTCAATGTCTATAACATTAATACTTGAAGATGAAGCAACCCCGTTCTTCACGTCTTCATTGAACTTTGGGAAAATTCAATTTTTCCCAATAATTGAGTTTCATTCAAATTTCCCATTCAAAATTATCTCAATGTCAAAACGTGATAAATCGTAAGTGAAAAATCGAAGTTTTCTAACCAGCGATATTATCATGCAATTGAAGCCCTATCTCTCATAAAATATGAGGGAGCCAACCAGACAATCGATTCACGCCATCCAATGGCTCGAAAGTCTCTAATTTGTGTCATTGATGAACTTAAGTGTTTTGGATTAAATCACTCCCCGAGGTGTAAATAATCATAACCTTATAATCCATCAAATGAAAGACAAATTAGACATTTGTTATGAAATTGAATAAAATATGAACTTTTATATGTTTGCAAGTAGTGTCCAACACTTTTACAGTAGACGCATTGAGATTCCCTAGGAACCCTAGTAGCCTTCTTGCCCATGGTCTTTTGACTACCCTATCCCATATCATAAGAATTTCCCTCTTAGGGTCCTTTTCTATCGCCGGCTCAGCAGCCTTGAGCATCCCGTGGAGCTCACGAAGCGATTTCTTCAAACCATTCATATGGAAAATTTAGCCTAAAAGCATTATAACCATCATGAGATTGAAGTATGAAACCAGTTTCCAAATAATCATCATAGGAAAAATCTAGGCGGTCACTTGAAACAAATAATCCAATCATTTGTTGTACATGTGATTCCATAGATTTCCATTTTTCCAGCCTAGCTGAAGCAATGACCCTGGTCATACCGAACCACTCAATCATAGTATGTTCCCCGAACATGCTATTGACTTGTTCAATGATATCATAGGAATTGGTAATCTAACACATTCTCTTTGTATTCGTATTTGAGGACCATCCTCAAATTAGGTTGTCAATCAAGAAAATTTGTGTTGTTCAATTTTTTTTTTTTTTACAATCAAGAATTGAACCAAACTTGAATTGAGTTGATATTTGACATGAAAACTAAAAAAGAAAGATAACTAAAGTATGTAAACATCCACAAAGCGGTAAACAAATAAGGTTGTCTATCAAAACTACTTATTTGTTCCATTTTGCTCAATCGATATACAATATCTATGTTCCCTTGAACAAAACGATCCCAAGACCCTCATCTTGTGAATCCTTAAGCCGACTGAGTCCGCACTTAAGAAATCCAAGATAGGTAGACATCCCATGTCAATGACATCTAATGTCACTCTCGGTCGATGAGAGTCCCATTCTCATCTCATGTCTCGATAGCCACGCCTGCAGTGGATCTATCGATGAGAAAACCAAACTCACGTGTAAGGGTCTAACCCTTACTCCCACTTATCCCAAGATAACAAGTAGTACCCCGCTGAGGCGGACCTACCAACTTATGATCGAGGGCTTCATGAGTGTGACGTTTTGGACAAGACATTATACTCATTATTTTTGGGAACTTGCATGCATAGGTTTGTTTATATGTAAGTTGGACATTTATAACATAAAACAACCTATAACTAGCAAAGCATATAAATACGAAATCGAAAGGCCCCTAGAACCTCACAACTCTCAAAAGAAAAGAATTAAAGTAATAACAAAAGCCTTGAACATCTTCTGGACTGGTCCTCGCCTTCCGTTTTAGTTCTGTGCCCTCCGATTTTGGTCAAATATATTCCGTACCCATAAAACCACGAACGGCGCCCGCCGTTTCACAATCAGCGGTCGCCGAACACCACCGGCGGTCGCCGTTTCCAAAACGGCGCCCGCCGAAACAAAACAGCGCCCGCCGGAGCTCAATCGGCGACCGTCGTTTGGCTCCAGCAGCCCGGTTTGCTTCATATTGCTTCGTTTTGCTTCGTTTCTTCTCGTTTTCGCCGGAGAGCCGAGATCCTCCATCGAACCATGGACCAAGTCCATCGCTTACAAGTAGTACAATACAAATATAATTGAAAAACCTATCTATTACAAATGATTCCAAGGGACGCAGCCCTCAAATACTACGGCCAATCGAAACGTAAAAAACGACGAATTCATTCACCCGACCACTAACGGTGGCGGGCCTTACATCTAATCACATAATCACAATTAAACAATTAATCCAATTATGTTGATTAAACTTCTTGTGTCCAACACAAAAGTGTGCACGAGCCTTAGGCTCTGATACCAATTGAAGGTACCGGTATACCGATCCAATCGATATACCGTGTGTGCGGAAGCGTGTAAAGCAATAGATCTACTATGCCATGATCTTAGTGCACACTTAATGTGTATAAGAACACATATAAACATATATATATACACATCCAATATATATATATATATATAAGGTTCAACGATTACTTACTTTTGGTGATCGTTGACTGTGGTTAATGTCGATGAGGTGGTGTTGAGTCGATTGAACCACCTCAAATGGATCAGCCTCGAAATGTACACCTTTGGTATGACCTTGTCACGCCTTTGGATCGCCCGGATGTTGAAGCCGCACAAATGGCCCGGCCTCTACGTGTTGCACACGAACCCGGATGATGAATTGCTTACTTGATCGAGTTGATTCTCTAAGAACAACCTCTTTTCTCTCTCTCACTTGTGAATTTCGTGGCTGGTGATGATGGTGTTAGAATGAGACATGAAAATCTGATTTTTATGCTCATTATACCCTTTTACTTCACATGTAACCCCCACCATAATGTGTGTGTCATAACCACACATAATGGGGTGTTATGGTGAAGTTCAAAGGTCATCTCCACATAATCATGCCAAATCATTATATGTGGTCCCATTGTCTTGTGTGGAATGCCATGTCACACTATGTGACATGCATCCCATGCATGGGAATTAAATCCACGTAAAGATTGATTCTAAATCAATATATTTATCAAGCAATGTATATCAATATCGAGCTCGTGTGTGACCCTGTAGGTATGATTTTATCGATCAATATTATATTGTTCCCAACAATTAATATTATCGAATAATCATTTAACATCCATAGACGACCTTATGACTTTATCGATTGCACACGTAGGATCGAAGGACATATCCCAACACATACATGCTCTAGTTCTCCCTACTCTCGAGGACCGTGCTCCCTTAGTCGAGTTAGTGTTCTTGAGAAAGTATAGTTCGATATTTTTAGCCTTGACACGGTAGATCTCGGAGCCATAAACCGAGTGCCACGTGGGGGCAAGCCCACGGACGTCGAGCTAAAGACGAAAAACAAGCGCTTCTTGGGAGGCAACCCAAGGTGTTATCCTTTATGTTTTTTTCTCTTTTTGTGAGAGAGTGTGTGTGGATGCCCTGTGACCCGATGCCTAAGCCTTTCGATGCGATGATTATCTCTTCTCGGCTACTTGTACCATTCCATGACCGAGCTCCATGATAGGATTGATGTTTTGTGTTTGAGGATGGATGTCCATTACCGCCCCAATGATTACTCTTTGATTCGCCATGTCCGTTTCTCGCCATTCTAGGGAAGTTTCGTTATCCTTTCGTCTCTTTTCCCTTTATTTTTCGCATGAGGACATGCTTTTATTTTAAGTGTGGGGGAGGTTTTGTGGAATCCATCTTGTGTTTTGTTTTATGTTTATGTGGTTTGTAGGGATGTTCCGATTTTATTTTGGTGGATATTTTACCTTGGGTTGTTTACTTTTTGTGTGATGTTTGTATGTGTGGGGGGGATTTTCCGAAACCTCGGTGAGTTTGAAATGATTCCGGTATAACCAAAATTTTTGAGAAATGGGCGAATATTTCAAAGTTGAATGTTGTGTTGAGTGAGTAAGTACTTTGGTTGCCTTAAACAAATTCGAATTTTTCAAAAGCCAATTGTGAGGTTTGAGCCTTGATTAACTTCTTTCTTGAGCGAAAATTCTAAAAATCTCGTTGCTTCTTAAGACTCATGCTTTCTTGTTCTATAACTCGGTGCGTTTTAAGGATATGAGATAACTAGAACTCGTGTATTTCGGTTTTCAAAGCTCTTTATCATAACTTTCATGATCTTGAAAATGACGGGAACTAACCACTTAGGATCTAGCCCTTTCAAGGAGAATTTCATAACCCCCGAGCCCGTCGAGGGACACCATAGTAAACCCCTTTGAGACTACGTTATGCCCTTTTGTTCATCACCCTTAAGCCGATGTTGGAGTGTGTGTATTATGATAAATGTGTGAGAAAAACTCCGTGTTGTGTGATGAGTGCTACGTGCCTCAAGGTGTTGCTATTAGCCACCACTTCTTGATTTATCCATTATTTTGTGGGCATTTAGCCACATGTGTACTCCCATATATTGCTCCAAGTTATTATTTCCTCTCTATGACATAAAAAGTGATGAATTATCCGCTATATATAAGAGAGTGTTGTGTTGAAGAAAGTGAGCCAAAGCTAAATTTCAAAGCGTGAGTACTTGAATTTTAATATTCCTTGATGACCCGAAAAATGGGTTAAGTGTTTCATTGAATAAGATTGATACTTGAGTGTCTTTTGAGAGTTGAGTGTGGTGATGAAGGTGAGGTAAAGAAGATATAAGGTTGGGACCACAATGGTCAATGAGTTACTATTCCCAAAAATTTCCCGAATCTTCCCGAGCCTAGCCCCATTACAACCTTGTATTGATTAGAGCTCTTTGATTCTTGAGATTGATAAACTTGCATAGCATGTTTTGAGTGGACCCTTGCTTCGAGAGTTATAAGAAACGAGTGTATCCCTTTGTGAGGAAAAAGACGGCTTGTTGAGGTAACCCGATTGCTTATGAACTCGCTCGATGTGATCTTTGTGGTGTTTGAACTTTACTCGGTAGTACTTGCTTTTGATCGATAGCCGGAATTTACTTCTAAACTCTTTTGTGGATAACTAGCCTTGTTTTCGTTGCTCTTTTTGTTCTTTTGTTTGCTCGAGGACGAGCAATGGATTAAGTGTGGGGGGGTTGATTGGTCCGTTTTTTGTGCATATTTTGGATATTTTCTTGGTCCTTTCCCTTCTCTTTCGATTCTCTTTTCCCCGTTTTTATAGCCTTTGATGATTATTGGTTGAAATAGTGTGATCGAGACATATTCGGTGTTTTGTAGGCGAAACGGGAGGAAAACGAGTGAAAATGGCTTTTCGGGGAAGTGACTGGCTACCTGTCGGCCGACACTAGGAATGCACATGGAAGATGTCGGACGACATACACCTGGAGGACGACAGCCTGAGCTGTGAAGAAATCTGGAGGACGACACGGATGTCGTGCGACACCCGGAGGTTGTCGGACGACAAAATCGCCGCGAGCGACGTGGTTCGAGCTGCAGCGACGTGAGGTCCAGAGCACCTTGGCACCGAGCGGTGTGATCCACCGCGCTCGACGCAAAGATATCGTACGACACCCCAGAACTGTCGTACGACAAGGCACTTGTCGGACGACAAGAATCTTCTGTCGGACGACAAGTCGAGATGTAGCATCCGGAAATGAGATTTCACCCTTTGACTTTGTTTGACCCTCGTTTTTAAGGGTATAGATAGCATTTTGGCTTGTAATTTCATAACTAACTTTCATTCTACAACTTTCCATCTTCCATTTTCTTAGCTTTCTCCTCAAGCAACATTGTAATTCACTTGTTCTTCATTTAATCCAATCATAAATTCTAGATCTACTTTTGATTCGTTTGGAATTCGACTAAATTTCATTCACAAACGTTGTTCACCTCATCGAGACGGACGTTTCAATCGGATTAGTTTCTTCGTGTGACAAGTTGAAGCTCGGTCCCGATTTTGGAAGCTCTTTTCGATTGCCTCCTTCATCCATCGATCCATTTATTCCCGTGGTGAGATTCTCTTCGTTTCCTCTCGATTATGGCGTATTCGATTATGGATTGTGATTTGGAGTGCTTGATTATGGCTAGCTAAACCTTGTGTGAGGGTGTTTGATGAAATTCCTCAATGAATTAGAGTTGATCTTCTAAAAGTAGCTCGATTTCTAGTAATTGGACGATTATACCTCTCGATTTGTGGTCTCGTGTCGAACAACTTCGTAGTATATCGCTAGTGGACCATACGGTCGATGTGTGATTAGACGATCATTGGTGAGGGAGAACGTGACAACACCGTGATCTCTTTAGTCCGATTATTAGTTAATTGGGAGTTTATAAATCTAATTCAACTCTAGTTCGTTAGGGAGAGTAATCGGAACATCCTTGCTTTCCAACTCATTTGCTACCAATCGTTCTTATTTCCTCTATTTAATTACTTGTTCTTAGTTGTTAATTAATCACTCATTGTAACCCCCCTTTAGTTTAATGATTTTCTTCCCTCTTTTGGAACTATTACTTAGCATATACAAAGCGAAATTCACAAGCCGATAGCATTGCTCCTTGAGATCGACTCGAGGAATTTACGTACGTAAATCTTTCGGTTTTATAAATTAGTTTTTGAGTAATAAGTAAAATAGATACATTTATTAATTTTTGAGTAATTGAATCTTACGTCGTCTAACTAATCGTGGTCATAGATATTGTAATACTCAACTAAAAAATTAACTCTAAGAATACATATAATTACAAACAAATTAATAACTTAAATTACACTAAAGTAATTCAAATCAACTAACCAAATACTGTAATCAATCTAATTAACTAAAAACATAGTAGAATTATATAATTTGATATTTTGGCTCTTCTTCGATTAATCTCCCTGTGGCCGAGAAAAATGACCGGAAATTGACCGAATGGTTGACCGTTCCCTTTAATTAATTAACAAGAATATTTAATTTGTACAAGGTTATTCGGGAAGAATTATTGCTTGTACCCGATATACCACCTTAAAAGAATGATTTGGTGATCCTTGCCAATCTACGTTTGACATGTAACGGCCTACATCGTATTATTATTATAAATGTAATTTGATAATTTATAGTCACATTTCCGAAATATAACTATAGGTTTGAAATAAAGAGAGTATATTACTTTTTTAATTTTTAATTAAAATTTAAGTATAAATATTTGTAAGTTAAAAGGTATAATAGTGATATTCGAATTTCATAAGATACAAAAACACAATATTTATTGTGCAAGAGTAATTATAAATGGGTGAGAGTAATATCTATAATTTGTAATTTGTGCTATTGATCATTATACTGAATTTTTTTCTCGTTCCTCTAGTAGTTTATTCTATTCGATTTCTTTTTCGTATTATTTGGAGGTAAATATCAATATTAGTCTTGTTCCATCAATCAATTTTGTAAGTAGTTATTTACCTTTTAAAATTATCGCAATTAATCCTTTGACTTGCTATAGACCACGTAAAAATATTACGTGGCACGTTGGTGACTTATTAAACCGGTAAAATATTGTAAATAAATAAAAATGATGTATGAGGCTCCACAAAATAAACTAGCGCAAACGCCGCTTGACCATAAACACCAAATTGAAAACAATGAACAATTAATTTATTTGTACTAGTAGTATTTAACAATTACTACCATAATATTATAAAAAAACAAAATACAGTAAAAATAATAAAAAAAATAGTTAATTTTTTTTTTATAAATAATCAAAAAAACCAAATTATAAATTAAATATAGCAATCATTTTACAAATAAATTAAACACTATATAAAATTACAAATTATTTTAATTTGATATTAAAAATAAAAAAATAATTACCAAATTAAATTAAAATAATGTAAATTGCTAAGTAAATAATTAATTATTTTCATGCTTTATTAATTTTGATAGTAAAATATTTTTGATGGTTAATTAATTAATAAATGCAATGTAATGAATTATTAAATTTAAATTATTTTGTATTTAATTAATTTTTAATGGTATAATTTTGGTTATTAAGTTTTTTATTAATATATTTTTACGATTAATTAAGTAATAAATTTAAACTTAGATATTATTAAATTTAAATTTATTATATAATTTATTAATTTTTTATGATATTTTTTGATAATTATTCATTTTTTTATTAATTTATTATAAACTTTAAATTAATTTGTATATTTTATTTTTAAAGTTACAACTTTTTTAATTAATTAATTAACCATTAAAAATAAATAAATTAATTTTTTTTATTATATTTTTGAAACAATTATTTTGTGATTAATTAATTAAATTTAAGTTATTTTATTTGTTTATTAATGAATCATTTATAGTATATTATCATTTAATATTCTAAATTTGTTAATCCTAGATATTTGGTATAATGGGAGGTGTGTATTTAAGTTTTATGCTTATCAAACAGAACTATTTGTGATATTTTCTCTATTATTTGGTGTTAATTTTAACGAGTTATTTCTGAACCTCGTCAACTCATAACACGTGTTTCTGAGCCTCGTCAAATCATAAAACAATCTTTTAAACAATGAAATAAGAAGTATGAATAAATTCTTGTTGTCTTTAAAATTAAGTACATCACCACTCTAGTTTATTTTTAAATAATCATATTATAATATTACAATAACTTTCATTATATTCCATTAAATATATAAAATACTTCATTAGTTTCAGAAAAATAAAGATCAATTTTTTTATATTTTGTGAAAGTATTGTCATATTTTTTTTGAAATAAAAGGACCATTATTTTTCTTAACAGAAATAGTAAAACATTAAATTAGTCGAGTGATCGAGAAGTTGGGGTTATTAGTTTAAACCTAACCAAAAAAATCGATTAATCAAATTATTTAAACGTTATTTTTATAAATTGCAGATCAAACTGCACGCTTTGGAAATTGTTTGGTTTTATTTTAACCAAATTAGTTGGTTTGGTTCTCTTTTAAATAAATATATGATCATTTTTCGAACACATAGATTAAGAAAAAATGATATTTTATAAATTTTTGACAAAAAAAAAATGAAAAATATATATGTATTTTTAAGTTAAAAAAAATTAGTTGTGAGTAAAGTTAAAGTAAGTGTAAAATTTTACTCTACATTTCATAAATATATGATCACTTTTCTTGACACCGAGATTAACAAAAATATTAATTTTTGACTTTTTTGACAAAAAAATGAAGTATAAATGTATTTATTAGTTAAAAAGTAAAATACTTATGAGTAAATAGTAAAAATTGATGAATAAAGTACAGAAAAGTGAAAAAAAGTAAAAGTATTTGTTTCCTTTTCTGGAAGACTTGTAATATTGTGAATTATCAATTTAATAAAAAATAGTTATTTTATTATTAAATGAAGGAAAATTTTTAAATTGAAAAACTCAGAGTATTTATGTTCTTGTGAGTGTCCTATTAGTGTAAAACATCAATTTAAGAAAAGTGACCTCTTTTATTATGAAATTAGTATTATTTGTATCTCAATAATAATAATAATAATAAGAAGAAGAAGAAGAAGAAGAAGAAGAAGAAGAAGAAAAATAATAATAATATATTATTTTTATTTGATTTCATTGGGGTTTAATGGGTTAATCCGTTAAAAACCAAGAAATTCAAAAAATCGTAGTAAATTATAAAACTAAATAATTTTTTTAATTAAATTAGAATTCATTAAATAATTTAATTTCGGTTTGTTTTGATTGGTTAACGGAAAAACAGTTTGACACTAGCACAAAAATTCAGAGGGAGGGGTAGTGAAATGGTATACAAATTTTTAAAGGGTAATTCCGTATGGGCAGATTCTGCCCATGGGCAGAACGCCTGATTTTTTTTTTATTATTTTTTTTTTTATATGACTTAAAATATAATCATTATAATATATATGTAAAAATATAATTTTTATTTGTTATTATTATAGGTTAAAATATATTTTTTCTATTTAATTGATTTTTTTAATATAAATATAAGAATATGCATTATTTTTAACAAATTATTTTTTTATTTAATTTTTTTGTGCAATATATATTTTATATAGTATAATTAATTATATTATATGTAAAAAATTTAATTAAAATATTATTAGATTTTATAAAATAAATTTTTAAGTAGTTTCTGTCCATGGGCAGATTCTGCCCATTTAGCACTGTCCATTTCTAAAAGCAATCAAACTTTGGGTACTGAATTGCGGTGAAACTGAAAGATAGACTAGGACAACAGCTGGCGGCCATGTCGGAATGGAGCCGGAGATCGTGACGTGTCATAGTACAGTCACATCTGTACAATGTGAGATTGTGATGTTGCCACGTCTCATTCATTTTTCACGGACACGTGTACCTTGTGCCACCCTAGCCCTACCATAAGCTTTGCGGCTTTGTACAATTGTACTTTTTAATTTTTCTTATTTTCAACGTTACATATGTGCGTTGCATTAATTTCAAAAAGTAAATCATTTAATTTTATGTGTTAATACCTAACTGTTTTTATCATATTGCAGGAATTATATTTGTATTCATGAAACAACTTGTGTTTTACTCCTCCAAAAATTGAATATTACCACCTTCCGACATTGACTGTATCACGTGATTCACGTACAACACTAACTAAAAAAATTACTTTTTTTTACCTTTTAATCAAAAGTTAAAGGATAAAAATATTTTGAACTTAAAAATAAATTAATTATGAGTAACATTGTATAAATATTTTTACAAAATAGGAGTATAATTATATTTTAAATAGAAAAAATAAAATAATTTTTTTAAAGTATGCGTGAATTGAAACATAACAAAAAAGCGTAGATAATTATACTAGTTACATCTTCTATATTAAAAGTTTGCATATAGAAATTTTTACGTAAATTAAAAAAAGTAGTTTTTTATTTGTTAAATAATAAAAATAATAAGGGTATAATAAGTATTGTTGTTTAAGTAATGAATAAGTTAAATAAAAATAATGGTATTAATGGAAATAGATAATTATTGAAAAAATAAAATTATAAAAAAAATTCATTTATGAACCTGCAAACTTATAAAAAAAAACTTTTTAGAAACAACAAAAAAGAAAAATATGTAAACTCTTGTGAGTAATAATTTTAAATTTTTAAATAACATGAAATACATCCTGCTTAAAAGCATCTTAATGGTAAGTACATATTCAATGTGACAAACATTTGTACATATGTACACTATTAAAGATAGATGTAAAAATTAACAAAGAGAAAAAAAAAGATTATATATATGATACTATGTACAAATTGAGTTTGTATCTTATTTGGTGTTTTCCACATGCATAAAAGTAAATAATTGTATTTTAAGTCATTGGTATTTGTGAGGTATAAATGACATGACACTAAATTATACCTATATCTAAGTACACACCATCGGAGATGCTCTCAACATGGCAAGAGAGGATATAACTTAATTTCAATTCAGTTCTGTTCAGTTCAAATCGCTTCAGTTCAGTTTAGTTCAAATCGCTTCAGTTCAGCTCTATTAAGTTGGTTTCAAAATAAATTAAAATAAAAAAATAATTATAATTTCAATCAATAATTTTAAATATATAATTTAGTTACCGTTACAATATTATTAATATTTTTAAAAAAATATTTAATAATTTATAAAAATTATTATTATTTTTATAAAAAAAATTAATTCGATTCAGTTCAGATCGCTTAAGTTCAATTCAGATTGTTTCAGTTCAATTAAGTTTAATGTTTTTAGTCGAGTCAACCAGTCTTCAGCTCATAATCAAAGGGCCTTTTGTCGGACAGGGTTAAAAAACATTAATCGTGGACCTAAATTCAGGCCCATCTCGAAAAAGATCACTTTTGTGGTCATAACATAATTAGTCACACTTGAATTGGAGATTAAGTAAATGGATATAAGTGGAACTACTAGTTCATGTTAAGTTTTTGTTGAGTAAGTTTTTATCGCTGGATGAACTGCATTGTTGATATTGACCCAAAAAAAAAAAATAGGTACAGCTAGGCCGTGAATAGCCAACCATCGTACTGTAAAAACTGGATAGGTTCGATCTATAGTCATTTGATTAGGGTTCGTGTTATTAATGTGTCGGAATGAATATTAACTTTTGAGTTGTTACACATTAATTTTGGGTAGAAAATGAAACTTATAAACTTAGGAAGCTATTTCGGTTATCACCGATTGATTTTTAAGATATAATATTTCTTCGTGTCTCGATTTTCTTTTCGCGGTTTCGTGTGCTAAGCGTGAAACCACACTTAAGATGAGAAAAATAAAGTCAATGTAAAGTTGTTAATTCTTGTAACACAATTTTGATAAGAATGTACTCTTTTTATCCCTAAAATCCCTAAAATGTTTCATTTTTTTTTTTGTATTTCAGGTACTGAGGTACAATAGTATGAATTTGTAACTTAGCAAGAAGTTGAGGTCCACAAGTTGGTATTTTAATGATTTTTTGTTTCAAAGTTCAAACACATCAATATCATTATTATGATATTATCTACGGTCCACTGCACTAATGTTTTCTTCGCATTTAATGTTGTCCCAAAATGCTTTATTGATTAGATAGTCTGATTGCAACTCTCTAAAACTAAAAGGCTGACTTTTGACTTTTATTTTACGAATTCATGTACATTTGTTTGTGTGTCCTCTGTGACAATTACAAATATGCACCCCTTCAAGAACACAAAGAGCTAGAAAGTGAATACTACATCCACTGTTTTTTTACTTGGTAATTTGATTTTTATTTTTAAATAAAAAAGTAGTTATGAATAAAATATTTAAAAATAAATTAAAATGTAAAAATAAATAATTTGCTAACAAAACGTGACAATTAAATTGAAACTGACCACATTAAAAAAAATATTACCGTTAGCACGAAACCAATGGAGTATTGCTTTCATGATTCTATAAACACATGTATACTTATATCCAACAAACATTAAATTAATCCTCGAATTGATTATACACGGTGACAAAAACGAAAATCTTCTATTTGATTAGTGTACAAAATCACCAAAATCTATCAAAAGAGAATTAATTCAGTCTCAAAGATGATTTCCATTCAGGAGTGAATGTGAAAATTACTTGAACTGCGCATCTAAAGAACCACAAGAATCACTCATCAAGAATGGCACGTCCGAGGTTAGTGGCGAGAGCCAGACGAACAGACCTCAAGGCTTCAGGTGGCAATTCAGCATCAACAAAGCCTGGAAGCAATTTCGCCAAAGACAGCTCTTGTAATTTATTCAGCAAAAGGTTCGTCTGAGAAACATTGAACAAGGGACGCTCTTGCCACTCAAGCAACTTCAACTGCACACAGCCCAAAAATTGAAAGAAACGTAAATTTATATAGAGATAAAAGAGAGTGCGAGAGAAAGTTAAGTACTCTTATCCTTCAAATTTTAAAGGTTCCATAATTGTAACAGCCTGTTTTTTGTTTTATTTATGTATAATTTCCAGTTACAGGATGCAATCTGTAAAATAGAAACAACGGGCGAAAGAGTAAATTGTAATTTTAACAGATCAAGGCTAGATTTCATAATTAAAATAACTAAGGTGAAGGGTTAGCACATCACAACTAGTGTGTGTGGTGTGGTGTGGACTGTATGGTGTATATACATATTCTGATATTCATCTATCGACTATCACAGACTGGAAGAATATACATTGGAAATAGACACACAGGGTCTTACACTATTAGATCCCTCGTGTCCAGAGAACCATAAAATGATGAAATTTAACAAAAGAAGAATGGATTACCGAGTCGTATAAGAGAGGTAGACAGAATTGCTGAGGTGTAGAAGGGTTTCTCATGAGCTGCCAAAAAACAGGAAAATCATCAGTGACTCGATCTCAAAATAAACAAGCTCAACTACAAGTCCCCGGATTAGACATAATATTTATAGATAACTAGTTAGTTATAAATGATACTGTATCTTTAAACATATTATAGTAAATTAAAAAATATATATAGAGATTTGTAAACTTAAAATATGAATTACCACCTTGACATATGTTTGTATTTTACATATCACTTGAGGTAGTTCTTGCAATATCTCTAATATTTGTTCAATTTGTTAGTATAGATTTAGGTTAAAATCACTTTAGAGATGCACAAGCCTACCGATATAAGGGCTTCTGCAGCTTTTCGAGCATCCTCGGTTTTGATTCCCTCCTGAACTTGTTGAAGGGATCTCCTGAAATCCCTATACCTGAGAATATCGGAGAAACCTTTATATTAGTGCAAACGGTATATATACAAAGACCTCTATAGATCACTAAAAGATTGCATACTTTTTCAGGAAATCGAGACCACCGGCAGTTTTTGATTCAGTCCCCAATAATTCAATCATTCCTTCCCACAGCTGCAGTAAGAAGATAAGTGTTATATCAAAGAAGCATTAAATTTCTTTTGTGAATATAATATAAAATTGCAATTACCTTGAAACTTTCATCAGAAACCGATTTCCCAACAAAATTATATAATTGCTTTGCAATTCGGTTTAAGCGGACTTCATCCTGAGCTTGCTGGAGCCAGTAAACGGCCGATCCTTTTTTGCCATGTTTCCAGTAATGAACACCAGCAGTCTGAACAAACAGATGTCATATTTGAGATAAAAGTGAACTTCTTGAATATACTTTTTTAAGTGAGGAATTGCTAAAACTTCACTCTCATCGTCCAAAATATGAAAAATATCAGTACACATAATCTCAATTGAATACACTCGATTATCACCTAAGTATTAAAATCTCGACTGGTTATGCAATGGAATTTTATATTTTCTTCACTGGACTATTTGTACAAACAAAAGCCAAATTCAGACCCTTTTTTTTTTATACCAAGGACCCTCTAAAAACATTTGATTTCAAGCCAAATGATGGCAAAGCAAGCAAACTGAATAAGAAGCAGATCAAGAAAAGTTGCATCAATGATGTCGAAATAATGTTAATGGTGGATCTGCCTGCAGCTTGCTAGACTATATAATCCCAAAAGTCAAATAATCACTAGCTAGAAAAACATACCTTCATCATGTTGCAGCTAACATAATCAAGTCCATTGAGGCGGCAGATCTCTATGCCCTGCATAAGATGAATGCATACAGATTAACTAAGAATGTTATTAGTAAACGCATATTAATGTAATCTATATTTGAAACCCATCCCCATCCCCCCCAAAAAAAAAAACAAAAAAAACAAAAAACAAAAATTACTCTCCCCTATTCTTTTTAAATGTCGTTTTAACCTTTTACACACAAATTAATAAAAAAAATATTTATGCCTAATTTAACCCTATTTATGTTACACTAAAATCAATAAATTAATGTTAAATTATTTTTTTTAAAGAGTTTTTTTTTTTAATTGAAAACTCTTAATCTTCATTGATCCTTATTATTCGTAAGATTTAGTGAGTAGAATAAAAAATTTGATTGTTATCATTAATGATAAGATCATAATATAGGGGCATATAAATATAACTATGGCTAAAACGTCAAATAAAAACTAAAGAAAAAAAAAATAGTTAAAACATCAAATGAAATGAATAGGAGGGAGTACCTTTAATAACACTTGATTATATTGTACAGGCTGTTTGTACAAAAAATTCTCTAAAAGGCCCTGTCCTTGGTTCATGCATGACGTCAAATATATTGGAGCAATCTGAAGGAGCAAGATAATGATATATATTCATATATATATTATAATAATAGGTAACATAATGTAATTTATACTTAAAAACCCTACAATTTTTTCCAAACAAGCCACTCAGTTATGCCACGTATAGAAAGAGATTATATATAATCTTGATTCAATATTAATAATAAGCTTAAATCTGTATTAACGAATTACTAGACCCTGAAATTAGTATGGATGAGACCATAAACATTAATGACCGAAGGCATTCACTTAAATACTTACATTCCAAGTAAATGCATGAGAGGAAAGAATCTGGGCATAAATCAATCGATACAGCTCTTCCATGCAGATTCCACCAATTTTAGACCGCTGTTCATGCAAAAGTATTTCTGCTTGAGTGCTGCCAGCTGTCAACAGCTCTATAGCATGAGTAATCATCCTGTTCAATGGATACAATAACATTTGTACAATTTTGTCACAAAGAAAGAAATATATATAACCACAATACACACAGAAGAAGGATGTCTCACCAGGGGCCAAATGATCTTGAGCATTCAGCTAACACAACCTAAATCATCAAAGGAAATAGTAAATTTTCTGGATGAATGACAGGCCAGCAAAAACGACAGACATATTATTCAGTTCAATTACCTCTGTATTTTCTTCTAAAATCCCTATTAACAGTCCCATCAGCTTGTGTCGAATGGACATTGGTTTAACATGAATGCATTTCTGAGCTAGGGTATACATGCTTTCGAAGCCCTACAATAGAACAAGTATGAAAGTAAAGATCTTACTTAAAAAAAAAAAAAAAAAAAAAAAAAAAAACAGAATCATATAAAGTCACACTGACCATAGTGAAAGGCCTGATGTACAAAAAGTGAGAAATGTACAGTTCTATCCAGTGGTATGTTACATTGGAGAGAACATTAGCATTTCCCAACATGATCTGAAGCATATTTTTCAGTCCGGCCCTAGTCTTCTGATGATCACATTGAAGCCAGTATTCACTGCAGTCCAATTTAGTAATTTGACCTCGCCATTTTTCCCATGCCTGAGTAATAAAAGATATCAAGGGTTGATTGTTCGTCTTCTTCAATACATTACAGAAATTTATATAGCTTTATATGTTACCTTCATAAACTCTGGTTTGGTATTGTAGCATTCTCCTAGTTTTTCTGCTGGTAGATCAAGCCGTAGACGCGGCATCCGTGATATTAGAAGAGCAACTGCTTCTACAAGTCCGTTTTCTATCTGTTTTATACAGATGCAAAAGGTCAAGATGCTTATTGTTAGATAAAGATTTACAAAATCATTATATTGGAAAAATAGAGTTTCTTAGGGATAAACAGATATGGTCATATCATATGCTACTAATTATTGAATGTAAACTATTCTCTTAACTCGTACGAAATTCACTTTAACAATATTATAGATTCATAGTATACTGTGAAAGAAAACACATTGTAACAGATTTCAAACCCACTAGAAAGTATCATTTGTATTGCACGTGTATGGATGCGATTTAAAGGTGCACTTGAATATCATCCCAAAATGATTTTTCTTTACTCAAGGATTTTTGCCTTTAGATTTTCTACATAAACTTTCAAAACTTATTCTATTCTCTCATTTCATTTTTATTCTCCCACCTATCACTTCAACCCAATTTCTAAAATAAACATTGGGTTATTAACAATGATTGGTCATTATATATAACTTATATTATCGGATCTCAAATTGGCATAAAAGTATATTTCACAATTTGAACAGTATATAAAGTGTAGATATAAATTTAAATCACACTGACCTCACGAGTTCCGAGCTGATCATATAAATAGGATCCATGCAAGCGCAACAACTTTACCTGAAAATAAAAGGTATAATAAAAGAAGCAGCTTACACCTAGTGCACATATTTACTTTATACTTACAAACTATCTTTCTCAATGAATAAGTACTTACAACAACATCGAGCCAGCCTACTGCTAAGGCTGATGACAAAACTTCCCAATATTCTGGAACATTCTCAACCGCCTGGGGAATTAAAAAAAAAATCAATTAAAGCTTTGTTTAACTTGGTGTTAGAAAAAAGACAGAGCTCGCAATGGATCCATTACAGATGTCAACATTTGGATTTTAATTTTAAATGATTTCTAACAACATCTGTAATAGATATCTATACTATTTAATAGATATCTATATCCATTATTTTCATATGTCTAAATGCTGTCTATACTATCAACAGTGGGTGATGGGAAATAACAGATATCTTTGGTAAAAAATAACCAATTCACAGAATAGATACTGTAGTTCCACATCACAGACACAGCAATAAAGCCATCAATGTGAGAACCTGGATGGTGATAAGTTCTTCTTGGAAAGCCACAAGTTTCGCATGGGCAGTAGACTGGGTTGCTGAAAACAGACTATCAAAATCCTGTATAGTACGGAAGCATTATTGTTCAGTGGACAAATAACATTGAAAAGTGAAGGTACAAAAGGTCGACAGTTGAAAAGTTCATACAGCTAACCAATCAAGAAGGCGTTCAGGGATCCACGTCTGAGATTGCTTGTCTACATAGAACATTTCCATCAGCTCCCAAGCAGCTTTCAAAGAAGTTGGGTCCTCAACGTCCTGGTTTGTATGCAATCACCAGCTATTAAAGGAATCTGAAACTAAAATGCTCCTCCAAAAAATAAATATTACCTTCAATACTGTTTTTGAGTCTTCAATCATCGGAGAAACGGATGGCTTTGAGTTACCAAGAATGGAATTTATTTCCTTGCTGTATTCCATTACATGTTCCCACCTGTTGCATAAACTCAATAAGTAGATTGTTCCAACAAATTTGTTTATTTATATTCGAAATGCTTCTTCCAAAAATATTCAAAATGATATTGGTTGATGAAGAAAAGGAAAACATGTAAGGTTATTCACATATTAGATGAAATGAGGAGCAAGTATCCAAAATCTGAGTTATAACAACAAATAACGCAACTGATACATTAGAATATGAAATCGATACAAATGCCAGCATAATAGACTATATCTCGCGTTCACACGATTTACTTCATAGACCATATTTCCCCAAATTAATCAGATTTTTAAAATCAATATCACTTCAGTTCAAAATGAAAATAAAATGCAAGCAGGAAATCGGAAGCAAGGAAGTTGAACCAGGAGTACCAATCTTTCTCGTAGTGCATATTATCGATTGAATTCTTTCGGCTTTGAAGAAGTGCAAAAGGGGCGACCGAGCCGTACGCAATCATCCGCCACCGAGCGTCAGTGATTTCTCCTCCGTCCGCATTGCTGAGTTTTACTTCGACGACTTCTCCACCGGGTTTACCCGCATCGGAATGCTGGAGGAGCGAGACGCGGAGCGTGTTGCCACGCGCCCATGAGATGGAGAGGCGGGCGAGTGGGGGAGTGACGCTGTGGGTCCGCAAAGGGTAAGCTCTTGGAGCTTGTGAGTCCAAAGAGTGAGGAACGAGGGGGTTGAATTCACCAGAGTCTGTCGATACTCCCGGCATATCGCCGGAATATTCTTTGAGGGTTTTGGAGACCTAAGAGTTAAAGAGAGAAGAAAAAAATCCAAATAACATAAAAAGGGCTAAGTTTCAACGTTAAAGTCGCGTTTATGAAAAAGAATTTTTGGTTGAGAAGGGCACGATGTTCAATTACATTTTTCACATTTTGTTATGGTAACGATGAACTTAATTTCAGTTCGATTTCAGATCGTTTAATTTCAGTTCATTTAGATTAAATCCGTTTCAAAAAAAATTAAAATAAAATAAAATAAATTCAATCAATAATTTTAACTATACAATCTAGTTAATTTAACAATATTATTAATATTTTTTAAAAATTATTAAATAATTTATAAAAATTATTATTATTTTTATAAAAAAATCAGTTTAGTTCATTTCACTTCAATTCAGAGGGCTTAAGTTCAATTCAGACATTTTCTTTTGGACTTAATTTCAGTCCATTTCAATTCAGTTTAGATTCCTTTCAAATAAATTAAAATAAATTAAATAAAAAACAATTTGAATGAATAATTTTAAGTATACATTCCAGTTAATATCACAATATTATTAATATTTTTTAAAAAATATTTAATAATTTATAATAATTATTATTATTTTTATAAAAAAAAATCAATTTAGTTTAGTTCAGATCGCAGCCGGTTTTAGTCAAAAAAACAGGTCATCGGCTCAGTTCAGGGTTTCAGTCCAAAAGAACAAATTACTTCAATCCAATTTAATCACAAAATTCCAATTAAATTAAACTTCTTATAAATAAAATGTATCAATGAATATATTTTTTTTTATTTTATTTTTAAATATTTGAATTTATTATAATTAATAGGGATAATTATACTTTACTACCTGAGCTTTAAGCACTTTTCTATTTTCATACCTGATCTTTAAAATGTCGCCGACCAATACCTGAACTTTGGGGAAATGTCATTTTACTACCTGGGATAAGCAGTTTCCGGCGCACGCGCAATACACGCGCTTTTTGAAGGGAAAAATGTGGCAGTTTACAGTTTTGCCCTCAAATTAAATTATACCTAATATTTATATATTGAAAATACGTTTATATATTGAAAATACGTTCACATTTCTGAAATCAAAAATCTGAAACCCTAATTTCATTCCCAAAAAACCCGCTACTTCTCTCTTCGATTCTCTCTGCGATTATGGAAGATCTTTGTCGATGTGGTAGCTCTTTGGTGAGGCGGACGTCTTGGTCAGATTTAAATCCTGGAAGGAGGTTCACGAAATGTGAGAAAACACGGGTAAGAAATTCTGCCCTAATCCCCTTTTCTCATTTGAGATATTTTAGTTATTGGATCTTCCTATGAACTGTATTCGATGCAAAAAAATGTTTCTTTCTTGAATTTGTGAGTTGCAATTGTTTTTTGATTTGTGTTTTTTTTTTTTTTGGTTCATTGAAGCAGGGGGGTTGTGGACAATTTACATGGATTGACCCACCTGCTTGTGAGAGGTGCGTTCAAATCATACCTGGGCTTCTACGGAATATCAATTCCAAAGTTGCAGACTTTGAAGAGGTGAACAAAAAGAATGGAGAGTTGAAGAGGAAGAATGTGAAGCTGGGGGCTTGTTTGGTTGCATGTTTGGCAGTGATTATGGTTTTGCTTATGAAGATTTAGTGTAGTTGTTTTTGTGTATTGCATGGTTTGTAATGTAATGAATTTCTAATGGATTTTTAATGGATGATTTTTAATGGATTTTTATTGTCATTTCACTGTTTTAATATCAATTTTTTCCTTGTTTCAACATGAGATACAAACCCTGAGATCAATAATGATACACAGTAACTAACTAACAAAATGATCAAATGTATGATCAAATAGCAAATGATACAAACCAGAGATTCAAAAGTGAGACAAACCAGAGACAAATGACAAACTCAAAATATGACAATTTCATAATAAACATTCAAAAGAACCTGCCAACTTCATTATCCATGGAGTTACAGACATTGGGATCAACCCTAAGTTCAAAAACACCCAAATTCAACAGCAACTTAAAAGTAGACAAATTCAGAAACACCAAAATGTTACAGAAACACCAAATTGTCATCAACTCCAAGATCAACCATAAGTTCAAAATAGCTTGAAATTCAGCATTATGGATTCTCTCCTCCATACTTCTTCACATTCATCATCTTCATGGGAAGTTGGCTGAACATTGGCTGAGAAGAAAATGACAAGTTCCTGTGCACAGGGAGTTTCTGCATGACAGAGTCAAAACCTTTCTGAAACTCAGAGGGCTGAGATGAAAAAACTTTATGTGCAGGCTTCTGAGATGTGAAAATTGGATCAGAGCCCTTTGTAGCAGGTTGAGATGAGGAGACATTGTTCTTCACTGCTATCTTCTTTTGTTTTTTTCTTGGTTCATTGTCTGAATTTTGAGCTGGGCCCTTGCCTTTGTTTCTAGGACTTTTCCTAGTTGCTGGAGGTGGAGCTGGCACTGCATGACCCTTACCCTTAGTCCTAGGACTTCTTCTAATTGCTGGAGGTATATTTTTTGTTGCTGCAGATGCAGATGCACTTGTTGATGCCTCAGTAGGTATAGATTTTTTGCTTGCAGCAGGCTGTCATACATAGAAATGTGCATTGACAAAAACAAAACATAAAAATGTGCAGAGTTAACCCCAAACATTAAAATGTGCAGAGTTACTAAAAATGCGCATTTTTACTAAAAATGCGCAATTTTTTTTTAAAAATGCGCATTCTTACTATAAATGCGCATTTTTAGTAAAAATGCGCATTTTTTTAAAAATAGACTGGAAAGCAGAGTTAATCTCATAACATCATTTAAAAAGCAGAGTTGATACCTTTCTAGCCTTTGGTGCATTTACAGCAGGTGGAACTTCAAGGCCTTCAGGTTGGGATTCCTTGTTCTTATTCAATGGACATCCTCTTGAGTTGTGTCCACTGGCCTTGCACATTCTGCAATTCATGACAATACCTCTCCTTGTCAATTTACCTGATTTCTCAGTGCCAATCAGTTCTCCAGCTGCAGGTTTTCTTTTGTGTTTCTTAGGTCTCCCAGGCATGTTTTCAATCTTGGGGGGTACCAGTGGAAGCCTATCATCAGGGACAGTTGGGCACTCATCCTTGCTGTACAAAGGCACCATGAAATGATTATAAATCCTCAGGTATGTCTCTGTTCTATAGCAGTGGGCAACATAGTCTTCTGCTTTTTTCCCCATATAAAAGATGCATGAAACCACATGTGCACATGGGATGCCACTGAGCTGCCATCTCCTACAGCTGCATATTCTATCACCAAGGTGTACATAATATGATTGATCATTTGGACCAGATACCTCAAACTCATCATGTCCATTCCATCCAGGAGACCACCCATGAGATTTGACCTTGTTTGCATCCAGGAACTTCTGAATATTAGGACAGAGAATGCCTTTATGTTTCATCATGTTCTTCCTTTTAAAGCCAATGCTCTTCATCAATATTTTCCTGATGTCTTCCAGCATAAGAAGGATGCCTTTACTCCTTGCCCTCAGCACCATGGAATTGAAGCTCTCTGACATGTTATTCACATATATGTCACAGTTATTCAATGTGTTAAAGAATGCCTTTGACCAGTGGTTTGGAGGTCTCTTGCTTAACCATTCAAAAGCAGCTTTATCTTTTATTTCCAACTCAGCCATTATTGCCTGGAAATCAACAACCCTAGTTGCCCTAGCAGCACTCCATACTTTGTCCCTCAGACCAATGCCCTTGTTGGCTAGCTTGAAATTAGCATAGAGATGTCTCACACAAAATCTGTGCTCACAATAAGGCATCACAGCAGTCAATGCATCCACAAGGCCCTTCTGTTTATCACTTATTACAGTCCAAGTTTGAGCATTTCCCTCAGTGATTCCCAAGTCCTTCACAACCAAATCCAGAAACCATAACCATGAGGTATACTTTTCCTTCTCCACTACTGCATAGGCAAAAGGATACATGCCATTATTGGCATCTACACCTAATGCAGTCAGCAAAATACCCCCATATTGTGTTTTCAAGTGACAACCATCCAGGCATATTACTCTCCTACATCCATCTAGCATCCCTGACCTCAAACTGTTCCAACAGATGTATATTCTTTGAAAGACAGCCTGATTGCCAACCACCTTTGACTTGATCTTGAATGTGCTTCCTGGATTACTCCTAAAAACTTCAGCAGCATATCTATACAACTTGCCAAACTGATCAGTTGTCTCACCATTACCCATAGCAGCTACCTTATGCTTGACTCTGTACATCTTCCCTTTGGATAACAAACAACCAACTTCACTTTGCATCACCTCCACCATGGACTGAACAGGCCAGTTTGGGTCTGATTTCAGCTTCAGTTTGTACCTCTCTGCTAGGTAAGTAGAGGTTGCCTGGGTTACTCTTTCTTGCCTTACACATTCATGGATATCATTCAGAGATTTGACAGTGACAGTGTCATCCTTGGGAACCCTCGACCCATATATCTTCCATGGACAACCTTCCTGTTGACATCTAGCCTGCAACTTCATTGAAGAGTTAATTGGAAAAACCAAAGTTCTACCCTTTTCAATAGCATACTGCCTCAGTGCAGCCCTGAATGTTGGGATATCCTTGAAAGACAAGCCAACAAAGAATTGAACATTAACCATGTCCACCTTGGGGTTTAAAACCTTGAATGGTTTATGCTTGGACACCACAGCTTCTTCAGTTGTGACTGGCTTCTTCACAGTCTCACTTCTTGTTACTGGCTTCTTTCCTTTGATGTCCCTTTTCCTTCCCCACTCATCATCTGAATCTACAAATTTATTGAAATCCAAATTGTCTTGCTCATACTCATCCTCACTGTCCACTAGGTAGTCAGATAGCTCAGAATCTTCACCCATAGAAACCTCTCCATCACTATCACTTTCTGCTACTTGACCATCAAATAAATGAGCCATATACTCACTGTTCTGTGCTTCTTTTTCTAGGACCTCATCAGTGTACTGATCAGCATCATCCACATGATTATCATCAGCATCATCCACATGATTATCTTCAGCATCATCTACCTGATCAGCTTGAAATTGATTAGCTTGAACACCATTAGCTTCAACACCCTTCACACCAACATCAGTACCAGAACCCTCCATACGTTTCTCAACTGACTGAAATTCTTGACTAGACTGATAGCTAATATCTTCCACCCTCAGCCCTTCATGATCAATATAAAAAGCTACAAACTTGGATTTAAAAACATACAACCACATTTCCTTAGCATGCGTATCATCGGTTATAGGCAATAACCATTCACAATCCTCATCTTTACCATTCATAGAACCATAAAACTCTAAAATTCCACTAAGCCCAACAACATTAGCCATTACAACTAATTCACTTTTCCTCAAATCAACAGGTAGCACATAGTCAATGTAATCGACCTTCCCATCCACATAAGATTTCTTACCTTCTTCTATCAAAAAATTTCCAGAGTGATGAAGGATGATTGTGAAGAAATCGCTCTTGCAATCGTACTCAGGCACCCGCTTTCCTGCTGGAATCACCTCAGTTGGCCTCCTCAATTCCCACTGTGAGTCTGTCATTGAGCTGAAATCGAGCCTTAATCGCGCAAAAATGGATAAGATATAGAGCAGAAATCGGGCTGAAAATTTAGGGTTTCAAATCGAAAGGAAGAACTGGGTTTATCATGAGATTATTACAGCTTCAATTCGATTTTGTGTTTCAAACTGGGTTTCAAATCAAATTGGAATTGGGAATTTAGGGTTTACGGTGAATTTCAATTTTTGATTTTCTGTAAGTAAAAACAAAAAAAGCTGAAAGGGAGGTAAATATCCCGCTCCTTCTGCTGGAAAAAGGATTTTACTAATTTACCCTTCAAAAAGCGCGTGTATTGCGCGTGCGCCGGAAACTGCTTATCCCAGGTAGTAAAATGACATTTCCCCAAAGCTCAGGTATTGGTCGGCGACATTTTAAAGGTCAGGTATGAAAATAGAAAAGTGCTTAAAGCTCAGGTAGTAAAGTATAATTATCCCTAATTAATATACTCTATTAATCTTCATAATATTAATTAAAATAAATTACTCAAGTTAAAATTAATTATGAAGACTATATCAGAGTATCTTCAATGCTCCTCACCAAACAAAAAAACACCAAACAAAAAATGAGGTTGAAGACATTTGAGTTATGATGATGGGAATAAGTAAACTTTGGAATAGAACAATTTTCTTCCATTCAGATTTTCTTCGTTGCAAAATAAATAAAAATAAAATAAATAAAAAATAATTTAAATCTATAATCTTAAATATAAAATCTAATTACTTTCGTAATATTAATAATATTTTTAAAAAAATATTTAAAATTTTATAAAAATTATTATTATTTGTATAAAAAAATCAATCCAATTGAGTTCAAATCAGTTCAGTTCAGTTCGTTCACTTCAGTCCAAAAAAAACAAGGTATTAAATAAATTAGTTTTTCATAATCTTAAAAATATATTAAATACTGTAATAATATTTTTATATATAAATTAAATTAATAAAAAACTAATTTATTTAATAATAAAATTTAAAACAACAATTCAAATTCTCATGAATTCTAATGAAAATATTTATATTACTATAATACAAAAATATAAATTTTAACTTATGATAGTTATCAAAAAATAATTTTAAAAGTGTAAAATTATTGATTAATTTAAAAAATATATTTTTTTCAATCATACAACACTATTTAAAAAAAAAACGTATGCTTGGAAATAAAATATATCAAAAATATAAAAATATATATTTTTGTGATTTTTTTAAATATTTAAATTTATTAATTTAAAATGAGATGAACCTAATATATTATTTTACAAATAATAATAAAAGTTGTGATTTATTTTGCAACATTAAAAAAGTTTGATTTATTTTGCAAATAAAGTAAAAGTTGTGGTTTTATATGCTTATTAACCCTTATTTAATTCTGAATAATATGAAATAATAATATTTATTTACAAAGTATTGATAGGAATCAATGTATTGGTTATAAGTTTTTTTTATGAGATAAATTAATAATTTAAAAATATATATTTTTAAATTATTTAAAACAAAAATTGAATATAATATATTATTTACAATTTATTTTGAAATAATAACAAAATTTTGAATATAATATACTAATTAAATTTAACTTTAATTAAATTGAATTTTAAATAATATTCCTTGGTTACTCCTAATTAAGAAAAAAAAAAGAGTTGGATCCCAAACTCACAAATAGTACTACAAGTTTCTGGGCTCCAAAATCCGATTTTGGAGCCGTTATTAGATTCGGCTCAGTTAGTACTACAACTACAACTCACTTAGCAATGACCAAAATCTAAAACGGCGACGTTTTACACTGTTTTTTCTATCCTTTTACCCAAGCATCTCCATCAATTCGAAAACCAAATGATGGGTTCTTTCATGAACCCTTCTCAATCTTCCAAAAAGGTAAAAATAAAAATAAATTTGAGTTTAAAAAACATGATTGAATATAATATTAATTATATATTTTTGTTGTTGTTGTTGTGGATGTTGCAGAAACAGGAGAAGGAATGGTTAGGAGTGAGTTTCAAGCTAGAGAATTTCATCCCGGGCCTCGTTATCGGGTTCATATTCGGGCTTTTCTTGGACTTGTCAAAGCCCGCAAAAACCTCCAGCAGCAGGAAGATTGGCGGCTTATCGCTTCCCAAAAATCAACAGCAACTTTCAAGCAACACCGATGAAGTAGAGCTCAAAATGGTTTGCGATTCTCCGGGCTTTTTCCAATCAATTTGTCTATTTTACGGGCTTATTGCTTTTGTCGATTTTCCGGGCTTTTAGTATTATTTTTTGAATTTGGAAGAAAATTGGAGTATTTCTGTAATCAATCTAAATTTCAGGTGTAGTAGTTGTAATTATCCGAAATAGTTGTTAAACCGGAAGTGTGAGTCGATTTCGTGCATAAGCAACGACTAAGGGGTGTAAAGTTGAAGGCCTGATATTGTAAAAGTAAGTATTTACAATGACAGAAACATTTTTAACAGGTCTTAGTAGTTAGGCAAGACCTAAAGATGGGAGCCGGAAAGATCGCGTCTCAATGTGCTCGTAAGTTTCTCCTGTAATATTGAATGGTCGATTATTATTCCCATTTTGATTAATCGAAATGCATCAGTATGCAATTGTTTTGACGCCTTGAGGTCTCTCGTCTTTCTGATTTGTGCTTTACTGCGCAGATGCTGCCACTGGCATCTATTCTGAACTTATTCACAGGTATATACTAACACAAATACTTTGGTTAGAAATTAGAAAAAACTACCTTGATAATTTCTTGAAAAATAACACCATAGTTTACGTGTACTGATTTACTTATGTAGTGCTTTCGGACTTTTAGTCGCGGTTATGTGATTCACTATTATTCACTATTGAGTAGTAAATTCAATATGAATATGACTAAATGATTAAATGCCAAGTATCGGATGGTTAAATTTATCATTATGTCTATTTTGGATGCATATTTGATGAGTATATTGAATAACATATAGAAAATCGTAATGCTCTGCTCTCATCTTTCTTAGTTTTTTCTATTCAACTTGTAATACATCCGTAGCTATAGAAATATAAAAACGCTTCCCTTAATTTCTTATACCGGTTTAGTATGATGTTAGTGAGTACTAATGAAATGTTTACATTAAGAATAAATATATCTTATTATTATGATAAATACAGCCACCGCTCACTTGTGAGGCAATGGGAGCTATGTGGACAAGCAAAAATAGTCGTTACTTGCAAGAATCAGCAAGAAATGTAAGCACGGAAAAAAAGTCGAAGTTTTGTTTCAAAAACAAACAACCCTTTTGACATATGTTTCTTCTTGTAAAACGGGTACAAAAAGGGTTATTTGTTATTTCAAACAATATTTGGATTTTTACATGTCACTAGACTAAATCTCAGGGACCCTTTTTGTAATTATCCTATATGTGGTTATTATATTTATCAGGAACAAACTAAAAGATGCTGCTGAAAGTATCGGCCTTCCGACTTTCACAGTCGCTGATGCAGGACGAACCCAGGTAAAATACGGTTTATTCCTAAAATACCCTTTAAGGTACCTTCTAGTTAAAAAACGAAAACAAAAAAAACTACTCCGTTTTTAAACCTACTTTTGCTCAGTGTCCCTTTGCTAAACAGTACAAACCCCAATAAGATAACCTTTTTTACTAAGTAGGCTAGAAGACCTTAATGGTATTTTTTTATTTTTTTTTGTAATTTATCCATTTGGCCTTTTATTTTTGATTCAGGTTGCTGCTGGTTCAAAGACTGTTCTTGCTATTGGTCCCGGTTCGTTCCTCGCCCAATCTTCGCTTTCTTATAGCTATTTAAGGTTATTTCAGTTGTTTGTTTCTATGCATAACAAGATTTTCATGGCTTAAACAGGAAATAAATCAGCTGTGGATTCAGTAACTGGGAAGCAGCGATTGCTTTGATCAGTATTTTGATTGTCCTTAAAGTTACCACCTTTATATGTGATAAGAGTATTATTCACTCGGTAGATTTTAGGAATTTCATATATTTTTCTCGGAATTATGTATCTGGCTACTAATTATTGGATTGATATTTAATGAAATTTATTTTATTGAGTGTATGAGTCAACTTAGTTACCAATGTAACTCACTGGGGTCTAGGGCTGGATTTTTGGGTTTCAGTTTTTCAGTTTTTTGCATATCTGAACCGAACTTTCTATTCTTTGGTTAACCGAACACCGATGGTGTTCAGTGGTTTCAGTCAATAAATATTTTGGTAATCGGTTTTCAGTTAAATCGTAATTGAATATCAAAAAACCGAAAATTGGTTTCAGTCAATAAATATTTTGGTAATCGGGTTTCAGTTAAATCGTAACTGAATATCAAAAAACCGAAAACAGATTTAAATTTAAAATTTATATTTTTATATCTTATTTTTTTACACTAAATCCCAAATTTCTATATTTGGTTTGTAATTATTCATTCAATTTCCACAATTTTTATTTATTTATTTATTTATTTTTGATTGACGACAAATAAAGTTTTATTGTATAATAAAGACTCCAGCTACAATTAGAAAGAACAGTATTTAAATAAAATTAATTAATTAATTGATATGATATTTATCATAAATTAATAATTAGAGTTCAACAAAAAAACTGAAAAAATACACAAAGAATACACACTCAAAGCTTATCTTGAGTTTCGATTCCTATTTATTCGGTTTTTAAGAACTAAGTCGAAATTTTCGGTTCAATTCCTGAAAACCACACAGAACACACTCAAAGTTTATCTTGAGTTTCGGTTCTTAGTTATTCAGTTTTTTAGGAACTTAGTCGAAAATTTTGATTCGGTTCTTGAAAACTGAAAAACTAGGTACAATATTCGGTTCCAAGAATTTTGAATTTCAGTTTCGATAAATTGAAAATTCGGTTAGGTTAACTCGGAACCAAAAAGTGCTTCAAAAGAGTTATTACATCATTCAATAACTGTTTTTGAGCTAGTACTTATTTTTTTTATAAAAAATATAATTATATTTTTACATTTTTATCTATTTTTTTTAAATTATTATGGTGCAACATTTTACCTCATTATCGTACAAAACAATTCTATTTTTACTAAAAAAAAACAATTTATTTCACTAGATAAATTTCAATAATACGAAGAAAAGAAGAGGTACAACACTTTAAGGCCCAGGTACAAACACAATGCAGCTTCTTCTAAATTTCTAATACCTCTCCAAAACCCTTTCTTCACAATAATCCTTTCAAAAACGAACAAATGGCAACTCGGTGCAGAACAATCTCAAGACCAGCGATCAACCTTTTCAAATCCGCCATTTCCAAGCCCTCGACCAGGCCCGCCTTTTCCGCTCAACCAGCCCGATCGTCTCCATCAATCTTCTCAAGGTTATCATTTCCGAAACCCTAATTCTTCCCGTTTTATATTTCTTCTCATTTTTCGTTCTATTTTTTTATATAAAATTTGATGGAATTTTGATATTATCTCATATGGGTTCCTCATAAAAACCCTTAATTTGGTTTCAATTTGACCTATTTAAAACAATGGATTATTGTTAATTTGTTTTGTGCTTACAAAATTGTTATTTTTGCCAGGCAATTAATTTGTTTTTGTTTATAATGAAATAATCTTTGAAATTAGCTTGCATTTAAATGTTCAGGCCATTGCCCCAAACGGGCGCCCTTATGTCGTTGTTGCCACTCCACACGGCAGTCTCGTCGGCTAGGCTCACCTCTTGCCTGGGACCAAACACCAATGGCTGCAGGTCTTTGTCTCAGGGTATGCTCTGCAGTGCCAACCCTGGAGTTTGATACATTTCTGTATAATTATTTCCGTAAGAATACATACGTACACACAACTAATTCTTTTCAACTTCGACGTATTCATAACCGAGTTTCTTCTTCGATTTACGGTTTAATTTCTATCTAGCAATTGATTGATTGATCTCAAGTGGAGCCAAAAGGAGGCTTTCGAACGAAGAGATATAACAACTTATGTTCTGAAAATTACTGTTAGTCGGGTTATTTATAGTGGAAATATCTGGGATGGTTCTTGAGCTAGTAATTATCAGTTGACGATTGACAAAGTGAGTGATTTTTAGGGCCATGGTTATTTTATCCAACCCGATTACCCAAGTGGTTGGATTAACTTGTTCTTTTGTGCTTCTGTGTCGACTCCTAGAAAAGGGTTAATAATAATTTTATAAATGTGAAAGGTTATGGTGTAACATTTTATTTTGTTTCTTTCTTATGAAGGGGATGCCTTTTAGGCGAAAAATTCAGGGATATGATATATGAAGTTGAAGTTTATTTTTATCCTCTTTCCTGATTGGGAAAATGATTACTGCTGTAGTATTTTTTATTTGTAAGCACATTTGAATTATCACTTAGTGTTTCCATGGCGTATGTTTTTAATTATCTGTTTGAGGTAAAACTAGATGGATGTTATTGCCCGTGTAGGGAGTTCTTTGAATGTTATAATGTTGCATATATGACCCACTCCCGGGTTACATATGGACCGTTTTTTATCCTAACATACAATCTGCGCATTCGGCATTACTCATACATAATTTTCTTTTGTTTCAGAATTAGGTCAATGCGTGCCGCGATAAGAGACTTTTTTTAATGTTTAGCTGATTGAAGAAGTTGCTTCGATTTGATGGATCATGTTTTATCACTTTTTTTCTTAAATCTTCTTTTGACGAACATTTGACATACAAAATCTTGTGTTTTTTTTGCAAGCTTCTTTATCGAAGAAGCGTGTTTTCAAGAATTAAGAGTATTGTAATTATTGATGTTTAATGCTATTAGATCTTCTTTTGTTTATTGAGAATTTGTTATTTTACTTTTCACAAACGTTGTTCGTCTCTTCAATGCGCTAGTTTTTTTTACTTGCTTTATTTATTTTAGTACCATGTTAGTTTAGTTTAGTGTTTGCGTGTTTGGTTTTTTGAATTGGTGAATTCTATGTTTTGCCGTTGATTGATTGAATTATCATGATCTCTCGTGATCAGTTTTGATTGATCGTTGAAATCGAGATTTACCCGTGGACGTTTCACTTTGTGATTTTGATTGATTGGTCGATATACTGAAGGTGAGACCTACTCGGTAATCCTCCTTGAACATTGATTCGTTGATCATAGTTTGCTCTTAACCGATAAATTAGTCTGCGCGCTCTTAGACTTGTAAAAGCACTAGGTTGAGTGGATAGAGCTCCTTGGATTATCGAAAGCACTAGGTTGGTAGAGATGTCTTTGGGGGAGAAATCTGAGATTCGTTGTCTTTTGTTGTCTTGAAACCAATTCAACTTGTTGTCGATCGAAAGTCAAATAGTACAAAAAAACAAGAACAGAAAAAAAAAAGCAAAAAAAAAAATTGAAGACGGAATTTAAGTGGAAAACTTACCCAAAAGGTGAAAAAAATAAGGAAATAGTGACGAAATGTCACTATAATATTATTTCACGATTACAAATGATCGATATTCGCTCAAAACCTTTTAAATCTCACACAATAATTACAAGTATTGAAACGGTGAGTTTGTGTCCATGAAGAAGCTCACTATTTATAGAGAGGCCAAAATATTGTTTAGAAACAATATGTCAGGCTAATATAATCTGAAAGATAATTGGAAACAATTTTTATTTAAAATATGGAAAAATTGCACAAAATCCGCGTTTGAATAATTCTAGAAATTCCATATGTAGCGGTCGCTACTTGCTTTTTGGCAGAAACGTACAAAGCTCTCTGAAGTTTATACCAAAATTTTGCGATTGAGTTACGTCCGCTAAGTACAGGTAGATGTGGCTGTCTACTATTTTCTTCCATTTTTGCTTTTTTTCATCACTTTAGATTTCAGTTATTGTTGATTTCTTGTTTATTATTGTGAGAACATATGCTTTAAAACAGAAAAATATAGGCAAATATAGCAAGTTATAATATTAGAATCGATCGATTAACATTTGGCAAAAAAAAAAACACACTACTCACTTTGAATGTCTGCAGTGTTGAAATTATGATCATTGCAATGATCAGCATGAGCACAAATAACTTGGCCATTGATATTATAGAAGTAAAACAAAAAAATAATTTTATAGCAAGTTTTTTTTTTGTTGTGTGTGTATTACTTGTGTGAGTGTGAGACTATAAATAGAGTTAAATAAAATTAATATACTATAAAAAAATTGATACTCAAGAATTATCATTGTTTGAAAAAAGAAAAAGAAAATTAATATTTTACCACAATTAATATATTTTTATTAAAAAAATATAAAATATACAGGGAAGAGTTCAAATACATCATTACGTGCGTTCGCCAAAATTTCTACTCCGTAATATTTTATTCTTTTAAAACTTTCAAAAAATATTGTAAAATCGACAAATCTTGGCGTTAAAGTCTTTTCATGAAAACAATTTTATTCTTTTAAAACTTTCAAAAAATATTGTAAAATCGACAAATCTTGGCGTTAAAGTCTTTTCATGAAAACAATGCATTATTTCTATAGAACCTTTTTCTATAAAAGCATTTACCGATTTTTGATACCCAAACTTTATTTCCTCCACAATTTGCGTTGATAATTATGTTTTGACCGTAGAAAATAGTTCATATCTAAGGACTGTCAATTTAGGCCGAGTTTGAAGATATGAAAAAAGGGAGATATATAATAGTAGTAAAATTTGATGATTTGATTGTATTTTTTCAAAATTGAGTTGGTAGATTTAATTATGTCCGTTGTATCATGTTTGTATTTTGGGCTCCTGCAATAGTCATTACTTAAACATCCAAATTTTAAATTCATGAAAATAGTTGTAAGTGTATGAATACTTGAAATACCGGACATTGTATTTTGATGGAGGAAATGAAATTTGAAAGAAATAAAAATAATTTGAAATCCTGCAAAAATAACTACTATAGTAAAGATTTAAAATTTCATTGAGAAACCTAATTTACTCATTCACAAAATTTAAATCATCAACACTTCACTGGATCCGGAATACCATTCGAGAGTTGAGAGTTTTAGAATAGTGAAGAACCAGACAATCAATCCATTACATATACATATATTCAACTTGCAGCATCTGATCTTATTTCACCATAATACATAACGCACTCCATCTTATGCTCGATGCCTATACACACGTCATGCAGTTAAGGATCTAATATTGCCTAAAGCATTTAGACAAACTTACAGTCTAGTGCCCAGGTCGTTTTACATATTTTTAACTTCATATAATAATCGCCAACTTCTCTATAGCACAATGAGTCAGTCGGTCAGAAGAGAACTCGTCTCATTGTTCAATAGAGAGAAAAACGGCATTTGCTCAATACCTCAAATTAAACATATTCAAAAGAGAATTGTGATGACTCAAGATACAGTTCTCCCATAGCACATAGAAGCAATGTAAAGATTTTTGGCCCATTTTTCCTGGAAGTGAAAAACAATCAAAACGGTTTAGTAGAACTAAAAAGCTCCAACAATATCGACTTGATTTTTAAATTTGAAGGTTGGCGGGGCAGTTATTTACCAAGATCAAACCTCAAGGGTAGAAAAGAGAAAATAAAAATTCAAACCTTAACATGTACACTCGGAAAAGCGGAAGTTCGGAGTGTCTCCTGTGTTTCATCTGTAGGCTTCCTTCGGGGAATGCTGAGAACAAGGGCCGTTTGATCACAGGTTGCTGCAGTTGATGTGATACGGAAGCCGGCATCCCACCTCCTATGAACACCTTCACTAGGATAAAGAAAGTCCAACTCCACAACCTGAAAAAATTGAAATAAATTGTGGAATTCATAAATTTATGTAAAGATAAATTACGATAATGGAACCCAAAGGTATCGTTCAAAATTTTAAATACCTGCTTATAGTTTGTACTACATATTAACATTCGATTTTGAAAAAAATAGAAAGCTATACATCTTTATTCAGACTCGTATGATATGTGAAAATGAATATGAACATTATTATACTCGATTTGAGTAATTAAAAGAATATCATGGTAGATGTTAAATTCTTTATTTTACTAATCAAAATCACTTGTACATAATTATATATTTATATACAAGTATATATTTACTGATGTTAATCATTAATTTGATTTTGCAAAGTATTTCATGGATATATTGTGTGTGTGTGTGTTCTTCATTAATGTAATATTTGTTGTGATCTAATCAGATATTTTGGAGGGAAATAACAGATAAAAAATACAAATCTTCAAATCGATTCTTACATATTCCAATATATCTTCAGCTTAGAATCAGAATCAGTTTTTTTACTTGAATATTGAAAGAATACAAATAAGTATTTATCAATGAGCGAATACGAATTTAATAATTTTTTATTACACCCCTAATCGGTTGTACAATTTGTAAAATATAAAGACATCAACAGGTATTTGTAATTTTGAAAGAGCATTTTATTATTATTAATTTATTATTGTACACACACACATACCTGATCAGAAAACCCTGCCCCACGAGACATAACAACTACCCATCTAGATCCTGCAGTAGCCATGGCCGTAACGTAGAATCCCTCTCTCCATTTTTTGTTGATCCACTTAAATGGAAATGATTCACTAACTTTATACGACTGTTGCAGATATTGAGTACCTGTAGTTTTAAGAGATAATTAACTGGATTGCCTACTATATCAAATTAAATAGAAATAAAAAAATGAGGTCTCGATTCTTGACTTGTGTGAAACTAACCCTTAGACATAACTACTAGTGAGCTCCCATTGTTAGCCCCTGCTATTGCACTGATGTAATAGTTCTTTTCCCACTGTTCCATAATCCACTCCTGAGGTTGACACAATGGAAAAGGTAATTTGATAAATGGCATTAAAGAATATAATTATTCATGGGATATAACAACATATACAAGGGTCAAATAATAAAACCAATCCAGAGGTTTAGCATTTTTATTAAATTTTTAAGAATCACTATTCATTTGAAATTACAAATACCCCCGAAATTTGTTTCTCTTTCATAAACTGCACCCATGAAAGTGGAATCTTAGTTAGAAATATCAATCTCTAAAGGGTATTTATAACACTTTAAAAGAAGTATTCGTGTTTTGTAATTAGGCTAAACCTATTGGGTAGTTTGAAAATTATCCGCATATATGACGCAGTTTTGCCACATGATCAATATACTTAAATGAGAGAGTGTGCACTGTGCAGAAGAAACTTATGAGACCCTGTGAAGAAAATAAGGAGACAACTCGTAGACTTGAGCACTAAAGCCAGTCCCTGCATCCATTATTAGAGCCCACAGATTAGTACAAGAAGCTACACTGCTAATAAATAGCCCGTCCTCATTTCCTTTCTCAACATGCTGAGCTAGTCGAACATCTGCGACATTGTAGTGATATCTGCAAGGCCAAATGCGGGGAAAAAAAATCAGTAACTCCAAAAAATCCATTTAAAAAAAAAAAAACTTAATTTATAAAATGGACACCTCTGCTTCATTGGACGTCGAGCATTATATACACTAATCCATTGAGTAGCAGGCATCCCCATGCGGACTTTCTTTTTAGGTTGCTCATCATCATCATCATCCAACATAAGTCGTCCTCTCTTATGCCCCACTTGGTATATAAGCTTCACAATGCAGAGAATTATGTTTGATGAGAATAAGAATAAATCGAATAATATATAAACATTTTTAGTCAACTAAGAGCGAAGGAAGACAAGCATATATAGAAAGTCTTGAAAGAATACCTTCTGAGCACCATCAGTATTAATTGGTCTAATGTCTGGATTCGGACCAACAATTCCATCAAATAGGGATATGTATTTTGCATAATTAGGCTCCTCATCGAACTTTAAGCCGACAATGAACTCGACAAACTGTCTAAAGGGTGCAGGGCAGAAGCAACACAGAGCTTCTGGGGAAGTTGCCATCTTCTTTTTGCACACAAGGAAGCCTTTATTCTCACCCTAAGTAGAATATAATGTAAGCATCACAGAAAATTGTTCAAAGGGATAGTTAAAAAAAAAACTAACATGAAAAGGTTATCTTTCAAAATTACAGATATAGTGGCTTGATATTTGTTTTTATCCTTGGGGAGGTGGTAGATGTAACACCTTGTGGTGTGTATTTCTAGTTTTGAGATCGTTGTTTTCAAATTTGGTAGTTAAGATTGAGTTCATTTTCGAGCAGGAGAGAAATTACTAATTAGAACCTTAGGGGTACCATTTGCAAGAATCATGAATAATATGTTCAATGGGGTCATTATTCAAAAGCAACACCTTATATTCAGACTGATACCAAAAAAAAAAAAACTTTGGTAATTACAAATGCCTACCTGATACCCTTGCCACGGAAGACGGCCACGGAGAAGAAAAACAAGAGTATAAGCAAGGGACTCTAAATCGTCCCTGCGGCTACCAGTTCTTCCAAGATGAGCATGCACACTAGCATACCGTACAGTTCCTCTGCAGCAAACCAATATTTTTTCCCATACATCAGTATGATCTAAAAGTAGAAAGAAAATATAATGACAAAAAAGTTGGAAAAAGGAATCATAAAGTCACCTGAACACATCTGGACGTTGATCATAATCAACATGAAAGCCAGTAGAAGTATCACGCCACCGTGTAGCTGTCAAAATTTTAAACAGATTGAAAACAGAGGATTTCTTTTTTCTTAATAGTATTTCTCTAAAATAAATAGTCTATGGTCATGCCCTGCTGCAGTACCTAATCCAAGATCAACAAGAAAAAGTTTTTTCTCATCAGGGGTTCCAGGTGTACCGAGCAAGAAATTTTCGGGCTTTACATCGCCATGAACATATCTGCAGGGTTTGCAGTGGCCAGTGGGAAATTAAGGGTAAAACAATTGACAAAAAAAAACCAATTGCAGCAATTGTAACTAAAAAGTTACCCTTTAGAGTGCAATTTCTCTAAAATGGAGATGGATTCAATAGCAATACAAGCTACCATCTCAATTGACATCCTGAAAAGAAAAGAGGTTGTACAGTTCATCAGTACAAATAAAAATCAATTATTTTATTTCATTGAGAAAACGTGACTAACGTGTGGGAATTGTTGTTCCAGACATCCCAGAGACTAGGGCCAAGCATATCCATAACCTGCAAGGATTTGTATTTTGTAGAGTCCATAACATAAAGAGAAGGGGACAAGGGAAAATATCTAGAAGAAATAATCTGCAGTTGAGAGTTGAGACACATACCATGATATAGTAGTCACCTTGACGCCCTTTATAGTGTACACGTGGTATGCCATGACTGCCACCAAGTGCACTACAGAAGAACACAAGAAATTGTTCAGTTCACTTTTTAAGCTTTAACAAAAGCATGCAAGATCGTTTTTTTTTTAAATCTTTTACCTGTAGACTTGCCACTCGTAAGGTGGGCCATAATTACAGCCTTTGCTACTCCGGTGCTCAAATTTCAACGCCACCTAAAACAAAACAAATACAACAATTATTTAACATATAAAAACAAAGGCCATGGCTAGAGATAACAGCACAAAGAGCACACCTCTATGGCTCCTGCACCTGTTCTTTCATTTGGATTTGGGGAGTTGATCCTTCGACCTACATACACTTGTCCAAATCCACCTTTCCCCAGTTTCTTCTCAATTTTATATGATGGAGAACCACCAACCTGGACCTGTTGTGGATACAAACATTAATTATGACAATAATTAAAATTTATAAACTAGGAAAGCTACCATTAATTCTATGTCGAAATAAAAATGTATACAGGAGAACACTGCTCAATAAGATCTTGCATCTAACCACGAAGAGATATTTATGAGCAAGCTTCAACTCTCCAATATAGAATGAAAGCTTCTACGTATAATTCTCAACTTGGAAACATAAGCAAGGCAGAAACCTATGCTTTTTTCATTAAAGCCTGTATCTAATAGAGAAGCACCACTGTCCCTTCAAACATCAAACGAGAAATTTACACATAGAAGCAACTAATTCCATGTCATCAATAAAACTAACAATGACGGTGTATAATTCACATGAATTTTAAGCACATACTCAAAACACAAATAAAAAACAATTCAAATAATAAAAAAAACTTAAACGGCTTATGCATGTATGTGTGTACTTATCATACATATAAACGCACCGTGCAACCAATGTCATAGAACAAACCAAAAGACATTTAACCAAAATATATCACATTAATAAATTTGATGCAAAATTATAAGCTCAAAATATACATATACTACACGGCAGAAACTATTACATTTAATACCCACAAAAATAGACACCACACCCATAAATTATACAAAAACAACGCAATTTCCTCAAACTGCATTACAAAAACAGACCTTTTCCGGAATCGGAGCAGTGCTTCCGTCATCATCGTCTCCCAACCCCTTATCGCTCCCACGGCCGCCACTATCAAACTCATCCATCTTCTTGTCAGCTGTGCTTTCTCTTACCTCCTCTACTCTGTCACAGTTGTCCCCAACCTTAAACGAAGTAATTTCCTTCAAAGCAGCGCTATCATTTCTCTCTCCAGTACCACCAGCGCCACCATCCACAACAACAGCCTCTATACCTTTATTGCTCTTCTCTGCGGTTCGTTTAGTTGCCTTTTCGCTCGGCGTTTTACCCCTGTTCAGGACGGGTCGTGTAGCGGCGAGTCGGCGGTCTCTGCGCACTCCGCTACGCAGTTGCGGCATATCGGTGATCGTCCATCAACGCTGTCGAGGATTCCGAAGATTTTCCTTCATTTAACTCCGAGATCGTAGACGCAAAAAGCTACAAACTTCAGGCGGACTTTTATGGAGAAGGGTCTTTACAGTAGAGAAGATGGAAAACTTGTGGGAATTAAAATTAGGGTTTGAGAGTTGAGAAATTGGGGGAAAATGAAAAGATGGTGGCTCTACTGATAAGTGATAAGAAGTTATGAAAAGCAAAATCTTTATCTGGGTTTTTGGATTATCATTTCTATACTGTACTACCACGAATTTCTTGCTAACATAAAGTTACGTAGAATATTCTCAAGGGAAAAAATACTGTATAAAATTAACCAGTAATAAAACGTTTTGTATACATTTTATGTGTATTCGGATATGAAATTTAGTTTTCATTATATTATTATCTTAATTAAAATGTACGGAGTATGTGATATTTAAAAAACTGAAATATTAACGAAAATTTATAAATTAAAAATTAATTGTGACTTCTAAATTCATAATTTTCCTTTGAATTTTGTGAAAAAGATCACACTTTATTTAATAAGCAATTACAATCACATAAATTATGTCAAAAGAAATTTAAAAAATACATTATTTTTTAATTTTCGTAATTAAAACATTTGTAACCAAATGGAGAAAATATTTTAAAAATGAAATCACACGTTGAAAATATTAAAATTGAAAAAAATTATATAATACAAAAAAAAATTAAAATATTTGATTAATATTTCAATATTTTACTAACTTAATTTCTGTTCTGACTAAACTCATTTAGTTCAGTTTGTTCAAGTAAAAAAAAAAAAAAAACCAGATCTTTAGTCTATACTTACAAATTTATATAGTGAAAGACATTGCTTCAAACCATTACTATGTCCGCTAAATACAACTGAAATGAAACTTCTATTAATAAATTTACATTCCCTCTTCCCTTCACTTGATCACATCCATATAGATCACTGTGTCAATTACAAGACAAGGGATTCACAACATAACAGAAAAATAAGAAGTTGCATTAGGTAAAACAGTGCACGCAGACTGCATCGTGACATACAAATCACGTTCCTTGTATGATAAATACTTTGGTAGGAAACCAAAAATCAAGCTTAGACTGGTTTCTGGGCATTACACTAATACAAAAGTTACTAAATTCCAGATGAACACATCGTCGTTTTGCAATTATCAATTGAGCTTCTTCTAGTATCTTCTTCGAGCATCATCATTTGCAACAGACAACTCGTGGCATCTTGGACTTGGGGAAAATGGCGCACCTACACTTTCTGAAAAACTCAAACCTTTTAGTTTGGTAAATACATGATAAATCTAAAGATAAGTGATTCCAATAAGAAAGATAAATTTAGTATTCAACTTTCCCTCATTCCGAGAATTTTGGTATTCATGTCAAACTATTGATCAGTTTAAGAACCTTGAACTTATGTTGTTAATAGGAGAAAAAACTGGGGGAAATTCACTTAGGCCCGTTCGACAAAAGAACTCCACCCACACACAAATTCAATACTTCAATCCAAATGACACTTGCTAGAATTCTTACCTGCAGCAGGTGATACCTATTGCCATATATGATTACACTGTTTAGATTGTTTCATCCACAATTTGTGAGCTCCTTATACCCCAAAAGGATTGAGGCTTCATTCTCTTACTTCCCGTAGAGAAGTACCAACCCAGTTGAGCCCCGCACGTAATACATTCAGCAATCGACCATGAATAACTGCAGGCATACAAACAAATATATTTTAATATGCAAGTTTTACAAAGTAAAATGCACCATGAATTGGTTCATGGCTTGCCTTCAAACTTATCTTGTTAAGTTTCTTATTTATGGCTTAAAGTTTCAACAATAATATGATTTTGTTTTGGCATCCTTTCAGTGCATGTCACATACTCGCTCCGTACCACAAAGATAGGCTTGTATCTTTGTGAAAATCACAAAGAAGCAAGCTCGTCTTTGTGGATGGAGAGTGTACTTTTTATACTCAAAAAAGAAATAAGTGACAGTTGAGATCTAAGGACTAAGATAAAGGACAAAATGGAATCATTTCACACTCAAAAAGTGGGATTGATCATTTAAAATCACAAAACCGTTTTTTTTTTTTTTTTTGCTTTCTGTTTTCCATTTACGAGTACGTCACCTGTGTCAATTAGCTACACTTTGCCAATGTAAGCAAATCAATTTTTAGGAGCTTCATGTAAAACTAGCACGCCTGTGTTAAACGTAGGTGAAAGGACATCTTAAGAGAAAAGGGAATTAAAATTTTACCCTGGAAACCAGCTGAATTCTTTCACCGGAGGCCCTGAGACTGCTATACCATCTGTTCTCATGAGTGTCATCACCTCATGCACAAATCCATGTGGGTTAGCATAAGCCCCAAGTGGACCATCACTGGACATTACTAACATGTCACTTCTCTTTGCGATGAGAGTCTACAAGGAGGGATCAATAAGTAATCAAAATGAATCACCATCTAAATTAAATAACAACTACAACTACTAAAAGACTCCCGATGACCACATCTATGCTTATATGTTCCCTAGTTGAATTAGCACATAGTTCTATAAGAAATCAAGAGGGTTTAAAAGAGGAAACATTGTGTAAAGGGGGGAACAGGAAATGTTAAAATTTTGGATCTAAGGTTAGAATAAATTCAAGGATGGTTGATTATAATCTCTAGTCGATTTGTATTTATTTTCTTAATTTAACATTATTTTAGACGATAAATATGAAAAATTGAAACCTCAATCAAGTGAAAAGATAAACAATAATATTCCTAGTGAATGCATAGGCTGAGTTACAAGATCCAGTCTTGTTGGAGGGTTCATTTCTAATTCCCTGTTCTATTTTTTTTCCTTCACTTTCCCTTGTCAACTATTATGCATCTCTATTCTCTTTCTCTAGCACTCAATACTCAACAAGGCGTGTCATTAGTAAAAAACAAAATGAAGAAAGAAACTAAAAAATAATGAAAGAAATATAATATGAGTGCTTATATATATCGCAAGGAAGTGCAAGATGCATTGTAGTAAAGACATCGAAAATGACATGGCAATTACCCGACAAGTTTTACAACGTAATTTGTCAAAACTTTCAAGCAACTCAATTTCTCTTCGCAGTCTATAAGTTGTCCCATCAATCTCCAGGAGCTCTTGCCTTGCCGATTCAGATATCGGGATTTTACTAGCAATATGAAATGAAAGAAGATCTGGTTTCATCACAAGGGTGTCCATATTTGGTACTTTGACAATCTGTTTCCATCTATCTGCAACAAGATCAAGAACTGTTTCAAAAAATTGGTGTCTTCATTTATTGAATATGATCTTTTACAAAGTCACACCTTTCTAACCGACCAAACAAGAAAATGCCACGCGGAGTAGAAAATAGAAATGCAATTCAGAAAAACAGAGAATATCAAAAATTTACTTCCGTCCTCCAAAGTTGGTTCCAACACATGCAAAACAATTTTTCCCAGACATGCACAAGACATGAGCTGGAGAAGATACTGGTTAGGGAAAAAGAGCCACCATACCTGCTACCCTCCGAGCAAGTACATAAGAATCATGCATGCGGTAGACCCAACTAGGCCAGAATGCTTTTGGAACATCACGGAAATGGGCTAAAGAGTGTTTCCCCCATCCTAACTTGTGAGAAGGTTGCCCATATGAGCACGGCTTATTCACAATTCTGGGACTGTCCTCACTATTCTGTTTCTTGTGTTCCAAATGCATTGACCTTGTATATCTGTCCAGTGTAGATCTTTCTGGTTGCAGCTTGAAATGTATGTCAGATTTCTCATCATCGCTACTCATTGACTCATCGTAAACATCAGAACCCCGGGAAGAGATGAGTGCATAATGGTGTAGTCTTCTTTCAGTTGACGAGAGTTCACTTTCAAAACTCTCATCAGACATTTCTTCGGAGTCATTTCCTTCCTCACATGTGTTACGAGTACGCTGGGAAACATTTGTATGTGTTGCGTGCAAGAGACTACAACCTTGAGTGTTTCTTAATGGAGCAAGTTTACCAACAGCTTCCCGTGGGGTTCTCAGTGGCACGTCTTCTTGAATGATATGAACCTCTCCACATGGCTATTTGAAAGCAGCAAGCATAGTAAGGTTAATATCAAGAAACACGAACAAGATGACAGCTTGATCAGATTTGTTGCAGTACTTACGGATCCTTCTACATCAATCCAGCGTCGCTTTACACGAAAACGCTGCTGTCCCCGAGTAACGATGTTTACGGAACCGTCTTCCAGCTTTCGATATTGCCGAATCTTTCATTAAGAGAGTGAGACAAATTATTTAACAAAAAAACAATCAGGGAATAATACTAAGCTTGAAATATCAAACTCCGATCATAAGTGATATTATATATAGGTTGTCCATATATGTGTCTGCAGCTTAACATATTAAATTGAAGGTTTTTTGTCTATATTGATATAGATATAGTGCATATTTAAAAGTGTGGTTTCCAAAAGAAATAGGAAATTCAAGACTAAGGCCAATCCAAGTATAGAAAAAAACTGAAAAATCTAAAACTTGCATGTTTTACCTGATTACATATATCTAGATTTCTAAAATAACAATTATAATAAAAAGGATTATGAAGAAACATATTAAGATTATTAACCACTCATCCTTATTGAAGAAGTTTTATCTTTAGATACGTTTGAGTTAAACTCAGAGCGAAGATAACTAAAAATTGTGTATCCTAAGTACAGGAAAGTAGAACTGCTTATTAATATGAAGAATGCGCATGGTGTCAATGACTTCACAATGAGTGAAATATATGCAATCACCAGAAACATGGGTTCACAAAGAAGCACTTTTCTTTTTTGGGTACAACTATAAGGGTGGGGATTAAGGCCTATCCCTATGTATTATTCAAAGAATGTACACATTAAGTATTTACAACATTTGATCACATCCAGAGTTATATGTACCTCAGCAGTACTGCCAGTTGTTGAGTACCTTATACTGCCATTGATCGGATCCCTAAAAAAACGAACCTGAAAGGCATAGGCAACACATTGACAACAGTAAAAGGGCATAAATAACACAGAAACAGTACTCCCTTCGTCCCAGGAATATCTTCATAGGTATCCCGGCACGGAGATTAAGAAAAGATACTTTTTCGACCTTGTTGACCAAAAAGTTAATGGTGGAATTGTCTTTAAAAGTGGGAAAAGTAAGGGTAGAATTGTATATTTGTATTTAACATACCACGCCAATCGTACAAGGAGCGTCGACTTGTCTCATTGCTCTCTCAACACCAGCTATAAAATTAGTCAAAACCACTCTAACGGGGAGTGTTGCCTCAGGGAATAAAACAACTCCTGTAAGAAAACAAGATGAAAAATAATACTTATAATTAAGAAGACAAGGAAAACACACTTACTAGTTACTAGGATGCCATGGTGACAGATGAGCGCATGCATGGACATGAAATTCACTTGCATTGCATGATACTCATTGACTATTTTGTAATTCCTCAACCAAAAAACGTGTAGAAATCATCGATAAAACTTACTATTCTTGATTAGAAAAGTGAGGACTATCTCACATTATCTAAAGGTCAATAGCCATCTCTTCATTCACTTCTTATTTTTCTCTTGATATCCAAAATTAGAAGCCAAAATGTCAGCCTTCAGTCAAGCTAGTCATACAGGATGCAAACATGAGTTGTAACTTTTAAGTTAGATAGAATGAAATTTTCTGAAAATGAATGGAAGGGGAGGTATCATTCCTGGTATATAATTTTTTTTTTTTGAATGTCCCATATAAATCTTGCAGGAGAAAACTGTTGCTAATTGCGTCATCTCAGAGGAGAAATATGAAAAAATGAAAATATGATATTACGAATCGACCAACCAGTGGAAATGTTGAGTGATTTTAACATTAAAATAGAAAGCTGGTCAACAAAAAACAGACTACTCATAATGAGACCGATCGTGTTATCATTACACCAAGTACCTTCCAGATACAACAAAGGAAGATTCAGGACAGCACCACCATCCAAAAATGCCATCCTATTGTGAGTATCTTCAACATCTGAATTACAGGCATAATACCAGCGCTTGATATTTCTCTCAATTAAATATATTTAAATGAACAAAATAAAAGCAAAATAAACATTTATAAACAGATGCTTACCACCGAGATATGAATGCAAGGAAACTAAGGAGGCGTCGTATGCATATTCACCAGATGCAGAGGCTCCTGTCAGACCTGAATAACTACAAAAGCCGAAAAAACAAAAAACAAAAAACAAAAATCATTAATTTCCACAAGAAAGTTTTTTTCTTTCTATTGTCTATGATTGGCCAATATCATAAGTAGTCCAGACCCACATTAATGATTGGTTGACATATTAAAGTATATGATCATTCCTCGTGTTGAACATGGAACCAATAGCTCCTTGAAGATAATAAAGGATACAAATCTCCTCGAGTTGCTAATTTAAAAAATAACGAGAGTTGAGAAACCACATAAACTATGTTGACCTTCTGTTCCAATTTGATACAAAGCATAGATGCCGAGACAATTAACTCATGCACCAGAAGGGTGGATATTCACACAGGTGTATTGCCAAAATACGAAAAACAGTAAGGATTGTCCACTAATTACAATCATTTTCTGAGTACACTAATATATTCTTTCAATTTGCACAGCCAACATATCTTAACTATTTACAGGACTTACTGTTTACACAGAATTGGAATAGGATCAAATAAAAATAGCAGCAGTTTCAGCTATTAGAAACCCTAAATCCAATACCACCAAGATGTTTCTTTGCCCAGAAAAATACCCAATTAGCGAACCAATAATTATATTTCATTACACAGCTATTACCCATACCCGAAATTTTCTGACCCGTTAAAAATTCCAGGGGGAAAACTGGGAAAAAACGAAGGAAAAGAAATATCCGAACAAAACCCCAAATTGAAAATGAATCGAACACTTACTCGTCTTCATCCGACGACCCATCGTCGTCCACTTCTTCGACTTCTAATTCCTCATCTTCGAGCTCCCTAATATGCTCGATCTGTAACCTCTCACTCGCCGGAAACCCGTCTTCCATTTGTTTCTTTTTCCCTAATTTTGATGTTTCCGGTGATTTTTGTAATTTGTGCGCGCAGTCTTAACAGCGAAATTGCGGGAAATGCAGTGCGTTGTCACGGTACTGTATTATCTGATGAAATCTGAATTTAATAATCTAATTTTTTTATAAAATTAATAAGGGAAAAATGGCATTAAGGCATTTTTCAGCCTTTTTTCGGCAATAAGGCTTTCGAGAAATTACGCGTGCCGATTAGGCCGCCTAAAATGTGCAAAGACGTCGTTGCCCTCGCATATATACACATTTGAACAAACCGTTTCAGCATTAATTTCATTATTTCCCGCACGCACACACGAACCCACGAAACCCATTACTTTCTCTCTCGGCTCCCGCTAAAAGAACAAACACAGAGAAATCGATTTCATCAAGCTTCTTAACCACCACAACCAACACACGAAATCCTCTCATCTCTCATCGCTCAGTTCAATTATCAATGGCTCCGTCGAAGAAAACCGCCGCCGCGAAGAAAACCGCCGGGAAGAAATCGACTCCAACCGCCGCTGCTGCTTCAGAAAACACAGAACGGAGGCTTGTTCAGTACACTCCGTCGAGTGAAGAGCAGGCGAGCCCTATCCCTCAGCCTGCCGCCGGCGAGAAGAAGGAGAGGAAGTAAGTATTTCTAACCCTAATTCAACCGATTTTCAATTTCAATCTGTTAATTTCCATTGCATGAATGAATTTTGTGTGTTTTGATGGAGGTTCGGTGTGATTATGTGTTCATCAGTGTTGATTGTGTGTGTTGGTGGCCGTTCAGTGTTAATATGTTCTGTTCAGTGTTAAATTTTCCTGTTCAGTGTTTGTTTATGCCTGCTCAGTGTCTCTGTATGCCACCCAGTGCAATTGCATGCCCACTCAGTGTTGGTTGTGTGTGTTGGTGTCTGTTCAGTGTTAAAATGTTTTGTTCAGTGTTAAATTGTCCTGCTCAGTGTTGAATTATGCCTGCTCAGTGTCTATGCATGCCACCCAGTGCCCTGTGTGTGCCACTCAGTGTTGATTGTGTGTGTTGGGTGTATGTTCAGTGTTAAAATGTTCTGTTCAGTGCCTCATCATGCCTGTTCAGTGCCTCATCATGCCTGTTCAGTGCCACAGAGTGCAACTACATGGCCACTCAGTGTTGTATATGCCTGTTCAGTGTTGTATATGCCTGTTCATTGCTTTGTACTCACATCGGTGTGTGTTTTTTTGGTGTTCCAGGTCCTATAAACAGATGAGGTCCAACTTGCTGACCATCATCCGGACTATTGATGAGATCAAGGACAAGCTGAAACCGGGGCACGACGAGTATTTGAAGATGACCCCCTTCTACCATCTCTTCAAGAGCATAAAGGATCAGAGGCTGACCATCCTCCACACCCGAAAGAGCGACGCTGCGATAGCTGCCGTGCTGGAGCAGATGGATGCCGGCGCTCGTATTATTAAGCTCGGCAGCAAAGATGTCCGGATCACTCCCGAGGATGTCGATCTTATTTTTGGAATCGTAGGCGGCAGTAGGAAGCTCGATATCAGTTCGAGGTCCAAGTGTGATAACAAAAGATTCAGGGAGAGGCTGTTCCCGGGGGAGAAGACGCTGAACCCGAAGCTGCTGAAGGAAAAGCTTGATATTTTGGTGAAGCGTCGGAGTCGCAAGCCTCGGGCTCATGCTGATGTAGCTCGGCTCCTCTCGTTGATAGTGATCGGCACTGTCTTCTTCTCCACTTCCTCCGTCACGATCCAATGGAAGTGGTTGGATTATGTGGTGGATCTGGAGTCGATGCAGAGCTACAACTGGGGCGAGGCGATTCTCAAGGCCCTTTGCGACTCGGCAGCTGCGAACAGGGGCAACCCGCAGAATACACAAGGCTGCACGATACTGCTTCTGGTATGTGCTTCTACTTGTTGTTCTTCACATTCGTCTTGCCGTCTTTTTTAATTTTCATTCCTTGATATTTACCTTGGGTTTTTTTTGTTTTTGTTTTTTGTTTTTGTGCAGTTCTGGCTTTGTGAGCACACAAAGCTGGCAAAAAGGCTGGAGAACGAGCACCTCCCCCGGGTCCTGAACTGGCATCTCAATGATCTTTCGAATGTGACCAAGGAGACCCTAGCGGGTCTCGCGGACGAGGCGGTAAATATCTTCTCTCTTTCTTCTGCTTCTTTTAATTCTGTTTTGTTTTATGATTCAGTGTCCGTCGACTGATTCTGAGTGAACAGTGTGTGAAATATTGAGGTTCAGTGTTTATTGCTTGCATTCAGTGTGATATTCATGCACACGGTGCTTGTGGGTGGACAGTGTGAATGATGTTCTGGTTCAGTGCTTATTTATGCCGTTCAGTGTCAAAGTAGGATAACTGTGATGTTCAGTGCTTATTAATGCTGTTCAGTGTCACTCACTTAAGGGAGGATGATGTTTTTTTGAGTTCTAACGCGTGATGTCCGTGTCTGACAGGTGGATGCTCGTTATCTGAAACACGGCAAGACGGTGGCGGAGATCCAGGCGTACAAGGGCCACCTTTCCTACAAAGCAATCGTGAACACTCCGCGTGCGGCGGAGAGCGAGGACGAAGAGCGGTCTGATGACGATGACGATGACGATGACGAGCATCCGGGCTCTGATTCGTCGAGCCCTGAGGAGGAAGAGGAAAAAAAAGAAAAAGGCCCCGAGGGCGGGCCTTCTGGAGACGAGCAGTCGTACGATGGGGAAGACGACGACGACGACAGTTCTTCCGGGCGGCATCAGGAGATGGCCTGCATAGTCCCGGAGCCGGAGGGTGGGCCTTCCGAACAGCAGCAGCCCGATGAGGAACGCCCCGCTGTTTCTGCTGCTGAAGCCGAGAAGTTGCTCAACAACCTCCTGTCGGAGAATCAAGATCTCTCCAGCGCTGTGAGGGATCTCCAATCCAAGCTCGATAGCACGACTTCTCGGCTGAACGAAGCGACAAGTGCTAACGTCGAGCTGGAAGGCGAAAACCAGCGTCTGAAGAGCGAGCTTTCGGAGCAGCTTGCGAAGATCGACGCGGAGACGGAGAAGGTCCCTGGGGCAGCAGCAGGCGAGGCAGGTGGAAGCTCCGAGGAGGAGGAGGAGCTGAAAAATCTGAGGGCCCGAGTGAAAGAGCTCGAGGAAGAATTGATCAAGAAGGCGAATGATCATAATAATCCGGTGACCGAGGCGGGAGAGGCTCGAAGCTCCGGTGAGGAGGAGGAAGTGCGGCTTCTGAGGGCTAGAGTGAAAGAGCTCGAGGACGAAGTGGATGTTTTGAAGAACGCGTTGGCTGACCTTCAGATGTCGTCGGTCATGAATGAATACGAAAAAGTCCAGATCGAGTCTCTGGAGGCGGACGTGAAAGCGCAAGAAATCGTCCACAGAGCCCAGATCGAGGCTCTGCAGAAAATCGTCAAGGAACGGGAAGATGAAATCTTGAGTCTCCAGGCAGAGTTGTGCGTCTACGAGATTGACGGCAACAAGGACGATGAAGAAGAAGGGAGCCCGTTGAGACCGGAAACCGAAAAAATAGAGTCTTCGAGCAAGGCGAAGACCAGGTCGATGGTACGACGGGTCAAGGGCAAGAAAAGGAAGCCAGCCAACGGCGATGACGACGATTTTCAGTACGATCCCCCTGCCCCTGCCGCAAAGAAGAAGGCGATCAAGAAGGGTAAGAAGGTGGTGCAGGAGGCAAGCCAGAAACCGATCCCCTGTGATTTCAATGACGATCATATCAATTTCTTGTTGAGCGTGAACAAGAAATTTGAAGTGAACTGCGGGTTGGAATTGGAGCCGGAAATCCTCGACAAAATCATCTTGCACAACAGCGACCAAAAAATGTGAGTGAAGTTTCATTTTACATTCTGTCTTTCCCTTTCTGTCTTTCCCTTCTTTATTTCTTTCTTTCGTTTTTTTTGTGCTAAGAATGTGTTTTTTTTTTCCCTTTTTGACAATCAGGTGGACGATGAAGTTCTTTCCACGTATAAACACAGTCGTGACGGTGGCTGACATTACCGACATGATGAAGTGCACCTTCATCAGCAATCATGTGGTCGACGCCTTTGCTGAGTCGCTGCATCGAGACCACAACAAGAAGCTGGAGGCTCTGATACTCCCCGCGCACTGTTGGGTGAGTCTTTCCTGCCTTTGTATTCAGTGTTTTTAATGGTTGTACAGTGTGTTGGTGGCTGTTCAGTGTTTTTATGTGCTGTTCAGTGTTATTGCTGTTGATCAGTGTTTATATGTGCTGCTCAGTGTTTGTGTTTGCTGTTCAGTGTTATTGATGGGTGATTCAGTGTTTGTGTGTGGTGTTCAGTGTTTCTAATGTGCTACTCAGTGTGTGTGTTTTCTGTTCAGTGTTATTGTAGGTTGATCAGTGTTTATCATCAACAGTCAGTGCTTTTATGTGCTGTTCAGTGTTATAATGTCCTGTTCAGTGCTCATTGAGTTCATCCTTTCTTAATAAGAACTCTGTTTCTTTTTTTTTTCTTTCTTTCTCGCAGACTTCCATCGTCATGGGACGTCATGACAACCAGAAAGTGTACCAAACAATCGCAGATATGATCCCGTGCGTGCGAGAAGGGATTATAATGTTCCCGATTTTGTCTCCTGGGATGAGAAAGACTGCAACACCGAACCATTTTACGCTGCTCGTCTGCGACTTCGTCAAAGAGAAATGGCTATTCTACAACTCTATTCAACCCAGGTTGGCGAAATCGAAGGACCATTACATGGCGAATGCAGCGGAATTGGTACGTCTACTGTATTTTAGTCGATTTTTAAAAACGGTTCCCTTTCTAACGATAACTGACAAACTGTATTGTTTCGTACGTTTCAGAAAGAAAAGGTGGAAACCAACGTGGGCCAAATGCTGGAGAAAGCGGGGAAGTGTGGTTTCCCGATACATGAAATCGAGGCCGTGAAGCCTCTCCCACAGCAAGCCCCAACTCTGTAAGTATCTCAGTGCATAATTAACACATTCAGTGTTGTGTTTCTGTGTTTCATTTTTATGCCTGTTCAGTGTTATATTTATGCATTCAGTGTCAGTGTTTCTTTTTTTTTTCCTCTGACTCCTCCACGTCTGTCACTGTCCAGGAATGAATGTGCCTTGTACGTATGCTACTACATGGAGAAGATTCTGAAGAAAGAGGCCATTCCGGACAACGTCAGGACGGAAGAGTTCCAAGAATTCAAGGGTCACGTGATACGAACCATCCTGACCATGAAGGAGAAGTAGTGATTGAGGGTTGTGCGTTTTTTGTTTAGTTCTGTTTGAAAAAAAAAACAAGAAGTGTTTTTCTGTAAATGTATGAACATAATTGTGATTGTGTTTTGGATTTTAGTTTCTGTAAAAAACAAAACATGTTTTTTGTTCATATTTCTGGGCATTCTTGATATTGTCTATTCAGTGTTGATATTGTCTATTATTCAGTGTTAATTCTGTCTGTTCAGTGTTGGCAGTGTTTATTCTTCCAATTCAGTGCCATCAGTGTTAATATTGTCCACTCAGTGTCAGCAATTAAGGCTTATTGAATTGAAACATTAAAAAACAAGCAAATGCAAAAATTACAGATACAAGAACAATTAAAAACACTCCAAGAGCATAACTGAACAAGAAACAAATCACATAATGTTAAAATCCCGTATTTTTTTAAATGACAGTCAGTCAGTGTGTTTATGAGCCAAACAGTGCCTGTCACTGACAGTCAGTGTTTTTTCACCCCATTCAGTGTCACTGATTACAGAAATCATGTCGAAAAAACACAACAAAAATCCAAAAATAAGAAGAAAAGCCTACTAACTAACTAGGGTACAGGCTCCGTGCACGTTTTCTTGTTGTGATTGCCGACACGTCCGCACCTCCCACACTTCATGGCTCTCGGGATGTGCTCACCCCTGGACGGAATCCTCTTCTTCTTAGGTCTTCCAGGGGGCCTCTTCGATGTTGGCGGCTCGATCATGACGTTCTCTGGCACGTTCGAAGGTTGATCAAACATGGAAACCGGCTGGAGTGGATCGGCATAAGACCTTGCGTAGCTCTCTGCGTGGTAAAACTTGTCCACGAACGAGGCCATCGGCTTCTCGGACCGCAGAATGCACGCAGCTGCGTGGGAACACGGAACCCCTGTAATCTGCCACTGGCAGCAGGTGCAAGTCTGATCCGCAATATTGACCACGACGGACGGAACGCACTGCACTTCGAAAACCGTTTCGGACGACCCAACAACCACCCATTTCCTGCCTTCGTTGATGGCTTCACCCAGCTTCTTCTCAACGGACGGGCAGAAAGCCGAGGTCCACTTCCTGCTCCTGGCCCCCCTGTCTGATTCAGTGTTAAACAGGGCCAGTCAGTGTTTGAACAAGGCTAACAGTGTTAAAAAAGTGCAATCAGTGTTTGAGATTGATAAATTCTCATCATACCGTGGAAAAAGGTCATCAACTTCAGCCTGATGTTGTTGACCAACGCCGTGATCGGAAGATGCCGGGCTTCCATGATCCATTTATTGAACGACTCCGCGGCGTTGGACGACATCTCACCGTATCTCTTCCTTGAGAAGTACACGTTGGCCCAATTCTTTGGATCGATGTTCTCGAAAAACACTTTCGCTGTCTGGCCTCCCTCTTTCAACAGCTCGTCCATGCTCAGTTGGTAGGCTTCGACGGTGGTTGCGTACGCACATTTCAGGAAATTCCACACCACGCCTTTTCGTAACATCTTGGTCGCCCATCTGCCTCTGAATTTGTCTTTCAGGTTCAGCTTCAAGTGATTGATGCAGTAGCCGTGCGGGGACCCTGGGAACACCCTGCTCATCGCCTCGAGCAGCCCGAGATTCCTGTCCGACACGAACGTAACGGTGCGAGAAGGAGGTAGGATGTGCTTCAGGTTGTCCAGAAACCACTTCCAGTTAGCATAGTTCTCGGAATCGACAACGGCGTAAGCCAGCGGGTACAACCCTGCATTCACGAGACACGAACAAAAAAAAAAACACTTCACTCAGTGTGAATAGCACCCATTCAGTGTTGAAAATACAGATTCAGTGCTGGAAGCAACAAGGGTCAGTTTCAGTATGCATTTCAGACCATTCAGTGTTAAAAAGATGAATTCAGTGTGCATTTCAAACCAGACATACCTCCATCGCCGTCCTTGCCCGTAGCAGCGAGCAAATGGCCCTTGAACCTCCCCTTCAGAAACGTGCCGTCCAGAAACAGCAAAGGGCGATAGTGGTTCATCTCGTCGATACAAGCCTTCATCGAGATGAAGACCCTGCGAAACTTCCTGGACGCCTCGTTGAATTCGAGCAACAGGTGCGACCCAGGGTTGGAATCCGATATTGCCTGCAGGTGCTTGGTCAGTGCGCCGAAGGAATCTTTATCGTCGACGTGAATCAGCTTCCTGGCCTTCTCGAGCGCATCCAGAGCGAGGCCAGACGAGATCTCCAGGCCGTAGTGATGCTGGAAGTTTCTCACGATTTGGACCGGACGAGTCAGCGTGCTTTTCCGTACCTCCTCGACTATCAAACTGGAAACCAAGTCCGAGCAGACGCGCCTGTGCTTCAGGGATCGAAAGCACGCGCCGCAGCTGTGCTCGTTACTCAGCTGCTTGACGTAGAAGAAGCCGTTGCTTCGATCCATCACGGCGCACACGGACCAGTTGCATCCCGTGCTGCTTTTCTTCGAGCACACGGCAGAAACCTTTTCGGGTCTGTTCTTCACGTACTCGAAATCGAATCCCACTCCGACTGCCACCTTACAGAGCGCGTTTCGAAAGTCCGGGGCGCCTCCTTGGAACATCTGACCGACACCAGAAATCTCTTTGTCCCAGCCATCGGTCAACAGCGCTTTAGAACTCGACAGACCAAACAGGCGGAACATATCTTCTGCTTCGAATCCCTCGTTGTTTTCTGTTCCAGTCGCACTGACAGCGGTACTGTTGGACACCGTCGAGAACACAGAACTAGAGGTGCGGTCTTCAGTCGCGACAGAAATGTCGATGCTCACCCGAGGCAGCTTGTGAAGCGCAGCTAGGGATACCATGTTCGACATGTCCGCATCGGTTGAGAGCACACAGTTTGGGAAATCGGGTACAGAGTAATGCATGTCGTACGCAACGTCTCGGAGCTCAGGCCACTGAAGCTCGACTGTTTCCTTCAGCTGGTTAAGGGCGGCCGCACGGGAGGAATCGATTCTGGACACCAAATTCTCACCGCCGAATGCACAAAATGCGAAAACAGCGGCCCCTGCTGAAAAAAAAACACAAAAATATAACGACTCACAGTCAGCGCACGATTTTTTTAAGGAATGCATGAAATGAAACACTGAACTCAAACAGTGTGATTCAATGTGTGTCCCTGTCTGTTCAGTGCTAAAAAATGGTGTTCAGTGCTATTAAAGTGTGTTCAGTGCTGTTCAGTGCTATTGGAGTGTGTTCAGTGCCATAAAAGTGTGCTCAGTGTTTGTTTGATTGTGTGGTTCAGTGTGTGTTGCCTCAGACAGTGTTTTTAGGACCTGTTCAGTGTTAAATGCACAGTCAAAGAAACAGTGTTTTTGAGGCCTGTTCAGTGTCAAAGTCAGACTAGACAGTGTTTTTTTTTTTTTTTTAAACTCAAAGAGTCTTATTAAGCAAGCAGCAAGTAATTCAATCACGAGCAGTACAACGAAGACAAGTCGTCGTCAAAATCACAGGAAACAGAAAAAACGACAAAAAACAGATTCAACAACAATAATAATGAGACGGAGGAAGTCTTGGGTCACGACGAGGGGGGTCCCTGACCGGGCGCACCATCGACTGGCCATTTTGATCGAATACGCCAACCGAGAAACTTCTTCCTCCGGTCCAGGTAACCCGGATGTTCCAGCCTTCCTGCACTCCAAACTCTCGAACGAGGCGTTCCCAGTTGAATCCGTGGATGGCCGTTTGATTCTGATGAGTGGTGAGAGGGACGTGCCATTTCTGGTCCAGGGAGTCCGTCAGAACGATGAAATCCTGTTGGAATTCGATATCCCGGGTTATTTAAATTTGCGGAAACCAATAACCCGATCAAACCCTTCGCCGGAGATCACATGAACGCCGACTCATCCGCCGGAGTCCGGCCTTTGGAGACCACGCACCCGAAGGCACGCGGCCCGCCCCCAGCCGAACCCCCGCGAGCCGGGGTTCACGCGATCGAAATCGCGTTCGATCTTCACGATCGATGGGGCTGCCCAGCAGCCCCCCGCGGCGAGTCCGGCGACTCGCCGCCGCCTGGAGGAGCCCCGCCTTCACGGCGGGTGGGGTGCGGCACCAGCCCGCGCCCCGGCGATCGATCCCCGTGATCGATCGCGAGCCCTCGGCCCAGCCGAGGGTTCCTTTCCTCCGCGCGCCGCCAAACCCTAGCGGGCGATCCCGCGGTCCGGTGGCTTCGCCACCACCGCGTGATCGTTCGTCTAATCCGGGTTCGACTCTTGAATCTTGTTTTTCCGATAATTGATTTCAATATACATGAATTAAATAGCGGAATTTAATTCACCTTTCGATTCGTTGTGCGGAGAAACGAGATCTTATGATGACCTTGAGATCTTCCCACGTATTCCTTGCACTTGTTCGAACGTCGGGTGGGCGACGATCCTCCGAACACTATGGATCTCCTTCTCTCCTTTCTCTCTCAATAATTGTGATCTTCAAGTTATGAGAATAGAGAAGACCATGTAGTGCTTTTATAGGCTACGTAGGGGATCTTAAGGAGGTGGAATATTGGGCTTCCAATATTAATGATTAAATTGAGCCCAAACCCAAATCTATTAATCCATTAATATTAATTAATTCTATTTTCCACTATATAAAATTAATTGCACTCCCAATATTAAACCATATTATATCAAATAATATTTTTCCGTTAGTATTATTTATTCCGTGTATTTAAGATATAAATATCCATGAATAAAATTAATTTATTGCTAATTAATTTATTCATCTCTTATATCCGAGACTAGTACCATTCATCCTTAATTATTATGCGGAACAAATCCACCTGCAGGGTTTACATAATAATTCCTTATGAACTCATCTCGGGGATATTATCAACCCTTCCGGGATACACTTTCCCGTCAAGTATTCACGGCATGTCATATATAAAATATAGCGACCCAACTTAACCGGTAATTGACCCAGTAATTAAACCGGTCAATTCCTTTGGAAAATCAAAGTCACTTATATTAAATATACACACCCGCAATAGTATCGGAGATTAAGAATAAAATACTCTGAGACTTAAATCGATTATCGCCGGCAATCCTAATCGATAAATCTCAAACGATCCGCTCAATACACCAAGTGTACAAGTGTGATAAAATAATTAAGATAAATTATTTTCTCTCTCACACAACGACTATACCGATGGATTGGTCCGTGTCCATCTAGGTCGTGAGCAACTGTTCGATTAAATACGAGTAACTGATAGTATGATCTTCTGTGCGCCCATGCACACCATACTAACTACAACGTATGAAATCCAGGACTATAATTTGCATATATTTAATTAACAATAATTAAACGCAAATAATTGTTTATTTAATTAAATAGATTAGTGGCAATGGATCGTGAGTTTCCGTTACTTAAATCTAGACATTAAGTACACAACTCCAACAATCTCCCACTTGTACTAAGGTCTAGTCATTTCCTCCAAACTCCCGACTCCCATACTCATTACGTGCTTAAGTTGTACTTCCAAGAAGTACTATGTGAATGAGCAATCTAGGTTGCCGCTCTGAAGTTATCTTGGTGACTACAGCGTCGTCTCCCTCGATGATGACTCGTATCAGGTGGTACTTGCACTATGTGTTATCTTACACTTATGGACTTGTGATTTCTTACCATTTGCCATCGCACCGCTATTTACATAGCCTTTGGCAAATTAAGAATCACATCTAAGTCCCAGAGATTATCCCGGAGTTTATACCAAAACTTCCGCTGCCTCTGAGGCCGCTTATTTGGTTACCCATGGCAGAGTCCGAAAAGCATCGTGCTTATCACTCTTCCATGTTAAAACTCCTTCTCCTTTAATAGTGAAACACATAGCCTGATATCGACTTACACCGGTCCTTATTTGATTAGAAATCTAAGAGAGTGTAATCCAAAAGAAATGCTCGTCTGCTCCGTAATCCAGAACATAGTTTCCAGTACTTCGAAAGTACTTAAAATGTTCATTACAACAGTCGAGTATTCCTTTCCAGGATTACCTTGATATCCTCCCACTATACTAGCCGCATAGCAGATATCAGGTTCTCGTTTTTCAACATCGCAATTATCAAGCTTTCCACACTCGAAGTGTAGGAAACCGCTTTTATTGCTTCTATCCCCTTTTGTGTTCCAAAACACATATCCTTAGATAGATGCATTCCGTATTTGAAAGGTAACGAACCTTTCTGGGAATCTTGCATGTTAAAACGAACCACAATCATATATATGTAAGATGTCCAGGAGAAGTACAATGTTCCTTTCTAGAGATCCTAGATCTCAAGAACATGTCCAACTTCTTCCTATATCTTTCATAATGATTTATCCAGACAACCATTATTTCATGTCTGATTACATCTTTACATTGTTGCCAATGATAAAATGTTATCTACATAAAACCTCCGAGAAACACCACCTTGTTTCCATCACGTTTCCCATACACACGATTCGTCAATGCCTTTTGATGAATCCATCAAATGGAATTTCTCATCAATGCGCAAGTTCCACGAACTTAATGCTTTGTTTCAATCCATAGATGGATCGACTAAGCTTGTACTCTAAATGATCTTGCCTCTTAGCAATAATCCTTATTGCTTTCCAAGAAGGCACATTTAGATCTAGCACTGCCTTCATGTAGATCCAGGGATCGATTTCATGTATACTAGGTCCAGAGTCCGAAAACTCTCCTAGTCTTATGAATATCTCCGGTTGATCACAACCTCCCACTACAACGGCATTCCGGTGTATAAATAGTAATAACAGTAGGTGCAGTTAGTGGTGTACCGCTACTCGGTTCGGCTGGTTCTAAGCCTTAATCTTTCTCTCTCATTTCAAAATACTATGTCACATTGGGCTTGTGGTTCATCTAATAGTCTTCTTCTAAGAACCGGGCGTTAGAACTTATAACGTCCTTCTGGTTCATAGTACTATTGAACACACAACTTTTGTTCTTCCAGGATGTTCTACAACCGCATTGAATGCGCCGTTGTTTCTAGACATATCCATAGAACATAGGTAGTTCCGTTTAACTCATGCTTTTACTATTTCTATAAGAGTTCCATTTCTTATTTCCGACACACCAATCCTACAGAGGACTGTATGGTGTAGTCACTTGGGATCCAATCCCAAGCTCCGATCATAAATCAGAGTCAATCAATTCTAATACTTGTCCGGATCTTATATCTTATATCCATAAAGGATTGCTTAGTCGTATTATCTTCCAAATTAGATTATTAGGTCGGAAGGTCCACTCCTTCAACTTAATTGATCTTACAATCAATTTTCGACCTTTGAACTTCTCATTTGAATAAATATGACTTAGCATAAGAATCCACAAGTATAAATGATTAAATAAAGAAATCTCTTATTAGTAAAACGAGTTATGTATAACGGTTCGTTGCATCGTGGTGGACTCAGGATTCATCATTTATATATTGCTAGCTAATGTACCAAAATAGATAATATCATTATTTCTTCTTATAACCATCAAATGATTAAAAGAAATAAAATATCCATTTATTAGAAATCCAGAACAAAGTTCTTTCTAATATGAAAGGTACATAAAAGCAACAACTCAAAATGAAATCCTATAAAATGTCCTCCACTGCAACTGCTGCCTCCTCCACAGCATTGCCCATGTAGACTATGATTTCTTCTTTTCCAAGTCGTCGGGTTTCCTGGAACCCTTGCATTTAAAATGCACATACCGTCAGTGGTTCCATATCTACACACCAGGTTCCGGTAGATAATACCACTGACTATGTTTCACGACTAAAGAAAATTTCGTACTTTTGAGAGGATAATCAGACTTCCAGTATCCAGACTGTTTGCATCGAGAACACTTGCCTATTGGCTTTCTCGTCCCGTCTGGTGGTCCAAAAAGAACCACTGGGTTTCTTTGCTTTCTTGTCCTTTCCCCCGATTCATGCCTTTAGGTTCGAAACCTTTGGCATTGGCTACAAGAGCTTGCGATTTCCGTCTCAACTCGTCTAAAAGGTCAATCATCTCAAAAACGTTTTTAAGCGTTTCCTCGAAGTGACTGGCCTTTATGAGTATCCTCATCGCTTCTTGTCTAGCCGCCTATGTCAATAGGCTCGGGAGGACAAAGCTCACTGAGTACTAACTAGTACTCTTTAACAGTTTGGGTAATGTCTAGATCTCTATTCCAATCATTACATTTAGGGACCAGTGAGTTAAAATCCTTACGTATCACATAAAGTGGGTTCAAGGCCATTTCCTAATCTATGAGCACATATAACAACAAACAATTGATTTAATCTCCGATATTATCTCCCTCAAATAATATCATTAAACCACTAATCGCATCTAAAATCCCATCAGATAAGGCAAGCCACGTGGTGTGGACGTTTACCCACCCAAATGATTTAGCAATTAGATTTTCTTCGGTCATACATCACTTATAGCGTAACCTCGTGGGGAGGAATACTATAATGCGTATCTAAGTGTAAACCATTACTCAGTACTAAAGTAAATCGTTTGGAATTGCTACATCACCGCAAGCCACGTGGTGTGGACGTTTACGACAACTTCACAACTCTTCACAATTTCTTATAACTGTCTACATCAATTAATCCAAAATCCGTTAGTATAGCAAGCCACGTGGTGTGGACGTTTACTATACCAAGAGACTTTTATAATTGACTCCCAATTACTCGATTCATTCAATCTTGTAAATCAAGACGCGGAGAATCATAAGTGAAACTCGAAGTTTCTTACCAGTGATTCACCATGCGAACAACCCTATTTCTCATAGAATGAGGGAGCCGAGCAGACAATCGATCTAGTCATCAAATGACACGAAAGTCTCTAATTTGTGTCCTCGACATGACCAAGTGGCTTTGGCTCCATTCCACTCCCCGGGGTGAGAATGAGTCGACTTGAAATCAGTTTTGGAAAGACAAATTAGGCATTGTTTGATGAACTTAATTAATGTTTCTCGTAAGAGGAATTACAAGAATTCTCCTCCAATGACTTGTCTATACGAACTTCAAAAGTCCATAAAAGTCACCAAGAGAACAGCAATGGAGACCATGGCAATGTTTCCATTCCCTCTCCCACTTAGCTTTTTATAACAAAGGGATACGCTATCTAATGCATAATTAAATACACATAAGCATAATAACAAACATACATTTCATGCAAGTACGTTCATAAATAATCAAATAATTACTCAAGTAAAATTATTTCTTGACTATTCGTACCTTGATGAATTCCAGCGTGCTTGTCTTGAGTCTTCATTCTACGTCTTGAATACTTTGCCGAGCGACGGAAAAATTCTTTGATTCTCATATTTAATTTATTTTAAATAAAATCCAAGATTCCAATCCAAAATAAATTTTGAATTAATCTAATGATTTTAAATAAAATACTCCAATTAAATAAAATCAATTCCATTGATTTCCATATTTAATTCTATTTTAAATAAAATCCAAGATTTTCCAATTCAAAATAAATTTTGAATTAATCTAATGATTTTAAATAAAATAATTAAATTAAATAAAATCAATATTATTAAAATCCATTGATTTCCATATTTAATTCTATTCTAAATAAAATCCAAGATTTTCCAATCCAAAATAAATTTTGAATTAATCTAAAGATTTTAAATAAAATACTTAAATTAAATAAAATCAATATTATTAAAATCCATTGATTTCCATATTTAATTCTATTCTAAATAAAATCCAAGATTTTTCAATCCAAAATAAATTTTGAATTAATCTAAAGATTTTAAATAAAATACTTAAATTAAATAAAATCAATATTTTAATAATTTCTCAATCCTATTTAGATTAGATCTCAAGAATCCAAATCAAAATCGAATTTTGATTCTTCTTAAGACTTCTAATCAAGTAGGTATAGGATGTCTAGAGAAACTAGGATTTTCTTTCCTAATTTAACTCTCCATCTAATTCCATTGTTTAATTCCATAATTAAGAAATCTAATCCAAATAGAATTTGAATTAATTCCAAAATTAAATTAAATAATATTAGAAAGATTAAATTATTTCCGGAAAGATCGGATTTACCGGGACGAACCGAAACAAGTTCCGGTCATCCCAATCGAACCAAGATGCACTACATGCATGGCCGTGTATCTCACCATGCAAATCATGGCCACACAATATCAATTTCAAGAATTGATCGATCCATGCATTCCAAGAATTAATGTGGTCCATGCAACTAACAACATGAATTAATTCATGCATCCATACATACAGCAGCGAGAGAAAAAAAAATTCCCAGCAGCCGCATCTTTGATCGATCGTCTTGCCGACGCCCGCGTGGACCTTCGCCGGAGCAGCCGACTCCAGGGATGAAGCCGCCACCGACGTCACGCCATCGACTACGAGCAGCTCACGTTCAGCCGCTGCCCAGCAGCCAGCTTCGAACATTGGCGCACCAGCAGCCCGCTCAAAGGCGTACCAGCAGCCCGCTCAAAGCGTGCCCAGCCGGACCTTCACCGGATCAGCCGCGACTTCGCCGGACATCCGTCGACTTCCGGCGAACCATCCCACGATGGTAAACGCCAAGTCGACGAGCCCAGACGTCCAGCCGCTGCCTCCAGTTTCTTCCCCGGCAGCCCGCCCGATCGCGAAGCCGTCCGCGAAGCCGCCAACGCAACCACCGAACGCAGCCGCCGGCTGCCGGCGAACCACCACCACTGGTGGCACACGCCGGCATGCCCAGCCACGTCTAGGTCACGCCCAGCATCCCGCACAGCCCCTTCGAGCCCAGCATGTCGCGGTCGATCGATCTAGGTTCGATTCGTCCGAAAAACCCTCGATTTTTAATAATTAATTTTTCCGACAAACACGATTCATACAAGAGAGAAAAATAAGTACGTAGAACAATATATAGCACAATAATTTAACAATTTAAATTAATCTATGGCTATAAACAACGACAATCGATTATCGAAACAATTAACGAAAAAACGTAACCATACGCTCTGATACCAATTGTTGAAATTCGATATCCCGGGTTATTTAAATTTGCGGAAACCAATAACCCGATCAAACCCTTCGCCGGAGATCACATGAACGCCGACTCATCCGCCGGAGTCCGGCCTTTGGAGACCACGCACCCGAAGGCACGCGGCCCGCCCCCAGCCGAACCCCCGCGAGCCGGGGTTCACGCGATCGAAATCGCGTTCGATCTTCACGATCGATGGGGCTGCCCAGCAGCCCCCCGCGGCGAGTCCGGCGACTCGCCGCCGCCTGGAGGAGCCCCGCCTTCACGGCGGGTGGGGTGCGGCACCAGCCCGCGCCCCGACGATCGATCCCCGTGATCGATCGCGAGCCCTCGGCCCAGCCGAGGGTTCCTTTCCTCCACGCGCCGCCAAACCCTAGCGGGCGATCCCGCGGTCCGGTGGCTTCGCCACCACCGCGTGATCGTTCGTCTAATCCGGGTTCGACTCTTGAATCTTGTTTTTCCGATAATTTTACCTTTGTTCTCGTTGTGCGGAGAAACGAGATCTTATGATGACCTTGAGATCTTCCCACGTATTCCTTGCACTTGTTCGAACGTCGGGTGGGCGACGATCCTCCGAACACTATGGATCTCCTTCTCTCCTTTCTCTCTCTAGAATTGTGATCTTCAAGTTATGATAATAGAGAAGACCATGTAGTGCTTTTATAGGCTACGTAGCGGATCTTAAGGAGGTGGAATATTGGGCTTCCAATATTAATGATTAAATTGAGCCCAAGCCCAAATCTATTAATCCATTAATATTAATTAATTCTATTTTCCACTATATAAAATTAATTGCACTCCCAATATTAAACCATATTATATCAAATAATATTTCTCCGTTAGTATTATTTATTCCGTGTATTTAAGATATAAATATCCATGAATAAAATTAATTTATTGCTAATTAATTTATTCATCTCTTATATCCGAGACTAGTACCATTCATCCTTAATTATTATGCGGAACAAATCCACCTGCAGGGTTTACATAATAATTCCTTATGAACTCATCTCGGGGATATTATCAACCCTTCCGGGATACACTTTCCCGTCAAGTATTCACGGCATGTCATATATAAAATATAGCGACCCAACTTAACCGGTAATTGACCCAGTAATTAAACCGGTCAATTCCTTTGGAAAATCAAAGTCACTTATATTAAATATACACACCCGCAATAGTATCGGAGATTAAGAATAAAATACTCTGAGACTTAAATCGATTATCGCCGGCAATCCTAATCGATAAATCTCAAACGATCCGCTCAATACACCAAGTGTACAAGTGTGATAAAATAATTAAGATAAATTATTTTCTCTCTCACACAACGACTATACCGATGGATTGGTCCGTGTCCATCTAGGTCGTGAGCAACTGTTCGATTAAATACGAGTAACTGATAGTATGATCTTCTGTGCGCCCATGCACACCATACTAACTACAACGTATGAAATCCAGGACTATAATTTGCATATATTTAATTAACAATAATTAAACGCAAATAATTGTTTATTTAATTAAATAGATTAGTGGCAATGGATCGTGAGTTTCCGTTACTTAAATCTAGACATTAAGTACACAACTCCAACAAATCCCCCATTTCTTACTTGATCGGACGAACAAAGACAGCCGGGAGGGGGAACTTTTCTTTATGCCAACGGCCATTGAATCTTTGCTCGGTCCGGTGAGAACCATTCAAAGATTCAACCCCCCGACTTCTTGCCGTCTGTCCTGGCTCCCGATCCAGTGTGCCCGGTCGCCTAGGCACCATTGGTGGCACCCGACGGATTGGCCCGCCACTGAATCTTTGTTCGGGCGAGGGAGGAGGACTGTTATTGAAAAATTCTGCCTCGCTTGGTGTCGGTCCTGGCTCTCGATCGAGTGTTCCCCTTCGCCTCGGCATCGTTGCTGGCTGCTCAACCCCCGATCGAACAGAAACGAGATGAGGAAACCAGAGAAATGACGAGGTATTTATAACCGTAATCACCACACTAACAAGGCAGTAAATGCCTCAACCCTCAACTAACATGGCAGACATTTATTGAAATGGAGACAGGTCAATGCCTCAAAGGAAACAAAGTCAACACACACTGATTCCTGTAACACATTGCATTTCCAACGAGATAATAACAGGTACCATAGTATCCTAGGGATGGATTCAGTGCTCAATGAATGCACACTGTTATTATCTGACACTGAATGAATCAAATAAACACTGAACAAATCCATCAAACACTGAATGACTCAAATCAACACTGAATCCACATGGTTGAATATGGATTCAGTGTGCAACAGGTGGTGTGTACAGTGTGTGAGTGCAATTAGTCCATCAGAACGCACACTGAATCAAGCAATTAAACACTGACTGAAAACAAGCTCAGTCAATCCACACAATGTGTTACAGGAATTAGACACTGACTGATCCAATTTAGCACTGAATGGCAAGCTCAGTGCAGGAACACTGAGTGCATGGTGAATTAGACACTGACTGAACAAAATAAGCACTGAATGGCAAGCTCAGTGCAGGAACACTGAATGCATGCACACTGAACACTGAATGCAACCAAAAAGCACTGAACATGCATAATAAAAAACAATCAACACTGAATGCATGAACAATGCACACTGAATCAATCCACACACACACTGTGCATGCATGCTGAATGAAGCTTTTAAGCACTGATCGGGTACGTGGATTCGAAATCGCGTACCTGGATTAGAAATCGACGGCAAGGAGGGCGGCGGCGCATCTGACATCTGAACTGAGACAGGAACGGCGGCGGCGGCGATGAAATCGATCGATCGATCGATGCCAAGGGACACGGACTGCATGGAATCGATTATCGCGGCTGAGAATTGGAGCTGCTCACCGGCGGCGACCTTCCCCCTCTACTTAGCTTGAACGCGGCGGCGACGGAGATGAATTCCCTCGGCTCGGCAGTTGAATAGTAGCGGCGGCGGAGAGAGAGAGAGAGAGAGAGAGAGAGAGAGAGAGTGAATGTGTTTTGGAAATTGAATGTGCCCGATTTTTTTTTTCCCCAGCTCGTCGATTTGTGAAAGGTAATATGGAAGGGTAATTTCGTCCTTCCATATACATTTTTGTGGCCTAATTGACACAAAATGGCCTAATTGACACCAAAATTACAAATTGGCCTTATTGGTCAAAAAATGGTGAAAAATGGCCTTAATGCCATTTTTCCCAATTAATAATTCTTCATACGGAGATTAAAAATTAATATAATACAAATAATATTATTGGTTAAAGTAAAAATAATAACTTTTGTTAGAGTTTTTTTTTTTTTTTTTTGAAGTATTGTGAATTTTTTGGTGAGAAAATAACTTTTTTTTTTGGTAAAAGTTATGAGATTTTAAAAATATTGCCTTTTTTTAAGAGTATAGAATGTAATAATAGTTTTCATATTGGTTTGTCATCTAGTATGTGAGGAACCAAAAAGAAAATAATACTTTATGTTATTAAATAATTTTTTTTATAAATATGAAATAAAATTTTAAAATTAACTATTTTATATCACTTCATACTTTGTTTAATATTCACTCTAATTCTTTAAACTTTGCACTTTTTTTTTGTTTCACAAAAATTTTGCACTTGTAAATAAAAAGATTTTTTATAAATTTATATTTCCAATATTTTTTTATTTACATTTATACCATTATTTTTTCACTTTTAAATCATTTATTACTTACTCAACAATACTTATTATCACTGTATTTTTTATTATTAAACACATAAAAAATTATTTTTTCTTAATTTACTTACAAAATTTTCTATGCAACCTTTTAAAAATACAAATTTCTCTATGCATTTAAGAATTGGAGGGAGTATCATTTACTTTAGAGTTATTTTTGAAAAAAAAGTATTTAAATTCATGTATTTAGATTTTCTATCTCATAAAATTTACTTTTTAATTAAGTGTTTAAATATTTTATTTTATTTAAGTTTAGGGTAGTAACTACTATATTATTACAATCAAAAGCACATTAATAAAATGTTAATTAATATTTTACCCTTACATTTAATTTATTTTTATTATTAATAAAAGTTTAATTTAGTCTTAAAATTATAATTAAGAAAAATTAATATTCTAAAATATATACAAACTTATAAAATTAGACTTTTAACAAAATCACCCTTTATTTAATTATATTTATTTTTTAAATCGTGGAACCTGCCCAGGCCCAGGCCCATTTTAACTATTACTTTACGGGCCCAGCAACACTCTTCCGTATAAAAAGCCCATAACTTTCGACTGCCGATTGAGCTCGACACCCACCGGTTGATTTCAGAGCAGCAATGGGACGCTCCATTTTCTCTCACTTCCTAATCCTCTCCAGCGCCTCCGTCTCCACTTTGTACCTTTTCTTTCACCTTTCATCGTTTTTCCTTTTCGTTTTCTTCAAATTCTCTACTGTGCATTTGGTGCAATTCCTTTCAATTTCTCTTTTTAATTTAAACAGGCCGCGCGGGGTTCATCTGAACAATTGCTTCAGCAGAACGGGTGCAGTGCACGCGCGTCGGCGCGTACGAGTTTCCGAAAGCTTCCGGTGCCTCTGCAGCGTCTCGCCTTCCGAACCTTCAACCTCAGAGTCCTCATCTAGCTCCATAAAGTACTACTTTTTTGATTGTTTTTCGTTATGTTTTACCTTTGTGTGTTTGAGGAATATCAACTTGCTGTAGTGTAATGTTTGAAGGATTAGGTTTGATTTTGTTGACATTATAGTATCTTGTTTCGTATATTCTAATTAAGTATTGATTGTTGTTGGAGCTGTGTGAAGTCTCCCTTCATCACTGGGCTTAGTGTGTTACATTATTTAAAAAAGATGCAAATTGTCCGAGAGGGATCTTTCTCATTTGATGGTTTTATGGGGTGATTTTGAAATCCTATATTAGTCTAAAAATCGGAGAGCAATAGGAAACACGACTGTTTTAAAGTATGCTTTCATATCCAGGTTATTAGACGTGACTTACAATTATCGGGATTGTAAAGTTCTATATAAGAAACCTTCAGTATCTGGCAATGGAAGTTAGAGAGATTTTTCCGTATATTAGCTTCCTTAATTCTGTTGTTGTAGTAGGATACCGTTTTTATTTTTTTGGTAAATAATGCTGTAATGTGATTTTTTTTTGGGTTGTACGATTGCTCAATAATCGGGGTACATGACTACAGCTTCAATGGAATCAAATTATTGCATTGCTTCACAGTTCGAAATAAATTTATTTGATACACCAGTTACTAATTTTCTTTTATTCTTATATAGGAAGAGAATAGTTTCAGGTGTGCAGCCTACAGGATCCCTTCATCTTGGCAATTATCTTGGTGCCATAAAAAATTGGATCAACTTGCAGGTTTGTACTCCAATGCTATACGCAAATTTGAGTCAAAATAAGGTTCAAATTATTGCATTTGAACCAGTATTGTTCAGGCCTATTTCCATCTAACTGTAGAATCATCTAAAGTTTATTGATATGTTTTTGAGAATTAATTGGGCATCTTATAATACTACTAAGCTGCCACAGATTAGCAAATTTATTCCATAGGTGTGTGAGTGCGCATGCTGTGTTATGCATACACAACGCGTATCGATAGCCCGTCTCAGCTAATTAGATATGACACATTCAGTGGGTAACATACACTTCTTAGTTTTAAAATATATTTTCTGTGACATTTCTAATTTTACTGAATTATTTGTTTTCAATTCCGCCTGGAGTAAAAACTTTTGTCAGTTGTCAGAGCTGTTGTTGCAACTCATATTTTTGCTTTGCAGAATACTTATGAGACGCTCTTTTTCATTGTGGACCTCCATGCGGTATGATCTAAATTCAGTTTTTTTTGTCAATGTAGGACATTCATTACATCCTCACAATTGATTTGGATGTCATAATAATTACTATATTTTATGGACATCGTCAAATAACTATAACTCTAATTGTTTTAATCAAAATAAGATTATAATGCTTTCAAAGTTATGCAGTTCGTAAAAGGATAATTCAGAGGTGGATTTTTTTAACAGTATAATAAATCCTCAACTATCTACTGAATTTCAATATACTACGTTTTCATAAATTTTCCTCTTTATTTTTTTTTACCTTTTTATGACTTAAATCACGCTTATATGTTTCACAGATAACATTACCATATGATACACAACAATTATCAAAAGCAACAAAGGATACAGCAGCTCTTTATTTGGCATGTGGTGTGGATACTTCCAAGGTCAATTCCTTTATATTATTTCTGTTGGTGGGATATTCGCCTGAAGATTCCTACGCATGGCCGTGTGTCTAACTTCCAACTGCAGGCCTCAGTCTTTGTGCAGTCTCATGTCCGTGCTCACGTAGAATTGATGTGGCTGCTTAGTTCTGCCACTCCAATTGGTTGGCTCAATAAGATGATACAATTTAAAGAGAAATCACGAAAGGCTGTGAGTTTTATGTCTTGTGCAGATTTAATATTGTTTATCATGTTTACCATATTTTCATTTGTTTTGGCTATATATAAGTGTGCTTGGGTGGGAGTGAGTCGCAGTTTAGTCTTTTTTTTGTTCTCTTCAAGTTTTACTGCTTTCTCACAACTCTGATTAACTTGCCAATGAAATCCCATAGGTGAATAATACTCCAGAACAATCTCTGTGAAAGTGAGTTATGTTCAATATGGTAATTTTATAAGGTGTGTTGAATTAGATTCAATGCTGATTGTTGTGTTGTTACTACAAGTTGAGTTGGTGATAATTATTCTTGGACCTGCGTTTTCCAGGTCCAGATTGTAGTAGCCACCAATTTCACAACTAGAAATGCTGATGTAATATTTTGAATTGGAAGCAATCAGTTTACTTCACGTCTAACAAGATTCAATGTTGTTTGTGTAATATTAGTACGCAGCAAAATACATTAGATGACGTGTCAACAATTTGAAGTGAAATTCCAATTCTTAATCTTAAGTAGTGTAATCTCATCTTCAAATCACTCTCCAGGGAATTTGTACCTAACTAGTAACCGTGGAGAGTTTATTGTTATTCTACACTTGCAGGGTGATGAAAATGTTGGGGTTGGACTTTTAACTTATCCAGTATTGATGGCTTCTGATATTCTCTTGTATCAAGTAATTTCTTCTTTCTTCTTTACTATGTATCTAAATTTTATGCACATCAACATAATGTGCTTTTTATGAGAACTTGTCACCGGGGTCGGTGGATTTATGCACTATATATTGTAGTGAACTTGGAATAATTTCAGGGTCCTTTATAGAATTATTTTAAATTGATTTTTGTCTTTCTATTTTCATCTATTCTGTAAAACTGGGTTATGTTTTTAGTGAGCTTTTACTCGAAATTGAATCATTTTCACCTTTATAAAATGAAAAATTGAAAATTAAAATGAATTACTACTAAATAACTTTCCATTTGTGGCCACTCAATCCATATGAAACCATACTACAAACAGGTGGATCTATGTCAAAAAAAAGATTTTGAATTTTCTTTTCATTTCAATCATAAAATTCAGACAACACAACAAAATTTTATTCTGCTCCCGGGAACCAATGACTTCCTAATTATCACTTCTCCCCATGGAACGAGAAATGGAATAGAAACAATTGCATGCATCACCTAGTCTTTCATTTAGTTTGTTTGGTTCTGATTATGACAAAGGCTGCATTGAAATAGTTGCTCAAACTAATTGTGACTGATTTTGAGTGTATATTCATCGTTCTCAATAATTATACCATTATCATGCAGTCTGATTTTGTTCCTGTTGGAGAGGATCAGAAGCAACATCTCGAGCTGACTCGGGAATTAGCTGATCGTGTTAACTATTTATATGGAGGAAGGAAGTGGAAGAAGCTTGGAGGGTAAGGGATATTATAATCCAAAGTTTATCTTTAAGCATTAATCCCTTTTTAGTCTATATAGTTGCACTTCTGTCCCGAAATTTCTTTTTGTTATTTCTGTGTCTTTGAATTGGGCATCACAAAAACTAAATAAATTTTGTTCTATCATTTTTTTTTTTTTTGGCCAAAGGCGAGGTGGTGCACTTTTTAAGGTGTGTATCTCTTATCGACTAGTTATGCAAATACAATTCTGGGTTACGTTTCAGGTTGGAGGTTGAATAACGTATACTTTAATGATGTGATGACACCAGGTTCCTGAACCCCTTATTCCACCTACTGGTGCTCGTGTGATGTCCCTCACTGATGGTCTGGCCAAGGTTAATTGGAAGTTATTGCTCTTTTTACTGATGACACCTTTTTCCCCTGTCAAACCAAATCTACTGTTCATTTCTGAAATAGTAATTTATCGAAATTAGTCTTTTACTCTCTGTATTTCTGACCAATACTATATTTTGGTTTTTGTATGCAGATGTCCAAATCAGCACCTTCTGATCAATCCCGAATAAATTTGCTTGATTCAAAAGATGTGAGCATAATCATTGCAATATATGTCTCAGCTATATCTAATTTTTGATTGGTTCCGTTTTACCTTTTCCCTTTCTTTTTTATTCACACTTCTTTCTACTATTATTATGTCTATAGGTGTTCACTGTCAGCTTCTGTAGTTACTTATCCTACCTTCACCTTGTGCTGGTTTTGCAGGTAATTGCCAACAAAATAAAACGTTGCAAGACGGATTCATTTTCAGGGTTAAAACTCTATTTGCTTGTTTTGATATTTATCGCATAATTCTTGTTTTGAACGTATTATTCTATAAAAAATGAAGTAGTAGTAAAAGTAAACACACCACTCAATTGTTGTTTTGTTACTGAGATTAGTCCTCGAGCTTTAATGTTCTCACTCATTCATTCTTGTTTTTGAATCATGCAGCTTGGAGTTCGATAACCCTGAAAGACCTGAATGTAATAACCTTCTTTCAGTATACCAGCTCATTACCAGCAAGACAAAACAGGTACCCAATAATTCATTTGTTTTATGAACTTTGCTTTATGTTACTCATTATTGTGTTAAGCTAGCATGAATATTAAATAGTACATTGAGAGCATATCATGAAAATCATCACGCCTGGAATTTACTAGATTTCTCAATTAACAATCATGTTGGTACATGAGAATTTTGCTCAACTGACTAATGGACTTAAATCAGAATCATGTGAATGCAGAAATAGTGCTCTCTCTATATTAATTATTGCATATTGATAAAATTTTGAATAAAAAAGTACTGAAAATGGCCCGAGATTTTCTCTTCCATTCACTGCCATCTGATGATATGTGCTTCCTTGACACTTGAATCAACTGCAATGCGTTGAAAGTTGAACCACTCTCTTGCCAGACCATCTGACTTTAGACCAAGCCAACTAAAACCATGTAAAAAATGGAAACCAAAAATTAGAAAACTCTAAAAAACTGGAAAAGACTAATAACTCTAAAACCAATATAACTAAACTCCTGAAAATTTTGAAAACCAAAATCCCAAAAATCTAATAAAATACAAAAAAAAAAAAAAAAAAAAAAAAAAAAAACTAAATTAATGAAATTGAGAAACACTATAAAAGTTAAAATAGCTAGTACAATACTATAAAAAATATAAAAAGTCCCCATATGATGAAAATTAACTCCGACTACGGAAAGCAACCGTCTGATGGTCCGACAGAAGTTTGTCATATGAAAGTTTAATCTTATTACAAACTCCATGCTATCACTTGCTATACCTTACGATGTTATATTGGTGCAGGAAGTTGTTGAGGAATGCCAAGATATGAGTTGGGGAGCATTCAAACCCCTGCTTACTGATGCTTTAATCGATCATCTATATCCCATCCAGGTTTCTTCTATTAATGTCATTAATATACTTTTACATGCAAGTAGTGTTTCTCTTTTACTTTGTTTTTACTGACTATTTGGAGTCATCTGCCTAGATTTCTACCTCAGTGTTTAAAAAATAAGTGTCGCCGTCCTTTATTATTTTGAATAGCGCTACAATTGAGTTCTTAAAGCAACTGTTCTAGAATTTAAGTCACCATAAGATAAACCATTTTTTCCATAAATAGATCCTTTATTTGGGTTCAGAAGGGTACACATAGACTGAGAATATTGGAATAATTTAAAGATTCAGTAGTTCAAGCAAAATTATGAGTAGAACAATTTATTTCAGCTACTTGTGTCAATCTTCAATAGTGAGTCATATAAATCTGAGTTAGGATAACCTTATTAAGCCATTTTAGTCATGATTTTTTTTTAACAATGGAAACATGGCCTCAAACAATATTTTTTAAATATGAGATTCGTATCCAAGGTGTTTTGCTTAAGGAACATGAGGCGTAGGCCTCATGGTAGAAAAAGAGGTACGCCTCAATGTAAGATGATCACAAAAAAATATAAGGTGGTCACAAAAAATAGAAGAACACAATGTTGAATAATAACAATTAATAATAATAACTCAACAGAACAAATATAATATAAACATCAATGTAATTCAAAATAGGCATCACCAATGTCATCAAACACCTACAAAACCTGTTTATCTTCATCCTAGAAATACTGAATAACAAATCCAACAAAGAATCTTAATGCACTATAACAACTAACAAGTCAAATAATCAAATTGAAAATGGTATCAACCTGAAAAACCATGCCTTCCTCTAAGTATTTGATTTTTCATAAAAAGAAGATTTGAAGAATAAAAATGCAGCAATTTCCCTATAACAGTAATACCAGTTACCTTAGAACCAATAATGATAAATAAAAATAAAGGAGTAACAACTTAACACAAAATCAATTACCCTCATGTAAAAAGAATCAAAATTGAATTCTAAATTGTAAAAAGAATGAAAATAAATAAACTGGAGACCTAGGTAGCACTGGGATAGATACGATACAGATACGGAAAAACGGCGATCTTACAAAAATCAAGATACGGATACGTCAGAAATACATTTATTTTTTTAATAATTTTTTAATATATATAATTGCATATATTAAATATCATACGAACTAGAGGCATTTATTAGTCATATGTATAATTTTGTACAACATTACCAGAATATTAGCAATTATATGTCCTATTTAATAGTCAATAATCATAATTGAGCGATTACATTATTTTTAATTCAACATCCGATCAATAAGATTTTCTAAAAATTACATATAGTATTCTAAAAAATAATATTAAATTAAAAAATTAGTGAGAACTTCGATAAATGTCATAAAAACGATAAATAATTAAATTGATAAATCAAATACTCAGTCTTAAATTGGAAAAACAATAATAATGGAGAGATCCGCGGTGAAGCGGCAACACTGGATCTGAATGGTATGTGAGACCGGCTTCTTTTTTGTGTATTATCTTTGCGTTTTTTCTTTAGTATAAATAGAGGGTACGATGCCAACGTATTTGGAACGGATCTCATACGTATTTGTAAAACCTAATTTTCCTAAAATAAAGTAAAAGGATGCCTCAAAAACGTCTCTTTGTGTGCGTATGCATTTCCGATACGGTGATGGCGCCACTTTGGCCGTACCCGTGCTTCTTAGCTTTAGACTGGTGCTGGAGAGGTAGTTGATTTGAAGGTGAAAGGTGGCTGGAAATGCGTGTAACGGAGGTTGAGTTGTAACGTAGGTTGGAGAAGTGAAGCAAGGTGAGAAGCAGATTGAGGCTCATGCACGACACTTAGAAGCTTTGAAATCTTTTAGGTTAGGGCCTTGCTCTATATTATTACTAAGACCAATTATATAATACTACTAATAACAATAATATAAATGCGCAGACACATAAGCTAATAAATCCACCCAAGAAGACTTGGCCATGTCTGGCCTTGTGAGTCAATTCACCTCCAAGTTGACTTGTCTGCCTCACCCTTTCATCTCCCAGAGGCGCCCCTTTATATACCTACTTATGACTCGTGCTCCTCGACACATCTCGTTTCCGAGGTGGAACTACTTGCGAGTCGAAACATATACAAATTGACCATTTTTTTAAAACACCTGCCTCAATATGATGTGAATCTATGAGAACTAGGAAATCCAAAGAGCTGAGGCAATGGAGAGTGATTTAACATGGCAGCATAGAAATAATTCTCAAAATGCCAACTGCTATTATAATAAACTGTGTACAAAGATTATAGACTTGAAAATGATTTCCCGGTTAGAAATAGCTAAGAAGCACGGGACGGCCAAAGTGGCGTAATCCCCATATCGGGTACGTTTCGGAAACTGCATACGCTGAAAAAACGCAAAGAAGTTTTTGTATCGTATCCGTCCCCGTGCTGCCTAGAGAACTAGAAACATAGTTTGAATTAAATGTTGAATGTTAAAGCACTCTACAGTCGGACGAGCTAAAAATTGTGAATTGCTAATGAATGTATAGACAAAAAAAATACTAGCAAAACAATTGAGACGCATGTTGAAACTCAACTACCTGCATCTCTTGTGCATACAAACTACTGCAAAAATAAATGTTTTACTTGCAAAAAATGTCTAAGGTTTGATTTTGAGGTAAAGATAAGGTATGACTGAAATATTTTTAGGATGTAAAGATGTTTGAAGTAGGGGGTAAGATTTATTACAGAACCAAACATGAAGGAATTTTTTTTGTAATTTTCAAAAAGTTAATTTTCCTTTTTTGGTAATACGGTCAAGTCTCAATATTTTACAGATTGGGGAATAATCTCTTCTCAAATTGACTGTACTCTATACCCATGTCTGTGTTGGAGTGGGTCCTCTGAGATAAATTCCAAACTGATTTGCTAAAAATAGCTCATATTCTCTTCAAACGTTATTGTCATTTCATTTCATTATATTCTGTTGCTATAAAAACATGTCACTTGATTTCATAATTAGTTTAACCCTAGCTACTTTACAGGCTCGTTACGCAGAACTTATGTCTGATCCCACTTACTTGGACAACATTTTAGCTGAGGGGGCCAATAATGCAACATCCATAGCAGACGTAACTCTCAATAACCTTTACCAGGCAATGGGATTCTTACGAAGATGAGGATAAATAATCCAACAGCGGCTCAAAAGGTCAGTCAAATAGCGCTATAGATTAGATGGCTGAATACCTGTGTGATTTCCGTTTTTGAATTGAGTTTTTTTTTTCTCGTGGGGCACATTTATGAGACTAATAAACGGCTGCATTTTCCTCTAGTGGGTACTTGTAAACCCTTTTTCATAGGATACTATACTCTATTATAAGCGGTTAAATGATAAATATCTAATTAAACAGATTGGGTATTGTGGTCTTGAGGACTGGTGATGATATCTATTGTCAAATTCTGCATACTTGTGCTGAATAATTGTTAGCTAGTTTGATATAAATTTCTCGTTAATTTGTTATCGAGAATTTATTTATTTTGCTTTCATATTCTCTTAAATCCGAGTTGCACTTGCTTTTTGGATTGAACACTTTTTTACCAAATGAGGGCTCAAGCGCTCTGATCTTAAGAAAAAGATGCGTTTGGAACTTGGGCAATGCAGTTTAACCGTCAAGAGTTGTTAGCTCAGTTTAGAACTTGGGCAAATGCAGTTTAACCGTCAAGGGTTGTTAGCTCAGTTGGTCGAGCATTTGAATTGAAAACCGCGAGGTCCTATGTTTAACCATATTATAATTGACCAAGACCAAAAAAATGCAGTTTAACCATATTGTTAAGGCAACATTCAAATGAATGTACCGAAATTTTCTTCATAGGGCATAAAAAAATTGTTTAAATATTTATTTGATAAAATTTACACGGCATGTATTTTTTTATAATTTGATTGTACTTCTGTTTTAAATAAAATAGAAACAAAACTCTTAGTTAAAACATTTTGCGTAGTTTGTATTTTAATGTGAGAAAAATCAATTAAAATTTGTTTTATTATAATGATTAAAAAAATAAAATTATTACCCTCTCCAATTCAAAATAGAAGTAATTCTAAACTTTTTACGCATATTAATAAAAATATCAAAATTGTACCCTCGATTAATTTTTTTTATCTCACTTATTTTATTTACCATTCATTATTTCACAGAAAGTATGGGTTGATTAATTTTACAACGTTAGAATTTATTTAAAATATTTATAATTTTAAGATGGAGCACGTAAATACCAACATAGATACGTAGTAGTAACTAAAATTAGTAATTATAGTATAAATTTTACACTTTTTTTTTTAATTATTCTATACTTTCACATTCCAAAATATAATTATACTTTTAACTTTTCATATTCTTTTCTACTTTTAAACAATTATTTTTATTTTTTCATTTTAAATATCAAATAATCTTTATTTTTTTTACCAACATAATATAAATAATATTTTTTCTTAATTTACCGTTTTGAGTTTTCTTTACCATATAATTTATGTTTTGTATTACTTTGAAAGCAAAATAAATCATTCTCCATAACTATAAATAATGTATTGAATTTATAGTATTAAATAAGGTTAAATTAATTTTTTTTTAAGTTGTGCAAAAGTCTACAACAACGTGTAAAAAAAAATAAGAAAGAGTATTGTTTTGATAAACAAGATACTTTTATAGCATATGCTATTATTATTACTTTTGTAATTTTTACAATAAGATGGCCTAGTCCGTAATCGAAAACTTTTGAATTAAGGTGACTCATTTACAACTCATAAATTTTCGACCTAATTTAAGTAGACCTAAAATAGCTTGGTCGAGTAAGTTGAGTCGGTTGAAATCCCTAGTTGCGATGTTGAGACTTGAGAGTACTTGCTTTTTCCAATTAAAAAATAATAATTTTTAAAAATTACTTTTGAATTAAGGTGACTCATTTACAAATCATAATTTTTCGACCTAATTTAAGTAGACCCAAAATAGCTTGGTCGAGTAGGTTGAGTCGATTGATATCCCTAGTTGTCATGGTGAAACTTGAAAGTACCTGTTTTTTCCAATAAAAAAATAATTTTTAAAATTTCGATCCAAACTTTGAGCTACTCACGGTGTACTGCTTTTTCCAATAAAAAAAATAATTTTTAAAAATTCGATCAAAACTTTGAGCTACTCACTATAACCAATAATAGTAATATTTACTTTTTTTATATAAATCAATTACAATTGATTGGAGTTTGAACCTAAGACCTTTAATCCTCAATTCGAGTGCTCAACCAACTGAGTTAACGAACTTGACTAATATTTACTTGTTATGAAATAATATGAATGGATGTCTCTTGGTGTACCAAATAATGGGCATGCAAATGATCACACCATTTATGCACCACTTTATGATAATAATATTTATATGCATGATGATGCATATGTACCTATAAATATGTGTTTTTTTACTCCATTGTGATACACACTTGAATCATTGAATGATAATAAGAATGTCCTCCTTCTCCGTACTTCTCTTCTTATGTACCTTATACTTTATTTTATTTTTTGAGCTATTAAATTTACAACATTACTTTTGTTGATGTTAGTATTTGCACTTTTAAAAGATTTTTTTTATTTATTTTAAAATACAATTTCACTCTTATTTGTTTTACTTCCTTTTAAAATTTTAATTACTATGTGCCTAGTACGAAGTGATTACTCTTTTGAATCGGACCGAACCTAATAAAAGCTAAAACCACATATTGATGGGGAAGTGATTACTCTTTTGAATCGGACCGAACCTAATAAAAGCTAAAACCACATATTGATGGGGAAGTCGATACATCAAAACGAAGTATTTTGAAAAACACTTTCAATGGAAGTTCACTTATATAGTTATATTCGTGAAAAAAGATGACTACTTCAAATTTAAACATTTGAAAATTTATAAATCTAAATGGGAAAAAACATGAAGCTAAGATGAAAGGGTGTTCATGAACTTATCGCGTAATTTATGGACTCATTAGTCAACATGGGGACAGTTAAATTCGATGATATTGACCAATGAACAGTATAAATCTACAAGATACCTGAGTATTGAACATGAGCCTGCACCTGCACATATATCGAGCATAACAAAATCTTAAGTATTGCGATGTAGTGATAACAACAAATTCAGCTCAATAACTAATTCCACAATGTACAGAAAATAGAGGATAGAATAGAAGATGAAATGAAGGATTTTCATGTTGATCCCAAACAATTTGAAAAATGTCATTTGCTAATGGCACACCATATTGATCTATTAATGACACCTAAAATATGTCTTACAAAACCATAATGTTACATCAAAAGTTGATAAAAATTAACACAATCACACCACATGGGGGATATGAGCAAAGTGAAGGCACAAAAACACCTCAGATATTCAAAGTCCCTCTTTGAGTTCCTTGTGCCGAAAACCACTTGGATATAAATTGGATTAAACCAAAGTATTTTTTATATATATTTTAAATGAAGACGACATCAAACCATAAAATCTCATGCTGCCACATATCAATATACATTTGTACCAGAACAAGGGGCAACAATCAGGGGACAATCCCGATATCCTTAAAGTACTCGTGCTCCAAAGCACTTCTGGCAGTAATTCTTTTGCTGGGATCTAAGAACAACATTTTCTGTAATTAAAAGATTAAAACAATAATCAGTCAACAGAGAAGAATAGCTTTTGGCAGAAACTCTTAAGAGCTCAGGACTAAATCAAAGCAAATATTCATTATATATAATAAGTCATTGAATGGCATTCTTTTAGGTGAACCTTGAGAACGTATGCCTTCTTTTAACGAAAGTGTTATGAAACATTCTTTATGTCGTCATATTGCAATTTCAATCAAAAATTAACTTACACCAAGGAGGTCATGGCCAGCTGCATCAAGGTTCGGAACCACAGTTACCAGCTCCTACAATTACAAATAAGTTACTTATTATTTAAATGTCGTAAACAGTTGATACAATAAACTCAGGAATAGAATAACGAAAACTCATCCCAAGTCCAATTACCTTAGGTGGCCATTTCGGAAATGCTGATTTGAAGTCAGGTAGAGATGTCACTCCAGGCCATGTATCTTCATTTGGGGTGCCCATGATTCTATAATACAAAAGACAACATGATATAGATTATTGAAAGAAGATGTTCACATACGTATGACAACAGGCTTAAATATCTTTTACACGAATTATAAGCATGAAAACAATTAACGCAAAAACAACTTATATCACCTGAAAATCTTGAAGAGTTGATCTATCTCAGAGTCACCAGGAAATAATGGTTTTTGGTTAACCATTTCAGAAAATATACAACCAACAGACCACACATCCACGGGAGTAGAATAGTGGCGGGATCCAAGAAGTATTTCTGGAGCCCTATACCATAGTGTCACAACCTGCAAAAGGTATTGATCCAGTTGAGATTCCTTTCATATGGTGGTTTAAAGATAGAAAAACGATTGTAAAATAGAGAATTTTGGCAATCGTTAGGTTTGCCATGCGTAATAAAATGGGTTAATTGTAAAATGTACGGTTGAGAGTTATGAACGAATTAGAAAAGATGTAAATTAACTTCCATAATTTCAAAATAGTCCTGAGTTGTTATTTTATTTAACCATTACCCACTTTATAAGTCATAAGTCATAACCATAAAACGTTATAAATACTTTTCACATTTAAAAAACAAACTTTAGCTAGCTGCTAGATTATAATGCTGAATAAGCTCAGCCGTATTTTTGTAATTTTGAAGGTTGGCTGCTTTTGTTTCTTCGGGCATTAAGTCAAACCTTAAGGTCACTTTCTGTAATCACCCCTAATAAGTTTAAAAAACAAGAAAATAAGCTAAAAAAAGAACAACTGACGAAGTTCAATAGCTTGAGAAAAAAAATGGTAACACCATCAAGTTCCAAAACATTTACCTCATGTGTAAATGTCCTGACGGGAATACCAAATGCTCTAGCCAATCCAAAGTCTGCAAGCTTCAACGCATTTGTACGGCGATCTATCAACAGGTTTTGAGGCTTCAGGTCCCGATGAAGCACACGATGAGAATGGCAATAGGCAATACCACGGAGTATTTGATAAAGAAACGCCTGAAATATAAATGAATATTACCTTAAATGAAAAACAAAAGGTTTCTCAAGCTAAAGAGTTTGATTCCTTTTTTTTCCCTTACAGTACAGTTAATTTTCGATGATGTATTCAGTAAGTTTAAATCTATAAACCTCATTAGAAATCAAACTTAATAAAAACAAAAAAAGACCAGTAATCAGTATTTCAGACCTTCGGATACCAGAGATAGCTTACATACTTTAACCACGCGAGGATCCTTCGAGAAATCTGGGCAAGAATCCATGTGCTTTTTCAAATCCAAGTCAAGATATTCAAATACCAAATAAAGGCGCCTCTCACTGTGTACCACATCCTGCAACCTGTGTGACCAAATGCAAGAACGTGCAATACTGTTAAACTAAGAAAAGAGTGTTTCAAAAAAGTCATGCCTAATAAAAATAAAACATTAGCAATTGCTTCACAATCTCTTATTTGCAGTCATATTCTTGCTCCCTTGGGCATTGTAAGCAGCCATGTTAAACTGTAATAACAAAAATTACCTTACAATATTTTCGTGCTGCATCTCTTTCAATAGAGAGATTTCTCTGATAGCTGTGCTAGGTACTCCCTCATCTTCCTGCTCTAGCCTGATTTTCTTCAAAGCAATGGTTTCGTTTGTTACGCGGTCACGGGCCTTATACACCACTCCATATGTTCCCTCACCAATTTTCTCGACCTTTTCATACTGCATTCAAAATCTCAAAATCAAGGAACGAGCATATGTTATTTAGAACATCGCAAAAGTTGGACTATTGTTATTTACCTGTTCCATCCAGTCAAGAATAATGGATATCACCTATCTGAAAATGAGAGAACATGAGAGCAGTCAAAAGGTTAGACCAGGAATGAGAAGTGAATATTGAAAAAATAAAATACGCACGACATTTTTCACTTTGTATGTCAAACTTTCCAACTAAATAGATACACATCAGTACCTAAATGGAAAAAAGAGTAATCCCGATCCGAAACCAGACATAAGTTAATTACATCTACTTTTGTCGATCTTTTGAAGGAAATTGATAAATTACAAAGGCATTTAAGGAGATTTGATATAGCGAAAAATAGTGAGAACCGCAGTTTCATAAGGAATGCCGAAAACCCAACTCAATAAAAGATTCGTCTACTCGTCTAATTACTTTGTAAATCTAAAATCCATTTACTTAACACCAGAAAATCCGACAAACGAAAATGTCTACAATCCTTGGCCTCAGTCAGCTGCATATAGATTACACAACATCTCACCTATCAAGCTTAACCAAAAACAAAACAAAAACAAAAAATGTCCCAAAAATAGAAAATCGATATACATTCTCTCCAACATCAAAATCCAAGAGATAAATAATAAGAACAAAAAAACAAATCAACACATAAAACGAATGTCGATTAATCGCTTCACCAGAATCAATCCAAACGAAACTTTTCGGCAATCGATCATCGAGTTTCAGTTACAGCACACGACAAATAAATGAATCGAATCAACATCAAAAAAACAAAAGGCACAAAAAATAAAAATAAAAACGCAGTAAATGCGCGTGCATTATAATCATGTAAACTTACTGGAAAAAAGGAAGAAACAGTACAGAAGAGGTGAGAATCAATGGCGTATAACTTACCGAAGATCGATAAAATGTGGAGAGCGAAGGAGAGTGTGTGTGGGCTGGGCTGTCTTCATATAGGGTTGGCTTTTTATGTTTTTAATACTCTCATTGACTCAGTAAACGTTTTGACCAAAGTTTTACCATTTGGTAAATTCTCAAGTCAAGTCACTTTCTTGCTTGTCTCTGCTTTTACATTTTGCTTATTATTGGCACACTTTTTTTTCTCACACATAGAAAAATATAGTACTCCACTACTCCGTATTATTTTATCCGTTTCAAATAATAATAATAAATTTTAATTTTAATTATATTTTAAGTTAAATTAAATATATAATTATTTTATTCTTTTGAACATTAAAATGTAGTAGTATATTTTTTCAGTTTATAAGTGTTTGTCAAGATTTTTATAATTTTTTATTTTTTTTTTAGTTAAAAAATTAAATAATATTTTATTTGTTTTAAATAAATTACAACACTTTATTTATAAATTAAAAAATAATATTTTGCATCATATCATTTCTTTTGTAATTATAAAGGAAAATCAACATTTAACATGAGATTATTTGTAAATTGAAAAATAATACTTCTTTTGTCTCATATAGTTGTGCATTCTTTTTGTAATTACAAAAAAAATGCCACATTTAATATGAAATAGAGAGCGTATTACTTTTTTTGAGAAAATAAAAAAAAATTAATTTATTAAACTTATCAAAGTGAAGAAAGTATTGTGTTATTAATTTCTTTGACCAAAATTTTATTTTAAAAGATATAAATACTTTTATATTTTTACTTGTTTTTTAAACATTGCTCTCAATTATTTAATTTATTAATTTTAATATATATTTTTATTATCAATTATTAATATATATCTGTCTCGGTCATATGTGATCATTTCTGAGTGAAGTGTAGAGACTACTCTTTCTATTTCTTTAAACTATGTATAGAGAAATTTCCATGATAATTAAAAAAAAATGATTTTTTATATGTCTCCTAATGAATGGACTGTCTTAGTTTTCAAGAGCATAGTCGAGTGTTAAGACTTGTGATGATGTTGGTGTAATTCTCCAGCGATGTTGGGTTCAAATATCAGGTGGGAGAAATTTTTATTGAAATATTATTAAGATTTGTCCTGGGTTCGACCTGTTGGCTCTATCGCACAAGTGTCTGCTACTCGGACACATTTCTCAATTTACATTCTATCCGATCAAGGGACTTCCGAGTGTCTGCTACTCGGACACATTCCTCAATTTACATTCTATCCGATCAAGGGACTTTCGATAGAATGAGGTGGAGTTTCTCGTCTCTCTTTCTTATAAAAAAAAAAAATGAATGGACTGTCTTAATGAATAGACCAAAAAAATGTGGATTGTCTTGGGAGATTGAAGAAGTAATTTATTAGGGGCAGGGACTGGAAGGGAGTATGAACGTAGTGTACGTTTCATTCAACGTAGTGTTACCTACTTTATACACTAATATAGCCTAAAACATTGAATGCAAGTACAAAATAATCATTGACATGATTACCAATTATATACGTAAAATAATTCGCATATTACTAATAAATAAACGGGCAGTTTTACAAAATTATTTATTTATATTATAGATCGATTAATTATTGACGCAAATAACAAAAAAATTATACATCTTCATAAATATCTATCAACATTATAAATGATATACAGCATTTAAACATATTTATTTATTTGTTAACTTTTATAGAAAAAATCATTAAATGTATGCCAACATAAAATTGAAGTGATTTTATCTTGGGTAGAATAAATATATTCGTATACAGTAAATTATAACATACTATTATAAAATTGAAGTTATTTTGTTCAATGTTAGAGCATCTCTAACCGATACTAAAAACCTATTTTAGAGTAAGGGCGATATCAAAATATAAACTTATTATAGGTATTATGGTGGGACCCACATATAAAATACTTAGATTTACGTTTACCTTAAACTCAAACCAAAAACTATTTATTATTTATAAAATCATCCTTTTATTTTACAAACTAATAAAAAAAATGGTGATTTTGTATAAAGGGTAATTTTTTATGTTTGTTTAAAAATAAATGACCCATCTTTTCCTAATTATAAATCAAGGGAATTTAATTAATAAAACGCACTTAAGAAAAAAAAAACAAAAAACATGTGGTAGAAAACAAATAACAAGACGGTTAATAAATGTAGTTAATTCCTTTGATTATAATTATAATTTTAACAATACTCAAAATTTATTTTATGAGTTGTTAGATGTAATTTGATAAATTATACTGCCCTTTTTTCGAAATAGTTCTAAAAAAAACCTATTAACCTTTTATTTTAATTTTTTATTTAATATATTTTGTAATGTAATTTTTTTAATAATCATATATTAATAATTAAAATAAAATTTTATTTTAAAAATAAAAATAAATATTTATAATTAAATATTAAATATTTCATGTTTGCCAATTTTGTCATATTTTATTAATATTTTATTATATTTTTTATTTTGAAATTTGAAATTGAAAATAATATTTATTAATTTTTTTTAAATTTAATGTCAAAAGTTACGAGGTTAAATTATAAATTTGTAAAAATATTGGTTATTTATAAAAATAGTATAAAAAATTGTATAAAAAGAATAATTTGAGAATATTCTTTTAAGTTTAAGTATTGGAATCTCGGTTGAAGCTAATTTACTGTAAACTTAAAACTAAACTTATTTTTTAGTTTAAGTTTTTATGTTCGATTGGAAATGGCCTTAACTATTCCTTTAAAATATCTTATGTGTTGAATAAAACTTGATTTTATCGAATACATTAATTATAGATACTTTTATGGGACATTGAAAAAAAAATGTGTGTCAATTTTACAATAGTTATTTATATAATTAAACAATAGGTATCTGCCTATTTAAACCCTTCAAATTAAATTAAATTAAATTTGATTAAGTTCGGTTCATTGTAAATAAAATGTAAAATAAAAAATAATTACAAAATTATTTACTCTCTCGGTCCAAAGACAGTTGTCATACTTTCTTTTTTAGGGTGTCCAAAAATAGTTGACACACCCCAAAAAAGGAAATAATTATTCTAACTTTTTCATTTTAATATACAATTTTATTCTACTTTACCCTACATACTTTTTAAACTTTACTCACAACTACTTTACTTTTCACTTTTAAAATATATTTTTACCTTTTACTTTTCAATTAAAAAATACAAAAATAACAATTTTCTTAAACTCCGTGTCCAGAAAAGTATGACATCTATTAATGCGAGAGGGAGTAATACTTAAATAAACAACTTTAACTGCATAGATTTGAAAGCCCAATAGGTTGGAATGGGGCTGAAGCAACCCTGTGTGTATTTTAATTAGATTTGAAAGCCCAATTGTGTGTTATAAAACTAATCAGGCCCTTAATTTGTACTCCATTGTAACAAAATATAAACTTGAGTTGTGAGTTGTGACATCCAAACAAAAATTCAGATTAATATTAGTATTAAAACAACAAATAGTCCATTGCAAAAGTAGAGCAAATGATGTAATGTCACAATAAGCTTTTTTCAGTGAGTGATTTAACAGGCAAATAACCTATATATAATTTTTTTTAGTTATTAATTTTTTTGTTTAGTTTAGGTTAATTCCATCCATTCGATTAAATTTGATTAAATTCAATTCGACTTTCAATAATAATAATAATAATAATGAGTGGCTATTTGCCTATTTGGTATTAATCGGTTAGCTCCACAAGAAATTTTCTAGTATCCGTAATTAAGAGATAATTTCATCGCTTTATTAGAATGAAAACTGGGTCTTTTATAAAAAAAAATCCAACTGGTTACATATTTTTGGTTTTGATAATTAAGAAATGTGTTATTTTATGAGTGCAGTGAGTTATTTGCTTTTTTGTAATTGTTTGTTGTGAAATTTTTGTATAGTTATAACTATTTCATAATAATTTTAAAGGTGTGATTATTTACACATGCAATATTTACTAAAACCAATTCTCATAATTTTTATTTTAATAAAATTTTGCAATGACTATTTTTTTTCTTATAGAATTTACAATAAAACTGAAGAAGTACATTTTTTTTTCTCTAATAAATTGCAATTCACTCAGTATCCATACCTTCATCTTACCGGACTTGGATCGTTGGTGGCGTGTTTTTGTTGTCTCCTCTTAAAGACTCCGCAAGCCTAGAGTTTGGGTGATCACGACGGCTCAATCGCCGGAGAGACTCTTCCCTCGCGAGATTTAAACATGTTCAAGTTTATTTTATAGTTTTAGTTTAAAAGTAAATAAATCATTTTTTAAAATTTTGTTTTGGAGCCCATGTGTTTTGGGGTTTGAAATGAGAATAGTATATCCTTATAATATATAATTGTTCGAGGTGTCGTATGTTTTCAGCGTTTGATTTTTTTGTGTTCACACCTATTAATAAACAAGCACTTGTGTTCACACCTATTAATAAACAAGCACGTTAGATTAAATTTGTGTTCACATGAGTTATTATTAATTACCGTTAGATTAAATTTGTGTTCACATGAGTTATTATTAATTATTATTTTTAGCGTAATTAATTAGCGTAATTTTTGAAACAATCATTTTTAATTAATTAGCGTAATTATTTATTTATTTATATAATATAATTTACATTTATAATTTCCTTAATATAATCTCCTTAACGTAATTATTTTTAATTAATTAGAAAATTATTTGTAATTAATTATTATTTTTAGCGTAATTAATTAGATAATTATTTTTAATTAATTAACACAATTATTTTTAATTAATTAGCATAATTATTTATTTTTTTCTTTATATAATATAATTTACATTTATAATATTTTTAGCGTTCAATTAGTGTAATTATTTATATTTTTATATAATATAATTTACATTTATAATCTCCTTAAAATAATCTCCGTAAATATTGACTTGAAATATTTACGATATCACTTTTATTCCTTATTTATCTTACGTTTATTCTATTATACTACTAAAATTAATTATCAAAATAATTAAGGAATGATGAGAAAGAATCTACATTTGTTATTAATATATTTAATCGATTAATTAATTAATTTTTATTATACAAACAATAATATCGAAATTTAAGGTAATTCAAATTAATTATATTTAAAAATAATAATTATTATCAAACCCTACTTTAAATCCGTGTCTATATAAAGACGTTATCTTCATTCACTCCCTATTTTTCACTTTTCATTTAGCTATTTTTTTTATTTGTTCATTGCTCACATTTATTTATTCACTTTTAATTTCAGTTATTTTTTTTTTATTTGTTCATGTTTACATTTATTTATTTTTATGCAGAGTTATTCTATGTAAATTTTGTTGTTTTATTTGTTTTTTTTGTTTTTTTGTATTTTTTGAACTATCTCTCACTTTTAATTTCAGCTATTTTTTTATTTGTTTATTCTCACATTTATTTATTCAATTTTCATTTCAGCTATTTTTTTATTTATTCATACTCACATTTATTTATTTTTATGATTTATTTATTTTTGTGTAGAACTCTATGTAAGTTTTGTTTTTTTTTTTTTTTTTTGTAGCCTTTTCATTTCAGCTATTTTTTTTATTTGTTTTATTTATTCATACTCACATTTATTTATTTTTGTGCAGAACTCTATGTAAGTTTTGTTGTGTAGCCTTTTCATTTTAGCTATTTTTTTTATTTGTTGCTCACATTTATTTATTTTTGTGCAGCTCTACGTAAGTTTTGTTTTTTTTTTTTTATATTTTGGATTACCACTTACTTTTAATTTCAACTATTTTTTTTATTTGTTTATTCTCACATTTATTTATTTAATTTTCATTTCAGCTATTTTTTTTTATTTATTTATGCTGACATTTATTTATTTATGCTGACATTTATTTATTTTTGTGAGAGCTCTATGTAAGTTTTTTTTTTTTTTTTTTTTTTTTGTTTTTTTGTATTTTTTGTAGCCTTTTCATTTAGCTATTTTTTTTATTTCTTTATACTCACGTTATTTTTTTTTTAGAACTCTATGTATGTTTTGTTGTTTTTTTGTTGTTTTTTGTATTTTTTGCAACTAAGTATTCTTTTACTAATTCGATTTTAATAATTTTGCAGGTAAGTCATTTTTTTTTGCAGAACTTTTGAATTTTTTACACATTTTTTGTTTATTTTGTAGGTTTATTTATAACTATTTATTTTGTAGGTTTCATTATAAGTAAAATACTCTGCGACCAAAGTCATGAAAAAAGATGGAAACATTGAATTGCACAAATTTTAAATGGATTCCAAGCTGTTTATGTTTCTGATAAAATTAGAATAGTTTGTGTTAATTTTATTTATGATTTAATTTATTCAATTTACTGTAATTTTAAAGTAGTTTGTTTTCATTTTATTTATGATGTATTTTATCTATTTAATGTAATTAATGAAATTTACACAATTTACAATAATTCTATTTAATTTTATAAATATCACTAAAACAGAATTAATTTATATATTTTAGTTCGATCTTTTTTTATATATAAATAATAATAATAATTGTGATTTAATTAATTTATGTATTTTAATTATAAAAATTACAGATAATTAAAGTAATAAATTACAAAAATAATTATTATATCGATTAGTCATCCAACCATATTTGATGTATAAATAATATTATAAATTTATAAAATAAAATTTATCTTTAATTAGAGAAATCAAATAAAAATTTTATTATTTCTTCTTATAAATTATATATCAAATATATTATTAATTATGATAATGGTAAATCTATTTCGTATTTTAATCAATTAATAAATTTAATGGTACTAAACTAAAACTATATATCAATAATATTATTAATTATGAGTATATAAATCTATTCCTTATTTTAAGCAAATAAATAAATTCAAAGTTAAACTAAAATTATATATCAATAATATTATTAATTATGAAAATGGTAAATCTATTTCTTATTTTAAGCAATTAATAAATTTAATGGTCAACTAAAATTATATATCAATAATATTATTAATTATGAGTATGTAAATCTATTCATTTTTTAAGCAACTAAATAAATTCAAAGTTAAACTAAAATTATATATCAATAATATTATTAATTATCAGTATGGTAAATCTATTACTTATTTTAAGTAACTAAATAAATTCAAAAGTTACGTAATTGATTTGAGAATGAAATAATAATAATTCAATTTTTTATTAATTTAAAATTAGAAATAATATTATCCTCTATTTATATCCTTCATTCCTTCTAATATATAATTCAGGTAGCAATTGTCCTTAGTGACATATGTTTTATGCGTTAGATTATGTTGTGTTCACACTTATTAATAAACAATGATTGTTAGATTAAATTTGCAATTATTTTTAATTAATTAGCGTAATTATTTATTTTTTTATATAATAATTTAAAATATAATCTTTATTCCTTATTTATCTCATTTAATTACTTTATTCTATTTATTTATAGTACTAAAATTAGTTAGCGTAATTAAGGGTGATGAGAGAAAATTTGCATATTTTTATTAATATATTTAATTGTTAATTAATCAATTTATATTATACAAACAAAAATATCTTAATTTTAGGTAAATCTATTCCTTATTTAAAGCAACTAAATAAATTTGATATTATCTACTATTTATATTACTATAATCATTAATAATTTAAATCGTGTTTATATATGAATTTCGTGATCTTCACTCACTCCCTACCTCTCTTTATTCTATTTTTTTTATTTATTAACGCTCACACTTTTGTTTTTTTGCAGAACTTTACGTAAGTTTTGTTTTTTTTTATTTTTGCCGTTTTTATTTTTTATAGCTTTCAAGTATCTTTTATTAATTCGAATTTTAATTTTAATATTATCTTTTAATCATTAATATTTTTATTTTTTGCAGACAAGTATTTTTTACTAATTCGAATTTTAGTTTGGGGTAATCACGAACGAGGGCACTTCTAAGATGATTATTATTTATAGTACCCAATTTTTTCTCTTAGTATTATACAGGGCACTCTGCCCATTTTATCCTTTTTCATTAAAAAAAATTAAGAAATTAATTGATATATAAAATTACGCAAAAAATCTAAACTATCATCCTACATTCAATAGTTCCTCATTCGACTACACATATATTGAAGTTTCGTCAAATACATTCAAAAATCTTTCGGCTCATTGATATAAAATCAAAATTAATTGATATATAAAATTACGCAAAAATCTAAACTATCCTACGTTCAATAGTTCCTCATTGACTACACACATTAAGTTTCGTCAAAGACATTCCAAAATCTTTCATCTTCAACTCATTGATATAAAATCAACACTTCTATCATAGATATAAAATCACTTGAATTCAAAAATTTGTCATAGATAATTCGTATAATAATATTGATATATCTATCATAGATATGAAAAAAAAAATTGAAATCTATCATAGATATCAAAGAATTCATAAAATCACATACGTAAATTATAAATCTATTATAGATATTTACAAACTAAACTATAAATATAAATCATAAATCTATTATAGATATTTACACACTAAACTAAAATTTATTATAGATGCAAAAAATATGTAAAAACATTACACAAAGAATGTTCCACATACGCATCTCATCATCCAAAATATATAATTATATTTATATATAATTATAAATATATAATGCAAATATATTTTGTTTGCTTAATACATTTTGATATTAATGTAATCTCATGTTTGCGCAAATATATTTTAAATATATTTTACCAAATATATTTAGCGATTTATATATAATTATAAATATATAATGCAAATATATTTTATTTGCATAATATATTTTGATATTAATGTAATCTCATGTTTGCGCAAATATATTTTACCAAATATATTTAGCGATTTATATATAATTATAAATATATAATGCAAATATATTTTGTTTGCGTAATATATTTTGATATTAATGTAATCTCATGTTTGCGCAAATATATTTTACCAAATATATTTAGCGCAAATATATAAATATATATTAGTAGCGTGTTTAATATTAGTGAATATTAAAATAAATTAATATATATTACCGTAATATTATTGTAGGGATATTTATGACTTTATACATTTTAAAAAATGCTCCTACTTAGTATTTAAAAAATACAAATACCCTAATAAACAAACAATTAAAAAATATATAACCCCTACAAATGAGGTGAAAAACAATGGATGTTGAAAATAATATTAAAATCCAATCTGCCCCATATCCTAATATTACCTTTTAGTTTTAATATTATTGTTTATGGATTATAATTCTATTGTAAATATAACAATTTATTTGGTAATGTTTTTTGTATTTTTTTTCCAGTTTTTGATTTTTTTTTTAGTTTTTTTAAAGTTTATTTTTTTGTAGGCTTTTTGTATTTGTTTAAATGGAATCAAGCTTTAATAAGAATATTGTGCGTTAATAATTTATTTATCTTTTTATTTTATGATGTAATTTATAATATTTTATGTAACTCATAATTATTATTTTAATAAAATTTATAATATTTTTATTTAATTTTATTTTTATTTTATTTCTATTGTAACTTATATTTTTAAATAGTATTTTTATTTAATTCTTATAATATATAATTCAACTAATATTTGTGGCATACTCCCTACAAACCAGAGTAATAGTTATACTTCCTTTGTATTTTGTGAAGGAACCAGAGTAATAGTCAAACTTTCTTTATATTTTGTGAAGGAAGTGTGACTATGGGGAGAAGAAGAAGTATATTTTAAACGTTTGATTTATTTGTGTTTACACTTATTAAAAAATAATAATTTTTAGATTAAGAATTTTACACTAATATTTATTAATATTTAATCTTAATAAATTTATTAAGTAAATATTAAATACATAATTAATATATAAATAATAATATTTAATTATAGTAAAGATTGACTTGAAAAATTCAAGTTAATAAATAAATTATTTTTTAATATCTTCTGTTAATATATTCAATTTATTCCTTATTTATCATATATTATTTATTTATTTATTTTATCATATAAATCTTAATAGATAATAGTATTAATATTTATTTGTATTAATCATTATATCATATTAATATATTAATATTAAATAAATTAGGTTGCATTTAATTTAAATTACCTTATTCTATTTTCATTAGTGAATTAAATTATAAATTTTTAACTAAAATATCCGATTTGATTCTATAATTTGCGATTTTTATTTAATTAATTTTCAAAAATTATAGAAAACTTAATTTAATTTTACCCCTATAAAATATCTTAATCTTTTACTCATTCTAAAATTCGATAAATTATTTTTTCTAATATGATTATGATTTATTTATGTATTAACATTTTTTATAATGCATATCATTAATAATTCTTTTTAACATTCTATTGAGTTCTTAAATAACAAGTGTTCCAAACTATCTTGAAGGTTGGTATTATTATAATTTTTTTAATAAAATCTAAATATATTAATTAATATAGTAATATATATATATATATATATATATATATATATATATATATATATATATATATAGAGAGAGAGAGAGAGAGAGAGAGAGACTTATTTTTATTTAGGCAACATTTATATAGTCATGTTATATTCTATTTATTGTATATAATATACGAATTAATTAAATGTTGTGACATGGTATATAGTTTTTGATACATGAACTATTTCGTATTAGGTTGGGGTAACCGTTATACTATTGCGAAATACGGATGCCTCTGTGGTACTAGGATGATTGTAACATTACTTGATAATTATATTATCAAGGCGAAAGTATTAAGAGAAATAAGTATGGGGAAATTGTTTTTAATACTCGAATTGATCTCACGCCCTCGAATACCAAATTCCAGTTTGCTTTTCAACGAATACAATTTTCGATTATAATATCGTATGCATGACTATTAATAAGAGTCAAGTTCAGTCGTTGACAAATGTTGGAATATTTTTGAAAAAACCAGTATTTACGCACGATCCGAATACAAATTCCAGTTTGCTTTTCAACGAATACAATTTTCGATTATAATATCGTATACATGACTATTAATAAGAGTCAAGTTCAGTCGTTGACAAATGTTGGAATATTTTTGAAAAAACCAGTATTTACGCACGATCAATTGTACTTGTCTGTAGTCTATAAAGAAGTATTTCATAATTTGTAATATGAATGTAATTTTCTTTATTATATTATTTCAATTAGATCATTCACTTATTATTTATTTGTCTTTTATTAATATTTACATCTAATATTAAGTCGAAAGAGTACTACTCCGACTAACAAATAGTTGAATTAAATGCACATGCATCGCACGGGTAGGAGGACTATTTGTATTCAATTAGAATAAATTTTAATATTTAACTAATTTAAATTTTGATATACAGTGTAATATTTTAATAGCATTTAAATTCAAATATATAATATTAGTAATACAATAAAATTTAAAATATTTAATTATTTTAAAGGGATAACTGGACATGATTAAATTTGAAAGCCACATAAAAAAAATTGTTAGCCCTAATTTTTCAATTAAATTGTAAGAATAAAGAACTAATTTTTCAATTGACTTCTGCCACTAACCGACAAAAGTGGTAGTACAATGTTATGATTCGCAAAATCAGTAAAGTACAAATCTCCTTTTTTTTCTCTTTAAAAATTGCAGTTATTTAGTGTTCTAAATATGATGCTTTGGCAATGTTAAAACTTTTTTTTTAAGATGAGAGAAAAGAAACTCCAACTCACCTGATATCCCTCGATCGAGTAGGATGTAAATCGAGAGATGTGCTCAATACGTTGTCGAGGAATTTTACCTACATTATCACAGGTCTTACATTCGACTATGCCCTTGGGGACTTGGCAATGTTAAAAGTTAAAACATAACTAGATAAAAGACCAAGCAAAATAAGTATAGAATCAATTAATCAAATGAGATTTTAGAATATAAAAGAAAAATGGTTTATTGATTACAAGAGAGATATGTTTGATTAATAAAACTTTAATTTTGTCTCAAACGTCAAATTTCAAAACTTTTGTCGATGGGTAACATGTGCATTATGTCTCAATTGTAAAAATATTGAATTCTTGTCGGAGTAGTCACAACAACTAAAGCAAAAATATAAAATTTCAACTGAAATAAAAAAAAATCAGATTAATTTATTTGTAGTTCTGCTATTGCATAATAATAATTTGAAGTATTTAGGAAAAGAAGTATTTTAGTTTATTAATTTACATTTCAATTTTCATAAACTAAGTTTTCTAATTAAGAATATTTTTTTATAATCATTTTTATTAATAGATGTATTATTAATTTTATTATTATAAAAAAAACACAACTAATTACTTTAATATCTTTATAATAACTACCCACCATGTATAATAAACAAGGTTAATATTGGAACATTACTCAAATTTATAATTAAAAAAAAACTAATATCCTAAATTAAACTCTAACTTTTAAAATTACCCTTTTATGAAAATCACCTTACTAATTTATTATTATTTTTATTTTTTTTGCTTTAAAATGCAAAACAAGTAAATCTCCAAAGAAAGACACAAGTCATATAACTAAACAATAAATTCAAGTATTTAAGAATATACTTAGTTCTATCACAAACTAATGATCACACTTTATTAAAAAAAAAAAAAAAAACTATTAACATTAACTTGAAAAAAATAATAATAAATGAAAACAGAACTTGGATAACAATAGTACGATCAATCGTCTCACTTTTCTTTTTAGTATTTTTTTTAATCAAATGTTTCATACATAAAATGACAAATTTAACTGCATTTTACCGTAATTATAATTATACAATCCTTCCTATATAAATAAAATACATTATTTAAATTAAGGACAAATTTAAAAATACACTTTTTCATATAGAATCACTATTTAATATACCTCTCTTTAAAAAAATGGATTTTATATACCAATTTACAATATATAATTCAAAATTAAGAAAAGAAGCCAGAGTAAGATTGTCTCTTTATTGACATTTATATTCTCTTCCATGCATGCAAAACAACACAGGGACCTGGTTGTAATATTTGAAGAATATCTTTATATTTTTTGTTTATTTCGTTTAGGTCCCTGTCCTATTTTAGGGTTTGGTCGATTAGGGTTTCAGCTCTTTTGCGCTTATATATATGGCTCATATTGTATTATGCATGAACAAGAAATACAAGAACAAAATTACACAGTTCCTTTGTTTCTCCCGTTTTAGGGTTTACTATAGAGAAAGTGTATCCTTCTCTATTCTCCTTTTCACAATACTTTTATACTCTTCATCATAATTTAGTGTAAATAAGTATATAAATTATATTTAGGTATAGAAATCATTTAAATTTATATTAAAAGGTTTAGTAAAATCCATTTAACCTTTAAATAATTGCAATCACACAAATCTTATCATACTTGTTAAAATACATTATTTTTTAAACTTTGCACGAAAAAGAAATATGACACTTTGTAAAGAATGAATATAGTACAATTTCTGTCCCAAAGAATTATGCATTAAACTATATATGTACGACAGCTAGATAAAATTTGACACTTATCTCTTGTCACGTCTGTTGAACACTTTCAATTAACATCATTTTTGCATCAACAACTAACAAAGTGTTATTTAGAGATCATAGTGCCAATTATTCTCTTTTTTTTCGCATCACCTTATTATATATATACTCCACTATATTTTTCATTTTTCTTTATTAATTATATATATATAATTATTAATTTCAAAGTTACTATATAATTAATTTATCAATCATGAAAATTATGTAAATTTACCAAAAAATGATTTTGAAAAAATCAACAATATTTTAAAACAATAAATAATAATATTTATTTCCTTTGTGCATGTTTTATATGAATTTATATATTTTCATACATTTTCACTTTCAAATATTACAATTTTAATTTTTCACTTACTTTTTAAATTTTATTTACAATTATTTTACTTTTTAACTTAAAAATACATTATTATTATTATTTAATTTTTGATAAAAAAAATCAAAAAAATAATATTTTTCTTAATATGTGTGCTCGTGCATGTCGTGAGACAATTTACAACAGAGAGTGTCAAATAAGATGTCAAAATGAAATCAATTCATCAACAATGAGTCTTTAAACACTACAAAAAAAAGAGGTTTTTGCGACCACGCAATGTGGTCGCAAAAAACGGGGTGTGGTCGCAAATAGTAGTATTTGCGACCACTCGTGGTCGCAAACGTGTGGTCGCAAATACTTGGTCGCAAATGTTTTTTTGGCGACAACAGTGCGATCGCGAATACATTTGCGACCACGCCAGTTATTAGCGACCACACATGTGGTCGCTAATGCTCCATGCTGATGTGGCACTGGGCGGTGACGTGGCAGATTATTTGCGACCACGCGCGTGGTCGCAAACACGTATGGTCAACTTTCGGTCTGAAAGCATTTGCGACCACGCGTGGTCGCAAATACTCATGTTTCGAAAAACAGCTCCTTAGTATTAGCGACCACGCGTGGTCGCAAATACCTATTTTTCTGAAAAAAAAAATATTTTAAAATTGCAATTTCCGACCTGCAAATCAATTCCAATCGCAATACAAACCGAATCCAAAATCATCAAAACATTTATTCAAGTTCATCAACACAATCCTAATAGAGTAGACAAATAGTACAATTCGTAATCAAACTAAACATAAGCTACGGTGAGTCACGGGTCAAATCACGAGCTGGAGAACCAGGAGGAGTAGTCGAACCACCTGCACCTGACATGGAAGGAGGTCGCATATCAGGAAACATCCTAGCCATGTGCTCGTTCCAGAAGAGCATGTCAGCCATTCGCTTGTCGTACTCAGCCTGGGATAATGCAGCAGCAGAAGATTGACCTGAAAACGAGGAACGAGACGATACCGATGGAGAAGAACCTATAACACACAATATAAAAGTGATCTTAGTAGTTGTTGATTTGATTTAAGTTCAAATAGTTAAAGGTTGTATATATATTAAAATTAACCTGGAATTGAAGGACCAAGGCCCTTACGGTATCCACGAGTAGTCCCTAAAACCTCCTCCAATATGGAAACATCATCCACAGGTGTACCGCTGGCAGATGCTTGTGTCGACCTATCGTTTAGTTCAGCCTACAATATTCAAATTCACGATTAGCTAGTTCTTAAACAATAGGAGTTTTTATATCAAAAAAATCAATTATTACTTACAATTTTAGCTGCAGAATCGGCATCTAAAGGTTGACCATCTGGCCCAACATGAAACTTGATCCAGTTCTCAACCGGAGTAACCCCTTGTTGGGTTTGCGGATCCACTGTGCATATGCACTTGAAAATTTGTGGACTAACACACCAACTCCCACTGTGCATATGCACTTGAAAATTTCTCCATGTTTATTTATGAACATTTTGAGGTGAAAAGTGACAAGTGAACTCCCGATCCTTGAAAATTTTCTCCATGTTTATTTATGAACATTTTGAGGTGAAAAGTGACAAGTGAACTCCCAATCGTACACACCCTAAATTCCCAAAATAAAAATCCCCAAAATAAAACCCTAAATTTTTAATTCAAAATCAAAATCAATTTTGATAGAGAAATCAAAACAACAATAAGTCATGTTCACAAAAATTACTGTAGAGCATCAAGTATTTGTTTCACCAAGGAAAACACCAAAATCAAAATTGAGAAATTGAACCACGCTCCAAGTGAAGAGAAGACTCACCCGCCTCGTCTGGGTCGCCGCCTCGTCTGGGTCGCCGCCTCGTCTGGGTCGCCGCCTCGTCGCCTCGCCGGAGTGAAGAGAAGGAGTGGGTCTGTGATTCGCCCGAAATCGCCTCTTGCTCGAGTGAAGGAGTGAGGAGGTGAAAGTGAGAAAAGAAAACCCTTCTGCGCGCTGATATCTGTAAAGGCTTTAGCGACCACGCGTGGTCGCAACAGACTTTCCACGTGTCAAGTTTTATTATCGATTTTCCAACGTGGAAAATAGGATATTGGAAAACTAGTTTTTAGCGACCACACATGTGGTCGCAAATAGTTTTACTACTTTTTCGCGACCATGGAATTAATAGCGACCACACTTGTGGTCGCGAATATGTACGCGGGAATTTGGCGGAATTATTATCTGAACAAATAGCGATCACATGTTTTTGCGACTGCGCGTGGTCGCAAAAACCAGTTATTAGCGACCACTATCCGTGGTCGCAAAAAGCGTGGTCGCAAAAAGCCTTTTTTCTAGTAGTGAAAGGTGTCAAGTTTAACACTTTTATTAATGGAATCAATTTTGTTCCGACATGACCCGACGATAAGTCGATAATTACCTGATTGCTCAAAAGTTATTTATAAATTCCGAAAGATTTACGAGAATAAATCCCACGAGTCGATCTCTCGAGGAGCAATGCTATCGGCACGTAAGTATCGTTTTGTGATTGTTTAGTTCGAGTTTCAAGAGGAACGAAATCATTATCAACTAAGGGGGGTTTTCAAATCGAGAGAGTTAACTAAACTAAAATTGAAATAAGAAAGCAATTAAACAAGTAAACAATGGAGATAACAAATGAGAGAGAGGGTTAGGGAACTAGGTTCCTTTGTTTCGAGGATTGAGTCGAGCCTTTTAAAAACCATGATTTTGATAGAGATGAGAGCGCTTATGTGTGACCGCGTCGTCCACTAGTGATACACCTCGAGGAGATCCTCAACACGAGACGACCTTGAGTCACACCTAAACATCGCTCGACTCGGGTGTGTGATCCACTAGTGATGTTCCTCGGAGAGGATATTCAACACGAGACCCACAACTCGAATCGAGCAATTCCTCAATTTATAAACGAGGTGTTTAGGTACGATCACGTCGTCCACTAGTGATGCACCTCGGTGAGGTCCTCAACACGAGACGACATTGAACCGTACCTAAACATCGCTCGACTCAAGCGCGTGATCCACTAGTGATGTTCCTCGGAGAGAATATTCAACACGAGACCCCACAACTCAAATCGAACGACTCCTCGATTAGTTTAAAACCCTCAAAACATCATCGACTCAACCTCTAAACAAAGTTCCCTAGAACCCTAACAAGAGACCTAGCTACTCATGACAATACAAACCAACAAGCATATAATATCTAGAATACTCATAATAAAATAAAGCTCACAAGGGTGTTGGGGAGACGAAGCGGGAACGAGTCGTGCTTCCGGAATCGAGCCGAACTTCTACGTGTCACCCGAAGAAATGGCTCCAATAGAAACGACGGGCTCGACGAGGTGATCGATGTTCGTGAATGGTATTTTGTGAGACGATAAATCGATTGAATGTAATTTAAATATTATAGCTTGAAAATCAAGAATAAAAAGAAAATATCCAAGAACAATTCCAAGAACAAATTCAAACACAAGAAGTGAAGTAGGACAAAATCTCTACACCTAACAAAGTTGTCTTATAGTGCAACATGCACAAAGTCTTCCAAAAATCCTAAGTGGAAAAAGTCCAAAAAGACCCTCCAAAATGCCTTCAAAATGCCTTTAAAATGGTTGTCAAAAGTGGGTCCACGCGGTCAACAGAGAGTCAACTTTTTCTGGAAGTAGCATGAACGTGCCAGAAATGGCACGAACGTGCCGACCTGTCTGAAGTTTGCTGGAAAAGTCTGGATTTGGCACGAACGTGCTGAATCCAGCAAGCTAAAGAAACTTGTTCCGTCGTCAACGTCTCGCTTCGTTTCGGCTCTTATTTTTCACGTTTTCGCTCGTTTCCACTCCTCGTCTCGCCTAAACCTATTCGGACAATAAAACACCCAAACAAAATGAAAATATACATAAACGGCACAACGATTAACACTAAACTAATCGGAAAATATAAAAACAAACGACACAAAAATGGATGAATCAATACCAGACCGGTGGGATGAGTTTTTGAACTTTTCATCGATATTAAATCTGTAAAAAATTTGGTCTATTAAAATTTTAATTTTGAGTTTTATTTATGCCTAATTTGTTTTGTGGATTTGGAAGGGTAAAATTGAAAGAGTACTCTAACTTATAATTAGACAAACTTATGACTCCTGCTTATAATTAGACAAATATAGTTTCCTCTATATGAAAATCACCCTATTATAAATAGACACTACTCTTTATATTTTTTAATTATTAATAAGAGCAATTTAGCTAAAATTATTACAATTTTATCAATTTAAACTATGATTATTAATTATTACCATTTCTATTAATTATGCAGTTAGTACACATATAATTACAATCTTAAAACTATTATAATTAATAAAAAATTTAAAAAATGAATATGACATGTCAAAGTTGGGTTAATGACACATTAAAAAGCCTTGTTAAAGTATTAAGAGCATCTCCAATGCAGCTCATTTGGGTGCATTGGTCCGAGTGAAATGGACTTGGGCAGTATAAAAATTAAAAAATAGCGTTGGAGCAAACATGCAAAAGGTGAGCATGCCCACTGTCTTGGCCGCGGCTAAATTCATTGTTTATGTCAGAAATCTTATTTTTTTATTAAGTTATTAATCTTTTTATTAAAGTAATATACTTTTTACAGTATTAAATATTTAATAAAAATACATTATTAATTATTCTGATATTAACTTTAACAAATATAACAAGTAAAATCATACTTTAACGTTAACAAATATTTAACAATTACATTTATTAGTTATAATTTAGTATTACTAAATATTTTTATATTAACTTTAACAAATATAAAAAATACAATCTTACTTAACTGTTAACAAATATTTAACAATTACATTTATTAGTTATAATTTAGTGTTACTAAATATTTTTATATTAACTTTAACAAATATAACAAATACAATCTTACTTAACGTTAACAAATATTTAACAATTACAGCTACTCCATTATTTAGTGTTACTAAATATTTTGATATTAACCTTGATAAATATAACAAATACAATAAATATTTAACAATTACAGTTATTATGTAGTATTACTAAATATACAATCTGACTTAATTAACAAATATTTAACAATTATAGTTATTATTTAGTGTTACTATTTAGTAAAAATACAGTATTAATTAACGTTTTTGATGATAATGTTAACAAATACATATTAAATATTCTGATATTGATATTCTGATACTAATGTTAACAAATACATATTTTAATATAATATTTTTCATTGAAATTGTTTTAAATAATATGATATATTTTAAATATATCTTTTATATTAATAATATTTTGTAAAAAATTAATCACCGGTTAAATTTGTTTACGCTCTTTTAAAATTATTTACTTAAACTAAAATTAAATTATAAAATCTATCATTTTATTGTTAATAAAATAATAATAAGAATAAAATAGTATTTAAATGGGTCCACAAAAAATATAAAAGTGGGCTTTGCATTGGAGTGAATTGCCCACTTTTTTAGTTTGCCCACTTTCATATGATGTGGCAACAAATGGGCACACAAAAAGTTAAAAGTGGGCTTGGTGCATTGGAGATGCTCTAAGGTTGTCCAACTTATATAATTCAAAGTTCTTTATCCAACCGATGTGAGATATCTTAACACTCCCCCTCACGAGTAAGCCGGAAATTCTATCGGAATTGCTCGTGGCCGGAAATTCCATCAACAGGGGTGCCCACAGTCGGAAATTTCATCGACCGGGACCCCACGTCGTGTTAGGCCTGCTCTGATACCATGTCAAATTTGGGCCAATAACAACTTAAAATGCCTTTTTAAGGTATTAAAGTTGTCCAATTTATATGTAAACTCAAGTTCTTTATCGAATCGATGTAGAATATCTTAACATCACGTTATTTTTTCTTTTTATTAAAATTTTTTCACCTTATATCCTACCACTTGATCGTGATCCTGAATTCCTGATCCATATCACAACAATCCGCCAAAAAGAAGTTATAATTTATAAATACATTAAAGGAAGAAATAGACACATCACGTGAATTTTAACAATCTCGACATATAATATTGACATATAATATGATATATTATTGAAAATCTAAATAGAAGATTATAATAAATATAATACGTGCTCATGTATTATTATCTTTGAGTCAACGGTCAACATTTGACCGACAACTTTTATGATATATATTGACAAAATCTTAGATTTATCGACTATCATGTTTTTTTTTTTACTTTATTAATAAGAGTTCCTAACAAACCCAAAAGTAAGGTCATATTCAACCGAATATAAAAATCTAAACTAAAAAATAAATTTAATTTTAAGTTTACAGTAATTTGGTTCCAACCAAAATTCCAATACTCAAAATTAAAAGTATTCTCAAATTATTTTCTTATACAACTTTTTTATACTATTTTTATAAATAACTAATATCTTTACAAATTTATAATTTAACTCCGTAATTTTTTACATTAAATTTAAAAAAACTAATAAATATTATTTTCAATTAAAAATAATAAATATAAAAAATAATATTCTCAAATTATTTTCTTATACAACTTTTTTATACTATTTTTATAAATAACTAATATCTTCAAAAATTTATAATTTAACTCCGTAATTTTTTACATTAAATTTAAAAAAACTAATAAATATTATTTTTAATTAAAAATAATAAATATAAAAAATAGAAATAAAATATGAATTAAATATGATAAAATTGCGCAAATATGAAATATTTAATATTTAATTATAAACATTAATTTTTATTTTAAAAATAAAAATTAATTTTAATTATTAATGATATGATTATTAAAAAATTACATTACAAAATTTATTAAATAAAAAACTAAAATAAAAGGTTAATAAATTTTTTTTATTAATTTGTAAAATAAAAATTTATTAAATAAAAAACTAAAATAAAAAGTTAATAAGTTATTTTATTAATTTGTAAAATAAAAGGATTATTTTATAAATAATAAATAGTTTTTGGTTTGAGTTTAAGGTAAACATAAATTTAAGTATTTTTATGTGAATCCCACCATAAAATCTATAACAAGTTTATGTTTTGGTATGGGTTGGAGCATTTCCCTTATTCCAAAATAGGTTTTTGGTATCGGTTAGAGATGCTTTAAGAAAAACTCGTTCTCATTTTTTACTTGGCAAATAGACTATGGACTTCAACTTCAAACTTTGCGTATAGCTTAGCTTTCATAGATAATGATAATTACTAATAAATCTTTCAACTTTTTCAAAAGACACCAATATCTTTGTGTTTTTAGAAGTTTATACAAACGATTAACCGATCTCCGTTCAAAACATAAGACTTAGCTTTATTAATTTTTCGGTCTTACTAATCTGGTTCAAAGCATAAGACTAACTTTATTAATTTGTCACTTGTTTATAATATCTTTGTGTTTTTAGAAGTTTATACAAACGATTAACCGATCTCCGTTCAAAACATAAGACTTAGCTTTATTAATTTTTCGGTCTTACTAATCTGGTTCAAAGCATAAGACTAACTTTATTAATTTGTCACTTGTTTATGATTAATCATTTGAAAAAATAATAAGCTTATAAGCATGAGACGATGTCACTCTCACTTTATAAAAAGAACGGCCATCCTAAATTTCATTCATATCAATTCACTCGTCAAATGTTTTAGTTGACATGCATTATAAAAATATGCATAAAATATAAGGGTGTTAATGTATATAATTTCATTACAATCATTTCATATATCAATGGATGTTGATATTAAATTTATACCAACTTATTTATTATTAGAATTTTTAATAACAAATCTTAAATAACGCAAAAATGAATGTTTACATCTAAAGAGAACTTTTAAAATACTAACAAATTTAACTAATTTTGTAAATAAAATGTTAAAATTTCTAAAATAAATTCCTAAATAATCGTAATTATATTTTTACTTATTTATAAAAAATTATGAGATTGTATACACTAATCATACAAGATTAAAATATCATCTTAATTTTTTAAATATAAACATTTTTAAAACTAATTTATAAAATTAAACATACAAATAAGCAGCAATCAAATATTATCAAATATACTTGTATGAAAATTTAACTAATAATTTAATCGTTAATATTTAATAATGTATCAATCTATTTGTTTTAATATAAAAAAACATAGTAAATTTTTTATAAATTAATAATTTTTGGATCGTGTAATTTTTATTAATTTATCAAGTATTTTTTAAATTAATAATTTTAGAATCTATAAATTTTATTAATTTAAAAAATTATTAATTTATTAAGTATTTTTACTAATTAAAAAATTGACTCGAAACCCGAAAATTGTATAATTATAATGAGTTATTAATTTATAGAGTATTAATTTATTGAATTTTCATTGTATTAGTTAGTTACCAACCATGTTTTATAGACGTCACCCAGTGGGCAAAATTCGAATGCCTTTTTTTTAAGCCGGTAAGCCCTAATAACTATTAAGCAAGGACAAAACAACACAAATTTTGCTAACCACGAAGGGATATACTAGTAATTAAAAACCAGTTTCACCGTCGTCCGAAATGACTAAACTACCCTTCTCTCACGCAAAAACACAGTCGCTTATCCTCTTCCTCTATTCCATCGCCATACCCTTTTCGGTCAATTCGCAATTCGAGAGAGCCACCTTACTAAGCTTGAAAAATAATTGGGGCGATCCCCCATCTCTCCTACTCTGGAACAACACCGCCCCGCTCTGTCAATGGCCGGGGATTCGGTGCTCCGGAAGCGGCTCCGTCACCGGAATTATCCTCAACAACTTCAATATCAGCGGCTTCATCCCGGAAGCCTTATCCACCTTCGAGAATCTGACGGTCCTCGACCTCGGCTTCAATTGTTTCATCGGGACTTTCCCATCCGCCGTCACCAACTGCTCGAAGCTCCGGTACCTGGACCTCTCGCAGAACTACTTCGTGGGGACAATTCCGGCGAACATCGACCGCCTCAAATCGCTCCAGTTCATCGATCTCGGCGCGAACAACTTCAGCGGCAACGTTCCCCCGTCGATCGGGAACTTGTCGGATCTGCGAACCCTAAACCTGTACGCGAATCTGTTCAACGGCAGTTATCCGAGGGAGATCTCCAACCTGACGAATCTCGAGACGGCGTTTTTGTCGTACAACGACTTCGCGCCGGCGAATTTGTGGCCGGAGCTCGGGATGCTGAGCAAATTAAGCGTCCTCATGGTGGCGCAGGCGAACGTGATCGGTGCGATACCCGAGAGCTTCTCGAATTTGTCGAGTCTCACGTTCCTGGATTTATCCCAAAACGAGATGGAAGGTGCGATCCCAGACGGCCTCTTCCGGTTGAGAAATTTGAGCACGGTTTATCTGTGGAACAATCGATTGTCCGGTCCGATCCCTCGGTCGATCGAGTCGTTGGATTTGGTTGAATTCGATCTATCGACGAACAACTTCACCGGCGAAATCCCAGAGGATTTCGGCAAGCTGGAAAAACTGGAAGTCTTCCATCTCTTCGAAAACAACCTGTTTGGTGAAATGCCACAGGGCCTGGGCCTAATTCCAACCCTAAGGCAATTCCGGGTTTTCCGGAATAATCTGACCGGTGAACTGCCCCGCGAAATGGGAAATCGCTCGAAGCTCGAAGCGATCGAGGTTTCCGAGAATCATCTCACCGGAAACTTGCCGGAAGATTTGTGCTCCGGCGACGCGCTAAACATTGTGGTCGCTTTCGACAACAACTTATCAGGCGAAATCCCAAAATCGCTCGGCGATTGTCGGACTTTGACCACCGTGATGCTTTACGGGAATCGTTTATCAGGCGAAGTTCCATTCGGGATTTGGTCGGCCCCAAACATGTCCAGGTTGATGCTGAGTGATAACGACTTATCGGGAGATCTCCCGAGTAAACTAGCCCCGAACTTGTCCCGTTTGGAGATAAGTAACAACAAGTTTTCAGGTGGAATACCTGCTGAGATTTCGTCTTCAGGGAACTTAGTTGTGTTTAAGGCGAGTAACAACAATTTATCGGGCCCGATCTCGAAAGGGCTGACCAACCTCACAGAACTCACCACTTTATTACTCGATGGTAATTCATTCTCCGGCGGACTACCAACTGAGCTATTATCCTGGAAATCTCTCTCGACTCTAAATTTGTCCAGAAATAGAATCTCCGGTCCGATTCCGGCGGCATTCGCTTCTTTGCCGGAGATTCTTGATTTGGACTTGTCCTCTAATGAGCTTTCGGGCGATATCCCGTCCGAGTTAGGACAACTGAGGCTTGCCTCGCTTAACCTCTCTTCAAATGATCTCTCGGGAAGAATTCCGTACGAGTTTGATAACAAGGTTTACGACAAAAGCTTTCTAAACAACTCGAAACTTTGCACGGACAATAAGATCTCCAATCTTTTGGACTGTCGATCCGAATTACTAAAATCCAAGAAACTATCACCGAGAATGGTTGTTGCGATTCTAGTTTTCGCGTTGGGAGTTTTGTTGCTCGTGTTTTGGATGGCATGGCATTTGGCCAAGTGCTACAAGAGAAAGAAGAAGGTTAACCGTAACCCTGCGTTTAGTCCTCCGACGTATGTAAAACACATCAATGGGAACTCCATCTATATTGAAAAATAGATTGATATCCCTCCCATGCACAATCCAAGCTTGTTGCATCTCATACTGTATTTTGTATTCTCGATTGATATATCTTGAACAATTAATATTATTATTGTATCATATCATATCATCTTTTCATTTGCTTATGTATATTACTAATATAATTATATAATCTGAAATTTTAACTTTTGAATGTAGTATTTTTCATTAGTACAAATCTATAAATCAAATGTTTTTTTTAACTTTATTCTCTTTCATACACATTTATTTACTCTTATATCATTACTTTTCAACTAAGTACTTTATTAATTACATATCAATACATATTATATTTCTACTTTATATTATAAAACTTACAAAAATCACTTTTTTAATGCATAATTTAAAGGGATAGAGGGGTGCAAGATTATGCTATCCTACATGGGCCTGAGAGTGAGATAAACTTACCAAAATGTATTTTTTATTAGAACCAAAGTGATACAAAGCCTTCTACTTTTTTATTGCAACCATTTTTCTCTCACAAAATCTTCACTATTTTGAAAAGACAATGCTCCCCCAATTGGATTTGATATTTACTCAGATTGAATTGAGTTGGATTGAATGAGAAATTAATAGAGTATTTAAATGTGTAACTACCATTGTGAAAAAATGAAGGAGAATTTCAAAAAAGTGTTTATCCGGCATTGAAAAATGATTATAAAAAAAAACAAATGATGAAGTAGATATATCAATTTGAACCCACTACTGACCAAAATGCATTACAGTATCTTTTTTGAGAACTGAACTGATGCAGTCATCTTACTTTCACTCGTTTTAATTAGAAGATGTGCATTTTCTTTTTGAGAACTAATTAAATTGATACTACAAATGAGGCCGTTCTGCCCTTTGATTGCAACAATCTTTCTTTCAAGTGATCTAATATACAATTTCTTAGCTCATTATTTGAAGAAGAGGAGAAAGGGTGGGGTGGGGAATGCCACCCTCAGATGCGGGTAAATGCTTATTAACAAACACATTCCTCATGTCGTCGTGCGAGCGCACCACTATTTGCTCAAGGGTATGTTTTTTCTAAAGCGATTTTATCTGTTTGACTTCGTTTTCCCTCTTTTCGATTTACATTTGAATACATATGTAGTATATTTCAACAAAGCTCTATTTAATTTGGTCAATAGTCCACTCGTTTGAACATCAAGCTAATGAAGTATAAAAATCCAAACGACACACTGAATTTAGTCTACAAGAAGACCCAACCGAAAAACTATCAAGTCAAAGATATTATAAAAATTTTCACCATCCGGAAAAATTGACCGGCACAGTAGTTTTTTGAATTTTTATGATTATAAAAATCTTACCAAACATAGGCATCACCTTGAACACCTAAAAGTTACTAAGAAAATGTTTTGTTTTTTTTGATCTTTTTACATAAAATCAAATATAGGAGTATTCCTCATTCTCATCAAGTGTCCTATTGAAAGTGTCATTCTTTCATTTTTTTTAAAACAAAATATTACCTGTCCCAAAACTATGTATGCACATTTGCACATGCAGTTTATTTGTAAGAATTGAAATGTTGTGAAATTTATTTGTTTTTCGTTGATATTTTACTGGTGTCGTAAAACTAAGTAGTACTCCCAATCCCTCCATTCCAAAGAAATTGCACACTTGCACTACTTACTTTGTAGATTTACAAAGTAAGTACTGCAACTTTTTTATGACTAATAAAGTAAAATCGACTATTTTTGGAAATTTTAATTTTAAATTGATTTCACTCTTAACAAATGTCTTACAAATACTGCTTGATTTTTTGAAGTTTAAAAACACCAAATTTCCCCCTTTTTAAATCAATAAATATATATATTATGATATTAAAAAATATTGCAAGATAAATATTTAAAAAAAAAATAACAAATATAAAAATGAATTATCTTCAAAAATATTTTTAGTCTAAATAAATCACCACAAAGGAAATAAGGAATTAATAATTATTGAAATTTGAAAAATATTACTCACTCTGTCATTTTGAAAGAGTTGGGAGATTTGTTAGAAAACAATTAAAGAATAATGTATTTATTATAATATTGTAAATAAAACATGCACGTTGTTTATTATATATTATGACTAAACTAAATTAGTTAAATCACAAACTAAAATTAGAGCATATTCATTTTTCCCTTTTCTTTTATGATATTGTTTTATGGACGTATACTGTTTCGTACATGCATAATGTAAATGTTCAAAGTCACCTTATATCAATACATACGGTCCAATTACAAATTATACAATTATCTTTTCAACATGTGTATTAATAAATATATACATAAATACTCCATATATATTATATATATATACACATGATGTGATGTATGTGATTTATTCGTAACCCAACAAAAATTTGGGTCTCTAATCTTTTTATATATTACTTCTTCCTTCCGTTCCAAAATAAATTTTATACTTTTTGGATAAGTAATTTAATACTTTTTGGATAAGTAATTTAAGAAAACTATTATTTTTTTACTTTTTAACTAAAATGTAATAGTTAAAAATATTTATAGTGAAAAGCAAAGTTGTTTTGAATAAATTTAAAAAGTAGAATAAATTAAAATAAATTAAATTATAGTATTTTAATATAAATAAAATAAAATAATTATTTATTTTTTTGGGGTGTGTCAACTATTTTTTATTTATAGTATGAATTTTCATAGAATATGGAGCATTAACAATAAATACAAACATAAAAACGTATATGAAATACATTTGCTTATAAAAAATAGTTAAAATTTATTTTTATTATTTTTATCTTTTATTTACATAACTAAAAGTTCTTAAATGTCTTTTTAATGAAAAAGTATAAAAGTTCTTAAATGTCTTTTTAATAAAAAAGCATAAATAATTATTTTTTAAAATTGAATAGGATCATTCTTAGAAGAATCTCAATGATTGTGAAATGACAAGGTCCATTGCCATTTTTTGGCAAAAAACAATTCAACAACTTTTTTTTAATTATAAAATTGATATAATTACATACCAAAAAACAACATACTATTATTTAATTTAATAAAATGATTCTTGCTATATTTAAATTATTGGGGTACAATTTAACAAATAGCAATTGACACTTGTTATTTTTTGACAAAATAGAAGATGACCATTGCCATTTTAGCAAAACCATTGAGGTTGCTCTTAGACAAATGAGCAGTAAAATCAATCTTTGATTATTTTTGAAAATTTTAATTTTAAATTGATTTTACCCTTCACAAATGTCTTACAAATACTCTGTTTGATTTTTTTGAAGTTTAAAAACACCAAAATTCCCCCTTCCTAACCAATGCAAATGACCAGACTACCCTTCTCTCACGCAAAAACACATTCGCTGTTCCTCTTCCTGTATTCCATCACCATACCCTTTTTGGTCAATTCACAACTCGAGAGAGCCACCTTACTAAGCTTAAAAAATAATTGGGGCAATCCCCCACCCCTCCGAAGCTGGAACACCACAGTCCCGCTCTGTCAATGGCCTGGGATTCGATGCTCCGGAGGCGGCTCCGTCACCGGAATTATCCTCAACAACTTCAATATCAGCGGCTTCATCCCGGACGCCTTATCCACCTTCGAGAATCTGACGGTCCTCGACCTCGGCTTCAATTATTTCATGGGGACTTTCCCATCCGCCGTCACCAACTGCTCGAAGCTCCGGTACCTGGACCTCTCTCAGAACTACTTCGTGGGGACAATTCCGGCGAACATCGACCGCCTCAAATCGCTCCGGTTCATCGATCTCGGCGCGAACAACTTCAGCGGCAACGTTCCCCCTTCGATCGGGAACTTGACAGATCTGCGAACCCTAAACCTGTACCAGAATTTGTTGAACGGCAGTTATCCGATTGAGATCTCCAATCTCACGAATCTCGAGAGCACGTGGCTGTCGTACAACGATTTTGCGCCGGCGCGTCTGTGGCCGGAGTTCGGGAGGCTGAGGAATTTAAAAACATTTTGGATGACGGAAGCGAACGCGATCGGAGAAATTCCCGATAGCTTCGCGAATTTGTCGAGCCTCGAGTCTCTGGATTTATCTCAAAACAGAATGGAAGGTCCGATTCCCGAAGGCTTGTTCCGGTTGAGGAATTTGAGCTCGGTTTACTTTTATGCAAATCGATTTTCCGGAACGATCCCTAGGGTAATCGAGTCGTCGGATTTGGTAACTATCGATCTATCCATGAACAACCTGACCGGTGAAATCCCGGAAGAAATCGGGAATCTGGAAAAATTGGAGGTTTTGCATCTCTTCAACAACAATTTATTTGGGAATTTGCCAACGAGACTCGGGTTGATGCCGAGTTTGAAATATTTTCGTGTTTTCACTAATAATTTGAGTGGAACATTGCCTCCCGGAATGGGGAATCACTCGAAGCTCGTAGCGATCGAAGTATGTGAGAATCGTTTCGTCGGAACCTTGCCAGAGCATCTCTGTTCCGGTGGTGTTTTGATTGGTGTGGTTGCTTTCAAGAACAATTTGACCGGCGGAATTCCAAAATCGCTCGAGAACTGTCAGACGTTACGCACTGTGATGGTTTATGGTAACAACTTATCGGGCGAGTTCCCATCAGGGATTTGGTCGATACGAGAAATGATTAGTGTGATGATAAGTGACAACAAGTTCAAGGGAAAGCTTCCGAGTAGACTCGGGCCGAACGTAACTCGATTGGAGATTAGTAACAACGAGTTTTCAGGCGAAATTCCCAAGGAGGTTTCGACTTGGGTGAATCTAGTTGTGTTCTTGGCAGGCAACAATAGTTTATCAGGGTCAATCCCGGAAGAGTTGACCGAGCTTCGGCAGCTTACGACTTTGGTTCTCGATGGGAATTCACTTTCCGGGATAATACCGTCTAAGATATCATCATGGATGTCTCTAACCAAACTGAGTCTTGCCAGGAATGAATTGTCGGGTCCGATTCCATCGGCCCTCGGCTCGTTGCCGGTCCTTCTTGATTTGGACCTGTCGTCTAATCAGCTTTCCGGTGATATTCCACCTCAGTTAGGACAACTGAGGTTTACGTTTCTTAATCTTTCTTCGAATCGACTGACGGGGAGAATTCCTGATGAGTTGGATAACATGGCTTACGACAAAAGTTTTACGAACAACCCGGATCTTTGTGCTGTCAGAAAAGTCTCCAATCTTTCAGTGTGTGATGCCGAAAATCGAAATCCAAAGAAAGTATCCACAAGAAAGCGTGTTGTGATCATTCTAATTTCTGCGCTGGCTCTCTTATTACTCGGTGTATGGGTGTCATGGTGTTTGATCAAGTGCTACAAGAGAAGGGAGATAGTCGATAAATTTGACACTCGCCGGCCGGCAAATATAAGGTCGCAGCAATGGGAACTGGCGGCGTTTGGAGACAAATAAAAGTTGCCGTCAATCCAAGGTGGCATGGAATTGTATACTCTCTCTCCTTGTTTAATAATATCAGATTTATATTTACGTTCAAGAATAAATTCATGTTTATGTTCCTAAGAGCATCTCCAATCGAATACCTAAACATAAGTACAAATTATTGACATGTCATTAGACACATCACATATTATTTGTACCTTGACAATTTATATCTCACAATCACAATGGTTTGAGGTACAATTATTCACTTTTATTCATGTAGGACACACAAACTAAGACACAAAACTAATTTGTACCTAGTATCTAATATTTGATACTCAAAATTCTCTCTCCTAAATTGTACCTTTCTCACCATTAGTGTACCTAGGTATAAATATGTGCCATTTAGGAATTGTACCTAGCAATGGGGATGCTCTAAGAGCATCCTCAATGGTAGGTACAAATCTTATGTGGCCAAAATTTGTACCTAGGTATACCATTGGAGAAGGAGGTACAAATTAGAAAAGAGAAAATTGAGTATCTAATATTGGATACTAGGTACAAATTTGTTTTGTGTCTTATACTATGGGTCCCACATGCATAAAAAGTGAAAAATTGTACCTCAAACCATTGGGATGGTGAGGTACAAATTGATAGGTATAATTATTTTATGATGTGTCAACTAAATTGTACCTCAACATGAGGTACACCATTGGAAATGCTCTAGATTAAACAAACATTTTGATAAACTAACTTATGTTAATTGTTAACCAATAGATTTAATATCAAGCATATTTTAGATTAAAAGAAAATTGGTTTCTATAATTATAAAAAAACTACCAATGATTTGCATGATTACCAATGAAGCTACCAATGATTTGCATGATTACCAATGAAGCGTATCATCCGCAACACGTTTTTACATTGAATGTCCTCGGCAACGGCAACAAAAGACTACTTTGAATGTTATAAAAATACACTAATGTCAATATAGTGAATGTCCCATTTCCCATTTTCTGAATGTCATAAAAATACATTGATGTCAACATGGTGAATGTCCCATTTCAACAATGTCATAAAAACATTCTCCTAATGGGAAGAACAAAACTAGCATTTCACACACCTTCATTGGTTGTTCAGTGATGTGAGAAAGACGAAACCTTTGTCTAAATGTAAGGGACACTTCTTGCAAAATAGCGTTTATAAATATCACGGGGTCTGAGAAATCTTTTTTTTTTTAATTAATCTTGTTTTGTTTGTTCAAGGATTGGAACAATGCTTGTGATGAGACGTATCAGAAGTATAGGGCATTGATCATAGGTTCGGCTGCACCATCGTCGTCAATTCCACCGCTGTTTCTGCGCTCGACCTCGAGAAATGCACGAAATTCTGCAAGCGAATCGGCCAGCAATGTGAGCGGCGATCGGATTTGATTCCGACATCGTCTCTCTCGGCCAGCGGCATCTGCACTCGATCTGGGTAGACGAGGCGATTATTCGGGGGTCGTTGGTTGCGGCAGAAGGCGGCAGCTTGTCCAAAGAGATGAATACAGGGACGGGGGCAAAATTTTCTCGGGTAAGGTAGGTGGGATGGAGTAGGGTAAGATTAATTGAAAGGTAGTTTCGTTAATTCAAGTATATTTTTAAGGGCTAAATACACTTTGCCACCCTAGGATATGTGGTTTTTACACTTTGCAATTTGGTCGAAAAAGTTTTACCGATCAGTACCACATGATAAGGCATATTACAATTTAGTACCTACGAGTTGCCGGATCGGAATATGCCTTGGAATATTCCGTTTTAGAGGGTATTTTGGTAAATTTTAAACAGAAAAAAGCTGATTACAATTTTACCCTCATTCAATTATTCGTATTTATTTTTTATTTTTTTTATTCCCCTTTCTCTTCATCTTCTTCTTCCTTTAAACACAATTAAATAAATAAAAATAAAAACAAAAATAAAAACAATTTGAACAGCTTAACTTTTGTTAATTACAAAAAATCTATATTGTAATTAAGATGGGCATGGCCGACAACAGCAGCCAAAGGGAAGAATTGCCTTCCGTACGGAGTGGCGATAACAATTTCGTCCTCCTTTTTTTATTCTGCCACGCCAACGGCGCCGTTGCTGGAATCAAGAGTTACCGCTGCTTCCACTCTAGCCCACTACTTTTTTGCTTGCAATATCTTCTGGGCCTCAGAGAATGGGCGAAAACAAGAAGCTATCAACAACTGCATATAAAAGATGGGAAAAAGCCGCCATTGCTAGGATTTCGTTAGTTACTGATGCTGCCCAACATTTGGAAAAAGTGAACACTGATAAAGAGAGTGAAAATTTTCAGAAATAGGTAGATGGATGAATTACAGAAAATTTGTAAAACCTCTCGATCGGAGAAGCCTCGACGCCTCGACGCATGGGGCAGCCTCGACGCCCTCATCGGCCACCTCCGGGCCGCCTACGAGGAAAACGGCGGCAACCCCGAGGCCAACATGTTCGGGGCCCGCGCCGTCGCAGGCTATACCTCCGGGAGGTTCGCGACTCCCAGGCAAAGGCCAGAGGGATCTTGGCGTTACCTCTCGACGGCGACGACGTGCGGTGCGAAGCATTCGGGCCATGGAGATCCTCCTTCGCCGAAAAGTACGGCCCGTCTTCTCCATCCAAGAATATCTTCGCGAAAATTGAAGACTGGTATTTGAGAATTGTGAATTAGGGTTCTTATTAGTAGATGAAATTAGATAATTGTGAATTAGGGTTCTTATTAGTAGATGAAATTGGATATACGAATTGAGAGTTTTGAAGTTTAGGATTTTTCCATTTCCAGAAATGAACAGTTTCAAATCATGTTCTTGAAGATTGGGGATTTTGTTCTTGAAGATGGGAGATTTTTTAATCGGCTTGAATAATGTGTAATGAATATTTGGATTCAATTCATTTTTAATTAATATTGTGTAAATACTAAAATAACCTTCTCTTTTATTATTAATTGTATTCTCACATACTTAGCGGGAGCGTGCCTGCCAAATTCCCGTAATATTCATTTGAATAATATTTTTCGGCAGCCGGCAAGTAGTAAATTGTAATATGCCTTATCCTGTGGTACTAATCGGTGTATTTAGCCCTATTTTTAATTCTAAAAGCCTAAAAATTGTGCAATGGAACAAATTAATTAAAACTACTCTTAATTGACAAAAAAAAAGCCAAAATTGATCCTAAATGCCATAAAATTAATTAGTATAAGAATTATTCTACTTATCAATTACAAATTTAATTTTTATTAGGGTAGCGCTATTCGCACTCCCAAAAACTCTAAGTACACCAACCTCTTAATATTTACAATTATGCCATTAAATTAAATGTTTAATTTACCCTTATTAACTTAATACTTGTATCTACCTCCAATACACCCCCTAATTCTACCGCAACTCTATTCTTTCATTTTTCTCTTAGTTCTCATATCAAATAATTTTCTTTTTGCATATCGTTGAAGAGTGGAAGGAGATTTATAGCAAACAATTACTTTTATATAGAAAACAGTTAGAAAATAATCGTCTTGATTTTAATAGTGCCACCATAAATATTTAATGTATATTTTATAATGAAGCGAGACTTCCAATTATATTTGAAATATTTAAGACATTTTTTGGGATGCATTTTTATGTAATGTTTTTAAATATATTGTAGTTATTTTGTATCTCTATTGGTGTAGTTGGTTTATATTATCTCTTTGCAAGAAAGATAATCAGACTATTTCGTGTGTAGTTTATGTTATGTGGCAGCCTGTAGCTAGTTGATACAATAGATCGTCTCTTTCTCACCTAAAAGGACTCGCTTAATGCTATGAAACTCCTCTCAACTCATGCATACATTATAGTAATAGTAGAGATAAAATTTTGATGAATTGAGTTGTTCGATCCAATCTGGAAATGAGTTTTAAAAGAGGCTAAGAAAGCAAAAGATTGCATATAGTTAAACCAACGTAATGTAGCTTATATTTTTAAGTTAATGAAAGAGTATTAATAAAGGTGTATTAATAAGGATGTATTTCAATTTTTATAGTAAGGGTAAAATAGATATAATGAGTGGTGTATTAAGTAAAACTAATGAAATACATATATTTTAAAAGGGTGAATTTAGCAGGGTGGTGTACTTGGAGTTTTTAGAGGTGCGAATAGAGCTACCCTTTTTATTAACTAAAATTCCTTCTATATATAAAATCATTATAATATTTAATATTGCGAATATAATTTTTTTTTTATAAATAAATCATTTATAGTATGTTTTTAAAATATTTTTATCAACTAAAAATTGATGTTACGTATTTATTGAATAAATTAAAATTTTATAAATATCAAAAGTGATTTAATTATTATTTTATATACATAATTTATTAAATTTAAAATTTCGGTTTTATTTTGTCTATAATTAGACCAAACCCGAATTTACTGATTTGATTCGGTTCGCATCATAATTCTTTCTATTCGGAATTTTATTATTTCGATTCTGGAATTTTATATACACATAACTATTAAGAAAAGCTTCATTTCATCCAAATGAGTCAAACCATATTCAACCCATATAAAAAACTTATTTTGGAGTCTGTACAATCGGCTATTGGAATATTAAAATATACATAAGAAATTTTGAATAATGATCCAAATGAGTAAAAGCATATTCAACCGATATAAAAAACTTATTTTGAAGTCGGTACAATCGGCTATTGAAATATTAAAATATACATAAGAATTTTTTTTTTAGGTAAAGGTCAATCACATAAAAATAAAAAGTGTATGATACAGTAAAGCGCATAGGGGATGAAACCCCACCGCATCACCGAGCTAACAGACTAGCTCTCCAGCCAACCAACTAAACATATAGCACTAAAGAATACAAGCATAATCTCCAGGTTATATGCCATACCCTCTTCAGCGCACGTGCTTGAAGAGAATCTGGAAGTCGTAACGAGCGGATCCTCTCCTGTATGATAGAAATCGCCTGAGACGCTACCACTTCAGGCGACACCGAACGAGCCTCATGAATCCTCTTGTTCCTCTCGAGCCAAATATAATAAATCAGAGTAGCGAGAAGTCCACGATACGCGCAAGATATCAAGTGTTTCCCACGCCATCGACTAGAAGCCCGTAATACAGCACTATGCCAACTACCACGTGGCCATAGAAATCCCACCTCCACCTTTAGTCTCCGCAAGCAATCCTGTGAGAAGGGGCACTCAAAGAAAAGGTGAGAGTGTGTCTCCATACTCTCCCCACCACAAAGCACACACGAGTCGTCCCCCCGACCAATCCAACGCTTATCCCTAGTCGGCAGCCGACCACGGATAGCCATCCAAAGAATAAAACAATGTCGTGGGATACGTCCTGGTCCAGTCAAAAGGGCAGCCCACGGCACCCTGGGCCCCTCCGGACGGAAAAGAGTATATGCCGACTCAGAAGTGTAGGTCCCTGATCGATGCAATGTCCATCGCACTGTATCTGTCCTCACATCTATACTCGGTAATCCAACCATAAGATCAACGAACTCCGCCGCAAAGTCTGCAGGCCACCTCCACACCCCATTAACTATGACCATACTCAACGACGCAGCCCTGGGAAGCCTCCTAAGCCACGATCCCAACTGACACACCTCCTCCAATCGACCTAGAGGATGCCACGGGTCCCTCCAAAGGTAAAACTGTGATCCATCCCCGACTCGCATTTGTATAGCTGGTAACACGGCTGGTCGTAGTTTAAGAAGCTGACGCCAACTCCAGGAGCATGCCCTCGGCATCTTATCACTCCAAAAAGAATTTCTCCTCAGTCGATTCTCCTAAATCCAACTGACCCAAACGGATTCCGGGTCCTGGCTCAGAATATCCCAGATGTGTCTGGTCATAAGAGCTCGATTCAGAGCAGTGAGATCACGGATACCCAGTCCACCCTCACTAGCAGGGCGACAAATATCAACCCATCGGACCTTGGCATACCCCTTGTTGCTTAACCCAAACCATAGAAATCTCCTCAGCCTCTTCTCAATCTCCTCGATAATCCCATGGGGGAGTATGAAAACACTGGCCCAGTAGATATGTAGTGTACCAAGAATTGATCGGATCAACTGTAATCGCCCTGCATAAGATAGAGTACGAGAGGTCCAAGAGCCCCGTCTAGAATCAATCCTCTGTAGCAGGGGGGCACAATCCCTCAGCCTCAACTGAGAGGAGATCAGAGGAACTCCCAAGTAACGTACCGGAAGGGTCCCGATCGGGAAATCAAAGACCGGCTGGAGTATCGACACATCATCCTGCGCCTGGAGGGAGAGATAAATATTACTCTTACCTACATTCGCATGTAGACCCGAGTAAGTCGAGAAAAGCTGCACTCCCCGTCTGAGTGTAGCGATAGACACAGGGTCGGCGTGACATGCAAGTAGTAGGTCATCAGCAAAACTCAACATATAGGTTTGGGTCCTCTCACATCTCCAATGATACTGGAAATCCGGCTCACCCTGAATCTGCCGCTCCAAGATTCCATGTAAGACCTCCATCACTAGAACAAAAAGAAAGGGTGACATCGGGTCCCCCTGCCTCAATCCCCGAGCACCTCTAAAGTAACCCTCAGCCGACCCATTGATGTTCACCGAGTAGGCCGGAGTAGTAAGGCACTCCATAATCCAACCGATGAACACCTGATGGAATCCCATGGTCTCCAACGTCGCCCGCACAAAGCTCCACTCAACTGTATCATAAGCCTTCATCAGATCGACTTTCAGCACACATCTAGGCGGAAGTCGTCTCTGTCCGTACCCCTGCAGTAACTCCTGAGCAAGGAGGATATTATCCCCAATGCGTCTGCCAGGGACGAAGGCCGTCTGAGACCTATCAACCAATAAAGCCATACTGGCACTCATACGATTCGAAATAATTTTCGATATCACCTTGTACAGCACATTGCAGCACGAGATGGGTCGAAAGTCCTTAGGATGCTTCGGGGCAGCAACCTTCGGAATAAGCGAAATAATCGTCGAGTTAACCTCTCTAACAAGCTTCCCGGTGCGGAAGAAATTTAAAAAAGCCGTGAGACTCTCAGATTTAATAACCGGCCAAGCTTGTTTGAAGAACGCTGAGGAGTATCCATCAGGACCCGGGGCTCTATCATCATCAAAGTCAAACAGAACGCTCTGAATCTCCGCTGCTGTCACCGGCCTGATCATGTGCTCTGCCAACTCCCCTGTCAATCTCCTAGTCACGAAAGGTCGTAAATCTCCTACCACAGGATGGGTAGAAGTGCCCAACAGACCCTGAAAGAACGACACAATCGTACTGCTAATCTGGGATGAGTCATGGACAAGCTCTCCCGTAGTCGTCTCGACCTGTAGTATGCGCGACCGAGCCCGTCGAGCCGCTATACTCCTGAAGAAAAAGGTCGTACACTGATCGCCATCTCGTAACCATGACGTCTTCTCCCTCTGGCGTAAGTAAACCTGCTCTGACTCAACTGCCCGTGCGTACAATCGGCGGCAGATGCCATCCAACTCCAGTAAAGGCTCAAAGGTGGGATCAGTCCTCAAACGCGTCTGGACGGCGAGCAAGAACTCCCTTGCCCTCGTCACATTCGCCCCAAGATGCCCTTGTCTCCTCCTCATCTGCCGGAAAACACTTTTAAGAAGCTTAAGCTTCTTAACTACTGAATACATAGGCAATCCATAAATCGGGTAGTCCCAGATTCTCCTCGTCTGAGGGATAAAGTACTCCATATCAGTAATGTGGTTATCGAAACGAAACCACGCTTTGTATCCTTGACTAGCAGTCACCGGATCCAAAAGCAGAGGCGCATGATCCGAGGTCCGGGACGGTAAAGTGTGATAGATGCTCTCAGCACGATGCACTAACCAGGAAGGGTTAGCCACCACTCTATCCAGTCGTCGCCACTTTCGGTCCCTCTCCTGCTGATTATGCCATGTATACCACGGTCCGACCGTCGGTAGAGTGACCAAATCAGCAGCCGTCAGACAAGCCTGGAACTCGTCATCTATCCCCATAGCCGCTCTACCCCCAGAGCCTCACTCTCGTCCACGATAGTGTTAAAATCTCCCAACACCACCCAATCCGTATCCTGCAGGTGCTCAGAGATAGAGAGTAGATATGCCCATAACTCCCGCCTCTCAATAACCGTATTATGGCCGTAAACGAAGGTGTAGAACTGTATGACCGTCGTCCTGAGATCAGTAACTCGGCAATGAATCCACTGATCAGACATATGAACCATTTGGACATCCACTAAACTCTGGTCCCATCCGACCCATATACGCTTACCCGGTCCGTCCGCATAATCAATAAATTGACTCCAAGAAGAAAAAACTCGGTCAGCTATATACGAAGACCTACTAGCAGTGACATGGGTCTCTAGAAGTGCCACGAGACCGAACGAGTTTTCCTGAATAAGATCCCGGACTGCTTGCTGGTGATCCGACTTATTCAGGCCTCGTACATTCCAACAGAGTGTACTACACATTAGGAACGATCGAAAGGGCTGCTGTAGGACCCTGTGTAAAAACCACCATTGTACCCGCTGTCACATCACCAGAAGCAGAATCCACCAAATCACCCAATTTATCTCCAGCATCAGTTTCATTCGGTTCGGGTCCCACATTCAAACACCCATAACCTGCCATACCCCTAATTACATTTGCTTTCCTCGGCCCGTCCCTAATTCCCAAGTATTCAATATCTCGTTCACATGGTGAGTCATTTTCAATTTCAACAGTCCCGCTAACATTTTGTACCTCTTGATTATATAAAGCATTAAAAGAGTTTGAGGATGATGAAATTTTACCCGGCTGCTCCTTTCTCATCTCTTTGTTGTCATTCTTAATGCATGGCGACTTAGACGATGATGAAATATTACCCGGCTGCTCCTTTCTCATCTCTTTGTTGTCATTCTTAATGCATGGCGACTTAGACGACGATTGAGCGTGCACCCCACGACCCTTATTTCTTGCCCCAACCAAGGTCCAGCCTATAGCTTTTGGTTTGTGAGCAACCCCATGCGCACCCAACTGAACAGCCCCGCGTTTCGGCTCGTACATGGTGATCGGTTGCGGGGGAATCGTCGGAATGGCCTGTGGACACCTCACGGTTGTATGGCCAAATGCGTCGCAACGAGTACAAGTCGGCGGCCGCCATTCATATTCAATATGAATTTTACAACTACCCTTATACTCACCGTCCTTATCCGTCGGTTTGAGAAGGATGACGTGGTCTCGAAACTTACCATCCACCTTCATCATGACGCAGACTCTTGCATAATCAAGGCGTGTCGTCGACGTAGTATATGCATCCGGATATAACGGCACCCCAACGGCACTAGCGACTGTGCTTAAACCCTCCAAATTCCAATACTCAAGCGGTAGATTACGAAACTTAACCCAAATCGGAGCCTCTTTATGTACCCTTCTCTCTAATGCCATTCCATCACTCCATCTTTGCAAGAACAGGGGTTTACCGGAAATAATCCAAGGGCCACCCTCCACCACAGTTCTTAGATCCATCTCCGATCGAAACGAAAAGAAGAAAAAACCTTTTGAATTAGCTTTAACGTCAATCAACCCTTTCCATATCGGCATTACGTAACTCCTCGTAGCTTGATATCCCATCGGCGTTCCCAGGAAGTACCCAACCAAAGTAAACTCCCATCGTTTTCTTCCATCCTGGACTGTCTTCCATGTCGGACGTACGAAAACCTCTCCGTTATTAATTTCTGGGGCAACATAATGTAACAAAACCCTCGATGGTATAATCGGTTTCGCAGCCCCTACCTTCTCAGGTTGCTGGTTTGATTGCCTACTGATGTTACCCACAAACAAATTTGCTAAGGGATTGGGAACAGGTGGGGTCGATCCAAATTGCAATAGTTTCACCTCTGTGGGTCGTTGGATTGTTTCTTTCTGTTGCTGAAAAGGAGGCTGATTAACAAGTGCAGGGGTCGAACCAGTAGCGTCGACATTCTGAGAACTGGGGGCAATTGGGTTTCGGGTCGGGTTGGTGCCAGACGACCCAATTAGTTCGGAGCCCATAGAATTCAAGCCAGTACGCGTCTCCCCCGGGTTCGATCCGCACTATCAATATTAATAAAATTCCGCGTAAATAAATTAATACCTGATTTTATTTCCCAAAATAACCGATTGTGAGAGGTTATTTCCCATGCATGCAGCCCTCTTTGCCTCCAAAAAACCGTCCACATGCATCCCACGTGGCTTTCCCATAACAGTTCCTAAATTCGTGGAGTCTTCCTCTCTTTTCTCCCCGTTGACCGCTTTTGGGTTGGTAAGTGAATCACCGAATTTGATTTCAAAAAGGATTTCAATTCACTAGGCCTGTTTGGGTCTCCACAAACAACAAATTATCCAATTTTTTTTGAGTTCCCTTCTCGATCAAAAACAACCTTCTTAGAGGAAATCCCAGAATTATCATTAATAATCCCAGCAACAATAACACCACCACCATCCTCCGCGTGATTTTGGGAATGGTCCACATGCAAATTTGAATTCACTCTAGGTTCCCTCCCTTCGACCGAATCCACAAGTTGCCGGAAATCCATCGCATCAAACTCAAGCTCCGGGTGGCGCTGTGTAATATTTCTTACCATCTCCTCCGACACGTACTGCTGCTCCATAACCGGAGTGTTGATCGGAACTCCATGTGTCATCGGCGCCAGCGAGCCGGTGGAGGTTGAGTCAACACCCAAACCCGACGAAATCTTATTGGATTCAATATTCTTCCTAGGGCGTCCTCTTCCACGTTTCACTACTTTTGTACTACTCATTGCAAATGGTATATGATATACAACATTTGGTACCTTCCGAGGAATCCACTAATAAATTAGTTAAGTTACGTTCATCCAATCTGAAGATTTTGATTACGTCAGCGACTCTTGGACGGTGAAAAAGTATCTCGATTTTTCTCGAATTGCCCAATACTTATGACGATTCTCCAAATGGTTCTCTACATAAGAAATTTTGAATAATGTTTTATAAATTGAATAAGTTTAAATTTTTAGCGGAGTCATTTTCTATGTAAGGTTTGGAAAAAATATATATAGAAAGAAAAACTTAATTATTTTATCTGTAAATCTTTGAATTTAAGTGTTTGATTTATCATTTTTGTTATGTGTTCGTTTTTCTAATTTTATTTTAGGTTTTTTTTTTTTGCTCTATTAGCATTTATATAAATTTTTGTTATATATTCTACTTTTTTAATACTTTTTACTTGTTTTTTATTTATTTTTTAAATATTTTTAATGTATCAATTTTTGTTATGTATTCTACTTTTTTTAATTTTATTTTAAGTTTATATTTTGTTATTATTCTACTTTTTTAATTGTATTTTAAGTTTATTTTCGCGCTATTAATGAACTTTTTATATTATTATATCTTTTAATTTTTGTGTTATTAAGGAACCTTTAAATCATTATATTTTTCAATTTTTGCTAATTTAATTTTGTTAATTTATTTACTATTTTTTTTTAATTTTTTACTCTTTTAATTTTGGGTTATTTATTTGTGATATTTACTGATTTTATTTTTTAGTAAAATAAAATCAACCATTTTGTTAATTTATTAACTAATTTTTTAGTCTTGATTTATTTTTTTAATATTTTTATTGTATCATTTTTTGTTATTTATTCTACTTTTTTTTTTAATTTTATTTTATGTTTATTTTTTGTTATTATTCTACTTTTTTTAATTGTATTTTAAGTTTATTTTCACGCTATTGAACCTTACATCATTATATTTTTTAATTTTGCTCTAATTTAGTTTTGTTAGTTTATTAACTAATTTTTTTCTTTACATCATTATATTTTTTTAATTTTGCGCTAATTTAGTTTTTTAATTTATTAACTACTTCTTACTCTTTTAATTTTGCATTAATTTATTTTGTGCTATTTATTGATTTTATTTTTTAGTAAAATTAAATCAACCATTTTGTTAATTTATTAACTAATTTTTTACTCTTTTAATTTTGTGTTAATTTATTTTGTGTTAATTATTGATTTTATTTTTTAGTAAAATAAAATCAGCCTTAATCTCACTCAACATGATGTTCTACTAATGAAATGTTTACATTATTTTATCTTTTAATTTTGCCCTTAACAAACATTTACATCATTATATTTTTAAATTTTGCGCTAATTTATTAACTAACATTTTACTCTTAATTTATCCCTAATTTATCTTGTGCTAAACTAAAATCACTATCCTACCTCTATTTTCTTTGCACATATCCAATCCACAATCACAATCATGCATACCTCAATCACATTTGCTCTCATCTCAATTGCACTTAGTCTTCCCTCAATCATACCTTGCTTTTAACAATAGCAACAACATTGCTTCAAGTGGTGGTAATAAGGTGTACACTAACATTCCATTCATAACCATGTGTCCTTCAAGGGGTGGTAATAACGTGAAAAACCTAAGCTATTCTTAACCATGTGTCCTTCAATATGATTAACCATGTGTCCTTCAAGGGGTGGTAATAACGTGCAAAACTTACGCTATTCTTAACCATGTGTCCTTCAAGGTTAAAATTAGTTCGGCCTTCACTAAATCATAAGCAAGGATATGTGTGTCAGTTATGCACTTGCTCATCTCTGGAATGGTGTCATACTCGTTGACAAATGTATTTAGTCATGGCCCAAACTGCTAAAATACTCGAAGTCATTGCTTCAACAACTAAATATTGGGAGTCATGGTTTAAACCAGCTATGTAATAAAAATGTTACATCCAAAATATACTAAAAAATAAATCAAAAACACTATACAAAGTATTAAAAAGGTAAAATACGTAACAAAAACTCATACTTTCAAAAAAGTGTCATCTGATATTGCTCTTTTTAGCTCATTACCTCCAAAATAGAATAAAAAATGAACTATATTCAATGTAATAAAGGCAAATATGAATGCGTCACCGAGAACCGATAGAACCGATAGAGGAAGTTGTTGCTAAAATTTGTCCAACAAAACTGATTCTTATTGCAGCTGATAGTAATAATACTTTCACAAAGATAAAAAAAATTGGATTGGAAAAAGAAAAACATAAAACTGATTTTAGTATAAAAAAAATTGGATTGGAAAAAGAAAAACATAAAACTGATTTTAGTTTAGCGCAAAAAATGATAATAATAATAATACTTTCACAAAAATCAAAAAAATTGGATTGGAAAAAGAAAAACATTGCGGGTAGCACAAAAAATAAAATTAATAATTAGAACAAAATAAAATAGCAAAATTAAAAAAAGTAAAAAGTTAGTTAATAATTTTAGTTTAGCGCAAAAAATAAAATTAATAATTAGGACAAAATAAAATAGCAAAATTAAAAAAGTAAAAAGTTAGTTAATAAATTAACAAAATAAATTAGCGCAAAATTAAATATATAAATTTAAATAAAAATATATTTTTAACACAAAAATATATTTTTAAATATATGTTTAAATATTAGCGCAAAATATAATGTTTAAATGATAAGATAAGAAAGGAGATGGCAAAAAATAAATATAAATAAACTACTTATTTTTAAGTTTTATAAAAAAAATTAAGAACTTTTATGTATCTTATAAACAATTTAGAAATTTATTTTAAAAAACTTAAGTTAAGTGAAATAGGCTCTAAACATAATAAACACACAATATTGTTATATGAATTACATACAATTTTAAAAATAAATGAAAAAAGTGGGTTATACAAATTTTGTATTCCCATGAAAATTGAAAATAAGACGTGCTAATTGGACCAACGCCAACAAATAAAGAATTACTTAATAATTGTATTTTAAGTTTAATTTCGGCTATTAAATTTTTTTTTTTACATCATTATATGTTTTTATTTTGAGAGTTCTTAACAACATTTACATTATTATATCTTTTAATTTTCCCTAATTTATTAACGAACTTTTTACTCTTTTAATTTTGGGCTAATTTATTTTGTCTTAATTATTGATTTTATTTTTTCCTAAACTAAAATCAGATTTTTTTTTATAAATGTCAATCACATAAAAAAAAAAATTAAAGAGTATGATACATCACTACGCATAGGAAATGAAAATCCTACCACATCACAGAGCTAACAAACTAGCTCTTCAACTAACCAAATTAACATATAGCACACTACACAACTTACGTGTAATCACGTGTGTTTACAAAAGAGCAACAAGACACACTGAATAATATCTCGGACTCCTGAATAATATCTCGGACAACCCTTTGGTGGTCCGGTTTATTCAGGCCTCGTACATTCTAGCAGAGTGTACTAGACATAAGAACTGATATGTAGGGCTGTTGTAGGACCCTCGTCATAGATCACCATAGTACCTGTAGTACAATCCCCCCAATCACTATCCAACTTATCTCCCAGGTTCACCGGACGATCAACTTCGAGTTCCCGGTCTGATATACTTATGGTACCAAACCCTGTTGTACCAATGACTACCCGAGGCGACTCCACAACAATCTCAGTACTCGACTTCCCCCCAACCAAATCCTCCTGATCTTCCAATATCATAAGAGTCCCAAACGAGTTTGAGGTGGTACATGTGGTCGGCCGGTTAGCTAGGGATGATGGCCTGATCCCTATTAACACCCGTGTGTTCTTCTTTGCCCAAAATGCCTTTTGCGCTGACCCTCTCTGCCTCTTGCTGGATCGTACCCGATTTCCGACTAACAGGTAATCTCTCATTCGGTTGGGAGGGTTGAGAATTGCCGGTTATTCCCCGTTTATTCCTCCCCACAGTGGTCCAGCCTATCTCCTTCCCCGGCATACCTGCACCCCGGCCCTACTTTCTTCTCGATTCATTAGATGTGGTTGTTGTGCTTTTGAGTAATTTGGTTTAGGATCAAACCTCATAATAGGTTTACTAAGAACCTGTTTATGCTTCGTAGGGCATGCAACATTAGCATGTCCAAAGGACTCGCAAATAGTACATCTCTTAGGCCTCCATTCATACTCAATATTAACCCTACAACTGCCTTCATATCCTCCCATCTCTTGTGTCGGTTTTAACAACACAACAAAATCCCTGAACTCGGCATCAATATTCATCATAACACAAACTCTTGCGTAGTCAATACGTGCCATGTTTGAGGTGATGGCATCCGGGTAAAGAGGTGTACCGAGCGCACTAGCTACCATGCTGAGTCCAGAATTCGTCCAATATTCCATAGGTAGGTTACGGAATTTAACCCAAACAGGAACTACCCTATGAACTTGTTTCTCAAACGACATCCTTCACGCCAAAATTGGAGAAAAAGCGGTTTTCCCGCCACCAGCCACGGCCCGCTTTCAATAACAACATTCATGTCGTGCACCGTGTTAAACATGAAGATGAAAAAGCCATTAACAGTAGCTTTAGTCCCGGGATGTTATCTTGATTCCAATGTCAATCTGCTCAATGCGTCTGCCCCCACCCAACTTGTATTTTCTTTACACATATCCAATCCTCAATCACATTTGCTTTTATCTCAATCACAATTACTCTCACCTCAATCATACCTGACTTTAACAATAGCAACAACATTGCTTCAAGGGTTGGTAATAATGTGCAAAACCTACGCTATTCTTAAACATGTGTCCTTCAAGGGTCATGATTAGTCAAGCCTTCACTAAATCATAGGCAAAGATATGAATGTAAGTTATGCACATGCTTATCTCTGGATTGATGTCATACTCGTTTGATAAATTTACTTAGTCATGGCCCCCATAAATACAGGGAGTTATGGCTTCAAGCAGCTAAATATTGAGAGTCATAGCTTAAATCCATAAAAAAATGTTACATAATAAACATTGTAAAAAATATTTAAAAATTAAATCAAAAACACTATAAAAAGTATTAAAAAAGTAGAATACGTAACAAAAACTGATACCTCTAAAAAGTGTAATTTGATATTGCTCATCTTAGATCATTACCGCTAAAATGAAAGAAAAAACGATGGAGATTGATAGAAAAGTGTAATCTGATATTGCTCCTCTTAGATCGTTACCTCTAAAATGAAAAAAAAAAACAATGGATATCAATAGAAAAAAGTTGATGAAATCTGATTCTTAAAAAAGAAACCGGGAGATGGCCCTCAGATTTCTATTGATAAAAAATTAACATGCGGATAGTAATAATACTTTAATCGAAATCAATATTTCCGATTTGGATTGGAAAAAGGAGAACAACGCATTGACGAGATTAAAACTGATTTTAGTTTTGCGCAAAAAATAAAATTAATAATTAGCACAAAATAAATTAGCCCAAAATTAAAAAAATAAAAAGTTAATTAATAAATTAACAAAATAAATTAGGGCAAAATTAGAAAAGTAAAAAGTTCCTTAATAAATTAGCACAAAATAATAAAATATAATAATATAAAAGATTCGTAATAATACTTTAATCGAAATCAATATTTCCGATTTGGATTGGAAAAAGGAGAACAACGCATTGACGAGATTAAAACTGATTTTAGTTTTGCGCAAAAAATAAAATTAATAATTAGCACAAAATAAATTAGTCCAAAATTAAAAAAATAAAAAGTTAATTAATAAATTAACAAAATAAATTAGGGCAAAATTAGAAAAGTAAAAAGTTCCTTAATAAATTAGCACAAAATAATAAAATATAATAATATAAAAGATTCGTTAATAGCAAAAAATAAATTAGGGCAAAATTAAAAAAGTAAAAAATTCATTAATAAATTAGCAAAAATTATAAGATAGATATAATGACGTAAATGGTTCGTTAATAGCCGAAAATAAACTTAAAAAAACAATTAAAAAAGTAGAATACATAACAAAAAAATAAACTTAAAATAAAATAAAAATAAAAGTAGAATATATAACAAAAATTGATACATAAAAAATATCAAAAAAGTACATAAAAACACATGTAAAAAGTATTAAAAAAGTAGAATATGTGTAAGAAAAATTTATACAAAAGTTAATAGCGCAAAAAAAACTTAAAATAAAATTAGAAAATTATAACACGTAACAAAAATTGATAAATCAAACACTTAAATTCAAAGACTTAGAAATAAAATAATGAAGTTTTTCTTCCTTATATGTATATTTTTTTTTCCAATTGTTACATAGAAAGTGACTTGCTTGTATCACTAAGAACTCGAGATGACTCAAATTTAAACTTATCTAATTGATAATACAATATTACAAAATTCTTATGTATATTTTTATCGACTAAAACAAGTATTAAAAAGCAAGTAATTAAAGAGCGATTTGTAGCAAATGAGTTTTGAAAGCAAGGTTGTTCCGATTACTCTACCTAACGAACTAGAGTTGAATGAAATTCGCAAAACACTCAACTACCTAATAATCGGAATAGAGATGATGTTGTCAATTAAGGCCTCGACCAATGATCGTCTCCACTTATCACGGTACATGTTGGGGTAGATGTTGGGGTTGTGTACTTAATGTCATTTAAGTAACGGAAACTCACGATCCATTGCCACTAATCTATTTAATTAAATAAACAATTATTTGCATTTAATTATTTATAATTAAATATATGCAAATAATAGTCCTGGATTCTATAGTTAGTATGGTGTGTAGGGCCCACACAGAAGATCATACTATCGGTTACTCGTATTTAATCGAACAGTTGCTCACGATCTAGATGGACACGGACCAATCCATCGGTATAGTCGTTGTGTGAGAGAAAAAATGACATGTCTTGATTATTTTATCACACTTGTACACTTGGTGTATTGAGCGGATCGTTTGAGATTTATCGATTAGGATTGACGGCGATAATTGATTTAAGTCTCAGTGTATTTTATTCTTAATCCCGATACTATTGCGTATTGCGGGTGTGTATATTTAATATAAGTGACTTTGATTTTCCAAAGTAATTGACCGGTTTAATCATTGGGTCAATTACCGGTTAAGTTGGGTCGCTATATTTTATATATGACATGCCGTGAATACTTGACGGGAAAGTGTATCCCGTAAGGGTTGATAATATCCCCGAGATGAGTTCATAAGGAATTATTATGTAAACCCTTCAGGTGGATTTGTTCCGCATAATAATTAAGGATGAATGATACTAGTCTCGGATATAAGAGATGAATAAATTAATTAGCAATAAATTAATTTTATTCATGGATATTTATATCTTAAATCCACGTAATAAATAATACTACCGGAGAAATATTATTTGATATAATATGGTTTAATATTGGGAGTGCAATTAATTTATATAGTGGAAAATAAATTAATTAATAATAGTAAGGATTAATAGATTTGGGCTTGAGCTCAATTTAATCACTATTATTGGAAGCTCAATATTCCACCTCCTTAAGATCCCATACGTAGCCTATAAAAGCACGGTCTTCTCTATTCTCATAACTTGAAGATCACAATTCTAGAGAGAGAAAGTAGAGAAGGAGATCCATAGAGTTCGGAAGATCGTCGCCCACCCGACGTTCGAGTTAGTGCAAGGAATACGTGGGAAGATCTCAAGGTCATCATAAGATCTCGTTTCTCCGCACAACGAATCGAAAGGTGAATTAAATTTCCGCAATTTAATTCAAGTTTATTGAATCAATTATCGAAAAACAAGATCCAAGGATCGAACCCCGGATTAGAGGACGAACGCGTGGTGGCGATCTAGGATCGCCGGACCACGGCGATCGCCCCTAAGGTTTCGAAGGGGCGATAGGGATCGACCCTCGGCTGGGCCGAGGGCATGCGATCGATCGCATGGATCGATCGCGGAGGGTGCGGGCTGGTGCCGCCCCTCCCCACCGTGAAGGTGGGCCCCCTCCAGGCGGCGGCGAGTCACCGGACTCGCCGCGGGGGCTGCTGGGCAGCCCCACCCCGACCGATCGAATGATGCGATCGATGATCGCATGGAGCCCCGCTCGCGGGGGCTCGGCTGGGGCAGCGGCGTGCCTTCGGGTGCGTCGTGTCCTCGGTCGTGCTCCGGCGCGTGCGGTGGTGTTCGCGTGATCTCCGGCGAAGGGTTTTTTGATCGGGTTATTGTTTCCGCAAATTTTAATAGCCCGGGATATCGAATTCCAACAGTACACACGAGAGCTTCACCCCTCGAGGTTCTTTACTCGGCGTGCCGGTATCTCTAGCTTCGACATCACACAATCAAGTGATCAACCATATGGTCCACTAGTGATATACACGGGGGTTGTTCAACACGAGACCACACAAATCGAGAGGTGTAATTATTCAATTAATAGAAATCGAGCTACTTAAGAAATCAACTCTAATTCAAGTAGCCATTTCATCAAACACCCTTATAAAAGGTTTAGCTAGCCATGATCAAGCACTCAATCCAATAATCCGTAGACGAATAATCAATAATCGAGAAAAGACGAAAAAAATCTCGCCACGGGAATCGAGGAATCGATGGATGAAGACGAGAATCGAACCAAGCTTCGGGACCGAGCTTCAACTTGTCACACGAAGAAACTAATTCAATGAAAACGTCGGGATGAGATGAACAACGTTCGTGAATGAGATTTTGTCGAATTCCAAACGTATGAAAAATAGATCTAGAATTTGTTTTGGATCAAAATGAAGAACAACTATAAAAATGGAAAACTTGGAGAGAAAGCTAGAAATGGATTATGAAATGTTGTGGAATGAAAGGTTATTATTGTAAGCAATGTAACCAAATGAATTATTGTAAGTCTCAACGATTTAGTGAATTTCTCATTCTTTCCATGATTTTTCTCGTATTTTAGAAATCTACGTATAATTTGTGTGTTCGTTCTTTTCGTATATCTTTTTCTATTGTGGTATCAGAGCATTGTAAAAAAAGTGGTATCAGAGTATCGTAAAAAACATTACAATAATCATTTTGTATATGTGTTGTCCATATGAGATTGAGGCCATGTTGGTGTATTAGCCGAACTATAAACCCAAATCGGATGCACCATTCGAAGTGCCTATGTCGAAACAACCAGAGCTACATAAATTTTTGGGTTAGAATTATATTTGGTCCACTCGAGATTGTCCATTTACTTAAACGTTCTTTAACCTTTTTTTTTTTTTTTTATCAAATTGGTCTTTTGGCTACTGTTTCAGGCGAAAATGGCAAGAGTTTCGCACGTGAGTTCGCCCTGTCCGGAAAGCTGACTCAACCTTGGTCATTTATAGGGGAAATGATAGCCTAAACAACTAGGCTACATTAGCTGATAAAAAGTATTTGTAATATTAGTTTATATACGTTATAAGTTGTAGTATAAATTATGAATTACACAATTAATTAACAATTATCATATAAATAAAAATAATTAATAAAAATAAATAATAGTAGTAGGTAACAATCACATAATAAATTATTTTTTTGATTATCAAAAAAATCAAAATAAAATAAAATTTATTTAATTTACTATATACTGAATGTATTAAATAATTATACATATTATTATTTTTTTTGATGTGTCAACTTAATATGCATATTTTAAAAAATAAATATATATTTTCTAAAATTAAAAATATATTTTATTTTTTAATTTTTAGTAGTAAAAATGTATTTTTATGTAAGTTCTAAATATATTTTAATTTTTTAATTTTTAGTAGTAAAAATATAATTTTATTTAAAAATGTAAAATAATATTTATTTATAAGAATTTACATATTAAGTCACACATCAAAAAATGATAGTGTTCATAATTATTTAATACATTGGCTATATTAAGTAAATTAAATAAATTAATTTTTTATGCTTAATAAGCGAAATAATTTATTACGTGATTGTTATTTACTAATTTTATTTATGTTTTATTGATTATTTTTAACATAAATAATTATTTTTATTTATTTAATAATTTTTAATTAATTATGTAATTCATAATTTATACTACAACTTATAATGTACATATACAATAATATTACATTTTTTTTCAATTAGCTAATGTGACCTCATGGTTTAAGGTCTTTAGGCTATCATTTTTTTACTTAATTACCGGGGTTTTAATCCTGTCCTAACCTAAAAATTTTGCCTCATTGCATTTGTTCTTAATGATGTGACATTTTTGTGTTTTGCGAAACTCGTGCCATTAGAGCATGTGCATTGGTCATTTTTAAAAAGGACCGGGTGTCCATTGTTGCTTACATGGACATTCTTAATGAGCATTGACAGTTGTGATTTGGAAAGGGGTGGGAAATGCCGGTTTTTTCCATGGTACTTAAGAGCATCTCCAATGATAGTTTCAACTTTTGGGTGAGGAGTAGACCACCTATGTGCCAACTCATACTTTTTTTTACTTCTACCTAAAAAAACTTCTACCTCGTCCAATGGTTCTAAAGTCTCACCACTAACTTATTTTTTTTTATTTAATATTTATAGAAATAATCAAGGATATACTGATTTTAAAATTTTAACTACAGTATTTCAAAATTTTCATTTTTAATTAAATTTTATATAAAATAAAAAATAATTTCTAACGCTAAAAATTTAACTATTTCAAATTCTTATTTTTAATTAATTTTTATATAAATAATTTTTAACCCAAAAAATTTAACTGTTTAAAATTTTTTATTTTGTATTAATTTTTATATAAAATAGAATAATTCGTTAAAATACAGAATATAAGTTAAAATTTAATCTATTTCAATATTCTTAATTTTAAATAATTTTTATATATTCAAAATTCTTATTTTTAATTAATTTTTATATAAATAATTTTTAAGCTAAAAATTTAACTATTTGATTTTTTTTATTTTGTATTAATTTTTATATAAAATAGAATAATTCGTTAAAATAAAAAATAAGTTAAAATTTAATCTATTTCAAAATTCTTAATTTTAAATAATTTTTATATAAAATAAATAATAATCCGTTACTTAAAAATTACAATGACAGTATTAATTTTGTTAATTAATAATACTAAATAATAATAATAAATTAATAATGGTAAATAATAATAATAAAATAATAATATAATTACCTCTACCTGGGTAGAAGTTCTTCTACCCCAAATGTTTTAGGAACTCCTAACTTTAACACGTCATCGCATCTCCAATAGCTTCTACCGCATTTTTGGATGAGAGGTATAAATACACGTAAACTTCTACCTCTCCATTGGAGATGCTCTAATGGTGTAGTGTCTTAATCCATGTATGTTGTGACATGTGTATTTTGTAAAGAGTTAAAAATAAAATATGTGGTAAAAAAAAAAGTAATTTCCACGTGTCACAATGTTTATAGTGTTAGGGTACTAACCTAAAGTCTAAAGTTAGCATAGAATGAACCGAAAATGCCTCGTAGGATCTGACAAGGGTTGGATTAGTTGGGTAGGGGTGATAAATGTTTTTTATTTTTATGTTTATATTTTATTTTTAATTATTAAATAATTTATATAATATTAATATAATAACTAAAAAATCAATTTGTTCTTAAAATCTAATATAATAATTTTTGCTAGTTATATGTTTTACAATTTATTTATTTAAAAAATAATATAATAATTTATTTGAAATTTGTTCAAAAAAATGTAGGGTATGAATTTATGATAAAGTAATAAATGTAATATCCATTGATGTGGGATAGTTTTGTTGATTAAAGAATGGGAAGTTAAATATGATGTGGATGAGATGTAAGGATTGATAAAAATAAGGGTATTCATTGATTGAACATGATCTTACATTCACTCAACGAGCATCAATCCACGAATCTGCCCTTCCAAGAATGATGAAAAAGAAGTATTGAAATCTAGAGTACTCAATTTGTGTATATCGAATTTCCAATTTGTTTATTTACTAGTCCACTTGCCCGTGCGTTGCACTGAGATCTTCGAAGGAATTGTTTTTACCGTGTGTTTGTCATCATGTTTATATAACTTATTTTTTCATGTAACTCATATTAATATATACGATAAATTTGTTTAACACGTCACAAAATAGATAAAGAAATTAAAATAATAGTATAACTTATTTTTAATGTAACTCATATTAATATATACGTTAAACTTGTTTAACACATCACAAAATAGATAAAGAAAATAAAAGTATTTTATTAAAAAAATAAAATTATTTTATATTATAAGTAAATAATTATGATTAATTAAAATCATCACTTATTTTGTATGATAATCAACTTATAAATTTTGAAAGACCCCCTTGTTTACTTACATTTGTGGTTTTGTTCGTGAGATTACCGTTCTTGTCGCAGAGAAGAAGCTTCAAACCTTTCATATTGGTTACTCTAGAAAGCGCAATGTACAATTGACCATGCGTAAATACCGGTCTTTTCAGAAACACACCAACGTTTGTCAACGACTGACCTTAACTCTTATTAATCGTCATGTCATACGATATCATAATCGGAAATTGTTTTCGTTGGAATGCAAACGGCAATTTTGTGTCATAAGGAGTTATAGGAATTTTAGGAATTAAAACATGATCCCCATAATTGCTTTCTTCTAATATTTTTGCCTCGATGACATGACTACCAAGCTTTGTTATAATCAATCGCGTACCATTGCACAATCCGTTTGTGGCATCAATATTCCGCAATAGCATTATCGGGATACCGACCTGATAAATACAAAATATATTACAACTAATATTGATTTATGTAAGAACCATACTTCAAATATATAATACGTATGTATATTGGAAAATTAAAAAATATATATATACCAACCTTCAATTTAAATTCATGATTTGGCAATCCCGAACACTTGATGGTATTTAAGAACTCAACGGAATGCATCTGCTCAAACATGCTCACGCCATGGTCGTTCTGGGCAATAGTATCAGAACTCAAGTAAATCTTTTCATCCGTATTATGCATGGATACCATGTACTCGTTTATTCTATCAACATCTTCCAATGTCGGAGCCAATATTGCTCGTCCTTCAAGGAAATTTATATCTTCGACGTGTTTATGAAAAGATGGATAGGTCGACTGAATAATGGATTCTATGTCGTAATTGGAATGAGTTATCAAAAACTCTTCCGGTATTTCTATATCTGCCTCTCTATCATTCTCAGGTCCCAAAGTACCGTCTCCAATGCAGGACAACCACTCGGAATTTTCGCGCAACATACGTGCGGCATTTCCATCGAGGGAATTTTGTAGTCTCATGTTCTTCGTGAATCGTAATACTTTGCAATCTCTCCATATCATTGAAGAATTAATAGTGACACTAACGATATCCTCTCTCCTACCTTTAGGTATAACAGGCAAAATTTGACGAAAATCTCCTCCGAATACGATGACCTTTGCTCCGAACGGCATATAGGCAGCTTCAAGTTGGTGTGCTCTCATTATATCACGTACCGTGCGATCGAGGGCTTCAAAACAATTCCTATAAAAAAATAATTATATTAAAACTTACATGACATTGTTTAATCTGTATAATATATAAAAATTTGATAATTGCACCAAAACAAAATAAAATTGAAAATAAGTGTCAATTGTTAATACCTATGCATCATAGGCGCCTCATCCCATATAATCAGTTTGGTCTTAACGATCAGTTTGGCTAGATCGCTTTGCAGGGTGATGTTGCACGTAGATGCTTCATGCAAAGTTATGGGGATAGAAAACTTTGAATGCGTTGTTATACCTCCTGGCAAAAGAAGAGATGCTATACCGCTCGAAACGACATTCAAGACAATATGGTCTTTCGATCGAACGGCTGCTGAAAACGTTTTCCAAACAAATGTCTTACCCGTACCACCATAACCGTACAGAAAATAAACCTGATTTTCGGCATTTTCTAGAGATCGAATGATTGAGTTATAAGCATTCCTTTTATCATCGTTCAACATTGCAACTAACTGTTCAAACTCCCTTCGAAGAGCATTTTTTTCGTAAGAAAGCTCAGCGGCTATTAGGCTGTTCCGTGGGAATTCAAGATTGTCGGTCGGATACGCCATGTTGTTAACATCTTTCAATGATCGACCTTCCCGCTTCATGATATCTTCAATGTATAGCGAGCACTTATTGTGAATTTCATCATCCGTTAGAGTTAATTCTTATTTGCATCAAATACAAAATGTTAAATATTTAGCCGTATAACAGAACAATATCGATATAATAGATCTTGCAATAAACTCGAAATTTGTTTCCTTAATTGATAATATGTGCGCTTCAAAAAATAATAATCATAATCTGTTGAAAGTTAGAAAAAAATACCTTGACAGTTCATCTCCTTCCGATATTTTGATAGAACGTCAACAGACATTAGATCCTTGCACTCTTCCCGTACAGTTTGTGGACTGTTTATAACATTGTTAATCATCCTAAACGAATTTATTGGACTTTTCTCGATAAGTTAACTTTATTGTCTCAACATATTTAGTATTGGTCGTCATGCAAAAACCAAACATGGTTTTGATTCGCAAAAGGCTTCGACAAAAGTTCAACGATTAAATTAAGCTGCTCTGAAAATATTATTTTTGTTGTTTTGGAATTTCATATCCAAATAGTATACAAACTGTTTTGGACTTTAGAGAAGTAGAGGTCAGCAAATTGACGAACGAAAATCGCAACATTGTTCGTGAACCCCAAAATGAATATTCTTTTATTATATCGACCTATACTTTATCACCGTCTTAAAGTTTTTGGGGATAATTTTTTTTAAAGGATCTATATTGAAATTTTATTGTACAAAGAAGATTAATGTTACAATGTGCATCCACGAATGACAATAAACAATATTCTCAAAAATTACAACTCTGCTTCTAGGATACACATTAGATTATATTTCGAAGAATAAACCTGTTTGTTTCGGCTGTCGTTCTATTTTTTATCATCCTAAACGAATCTATTGGAATATTCTCTATAAGTTAACTTTATTGTCTCAGCATATTTAGTACTGGTCGTCATGCAAAAACAGAACATGGTTTTGATTCGTAAAAGGCATCGAAAAAACTACACCGATTCAATTAAGCTGCTCTAAAAATATTATTTTTGTTATTTTGGAATTTCATATCCAAATAGTATATAAACTGATTTGCATCTACAATAAAAATACTATTTTATTTTATCAATAACTTTATTCTAGTCGTTTAGGTCATCACACCGATAAAATACAATCGTTACACGATAATTGCCTTCATGAACATTTTTTAATAATTTTTTTAATAACTTAACTATGAAAATACTTTGACGTCTCATCCTTGTAAGATATTTTGGTTTAATGTCTGCTAAGATAATATTCTTGCACTGGTTCCAAATTGATTCTGGACTGTAGAGAATTAGAGGTCAGCAAATTGACGAACGAAAATCGCAACATTGTTCGTGAACCCCAAAATGAATCTTCTTTTATTTTATCGACTTATACTTTATCACCTATACAATGTGCATCCACGAATGACAATGAACAATATTCTCAAAAATTACAACTTTGGTTCTAAGATACACGTTAGATTATATTTCGAAGAATAAACCTCTTTGTCTCGGTTGTCGTTCTATTTTTTATCATCTTAAACGAATTTATTAGAATATTCTTTATAAGTTAAATTTAATGCCTCAACATATTTAGTATTGGTCGTCATGCAAAAACCGAACATGGTTTTGATTCGCAAAAGGCTTCGACAAAACTTCAACGATTCAATTAAGCTGCTCTAATTTTTTTATTTTTTATTTTTTTTAATTTTTTTTTAATTTCAAGTCCAAATAGTATACAAAGTGCTTTAGAGTAAGATTTGCATCTATTATCAAAATACTGTTTTATTTTATCATTAACTTTATTCCAGTCGTTTTGGTCATTAGACCGAAAAATACAATCGTTACACGATCATTGTTTTCGTGAACATGTTTGAATAATTTTTTGAATAACTTAACTCTGAAAATACCATGACATCTCATCCTCCTATGATATTTTGGTTTAATGTCAGCTAATGTAATATCCTTGCAATGGTTCCAAATTTATTTTGGAATGTTTTATTTTATCAATAATTTTATTTCAGTCTTTTGAATCATTACACGCTCATTGCCTTCTTTAACATTTTTTTATTAATTTTTTTAATAACTAACTTATGAAAATACTTTGATGTCTCATCCTCATAAGATATTTGGTTTAATGTCAGTTAAGAGAATATCCTTGCACTGATTTCAAATTGATTCTGGACTGTAGAGAAGTAGAGGTCAGCAAATTGACGAACGAAAATCGCAACATTGTTCGTGAGCCCAAAATGAATATTCTTTTATTGTATCGACCTATACTTTATTACCGTCTAAAAGTTTACGGGAATAATTTTTTTTAAACGATCTATATTAAAATTCCATTGTACGAATAAAATTTATTTTACAATGTGCATCCACGAATGACAATGAACACTATTCTAAAATATTACAACTCTGGTTTTAGGATACACATTAGATTATATTTCGAACAATAAACTTCTTTTTCTCGACTGTCGTTCTATTTTTTATCATCCTAAACGAATTTATTGGAAATTTCTCCATAAGTTAACTTTATTTTCTCAACATATTTAGTATTGATTGTCATGCAAAAACCGAACATGTTTTTGATTCGCAAAAGGCTTCGACAAAACTTCAACGATTCAATTAAGTTGCTCTGAAATTATTATTTTTGTTGTTTTGGAATTTCATATCCAAATAGTATACAAACTGTTTTGGAGTAAGATTTGCATCTACAATCAAAATACTGTTTTATTTTATCAATAACTTTATTTTATTCGTTTTGGTCATTAGACCGATAAAATACAATCGTTACACGATCATTGCCTTCGTGAACATTTTTGAATAACTTAACTCTGAAAATACATTGACGTCTCATCCTTGATACGACCCAAGTTCTGTTTCAAGCTAGAACGACGACGAAGACGGTAGAACGGAGGTCGAGAGTGTGCCGAGAAGGTTCCGCGAAGTTGGGTCGAGCATTTGGCTTGGTGTCGGCCGACACCAAGACCTGTCGGACGACAACAGAGCTAAAATCCATATTCTGTGGAACACGAGGATCAACGCGAGGACCAACCAATTATGAAATAAATTATTAAGATTATTATTTTTGTGAGTTTATTAAAATTCTCTTGGGGTTCGAATTCTACCCGACTATCCAAAGAATTCAACCGACGAATCAACGAAGCGATCCACCCTTCGTTCGTGTGTCTTCCTCATCCCCGAGTTGCTGCATCGATCACGTGTTGGGGTCTAGGGTTCCGTCCTTAGATTATTTCACGAATCAGATTCAGAGGTTTTGGGACTTCCGCCGGTATCTTTCTATCTTTCCGTTCTTCGTTCTCCTTCTATCTTTCTATTCCCGACGAGGTACGTATCAATCCTCGTATAATATTTTGGTTTAATGTCAGCTAATATAATATCCCTGCACTGGTTCCAAATTGATTTTGGACTGTAGAGATGTAGATGTTCGCAAATTGACGAAAGAAAATCGCAACATTGTTCGTGAACCTAAAATTAATCTTCTTTTATTGTATCGACCTATACTTTATCACCGGCTAAAAGTTTACAGAGATAAAAATTTGTTTAAAGGATCTATATTGAAACTTCATTGTACAAAGAAGATTCATTTTACAATGTGGATCCACGAATGACAATGAACAATATTCTAAAAAATTACAACTCTGATTTTAGGATAAAGATTAGATTATATTTCGAACAATAAACCTCTTTGTCTCGGCTGTCGTTCTATTTTTTATGATCCTAAACGAATTTATTGGAAATTTCTTCATAAGTTAACTTTATTGTCTCAACATATTTAGTATTGGTTGTCATGCAAAAACCGAACATGTTTTTTATTCGCAAAAGACTTCGACAAAACTTCAACGATTCAATTAAGTTGTTATGAAAATATTATTTTTGTTGTATTGGAATTTCATATGCAAATAGTATACAAACTGTTTTGGAGTAAGTTTCGCATCTACAATCAAAATACTATTTTATTTTATCAATAAATTTATTGTCGTTGTTTTGGTCATTAGACCGATAAAATACAATCGTTACACGATCATTGCCTTCGTGAAAATTTTTGAATAATTTTTTGAATAACTTTACTCTGAAAATACCTTGACGTCTCAATCTCGTATGTTATTTTGATTTAATGTCAGCTAAGATAATATCCTTGCACTGGTTCCAAATTAATTCTGGAATGTAGAGAAGTAGATGTGAGCAAATTGACGAACGAAAATCGCAACATTGTTCGTGAACCCCAAAATAAATCTTCTTTTATTGTATCGACCTATACTTTATCACCGTTTAAAAATTTACGGGGATAACAATTTTTTTAAAGAATCTATATAGAAATTTCATTGTATAAAGAAAATTAATTTTACAATGTGAATCCACGAATGACAATGAAAAATATTCTCAAAAATTACAACTCTGATTCTAGGATACACATTAGATTATATTTCGAACAATAAACCTCTTTGTCTCGGCTGTCGTTCTATTTTTTATCATTCTAAACGAATTTATTGGAAATTTCTCCATAAGTTAACTTTATTGTCTCAACATATTTAGTATTGATTGTCATGGAAAAAACGAACATGTTTTTTATTCGCAAAAGTCTTCGATAAAACTTCAACGATTCAATTAAGTTGCTCTGAAAATATTATTTTTGTTGTTTTGGAATTTAATATCCAAATAGTATACAAACTGTTTTGGAGTAAGATTTGCATCTACAATCAAAATACTGTTTCATTTTATCAATAACTTTATTTCAGTCGTTTTGGTCATTAGACCGATAAAATACAATCGTTACACGATCATTGCCTTCGTGAACATTTTTGAATAACTTAAGTCTGAAAATAACTTGAAGTCTCATCCTCATATAATATTTTGGTTTAATGTCAGCTAAGATAATATACTTCAACTGGTTCTAAATTGATTTTGGACTGTGGAGAAGTAGATGTCCGCAAATTGATGAATAAAAATCGCAACATTGTTCGTGAACCCAAAATTAATCTTCTTTTATTGTATCGACCTATATTTTATCACCGACTAAAAATTTACGGGGATAAAAATTCGTTTAAAGGATCTATATTGAAATTTCATTGTACAAAGAAGATTCATTTTACAATGTGGATCCACGAATGACAATGAACAATATTCTAAAAAATTACAACGCTGATTCTAGGATAAAGATTAGATTATATTTCGAACAATAAACCTCTTTGTCACGGCTGTCGTTCAATTTTTTATCATCCTAAACGAATTTATTGAAATTTTCTCGATAAGTTAACTTTATTGTCTCAGCATATGTAGTATTGGTCGTCATGCAGAAACCGAACATGGTTTTGATTCGCAAAAGGCTTTGACAAAAGTTCAACGATTAAATTAAGTTGCTCTGAAAATATTATTTTTGTTGTTTTGGAATTTCATATCTAAATATTATACGAACTGTTCTGGACTGTAGAGAAGTAGAGGTCAGCAAATTGACGAACGAAAATCGCAACATTGTTCGTGAAACCCAAAATCAATTTTTTTTTTATTATTTTGACCTATACTTTATCACCTTCTAAAAATTTACGGAATTAGCAATTTTTTTAAAGGATCTATATAGAAATTCCATTGTACAAAGAAAATTCTTTTTACAATGTGGATCATCGAATGACAATGAGCTATATTCTCAAAAATTACAACTCTGATTCTAGGATACACATTAGATTATATTTCGAACAATAAACCTCTTTGTCTCGGCTGTCGTTCTATTTTTTATCATCCTAAATGAATTTATTGGAATATTCTGCATAAGTTAACTTTACTCTCTCAACATATTTAGTATTGGTTGTCATGCAAAATCGAACATGTTTTGATTCGCAAAAGGCTTTTACATAACTTATTTTACATGCAAATCATTTTAATATATACATTAAATTTTTTAACACATCACAAAATAAATAAAGAAAATAAGAGTAGTTTATATTATATGTAAATAATCATGAATAAATTAACATCATCACTTATTTTGTATAACAATGTACGTGACATTTGGATTTTTTTTGTATACTTACATTTTATTTTAAGTATTGTATAAAAATATTTAATTTTAGTATTATCTGGTGAATTATATATTTGTACAAATTTAAAAATAAAATAAAAATAAATCTGAAATATATGTGGTTTCGTGTCAATAATTTTAAAAAATAAAAAACTTATTAAAACGTACAATTATTACAAATAATTAAGGAATCTATGTACCCGGCACACCACATTTGATGATGATTTGGTGATCCTTAACTAATCACTCTTTGACAAGTGTAATTTAAGAAAAATAACATTAAAAAAATTTAAAAAACCAATCCCCAAATTTACATACAAAAATTAAAAAAACCAATCCCCAAATGTTGAGGCTACGGATTCAAAGCCCGACGACGACGCGAGGCAGAGTTGACGACCGGCCAGACAGGGTCGTGTCGTCGACCGGTGAGGCAGAGTTGATGTCCTGTTCTAAATCGGCCGACGAGGAGATCGGAACAGCGGCATTAAAATGGGGCAAGTGAGTGGGGCGATGACTGTGCTCAATTTCCCCGAAGAGACGCCGGAGGCGACGGCGTCCAGGCACGCTCGGAGGAAGGCGGCCGGATCTCGGGCGCCGAATGCGTTGGAATTGAGGTGTTCTTCTTCTGTCGGCGAGTTTCTGAGTGGAGACGAAGACTTGGCGGACGGTGGAGCCGAGGCAGAGATCACTCTCCGGCTGCAGGGGGCCTCCGACTCGTGATAATCCTCACACGCACCACCTCGTCGGCCGGTTTAGAATTGGCCGACGACTCTACCTCGCCGGCAGCTTTGATTTCTTAACCACAAATTGGGGATTTCAGAAGATTTTAATTAATTTTTATTTTATCTTTTATTACTATGAATGAAGCGAGAGTTAAGAATATTAACAATCTTTAATTTTTTTTAATTACCACTTGTCATATAATTATTGGTTAATTGGTTAAGGGATCACCACGTCATCAATGTACCGGGTACAAAGAATAATTCCTCCACATGCAAACACAAAATGTAGATTACAAATACAAATAATTAGTGAATTTCATAATAATAGTTGCAATAAAATATACTATAATTTTCATTATATTAACTACATATGAAATACCAACAATAAATGAGTCGAACTAACAATTTTACTCTTAAGAAGTTAACAATTTGATGCACTTAGTTGATCATTTCTCCACAAAATATCTCAACTATCCCCTCGGCTATTTGCATCACCACAATTAATCAAATAATGGCAGACGGATCAAAGAAGGCAACAAAGCATTCTCACGTATTAATTCTCAGCCACCCATTCTCCTCTTCCCCAATGACATTAACTTAATTGCCTTCTACAAATCATTTCCTGTACTCAAATCAATCTGCCGGTTTACTCAACATATTCAGATGCGAAGAAAACTGTCGACGTCAACCCAAACTGGAGCAAGTTAGGGCTACTCTCTTCTAGGCGCGATGCGCATATATGGACGCCGCCTCCTCATATTAAAAGGGCCTCGAAATAACACATAACAAAAAGAAAAAAAATCAATATGATTTAATAAAATTAATAATAATCTAAATCAACATAGATAATTTAACAATCTTAAAACTGATACCTCATCAATCAAGAATTTCGGATTGTTCAATGTAAGTTTCCCAACCCCTTGCCTGAACCAAGAATTTCGGATTGTTCAATGTAAGTTTCCCTTGCCTGAGTTTAATCCACTGCAATTTGCATATCTCCATAAAATTATATGAGAACATATCACATTATGTAATCTATATATCAATTGTTAGTAGTTCATAGAAACGTGGAGAATTTTTTGTGATTAACCTTTTGATACTCTGCTTATATGGGTGGAGTGATCGTCTTTTACACCAAACATCCACAAGCACATGATAAGTTTACTATTGTGTATAGTTATTGATATTCCAAAAGAAAAACCAACACATGTTAGAATATAAATCGAAAAATCAATCAAACTGTAACTTAATATTTCTATGAATATACTTCGATTAGCTCTAAAATTGACAAATCAAAATCGGAATCGAAAAAAATAAACCAAAAATTTAATAATGTGCGAACTTGATTCTTCACCATCGTTATAGTCGGTGAGGGACTTTCGCTGAACACGCGAAAAAATTCTTATTGAACTTGTAGGATGTTTTCGTTGACGCAAGATCTGGAGAACAATTGTTTTAATCGTGAAATTGTCTGCATATTATCAAATCGATACATTAATAGAAGACAATACCTTAAAATTTGGAAGAGATTCTCGACACCTCTGTTACTAAGAACACCTTCATAAATTAAGAAACCATAAACAAAAATTGCATTGCAAAGAAAATAACAAATTAAAATATAAGACGTGTAAGGAGAATTACTTACGTTATCATCTGATAAACAAAAAGAAAACAATTAATCTTCTTAAGAATCAATAAAAAAATTGCATAGAAAATAACAAATTAAAATAGAATGCTAAGAAGAAACTTACATTGACATCTGCAAAACAAAAACAAAAAACATATCATCAATTAAGAAACAATAACAAAAAAATTGCAAGAATGCATGTAAGAAACTTACATTGACATCTGCAAAACAGAAAAAAAACGTCAATTAATAATTAATAAAATAATCTGCAAAACAGAAAAAAAAAACATAAATTCATCAACTAATAATAATCAATAAAATAAAAATAATTTGCGAGAAGCAAAAAGAAAATTACTGTAAAGAGAATATAAAAAATGATTTGGCGGAATGAAATTTTAATGATGATGAAGAAGAGTTTAAATAGAATTAGTTTCTTGTAATATGGAAACAAATAAGAGTAGTTTATATTATATGTAAATAATCATGAATAAATTAACATCATCACTTATTTTGTATAACAATGTACGTGACATTTGGATTTCTTTTTTGTATACTTACATTTTATTTTAAGTATTGTATAAAAATATTTAATTTTAGTATTATCTGGTGAATTATATATTTGTACAAATTTAAAAATAAAATAAAAATAAATCTGAAATATATGTGGTTTCGTGTCAATAATTTTAAAAAATAAAAAACTTATTAAAACGTACAATTATTACAAATAATTAAGGAATCAGTATCACATGCAAACACAAAATGTAGATTACAAATACAAATAATTAGTGAATCTCATAATAATAGTTGCAATAAAATATACTATAATTTTCATTATATTAACTACATATGAAATACCAACAATAAATGAGTCGAACTAACAATTTTACTCTTAAGAAGTTAACAATTTGATGCACTTAGTTGATCATTTCTCCACAAAATATCTCAACTATCCCCTCGGCTATTTGCATCACCACAATTAATCAAATAATGGCAGACGGATCAAAGAAGGCAACAAAGCATTCTCACGTATTAATTCTCAGCCACCCATTCTCCTCTTCCCCAATGACATTAACTTATATGCCTTCTACAAATCATTTCCTGTACTCCAATCAATCTGCCGATTTACTCAACATATTCAGATGCGAAGAAAACTGTCGACGTCAACCCAAACTGGAGCAAGTTAGGGCTACTCTCTTCTAGGCGCGGTGCGCATATATGGACGCCGCCTCCTCATATTAAAAGGGCCTCGAAATAACACATAACAAAAAGAAAAAAAAATCAATATGATTTAATAAAATTAATAATAATCTAAATCAACATAGATAATTTAACAATCTTAAAACTGATACCTCATCAATCAAGAATTTCGGATTGTTCAATGTAAGTTTCCCAACCCCTTGCCTGAACCAAGAATTTCGGATTGTTCAATGTAAGTTTTCCTTGCCTGAGTTTAATCCACTGCAATTTGCATATCTCCATAAAATTATATGAGAACATATCACATTATGTAATCCATATATCAATTGTTAGTAGTTCATAGAAACGTGGAGAATTTTTTGTGATTAACCTTTTGATACTTACATGTTTGCTTGTATGGGTGGAGTGATCGTCTTTTACACCAAACATCCCCAAGCACATGATAAGTTTGCTATTATGTATAGTTATTGATATTCTAAAAGAAAAACCAACACATGTTAGAATATAAATCGAAAAATCAATCAAACTGTAACTTAATATTTCTATGAATATACTTCGATTAGCTCTAAAATTGACAAATCAAAATCGGAATCGAAAAAAATAAACCAAAAATCTAATAATGTGCGAACTTGATTCTTCACCATCGTTATAGTCGGTGAGGGACTTTTGCTGAACACACGAAAAAATTCTTATTGAACTTGTAGGATGTTTTCGTTGACGCAAGATCCGGAGAACAATTGTTTTAATCGTGAAATTGTCTGCATATTATCAAATCGATACATTAATAGAAGACAATACCTTAAAATTTGGAAGAGATTCTCGACAACTCTGTTACTAAGAACACCTTCATAAATTAAGAAACCATAAACAAAAATTGCATTGCAAAGAAAATAACAAATTAAAATATAAGACGTGTAAGGAGAATTACTTACGTTATCATCTGATAAACAAAAAGAAAACAATTAATCTTCTTAAGAATCAATAAAAAAATTGCATAGAAAATAACAAATTAAAATAGAATACTAAGAAGAAACTTACATTGGCAAAACAAAAACAAAAAACATATCATCAATTAAGAAACAATAACAAAAAAAATTGCAAGAATGCATGTAAGAAACTTACATTGACATCTGCAAAACAGAAAAAAAACATAAATTCGTCAATTAATAATCAATAAAATAATCTGCAAAACAGAAAAAAATAAAAATTCATCAACTAATAATAATCAATAAAATAAAAATAATTTGCAGAAGCAAAAAGAAAATTACTGTAAAGAGAATATAAAAAATGATTTGGCGGAATAAAATTTTAATGATGATGAAGAAGAGTTTAAATAGAATTAGTTCCTTGTAATATTTGTAATATGGAAACAAATAAGAGTAGTTTATATTATATGTAAATAATCATGAATAAATTAACATCATCACTTATTTTGTATAACAATGTACGTGATATTTGGATTTTTTTTTGTATACTTACATTTTATTTTAAGTATCGTATAAAAATATTTAATTTTAGTATTATCTGGTGAATTATATATTTGTACAAATTTAAAAATAATATAAAAATAAATCTGAAATATATGTGGTTTCGTGTCAATAATTTTAAAAAATAAAAAACTTATTAAAACGTACAATTATTACAAATAATTAAGGAATGAGTATCACATCCAAACACAAAATTTGGATTACAAATACAAATAATTAGTGAATCTCATAATAATAGTTGCAATAAAATATACTATAATTTTCATTATATTAACTACATATGAAATACCAACAATAAATGAGTCGAACTAACAATTTTACTCTTAAGAAGTTAACAATTTCATGCACTTAGTTGATCATTTCTCCACAAAATATCTCAACTATCCCCTCGGCTATTTGCATCACCACAATTAATCAAATAATGGCAGACGAATCAAAGAAGGCAACAAAGCATTCTCACGTATTAATTCTCAGCCACCCATTCTCCTCTTCCCCAATGACATTAACTTAATTGTCTTCTACAAATCATTTCCTGTACTCCAATCAATCTGCCGGTTTACTCAACATATTCAGATGCGAAGAAAAATGTCGACGTCAACCCAAACTGGAGCAAGTTAGGGCTACTCTCTTCTAGGCGCGGTGCGCATATATGGACGCCGCCTCCTCGTATTAAAAGGGCCTCGAAATAACACATAACAAAAAGAAAAAAAAATCAATATGAATTAATAAAATTAATAATAATCTAAATCAACATAGATAATTTAACAATCTTAAAACTGATACTCATCAATCAAGAATTTCGGATTGTTCAATGTAAGTTTCCCAACCCCTTGCCTGAACCAAGAATTTCGGATTGTTCAATGTAAGTTTTCCTTGCCTGAGTTTAATCCACTGCAATTTGCATATCTCCATAAAATTATATGAGAACATATCACATTATGTAATCCATATATCAATTGTTAGTAGTTCATAGAAACGTGGAGAATTTTTTGTGATTAACTTTTTGATACTCACATGTTTGCTTGTATGGGTGGAGTGATCGTCTTTTACACCAAACATCCCCAAGCACATGATAAGTTTGCTATTATGTATAGTTATTGATATTCTAAAAGAAAAACCAACACATGTTAGAATATAAATCGAAAAATCAATCAAACTGTAACTTAATATTTCTATGAATATACTTCGATTAGCTCTAAAATTGACAAATCAAAATCGGAATCGAAAAAAATAAACCAAAAATCTAATAATGTGCGAACTTGATTCTTCACCATCGTTATAGTCGGTGAGGGACTTTCGCTGAACACACGAAAAAATTCTTATTGAACTTGTAGGATGTTTTCGTTGACGCAAGATCCGGAGAACAATTGTTTTAATCGTGAAATTGTCTGCATATTATCAAATCGATACATTAATAGAAGACAATACCTTAAAATTTGGAAGAGATTCTCGACAACTCTGTTACTAAGAACACCTTCATAAATTAAGAAACCATAAACAAAAATTGCATTGCAAAGAAAATAACAAATTAAAATATAAGACGTGTAAGGAGAATTACTTACGTTATCATCTGATAAACAAAAAGAAAACAATTAATCTTCTTAAGAATCAATAAAAAATTGCATAGAAAATAACAAATTAAAATAGAATGCTAAGAAGAAACTTACATTGACATCTGCAAAACAAAATCAAAAAACATATCATCAATTAAGAAACAATAACAAAAAAAATTGCAAGAATGCATGTAAGAAACTTACATTGACATCTGCAAAACTGAAAAAAAAACATAAATTCGTCAATTAATAATCAATAAAATAATCTGCAAAACAGAAAAAAAAAACATAAATTCATCAACTAATAATAATCAATAAAATAAAAATAATTTGCGAGAAGCAAAAAGAAAATTACTGTAAAGAGAATATAAAAAATGATTTGGCGGAATGAAATTTTAATGATGATGAAGAAGAGTTTAAATAGAATTAGTTCCTTGGAAACAAATATATTTATTAGTATAAATTATTATTTTTAATTAATATTGATTGGTCAATAAAGAGATTAATTAAGAGTAACCGCGTGACAATTAATACTAAAAGAATAAATAAATAATAGACGATTTCTTTCATTTAATTGAGGAGATAATTAAGAAGTTTAAATATGTAAATGAATATTTAGAAAATCAGATTAATTATAAATAAACATTAATCCGGTAATTTAAATTTCTTAATTACAACTATTATTTATTTATTAATTAGTGCTTAAAGTGTGAACACAAAAATTAATCCAACAATCTAGATTTTTTTGAAGAATTAAAAATTGATATATTCGACGGTAAAATTCTTTCTATTTATATATTGTATAGATTGAACAATTATTGCATCTTATTTATATTTGATAAATTAAACTAATGCTATTAACATTAAGATATTTAAATATTAAATATTATAACTAACAATTATCATTAAAAATAGATAAAAAAAATAAAATAAAATGTATAATTGACGTAGAGGGTGGCGTAATCACGTAATTATACCTCTCTCAACTATTTTCAAACAATTTGACCACATTTTGAATTTGTTAACTAATACTGTAAATCTCATCCATAACCTCCTCAATTATATAACTACGCTTTACCCAAAAAATTATATAACTACGACCATTATGAGAAGAGAAACACTTACACACACTACACTAGAAACCAAATGACTGAACTACCCTTCTACCACCGCAAAACACAACTCGTAATTTTGTACTATCTCTTAACAATACCCTTTTTGGTAACTTCACAATTTTTACTCGCCGCCGAGAGAGTCACCTTACTAAGTCTCAAAACACAATGGGGCAACCCTTCAGTCCTCCAATCCTGGAACGACACGTCATCGCCCTGCGCCTGGCCGGAAATCCAGTGCTCCGGCGCCGGCGACGTCGTCACCGGGATACTCCTCAACAACTACAACATCAGCGGCGTCATCACAGACTCCATCTCCGCCCTCGAGAATTTAACGATCCTCGATCTCGGTTTCAATTATTTCAGGGGATATTTCCCTCCCGCCATTTCGAACTGCTCAAACCTCCGCTACCTCGACCTCTCCGAAAACTACTTCGTCGGGAATATTCCGTCCGATATCGACAAACTCAAATCGCTCCAGCACCTCGACCTCTCCGCCAACAACTTCTCCGGCGATGTCCCTACGGCTATCGGGAACTTGACGGAGCTTCGAACATTAAATCTATACCAAAATTTGTTCAATGGGAGTTACCCGGCGGAGATCTCGAATCTGACGAATCTCGAAACTCTAGGGCTCGCTTATAACGACTTCGCGCCGGCTGTCATACCGCCGGAGTTCGGAAAATTGGGGAAATTAAACCGCCTCTGGATGTCGGAAGCGAATGTGATCGGAGAATTACCCGAGAGCCTGGTGATGAATTTATCCAGCCTCGTCCATTTTGATGTTTCTCATAACAAAATGGAAGGTGCGATTCCGAATGACTTGTTCTTGTTAAGGAATTTGAGTATTGTTTATTTGTGGAACAATCGATTTTCGGGTTCGATTCCTCGAACGATCGAGTGTTTGGATTTGGTTGAGCTCGATCTATCCACAAACAACTTGACCGGTGTAATCCCAGAAGATGTTGGGAGGTTGGAGAAATTGGAGGTGTTGAGTCTATTTCACAACAAGCTCTCTGGAGAACTCCCACAAAGCATTGGGCTATTGCCTAGCCTAAAGACCTTCAAGGTTTTCGACAACGATTTGACTGGATTACTGCCGCCTGAAATGGGAATTCACTCCAAGCTCGAGGAATTTCAAGTTTCCGTTAATAATTTCGTCGGAATCTTGCCGAAAAATCTGTGCGCCGGTGGTGTTCTTGTTGGCTTGGTTGCTTCTGAAAACAACTTATTTGGCCGAATTCCGGAATCACTTGGAAATTGCCGAACTCTTCGTACGTTGCAGGTGTATAATAATAACCTATCAGGTGAGTTTCCATCTGACATTTGGTCTATACTTGTCATGATTAGTGTGATCTTAACTGGTAACAAGATTTCGGGCAAGCTCCCGAGAAAACTAGGTCTGAACATAACTCATTTGGAGATAAGTAACAACGAATTTTCCGGTGAAATTCCTACCGACGTTTCATCTTGGGAGAATTTGGTTGTGTTTGAGGCAAGTAATAATGTATTATCAGGGCCGATCCCTAAAGGATTGACTGGCCTTGGTCAACTTACAACTTTGGTTCTCGATGGAAATTTACTCTACGGTGGGTTGCCTTCTAAATTGTTGTCTTGGAGTTCTCTTTCTACTCTAAATATCGCGAGGAATAATATATCCGGTCCACTCCCACCTTCTTTCGGTTCTTTGCCCAACCTTCATAATTTGAACTTGTCCTATAATCATCTTTCTGGTGATATCCCGCCTGAGCTAGGACAATTGAGTCTCAAATTACTTGACCTTTCCTCAAATCAACTTATAGGAAGAATTCCCATCGAGTTTGAAAACGGAGCTTATGAAAACTGTTTTTTCAACAACACAAATCTTTGTTCCACTAAAAAAATCTCCAATGTTTCCATTTGTCCTGCCAAACCTCGAATAAGCGAGAAATTATCACCAATTATGATAGTTGGGATTCTAGTTTTTTTACTCAGCATTTTTATTTTATGGTTTATGTTTAAGCACTGCCAAAGAAGGAAGCTTAACAGTGATCGCTCACCCACGGATGAATGGGATTTTATATCATTTCAGAGATTGAATTTTACGGAGGTTGATATTTTGCCTGGTTTGGTTGAAAGTAATTTGATTGGTTTTGGTGGCTCAGGCGAAGTATTCAAAGTCGCAGTTCATTCTGAAAATGAATATGTTGCCGTGAAGAGAATTCGGAGTGACAGGGGAAATGATTTGGCGGAGAAAGAATTTGAAGCCGAGATTCAAGTTTTGGGTTCGGTCCGCCATGCCAACATCGTGAAGCTTCTGTGTTGCCTTACGAGCCATAGCTCTAAGCTCCTTGTTTACGAGTACATGGAGAATCTAAGTCTTGATATATGGATACATAGGAGAAGAAGGCAAGTGTCGTCTCCTAATAACAGTAAGGTTGTTTTGGATTGGCCTGCGAGGTTGAGAATTGCGACTGGAGCCGCACAAGGTCTTTGCTATATGCATCACGATTGCTCTCCTCCGACTATTCATCGCGACGTGAAATCTAGCAATATATTGCTGGATTCTGAATTTAGGGCGAAAATAGCCGATTTTGGGCTAGCCAAGATTTTGATCAAGAAAGGGGAGCCTAACACCATGTCTGCTGTTGCTGGTTCATTAGGTTACATTGCCCCAGGTAATACTAATAGCTAACAATGTTACTACTATTAGTTATTCATAATTTTGAACGATAAGTTGTTTTTCTTATTGCAGAGTATGCTTATACCTCAAAAGTGGATGAAAAAATCGACGTTTATAGCTTTGGGGTCGTGCTGTTAGAATTGGTGACGGGAAAAGAGCCAAACATCGGAGCCATGAACATGGGCCTCGTTGAGTGGGCGTGGATTCACTACGGGGAAGAGAAGGACATTCTCGATGCTTTGGATGAGGAGATAAGAGAGCCGGATTTTTTGGATGGCATGATAGGTGTCTTCAAGCTCGGGCTCATGTGTACCAATTCTCTGCCGGCAAGTCGACCCACAATGAAAGACGTTTCCCAGTTTCTTCAACGGTGTAGTTAAAGATGGTGTGTCGAGGAGTCGAGGTGGGTCATCAAAAGGCAAATTTCAGTATTAGAATTTAAATATTAAGTACAAATTGATTTGTGTGTTAGTATTTTGTAATTTTAATTAACATGTATAAAGTTGAATAATTGTACTCTTCTTTAAATATTGAAATGGTAATGTAAATAATGCTAAGTACTATAAATTATGTGTGATGTGTCTAAAGTCTTGCTACATGTGTAATGATGTGTTTGTAAGTACACAATTGGAACTATTGGTTAGAATGAAATGACTTGATAGTACATACTTGCTCAAAACATGTCCTATGAAAAAATACACATTAACTAATATCACCACTAATAATTATGGTTGAGCGTTTGAGACTAAACCCGAATCGAAAACCTGACCAAAACCTGGACACGGGCTGAGCTCAATTTTCTAAGAGACCGCCCCGAGTTAGCTCCAGCCAAATTTGTATTTTCAGTCGATTGCTTAAATAAAGTCTATTCAAATAGAAGAATAAAACACATTTGAAAACTTAACAGTTTCGACATACGGAATCTATGATCAGGCTCGTTCCTGAGTTTAGAGGGGCCCTAGGCAAAATATCGTAAACGGGCCCCATACTAAATTACTAAAAAAAATTATTCATTTAAATTTTTTATATTTTTGAACAAATTTATCAAGAGGATGATGTAATTTTATTACAGTAGTATGAAAAAAATAACTAAAATCACAATTAAAAAAAATCGATTTTTTTTTAAATTAATAAAAGTTTTCAAAATTTTAAAACTATAGAAAAAAAAACTTGGAAAAAAAGATATAAAAAATTTACTAATTAATTCTCTATTTTTTTCAATAATTTTTTCTATTTTTTTAATTATTACATTTTAGAACGAATAAATAATTCTCAATATAACGCATTATTGGAAAAATAATAATTTGTTCTATTTTTTTAATTATTACGTTTTTCCTTATGAATTATTAAGATAAACGAATTTTTTTTTTATGTTATTTAATAAGATTTGAGAATTTTTAAAGGATTTGTTAAAAAATAAACAAATTAGGATAAAAAAATTTAAAATTTTTAATATTACAAATATAAAATAATTAAGATAAGCGTTTTGAATTATATATATTAATATTATTTTTCAAAAAAAAAAAAAATATATATATATATATATATATATATAATTTTTTCTATTTTTTTAATTATTACATTTTAGAACGAATAAATAATTCTCAATATAACGCATTATTGAAAAAATAATAATTTGTTCTATTTTTTTTAATTATTACTTTTTTCCTTATGAATTATTAAGATAAACGAGATTTATTTTTTTATTTTAATTAATAAGATTTGAGAATTTTTAAAGGATTTTGTTATAAAATAAACAAATTACGATAAAAAAGTTTAAAATGTTTAATATTACAAATATAAAATAATTAAGATAAGCGTTTTGAATTATATATATTAATATTATTTTTCAAAAATATAAATATATATATATATATAATTTTTTTATAACAATGGGCCCCTACAAAATTGGGGCCCTAGGCCGTCGCACCCTGGGCCTATGCCCAGGGCCGGCCCTGTCTATGATTAAGTCGTTAAGTTAAAAATCATGCAAAGATATCAACAATATTGGCTTGCCCCTATTTTTTATGTATATTATATTGTTATAATATTTTGTTTTTAACATTCATTCATGTTAGATTAACTTTATTTCACGCCATTTTATTTAATGTTTTATACTGTATTTCACTTTGTAAACCCTTTAGATTGTAGATGAATTATGTTTTTTTTATAATTTTTTTTTTTCAATTTGTAAATTTGTAAACATGTTAATTGTTGTAATATATTACTATAGAATTATTCTTATATAGAGTTTTACAAAATAAAAATAATTTTTTTTATAAAAAATAATTTAAATATAAAAATAAAATAAATGGTATATTATCTATGTTTAAGTTCACATAACCAATTTAATAGTTTTCACTAAGAAAATTTGACCATATATACGTAAAAACTGTGTTTAACATATATATTTAATAAAATACTAATGTATTTTCATCCTATAGTACTATATGTTATTGATTTTGATTAACATTTTAAGTCATTTTAAACATGTTATTGATTTTGATATATAAAAATACAATTAATAAATATTTTTATTATATATTAATAATTTAGTCCTATATAGATGTATAAATCTTTAAGGTCATAAAAATGTATGACTTATGACAATGGAGTTTATTCCTATTTATAACTAATTTCAAGTCAGAACTTGAATTTTTTTATTACTCTAAAAAGTTTTTTCTTATATAAAGTATTACTATATAAAATTTCTACTGTACTTATGTATTTATTTATAACTTTGTTAATTGTTGTAATTTTTTTTAAGAATGTATACGATCATATGAATTTATGTAATATTTATTTGTGAAATTAATAACCTAATTAAGATATTTCAACTACAGTATATAATTGACGCAGCGGGTGACGTAGTTATCCCTCTCTCAAAGATTTTCCAACAATCTGACCGCATTTTGAATTTGGTAACTCAAGCTCCTCAATTATAAAACTGATCACTCTTAACAAATTAATGATAGTATGTGAAAACACATACAGACTATAAGTATACAGTACGAAACTCAGTATAACCCAAATGACGGAACTACCCTTCTCCCACTTCCCCCTCCTCACAATTCTCCTCCTCTCCACGATACCCTTTTTGGTAACTTCACAATTTTCACCGGCCGAGAGAGCCACCTTACTGAGCCTCAAAACAGAATGGGGCAACCCTTCAGTCCTCCAATCCTGGAACGACACGTCATCGCCCTGCGCCTGGCCAGAAATCCAATGCTCCGGCGACGGCGTCACCGCGATACTCCTCAACAACTACAACATCAGCGGCATTATCCCATGCTCCATCTCCGCCCTCCAGAATCTGACGGTCCTTGATCTCGGCTACAATTATTTCAGGGGTAAATTCCCTCCCGCCATTTCGAACTGCTCAAACCTCCGCTACCTCGACCTCTCTCAAAACTACTTCGTCGGGAATATTCCGACCGACATCGACAACCTCAATTCGCTCCGGTACCTCGACCTCTCCGCCAACAACTTCTCCGGCGATGTCCCTACGGCGATCGGGAACTTGACGGAGCTTCGAACTTTAAATCTCTACATGAATTTATTCAACGGCAGTTACCCGAGGGAGATCTCGAATCTGACGAATCTCGAAACCCTGGGGCTGGCTTTCAACGACTTCATGCCAGCTGTCGTACCGCCGGAGTTCGGAAAATTGGGGAAATTAACCTGGCTCCGGATGACGGAAGCGAACGTGATCGGAGAAATCCACGAGAGCCTCGTGATGAATTTATCGAGCCTCGCCTATTTCGATTTGTCTCATAACAAAATTGAAGGTGCTATTCCCAACAGCTTGTTCCTCTTAAGGAATTTGGCAAGTGTTTATTTGTGGGGCTGTCGATTATCGGGTTCGATTCCTCAGGTAATCGAGTCACCGGATTTGGTTGTGATCGATCTTTCCGCGAACAACTTGACCGGAATAATTCCACAGGATTTCGGGAAGTTGAAAAAATTGGAGGTCCTGAAATTGTATTACAACAAGCTCTCCGGAGAACTCCCACAAGGCATAGGGCTATTGCCGAGCCTAAAGACCTTCCAGGTTTTCGACAACGAGTTGACTGGATTACTGCCGCCTGAAATGGGCAATCACTCGAAACTCGAATATTTTGAAGCTTCGGATAATAATTTCATCGGAACCTTGCCGGAAAATCTCTGCGCCGGTGGTGTCCTGGTTAGTATGGTTGCTTCTAATAACAACTTATTTGGGCGAATTCCGAAATCACTTGGAAATTGCCAAACTCTACTTACGTTGCAGGTGTATAGTAATAACCTATCGGGTGAATTCCCATCTGATATTTGGTCTATACCGGTCATGGTTAGTGTGATGTTAACTGGTAACAAAATATCAGGCAAGCTCCCGAGTAAACTAGGTGTGAATATAACTCATTTGGAGATAAGTAACAACAAGTTTTCGGGTGAAATTCCTGCTGATGTTTCATCTTGGGAGAATCTAGCCGTGTTTGAGGTAAGTAACAACGTGTTATCAGGGCCGATCCCTAAAGGATTGACTGCCCTTGGTCAACTTACAACGTTGATTCTCGATGGGAATTTACTCTCCGGTGGTCTGCCGTCTGAAATCTTATCTTGGAGTTCTCTTTCAACTCTGAATGTAGCGAGGAATAATTTATCCGGTCCAATCCCTTCAGAGTTTGGTTCTATGCCCGATCTTCATAATTTGAACTTGTCTTATAATCATCTTTCAGGTGATATCCCGCCCGAGCTAGGACGATTGAGGCTCAATTTACTCGACCTTTCCTCAAATCAACTCACGGGAAGAATTCCCATCGAGTTTGAAAACATAGCTTACAGAAGCAGTTTTTTCAACAACCCGAATCTTTGTTCAGCTAATAAAATCTCCAAACTACCCATCTGTCCTGCCAAACCTCGAAAACACAAGAAACTACCACCAATTATTATAGCTGGGATTCTAGTTTTTTCGTCGACTCTTTGTTTACTCAACATTTTTATTCTATGGTATCTGTTTAAGCACTGTAGAAGAAGGAAGCTTAACAGTGACAGCTCACCCACGGATGAATGGGTCTTTATGTCATTTCAGAGATTGAATTTTACCGAGGTTGATATTTTGCCTGGTTTGGTTGAAAGTAATATGATTGGTTTTGGTGGCTCAGGCGAAGTATTCAAAGTCGAAGTTGATTCTGAAAATGAATATGTTGCCGTGAAGAGAATTCGGAGTGACAGGAGAAATGATCTGGCCGAGAAAGAATTTGAAGCCGAGATTCAAGTTCTTGGTTCTGTCCGCCATGCCAACATCGTGAAGCTTCTGTGTTGTGTTGTAGGATCGGCGATGTATAGTACGAACAATATGCGGAACCCCGAATATAACTCAACAATAAATAAAGAAGGAGACAAGAAAAGAAGACAAGGAATTTACGTGGAAACCCAAATCGGGAAAAACCACGGGAGGAACGACGAGAACTTTTACTATAATATTGTCGATGATTACAAGGATTGATATACACTCTAAAACCCTCTAATCTCACACAATATTATCTCTCTCTATGATGGTGTGTTAACTCGTGTTCTACTTGTGTCTATGGAGATCCCTATTTATAGGTGTAGAAAACCCATAAATTAGGTAACCAATAGGAATAGGAATAAACCCTTTTTCCTAATATATGACTCCTAAATCCATAAGGAATAGAATTATATTATATTAAATATAATTCTAATTTTCCTAAATAAGGAAACAAAATTCCTACGGATTCGAGTCATATTTTAACAATCTCCACCTTGACGAGAAACCGCGAAATCCCATCGCGCATGCGAAATCTCATCGCACATCAAACCATAAAGCGAAATCACATCGCCCTCAATAGTCTCGTCCCTCGTCTTCCTCCAAATGCCCCAACGGGCCTAGTTCCTAGAAGATTGGACCTTCAAAGGTCCCCATGAATCGGAACGTACATACCTGAGTGTCTTCTTCGAATTGTGAGCCCAATTCGAGATATACCCTCTCGACCGCTTTCCAAGCGCACATGGCTCACCAGGTTTAGAAACACTCCATAGATCGAGAAACACTCGATTCTTCTTGTCGACTTTCCTCACATGCCCAAGTCGCACATGGTCTAGTCGTGTAGACTCTTCATCCGAGAGCCTAGTTTTTCCCACGGTTACTTCGTTCACCGCTTCATCTTTAATCAGCTTGGTCACTCCGGCCTTACTTGGTTGCGCGCCTCTAAGCCGGATAGACTCTTCTACCAAGAGTCGGGTTTCGGCCCCGGTTACTTCCTTCACCGTGCCTTCTTGGAGGACATAAGGTCGTCTCGCCTTTTCTTCTCCTCCCAACACTACCAAAGCCTCTTCGGTAGCCTCATGAACTCCACCTTCTCCGGTGTAGTTTGTATCAACCTCGGTTACTTCTTTCGCCGAGCTTCCATCGAGGACATAAAGGCGACTCGCCTTTCTCTTTCCCCGCAATATTACCAAACCACCTTTGGTAACCCTTAAAACTCCACCTTTACAAGTGAGTTTGTAGCCCTTCATATCAAGGGTACTCAAGGAAATCAAATTCCTCTTCAAGTCAGGGACATGTCTTACCTCGCCTAGTGTGCGCACCGTGCCATCGAACATCTTCAATCGGATATTCCCAATCCCTTCGACCTTGCACGAGGTGTCATTAGCCATGAACACCGCACCATGCTCCAAGGATTCATAAGTCTCGAACAACGACCGGTCCGGACACATATGAAACGAGCAACCCGAGTCTAAGATCCAATCATCACACAAGTTGGAGTTCTCGCCTAGAGCCATTAGTAGTTCTCCATAGAAATTCCCATCTACTAATCCAACGTCACCGGAATTCCGATTACCGGAATTATTGTTGTTGCTCTCCCTATTCTTCAACGCGTAGCACTCCGACTTTATGTGTCCCTTCTTCTTGCAATAGAAACACACCTTATTCCCGTGTCGCGACTTCGAATTCCCCGAGTCGCTCCCTTTATCACGGTACTTATTTTGGACGCTAAGTCCTTCACCCACATCGGGCACACCATCCTTGTTGGACTCCATCCTTTGTACGTTTTCCCTTGACGAGAGAGCCGAAGTTACGTCTTTAAACGTGAGACTATCTCGTCCATAGAGAAGCGTGTCCCGAAAAGCCGCCATGGAGGGGGGTAGCGAGCATAACATCCAAAACGCAAGATCATCATCTTCGATCTTCACGCCAATTTTCCCAAGGTCAGCTACACGCTCCTTGAATCTCGCTACATGGTCTTGAATCGACGACCCCTCCGCCATCTTGAGGAAGTAGAGACTTCTCTTCAAGTGATGCTTGCTGGACACCGTTTTCTCAACGCACATCGATTCCAACAACTCCCATAATTCCTTTGCGGTCTTTGCCTCCGTCGTTTCCTCAGTCAACGAATCCGAAACATGAAGCCCTATGGTCGCCATAGCCATCTGATCGAGCTCCACCCACTCGTCATGCTTCATGTCTTTCGGCTTGTTGTCAATACCAAGTAGAACAATCTCTTGCTTAAGAGATCTGAGGACTAACCTCATCTTGTATTGCCAAATAGGAAACCTCGTGTTGAGACTTAAATTCGGTAGATCGTACCTCACGCTCGCCATCGAAACCTTAGCTCTGATACCACTTGTTGTAGGATCGGCGATGTATAGTACGAACAATATGCGGAACCCCGAATATAACTCAACAATAAATAAAGAAGGAGACAAGAAAAGAAGACAAGGAATTTACGTGGAAACCCAAATCGGGAAAAACCACGGGAGGAACGACGAGAACTTTTACTATAATATTGTCGATGATTACAAGGATTGATATACACTCTAAAACCCTCTAATCTCACACAATATTATCTCTCTCTATGATGGTGTGTTAACTCGTGTTCTACTTGTGTCTATGGAGATCCCTATTTATAGGTGTAGAAAACCCATAAATTAGGTAACCAATAGGAATAGGAATAAACCCTTTTTCCTAATATATGACTCCTAAATCCATAAGGAATAGAATTATATTATATTAAATATAATTCTAATTTTCCTTAAATAAGGAAACAAAATTCCTACGGATTCGAGTCATATTTTAACATGTTGCATTACGAGCCATAGCTCTAGGCTCCTTGTTTACGAGTATATGGAGAATTTAAGTCTTGATAGATGGATACATAAGAGGAAAAGACAAGCTTCGTCTCTTGATAATAGTAAGGTTGTTTTGGACTGGCCTGCGAGGTTGAGAATTGCGACTGGAGCCGCACAAGGTCTTTGCTATATGCATCACGATTGCTCTCCTCCGACTATTCATCGTGACGTGAAGTCAAGCAATATATTGCTGGATTCTGAATTTAGGGCAAAAATAGCTGATTTTGGGTTAGCCAAGATTTTGATCAAGAAAGGGGAGCCTAACACCATGTCTGCTGTTGCTGGTTCATTTGGTTACATTGCTCCAGGTAAATAATAGCTAAAACAATGTTACTACTATTAGTTATTTATAATTTTGAATGATAAGTTGTTGTTTTTCTTGTTGTAGAGTATGCTTATACCTCAAAAGTGGACGAAAAAATCGACGTTTATAGCTTTGGGGTCGTGCTTTTAGAATTGGTGACCGGAAAAGAGCCCAACAGCGGAGCCATGAACATGGGGCTGGCTGAGTGGGCGTGGAGTCACTACGGGCGAGAGAAGGACATTGCCGATGCTTTGGATGAGGAGATAAGAGAAGAGCATTTCTTGGATGGCATGATAGCTGTCTTCAAGATGGGGCTCATGTGCACCAATTCTCTGCCAGCAAGTCGACCCACAATGAGAGACGTTTCGCAGTTTCTTCAACGATGAGAAAGCGGTACAAGTCAAAGAATATGGCTACCTTCTTCTTCGCCAAAGAAGATTTACAAAGGTACAAGTCATTCCATTTGACCACTAGAACTAATCAACAACATTTCATTGAATTTTTTTTCCGTCAGTGACCGTATATTTTTCTTTTGACAATTTTAGATATTTGTCTAAAATACACAAGTCTCTATTAGTCTTATTCTTAATGTGGGTCTTGTGAGCACGTTTGGATCGGTGAAGGTAACTCAGAGCTGTTTTCCTAAGTAAAAAAGTAATGATATAATCTTTTTACTTAATTCAGACCCAAGTACTCAACCCTATCCTTCTAGTCTAACAAAGACACAAAGTGCTTGCCAAATAAAATACCGAATACTATAGTATTAATTGAATTGAATGTGTCACATGTTATTAGGTCAATATATAAATTGTTATTGTTATAATCTCAAGTTCGCTTCTTCTATTTTACAGTTAAACTTAAACCAGTAAAGTAGTAAACTAAAGGAAACACTGGATTATGAACTCAAGTTACAAGTCATTACCTTTGACCGCTAAAACTAATAAACAACATTTCATTGAATTTTTTTTTTCATTTGAAATAATTATGAAGAAAACTTTTTTTTTTCATTATAATAGAAGAGGACCTCAAGTTATCCTCTTCTATTATACAGTAAAACTTAAATCCAGTTAACTGAAGAAAACACTGGATTATACCTCATCTCTCCGGAATGACTAAACTACCCTTCTCCCATCCCAAAACACAGCTACACATCCTCATAATCTTCTTTCTCTTACCAATGCCCTTTTTGGTAACTTCACGCTTTTCACCGGCAGTGACCGAGAGAGCCACATTACTAAAACTCAAAACAGAATGGGGCAACCCTCAAATCCTCCAATCCTGGAATAGGTCATCATCGCCATGTGCATGGACAGAAATCCAGTGCTCCGGCGACGGCGACGGCGTCACGGGTATACTCCTCAACAACTACAACATCAGCGGCATTATCCCAGACTCCATCTCCGCCCTCCAGAATCTAAAAGTCCTCGATCTCGGCTTCAATTTTTTCATGGGGAATTTCCCTCCCGCCATTTTGAACTGCTCAAAGCTCCTCTACCTCGACCTCTCCCAAAACTACTTCGTCGGGAATATTCCGCCCAATATCGACAAACTCAAATCGCTCCGGTACCTCGACCTCTCCGCCAACAACTTCTCCGGCGATGTCCCTACGGGGATCGGGAACTTGACGGAGTTGCGGACTCTGAATTTCTACATGACTTTGCTCAAAGGAAATATTCATATAATTGATGTTGTTGTTCCTCATGCAGAGTATGCCTACACATCAAAAGTGGATGAAAAAATCGACGTTTACAGCTTTGGGGTTGTGCTGTTAGAACTGGTCACCGGAAAAGAGCCCAACAATGGAGACATGTACACGGGCCTCGCTGAGTGGGCATGGAATCACTACGGGCAAGGAAAGGCCATTGTCGATGCTTTGGACAAAGAAATTACAGAAACACATTTTGTGGATGACATGATAGGTGTCTTCAAGTTGGGGCTCATGTGCACAAATTCTCCGCCGGCAAGTAGACCGACAATGAGAGAGGTCTCGCAGATCCTTCAAAGGTGCGGATCTGCCAACGAGAACATTGAGAAACAGTAAGGGAAATATTACTTCTATACACTTTTTCATTATTGTAAAATTATAGGAGTAAACTTAGAAGAGATATGGTTTTTCATTATCATTATTGTAATATTGTTTTGAGGGAATGTGTTAGGATTAGGGTAGGCCGTGGGGAAATAATTAAAATAAAAGTATTTTAATTATTTTATAATATATATATTATTTGTGTAATAAAAATAGATATTATAAACATTTATCCTATATAACGTCTATATTATTGCGGTTATGTATGCAGTTATCTGTATTATTAAATATATATGATATATTTTTTTTTTTTTTTTTTTTTTTTTTTTTTTTTTTTTTTTGATAAGGAGGAGAGACGAGAAACTCCACCCCATCCGATCGGAGGTCCCTCGATCGGGTAGGATGTAAATCGAAGAATGTGCCCGAGTAGCAGACACCTGTGCGAGAGAGCCAACAGGTCGAACCCCAGGACAAACCTTCATAATATTTCAATGAAAATTTGTCCCACCCGAGATTCGAACCCTGCGTCGCCGGGGAATTACACCCACATCATCACAGGCCTTACCACTCGGCTATGCTCCTGGGGACAATATATATGATATATTATATGCGGTAAGAGATATACGCATTATTAACACAAAACAAAGTACATATAAACATACAGTTCAATATTATCATTGTGGTTCTTAGATCGTAAAGAACAATTCAGCACTCGGATCGGGAGAGTGTTGTAGACACTGCGTAGCACGAGAAGCAACACGCAACAGGAGGATTCGATCCGTTCGATTTACGTTTCCGTATCGATGACAAGTAAGTCTTCTAATCTATTTTTATCGAATTGCTTATGTCGTTTAAGTAATTCCTTTAGAATGTTACTTGGTCAAATTTGATAAGCACATATGTTTTTTGTAACCACTTATAAATGTATGAGTACATGAATTGTCTCTTATACACTTACTATTTCAATAAATTCAAAAAAATAAAAACAAAAACAAACTCAAATCAAATAAAAATAAAAATAAAACAAAAATATTTTTGGGTTTAATGGTGCATTCATACACTGTATTCATTCAAACAACCCAAAACTAAAAATAAAAATAAAAAATCCTCTTACATCCACACAAACAATCGTCCATTTTTGCCGCATTAGATTCTGAAAATTTCCGATCGGATATACGCGTGGATTATAACGAGCGAAAACGAGAGTTACGTGTTTCATTTTCGGTTTTTTTTTCTGCGACTTTTACTTGATGGACTACTCGATGGCGCAGACGATCGAGTAGCCCACCGAGTAGTGAAGAACAATTGAAGATCATTATTACTCGATGGTACGTTACTCGACGGTACGTTACTCAACGGTACATTACTCGATTTCGAGTAACTCAAAATCTGGAATTCGAGTAGCAATTTCACGGATTAAACAGATTTTGCTCATTAGTAATATTGGTTCATTCCATGCATGGATGTAATGATATTGAAGTCTAGATTCCGTAGAATTTTGAATCGAGACAACCGGAGTTCGGGCGAAAAAGATAAGACAAGAATCGAGAAACTGCTCAAAGAAGAGAATTTCGAGTAACTCAAAATCTCGAATTCGATTAGCAACTTCACGGATTAAACTGATTTTGCTCATTCGGAATATTGGTTGGTTCCATACATGGATGCAAATATCTTGAAGTCTAGATCCCGGAGAATTTTAAATCGAGACGATTGGAGTTTGTACGAAAAAGATATGACAAGAATCGAGAAGTTGCGGAAAGAGAAGAATTTCGAGTAACTCGAATTCGAGTAGCAAGTTCACGGATTAAACTGATTTTGCTCATTCCGAATCTTTCTTCGATCCATATATGGATGCAAAGATCTTGAAGTCTATATTCTGAGGAATTTTGAATCGAGACGATTGGAGTTTGTACGAAAAAGATATGACAAGAATCGAGAAGTTGCGCAAAGAGAAAAATTTCGAGTAACTCGAATTCGAGTAGCAACTTCATGGATTAAACTGATTTTGCTCATTCGTAATCTGTTGGGTTTGGTGGAGCCAAACCAAACCAAGACAAGCCGAAGACGAGCGCGGACGGAGGAGGAGCCGAAGTCGGTTCAGGAATTGGCACGTTCGTGCCACCTCTTCAGCAGGCCTGGCACGTTCGTGCCACCCCTTCAGCAGAAATGGCAAACCTTCAGCAAGGTTGGCACGTTCGTGTCACTTCCTGGAAGCTTTTGGGCCAACTCGTTTTTTGGGCTTTTTTGGGCCTTTTTTGGGGCTTTGACTAGGTCTTGACCCTAGTACTATATATACTACCTCCCCCCTCACATGTATCTTATCCAACACCATTTGCTAGCCACCAAAGTAGATCTACATCTAGATCTTGAAGAGAGAAGAGAGAAATTGAGTTAGGGTTAGAATTTTGGGGAAAATTCTTGTAAACTCTTGGAAGCTCGGTTATATTTCTTGTTCTTCTCGTGGGGTGGGCTAGAGTGTGAGGGTCCTAGAGAGAGTCGTGAGAGTTAGAATTCGAGAGAGAATTCTTGTAAAGCTCGGTGTAACGATTCGGTTTATCTAGTGAAGAAATCGTGGCGGCCAAAGTGGATGTAGCCTATTTAAAGGTGAACCACTATAATTCTCGGTGTCGTGTTTATTTGCTTTCTCGTTTCGTATTGTGTTGATTGCTTCGATTGTGAGATATCTCCTATATTGCTTGAATTTGTATATTGTGTATACTTGTGGTGCATCGAGGATATATATGTATTGCTTGTGATTGGTTGTCGTTGTTGGTTGGTCGGGAATTTGGAACACTCGGGTTGAGTGGATTCCCGACAACGGTTGGACGTCGGTTGTTCTCGGGGGATTGGTGATCGAGTACGGGGTGGATTCGTTTAGAGATCGATAGGAGTTTCCGTCACGCATTGGGCGTGTCCGATCGATCGGGGATCGACGAGTAAATAAAAAGTCCTCGTGCTCTAGGAGCGGGTCCCGGTGGTCCGACGTGTAGTCGGTGGTCTCGTTGACGTAAATCACCGCCCGCCTTCCTCGGTAGTATAAGGATCCCATCATAATCTTGGTTCGTACCATACATGGATGCAAAGATATTGAAGTCTATATTCCGGGGAATTTTGAATCGAGACGATTGGAGTTCGTACGAAAAAGATATGATAATAATCGAGAAGCTGCGCAAAGAGGAAGATGTTCGAGTAAAGAGGAAGAAGTTCAAATCTTTCGAGTAGTCACCTTCCAGTAGAGTAGGGTTTCCATCGAGTAGAATAGGGTTACCATGGAGTAACTAAGGAGGTATGATGAGCCATATTTTTTGGCTCATTTTTAGGTTTTTAGAGTCATGTAAATCGAGTCTTTGTTTTGTTTTTACTTTGTTTGTGTATGGGAGGGCAAGTTTTGGGTACTTGGGCAAGTTTTGCAGGTGGGCAGAAAAAGGAGCGGAAAGAGGAGCACACTGTGTGAAAGAGGCAAGAAAATCACCTTCCAGGTCAAGAGCTCTCGTTGAGCAAGCCAGACTGACGAAAAGGGTCCAGTGGAGTTGAGCAAGCAACCAGAACGTCAGCAGGTGGAGCAAGACTTGAGTCCGACCAAGTACCGCACATGGTCCGCTACCTCAATCTGTCAGAGAAGAAAGTACATGGGCAAACGCTAACATTGACGGAGACGTACGTTGGGCAATCAGTGTACCCAGAATCCTGAAATTCGTGGACTCTTCTAAAGTGGCCAGATTCAGAGATAAAGAAAAGGAGGACTCTCGTCCGATCTTAGAGGTATTCTCCCACACGTCTCCCATCATCCAAAGCCCGTCTATATAAGAGAGTGACTGATGAAGAAGAAGCACGACGCATGAGCAGCGAAGAACACGGATCGAAGACCTACCTGCTCAACGAAGAAGACGGCGGCCGCGTGAGCAACCAAACTCGCCGGCGTTTATTTCTTGTTAAGCCCTCGAGCTAAAAACAATTTCCTTTATGTTTTTATGCTTTTGATTTTCGTACTTTATTTTGTTATTTCCCTTTGAACAATTTCCCGTTTTAATGCATAATATAGTTCGGCGTATTTCCTTTGTTTTATTTTCGGTTTTAATTATGTCAAGTAGCTAATCTGTTTGTATCTGGGCAAAGACAGAACCTGACCAACCCTAAGACGTGATCTGCCGGGAGGCTTAGTGAGGACAGCAACTAGCTGAGTTTTGTTCCCGATTCAACAGGGTAGTATATTAAGCATGTTAGGGACTTGGGCAATCCTACAGTGACCAGTGGGAACCCCGACTTGCCTAACACAGGAGTACGTGGATCAACGCGACCGGTAGAGTGGACGTCCGCGAAGTACAACATGTTGTTGGAGATGTGGTCATATGACTTGGGTCTGTCCAGGCATGCTATTGGCCATTCCGGGTTTGCTTGGAGGATGAAGGCGACTTGATCAACTTAGACTCATGCGGTCACATTGTGTCGAATTGGTCAATGTCAGGAGACCTATTGAGAGAGATCTAATAGGACTTAAACATAAGAGCGAATGAGGGTTCGGGGTATTAATATGCGTGACATTATAGGGATGTTAATACTTGGGATCTATAACTGGAAGACAAAACTGTTAGCAAAATAATATACGTACCAATGATCGGCAGCACATAGGTCAAGGGGGGTAGTAAGGGGAGTCAATGCCTGGATACTTTATTCTTTATTTGTTTTCTTATTTGTTTAGTCAAGTCTGTTAATTACTCAGTCTGTTAGTTAAGTTGCATGCTAGTTAGTTTCTGTTTAAGTTATTTGTTATTCAAGTAAACACGGTGACCACGGTTCGGCAGTGCCCAACTACTTTCCAAAACAAAACCTTTTCAAACGTGACAACCCAATTTAGCAATAAAAGCCGGGAAAACTATAAGCTAATTCGCCTCCTCGTGGGATCGACCATATACTTGCTGCTAGTACTTGTGATAGTTAATAAGTTTAGGCTTTATAAATATCATTTTGCGCTACTCTACGACGGTAGCGTCAAAATTGGCGCCGTTTCCGGGGAGGCAATATTCCAAGCCAATAGTTTTCCGTGCTAACTCTTGACCTCTTTTTGTATGCAGGATTCTAACTCATCGGGAGGCAAGGATACAAGACTACTATTTGATCTTGAAATCGAGCGAACCGCAAGGAAGAATCGAAAAGCAGCAAGGCAGAAGCAAGCATTAGCACGTGCCGCTCAAGTAACTCAGTTGACCAAAACTGAGGAAGGAGAGCCGATCTCGGACACATCGAGAGAAGATTCACCGAACGCATCCAGGTCACCACCGCGATCAAGGATGACATAACCAAAGACGTTGAGGGACACGATGTTCCCAGAGAACCTGAATTTGAAACCACTGGGCATCACCTTGCCCACGGTAGAAAACAACACTTGGGAGATGAGGCACGACTTCATCCAGATCTTGCCCAAGTTTAGTGACATGCCATTGGAGGATCTCTAGAGACATCTCCAAGACTTTGAATTGACATGTGGCACCATTTGAGCAAGTGAAGGGCTAAGGGAATACATCAGGCTCCTAGCCTTCCCTTTCTCACTAGCTGAAGGTGCCCGAGAGTGGCTCTACACTCTACCTGGTGGAGAAGTGACCACCTGGGTCAGGTTCAAGCAGATGTTGGCCAAGTGCCCACAGCATCAGATCCTTAACCATGATCTGGTCCAGTACTTTATCTCTGGATTGAGAGACACAGAGAGAACATGGGTCAATGCAGCCTGTGGAGGATCCATTCTAAACAAGAGAGCCGACGAAGCATTCAAAATCTTCAAGGAGATGACCGAAGAGACAAGGGAGGATGGCAGTGATCTACCCAGGAGCAACTTTCCTGTACCATCTGCAACTGAAGTCAAGTTAGACAAACTTTGCAACATAGTTGAGCAACTGGTGCTCAACGGAAACCCAGGGCAAAAGAGAGTCGTCAATGCATGCCAAATCTGCAAGGAAAGTAACCATGCCACTGACGAGTGCCCTGAGCTATTTGACGAAGAGGTCAAGGTGATAATGCAGAATAATGGGAACGGACAGAAGCCCAATGGGAACACGTACAGCTCGAACAACTGTAAAAATCATGACAACAACCGGTATGGAAACAACAACTATCAGAGTAGGGGAAACCAAGGCAATCAGGGCCAGCAATACCATGGCCAGAACAATCATCAGAAGAACAACTACCAAAATCAAGGCAACCAGCAGAACCATAGCAATGACCCAACTTTGGCAGACATGATGCAGACCTTGGATGAGGAGATAAGAGAAGAGCATTTCTTGGATGGCATGATAGCTGTCTTCAAGATGGGGCTCATGTGCACCAATTCTCTGTCGGCAAGTCGACCCACAATGAGAGACGTTTCCCAGTTTCTTCAACGATGAGAAAGCGGTACAAGTCAAAGAATATGGCATAGCATAGCTACCTTCTTCTCGCCAAAGAAGATTTACAAAGGTACAAGTCATTCCATTTTACCACTAGAACTAATCAACAACATTTCATTGAATTTTTTTTTTCCGTGACCGTATATTTTTCTTTTGACAATTTTAGATATTTGTCTAAAATACACAAGTCTCTATTGGTCTTATTCTTAATGTGGGTCTTGTGAGCACTTTTGGATCGGTGAAGGTAACGCAGAGCTGGTTTCCTAAGTAAAAAAGTACTGATATAATCTTTTTACTTAATATCAATTTGATTTAATTTAATTCAATTAAAATTTGTTAATTTAAATTTAAGTTGATTTTTAGTTCAATTAAGTTAACTTTAATTGTAATCGAACTGAAGCGTGACAATTTTGTCTCCTAAAAAGTTAGGATGAGACCCAAGTGCACAACTAAAGTACTCAACCCTATCATTCTAGTATAACAAAGTACTTACCAAATCAAATACCGAATACTATAGTATTGATTGAATTGAACGCGTCACGTGTTATTAGGTCAATATTTAAATTGTTAATTAAATTGAACGCGTCACATGTTATTAGGTCAATATTTATATTGTTAGTTAAATTGAATGCGTCACATGTTATTAGGTCATTGTTAGAATCTCAAGTTTGCTTCTTCTATTATACAGTTAAACTTAAATCCATTAAGGTAGTAAACTAAAGGAGACACTGGATTATGAACTCAAGTTACAAGTCATTACCTTTGGCCGCTAATACTAATAAAGAAAATTTCATTGATTTTTTTTTTTCATTTGAAATAATTCTGAAGAAAGCTTTTTTTTTTCATTATAATATAATAAGAAAGACCTCAAGTTATCCTCTTCTATTATACAGTAAAACTTAAATCCAGTAAACTAAAGAAAACACTGGATTATACCTCATCTCTCTCGGAATGACTAAACTACCCTTCTCCCATCCCAAAACACAGCTACACATCCTCATAATCTTCTTTCTCTTACCAATGCCCTTTTTGGTAACTTCAATCTTTTCACAGGCCGAGACCGAGAGAGCCACCTTACTAAGCCTCAAAACAGAATGGGGCAACCCTTCAATCCTCCATTCCTGGAATAACAGGTCATCATCGCCCTGTGAATGGACAGAAATCCAGTGCTCCGGCGCCGGCGCCGGCGTCACGGGCATACTCCTCAACAACTACAACATCAGCGGCATTATCCCTGACTCCATCTCCGCCCTCCAGAATCTAACGGTCGTCGATCTCGGCTTCAATTTTTTCATGGGAAATTTCCCTCGCGCCATTTTGAACTGCACAAAGCTCCGCTACCTCGACCTCTCCCAAAACATCTTCGTAAGGAATATTCCGTCCGATATCGACAAACTGAAATCTCTCCGGTACCTAGACCTCTCGGCCAATAATTTCTCCGGCGATGTCCCTACGGGGATCGGGAACTTGACGGAGCTTCGAACTCTGAATCTCTACATGACTTTGCTAAACGGGAGTTACCCGGTGGAGATCTCGAATCTGACGAATCTCGAAACTCTAGGGCTGGCTTATAATGACTTCACGCCGGCTGTCATACCGCCGGAGTTTGGAAAATTGGGGAAATTAAACCGTCTCTGGATGTCGCAGGCGAATGTGATCGGAGAAATACCCGAGAGCCTGGTGAAGAATTTATCCAGCCTCGCCCATTTTGATCTGTCTCAGAACAGAATGCAAGGTGCGATTCCGAATGGCTTGTTTCTGTTACGTAATTTGAGTAGTGTTTATTTGTGGAACAATCGATTTTCGGGTTCGATTCCTCGGACGATCAAGTGTTTGGATCTGGTTGAGCTCGATCTATCCGCGAACAATTTGACCGGTGAAATCCCCGCAGATATAGGGAAGTTGGAGAAATTGGAGGATTTGAGTCTATTTCAGAACAAGCTCTCCGGAGAACTCCCTCAAAGTATTGGGCTATTGCCTAGCCTAAAGACCTTCAAGCTTTTCAACAACAATTTGACTGGATTATTGCCTCCTCAAATGGGCATTCACTCTAAGCTCGAGGAATTCGATGTTTCTATTAATAATTTCATCGGAATCTTGCCTAAAAATCTGTGTGCCGGTGGTGTTCTTGTTGGCATGGTTGCTTCTGAAAACAACTTATTTGGCCAAATTCCGAAATCACTTGGAAGTTGCCGAACTCTACGTACATTGCAGGTATATAGTAATAACCTATCCGGTGAATTTCCATCCGACATTTGGTCTATACCGGCCATGATTAGCGTGCTGCTAACAGGTAACAAGATTTCAGGCAAGCTCCCGAGAAAACTAGGTCTGAACATAACTCATTTGGAGATAAGTAACAATGAATTTTCCGATGCAATTCCTATAGATGTTTCATCTTGGGAAAATTTGGTTGTGTTTGAGGCAAGTAACAATGTATTATCGGGGCCAATCCCAAAAGGATTGACTGGCCTTGGTCAACTTACAACATTGGTTCTTGATGGAAATGCACTCTCCGGTGGGTTGCCTTCTAAAATTTTATCTTGGAGTTCTCTGTCTATTCTAAATATCGCGAGGAATAATATATCCGGTCCAGTACCACCTGCATTCGGTTCTTTGCCCAACCTTCATAATTTGAACTTGTCCTATAATCATCTTTCAGGTGATATCCCGCCTGAGTTAGGAGGATTGAGGCTCAATTTACTTGATGTTTCATCAAATCAATTCACAGGAAAAATTCCCATCGAGTTTGATAATATAGCTTATGAAAACAGTTTTTTCAATAATCCAAATGTTTGTTCCACCAATAAAATATCCAATCTTTCTATTTGTCCTCCCAAACATCGAAATACCAAGAAACTACCAAGAACTATGATTGTTGTGATTCTAGTTTTGGCATCGGCTCTTTGTTTACTAGCCATTTCGATTCTATGGTTTTTGTTTAAGCTTTGCAGAGGAAGGAAGCGTAACCGTGATCTTTCCGTTACTAAACCCACAAATGTAATATCTAATGAATGGGATTTTATGTCCTTCCAAAGATTGGATTTTACTGAGGCTGATATTTTGTCAGGTTTGGTAGAGAGTAATATGATCGGCTTTGGTGGCTCAGGCGAAGTGTTCAAAATTGCTGTTGATTCTGAAAATAAATTTGTCGCTGTTAAGAGAATTCGGAGCGACAGGAGAAATGATCTGGCTGAGAAAGAATTTGAAGCCGAGATTCAAGTTCTTGGTTCGGTCCGCCATGCTAACATCGTGAAACTTCTGTGTTGCATTTCGAGCTATAGCTGTAGGCTCCTTGTTTACGAGTACATGGAGAATCTAAGTCTTGATATATGGATACATAGGAGAAGAAGGCAAGCGTCGTCTCTTAATAACAGTAACATTGTTTTGGATTGGCCAGCAAGGTTAGGGATCGCTATTGGAGCCGCACAAGGTCTTTGCTATATGCATCACGATTGCTCTCCCCCGACTATCCATCGAGATGTGAAATCTAGCAATATATTGTTGGATTCTGAGTTTAGGGCGAAAATAGCTGATTTTGGGTTAGCCAAGATTTTGTCGAAGAAAGGAGAACCTAACACCATGTCTTCTGTTGCTGGCTCATTTGGCTATATTGCCCCAGGTAAAATCAAGCCTCAATTGTTTAATTATTTTGATGAAGGAAATATTCATATAATTGCTGTTGTTGTTCTTCATCTTCATGCAGAGTATGCCTACACATCAAAAGTGGATGAAAAAATCGACGTTTACAGCTTTGGGGTCGTGCTGTTAGAACTGGTGACCGGAAAAGAGCCCAACAACGGAGACATGTACACGGGCCTTGCTGAGTGGGCTTGGAGTCACTACGGGCAAGAAAAGCCCATTGTCGATGCTTTGGACGAGGGAATTACAGAAACACATTTTGTGGATGACATGATAGGTGTCTTCAAGCTGGGGCTCATGTGCACAAATTCTCTGCCGGCAAGTAGACCGACAATGAGAGAGGTCTTGCAGATCCTTCAAAGGTGCGTATCTGCCAACGAGCACATTGAGAAACAGTAAGGGAAATATTACTTCCATGTCCACCATGTGTATAGAATTTTCTACAAACCCAATCATGCTAGCCACGTGTTATTATTGTAAAATTATGTATATTATGAAAATTTTATAGGGGTAATCACGAACGAGGGCACTTCTAAGATGATTATTATTTATAGTACCCAATTTTTTCTCTTAGTATTATACAGGGCACTCTGCCCATTCAAAAATCTTTCGGCTCATTATATAAAATCAAAATTAATTGATATATAAAATTACGCAAAAATCTAAACTATCCTATGTTCAATAGTTCCTCATTGACTACACACATCAAGTTTCGTCAAAGACATTCCAAAATCTTTCATCTTCAGCTCATTGATATAAAATCAACACTTCTATCATAGATATAAAATCACTTGAATTCAAAAATTTGTCATAGATAATTCGTATAATAATATTGATATATCTATCATAAATATGAAAAAAAAATTGAAATCTATTATAGATATCAAAGAATTCATAAAATCACATACGTAAATCATAAATCTATTATAGATATTTACAAACTAAACTAGAAATGTAAATCATAAATCTATTATAGATATTTACAAACTAAACTAAAATCTATTATAGATGCAAAAAATATATAAAAACATTACACAAAGAATGTGGACAAAGAATGTTCCACATACGCATCTCATAAAACACGCATCTCTTCGTTCATCCAAAATATATAATTATATTTATATATAATTATAAATATATAATGCAAATATGTTTGCGTAATATATTTTACCAAATATATTTAGCGCAAATATATAAATATATATTAGTAGCGTGTTTAATATTAGTGAATATTAAAATAAATTAATATATATTACCGTAATATTATTGTAAGGATATTTATGACTTTATACATTTTAAAAAATGCCCCTACTTAGTATTTAAAAAATACAAATACCCTAATAAACAAACAATTAAAAAATATATAACCCCTACAAATGAGATGAAAAACAATGGGTGTTGAAAATAATATTAAAATCCAATCTGCCTCATACCCTAATATTACCAATTTTATATAAATATATTATGAGAAATTTATATAGAAGTATTTAGAAAAAAAAGAACTTTTAATTTTTTTAATTTACTATTTAAATCTCATAAAATTAACTTTATATTATATGTTGAGTTTGGTTGTTTTGGAGGGCTAGTTTGTTAGCTGGCGATAAGATTTCTTTTACGCGCATCTATTCTACAATTAGTCAATTACATTTTTTATTTATGTAATTGATCTTTACAAAAAAATGAACTTTATATTTAAAATAACATCTATTGTACAATTACATTTTTTATTTATGCAATTGATCTTTACAAAAATATTAACTTTATATTTTTAACGTTATTTTTTATAAAGGTATTATATTTTAAAATATATATAATAAAAGATATATTCTTAAAAGTCTAGTTATTATATATTCCTTACAAAATATGATTTTAAATTGTTAAGTTAAAAAACAAAATTAGACAATTCTCAAGTTTTGTAACTGCTGTTTTTTTTTTGTTTTCCTAGTAGATGTGATTTTTAAATTATTAAATTAAAAACTAAAATTACTTTTTGTTTTCCTAATAGATTTGATTTTTAAATTAGTAAGAGCTCGTTTGGGCGAGCTTATTTAAAACAACTTATAAGATGCTATGTCTTATAAGTTGTTTTAAGAGCCGGTAAGAATAAATAAGTAGTTAAACCGTTTGGATAAAATAAATATAAACTTATAAGATGTTAATTTGTTTGGCAATTTAAGATCTTATATAAATAAAATTACAAAAAATAAATTGTTATATATGAAAAAAATAATTAAAAATATTTATATTAACTAAATAATAAATTTGTTTGGTAAAGTGACGAAACGGCGACTGCTGTCGCCGCATTGGATGCATGACAAGGAAATGGCGACTCCAGTCGCCGAAATTGCACGGGTACGGAATCGGCGACAACTGTCGCCGCTTTTGGTGTGGCTTGGAACGGCGAACCTTGTCGCCGTTTTGGATGCATTGTGTGGAACAGCGACTGCTGTCGCTGCATTTGGCTAAGGACAGAAACGGCGACTGGCGTCGCCGTTTATGATGCAAGATGAAATCTAGCGACTGGAGTCGCTGGAATGGTGACAGATGCATGGTGACATGGAATCGGCGACTGGCGTCGCCGGTTTTGGCTATGGCACGGTTTCGGCGACGCTTGTCCTCAAGGCATGGTTCCAGCGACTATGACATTCTTCAACGACGATATTCACCTAAGTACTTTCAACGTGATTCCTTTTCACCAAGTACACATATCAAGGAATGAAGAATGGTTCCAGCATTTACTACTTCAATGATATCGACGACCATGAAGACGATGAAATTCCGAGGCTTCAACACTTAGAGTTTTTCACGAGAAATTGAAGATGAAGAATTGAGATCGATGGAGTCAAGATTGAATTGAAGTTCTGATTTTGAAATTGAAGATTCAAGATTCGAAGATTCAAGAATCAAAGATTCAAGAATCAAAGATTCAAGATTCCAAGATTCAAGAATCCAAGTTCTACAAGAGTGATGTCATCCATGGAGAAGTGACATCAGCCAAGCATGTGACCAACCAGAACGTGCCACGTCATCACCTCACATGTGCGGGCTGCCTATATAAACCCATGGATTTCGATTTCACCATTTGACGATTTTGAGAGAACGAAATCTGATTTTTAGAATCGTGACCGACAGCTTCGAGCTTCGAGTTTGTGTAGTAGCTTTTGCGCCTTGTGCCAAGATTAGAGTTAGGAGATTTAGCTCTAGGTACTCGTGTGCTAGATTGCAAGTTAGTGGGAGTTGTTGCGACACTCAGGAAACTTCTTGTAATCGTTTTGCCTACCATACTCAGTGTAATAGTTTAGTTTCGTTTTTCAATGGAATGAAACATATTACATAACTTTGTATTCCGTCTTTCATACTACGAACTTGTGTGAGTGTTACCTTGACTGAAGCTGGTGTTCGTGCGTTTAAGTCCAACTTCGCGAAAAGTTGGTATCATACGTCGAAGACGTAATTTCAATTGGTATCAGAGCGGGACGTCATACGTATAAGACGTGATCCGTTACCTGACTTCATAATTCCGCTACAATGGAGTCGTCCATGTTTGTCCAGAAACCGATTATGCTAACTCATCAGAACTACTCAAACTGGAAGGTCAAAGTGTCTGCTAGAATTAAGGGTTTTGACTCTAGATCTTGGATGGCAGTGTTAGAAGGATGGGAACGCCCATATACTGAAGATGCCGATGACGTAAGAATTCCGAAACCGGAACGTAGTTGGACGAGAGAGGAACATGACTTGTCCACGGCCAACAGCAAAGCCTTACTTCTTATCTGTGAATGGCTGGACCTCAGTATGTATCAGCTGGTAAAAAATTGCACATCTGCCAGAGATGCATGGAAAACGTTACAAATAACTTGTGAGGGAAGTCATGCTGTTAAGCGATCGAAAATCCGAACTATCACTGCTCAATTCCATCAACTCCGGATGAGGGAAGATGAAGATATCAATGACTACTTGGACAAGATCATTAGATATGTGAATGAGGCTTTTGAACTCGGAGAAATCTTTCCTGCCCCCATGGTCTATGAGAAAGTCCTCTCAAGTGTTAGCACTAGGTTCGAGAGCAAGGTGCTGACTATCGAAGCACGCAATGACGAGAACCAAAACTGGGATTATGCCGACTTGATGGCTGATTTGAGAAACTATGACCTGACTCTCAAAGTTCGAAGCAACCCAGACATGTCTCTTGTCTACGAACCGATGACTGCTCTCAAGATTTCAGAGAAAGGAAAAAGTTCAAGAAGCTCTAACTCTCGAAAGACTCATTTGAAAAATGAGAAAACTGAAAGTAGTTTTTCCGCTGATTTGTGTGAATCTGATGATGAGGAAGCTGAGGATATTGAGAGACTGATGAACTCTAATAATCCGGACAAACTGGCTGCACTGACTGAGATAGTCACTTATCTTGTGAAACAAGAATTTAAGAGAAAGAACCGTGCCCGAAATTTTCGAAAATTTCAGAAAAGTTCTAACTCATACCCAAATACTCCTGACAACCGAAATCAGGGATCGTCGTCGGACAAAAAGTTTAAAGGGACAAAGCTCTCACCATACTCCTCTACTAGCAAGGATGTCTCCAAGATGCAATGCTATGAGTGTAAGGTATATGGACACGTTAAAAATGAATGTCCTAATTTACATCGTAAGAAGAAGCTACCAGTTAGCTATGTTGTGATTGACGATGAGGATGTCATTTCTGAGAACGACGAGTCTGAGGACAACAATTCTGACGATAATGAAGACAACGCTCTAGTTGTCACTTTTGGTGAATCTTTTGATCTCGAAAATGTGGAGGTCGAAAACTTTGTTTTTGATGCATTTCTGAAAGACACTGCAACTGCAGACAACATCTTCCGTGTGGCATCGACAAACCGAAATTTCTGTGATGATGATATTTTCTCGGATGATGAATCAGTGTCTGATGCTGAAGAGATGGAGAAGACAACCGAAGTGTCTAAAACTGGAGATGTGTGTATTGAGTTGATCACCTTGAAGGAGAGTCACTATATACTTGAAAAACTATATGATACTGCTATCACTGAGAATAGCACACTTGAAGTGTCTCTGAAGTGCTTGACTGAATCTTTTAATGAACTCTCGAATGAACAACTCAAGATGTGTGATGAAGTGTTAGTGTTGAGAAACTCAGTTGAGAAGACTGAGGATGAGAAGAAGAAGTTGAACAATTCTTTGACAATTCTCAAAGTCAAATTTGATGATCTTTTCGAAGAAAAGCATAAGTATTTCAAGGAAGTTGTCGAACTGAGAGAGGTGTGTGAGAAGATGAGTTCTGAAAACTCTAAACTGAAGACGTCACTGAGAAAGGAGTCAACTGAAGTGAAGAAACTGCAGACTCTATTTAAGAACTCAGATGCTGAGAATGATGAACTAAAGTCTTCACTAATGAAAGTCCAAACTGACCTTGACATGACTGACAAGGAACGATATGTGTTGAAAGAAAAACTTCATATGACTGATGAGCTATTGAGGAAAATGAACACGAACTCTTCCGTGTTTGACAATGCTGCTTCATATATGAATCCTAATCGTTACGGTCTTGGATTTCAAAAGGTTTTTGAGTCTATATACCCGACATCTGAAAAGAAGAAGAAAGTGAGTTTTGTTAAGGCATCGGATGATCTGCCTAAGGATGAAAACAAGGATGACGTTGAATCATCTAAACGGAAGGAGATTGCTGAAGGGAAGAAGATTGTTAAGACTCCAGAACTTAAAACTCAAAAGTCGAGCTCGACTTCAAAATCTGAGTCTGAGACATATCAATTTCCGAAGAATATTGTCAAACATCCTCGGGGTATCCTACCGTATGAAAAGACGTTGCTGAAGAACTTAGACAAATCTCAGAACGTGAAGAAAAATGGACAATCCTCTCGCACCAAAACTGTTTTGCTCAAAACGTCTACGAAGGTTGAAACTCGTCAAAGGCGAAAGTATGTTTGTCACTATTGTGATCAACCTGGACACATTCGACCATTTTGCTACAGGATGAAAGAGGACATGAACAGAGAACTTATGACCCTGAAGAAAAAGTCTGAAGTGACAAAGGAAATGAAGAAACCCATTTCTCCAAATCCGAAAATTAAGCAAACTCTGAAAGCTGTGACTGAGAGGAACAGTCAAAATTCTGATGGAAAGAAGAAGTGGGTGCCTAAGTCTCAAAAGAGTAAAGTTGAACTTAACTCTAAAACCAGTTGTTGGCAACCAAGAGAACTGATTTTCTGCAATGTTGCACTTAATGCGTCTGAAGCTGGTAACAAAGGCATTTGGTACTTTGACAGTGGCTGCTCCCGACATATGACCGGCACAAAGAAATTCTTGAAAGAATATAAGCCGATGACTGGTTCCCCCGTAGTGTTTGGAGGGGGAGCAAAAGGTGTTGTCAAAGGAAAGGGGACGCTACAAATCAAAGGATTGCCTCCAATCAGAAATGTTGTCCATGTCAAGGGACTTGTTGCAAATCTTATCTCTATCAGTCAGTTGTGTGATGAAGGATTCAATGTTAGTTTTGATAAAGAATCATGCAGAGTTTTTGATGTTGAAGGGAAGTGTATCATGGAAGGTCCACGTGCTAAAAACAATTGCTATACAACTGAGTATAGTTGCTTCTCCGTGACCGTTCCCGATGAAGTTGATTTGTGGCACCAACGACTTGGCCACACCAACACTCGAAATTTGAGCAAATTGGTTAAGGGGGAGATAGTTCGAGGAATCTCTCAACTCCCCAAAATCGAGAAAAGAGTGTGTGGTGACTGTCAGAAGGGTAAGCTGACAAGAACTCCTCATCCAGCACTGCCAACGCTCATGAGTACTTCAGCTCCTTTCGAACTTTTACATATGGACTTGATGGGTCCTATGGAAGTCAAAAGTCTTGCTAAGAAAGAATATGTATTGGTTGTCGTCGATGATTTTTCACGATACACATGGACGAGGTTTCTGGCAACCAAAGATGAAACTTTCAATGCCTTTAAGGGTATTGTAAAATGGATAAGAACAAATCATGAAGCTAAGGTGAAGAGGATCCGAAGTGATCATGGAACAGAATTTGAAAATTCTAGCTTCAATGAAATTTGCCTGATGAAAGGTATTCACCACGAATACTCGGCCCCAAAAACGCCTCAACAAAATGGGATCGCCGAACGAAAGAATCGAACACTGCAAGAGATGGCGCGTGTGATGTTAATCTCGAAAAATCTTGCCCGAACTTTTTGGGCAGAAGCCGTCTCTACAGCTGGCTACATTTTGAATCGAATAAGTATTCGATCTGGCACTACTGCTACTGCCTATGAACTTGTCAATGGCAAGAAACCCTCGGTGGCACACTTTCGTGTCTTTGGCTGTACTTGCTATATTTTGAAGGATCGTGATCCTCTAAAGAAATTTGAAGCCAAAGCTGATCGTGGATTTTTCGTTGGCTATAGCCAAAATAGTCATGCCTACCGCGCCTACAATCTTCGAACTAGGAAAGTCATCGAGACTGTGAACATAAACTTTGATGAACAAGACTTTCTTGGAAAAGATGCAGAGGCCGATTGGGTTAAGGAAGGAATCCTTGAAAGTCGAACGTTTCCTTCAACACCCACAACTGAGACACCTGAAAATGCTACTCCAAATACTTCGCCTGAAGTTGGAGACTCTAGCAACCAGAATGATGACAATTTGTTGACTGAGGATGACGATGATGATCAAGTCAAAAATCCAGCTGATGCTCCGCGTGAGGCACCTGGTCATATTCAAAAACGTCATCCACCGAACCAAATGATCGGAAGCTTGAATGAGCGAACCACACGCTCAAAGAAACAAATGAATTCTCTTGACGAACTCTACAACATTTGTACTTCTGCAGTTTGTAATGAAATAGGCATCACTTGCTTTCTCTCCGAAAATGAGCCGAAAAATTACAAGGAAGCTATGCAAGATGATTTTTGGATCATGGCCATGCAAGAAGAGTTAAATGAGTTCACACGGAATAATGTTTGGTCCTTAGTTCCCCGAACTGCAAACATCAATGTTGTTGGAACTAAATGGATTTTCAAGAATAAAACAGATGAGCATAACCAAGTTGTCCGAAACAAAGCTCGTCTTGTTGCCCAAGGATATGCCCAAGTGGAAGGCATAGATTTTGATGAAACTTTTGCACCGGTCGCACGAATTGAGTCCATCAGACTCTTGATTGCTATTGCATGCCATCTCGGCATCAAACTTCGACAGATGGACGTCAAAGCTGCTTTCTTGAACGGTGTGCTGGAAGAAGAAGTCTACGTTGCCCAACCTAAGGGCTTTGAGGATCCGAAAAAGCCAAACCATGTCTACAAGCTTCACAAAGCTCTATACGGCTTGAAACAAGCGCCTCGCGCCTGGTATGGATGTCTCACGGATTTTCTTCTAAAGTTCGGTTTTGAGCGTGGATCGGTGGACAAAACTTTGTTCATCAAGCGAGATGGCAAACACATGATTGTTGCACAAATTTACGTTGACGACATTGTCTTCGGAGCTACTTGTTCTAAACTCGTGACTGCATTCACAGAAGCTATGTCCTCGACATTTCAGATGAGCCTTGAGGGAGAGTTGCATCAATTTCTTGGCCTTCAGATTTCTCAACGACCAGATGGGATATTTGTATCTCAAAGTAAGTATGCTAAGAACATGGTTGAGAGGTTTGAGATGCATCATGCCAAGCCAGCAAACACTCCTATGGCAACTACAGAACGCTTGTCTACGTCAACAAAGAGTCGGAGTGTAAACCAAACTCTTTATCGTTCCATGATTGGGAGTTTACTTTATTTAACTGTCACTCGTCCTGACATTATGTTTAGTGTTTGTATGTGTGCCAGGTACCAAGTTGATCCAAAGGAAGACCATCTACGAGCTGTGAAACGGATTCTCCGATACATCTCTGGAACTTCTCAGCTAGGCCTTTGGTATGCGCGCGACACTTCATCCAACCTTGTCGGTTTTTCTGATGCCGACTGGGCGACGGACACGGACGAAAGAAAAAGTACCTCCGGCTGCTGTTGCTTCCTTGGCAATAATATTGTGTCTTGGCATAGTCGCAAGCAAAACTGTATCGCACTGTCCACTGCCGAGTCAGAGTACGTTGCAGCTGGAAGTTGCTGCACTCAACTACTTTGGTTGAAACAAATGTTGAATGACTATCTTCTTGAGAGTGCTCCATTAGTGTTGTATTGTGATAACCAGAGTGCTATCAAAATCAGCGAAAATCCTGTCCAGCACTCAAGAACTAAACACATCGACATTCGACATCATTTTATTAGAGATTTGGTTTATCGTGATATAGTCAGTCTACAGCATATTTCAACGGAAAAACAGCTTGCTGACATCTTTACCAAACCTCTTGACTTTGAGAGATTTAAGAAACTAAGAAATTCTCTCTGCATGTGTTCTCTCTAAGAGTTCACGGAAAAATTTTGAAGTCTGAAAGAGTAGTTTCTTTACTCCTGTCCACAGTCATCGTGCTGTGGTGCCATCAGCTTGTGTCAAAGAGTTTTATGCTGACACCCTTGCTCTGGAAAAGTGTCAGGAAGAACATGCCCTGGCTTACAACAGGATGATTGACGCGCAGAAGAAACAAAAGTCATCTTTTGACAAACTTCAGCGTGAGATCCAACAAGGGGGAGGACTTGGTGATGTTGGAGCCCCCGATGCAAGTTTGAAGGATACGTTTATCTTGAAGATGGTTAGGGACGCGATCCAAGAGGCACATGTGCAGCTGGCAAAAGGAAACAACATAGCATTCGAACAAGTGGAACGAGGAGCTGACGACGGTGAGAAAACCGACGATGATATCTTTGAAGGATGTATGGATATTCGGGATAAGGGAAAGGGGAAGGTTGGTGAAACTTCCAGGGCGATGCCGTCAGGTGGATTGAAAGATCAAGATGATGATGATGATGTCAACATTCTCGATGTTGAAGACGATGGTGGAAATGATCTCGGCGAGTTCGAGATTTTTGGTCTGGGTGATGAGACCGATGAAGACGAGAAAGAAGACTCGAGCTCCGACGATGGATTTGACTATGGCGAGGACGAGGAAGAAGTGATCGAAAGTCCGGAACGTGATCCTACTCCAGCAGCTTCGCCAAAGGAATGAAGAGTCAAGATCTTAAGTTCCAGATTCCAAAGTCAAGTTTTTAATTATTTCAAGTTTTTATTTCCTGTTTTTTCCATAACTCTTGAACTCGTTTTTCATATTCTGTTTTGCATACATCAAACTCTGAATTCGTCCATGCATGGTTTTTCATATTTTTCTATCTCTAGATTATTGTTTTGAATTTGGATATTTATCTAAGTTTCTATCTTTTGGTTTGAGATATTTGGCTAAGTCTTTTTGGTTTTTCATTGATTGTATGATTGATGTTTTTCCATCTTTTTACTTAGCTTATTTTTTATTGATGTATTCGATTGAGGGGGAGATACTTATATCTCGTTTTTTACTTAACTTCGTTTTTATGAGTTGTGCCAAAAAGGGGGAGATTGTAAATGTTGGTTTTGGCGACAACGTTTTTGTACTTGTGTTTTTGTTTGAGTTTGGATTTCAGGTCTACAGGTTAAAAATCCGAAGTCAAGAATCCAGTGCGTGGAAACGGAGACTCAAGTCTCCGCTTTTGGTAAAGTGACGAAACGGCGACTGCTGTCGCCGCATTGGATGCATGACAAGGAAATGGCGACTCCAGTCGCCGAAATTGCACGGGTACGGAATCGGCGACAACTGTCGCCGCTTTTGGTGTGGCTTGGAACGGCGAACCTTGTCGCCGTTTTGGATGCATTGTGTGGAACAGCGACTGCTGTCGCTGCATTTGGCTAAGGACAGAAACGGCGACTGGCGTCGCCGTTTATGATGCAAGATGAAATCCAGCGACTGGAGTCGCTGGAATGGTGACAGATGCATGGTGACATGGAATCGGCGACTGGCGTCGCCGGTTTTGGCTATGGCACGGTTTCGGCGACGCTTGTCCTCAAAGCATGGTTCCAGCGACTATGACATTCTTCAACGACGATATTCACCTAAGTACTTTCAACGTGATTCCTTTCACCAAGTACACATATCAAGGAATGAAGAATGGTTCCAGCATTTACTACTTCAATGATATCGACGACCATGAAGACGATGAAATTCCGAGGCTTCAACACTTAGAGTTTTTCACGAGAAATTGAAGATGAAGAATTGAGATCGATGGAGTCAAGATTGAATTGAAGTTCTGATTTTGAAATTGAAGATTCAAGATTCGAAGATTCAAGAATCAAAGATTCAAGATTCCAAGATTCAAGAATCCAAGTTCTACAAGAGTGATGTCATCCATGGAGAAGTGACATCAGCCAAGCATGTGACCAACCAGAACGTGCCACGTCATCACCTCACATGTGCGGGCTGCCTATATAAACCCATGGATTTCGATTTCACCATTTGACGATTTTGAGAGAACGAAATCTGATTTTTAGAATCGTGACCGACAGCTTCGAGCTTCGAGTTTGTGTAGTAGCTTTTGCGCCTTGTGCCAAGATTAGAGTTAGGAGATTTAGCTCTAGGTACTCGTGTGCTAGATTGCAAGTTAGTGGGAGTTGTTGCGACACTCGGGAAACTTCTTGTAATCGTTTTGCCTACCATACTCAGTGTAATAATTTAGTTTCGTTTTTCAATGGAATGAAACATATTACATAACTTTGTCTTCCGTCTTTCATACTACGAACTTGTGTGAGTGTTACCTTGACTGAAGCTGGTGTTCGTGCGTTTAAGTCCAACTTCGCGAAAAGTTGGTATCATACGTCGAAAACGTAATTTCATGAAGTCTAGCAATATATTGCTGGATTCTGAATTTAGGGCAAAAATAGCGGATTTTGGGTTAGCCAAGATTTTGATCAAGAAAGGGGAACCCAACACCATGTCTGCTGTTGCTGGTTCATTTGGTTACATTGCCCCAGGTAATACTAATACTAATAGCTAAAACAATGTTACTGCTATTAGTTATTTAGATAATTTTGAATGATAAGTTGTTGTTTTTCTTGTTGTAGAGTATGCTTATACCTCAAAAGTGGACGAAAAAATCGACATTTATAGCTTTGGGGTCGTGCTTTTAGAATTGGTGACCGGAAAAGAGCCCAACAGCGGAGCCATGAACATGGGGCTGGCTGAGTGGGCGTGGAGTCACTACGGGCGAGAGAAGGACATTGCCGATGCTTTGGGTGAGGAGATAAGAGAAGAGCATTTCTTGGATGGCATGATAGCTGTCTTCAAGCTCGGGCTCATGTGCACCAATTCCACAATGAGAGACGTTTGCAGTTTCTTCAACGATGAGAAACTGGAAGGGGACGAATATGGCATAGCTATACCTCCTTCTTCGCCAAAGAAGAATTACCAAAGTACAAGTCATTCCATTTGACCACTAGAAAAAATCAACAACATTTCATTGAATTTTTACTCGGGTGACTTTGAGGACCCGATATTTTTCTTTTGACAATTTTAGATATTTGTCTAAAATACATGAGTGTCTATTGGTCTTATTCTTAGTATGAGTCTTGTGAGCGCGTTTGGCATTGACTGAGGTTTTCCTAAGTAAAAAAGCATGATATAGTTTTTTTATTTAATTTCAATTAGTTCAATTTTATTTATGTTGTTATTTTGAATTTAGTTTAATTCAATTAAGTTTTTATAATCGAATGAAGTGTGACAAAATTGTCTGTAAAAAGTTAGGATGTCAAGTGCACAAATTCTTTTCAATCTCTTCCTAATTGTATGATTTATTAATGCGATTTTAATGGCACGGCTTATTAAGCAAGTAAGCAAGCAATGGATTTTGGCACTGTGCCCCTCAATCCGTCAAGGATATCTATCATATTCTTCAAATAGGAACCATGACAAATTTAGCATATCTTTTAAATACCAAATACTTACTTTCATGTCCCAAAAAAGATGCAATATTAATCTAATTGAATGTGTCAAATACCAAATCAAATAACAAATAGGAGTACTATATTAATTGAATTAAATGCGTCACTTGTTATGAATTTTTTTAGTCAATATACTACATAAAATTGTTATTGTTAGGATCTCAAGTTCACCTCTTCTATTATAGAGCTGTAAAACTTAAATCCAGTAAAGTAATAAACTAAAGGTAACACTGGATTATGAACTCAAGTTACAAGTCATTCCTTTGACCACTAAAACTAATGAAGAATATTTCATTGATTTTTTTTTCATTTGAAATAATTCTCACCAATGCCTTTTCTAGGGTGACTTTGGTGATTGTATATTTTTCTTTTGACAATTTTAGATATTTATCTAAAGGGTTTATTACATTTTGCAACCCCATGTATGGGGGTTTTACACTTTACAACCTAATCGGAATTTCGTTACACTTTGCAACTCTATGTATGCGGGTTTTCACTTTGCAACCTGGGCCGGAATATTCGATAGAATATTCCGTTTAATAGAGTTTTTATGTAATTAAAAACACATCACATTGGCTTATTACATATTTAACCTCTCATTCAATTTCGGTCAATTTTTTTAATTTTTAATAAAATTAAAACAGAAAGAGAAAACACAATCCCACCAAGAGAAAAGGCTAAAGTCACTCCAAATTTGATAAGGGCAGGGCTGATTTGAATTTCCCTTTTCTCTTTCGCAGCCATTTATTCCAACTGTGTAGAACTTCGAATCTTTTTAATAATCTAAAATCCCAACACTAATTACACACATAGCTTCGCACATACAAGCTTCATGACCTGAACCCATCTCCTTCCTCGTCATCTCTTCCATTTTTTTTAAAAAAAAGAGGGGGAGAATTCAAGAAACCCACGTACCACAAATGAAAGGAGGGGCGCTAAGAGATGGACCAAGAACTCTGATTCTCTGGTTCGATTTAGAATTTTCTTGTTTCGTGTTTGGTTTGGGTTCTTTAAAATTTGAAACAGAAGATGCGACGAGGAACAAACCTCAAACCTGGGGTATACTTGGGTTAGGGTTCTTGACGGAACTTGTGCAATTAAGAATTTTGTGTTTGGATTACGGATTAGGGTTAGTTTCAGTCGATATTTAGGAATTTTGTTGATTTTGATTTTAGATTTCTGGAAATTGGGTGATTTCGGTTTCTTGCGAATTTGGAATTTTGGAATTAAGAGTGGAGAGAACGATGACTCCGGTAATGAATCCGCACCCATTTATTTCAGATATTAATTCAAAATTAAATAATAATGAGTAAGAGTACATTAATACCCTTTCAGCTTCAAAATAAATGTATACTCACACACTTCACTGGCGCGTGATTCTCAATCTCTCGGAATATTCTACCGAATATTCCGATCCAGGTTGCAAAGAGAAAATTCGCATACATGGGGTTGCAAAGTGTAACGAAATTCCGATAAAGTTGCAAAGTGTAAAAACCCACATACCTGAGGTTACAAAATGTAATAAACCCTTATCTAAATTACATAAGTCTATAGTGGTCTTATTTTTAGTGTGCTATGCGGGTTTGGATCCGCGAAAGCAATCACTTGACTATTTCTGTAAGTAGAAAAGTATGATCTATTTTTTTTTACTTAATTTCAATTTGTTTAATTCAATTCAATTCAAGATTATTATTTTTAAACTCAATTTGAATTCAATTTAAATAAATTTAATTTAATTTTAATCGATCGAACAAACTCAAGTGAAAAATTGGAATGACACTAAGTGCACACCTCAAACACAGGATGTCAAATCTACGATATCCTTCTACTCTTCTTGTATAACAAAGTCCTTACTACAACTCCTTACCTAATCAAATACTACAACTATACGTCATTGAATGCGTCACTTGTTATGAAATATTTTGGGTCAATATATAAATAGTTACTCTAAGGACCTCAAGTTATCCTCTTCTATTAATATACAGTAAAACTAAATCCAGTAAACAGAACAGGAAACACTGGATTATACCTCCTCTCATCCGGAATGACTAAACTACCCTTCTCCGACCCCAAAACACAGCTACCCATCCTCGTAATCCTCTCTCTCTTAAACATGTCCATTTTGGTAACTTCAATCTTTTCACAGGCCGAGACCGAGAGAGCCACCTTACTAAGCCTCAAAACAGAATGGGGCAACCCTTCAATTCTCCAATCTTGGAACAACAGGTCATCATCGCCCTGTGAATGGACAGAAATCCAGTGCTCCGGCGCCGGCGCCGGCGCCGGCGTCACGGGCATACTCCTCAACAACTACAACATCAGCGGCATTATCCCTGACTCCATCTCCGCCCTCCAGAATCTAACGGTCGTCGATCTCGGCTTCAATTTTTTCATGGGAAATTTCCCTCGCGCCATTTTGAACTGCACAAAGCTCCGCTACCTTGACCTCTCCCAAAACATCTTCGTAAGGAATATTCCGTCCGATATCGACAAACTGAAATCGCTCCGGTACCTAGACCTCTCGGCCAATAATTTCTCCGGCGATGTCCCTACGGGGATCGGGAACTTGACGGAGCTTCGAACTCTGAATCTCTACATGACTTTGCTCAACGGGAGTTACCCGGTGGAGATCTCGAATCTGACGAACCTCGAAACTCTAGGGCTGGCTTATAATGACTTCACGCCGGCTGTCATACCGCCGGAGTTTGGAAAATTGGGGAAATTAAACCGTCTCTGGATGTCGCAGGCGAATGTGATCGGAGAAATACCCGAGAGCTTGGTGATGAATTTATCGAGCCTCGCCTATTTCGATCTGTCTCAGAACAGAATGCAAGGTGCGATTCCGAATGGCTTGTTCTTGTTAAGGAATTTGAGTAGTGTTTATTTGTGGAACAATCGATTTTCGGGTTCGATTCCTCGGACGATCGAGTGTTTGGATTTGGTTGCGCTCGATCTATCCGCGAACAACTTGACTGGTGAAATCCCAGAAGATATAGGGAAGTTGGAGAAATTGGAGGATTTGAGTCTATTTCACAACAAGCTGTCTGGAGAACTCCCACAAAGCATAGGACTATTGCCTAGCCTAAAGATCTTCAAGGTTTTCAAGAACGATTTGACTGGATTGTTGCCGCCTGAAATGGGCATTCACTCCAAGCTCCAGGAGTTCGATGTTTCCGTTAATAATTTCACCGGAATCTTGCCGAGAAATCTGTGCGCCGGTGGTGTTTTGATTGGTGCGGTTGCTTATAAAAACAATTTGTTTGGCCAAATTCCTAAATCGCTTGGAAATTGCCAAACTCTATGGACGTTGCAGGTATTTAGTAATAACCTATCAGGTGAATTTCCATCCGACATTTGGTCTATACCGGCCATGCTTAGAGTGATGCTAACAGGTAACAAGATTTCAGGCAAGCTCCCGAGAAAACTAGGTCTGAACATAACTCATTTGGAGATAAGTAACAATGAATTTTCCGGTGGAATTCCTACAGATGTTTCATCTTGGGAAAATTTGGTTGTGTTTGAAGCGAGTGACAATATACTGTCAGGGCCAATCCCAAAAGGATTGACCGGCCTTGGTCAACTTACAACATTGGTTCTCCATGGAAATTTACTCTCCGGTGGGTTGCCTTCTAAAATTTTTTCTTGGAGTTCTCTGTCTACTCTAAATATCGCTAGGAATAATTTATCCGGTCCAATCCCATCGGCTTTCGGTTCTTTGCCCAACCTTCATAATCTGAACTTAACCTATAATTATCTTTCAGGTGATATCCCGCCTGAGTTAGGACGACTGAGGCTCAATTTACTTGACCTTTCATCAAATCAATTCACAGGAAAAATTCCCATTGAGTTTGATAATATAGGTTATGAAAACAGTTTTTTCAACAATCCAAATCTTTGTTCCACCAATAAAATATCCAATCTTTCTATTTGTCCTCCCAAACATCGAAAAACCAAGAAACTATCAAGAACTATGATTGTTGTAATTCTAGTTTTGGCGTCGGCTCTTTGTTTACTCGCCATTTTGATTCTATGGTTTTTGTTTAAGCTCTGCATAAGAAGGAAGCGTAGCCGTGATCTTTCCGTTAGTCCACCCACAGACGTAATATCGAATGACTGGGAATTTATGTCCTTCCAGAGATTGGATTTTACTGAGGCTGATATTTTGTCAGGTTTGGCAGAGAGTAATATGATCGGCTTTGGGGGCTCAGGCGAAGTGTTCAAAATTGCTGTTGATTCTGAAAATCAATATGTCGCTGTTAAGAGAATTCGTAGCGACAGGAGAAATGATCTGGCCGAGAAAGAATTTGAAGCCGAGATTCAAGTTCTTGGTTCGGTCCGCCATGCTAACATCGTGAAACTTCTGTGTTGTATTTCGAGCTATAGCTGTAGGCTCCTTGTTTACGAGTACATGGAGAATCTAAGTCTTGATATATGGATACATTGGAGAAGAAGGCAAGCGTCGTCTCTTAATAACAGTAACATTGTTTTGGATTGGCCAGCAAGGTTAGGGATCGCTATTGGAGCCGCACAAGGTCTTTGCTATATGCATCACGATTGCTCTCCCCCGACTATCCATCGAGATGTGAAATCTAGCAATATATTGTTGGATTCTGAGTTTAGGGCGAAAATAGCTGATTTTGGGTTAGCCAAGATTTTGTCGAAGAAAGGAGAACCTAACACCATGTCTTCTGTTGCTGGCTCATTTGGCTATATTGCCCCAGGTAAAATCAAGCCTCAATTGTTTAATTATTTTGATGAAGGAAATATTCATATAATTGCTGTTGTTGTTCTTCATCTTCGTGCAGAGTATGCCTACACATCTAAAGTGGACGAAAGAATCGACGTTTACAGCTTTGGTGTCGTGCTGTTAGAACTGGTGACCGGAAAAGAGCCCAACAACGGAGACATGTACACGGGCCTCGCTGAGTGGGCCTGGAGTCACTACGGGCAAGAAAAGCCCATTGTCGATGCTTTGGACGAGGGAATTACAGAAACACATTTCCTGGATGACATGATAGGTGTCTTCAAGCTGGGGCTCATGTGCACAAATTCGCCGCCTGCAAGTAGACCGACAATGAGAGAGGTCTTGCAGATCCTTCAAAGGTGCGTATCTGCCAACGAGCACATTGAGAAACAGTAAGGGGAAGAGTAAGTATATTATGAAGTACTGTATATATTATGCTAGCTGCTGATCTTCTTAATTAAAAGAATGAGTATAGTTTAATGTTAACTTGATGAAAGATAGGGATACATTGCATATTTATTTGCCCTGAACAATATACTGTATTCAAAGTTATTCTATGAAAGTGAATTTTGTGTACATGAGCCCCGGCTTGAAGGCAACTATCATGGCATCCAAGAAACACTCTTCTGTGAACATCGATTTTCTTGTTTACCACTTTATACGTGTAAGAGTGCGCTGCAAGATGAAGAATATCAAGGCTTTGCATCGGTTTTGCATCAGAAGAGACGAATATCCACACACCTCCAATTGTAGACACGCGAGACCGTAGTATGAGATATATCGATTCGGTTTTATATATGTATGTCGAATTTGAAATATTCTACAGATTTAGAAGATGATATCAAGCTGAGATTATCAATTCAAGATTTAAAAGAGCAATGGTTGGAGGTATGATCTTATAAATTATTCATTTTCACATAAGAGAAATTAAATCTCTTTGATTTAATCTATGTCCCTATTCAGATCAGATGGATTTCCAAATATTCTTATCGATCACTGTATGTATCATCCGTCCAACTCTTATCAGATTGCCTACAAACAATGGCCCCAATCAAGCATAGAGAAAAGTCGTGGCGAAGGCAGGAGAGCAAACCTAGGCTACGCCCACCTCAACAGCCAAGCATAGATAAAACAAATATGAAGATAAATTTGTAGTATAAGCGATGGGGCAAAATTGGGATTCAGCAAATTACGTTAACATATATGAAATTTATGAACAATAAAGTGCCAAACTTGTTCCAAAACCGAAATATCTATATCAAAAACAAAAGTGCAAACAGAGGCCAATGACCAGTCGATGAGCGGAGCAACAAAGCTGTTTATTATAGCATGGCTCGAAATCATCTCTTAAGTGGAGTTTTTATAGTGCGTGTTTTTCCTGGCGCACTCCAAGATGGTTTTGTCGGCAGTGATGAAGTAAGCGGCTATTGAAGCTGTTCATGATCCAAAACAAACGAACAAGCAAACAAACAAAATCAGTGAACTCTGTTCAGGGTCAGAAAAATGTTTCTCAAGAGTTATGACTAAAAATTAAGTAGTGTCTCGTATAGAACAAGGAAATGAACTTACTATGAAACTTGAATGCATTTCTCAAGTGATAATCACTTAAAATTAAAGTGAAACAATTAACGCTACAAATACTAGTATGGTTATAAGAGAAACGAAGAAAATAATTACAAATACCCGACGGATATGTTTCTATATCATCCGGTTTGGGAAAATTGGTAAACACAGTTAAATATGAAATGTGATCAAAGACACAACATAGTCTTGAATGGTATAATGTAGTTGCAGAGTGTTGTGTTGCTAAAAAAAAAAATGAACTCATTCAAATCTGTACAAAGCTAAACAAGATGTATACGTGGCTGTCAAATACATACATACCAGCAGATATAATAAGTGCTTGAGCAGTGTAGTTGAGATTCCTTTTTGCCCATGGGAATTTACGAACAGCAACCAGCTGAATTGTTTTTAGTAAAAAACGATATGTTTGAGCTACTCATGGGATAAATACCCAAAAAAACAAATAAAAAAACAACAATATTTGTTGTCTACTCTTCCTCGGCTAAGCATACAACAACAGAGATAGTTCCGAACTTCAATTAACCAAACAAAAAACGGGCATCAATCTCGGGGGAGCTGTAAGCTCTTGTTTTCAAAACAAGTTGTTGAAGCGTTGGGAGAGAAAAGAGATGTTTGAGCTCAAAACTTGTTTATTTTTACATGTTAACGGAATAACGAAGCTTATTAGATGCTAAAAAAAGATTATAAACTCCCTTTAAGAGCTTATATTTTGTTTTTTGCATCTCACAAGCTCTTTCATTTTTGATTGTTCCATCGATACGTTGCAGAAAAAGTACTAATAATTCACATACAGTAGGCACAGCACTGGCAACACATGCAATTGCGGCGGCTTTGGCTCCGGCACGCACTCCCTCTGCAAACCCAACACCATCACAAAATAAATCAAGATTAACAGATCAGACATCACATATATTTTCTGGGCAAACCAAACCCTAGATCTTATTTCCATGAAAAGGGGATCATGATAAAATATATCTAAATTAATCAAAGCATACTCGAAATATATCAAGGAAATTTGAAAAAAAAAATAATAGAATCTAATTACAATTTTTTTTACAGTGCGTCGTAATAAGGAATAAATCAACCTTGAGTGCACTGCTTCGAGCGGATGAGCTTCGCATCTTCCATTGGAGATGCGATGAGGAAAGGTTTCCTTGAATTTGCAAATAAGTCCCTCGTCTCCGATGGAATCCCCATTTCCCGAGTTTTTTTTTCTTTTCCGATCGATTTTTTCTTTTCGTTAATTTTACAGAGTAGTGTTGCAGTATTTATTTTATATTTATTTTTATATTTATATTTATACACACAGCAAAAATGCCTATATCCTACGTGGCATTTTTATGTGGACTTTATCACCTGATAATTCTAATTTCAAAGTTGTCTCCGTCGACGTTTGGCCGCCGGAATCCTCTCTAAAACCCTAAATCTCGCCATCAACGCCGCCGTTTGCCTTCCATTCCCAAGGTACGTCACTCATACAAGATGATGCCATGTGTGTTTTTCCTGTAAACCATGATTACGAGGTTACCAGAGGTTTTGATCGGACTTATTTACTATGCTCATGTAGTTCGTGATATTTTCTTTAATTGATTCTAGAATTCTGGGGTGTTGATTTTTCACCCTAAACGGTGTCGTTTGGAGCGGTACTTTCCGATTTTCTAACCAACATCCATGGTAGTACTATCATTGATAAGAGCTAACCAAAGAGGTTTCTCAAGGTTGATGCTTGTCGAAAGATTCGTCTCCAGCCGCAATGCGATTTTTCGGGAGTCGAATCGTTGTACCTTCTCGGAAAAGTTTTCTTCGATCGGAACACAGCTGGAAAATTTGTACTTGAAAAAGCCCTCTGGTTGGATTTTGCAAGAGAAGCTCGAAGAAGCTCTGAAGAATCATCAAGCGGACGAGGCCTTTGAAATTTACAAGGACTTCAAGCTCCTTCACGGTTACCCCGACAAAATTCTCGTGTGTAATTTGATAAGCGAGCTGTCGTATAATTCCGACTCCAAATGCCTCCGAAAGGCTTCTGATTTAGTCATTTCCATCTCGAGAGAGAAACCCGTCTTGCTCACCCCAGATTTGATGACAAAGCTTGCCCTTTCTTTGAGCAGGGCTCAAATACCCGTTCCAGCTTCCAACATTCTTAGACTGATGTTAGAAAAAAAGAGCCTACCTTCATTTGATGTATTGCGCATGATTTTCCTACATTTGGTCAAGACAGAAACCGGGACGTATTTAGCGTCGAATATACTGGACGAAATTCTTTTCCAGAAGTCGGACCTGAAGAAAACAGGTCAAACGGAGATGACTCCGATTTTCAACCTTGTACTCGATGCTTGTGTGAGGTTTAACGCTCCTTTAAAGGGTCATCTAGTTATGGAGCTCATGGCACATAATGGTGTCAAAGGAAATGCCCACACAGCCGTGATTATTGCTCGTTTGCATGAAATTAATGGCATGAGGGACGAGTTAAAGAAATTCAAAGATTGTGTGGACATGGTTCCCAGCCCTTTGATTCATCATTATCGACAGTTTTATGATTGCCTTCTTAGTCTGCATTTTAAGTTTAACGATATTGAGAGCGTGTCTGGACTTTTACGCGACCTGTGCAAAAATGGAGGGTTAGATTTTTCTCTAAAGGGTCAGAGAGAACAAGAAAAATCTTGTTCAGTTCCGATTGGGTCTGGAAATATCAAGATGGGCTTGAAGCTGCATTTTCTACCTCAGCAATTAAACGACTTTTTTTATAGTGTGAACAGAAAGCAGGAGCTGCTGTTGCATAAAAATGGAAAATTTCTTCTCAGTAATAAAGGGTTGGCTAAGGTTATTATTGGATGCAAGAGATCCGGGAAAATTAGCGATCTTTCGAAAATTCTTATTAGCTTGGATAATCACAACAATAATAATAATAATAGTGGTTGCAGCTTTTGTTCGGACGTCATCGAAGCCTGTGTTCATATGGAATGGCTTGAAACCGCTCACGACATTTTGGAGGACTTGGAATCGGAAAACTACAGTGTTAGGGAAGGTTCGTATATATCCCTTTTGAGTGCTTATCAAGATAAAAACATGCAGAGAGAAGCAGAAGGGTTAAAAAGACAAATGCGAAGAGTCGGCCTAGCCGCTAATTGTTCCAAGCCCAAATACGAAAAGAAAGATTTGGCCTTGGCCAACTCGATCATCCAAAATATGAGGAAAGGTTGTCAAGAAGATTCCATTTTAGTTCACGAGTATAACTCCTCTATCTATTACTTCACAAAGGCCAAAATGATTGAAGATGCTATAGAGACATACCGGAAAATGCGCAAGACAAAAATCGATCCTAACGCTTTGACATATTTTCATCTGATATGCGGATGTTGTTCAGTAGGGATGTATCGGGAAATCACACATTTATGGGGTGACATAAAAAGGAGCAATACAGTGTGTACCAGAGATTTGTACGAGTTATTGGTGTTGAGTTTTATTAGGGGAGGTTATTTTGAGAGGGTTATGGAGGTAATTGGATTTATGATGGAGAATGGGATGTTTTTGGATAAGGGGAGCTATAAAAACGAGTTCTTGAAGTTTCACAGGGATCTTTATAGGACCTTGAATGCAAGTGATGCTAAAGACGAGGTTCAAAGAAAGAGGATGGAGCATGTTCGGGCATTCAGGAAGTTAATCGGCATAGTTTGAATCAAGATGGGGTCTTTGTAATTTTGAAATATGAGTTGAGACAAAACTTCATAGCCATAGGTAGTTTATGTGATTATCTCTGTGTATATGTGTGCATGTATTCTGCTGGTTGGGGTCTAAAGGACTAGCGACTCCGAAAATAATGGCTAATATACGAGCGGGCTCGTCTTCATTCCAAGTGTTCCTCTTATAAAATCACTTGATATTCACTTAAATCACTTACTTGAATCTTATGGAAGCAATGCATAATTTTACGAGAATTCTGAAACAATTGACAAAGCCCATAAGATTTTATGTAGTATTACAGTGACTTGGAATCAATTGACAAAGCACAAAAACAAACCCGAAAACACTCCAAAACTGTACTACTCATGACACTCGAAAACTCTAAATTTATGCACATTTGTCTTTCCACATACAAAAACAAGCCATTGAAAGAAACTAAGGTACAATTTTTTTTTTCTTCAAAACTTGAGAGCTTCAGGTAAGTAGATAAGAAACAGAGAATACACAAAAAGGTTAAAATGCACCCTACAAAATATTCGGAAGCTGGGAATCCAATCTCTGCTGCATCTCTTTGATCTTCACCGACAGCTCACACTTTTGCTCCTTATAGCTCTGAAGTAGATAATTCTTCCCTTCTATCAATTCTTTCAACTCGTTAACCTCCCTCTTCAACATCTCAACCTTCTCCCCTTCTTTCTCCGAGGACCCCATGAAATTGCTCCCGACCTCAGAATGCCCATTCACATAACTGTTATTTACGTCCCCAGGCCAAATGGGAACCGTTGGGTTTTTTCTATCGCAAGAACTGATATTTCCCACACAGTGATCAGCAATGGCCTTTCTTAGTCTCTGGATTTCTGTCTCGGAGTCGAACAGATCCCTATTAGATGAGTCCAGCAGGGACTGTAAATGAGAAGAGTGAGAAACCTGTGAGCCGATAGAATTCTGGAGCTCGGCAATTTGGTCTTGCATTTCTAGAATCATGTCGTCCCTTCTCTTCAGCTGCTGCCTTAGTTTCTGTATGACCTCTCTCTTACTGAAGATGTCGGAGCCGGATTCAGAGACGCATGGGGACTCAGAGCTGTTGGAGTGGTTGAAAGGTTTCTGTGGGAGTTCGAGACGGTCAGGGGAGGATGACCAGATTACGTTGTTCTCTTTATTGAATTCAGATGCTGGGACGGTCACAAGGGGGAGAGGCATCTCAGGCTCGCATATCTGGCTGTTGCAGTGCTGTTTGATTTCGGATGGGTTCCTGAGTCCTGTTTGGCGAGAATAAAATAACAAAATGAAACTGTTTGTACAGGAAAAAAAAGGTTGAATTCTGAACTAAACTTTACCTGATTAAGGAAAAACATTTCAACAACTGCTTTATGTTTGTAAGATATTACAGTAAACACCTTCCAGTTAACACATAACTAAACTTCATAGATATAGTTTTGAAATATTTATGTTTTGTTTTTGTATTTCACCCTGATTCATTTGTTGAGAAATGATTTATGAAAAAACAACTCATTGTGTCATGCTCAGCCCTCTAAAATTGAGGTGAACACAAAATCAAGTTTATTCAACATGAGGCAGACAATAAGATCATGAAATAATCCATAATTCCACATTGTGTGTGTTTCAATCTAAAACCAAGAACAGAAAATCTTGGAGATGGATTTACGACTTCATCTATCTAAAGAAGGAATCAAAACAGGACCAAAATGTCATACCCGGATAATGATTGTAGCAACCGTCTTCTTCTTGGGGAAAGCAAAAGCCATTCGCGTGCAAATTGCAGCTCACTGATTTCTTCCTATCAGCATGTTTTCCATTTTCTGCAAGCAGAAATCACTGTCAAACAGTATTAAGATTAATTCCAAAACAAGCCGCATCCAGATGAATTCCATACCCTTTAAACTTCGCCTACTATTGCCTGGTTTAGCATCAAAGACCTGTTTAAGCTTAAAACCAAGGCGTATTGAAAGTGTACTTAGTAAAGCACTCCCAGCAATAAGGACCCAGTTCGGGCCCTCCCTTTGAATGTTTCTGGGCCTCTTAGATGCCTCAGAAGATCTTGAATTCATTTTAAAGGGGTGAAAGCTTCTGTTGTGTGCAAGGCCTACATTTGAAAACACGGCACAGATAAATATAACAGGGCATGGATTTTACAAACTACAACTCACAAAAATGCTTTATATTTGGTTACGTTTTGAGAAACTGAATCATCCAATCAAAAATATACTTTCTCTGCATCTGAGTTCTTAAAATGAACGACCAATTCGATATCAACGATAAAGCGCAGCAAATAATCCAAGAAAAAGAATCGTATGGACAACATTCCCCATGTTTCGATATCCGATTTGTCGAGACAAAAAATATCAAATAATCCTAACGAGTATAATCAATCCACACAATGTCAGCTGTAGCTTCATAGACAGGTTATAGCCATAATTTTTTCTAATTCAGTTCTCCAGCAGAATCGTCCATACTTATATAGATTTTTTGACCGACACAATAACCTCAAATAAGAGTGACGAATTTAACAAGTAAATAATTGCCCAAAAAATAAAATTAAAATTAAAAATAAAGTGCATATAGCATAATACAGGAAACAGTTGTGATAAAAATTACTTGAAGCGATTCTAAGCCCCAAAAGAAACTCAGGCCACCTCCATTTCAGTCAGCTCGTGTGTAAAAGTTGCGCGCCGCATATCGGTGTTTAAACCATGGCAATAATGGAGAAGGAGACGAGATGGCCGGAGAGGGTGTTCCCGGCGGCGCTGCGATGCTTCCGGCGGCAGCGGTGGTGAAGGAGAACGGTAAACAAGAAATGCGAGGGAGAGATAAATGGGGGCCTAGGGCTTTGAAGCAGATGGCACTGCAACTTTAATGGCGTGATTAGAGATTGGACTAATTTTGTTCCGAACTTAAAGCTCATAATAAAATCTGTATTTTTTCCTTATTTCTGTAATTATAAAAATAAATGACCAAATCTCGATTTATTGAATTATTATACTGTGTCCACGGATCCACCTATAACATTATAATCATGGTTAATAATTAAATTATGCGACCAATAAGTTTGATAAATAAGGAGTATAAGCCTATTAAAATAAGTTTGATAAAGCAATTAGATTAGAACATGCATCCTATTTGATTGTCAAATATAAATAGATACTTACTCATTTCTATTGAAAATGTCACACTTCATTTTTTTTATTGTTCAACTAATAGTCACACTTTTTCGTTTATTCACTTTACACTATAAAAATAACTTTATACCTCTCAAGAAAATCAAAGAAAAATCATATACCTCTAAAAAAACTAAAGAAAAAATATTTTTCTTAAAAAGGGTGCACAAGTGCACAACCTCTATGTTCATTTCTTTGAGATAGGAGTATATCTACTACTAGCATTTTTATACAGTATATTTTGATTCAAAGTTTAAATTGTTTTTATTATAGTAAATTTGTTTAGTTTTAAATCTAGTATTTTGTAAAATTCTCATTATTTTGTTCAATGTTTCGAATTTATATATTTTCAAATATACTCGTTCATATTTAGTGATTTTAATTTTGATCTTTTTAAAAACTAAAATTCCAAATGCTTTTCTTGGCCTTGCTTGTGAATTGAGCAAATGCAAAAAAGAATAAAACTTCAAATACTTTTATGTTTAATTTTACTCCCTCTAATTCTTATCAATTGTAATTTATAAAAAAAATTGGTCATTAGTTTAAGAGGGAGAGAGTAGTATTTTGTAACCGAAGGTTAGGTTTGATAAGTTTGGTTTGTGGTTTTTGGACTGAATTTGTTTACTCAAAGAACTTAAATTGATTTTAATGAAGATAAACTATTTTATTTTATAAAATTAATAATAATTTTTATATATTATGTAATATTTTTTAAAAATTATGAATAATATTCTAACATGAACTATAAATCAATGAATTGAATAATAGGAGTGCAATTTGATAAATACTATACAAAAGCCGAAATGAGATTAATAGAATTGATGATTTGTATATTAATATTCAAATATTCAAATTAATTATTTGCATTTGAATTAGACATTATTTTGTCCCCACAACAACCGTATAAACAATTGGGCTTTTTGGGCATTTGGGGGGATATAAGCAAAAACGAGAAGGCTTTATTAAAATTTTTAAATTTATAACTTAAAAATGGCCTGAATTCTGAATACGAACCAATTAAAAATAGCACATAACAAAGGATAATTCCCTTCAACACTTGCACATGTTGAGAAAATCCAACAATGTTGAATGCAACACATCAAGTGACAAGTATCCTAAGAATCTCCTGGTTTCAGACTCATCAACACGGGACATGTCCGAAAGGAGCTGCTTGCTTTCTCCAATCCGTCCATCATCCATTGTTAACCACCAGGAGATGCAACCCTGAGTATCGTCGGGGTCCACATGAGCCACCAGATGAACTATTTCGCCCTGGTCGAGCTCAATAGCTAGGGACAAAAAATCTCTGTCTGCTTTGATGCCCACAGCAAGAGACTCCTCGTGCAGCCACTGGATAATTTGACTAGCAACCTAAACAAGAGAATTTTTACCCCATAAGTACATGTAGCTTCATACTCAATGATAAATAAAAATGTTGCACACCAAAAAAAAAAAGGATTTGATGAGATGTTTTGGTGTTATAAATTGCACCAATCGAGAAAGAGAATTTGTAAAAAAACACAAACCTCAGGCATTTAATAATAAAATGTTAACAATGTATTTTCATTTACGAGAAGTGAGAACTTCGAAACATGCCACCAATATAACATGTGTACTAGTTACTTAATAAAGTATCTTATATTTTTGTGTATCAATTATCATTCCTATTGACCACCTATGAAACGTCAAACATCTATGACCTAACAATAAATTTACATTACAGTAGTTACGCTCTATATTTAATCCAGAATAATTATCTTGAGATATTTAAGAATTAAAACAATACGTAGTTAAGTCTTAACAAGATATGTAAAGGTAGGATATGTTGGATAACAACTATAACTAATAATTATTATAATAACAAAAATGTGCATGTTTTCATTGACCTTATGTAAGATATTCCCTAGACCCCAAGAAACACAGTCCTAAAATACGCAAAACAATAATCTCCACTTGATTTAAAAACTATAATTTTGAGATACCTGCTGCAGGAGTATTACAGGAAGATCTGCCAAGTCGCAATCATATCCATTAATAGAACAAACACCTTCGCTCTTCCCTTTAAATAAACCCACAACATTGGGAGCACCTTCACCCTCTACGCTAATTGTGTCATCCACCACAACTACCTTGGTCCAGAACTGAGACCTTACATTCTTCATGGTGCTGACGCCTGGTGTCCCCGTTTGTCTACCCGTGAGCAGGATGGATTCAGGAATTTTCATTGTTAGTGTCCATGAGGATGTCCGAGAATGCCAAGTTGGATGAGACATCAAGTGCACGTATGGTGTCCTATAAACCTTCAAGCACATAAATACAACCCTTAAGATAAAAGTCCTTGAAACACAAAAGACCAATTTATAAGATTGTGTATGGAACTATTTCCATATCCATTTCTCCAAGTTTCATCTACAACAGAAAATGGAAATATGTTTGTTAGGCATGTTTTCCTTGGATTATTTTTATTTTATTTTTAATCATAAAAATGAAAATGGGACTATGTTTGTTTGGCATGTTTTCCTTGGATTTTTTTTTTCATTTTCAATCATAAAAAACCAGACACCTTACCAAAGACAAAGATGCCTTCAATTTTCACACAAAAACCAGAAAATTCTAAATTATCCATGTTTCCCACTAAAACTGTGAATGGAACAGAAACAATACGCGCAACAGTCTCAGAGTTTGTCATATATCTGATCCTCAAATTCAAAATAAATAAGCTTTTATCCATAATACTTTATTGTGTCTAGTGTCACGAAAGAAATCTAGTCATACCAGATTTTCCAGCACAGAGATAACTTTATTTGAGAAGATCCTATGAGCAAGAGACATGCAAAAATGACTTAGAATGTTGGGACTTTCTTTAATTGTCTGGACAGGAATTTGACGTCTGGACGAAGACACGGATTTGTTTTTTGTTTTCACAAACACATATTCATGAAACAATTGCCGTAAGTAAATCTCAAAACCAAGTTGGTTTGGGATCCCCAGGTTCCTTGCTTTATTTGGTCCGTCCCCAAACTTCGCTTCAGCAAATGATCCCAATTGTACATCATATTCAGTGTCTCCAACTGTTTGACCATCTTGACCAGATGATACAAGGGAAACAGAAACAGATGCTCCTTGACCAATGCTTAGTCGCAAATAATTTTCCTTTATTCCAGTCAGATTCCCAAGCAATGACGGATTGCATGCTTCACGATTTACCAACTCAAACACCTGGGTACACCAATATTGTGATAAGATGTTACCTATAGACAAACTGGTTGCAAATCTCATCCTTCAACGTAGATTAACAAAATACATGTAAAATAGGGGGGATATAGGAAGAAAATGGATAGAAAATCTTAGGTTATGAATACCTGTGAAAATGTTTTCCCAGTTTAGTGAATTTTTGTGAGTTGAATAATTTTTTGTGAAGGAAATTATAATTTCTCCATTTTCAACCCACAAAATAACTTTTCTTTTCTTCACTCACACTTCATAACACCAACTATACTATATATTTTTCTGTTCTCCTCTATTCATGTAAAATATTATGATGATTTCTATAATTTTTATAACAATTTTAATGATTTTGAATTATCTCAATAAAAGAAGAATCTAATCACATCATTTACTTTTTCAACCACATCGGGAACATACTCTACATTTACCCTCTTCATTCTTAAAAATAATATCACAACTATTCAGTCATAAAATCAAAATGAAAAAAATCAAATGACAACCAATTGCAGCCTTACCTGTTCATCATGTATAGCTCGATGAACATCACGGAGGGTTATATGCATTCCCCTCACACGTTCGTCGTCACTTGCATGTTCCGTTTCATACTCTTTGGAATGATCCTTGGTCAAAACTAGTGTCGTGGTTTCACCCGGTTTCCTCAAATTATATGCCGGAGTAGATCCAAGAAACTCAAATTGAAGAGTGTGACATGACTTTCGAGGCAAATTTACCGCAAGCATTCCTGCTGAGTCGTGCTCAATAGGAATTGTGGACATGGAAGACGGCCGAAATACAATAGTTGAATCATATAACGAGTTGTCAAATAAATCAATATAGAAGCCTTCATTGCCAGAAGCAGCAGCCACCAATCGGTGCCGTTTGATTTTCCAATTTTGCTGTAATCTAGCATCAGCGAGAAAAATTCAGGGATTGAATTTAACACTCCCAGACGTATATGAAATTTACACAATCTGGTGATGAGGCAAAAAATAAATACCTAATGAGGGCACCGTAAAATCGAGCTTCTCTTGCTATTTTCTCTTCCAATGCTTTAGAAGACTGTTTGAAATATTTTCCAAGATTCTGCAAACCAACTGACTACTTTAGAACATATGCACAATCTGAATTTAATACCACAAAATAAGCATCAAACCAAAGTCTACAAGCTGCCGAAAATTCATAGAACATAATAAAAAATTATAAAATCAATTGTTTGCAAACAATTCTGTCAAGATAATTTCTATTTATTTCATTAAAAAATCAAATTAATAAAACCACTAGCCTAGATAAGCTTTGGAATACCCGGAAACATTGTAGCTTGGTTGCTGTAGACACAGCAAGGTCAGACAGATGTTCATTTGGTAACTGCTTTGGGCGAGTCATGCCTGCAACTGTTACAGCATCATTTGCCTCTACCTGCATGTAGCACAAACAAAACGATGAAATAATAAACTCAATTTTATTTTATGAATCCTCTATACAGAATTATTCACAGTCTGAAAGGTGTGTTACATTCCAAGTCTTTTTTTATGGAGAAGCGAGGCAATAAAATGAAGTAATCAGGATTATGAAATAATTATAAGTAGTAGTCATTTATAGTCTAAACACCCGTTCCCATAAAGTTCATCAATGTAACACGCCGAGTGTGATTTTTATTTTGTGAAATGTAAGAAATAAGTTGAAACCATGTTAATACAAAATCCAAGACTCAATTTCTCTTGTAAGAAAGGTGAATGAAAAGTCCTACCAATCAAAGACTACCATGAAAAGAAAACGATGTGAATTACAGGTAACATTATTGAAAGACGACACATCATAGTGTATCCTAAACGAGACACGCATTTCATCAAAATATACAGATGCACATAAATAACAATTCGAAAAACACATTCATATAGGCGGATTTTCTTCTATTCAAAAGGGAAAGCCTTAAGCACTTCACCGTATTAATGAGATCGATAATGACAGAGAGCTCTTGGTGAGCCAACTGCAAGTTCTCAACTAAACCCTGCCACTTCCATTGTTGCTGAATGGTACTTGTACCATCCTTAGCACTTGTACCTTCGGCCTTCGGCTTCTTACTGGGATCGTCTCTCTCAACCGCCCAGGCAAAGTCTATTCTCCTTATCAAGTTCAGTCTCTTCTCATCATAACCAGCATCGCTGCCATGGATTTATTTATGCATCAATTACCGCATTTAGTGTGTATCTCGAAAATGGAGAGAGTGGGATTAGACTTACGTGGGGAAGCGTTCAAAGCCATTTTCTTCAATTGCGTCTAACCGTTTTATCGGGAGCTTGTCGAGTGAGATTTCAAGGTCTCCGTCCATTTCGATTGTTTTGATTTCCAGGGGGATTGAGATCGATGGAGAAAGCACAATCGGGAGAATTTGGGAATTAGGGTTTCCAATTTTGACATGTAACGCTGTTTGATTTTTATCACCGCCAGTTTATTAAGTTAGTTACGTGAATAAACAATCATCACAAAATATATAAAATTATAAATTATCAAACAATTCATCATGTTTCAATTAAAATCGTTTGATTATTTTTAGTTCATGCTACTAATCAATCAATTTTAAATTTTATAGTGTTCAAACTATTACATAATTAAAAAATTATTACATTCTCAATTATTTACAAAATTAATACTTTACATTCTAAATTTTAATTGAGCTATAATTTTTTTGTAGGAAGAGATACGAAAAATTTACCATCACTCAAATAGTTAGAATGTCATAGTTTAATTGAGCAGACATTTTTATATTTGACACATCATCTATCCAGGAGCTAAGAGTGTCAAAAATTTGGTTAAATCGACAAAACCAAACAAAACTAATTTTGTTTGATTTTCGATTTTATTTTTTTATATTTTTTTTTAATTTTTCGGTTTTCAATTTGGTTTGGTTTTAATCGATTAACCAATAAAAATCAAATCAAACCGAATAAACTTAAAATAAAAATTAATTAATATTTATATATATTATTTTATATGTAAATAATAATAATTTATATATTTATTTTCTATTTTTTAATAATAATATTTTATTTTTAATTAAAATTAATTTTTTACATTTTTATATTTAGTTTTAATCATTTTAATAAAAATTAAAAATTGTTTTTTATCTTAATTTTTTAAATTAAAATATTTAAAATTTTATTTTTTAATTAAAATTTAGTTAATTTAAACCAAACCAAACCGAAATTATTCTGTTAAAACCGCACCAAACAATTTTTTAAACGGTTTGGTTTTCGATTCTTAAAAATAACTCTTATTTGGTTCGATTAACCGAAGTTTCAGTTTAATTTGGTTTGATTTAAGCTAATTGACAGCCCTACCAGGAGCTACACACGAATTTTTCGGTGATCACGTTTCTAAAAACTAAAATGTGTCATTTTATGAGAGAAAAAACGAGCACTAATAAATTTAAAAATTAAAAGACTATAGCTCAAATCATATATTAGGAACAAAATTATTTGTTTTATACCATCTCAATTATTTATGCACGGGTTATTTCTTACATAGATTAAAAAATGTCATTTTTGATTTTTTTTTATCAAGAAAATGAGTAAATTTTATTTTTAAGTTAAAAAAGAAAAATAATTGTGAGTAAATTTTGAAAAGTAAGTAAAAATTTATGGGTAAAATTTTATTTTAAAATAAAAAAATAAAAATTTTTAGAGGTGTCGATAATTAGTTGAGATATCCATAAAATAAAGTGTGTATAATTAATTGAAATGGATATAAGTAGTAAGAGTATATTCTGACACTTTCAATTGTTTCATATATAAATACTTTTAAACTCCTAAAGAAATAATTTTGCTTCAAATATATACATGCATACTTTGTTTGATGATTAGACTTTTTGTGCGCGTCTCTTGTCAAAATTCGAAGTCAATTGTAGTCGACTCGGTATCAATCCAAGGAAACGAAAGAGTTAAGTTTTAGTGTACGAAAAGTATTAGAACATAAGTCATTAAACTAAATCCTAGGTTCATTAATAGTTCACCACTGAAATGTAAATTGTTGAGAGTCTACGCCAGCGGTCGTCGCTTCGAGGCACCTGAAAAATACAAACAAAGAATGGATCAGATCTGTAATATAACCTTTAGGCTATCTCAAAATCCCAACACTCAACAGTCAACGGATCTTGAGAGATCCGGTCTGTATATCAGGTATTAAGCTTGGATAAACACTAAAGGCACATGCAGCGGCCTGAAAAGACAAATGAAGAGCATATATATATATATATATATATATATATATAGTAGATCTAAAAATACAGTCAAAGATAGAGTATGGATTCGGCTCAGGACTGTAGATCTATCATCGTAGCATGACTGGTGGCAGTGGAAACCGGCAGAGATGTCACGGCTACCTCCCTCTCCCTCAGCCCAGGAGCACACAAGCTCCGGTCACTCAAACACTCCGCCTCACAGAAGAGGTAAATCAGTCGTGTCCAGAGGCGGATGGTGGTACGAGGCGGAAGCGGGGAGGGAGTTGACTCCGAAGATGGCGAAGGAGGACTAGATTCATGGAACTCAATTTCGAGGGGTTGTTGGATTGGAAGGTGGAGGAGACGAGGGAGAATTAGGATTTGAGGGTGGGGAGGGCGAGCTAGTGGAGCTGTTTGGCGTCGAAGAAGATTAGGGCGTAGAAGGAAAACGAGTTCCTTCGAACGTGTGAACCTAAATACCATGCATTTCTTGAATCTAAATAAACCTCAAACAAATTCATATTAATAAACCAATACACAACCACAACTTGGGAAATTTTTGTTGGGCATTAATACAAAAACATTCAACAAAATAACTTCCGCTGATCAGCACAAACAAACATCTCAAATATTGAAATCACAAACACACATAATTATACATAATTATTTGCATTTTTGCATTTTATTATCGGATTGATTTCCACCTATATTTAGGCCAAGGTGAATTCAGATTGGACTTTCTTCACCTGGTCCAATGCATTTGGTAGGCCCAAAGCCCTCAGTGCCAAATGGGCCGCTTTCTGGCCCGATATCATCATCGCCCCAAACGTGGGCCCCTGAGAGAGAGAGATTGCAATGTTGTTATGCTTTCTTTCTTCCATGGAGTAATAAAAATCAGATCATCGAGTAACTAAAATAAATAAATAATTACCATTCTAGGGGAGCCATCGATCTCAGCAACCTCCATTCCGGTAACTATCATTCCGGGAACAATCTCCCTGGTGAGCTTAACGATGGCGTCCTCGGCGGTGTTCATGTCGAGGGCCTTCATCCCCGGCACGCTCTCGATCATCCCGATGCTCCTCAGCCTCTTCACGCCCGTGGCCCCGAAGGGCCCGTCGTGGCCGCACGAGCTCACCACCACCTTGGCTTCCATCACGTTCGGATCCATACACGACTGGCTGTCGTGGTTCATCGACACCAGTGCCCAATTCGTGACAACCCCGGCCACGCGCCCTTCCTTCACGATCAGGTCCTCCGCCGCCACGGCGTTGAACAGCTTCACGTTCGGCCGCTCCAGCAGCCGCCTCATGATGGTCGACGTGAACAGCGCCGCGTGCTTGATGACCACGTAGTCGTCCTTATCGTCGTACTCGATCTCGAGCTCGTCGAGGAACCTGTGCGCCGGCTTGCGGACCACCATGGCGGAGAAGAGCTGGCCGCCGAGCCACGCGCCGCCGCCGGGGCTGACGGACTGCTCGATGATGGCGACGTTGATGTCGGGGTTCTTGCTCAGCTCGTAGGCGCAGGACAGCCCGGCGGATCCGGCGCCGACGACCACCACGTCGGTGTCGGCGTAGGTTATCATGTCCGTCATGTAGCGGCGCGTCATCTCCCGGGAGACGATGGACTCCTTGATCGGCCGGAAGGTGAAGCTGTTGAGGTCGTACGGCGGCGGCGAGGAAGACATGGTGACGGAGAGATTCCGCGGTTGTGCAGATCTGATCGGGTGAGCGGTGGCGCGTGAGGGGATCTGGGTGCCGTAGAAGGTGGATTTGGAGAGTGATGTCGTGAGGGTTGAAGCCATGGCTGCCATTGATGGTGTGATTTCTCGTATTTTGAGTCGGAATTTATAAACTAGGGTTATGCGTAGGACTGTCGATTGGGCTGAATAGGCCGTGCTTTGAATTACCCTAGTCGGCTCATGTAATTTTAATGGGTTTGAGCTTCGGGCCTTGAATTTTTATTTTAAAAATTTTAAGCCCAAACTCGACTTATATTATAAAAGGTAAAGATATTTACATTTCCAATTTTGATTTACGCACCTTTATTTTATTTTATTTAATCATATAAATTAGTAAAATACCTAAATGATCCTCTTTGAAATATTATTAGTATCCATTCCATCAAAATAAATAAATAAAATAAAATAAAATAAAAACATAAAAGACCCTCTCGGCCTCCTCAATGTGCATCTCCGATAGACCGATGACCATGCTCTGATCTTCGACCTGCGGTGATTCATGGAGGTGGGCGGAGCAGCGACTTCTAATAGGATATTCCCTTGCGCCTAAATCGAGATCTCTATGGAAATTGGATGGAAGGGAGGCGACTACATTATCCGACAGGGAAGACGAGGTGACGGTGTGGGCTGTCTTCGGGGCTTGGCAGTGGGTCGAGGGAGGGTGGCCTAGGACTTCACAACGGAAACTAGAGGTTACCGGAGTATCATCGGAGGGATGCTCAGGGATAACGGACAATGAGTCTTGATTCGTTAATCGATGACGAAGATCAACGCCTTGGATCATTTCTTTTTCCCCTACATCCACCAAGCTCACACCGCCTCGACCCCGCCGTCATCCTTAGAAGCACGGGCACCTTAGCACATCCTTCCGAGACGACATCGCCAACGCGAAAACCCAACTTTTCAGCACAAAAAAAAATAAAAAAATTAAAAATAAAAAAAATAAAAAAATATTTCCATCCTCCTCGCCCGTCGCGGCAGCCGCGAAGTGCTCCTCCCTCAAGATGGTGATCGACACCATGTTCAGCAGCCTAACGGCGGCGACCACATCTGATTCTACATCAACATGATCGCATGATGGCTAATTTTTTTTATTTTTTTTAACTTTATTTTATTAATTTGATGGAAAGGGGTGTAGAGAGTAGGGACTAAGGGGAAAGGGGCAATTAAGATATTTTACAATTTAATTTAAATTAAAAAAAAATGAGGTGTGCAAATTAATTGTGGAGGTGTAAATATCCTAAACCTATTTATAAAAAAATTATAGCTCGGTAAACCATTGGGACATAGGTACAAATTAAAAGAGAAAAAATTGAGTATCAATTATTTGATATCAGGTGTGTCTCATTTTGTGGGTCCCACATTTATAAAGGTAAATAATTGTAACCCAACCCATTGAGATGTTGTGGTATAAGTTAATAAGTACAAATTATTATTGATGTGTCACATGACATGTCATTAAATTGCATATGTATAATTATTTTATATTTTACTTAATTTTTATTCGACTAATATAGAAATACTATATATCTTTATCTTTATCTTTATCTTTATTCTGTATTCTTTATTCTTTTTTTTTTTAACGGGGAACTGCAACTACTATTCGAAAAGTGCGCTCTGGGTAAACTCCATTAACGGGGGACAGAGGGAGTACTATCTTTATCTTTATCTTTATTCTTTATTATTTATTCTTTTTTTTTATATATATAATGGGGGAACCCGCAGCCGACGGAGGGAGTACTATCTTTATCTTTATTTTTAATCTTTATTCTTTTTTTTTATATCGGGAGAACTCGCAGCCGCTACACAAAGAGTGCGCTCTGGGTAAACTCTCGGGTTGGACGTCCGCCAACCAAGTAAACCACACTAGGCAAGCCCTGCGCTCTGGGTAAACTCTCGATCGCTATTCGAATAGTGCGCTCTGGGTAAACTCTCGGGTTGGACGTACTCAGGGGCAGACCCAGAATTATATTTCAGGATGGGCCTATTATTTCTTTCGTTCACTTAGTATTTATATTATGTTCGAATGTCCGATTTCATTATTTCATTGAAGTTACATATTCTAGAAACTGGAGAAATTTCGATTGAATTATGATACAAAGAAGAAAAAGATCGATTAATCATTCTATGATTAAAATAGAATAATTAACCACTTCTTTTTATGTTGGGTACATATATAACAGGTATATAACCCACTATATAAAACCTTTATGAATCTCGAATAGAGGGATAAGGGGGTTTGTTGTTGCGAACTCATAAAAATTAAAAACATTACTATTTTTAAATTTTTAACCAAAAAAATAAGAGATAAAAATATATTTTTAAGTTAAAAAGTATAACAATTATGAATAAAATTTAAAAAAAAAATGTTAAAAGTAGAACTAAATTTTATTTTACAATTAAAAAATTAATTAATTATTTTATTTTTTAGAGTATGAATACTATTGTGGGATGTTTCAAAATGAAAATGTGAATACCATTGTCTTTATTAAAATATAAATATCATACTTAACAGTAAATAAATCAATTTTGAAAGAGGGAAGTAATATATAAAATTCATATTATTGTACTTCAATTTAATTATTTATTTTTCATATTAGCTAGGTGTATTTTACATAAAAAAAATGATTTTATTTTAAAAAAATGTACTCATGGTTTAAAATTTACATCACAATCTATATTTTAATAATTTTTTTAATACGATATATTTTAATAATTTTTTTAATACGATAAGTTAAATACGTACATTTTCAAAAAATATAATATTACTTCAAAAATAGATAGTGGTGTGTAAATTGAACACACTGTGATATTTTTCTATTATTTTGAACTACCAACTAAAAATATACTAACATTATATTTTTAAATAATGTAAATGTTAGTATATTTTAATATCTATTATAAGAGTGTTGTTGTTTGTGTTTTCCAGCTGATGGAGATTCTTTACCCTGAATTTGACCATTTTCTTTGATGTGTGCTTTAAATGGAGCAGGTGGGCCCGGCAGTGGTAAGGGCACTCAGTGTGCAAATATCGTCGAACATTTTGGCTATACTCATCTTAGTGCTGGTGATCTTCTCCGAGCAGAGATCAAATCTGGTTCTGAAAATGGGTAATGAAACACACACACAAACATATACATTTATATATATATATATATATATATATATATATATATATATATATATATATATATATATTTATTTATTTATTTATTTATTTATTTATATTATCATCTTAATATTGCATTTCCAAAGTCGTACTTCTGAAAACCAGTATATTTTTAAATTTTTTTTTAGTACCAGTAGGTTATTGAGTAATTTTATCATTCAGATTCATAGTTTTAATTAATGTTGAGGTTGTGGTACTTATATGTATATGTAGGACAATGATACAGAACATGATTAAGGAAGGAAAAATTGTGCCTTCAAAGGTAACTATAAAGCTTCTCCAGCGAGCAATAGAGGAAAACGGTAACGATAAGTTTCTCATTGACGGCTTTCCACGCAATGAGGAGAATCGTGCAGCCTTTGAGTCTGTTGTAAGACGCGTCTTCTTTTTCTTATTTCCCACTGATTTTACTAAATCATTAGCTAATTGTTGCAAAGATCCATTTAATTTTACCTCTTGTTTTTTTGCAGACTGGGATTGAGCCAAAATTTGTACTCTTCTTTGAATGTCCTGAGGAGGAAATGCAGAGGCGGCTGTTGGGTAGGAACCAGGGTAGAGAAGATGATAATATAGAGACAATAAAGAAGAGATTTAATGTGTACATGGAATCTAGTCTCCCTGTGATTCAATATTACGATGCCAAAGGGAAGGTCCGCAAGGTACGTTTCTGCCACCACTTGAGCATATCTTGTTTTACTTAGCCGTGGTTGAATATCACAAACTCACTTTTTCGTTTCCTCTTTTGTATATAGATTAGTGCCGCAAAACCAATTGAAGAAGTTTTTGAGGCAGTCAAAGCCGTTTTCACCCCACTTGTCGGCAAGATAAATATACTTTGCAAGAACTTCTGTATTCAACCCTTTTAGTTATTGCTCATGTTTTTTTATTTGTTTTGTGAAACAGGTGGTTGCTGCTTAAAGATGATGCTTCTGAATTCGTCGTATACTATTTTTTTATTTGTTTTGTGAAACAGGTGGTTGCTGCTTAAAGATGATGCTTCTGAATTCGTCGTATACTATTTTTTTATTTGTTTTGTGAAACAGGTGGTTGCTGCTTAAAGATGATGCTTCTGAATTCGTCGTATACTATTGATTGTATCCACATATACTGTTTTAGGAAATTGATATGCAGACAAGTACCCTTCCCCTAGATTAGAAGGGATTACAACTTTTACTATTGTTTTCGATTTTTAATAATAAGGACAAATATAGTTTGACGAGTGAGTTTTTTTTGTGCTTTATGTTTTTTTATCCATATATTAATTGGTAGTTAAAGCTCAATTGTGATTGCAGAAGAAATGAATGATCTTGGCATATTCTGTTTGTGGATTCCAAATATTTAGAAGATAAAACTGTTAACATAATTTATTTGAAAGAAAAAGAAGAAATTTTCATAATTTATTTGAAAGAAAAAGAAGACATTTTAAAAAACCAGCACCGGCTGTATCATTAGGTTCACTCTGCCTCTTCCTTGATTCAACATCATCAAGATAATTCTGATAAATGTAAGACGCAGAACCACAAATCGCCATCAGCATCGCCATTATCTTCACCCCGTTCATGCTATCATGGAACACAATCAGGGATGCAATTGGCGTCACAGCTAGCGACAGAGTACTGATCACGTTGGAAAATAGAGATGACACGACAAAAATCCAACCCAACATATCTGCCACGACACCGCAATCCAGACAAGGGTCATCACGTAAGAAACTCTCCCAAAAAATCATATAATTATAAATCGAATGGACAAAACAAGCAATTGATTATGATATATACTTACAAATACCTGCAAAAAATGTAGAGATTATAATTAAGATATGAATGCAATAAAAATATTCAATGCATTATTAAATAAATAAATAAATAAATTATTCTTGCAAAAAAAAAATGCGTAAGAAAAAAAAGTGAGAAGTAGTAAGAAGTGAGTGAAGATGTAGCCATCTTTTTATAGGTTAAAATTAGGGTTTGTGTGTCATTCAAATTCGAATGAATAATTCATTTCCGATATTCATTCAATTAGAATCACGTAAATATAGAAATATAATTAAAAAATACATTTAATTATTCATTTGCTTAATTAAGGAATATGTTGAAATTAGGGTTTGCGTGTCATTCAAATTCGAATGAATAATTCATTTCCGATATTCATTCAATTAGAATCACGTAAATATAGAAATAGAATTAAAAAATATTTATATAATAATTCAGTTAAATAATATAATATATAAATTATTTTCCATGAATTGCATTACGCTAGTTGACCTATGATTAATTAAGGAATTGTTTTTAATTAATTAACCTAATTAAGGAATTGATTTAGCGGAATTAAAGAATGATTTTAATTTAATTATATAATGTAAACATCCCCTTAATTATAGCCGCATAATATATGGAATTTTATAAATATATATAATAATAATCCGCCTAATTAAAAGATCGGAAATCATTTAATTATAAAAAAATGTAATTAACTTGTAATTAAATAATTAAACGGACGATTAGGATTTAGTTTCCAAGTGTGAACACATTTTTAATAATAAGCCACGTAAATGAATTGCTTGCCGTTTTATATATTGTATGATAGTATAGACATAATTATAGAAATTAGAATAAGAGAAAATACGAACATTAATTGGTTCGTATAATTAAGTAACTGATTAAGTAAATAAATCCGCAAAAGATTAAACTATATTAATAAATTTAAATTCGATTGTTTATTTACATTGGTTATTTATAAAATTGCATTATTAAAATAAAAATAAGGTTAATAATTATTTTTTAAAACAAATATTTAAACTCAATAAAATCACATTGAAAACATAAATGTATAACTCTTAAAACTCTTAAAAGAAAAATCTTAAGTGCAAAAAAACTATTCGTAAGAATAAGAAATAAATAAAGTCTTTATTGATTAATATAAAAAAAGATATAAATACATTATTATCATTACAAATAAACTAAAATTATGTTATTTAATTTCTGATCATCTTCTATCGTTGCACTAAAAGCATTGAAGAGTCCCAATATGAAGAGTAATAGGGGAATCTCAACCGAAACATTGAAAGACGGGCACGAAACATTGCAAGGCAGGCAGGAGGAGAATATCATATCTCGATTTACTAATAAAAGAGACATACATTAAAAAAATGATAAACAAATAAACAAAAATTTAATCAAATGAATGACACACAAAAAAAAAAAAAAAAAAAGTAAATACATACTTACAATGGTGCTGCAAACAAATTTAAACGATAGAAAATGATATAGTTATAAGTCGAATGAAACAAATATAAAAAATCAATAAAAAAATAAACACTCACAATGGTGACTACAAAAAAACCAACAAAAAAACCAAATAATCATACAATTATAAATCGAATGTTCAAAATAAGAAATTGATTAGGATATATAAATATGAACAATTATTAATAATAAAAAATACTTACAATTGTTGCTGCAAACAAAAAACCATAAAATATGATATACTTACAATTGATTAGGAATAAACGTGAGAGGTTGATGCTTAGTGAGTGAAGATGTAGTATCCTTGTATATGAAAAGGTTTTGTATAATTTTAAAATTAAAATAATTATTTTTCCAATTTTAATTCAATTAGAATCCCCAATTATAAAAATATAATTAACAACACAATTAAGAATTCGATTAAATAATATATTATAATTCTTTTCCATGAATTGCGTACGCGTAATTGACCTATAATTAAGAAATTATTTTTAATTGAGTATTACATGAATTGCGTAGGCGTAATTGACCTATAATAAAGGATTTATTTTTAATTGAATATTAGCGTAATTAAGGAATTGTTTTTAATTAATTAGCCAAGGAATGATTTTACATTAATTATATAATGTAAAAATACCTTAATTATAGCCGCATAGTATATATGAAATTTTAGAAAAATATATATAAAAATAATCGGCCTACTAAAAACCAAAAATCATTTTAATTAATTAAAATGTATTAACTTGTAATTAAAAAATAGAACGGACGATTATGATTTAGTTTCCACAGTGTTAACACGCTGTTAATCCGAGGATGGAGAATAATCCACGTAGAAATATGCTTTTATATATTGTATGAATAGTAATTTTTTACTTATTTTTTTTTTTACTTTAAAGGATAATTATAATTTCCGTTCAAAAAAATCAGGAGTTTGTATCGCAAAGTATGCGTAGGACTTGTGATTAATATTAGTAGATCATCTTTATTAAAAAAGAGAAATCTTTTTTTATTGAAAAATACAAATATAATTTGAAAGAAAGTTGAATAATCAACACCTACGTTTCATTTGTTTTTCGCAATGATTCGGAAGCATTGTACGTCACGCATCACGCGTCGTACCACAACCCCAGTCAACTCTCTGACTTAAGGTGCCCATAGAATAGTAGAATCCCCTAAATATAAAGATAAATAAACTCTATAAGAGCTAGCAAACCAGAACCTGCCAATAATTCAATTTACAAAAAAGAAAAAGAAAAAAACATTGTACCTCACGCTTTGTTTCTCGTACCACCATCCCCAAACCAGCCACTGTGAAGTAAAAGGCAGTTTCATATATATAGAGCGAGCGAGCAGCCCGACGCCACTGGTTTCCTCGATCATTCCCCCCCAAATAATCACACTCTCCGGAAATCGATTCGTTTTCGATTTTCAGCCGCCGGTGATTCGGATACATCTCCAGTCGGAAAACCGGTACACATACTGCCACCTTGTTTAACTATGGGTTCCGATTGCAATTACCAGAAAAAATTGGTCAAAGGAGAGTTCGGATACGTTCTCGAAGACGTGCCTCATCTCACCGATTACATTCCCGATCTCCCTGTATGTTCTTCTCTCTCACTCTCTCTGTTTCTCTTAGTACGATGATGTTGATGAATTTCAGTATTGAGATATGATCGTCTGATTCTCTCTTTGTCATGTGTTCTGTGTATGCGACGATTCTGTTTTTTTTTTTAAATTTTACTTTACACGGTGTTCTGTGATTGCATTATGATTAGTTTTACAAGAACTTATGATGGGCTGTTTTTGGATTATTTTATCGTAATTGGGGTAAAAAGTAGAGTACTTTAAGCGTGCGTGGACAGCTGTTGCTCCTAGATTTCACAGTGTGGATATGACTTTTGAGCGATTCAGGGTAGTTAATTTTATGATGCTGGTCCTTGATTTGTTTTGGCAGACTTATCAAAACCCGCTGCGGTCCAATCCTGCATATTCCGTTGTCAAGTTAGTTGATCCATCTTTTTATCTTTCCTCGGCATGTATCTTTCGCGTAGCGATACATTATTTCTCCACGTGTTTACTTACACGTTCTCGTGTCTTTGGATTTCAGGCAGTATTTTGTTGATATGGACGATAGTGTTCCCGAAAAGGTAATTTGTACTATTCAAATTGCTTTGTTCAATCTAGGCCACCGGTAAAAAATGGCGTTCTTATTCTTTTTTATTTCCTGTATAGCCCCCATGCAGTCGTTACTCTTTATCTTGGCTAAATAAAAATAGACATGCATGACGTGCTTTTAGGCTGAAAATGGTTTAGGACTTGATACAGTGACGCATAGCAAAAATACCATTTGGACCGAGTTAATAAAATAGGAATATAAAATAAATCAAGGCTCATTTCGACTGAGTTAATAAATAATTGAAAAAATATATTTATAAAATATCTAAATTTCAGCAAAATATGTTATTTTCTGTGCGTTTGTGAATTGTGTGCAGAGTGTTTGGGTGTGTTAAATGTGTATAGTTTGTATATTTTTACAGGTTGTTGTTCATAAGGATACTCCAAGAGGGGCGCATTTCCGAAGGGCCGGGCCTCGTCAGAAGGTATATCACCCTTCACCTTTTTTAAGAAACTTTGGCAACAAATCAGTTTAATAATTTGCATGGATATGCATAGGTCTACTTTGCTTCAGATGAGGTGCGAGCCTGTATCGTGACCTGTGGTGGTCTGTGTCCTGGACTAAACACAGTGATCAGGGAAATCGTTCATAGTCTTGATTATATGTATGGGGTCAACACAGTCCTCGGAATTGATGTAAGTTGACCGATCAATAATTTTAATCGTGGCAATCTATATTTCAGATTTTATTTTAGTTCACCACTTGGAGTTAAGATTATAACACTTGGTCAACTGTTACCCTATTTTTTCCTCCCCCAACACAATGTAATTGTTGTGAAATCCTTATTACACTAATTAATCAAAACATGCATAAGATATTTTAGAGCTTATAAGGTCTTCTTATTTCGTTTGGTATTGTTTTATGAAAGAGCTTATAAGTTGCAAAAGATAAAATAAATTAATTATGAGCTTATAAGCTAAAAAAAAAGGTACCTCGTTCCTACCTCCTTTTGCACCTTGTAAGCTTCTTTGATTTGAGATGTATAAACAGATTAAACGTCATTTTTTTTCATCAAACATTAACCACTTATTAATAAAATAAGGTCTAACAGCAAACATCACATACGAAGTAGATCTTAGAAAATATTTTATACAACCTTTGAAGCTCAGTTATCACCCTCTAAAATGTGTAATTTGTTTTATGCAATCTCGAAAATTCAGCTTATCTAGGCGCTTTGAATGTATCATGTTTTTATAACTTACATATGCAGATTTATTTTCAAGCGATAATGCTCATTGTTATTCATATTCTCTTTATGTAAACATCTGTATCTGTAGGGAGGCTATAGGGGTTTCTATTCAAAGAATACCATTACTTTGACACCAAAGCTTGCTAATGATATACACAAGCGTGGTGGGACAATCATAGGGACATCTCGAGGTGGCCATGACACAATGAAGATTGTCGACAGCATTCAAGACCGTGGAATTAATCAGGCACGTACCAGATTGATTGTACTTAATATTGAAGGAATCTAATCTTCCATACCTCTCTTTCTGGAATTATACTTCCCTATGATCACGAGTCATATTGTTATCTTGTAATAAACTGCATTTTGGCTCTGATGAACAGTATTACTGGCACAGGTTTATATAATTGGAGGAGATGGCACCCAGAAAGGAGCAAGTGTGATCTATGAGGTATCTTTATTAGGGAATAGAGTTACTTCCTAAAAGCCACATAATGGAGTTATTGCAGTAACACTAATGCATGGTAGACCATATGTTATATGTCAACCCACTGAAAATAAGTGAAAATTGGTATTTAGAAAACATTGGTGAAGATATTTTTAACAAATCTTTTTTGGGTCAAGGAATTTTTGGTGGAAGGAATTTTTTGTTGGAATTTTTCTCCCTCATCTTAATTAATTAATTTATTTTCCTTTTTTCTAGGAAATCAGAAAGCGTGGTCTAAAGGTTGCTGTTGCTGGTATCCCCAAGACAATCGATAATGATATTCCGGTATTTTTCTTCCTTCCCTTCTTATTGAAGAATTGTTCTTTGTACTGGTTTCTCATAATTCTTTAGTATCAAATCAGTAATTATGTGGTTAAATTTAAGGAGAGAAACATCTAAGAGCTCTAAATATGGATCAATTTTATTTCACAAGTCCATCTTTGGGTGATTACATGGATACTTGACTTTTTTACTTGTTCCTTGTTTGATTTGGTTTCTCTCATTAGATCATTGACAGGTCATTTGGTTTTGATACTGCTGTAGAGGAAGCCCAACGTGCCATAAATGCTGCACACGTTGAAGCTGAGAGTGCAGAAAACGGAATTGGTGTAGTCAAACTAATGGGCCGTTACAGTGGTATGCAGAATCTACACAAAAACACTTATTATTTTTATTTTAAAAAAGGTTCAGTATTTAGAAAACTTAACCATTATTATATTACTCTCTGCATTCCATTTATATCTTCACACTTTACTTTTATGGACGTTCCACATATATCTTTACACCCCCCAAAAAAAAAGGATTATGCATACTTTATCACTTTAAAATACAATTATACTAAGTTCACTCAAAACTAATATTTTACCTGTTCACTTTAAAATTCAATTTTACACTTACCTTTTTTATCAACAAGTGTAAAAGTATCTACGAGACGGTAAATGGTACTCCGTAGTATTTTTTGTTGTTCGGGCATGGAGATTAATAAAAAATGTTATTTTTATTAAGTTGATAAAAGTGAAGGGGTAAAATTGTATTTGAAAGTGAAACAGTACAAATAATTGTGAGTCAAGCTAGAAAAGTAAGTAAGAGTTTAATTGTATTTTATAGTAAAAAAATAAGTATAATAAAATCTTGTTTTGAAGTGTGAAGATATAAGTTGGACGTCTATAAAACAATTGTGAAGATATAAGTGGGACGAATGGAGTATTATATTAAAAATATAAAATTTGGTATGCAGCATTCAGAGTAAACAAACGAACCCTTAGTTTATATGAACAACCCCACCCATATCCTTCAAGATTAATAATTCCTCATAATGGAAATTAAATCACTGGTCCATGTATCATAGGATGTTATGAAACCCAAACTTGCCCCCAGGGTAGTATATGTAATTGTCTCTTTATGTATTTCATCTAAACTTACATAATCCACGGTGCAGGTTTTATCGCAATGTATGCTACTCTTGCCAGTCGAGATGTAGACTGCTGTTTGATTCCAGAATCACCATTTTATCTTGAAGGGAAAGGTGGGCTATTTGAGTACATAGAAAAATCGCTCAAAGCAAATGGACACATGGTCATTGTCATTGCTGAAGGAGCAGGACAGGAACTTCTTAATGTTACTGCAAAAAAGGAACAAGATGCTTCCGGGAACAAGCTTCTTCATGACGTCGGGTTGTGGATTTCTCAAAAAATAAAGGTACTCCCTCCTATTTTTATTAAAGGTCGTCCTAAGCTCCAGCACACTTTTTAATAATAATTTTAATTACCTAAATTAACCTTATTTAATTCTATAAATTATTTAATTGTTTCTTTTAAACTCCTCTCTCTTCTCTCCGTTAATTTATATATAAAAAAAGTTATTTACTAATCATCAATTAAAGAGTAATTAATGAGGGACAAAAAAGTAAAAAAATTCTAAAACGTCAAATAAAAAACAAAAAATTATAAAAGCCAAAACGTCAAATAAAAAAAACAGGAGGGAGTATATGTTATGTATAAACATTAAGGCTTTCTTATTCACAGCTATTGGTAAAATCATTGTGCTCATTATTGCTTTTGAACCTCAATCAATATTGTTGACAAATTATGTGTTTTTTCTTCTTTTCAAATAATGATTCTAGGAAATTTAGGGATAACAAACATATTTAGACTTTCCGTCCGTCCCACAAAGTTGAGCTTGTATTTATTTTACACAAATCAATGTAATATTGGTAAATATACTTAAGTTATTGCATTTCGTTTATACCCCTCTATGCCTACTTATGTTAATTGTTTATTTATTGTCATCTCGATTTCTGAAAAAGTTAGTGTGTGTAATTGAATGGGGTATACATACATGAAATGAAAAACTAATTGGATACTAAATATTTTGACGTGTATCTTTGTGGAACAGAAGTGTGACATTATTGTACTAGCTTTTGTTTGAGATTTCAGCTGGAGATTTGATTTCTCCCTATCTTTTTAATGAATTTCCTAATCAAGGGTAGTTAATTTCTCCCTTCCCTTTGCTGATCTTCTTAAGCAACTCTTCTCTTTTGACAGGAGAATTTCGCGAAGCCAAATAAAATCCCAATTACTCTAAAATACATAGGTCAGTGTAACCATTCTAAAATTACTTTATCCTTTTTTTTTCAATTAAATGAACTAAAACTCTATTAATTTTGCAGATCCAACTTACATGATCCGTGCTATTCCTAGTAATGCAGCCGACAATGTGTACTGCACACTCCTTGCTCAGAGTGCTGTTCATGGAGCAATGGCGGGCTACACAGGTTTCACAAGCGGACTTGTTAATGGCAGACAGACATATATCCCCTTCTATGTAAGTGATTTATATTACAAAATATAATTCCATTTTTGGCTGCTTTAGATTTATCCTGATTTCTGATATGCGCTCCCACTCACTCACTTGCACACATTTTTTTGTTAAATAAATGGAATATACCAGCGCCTCTAACGTCATATTCCTGAAAATATTTCTCGAGTTGATCAGTTTTCAATTCAATGATATATTTAATATTTGTGAAATCCAACCATTGACCCACCTCTTCTTGAGCATGTTTAAGATCTAACACGTGAGTTTCAGCAAATGAATCCTTAGTATTTAATACATCATCCCCATTTTGTAACACATTTGCCAAGGTGTGTTGTTTATGCTCAGAGCGCCCAACCTTATGTTGTTCTGATGTTTTGGATTTATTATTTTGCTCAAAGAACTATTAAGTTAATGAAAGGAACAATATATTACGTACCAGAGAACTCTGAGATGTGAAATTGAGAGCTGAAGAACTAATTGACCATGAATTATCTTCATCAGATTCAATCATTTAATTTTTTGCATCAAATTGAAATCCTTAAGAATCTTCGATTAACCGAAAAAACAAAGCACCAGCCAATGTGTGCGGTATACAGTAACTTATTACAGGCTTGCATTAGTTTTAATGACCTGTCCCATTTTTGACAAACCCATTTTTATTAGTTTTTTTATTTTATAGTAATTCTTATATAGGGATGAGCCTCATTTGTTAGTGGACCTAACCCATATGTGAATCAATAAAAAGTTTTAAACTACTAGATATATTAAATAATAGATGAGTATACATTCATCATATTTTAGACCATAACCAGGAGCGATGATATAATGTACTTTTTTATGTCAGGGTGCTGGATATTTCTCGAAGCTGACATTATTATAATTTTTTTTGCAGCGTATTACTGAAAAGCAAAACGAGGTTGTAATAACAGACAGGATGTGGGCCAGACTTCTCTCCTCAACTAATCAACCGAGCTTCCTAGGACCGAAAGCTGATGAGTATGAACTAGAAGAAGGCGCCAAACAGAACTTCTCAGGTATTACAGACACCACCAGCATGAATGGAAATAAAAGCACTTGATTCTTGACTACTTGTTTGCACATATGAATTAATGAGCCACCAAATCGATCTTTGCGTGTGCCAATTCTTCAAAATTTGAAATAATGTATTATATTAATTGGGTTAATGGGCATGTAGGAATGAATTTTAAAGGCGGTGGGTGATATGTTAAGATGCCTACTAGAAATTTGTTGTTCGACCTTTTTTTTTATAAGAGAAAACACGACCAGCTAGTGTTTCTCTACTGTATGTATACTTGCCATGATTGCATGGTTTCTTGTGTGATTAATAATAATGGAAATAAGAAGATTGATTGTTATCTTGATCAAATAATTGCAACATATATTCCATGATTTTAATCTTTATTCAACTTTGTTGCAGTGCCATTTATTTTTTCCGAGTTATGATCGTATTCCTAAAAAAACTCAACCAAAAACATAGCCTGTTTGTTGGTTCCCTCTTTACCGGTTCCAATTCAGAACACAATCACAAACTGCGGCCACACATCTGAAAAGCAATCTACATAGTAAACACCATCTGTGCTTATTTAGTATGAATAATAAATAGTACAAGCATTTGAGTGGCCTCTCATTTGAGAAGGTAAAATTAATACATTAAAGAATATGTGAAGTTATATTATTATTATAATTATTATTATCATTATCATACTACAAAACAATTACACTCAACTTTGGTTAATATTTCCAACAACTTTCGTTCTTGACTCATTGATCAACACTTGTAAATGCCGGATGGATCAGCATTTTGCACAATCCAAGGATGCTCGAGTAGTTTGTGTAAAGGCAGTCGCTGGGAAGAATCCTTGACAAGCATCTGTTGAAAGAATAAAAAAGATTATAAACAGAATATCAAACACACCATATAGCTATAATGCCATCCATATATGTATTACCCGACTTATGAGATCCTTAGCAGCTGAAGAAATTATTGGTCTTGGAGGGAATTTTAAATCGACGAGGATAATCCTGCAAAGTGTGGCATGTACACATTGTCATAAATCGAAACAGGATTGATTATAAAAACCACCCTTATCATTTGAAGAAACACACTATTTGTGAAAAAAGACAGACTTGTGATATTTAAAATTTTAACAATTAAGTTTTTCTTTTACCTCTTGTATGTGTCAGGGAGCTCTTTCGCTTCAAATGGGGGCACACCATACAAAAACTCGTAGCACAGGATACCTAGGCTCCATATGTCCACACTGGCATCATGCTCCACACTCTCAACTATAAAAATTTAAACAGTACATGATTTTTACTCGTAAGAATAACCACCATCGACTCCTTGGCACACAACCCTTGTAGTTTGTTCAAATTACAAATAACTCAATTTATCTTTTAGAATCACAATTTTTTTATCTCTTATTGAGAGAGGGTTCAACTAGACATCAATTTTTTTTTAAATAAGAATATTTATCATCCAACTCTTATAATACACCAATATCCATCAAAATAAAATAAAATAATGTTTTCATTTTAAAAAGGTACTGTATTATATGCATACCCATCTCAGGTGGAAGATAATCAAGAGTGCCACACATAGTCCGCCTGCGATTAAACGTGTGCACAGACCAACCAAAGTCTGCAATTTTTAGTTCACCCTGGCAAAAGGAAACTCAAGCAAAATGAGAAGAAAAAAAAAAAAACGACTACAGAACTATCTTAAAAAATCAAACTACAAAAGCTACCTGTGCCCCAATCAAAAGGTTCTCTGGTTTGATGTCTCGGTGTATCACATGCTTCCCGTGGCAATATATAAGCGCCCGAGCTAATGATGCAACATACTGTCCCAATTTCCATAAATATTTTGTGAGCCAGTAACTTAACTACATTGTACTACAGGAGCATTTATGAACTTACGATGCATTCCATAACGAAAAAGCATCTCTCGAGGTTTGATTCAGTGATGACTATTTCAATGAATCAAGCATTTATAAATTTTATAACAATTAATTTGCAACACTAAGTACTCACCGTTGCTGCGCGCCTTTCACTGAAATGTTTGCAGTTCTGTAGATGTTTGTAGAGTTCTCCCTTGGCAGCATATTCCAGGATCAAATAAACTCGTTTCTGCAGTCAGTATTTTACTACAATTAGTCCTCGTACAACATTTTTTTTCTTTTCTATTTCAACGCATTGACCAAACATGAGCCTCATCAATTCATACCTGGTCGTAAAAGTAACCGTATAGTCGCAATATGTTTGGATGTCGAAGATGGCTCTGTATTTCCACTTCACGGCGGAGCTGATGCTCAACCTGAGACTGCTTCAGCTGCTCCTTGAACAATATCTTTAATGCCACGATTTGATTGCTCTGATCGAGAGAAAGAAACACAATTGATACGCTTTTTGATAAAATTATTTCCGCTAATTCAATTTTTGTTTCATCGATACAATTTTCCATCAAAAGTACGAAATGAGATCATAAGCTAACCTTCTTTTCTCTAGCGACATACACGTGCCCGAATTTCCCTCTGCCGAGAGGCTTCCCGATGTCAAAGTCGCTTAGGCTCCACCTCTTTTTCTCTGCATCTGTGCTTTCAGAAGAAGCCTATAGAGACAAAAGGAAAACACATTTATCGATCTACATATACAGATCCCCCACAAGAAACAATTATAAAATCTAATTTTCTGAATTGAAAAAAATAGGCCAAGAGGAATACAATTGAAATTGGATTCAGAAAACGGAAATAGCATCACAAATCGAATTATAATTTGTTTGGATCGAAACCTAGAAAAATACGAAATCCTTTTCGACGAATTTTGGTACCTTGAGTTCCTGCTGAGACTCCATCGCGATCCCCATTTGCGGTTGTGGACGATACTCACACGCACTCAAATGAGAGAGGAGAGAGAGAGAGGGAGAGAGACGAACGGTGCGATTTGCCGGAATCCTCGATCTGGTATTTTTATTGGTTTGAAATAGCAACGGTCATATTTGAAGTGGGAGGGGAATGTACACGTGGTTATGCCGATTGTTCCGCTTTTAAATTTCTCCATAGGCCCTGGATCAGGCCCATAACTCATAGTCCGGTCCAAAACACAGGCCCAAAACGCATAGTCCAATCCAACCATAATTAAAACCCACAGGCATCGGAAAATCTTCGGAGCTCAACCACGGCAGAAAAACATCGAGCAGGTATTTTCATTTTTTTATTTTATTTTATTTATTCATGAATTTTGATTTTAGGTAATTTCTGTTGTTTTGATTACTAATATTTTGGAATAATTTAAAACATAGAATTCCAGATGATTTATTTCGTTTATTTTTCAATTTGAATCTTTCATTTTTACATATAAGATAAACGCTTAGAACTCAGAATTTATCTTAAGCTAAAATTATACTAGTATTGATTTAAAACTGGAAGTTATAGTTTGAAACCAATTTTTTTATAGTTTAGGTCTTCGGTCATAGTATCTGAAATGTTGTTTGCTTGTTTCTGATTTATTTTATTTTATTTATGTTGATTTTGATCAGAATATGGGTTGCAGAGCAGCAGTGCTTCTACGAGCAACTCCGTCGCTTTTCAGCTTCAGGAGAAATGTTTATCCGAAAGCGCCTGTTCTGCATAAGCGATTCTGCACAACCATATCGAATCTCGAGCCACCTAATGTCGCTCGTTTGGCTCAGACGGCTCGGATTTCCCTAACCCCACAACAAGTAATAATTGCAATTTCAATATATTTTGGAAATGTAATTTATACTTAAATTATCCTGCCTCATTTGTTTTTTAATTTTTTAGGTTGAGCAGTTTGGTCCCAAAATCCGCCAAGTGGTTGACTGGTATCATCTCTCTCGATCTCGCCATATGCTCTTTTATTTGTATGTGCTTTGTGTGTGTGTGTCTTTATTAGTGGGGCTTTGAGTTTCAGTATTGAAACCTAATTCAAAATGGATTTTGTGGTAACTAATTGAATGCATTACGGAATGTAGAATGTACGTATAATTCGGAGAGAAAGAATAAGTAAAAGAAGCTTTTGCCAGCAATTTGGTTTATAGAATTTGTCTCCCGGAATGTTTAGGGTAGATCTATTCCCGCTGTGGTTGGAAATTCAGAAATTATGCCCCTGACGCATTTTTAATTTGTTGGATTTCTTTCGATTTTCGTTTCCAGTGCCAAACAATGTTTGCAACAACTTACCCTTATACCAATTGAATTTCTCTTTGAACATTGCCTAAGCTTTTTACCCTGCTAATGCAATAAGTATACTTACGTTATAATATACACGTGTGCCTGTCAATTATGATTCTTGTATGTATTACTGTGTGTTTAGCTAAAGAAAATGCAATAAAATTTTCAGTATATACATATACGTGTGTGCTACTTATTATACTCATTAAACAATTGTATTGGTTTGTGGACATGGGAATAGGTTTGGGCAACTTCAAGACGTTGACCTTCAAAGTATCGAACCAGCCCTAAGAGCAGGTGCTTGATCACCCTCAAATTAAACTTAAGTACATATTCGCCAATATTTAATATATTTCTGTATCTCAAGCGAGTTGAAGATTTCTAATAAATTCAAGTTTATATACATTTATTCTTCTGATGTTTTTATATTGAAATGTGCTCTTACGGTCTTACCATTAGAACACTTTCATTTTAGAAAAAAATAAAATGTCCTTCGTCGTATTTCCTTTGGACGTGAGACATTTGATCTTATTCTGTTTTACAGATACTGATGGCTACAATTTGCGTGATGACGAGCCAGAAAAATTCGATAATAGGTACCTGTTTTGTATTTTATTTGTTCCAGTATTGGGAGCGTCATGAGTATCTCAATCTAAAACAATGTCCACCTTGTTAGGGATGCTATCATTGCAGCTGTGCCCACCTATGAAGATCCTTACATCAAAGTCCCCAAAGTCTTACACAAGGAGTAATCAAATTTTTATTAGCTTCTTTCTAAATAAATGTTTTAGAAATTTGAACCCTCAATTATTCTTCAGAAATTTGAATCTAATTTCAATTTGGTTTATATTCTATCTATGAAAGATAGGATCGAAATACAGAAAAAAGCTTGATAAGGGAGGCAGAGTGATTTGATGGTACCAAAATGGGATCTAGTTTTGGGAAGGATCCAGTAAGTCTTTTAAACTCACAACTTTCATAGTATAATTAATTAACCCTAATTCTTTGGTCCTATTTTTCTCATGTGATTTTTATTGTTTCAAAATAATGATTTTGGAGAGTAAGCCAGGGACCCATGTCTGTTTAATTATCATTTAAGAAAATGATTATTCTCATGGTTAAAATGTTTTTACGTAGCTAAATATACCATGTTGATTTCTCAGTTTTTCTTATTTTTACGTAGCTAAAACATATCTTATTTTCTTGCTCGAGAGTAGAAAACACGTTTTGTTGATTTATATAATTTTTTTCAACTAAATCACCATTTAAGAATACAGTTTACATGCATTTGATGTATTTCAAGGTTTCTCAAAGCAGTTTTACATGCATTTGATATATTAGGTCAAAGAACCCTCCAAAGAGTTAACAAAATTTTCTGTTTCCACTCTATATGTTATAAAATTCAGACCAAATAAAATTTCTGTCTAGGCTCACTTGGTCTTTGTTCAAACTCGACATCTTCAAGTTTTTTTTCTTTCAATTATTGGATTTTGCATGCGATTTTGAAGTGGTAGCTTTTCAATGCATTTCTTTCATGGAAATATATGTTCATAAAATAACACAATTTTTGATACAATTACATTGATTTGAATTTTGTGGTACATCTTCAATTTTAAATTAGTACACAAACAATAAATAAGCATTACTGATATGTACATCATCAATAAATACAAAATCAACAACTTTAGGACTTTTTTTCAATTTCTTAGGGAGTGGAATAACCACATTTGTTAGACACTTTTACACTTTCAAGTATTTGTTGGACAATTGCTTGACCAAACAATAATACATATGAACTTTTGTTGATTTTTTTTCATGCCACCTTATTTAAAAGGTAGTTAGCGCTTCCCCACATATTTTGAGTAACCAATAATCTCACAACATAATATTTACTCCATATTATTTACTCCGTAACAAAATTTTCAATGCCCAGTTCTTGCGTTCAGTAGTACATTTATGTTGTGGAGAGTAATGTGCAGTAGCTTCGAGCTTAATTATATGTTTGAAACAATATTCAGCAAATGAATATTCGTATTCACTTCCTCTATTAATTATCTGTCTTTTCATTTTTTCATTAAATTGATTTGTATTTGAGTTTTGAACATTTTTTAAAATGTTTTATCTTGTTAGAAAATGCACAAGACAAAATTGTGTTATCATCTAAAGTACATGATAAAATAATTATTTATATTACGCGCGTTTGTACTGTATTAAGTTACTGTACAAAAAATTAAATCAAATTAAATCATGTGAGTCACTATATCTTTTAATAGTTTGAAAAGACGATTGAATCATTTTTTACTTCTATGCAAATTTTACATTAAATCAAGAGGTTATTAGAAAAAGGAGAAATTTGGTTGATAACATTATTAAAACAAAAAAATGGTAAATTTGGATAAGAGATAAATATATAAGTTTGTTTATAATTAAATAATTCAATTTTTTTAATTTAAAAAATGGGCCATGTGTCTATTTTACTTTTTAGAATTCATTGAGTTATTATTTTTAACAAGGGTAAAATAGTCTTTTTCAATACCTTTCGATATAATTAAAAGCATGATTATTTCATTTTTAAACAAATTAAAAAGTATATTATCATTTTTAATGAAGTGAAAAAAATGTAAATTTATTTATAATTATTAAAAACATACTCTCTTCTTCCTTAAATATTCTAAAAATTAAAAAACACAAGATGCAACCGTCTTCCCTTTTCAGTGTAACTATATTGATAATCAGAGTTATAAATATGCAACTGTCTTCCCTTTTCAAAATGCATTTGAAATTAATTTAAAATTCATAAATTGTTTTTAAGTTCATTAATTTTCTATCAAGATAATTTCCTTTCATCTCTACAATTTTTTTTTGTTTCAACTTTCCAAGTTAAAATATCATTCATTTTTGTTGAATTTATGAAAAACACAAAAACTCCTCTTGTGGACGAAAATAAAAGGAGAAAAATAAAAACAAAACTAATGTATTTTCTTTATTGATTATGTTTTTGAGGCCTTATATTTTAAACCCTATGACCAAGATAACTATCTTGATTCACTCAACATATAAAAGGTCAGTCCAATTACATGTTGTTGCTTACGTCACAACACATCACGATCCTTACCTAATTCACTCTCGAATACACACACCAACTATTTCCCTGTATCTTCGCTCATTTTCTCACTGCTCATTTTCTCACCGCACCCACCGCCCCCTAGCCCCCGCGAACACCATCGATTCTCTAATTTTGAATTCTCGCCGCCTTCAAGTATCGTCATCTGTATACTGCTTCTCGCCACCTTCTTCCTCCACGCCTTGCCGTCTCCAAGCTTCGGTACCAGCTCGTCTCTAAGCTACACTATTGTTTAGCCTCTAATCTTAGGTAATTTAGTTTTTAAAATTTCATGAATTTTGTGAAAAGTATTTATATGTTAACCTTAATAATTGTTCATGATTATCACAAGAAAAAAAAACTTCAAATCAAACTTAAATCAATAATTTGAATAAAAAATATAACATGATTTCAACACAGTAAATAAACATCTATTGTTCACATGAAATTTAAACCGATAATGAAATAGAATGATAAATTTATTATTTTACATTTCTGGAAAACACCAATCTTCATTTTACTTAACCTCATGTTTCATTTTATGTAACATCATCCTTCATTATTGATTTTTAAAATGCATTTTTCAATTCATTTACTAGAATGAAGTATGAATTATCTTATATCGAAGTATGAATTGTCTTATAATGAAATATGACATACTGTGGATATTAAGTATGAGAACTTAAAAAAATTTACATGTGATTGTGGAGAAACATACAATTTGTTGTTCAGGAGGAGCGTTCTCATTTTTTTTATGGATCCATTTTTTACTTCAAACTTCATATTCAAAGCCAGACGTGAAAGAATTTTTGTTAATTTCATTGTACAACTATTTCATACTTCATATTCATATTACATAAGTTTTTATGATAAGCACACTTCATCCTTCACTTTAATATTCACTATGAATGCGCTTTAGTCCATGCTATGTTCATGTGTTGAAAAATCATATTCAAATTAATGAAGCATTTTACTATTTGAAAATGAAGATTAATCACTAAATAACTAATTCAATATATGTTGCAAAATGAAGAATGACAATGTAGTACATGAAAGTAGTACAAAAGTAAAGATAATACGAAATTGAATAATCATATTTATCAAAATGAAGCATAACACATTTCAAAATGAAGCATCATATTATTTGAAAATGAAAAATCACCGAATAATTAACTCAATATATGTTACAAATTCAAATCTAAATCTAAATTCAAATCTAAATACAATACAATTAAACTAAGAAACTGAAAACCAAAAGTCTATTAGAATTGGTTCAAATGATGGTAGCTCCCAAATACACAAGTCTCTTAAAGATGGTTCAAATTCACATATATCTTCATCAACATGCAAATCATTATATAAAACTAATTTTAATAAGCTCATTGTAAACTACAACTCATGACATGACTTGCAATACATAAAAAGCAAAATATGTAAGAATATGTACTTAAATTCATGCTCTGTCAACTTAGTATTTACTTCCATTCATGATCTCCTCACTTTTCATTGGACATGCAGTGATGCAGACTCAATGAAACTTCACACTTGAAAAAAATTTACTTTTAAAATGAAGTTTCACACTTTACAAAAACGGACAATAATTTTGAAAATGAAGTACCACAAAATAACGATGAATGATTCGGTAGATTGATTGATAAATGATTCATAATAGATTAGTTGATAATTTGTAGTAAAATACTCATGAATGATTTTGAAGTAAAATACTGATGAATTTTGATAAAAATGAAATATTTTCAAAAGTGCAGTGTGACACTTTAAAAATTGAAGGACAATGATCTTAAAATTGAAGTATTAAAATATAACAAAATATTTTGTTCTATATCTGTTACAAATGAAGCCTAATACACAACATACAAATATACACAAGAATAATTATTGACTCGCCCCCGAGTGCGCTACAAATAATTACTCGGGGTCTCAACTCGCAAGAGGACGAGGCCCTTCGTAGTAAAAGTTGGCAAGGACGACCCAAGTTATTCTCTCGAGGAGTGTAGGCTCGGAGTGTTCGTTTAAAGAGTGTGTTTAATGTTTGCTTGTGCGCAAATTATCTCAATAAATGGGGGGAAGAGGAAGACAAGATTATATGCTAACAACTACTAAATTAAAGCAAGAAATCATGTAAGAGCAAATAAACGAGAAATTAATAATAAAAATGGAGGTTTGGTATTTGGATCATTTCACATCGGAATTGAGTTAATGACAATAAGAACCGGGTCATAGGCTCGCTCAAGTGCTTTCGCGGTTTTAGAGTGGGCCGACTAGTCCCTCGGTTAAGGCAAACTATGGTTGATTAGATTAGTGTTCAAGGAGGAACCGGGTAGGTCTCACCTCTAACAAATCGAGTATAATCGACCAAAATCACAAAGTGAAACGTCTCTGGGTAGGTCTCGGTTTCAACAATTGATCAAGTTCAATAACAAATAAACAAATTAATTCAATCAACATGACCAACAATATATCAAGAAAAATCAACCATTCATTCTTAGATCAAATCACCAATTACCAAACCAACAAATCTAGCCTTACATGATACTAAAGCTAATAAACAAACAAATCAAATAAAGAGCATGCATAAATGAAGTAACAATTAAAAAGGAACGAAGCTACCGGTCAAACGAGGAGTCGATCTTCGAAGTGTCACTCAACGAAAATTGATCCAATGAATAGAACGGGCTCGACGATCTGAGAACAAAACGTGAAGACAAAAATACGAGAAAAACAACGAGAAATCCAAGATCTAAGAATTGAAGTGCTAGAAATGAAGAACTTTAAGAACAAGAAATAAAATATCTAGAGTACTATTCTAATTATTTACAAGTGATGACTTTCTCTCTCTAGAATTGTCCACAAAATTAGTCACTCAATTAGTCACACTCTCAAATGAGGCCTTACCCTCTATTTATAGCTACACATCCATACCAATTAAAATGACTCAAATGCCCTTAAAATGTCCCACAAGCCAAGTCAACTCAAGTCAACAATTTAATCACTTTTTCATTTCTCTTTAACATTGCTGGTGCGTTCTGGAGACAATAGCTTCTTGACAGAACGGATTTTTCCAATCCAACTGTTGAATATGAAGATCATGATGTTGTGAAGGTGCTGTCCAGAATTCAGGTCGATCCGACGGTTAACGAAGGCGTGGTGAATATTTTACTTCAGCTGCGCAGAACAGGGCAAGTCATCGCGAGCAGGGAGCGGTCGCTCCCGTTTGGGTGCGGTCGCGCCGGAGGGTCGAAGGTTGAGTGCCCCGGGAGCGGTTGCTCCCGTTTGGGTGCGGTCGTTCCCAGTGGTCGAAGTTAAAATTGCATCGGGCGCGGTCGTTCCCACTGGTCGAAGTGAAGAGGTACATCGGGAGCGGTCGCGCCCAGTCTCTAGTCCTCTTCGGCTCTTCACCTGAACTCGTTTTTTTGCTCGTTTTGCTCCCAAATCCTCTCCTTTGAGCTCCAAATCCCTATTTCACCAAGAAACTTCAACAAAGTAAGAGATTCAACAATACTTGAGAAAATTCCATCAAAATGTACAAGAAACGGGCACATCAACACACAAATCGAGGTATAATTAACACCAACTACAGACGAAACAATTATTTTAAAACTGAACTTCAATTTGTTAGAAAATCCAATCGGTTACAAATTCCAATTCCAAAATCCAATCAATCGTAGCGAGTTGGTAAAGTAGTCCAGTGGTTACTCATTTCATGTTAATTTACGGGTTAGTAAGTCATATTGGAATGTATAGTTAATTACTAATTAATTACCAACATTAGCGGATTGGTAAGTAGTCCAGTTGCTCATCATGCTTTTGCTCCCCTTGAAGGATGAATTGAAGGATGAGATATAAGGTTTCTCAAAACACAACACTCAATGTTATTGATGTTTGGCCTATCAAATATAGCTTCCATTCGATTTCACTAAATTTTCAAAATCAATTCTAATTCACTAATTTTTCAAAATTAAATTACAGCTAATTGACTAGAAACACAAAACCATATACATGAAAATTGAAGTCGAATTAGATGAATGTTAACCTAGTTTTTGCATCAGGGATGTCGGTGGTCGCGACGATCGGTTGCTGCTCAAGGGCGGAGTTTCATCGGCCTTCTCAAAAGCACAGATCTGGCGCTGCACCGGTATCTCTCGATTTTGTGGATAGTCGGTATGCTAACCTAATTCTAACGCAAGAAATTAAAGACGACGTAGATCGTGGTGAATAGCGACGTTGAATGGTGGCGTGGATGCTGCGAGAGAGAAGAAGAAGAAAGGCAGAGGAGAAAAAAAAGGAGAAAAAGACCCTAAACTAAGTTGACCGAAAGATATATAATGTCGACCTGGACCAAGATGCTCATCTTGAAATGTGGTGCAACTAATAAATTGCCCAATAGGATTTAATTCAAATTTATGTTGAATTGAAAATTTTAGATTTTATTTAAAATAAAATTAAATATGGAAATCAATAAATTTTAATAAAATTAATTTTATTTAATTTAAGTATATTATTTAAAATCATTAAATTAATTCAAATTTATTTTGAACGGGAAATCTTAATTTTATTTGAAATAAAATTAAATATGGAAATAAATGGAATTGATTTTATTTAATTTAAATATTTTATTTAAAATTAATAGATTTAATTCAAATTTATTTTGAATTGGAAATATTGGATATTATTTAAAATAAGATTAAATATGAAAATCAATGAATTTTTCGTCGCTCGGTAAAGTATTCAAGACGTAGAATGAAGACTCAAGACAAGCATAATGAATTCATCAAGGTACGAATAGTCAAGACAATATTTACTTGAGCGATTATTTGATCATTTGTTTATGTGCTTGCATGAATGTATGTTTGTAGTTATGCTTTTAGATTAGATAGCATATCCCTTTGTTGTAAATAACTAAGTGGAAGATGGATTAGAAACAATCACATGGTCTCCATTACTGTTCCATTTGCGACTTGTATAAACTTTTGAAGTTTGTATAGATAATTCATTGAATCAGAATTCTTTTAAATTCCAATTACGAGATCCATTGGTCAAGTTTTTCAAACAATGCCTAATTTATCATTCAAATATTAATTTGGGATAATTATATTTTACTACCCGACCTTTATGCTTTTGTTTACTTTGATACCTGACCTTCAAAATATCGCCGATCAGTATATGACCTTAGGAAAATTTGCACTTTACTACCTGATGTTGGTGGGTTCCGATGACATGTGAGAAACACGTGATTTCAATGGCACTTTAGTAATTTTTGTTGTATTTTAAAATATAAAATTACAGTATTGTCCTCATCATCTACCTATCTTCATCTTCATCTATAAAACACCAAGATCTGGAAAAGAAAAAATCGATTAAATTCTCATCAATAAAATACATCAATCCATTCACAACATTTAAGGATAAAAAATTAAAAGAAAAATTGTTTTTAGCTGTAAATCCACTCAATTATTGTGAAAACGTATATGTGTGAATGGCGAAATCACATGTCAATGGCAGAATAAAGTTCTACCTCCAACTTGAGGTACGTGGTGCGGGAGCTTATGGAGCATGGGAGGATAAACGACTTCGTATCATGTGGGAATCAAGGGCATGGTATCACGCTGGATCGGCGTCGGAAATCTACTATATCCCTTCTTCTTGATGACATTGTAGATATTGGGGCAATATTTGAGCGACTCGAACGAACTTCGAATTTTGAGACCACTAGAATATCTGGGCCTTTTCAAATTAGGGGTTGATAATCAATTTCAGATTTAATCAATTTCTAGGGTTTTGTGTGGTTTCTTTTAGTGAGTTCGGATTAAACATGTTTCCCTTTTTATTTTAATCTTTTTTTTCTACAGATTCATTTAAAACCCATGAGCGTCAAAGAAAAAGATGCATAGATGCATTTTATTTGTGTTTTTTATTTTTATTTTACTTTCTACAAATTTATTTTGATTTATGGTTTATCTGAGTTAAGGAAGAAGATGAAGATAGGTAAGGGATGAGGGTAATACTGTAATTTTATATTTTAAAATACATCAGAAATTACTAAAGTGCCATTAAATCACGTGTTTTTCACGTGTCATCGGAACCCACCAACAACAGGTAGTAAAGTGCAAAATTTTCTAAGATCATATACTGATCGGTGATATTGTAAAGGTCAGTTATCAAAGTAAAAAAAGGCCTAAAGGTCAGGTAGTAAAATATAATTATCCCTATTAATTTTGAGTCGAATTATTCTCGTCTCGGGGAGTGGAATAATCCAAAGCGCTAGTCGATGACACAAATTAGAGACTTTTGAGTCATTACATGGCAAGAACGATAGTTTGTTGGCTCTCTCATTCGATGAGAGATAAGGATCAATTGCATGATGAATCGCTGATTAGAAACCTCGAGCTTTCACTTACGATTCATCGCGTCTTTATTTATGAGATTTTATGTCTTCAAAACAATTGGATTTCAATTATTGAAATCGTTTAGCTTAGTAAACGTCAATACTAACGTGGCTTGCTAATATAATGAGATTTCAAATTAATTGATGTAGACAGTTATAGGAAGTCGTAAAGGACTACATGTTAACGTAAACGTCCACACTAACGTGGCTTGCGGTAACATGGAAATCCCGAAGCGATTGACTTAGTACTGAGTAATGGTATACACTTACGTACGCTTCATAGTATTCTTCCCAACGAAGTAACGCTATGATGATGTACGATTGAAGTAAAATCTAATTGCGAAATCGTTTGGGTAGGTAAACGTCCACACTAATGTGGTTTTCCATATTTTATGAGATTTTAGAAGTGATTAGTAGTTTAATGATATTATTTTAGGTAAATGATATTAGATTAAATTTATTGTTTGCTTTATATGCTTATAGGATTAGCTATGGCTTTCTACCCATTTTTGTATGACACTCGAAGTTAACAAACTCACTGACCCTGAGAATGTTGATTGAAATCGAAACTTGGACATTGCCCAAACTGCTAAAGAGTACAAGTTTGTACTCGACATAAACCACTATGCTCTTCCTAGGCCTACGAGCGGCAAAAGGAAGAAGAGGCATAGTGGGAGACCCAGTGTATCCAAGTTATCTGGAACACTAGATGGGACGAGCAAGCCTAAGGGCAAATGCTCTCGATGTAAGCAGTCTGGACACTGGAAGTTTGATTATCCTCTTAAGCATTAAGTGATTGCTTTTCCGTAGTCACCGAAATATGTTTAGTGGTGTTATCTACTAGTACCTGGTATGTAGATACGAGAGCCACTAATCATGTCTGCATTTCACTGCGGGGATTCCAGGAAACTCGTAGACTTAGAAATGGAGAAGTAACAATCTACATTGGCAATACTGCAACCGTTGCAGTGGGAGATGTTAAAATGTTTTTTAACAGTAGGATTTTAAGTTCTAATAAATTGTCTTTATGTGCCGACATTTAGAAAGAAATTTAATTTCAGATTTTTAAATTTTCTATGAATGGGTATTCTGTTTCCTTTGATAGTTCTATACTTATCAGAAAAAGGAAACGGGGATATTATCTATTCTGGTACATCGACATACAATTTATACTAAATATTTATTCTTCCACAATGCAACAACCCGAAGCTAATAACACATCATCAAATCCAATAAGAGTAAAGAGCCTTCTAGGATGAATCAAATGTACTTATGGCATCTTAGGAATGACATTTTAACTTGAGTACGATTCAAAGGTTAAAAGCTGATGGACTACTCAGCAATGTGGGATAGAATCATATTACGTCCTTCCGAGAATGCCCATTTTCATAAATGACCATCAACTTTTTTTTTCTCAGGTATCGTCCTTTTGCTACTGTTTCCGGCCAAAAAGCCACGTAAAAGGACGATATCTGAGAAAAAAAAAGTCTCAGATATCGTCCTTTTTGGCCGGAAACAGTAGCAAAAGGACGATATATGAGAAAAAAAATGTTAATGGCCGTTTATGTAAATGGGCATTCTCGGAGGGACGTAATATGATTCTAACCCCAGCAATGTTGAAGAAATGGACCTTTCAACCTGCGAATCATACTTGGAAGATAAGATGACCAACCGACCTTTTAATAGTAAAAAGTATTGATCCAAGAAAATACTAGATTTGATTCACTCTGATATATGCGAACTTTTTTATGATGTTTAAGGCATACTGATCAGAAAATGGGATTCGCTCCCAACTGACTGCACAATTTATGCCTCGGCAAAATGATATGTCAAAAACAAGGAATAAGACTCTTATAAAAATGGTAAAGTTGATGATGAGTTATTCGGAGTTACCTAATTCGTTTTGGGGATATGCCTTAGAAATAGCGGCATATATCCTGAACTTGATTCCATTGGAACCTCGTACTGATATTCGTCTATTTATAGGATACCCTAAAATAAAGAAATGAGATCTGTTGTATAGTCCAAAGGACATGTAGTTCGTTGATTGCATCAACGTTCGGTTCTTAGAAGTGGAATATATATATGATGGATCACACGCCCAAGAGTAGAGTTATACTTTATGAGCTTAGAGGAAATGATCAAAACATAGAACCAGCCGAACCGAGTAGTACACCACTGTAATCTTTAGTCACTGAGGACACACCTGTGACTCGTCGTAGTGGGAGGGTTGTTAGAAAACTGAAAAATTCATCAGTATAGGTGAGTCTTTGGACTTAGAACCTGGTAACCATGAATTCGATCCCTGGACCTACGATGAAGCACTGCAAGATCAAGATGCATCATCTTGGCAAAGGACGATGAATTTTTATATGGAATCTATGGACTCTTATCCATTCTGGGATCTTGTAGAACCACCGAAAGGCGTAAATGCAATCGGGTGTTAATGGATCTACAAGAAATATAGAGGGTCTAACGAGAAGGTGGAAACTTTCAAAGTCGATCCGGACTCTCCTGTCCATAGCAACCCATATGGATTATGAGGTGTGGAAGATGGAAGTCAAGACGGATTTCCTGAATAGATCTTGACGGGACCATCTAAATGGGACAGCCAGAGGGATTCATCGAAAAGAGCCAAGACCATCTGGTATGCAAGCTTAATCGATCTATGCATTGAAGCAAGCTTCAAGATCTTGGAACATGCGGTTTAATGAGATAATCTATTTATATGGATTCATTCAAGGCATGGTCGGCTTGTGTGTGTACAAGAGATGTGACGGAAAGATGCGGCATTTTCTCGTTCTTTATGTAGACAACATTCTTCTGTTTGGCAACAACGTGAAGATGTTTCCGGACATAAAGAGATGGTTGTCCAAAGTAATTCGATATGAAGGATTTATGAGAAGTTGGAAATGTTCTTGGGATCAATGTTATAAGGGATCGCCAGAAAAGAACATTGTACTTATCCAAGCTTCATACATAGACACAATTCTGGCTCGTTTCAGCATGCAGAACTCCAAAAAAGGTTTTCACCTTTTAGATATGGAATTCATCTGTCTAAGGTTTTGTGTCCAACACAATAAGAAGATAGATGAAATGAAAGTAGTTCCCTACACCTCCGCGGTGGGAAGCTTAAATATATGCAACGATGTGCACGAGACTGATATATTATATATGCTATGCCGTGGGCATAGTGGTGAGATATCAATGCAATCCTGGAAAGGATCACGTGACTGATGTAAAGAAAATTTTAAGTCCCTGTAGTGGACTGGGTGTACTATCACTTTCGATCGCCCGCAAACGTACGGGGTCACGGTAGCTCTTAGTAAGTTAGCTCGGGCCGTGTTCTCAAGGAGTGTTATAATCGAATTCAAGTTTGTGTCGATATTTTGTGTCAAGTAGCAAATAAAAAGCAAATAATAAAGCAAATAATAAAGCAAATAAAACTATCCTAAAGCAAGCAAGATCAACTATAAAATATTAGGAAGAGATAAATAAAAACGAGAACAAAACAAGTAGCAAATTAGAAAATAAACGATAAGAAACAGGAGTTAGGGTGTTTGGGTAATTTCTCCAAGGAATCCAATTGGTTTTTAAACAAAAATGGGCCAACAAGCTTCTCGATTAAGAGTGAGCTAAGATCAACGGATTAATATTCTATGAGGATCACCGGGTAGGTCTCTCCTCCAAACCAATCGAATAATCAACCATGATCACAAAATGAAACGTCTCCGGGTAGGTCTCGGTTTCAATAATCGATCAAGGCCAATCACAAGAAATCATTTTCATCCTAAACAATGCAAAGGCAATCATAAAATTCCAATTCAAAACCTCAAATCAATTAACCACACCCAAGCACTAAACTAGCCTAGCATGCTACTAAGGAAAATAAAACAAGCAAACACATAAGCATGATTCATGAAATTAAAGCTCGAAAGGAAAGATAATACCTAGTTGAGGAGGTAGATCCCCAATTTCCAAACTCAACCAAATGAGAAATGAAATCGAGCAAAACGAGCACAACGAAAAGACGAAAAACGTTTGTGAAATGGAAAACAACAAAATCTAAATAAATAAAAGAAGATCTAAATTATGAAGTGGCTTGAACAATAAGCTAGAAAATATCTCAAAAACAATAATTAAAAAAAAAAATTGTTGAAAGACAAGAACAAGAACAATGCATTTATCTCTATATTTTCTCTCTCCTAAAAGTTGTGAAACATGGGTTGTGTGTGTGCTTCTACTATTTATAGCTTTCCAAGAGCATGAGGCCTTCAAAATGTCGATTTTTCCCCCCAATGACTCCATTTCCGAGCAGTCAACGGAAGGGCGTTTACGAGCTTGGGCAATCCCTTCCGGCTCGAGTGAGCCGGACTCCCTGGACAGTGGCTCGGGCGAGCCCGGCGGGCTCGGGCGAGCTGGGCTTCATCTTCTTTTCTGACGAATTTGTCTTCAATTTCCATCGCATCCTCGTTTTTGCTCTTTTAAGCTTCGACACCTCTCGTTTTAGCTTCAAGTCCTTCAATTTTCAAAAAAATTACAAAAGAGCAAGAAATTAAAAAAAAATAGAGGATACGACATGTAAATGTACGAGAAACCGGGCAAAACAAAACATAAATTGGGGCGAAAATCACACCAAAAGTTTACAAACAACCCCTCCACAATTTAGAAGATTGCTTGCCCTCAAGCAACATTAAACTCAATAAAAAATCGGAATTTATAAGTTTCGTCATTTATTATCAACTCAAAACAAGTTCTCGGTACATGGGGTAAATGGAGAGCGACACAACTAACACAAGTTAAAATCACAACAAAGCAAAGAGTCAAGGGATTATTCATGATTTTCAAAGTCTTCTCCCGATTAAACCAATTTCCCTCGCCAAGGTACACTCATTCTTTTTTGTTGGGTTCTTCGTTCTTGAATCTGGATTGGAGACTTGGATAGATAATTGAATCACGTTGAACACGTTTTCCTTAAAGAGTATTTCGACCCTATAAGTCTGGGTATCACGAAATCCCTCGCAGGATAAGACAATATCGACACTCGAGTCTTATGCTTAGAACACGAGCAACTTATGTAATATTCCGCTTTATTTGTTTGCTTCAAAGCTTCTTAATTTCGTAGGTGAAATTGTGTGTTCAAGTGTATTCAACAAATGAATTTTACTTCCTTATATAGATAGTAGACTTCCTTTCATTTGGACTTAAGCACCCCTTGGTCGAATAGCTACCTTTTGAAAATATACATTTTCATTTTGCACCTATTCATGTATAGGTACCTTTTAGTGAAGACAATCTTTCACTTTGGCACATATTCATGTTGTCTTGAATGGCAAGTCATGCAATTTCGAATTTGCATCATATTAATGATGTAATATCATCATCTAGCCATACAACCATGCAACCACGAGATCACACTCGACATGCATTATTATGCTTATCCAAATACTTAAACCGTATCAATTTTATATAACCGTGTACTCCACACTTCTCCAAAGTTATATTATATTGACTAGATTTAATCCGAAGCCTTGAATGATTCCAATTATATTAAATGAACAGCGATTTCACTTAAATCACCAACAATCCTCCCCCATTTAAGTGCAATCCTTGAATCATACAAATTCAACAAATAAAACCAAACTCGTGCTTAAGATGAAAATGTCTTAAAGATTGAATTTTCATCGTAGTGAATTATACTTAACATATATTCGAGAATCACGGTGTCTTAAAAATTGAACCGTTCAACCCATCTGAATACATGAAGATAAAACATACACATGTTTAATACAATTCCATAAGGAAATCCGACACAAAATAGGCCATGTGTCCTTATCCATTCGTGAGTGCATATAAAGCTTAGCCACAGCTCCGAAGTTTCCACACTTCGCACTCATATAGGTAAATCCTTTTATAGTGCCCTGCAATTGCACTTTTTCAAAAGATTTATTAAGATAAACTTCAACCTATGACATGCAGGTTCAAACACAAACTTTTGGGACATATACTTGTGTTTCAATTTCAAATATAGGCTTTCCACATTGAATTTATGTTCTAATATCATTAGAAGTGAATTGGGAATCCCATATTTGAATATTAAACTCATCCCAATAACTGACTTTACAACCAAGTCACTAACTAATCACTTCGTCAAGTGATTAGTTAAATTCTTTTTAATCGTCTCATCAAATCTATAAAGATTTCTCCATGAGTGATCAGTTCATGAACCACGTTTAATTATAACGTCAAAGTACTTTGACTTTTCATGACTATATACTTTAGTCAAAAGTCATTACACTGTTAAACATAAAACATATGAGATCACCATAGGTCGCATGCCTATGTACATCCTCGAGTCGCAATGCCCCTGCCTCATTTACAAGGTTCCATATTATTGATTTCCTCCGAGTACGCACTATTACAAGGTACGTCTCGATGTCTCATTCATGAGATATAATTATGTTGCACATAATATCCATAGTATAACCACTATGTCCAAATCATTCGAGTCAACTCGCGGATATTCGTTTCATCTCAATTGCATTGCACAACGGACACCAACCAGTCCAGACTCTTTAGCGTTTCATGCTTGAAATACGCACCTTGCTCTGACCTTTGAGACACCTTGGTGTTCCTTAACCGAAACACACACCGCGCTCTTTACCGGTCAAAATTACTCGACGTTTCCTTTCCAGAACGCACCTTAGTCTTGACTAGTCGAGACTCGTTGCAATTTATGCCCAGAACACAACCTTGCCCTGACTGATCGAGATTACTTGGAATTTCCTACGTAATTAATACATTGAAAATGTGTTACCTTTTTCACGAGCGTTCGCAATTGTTCTTTTAAGTACCGCACCTTGCTCTCTATTTACTCGCGCCCTTAAGCCATTATTGTTTTGCCCCGCACACTCTCTTGTCTTCATGCATTACTCAATCGAAATTGTTCAAGCCATCATATCTAAGCATTCTCCGTATTTCCAGAAAATGAAAATACTCTTTAAGATTGTTGGGTTCTTCGTTCTTGAATATGGATTGGAGACTTGGATAGATAATTGAATCACGTTGAACATGTTTTCCTTAAAGAGTATTTCGACCCTATAAGCCTGGGTATCACGAAATCCCTCGCAGGATAAGACAATATCGACACTCGAGTCTTAGGCTTAGAACACGAGCAACTTATGGAATATTCCGCTTTATTTGTTTGCTTCAAAGTTTCTTAATTTCGTAGGTGAAATTGTGTGTTCAAGTGTATTCAACAAATGAATTTTACTTCTTTATATAGGTAGTAGACGCCCTTTCATTTGGACTTAAGCACCCCTTGGTCGAATAGCTACATTTTGAAAATATATATTTTCATTTTGCACCTATTAATGTATAGGTACCTTTTAGTGAAGAAACTATTTCACTTTGGCACCTATTCATGTTGTCTTGAATGACAAGTCATGCAATTTCGAATTTGCATCATATTAATGATGTAATATCATCATCTAGCCATACAACCATGCAACCACGAGATCACACTCGACATGCATTATTATGCTTATCCAAATACTTAAATCGTATCAATTTTATATAACCGTGTACTCCACACTTCTCCAAAGTTATATTATATTGACTAGATTTAATCCGAAACCTTGAATGATTCCAATTACATTAAATGGACAGCGATTTCACTTAAATCACCAACATTTTTAACACTCGTGGTTTAAGGAATCACACACAATATCACATGCAAGTGAAATAGTCAAATCTATGTATAACTTGTATGTATCAAGAAATAGAGCTCAAAGTGAAAATGTAAAGAAGAACATCATGTAACAATGTTGCACATAAAAAAATTCAACCATAAGCTTAAGTATGTGAAAAACTCCACTCATCAAATTTGATTATCTTACGAATCAAAGAACTCTAATCGCACGAGGGTGAAACGGGGCTAGGCTAAAGGTATTCGGATTTTTTTTGGATAAAGTGGACTATTTTTGGCAAGATGTGCCCTTCCTTATACCTCCGAAACCTCTCATGAGAAATTTTCAACTCGAACCCTTCAACATTCGACCACTCAAAGATCAACACATCTTCATCATATTCACTCACACGGGCCTACGAGGCGAACTTACAACACAATACAAAATTTTAACAAATGACACTCCTTATTGTCTCAACATTATTTAATCACTTTTTTTCTCTTTTGATGGGTCAAGTTGAGCCATAAAAAATGTGGCGCAAAAGTAGCCGGGATTTTTGGGCCGATGAGTCACATAGGCCAAATACAGTTTTCGTCCGATGGGCCCAGATTGCCCGATTTTTATTATTATATTTTTGCTAATAGTTAAATTTTTATATTAATATTTTATTTTATTTTATTTATTTCATATATATTTTTTTATTATAAATTGTATATAATATTAAGTTTATTTATGTTATTTATATACATTATATTTATATTATAAAAAATTATTATGTATTTTTTTTATATTTTTTATAAGTTTAATATTTATTTTATGTAAATATTTTTATTTTTTATTTATTTAAAACTATCGAGTTAAAATGGCTCGGTAGCTCGGCAGCTCACTATGGGCCGGGCTGGGCTCAAGAATAACTGGCACAAAATTTTCGAGTCTAGCTGAGCTTGGCCTAGAAAATTTAAGTGACCCGGTGGGCCGGGCCGGGCCAAATCATAGCTCTTCGCACTTGTAGTTGTACCCGATTATTTGTGGCGGCCCGACAAAATTTTATTTTTTTATTTTTATATTATTTTTTAATTATTTATACTATTAAAATAAATATTTTGTGTACCAATTATATATTTCAATAATGATATTAAATATTATTATTATTATATAATATATATTAAAAAATAATATTATAAGAGAATCATAATAATTATTTATTTGCTAATTATTTTACTATATAAATGTTATATTTATCCTAATAAAAATATAAAATTCTTATTTTGAGTGATTTTAGTAATTTTTATTTTATTTTATATAATTAATTGGTTTAATTAATATTTTTTATTTAAAATTAAATTAAAAAATATATTTTTTATTTAAAATTAATGGGTTTAAAAAGCCCAGTGGCCCGATGACCCGACTATGGTCGGGCTTCGGCCACAATATATCAAGCCCATCAAGAAATGGGCCGTGCCAGCCCGGCCTGAAAAAATCATATGTCACGATGGGCTTGGGCCGGGCCGGCCCGACCCGGCCCATTGACAACTCTAATCTCCGGTGCTAGTTATAAATTTTGGGGTAAAAGGTCGCAATTTTGTATAAAACTTAGGTGTTTTAAGGTTTTAGGCTCTTTAATTATTATTATTATTAGAATGAAAGCTCATTCTTTTTATCTTTATATGTTAGAGTTTTAAATTTTGCATGTTCTTTGTATATGGATTTTTATATTTTTATATTTATATAGCAGCATTGAAAATATAGAAAGACTAAACTACCATGGAATTACCGAACTAATATTAATTATTAAATTAATATTTAATTAATTATTTTAACAAAAATATAGTGAGAGTAAATGTTTCAATTTATTCAAACAATATTTATGGTTACACAAACAAATAATGTGTTTAAATAATGTGTTACGGAAATAAAATTTTAAATAAATTTGAGTTAATAATATGATAAAATATGTTTACACAATTATTTTTATAAACAAATAATGTGAGTTAATAATATGTTTAAATAATTATTATAAAATACATAAAATTTATAATGTGATTTAATAAACAATATGAGTTAATAATGTGATAAAATATGTTTACGCAATTATTATAAAATATATAAAATTTATAATGTAATTTAATATATTTACATAATTATTATTATTCTTTATAATTGAAAAGGGTATTTTATTCTTCGTAATTGAAAAGAATGTTTATGGTATGGTGCTCTAAAATACTATTAACCTAAACAATGGAATGGAAGTATAATATAAGAATTGTTGTTGCCCCCATATATGTATACCCCTAAAACTTATATCCTACTCAAAGAAACTTATAATCTATACAATTATCCTTACCAAAGAAATAATAATTCTTTATTTATTATTTATATTTTAAAATAATAATAATAAATAAACCAATCAATCAAAAAATGTTAAATAAACCAATCAAAAAATATAATCTTACCTAACTTTGTAAATAAATAATATTATCTCATATTAGTCATAATTAAAATAATAATAATAATAATAATAATAATAATAATAATAATAATAATAATAATAATAATAATAATAATAATAAGTTAATTTAAATATTTTTTATTAAAATATTTTATTCCATTTAAATGAATTGATTTTAAAAAAATAATTGAAGAAAAATATATTATTTTATCTACTTAATTATTTAAATTAATGTTTATTATATAAATTAAGATGATACGTATATTTTTATTTAAATTATTTTTTAAAGAAAAATATATAATAATTAGAATTATATATGATATTTAAAACATGTAGTAATTTATATTAATTTTGTTTAATTAATAATTATAATAAAATAATAAAAAAAAAATTCTACTCCTATAAAAGTTCTTCTACCCAAAAATAAAGATCTTCTACTTAGTAAACATCACTATATCTCTAATGTTTTCTACCTAATTTTTGGGGTGATGAGTATTAATTCATGTAGCTAGACTCCTCACCCGGAGATGCTTTAATCGCACGTGAGCTAATATCACCACCTCAACTTAAGAGATAATATCATAATAAAACACAAATGGATAAATCATACGATGGCTACTATCACCATCACAAGTTAAATAATTGAAATGGTCCCATAATTATTTTTTCAGATTCACTTTCATACCTCGTAACTAATGGAGCTTAGGCCCATTTTTCGGATAAATCATACGTTGGCTAATATCACTATCTCAAGTTAAATAATTGAAATGGTCCCATAATTATGTTATCGGATTCACTTTCATACCTCGTAACTAATGGAGCTTGAGGACCATTTTTCACTTTCATACCACGTAACAAAGGACCACCCTGCCGCTCCGTCACATTAGGAGGACCACTTACGTCTGTGTTGGGTTTGTCTGCCACTACCGCTTTGTCTGCCACTACCGCTTTGTCGCATTAGTATAATATTATTGGTTCAGACAAAGTACTCACAGTTTTCACTTTAAGACTTGTTGACTTTTTTACCACGAAACCTCAAACGAGAGATTTTGTTGTTGGTGTCTGCCGACAACTTTGAGTATCGGCCGACAAACACCCCCAAAAGCCAACTTTTGGGAAACCCGAATTACAATCCGCATCTTAGCCCGCAGTGCGGGTTATACGTCGGCCGACATTTGATATGTTGGCCGACACCCATGATTTCAGCGGACGGGATTTTTGGAATAATCTTATTTCGAATCTTCGATGACGATTCTTTTTCTTTTCTACCGGGACTCTTTTAGGCGTGGATTATTGTTTTCATACAATAACAAGGACCTCTCCTATATAAAGAGAGCTTCTACATGGACACAAATAACACCAGAAAATTAGGTTATAACTATTGTGTGAGATTGAGTTTTAGAGAGCATATAATTCCTTGTACTCCGTGAAAAAATATTATAGTGAATTTCATCGTTCCTCCAGTTGTTTTTTTCCGTTTTGAGTTTCCACGTATATTCTTTTGTCTCCTTTTATTGTTGTTTTCTTTTCTTCGGTTTTATTTATCGTCATACTATACATCGTCGATTTTACAACAAGTGGTATCAGAGCTAGGTTCCAATGGTGAGCGTGAAGTACGACATACCGATGCTTGATATCAACACAAGTTCCCGATTTGGCAATACAAAATGAGGTTAGTTCTACGATCTCTTAAGAAAGAGATTACTCTCAATGGTATTGACAACACGACGGTTCATATGGAGCTTCACGAGCGGGTGACGCTCGATCAGATGGCTATGAAGACCATAGGGCTCCATGTTTTGAACAGCTTAGCGGAGGACATCATGGAAGCGAAGACAGCAAAGGATTTGTGGGTGATGCTTGAGACGTTGTGCGTCACAAAAATGGTGTCGAGTAAGCACAACTTGAAGAGGAGTCTATATTTCCCCAAGATGGCCGAGGGATCTTCAATCCAAGCGCACATAGCGAAATTCAAGGAGAAAGTAGCTGACCTTGGGAACATTGGCGTGAAGATCGAAGATGATGATTTTGCGTTTTGCCTACTTGTATCGCTACCTCCTTCGATGGCAGGATTCCAGGATACGATTCTCTATTCTCGAGATAGCTTCACGTTTAAAGACGTAACTTCAGCTCTCTCATCAAGGGAGAATATTTTGATGATGGAAAGCAAAAATTCCGGAGAGCCACCAAACGAAGGATTGAACGTCCGTGGGCGGACCAAGGAGAATTCGTGACATGATAGGTCTCGATTGAAGTCACGACATGGCAACAAGATTTGCAACTATTGCAAGAAGAAATGTCACATCAAAGCCGATTGCTACACCTTGAAGAACAAAAAGGAGAGAGAGGGCAACAACAACAATAATTCCGGTAAGAGTTCCGGTGAGGTTGGGTGACGACGCGAAAACTTTGTCGTGGAAGCTAACGCGCGCAAAATAAATTTATAAAGATTCCTAAACTCAACACAAGATAGCGAGTGGCAAGTATAGGGTCGATCCCACGAGGAAGCAATTGCAATTTAGTTAATCTCGGCTTTGCCCAAATAGTGTCACAATAAAAAGGTTTTGAGTTTGGTTGCTGAGTCACAGCGTTTAATCAAACTACCAACTAACAGAAACAATTAAACTAATTAACCCAAACTAACATGCAGAAATAATAAACTACCACTTTGACCAAACTGGAAACAGAAAACAATTAATTAAACTGAAATCAAATAAGAGAAAGTAGGCTTCTGGGCTTTGGCTTCTCTCTGGGTTCTCTGGGCAAACTACCGATCCCTGGCACTTATGGTTTTAACTGCTGGTTTGTCAATCGGTTATAGGATGTCTAACAAAGTGAAAGCAGTCCTATTAAGTCACGCCTACAGTCACCCCACCCCAATCCGTCCTTACTGGGTAAAGAGAAGGCAAGGTATACTTATGCCTAATCCCCTGAACTTAGACAATTCGATAACCTATGTGGTCGCATGGATCTAGTTTGCCCAAACTCGCATTACTCTCTCGACGAACCCAATTCGGCCAATAGCATGTCCGGAAATCCGAATCATACGACCGCAACTCCAACACATTCTAACGCTATGCCCGAGCACATCTAACGCGGAATACTCGGTTGATCAATCGCTGGTATCTCAAAGTGTAAGGGTTTCCTAACGACCAAATTAGTCCGCCCAAACCTGCAAGAATAAAGTTAAACCTCAACTATGTATCGGGAACAAACCCCAGGCAGCTAACTAAGCCCTATCAACCTCACGGTTCTATCTTAGCCCAGAGTTCCCTTCGATCTGCCCTTGCCCAGACGCCCTGCAAGTTTAGCTACTCATATGCGAATAAATAAAACAAGAAATAAATTGGAAATCGAAACTGAAATTCATATTAACTGAAATCTGAAATTGTTCAAACTGAAATAGCAAATCAAAATAACAAAAACATAAAGCAATAAATTGTTTTAATGCCCGAAGGCTCGATCAACTTCAAAACAAAGAACTTGGCCGGAAATCTCCAAGAGCTTCGATCGCCGGCGGCTTGCTTCGTGAACGGGGTCGTGTATTGTGTGTCTTGTCTTCTCCAGCTTCTCTTCCTTATATAGGCTTGAATTAGGGTTGCGGAATCGCTGTTGCATGGGCCGCTGCATGGGCTTCCTTTTCCAGGCGCCGCTAAGTACTTTCCATCTTTAGCTCCAGCCGCCTTTGACTTTGCCCGCTGGCAATCCGCTTCCCAAACTCTCTTCAGGTATTCTTCTCCTCCACAGGTGAACGGACCAGGCACGGTACTTAGTAGTCGATTTGGGTCTTCTGCTTCATGACTCAACCCTGAATGGTTTGACTTGCCTGTTTGGCCATCTTTGTTCAGTCACTACCACTCCAAATCGCTGTCTGCCCAAAGAAGGGGTTTTCCTTGCCTCTTTTGCCCAGTGCGCCACCTGTTACCTGTTTGCCTGCACACTCTGACCAAACACTCTACTGTGCCCTCCCAGACACGTAAAACAGACTCAAACTGACTCAAAAAAGGGCTCAAGATGAGCAAATAAAATGGCTCATCAAACCGCACACACTTGCAATACGCTTGTCCTCAAGCGTGGGGTTTGACTCACCGGACTCAAGACCAAAGTGAAAAAGAAATCAAGACAGAGGGGGAATAAATAAACAGAGACTCAAAGGACTTTAGCATGATTACAGAATATGAAATAGGCAAAGCAAATACAGGCAAGTCAAAATTCAAGTTAAAAGCATAAAAATTCGGTCAAGAGTCTATACCAGGTCTTAGGGTCACTCCCTCACAAGTGTATCTCTCTTTTCAGTGTATGGGTATTATGTCGCTCATTTTCTGTTGTGAATCTACTTTGCCCAATTTTGACAGTTTGCTGATCAAGTTATTCTAGCTAAGTGGGGGGTCTCATCAAAGGGGCTTTTATTGGGTTGTAATGTAGGCTCTTTGGGGAGATTTTGAGGAGTAGGCACAGTTTGGGTAGAGGGCAGTTTGGGTTAGCCTTTCTCTACCACTTTGCCCCTTTTTCTTACGGGCCTTAGCACACAACCAACTTATTACTATTTTTTTCTCTTTTTTTTTTCTTTTTTTTTCTTTTTTTTTTTTTTTTTTTTCAACACTAATCTCTCTACCCCTCATTATCTGTCTGGTTGCCTATTGGCAAAGTGCCAGACTGGTGTTCAAGAAAATTCAACAGGCTCAAAGGGGCTAGCAAGGGAGTAATGTTCATTTATGGTCAAACTGAAAGAAATGCCCTGGTCATATAATAACCCCCACCCAACAGAACTACTTATCACAGCAAACAGGCAAAGTCAGGCATCATAAATATCACAACAGACTCTCAAGAAAGAAACTTCAATTCGATGTATGGCTCAAATCTCACAGTTTGCCTAATATAGTTCCATCGTCCCTATTTTCATGCCTTTAACTACAAATTTTGAATTGCTGTATAAATGAAATTGCTTCTAACTGCCCTAAGTATTCACATAATCATGCTGACTCGATTAGACACAGAGGTTTGCCCTTTCCCTTTCCCCCCTCACACACTTTGCGTAGGCAAAGTGGGTGAAAGTAATAAGATCAGTAGGGGCTGCCTCGACCAAACAATAACTCTAAATTAACGTTGGCGCACCTGCCCCCTCACACACTTTGCGTAGGCAAAGTGTGTCAGCAGGGAGATCGACCCCGTCGCCCGAGTTGTTTGACTCAAACAGAAAAAACGAAAAACAAATAAAATAAAAATAAAAAAAACTAAAAACAAGGGAGGGTCAGTTAAGTGCTAGGTTCAGGTGGGTACCTGAATCCCTTATGGGCAAAGTATGCCTTCACCATGCTGGCAAGCTCTTCCAGCCTCTGCTCGATCCTCTCAAGGCGCTCCTCCACAGCGCCATCTTCTTTAACTTCCTCCAGCTTCACCTTTGCCCTAGCTGGCACCGTCTTCTCTGCCTTCACCGGTTTGTTGTCATCAAACACTATGACTCCTTCACTTCTCTCCTTGATGTCATGCATCCTCTTGAAACAAGCCTTGTCAAATTTCTCCTCGCTTATCAAACTCACTTTCTTCCCTGCCATCAGATCCATCTTCGCAGCGTACACCATAGGGAACTGGGCCAAAGAGTGGCGCTGCAGGGGGTGGGTGCTCAACCACTTCATCTGTGCACAAAGGAAAGACCCAAAGTGCAGCCTGATCTTCTTCTCCATACACCACAGTATGCCCAACTCAATCTGGGAGATCGCATTGCTTGTGTCCTGTTTGCCAAAAAAGTTGACAGCTAGGATCCTGTGGCAAACCCTCATCGCATCATCCTTCAGCTGATGCCCCTTAGTGGTCTGTGCAATAAACGTTCCCCCTTTGCCCAGTACCTTCCAGATCTCATTCAACTCGCTCTTAGTTCGCTCGGGCAAAGCCTTCAGTGCCCTCTGGTACTCCTTTGACTTCCACTCCTCAAAGGTCACCATCCCCAAACTGAGATCCAGTTCGGTGCAGCTTGCTTTGACCTTGCTTCCCAGTATCTCAAACTGGATGCCAGTAACTCCTTCCTCCTTGTCCTCTTTGATCACCAACGTCCTGAAAAACTCTCTCACCACTTTGTCACTGATTTGCCCAGACCACTCCAAAAACTGACTCCACCCAATGTTCGCAAAGTACTCCCTCACTTTGGCCTCCACCCCCATCAGCTTCAGTGTGTCGAAACACACAGTCTTGGGTACCACGATTTTGCGAGGGGCGGCGCTGGTAGTTGCCGGAGTCGGAGCTTTGCGCTTCTTAGTCGAAGCTCTGGTGTTTGGTGTCTTTGGAAGGTTGTGGGTGACTTCGATTTCTGGCTCTTCCTCTTCCTCATCGTCGCCGCCGGCAGCCGTCGAGTTCTCCTCCTCCTTCTTTTCCTCGGCGCTTGAACCTGTATCAGACAATTTCAAACCCTTACCCTTGTCAGATCTGGATTTCTTCTTTGGCGGGCTTTCGATCACATCGCCGGTTGGCTGCTCGGACCCCTCCGCTGCATCGGCCAGAGTCTCCAAGTCCTTCTGCTCGGAAAGCTGGGGCACGTCGAGCTCTTCGCTGAGTTGCGCAATTAGATTCTGGTCGATCGGCGGCGGGCTATTTGGCGTGGTGGATGTTGGTAGTATTGTGACGAGCGGTACGGCGGAGGAAGTTTCTTCGGTTGTCTCGGTGGTGGCGGCGGCTGGTGCCTCCTCCCTGTTGTCTTCCTCGGCGGCAATGTTCTTTGGCTCTGTCATCTTCTTGCGCTTTGATTTGGCTGTTGTGGTATGTGGTGGTGGTGTAGTAAGATCGATATGGGTTCCGTCCGGGATTCCTCTCAATTTGTTTTTCGGTCGAGTGCTCACCATTGACGACGGCGGTTAGGGTTATAGGGATTTTTGAATTTTGGAAGGGGAGTGGATGAGGGTGGTTATCGGGTTTCGTGGGGGGAAGTTATGGAAAGTTGAATTTGCAGAGTCCTAATGATGGGACGTTTCTTCCTCAAAATTCGCACTTTCCATTCAGCCAGTATGGTATCCCCCAAACTGATGTCCTTTGCCCAAGCTCCTGTCCCTGCAAAATCAAAAATACAATACACCCTTTCTTCCGGCCTTGTTAATTTGGTATGAAGTGATCTTTTTATTATCCCTAAAAATAGAAAAGCAAAAACTAAATAGTAAATAAAGCATAAGAAAAACATACCAGGTTGCCTCCTGGCCAGCGCCCTATTTTAGGTCCTAGGCATGACCTTGCTGCTGACTTTGGCTAGAGATCGATGAAGGCAATTTGCCCTTCCAGCTCCTCTTGCCCAAAGTAAGGTTTCACTCGCTGTCCATTTACCTTGAAAATGTAGTCCTTGCCCTTGTCTGTCTTGCTCTTTAGCTCCACTGATCCATTAGGGGAAACCCTATGAACAGTAAAAGGCCCTTCCCATTTGGTGGACAGTTTGCCCTTTCTGAATAAATTCCTTGTCTGATGTAGCAGCACCAGTTGCCCGGCTTCAATTTTTTTGCCTCTTATTATCTTGTCATGCGCTCGTTTGGTTCTTTCCTTGTAGTGGGCGGCCTGATCATATGCTTCGAATCTAATCTGCTCCAGTTCTACAAGGTCTAACTTGCGCTCATTCCCTGCGAGGTCCCAATCAAAGTTGACTTTGTTCACTGCCCAATGTGCTTTATGCTCAATCTCTACGGGCAAATGGCATGCTTTCCCAAATACCATCCTATATGGTGATATCCCAAAGGGTGTCTTGAATGCAGTTCGGTATGCCCAAAGTGCATCATCTAATTTGTCAGACCAGTCTTTGCCCTCGGGTCTAACTGTCTTTCTTAAAATAGTTTTTATGATTCGATTGGATAATTCAGCTTGCCCATTTGCCTGGGGGTGATAAGCTGTTGAAATTCGGTGCGTCACCCCATACCTCTGAAGTAGCTTCTTTATCACTGCGTTGCAGAAGTGCGTGCCTTGATCACTTATTAATGCTCTGGGTACACCGAAACGACTAAAAATGTTAGCTTTCAGGAATTCCGCTACTACTCGAGAGTCATTTGTGGTTGTCGCTTTGGCTTCGACCCATTTGGACACATAGTCTACTGCCAGTAATATATACTCTTTGCCCTTGGAGTTTGGGAGTGGCCCCATGAAGTCTATACCCCATACATCAAATACCTCCACTGGTAGTATGGGTACAGAGGGCATCTCGTCCCTTTTAGTCATGTTTCCTCCCCTTTGACATTGATCACATCCCTTACACCAGGCGATGCAGTCTTTAATCAAAGTCTTCCAGTAGAAACCGCATTCCAAGATTTTTCTAACTGTTCGCCTGTGCCCAAAGTGGCCTCCACAGGGTTTCTCATGGCAGTGTCTCATTATAGCTTGTTGTTCCGATTCGGCTATACACCTTCTCAACACCTGGTCTTCACATGTTTTCCATAGATACGGCTCATCCCATATGTAGCTCTTTGCCTCCCGTTTCATTTTGTTTCTTTCGTAGATGGAAGCTTCGTCTCTGAACTCTCCTCCTACTATATAGTTGACGAGGTCTGCGTACCAAGGTTCCTCGTGCATGGCATAGATAGAATATAAATGTTCGTCTGGAAAGGTCTCAGTTATGGGTATGTCTTCTTCTTTTTGTAAAATTTGGCTGAGATGGTCTGCCACTAAGTTTTGATTGCCGGCTTTGTCCCTAATCTCGATGTCAAACTCCTGTAGCAGTAGGATCCATCGAATTAGTCTCGGTTTGGTTTCTTTCTTTGCCATTAAGTACTTGAGTGCTGCGTGATCAGTATACACTATGGTCTTGCTCCCCAATAAGTACGACCTGAATTTCTCAAAAGCGAACACTATGGCTAGCAGCTCCTTCTCGGTGGTTGCGTAGTTGCTTTGGGCGGCATTAAGTGTCTTCGAGGCATAGTATATTACGTGCCTCTCTTTGCCCTTCAGTTGCCCAAGTACTGCCCCTACTGCATACCCACTAGCGTCACACATTAGTTTAAAGGGCATCCCCCACTCTGGGGGTTGAATGATAGGTGCTGTCACTAGTCTCTCCTTCAGATGGTTGAAGGCTCTTTGGCAGTCATCATCAAAGTCTCACTCTACATCGTTCTGTAGCAGTCTTGTCATCGGTTGGGCGATACTGGCAAAGTCCTTCACAAAGCGCCTATAGAATCCTGCGTGGCCAAGGAATCCCCTTACTTGTTTGATATTCCTTGGATATGGCAGTTTGGAAATAACTTCTATCTTTGCTTTGTCGACTTCTATGCCTTTGGCTGACACCACATGTCCAAGGACTACTCCTTCTTCCACCATGAAGTGACACTTTTCGTAGTTCAAAACCAAACTCTTCTCTACACACCGTTGCAGTGTTAGCTCCAAGTTTGCCAGGCATAGGTCAAAGGTATTACCATAGACCGTGAAGTCGTCCATAAATACTTCAATCCCGTTTTCTAATAGGTCAGAGAATATACTCATCATACAACGTTGGAAGGTCCCTGGTGCGTTACACAGCCCAAAGGGCATGCGCCTGTAGGCAAAGGTGCCAAAGGGGCATGTGAACGTTGTTTTGTCTTGATCTTCTTCGGCGACCCAGATCTGCATGTATCCCGAATACCCATCCAGGAAGCAAAAGTGCTTCTTCCCGGCCAAACGTTCCAACATCTCATCTATGAAGGGCAAAGGGAAATGATCTTTGCGGGTTACCTTATTCAGTTTACGGTAGTCGATGCACACTCTCCATCCTGTTTGTAGCCTGGTAGCGATTTGTTCTTTCTTCTCATTCTCTATGACCTGGATCCCGGACTTCTTTGGTACGACGTGTACAGGGCTAACCCACTTACTGTCTGAGACAGGGTAGATTATCCCCACACTGAGGAGTTTCTTTATCTCTTTGAGTACCACTTCCTTCATGGCGGGATTGAGTTTCCTTTGGGGGTCCCTTACTGGTGTAGATTCATCTTCGAGGAGTATATGATGCTGGCAAATCGTTGGGCTTATACCCCTTATATCGGCCAAAGTCCATCCTATAGCCAGCTTGTAGCGCCCTAGTACTTCTTTGAGTTTAACTTCCTCCTCCTCAGATAGAGCTGAGTTGATGATTACTGGCAAAGTGTCGTGCTCTCCTAAGTACATGTATTTAAGATGCTTTGGCAGATTTTTCAGCTCCAGTAGTGGGGGTCTCTCCAGAGATGGTTTCATAACCGTTTCCTCCAGTATAGGCAGTTTGCCTGGGTCTCCCTTGTAATTTTCTAGTGCCCCCAATTGCGTGATTGCTTCTTGTATTCCCTCCGGTTCGTCTTCAAGTTCATCGTGTAGCATTCCTTGCTGAATCACTACCTCTATTTCGTCATACATACCTGTTTGCATTACTTTGCCTTCTACTGCTTTCTCTATTTGATCGATCATATGAACTTCCTCAGTATCGGCTGGGTGTTTCATGGACTTGTAAAGGTCAAAGGTAACTGTTTCTCCCTCGAACTTACATGTCAGTTTGCCCGTCTCGCAGTCTATATGTGTTCTAGCGGTTTTAAGGAACGGTCTGCCCAGGATCATAATTGGTTCCTTGCTTGATCTCCCCATGTCTAGTACGTAGAAGTCTGCTGGAAAGATTAAATCTTCCACTTTGACCAATACGTCCTCCAGTATGCCCTCAGGGTAGACATTGCATCTGTCAGCCAGTTGGATCACCACTCTTGTGGGTTTGAGGACCCCTATGCCTAAGTCTTCGTACATAGTTTTGGGCATGACATTGATTGATGCCCCCAAATCCAACATTGCCTTTTCGATTCTCATTCGGCCTATGATGCATGGTATGTAGAACATGCCTGGGTCTCCACACTTGGTAGGTACGCTTCGTTGGAGCACTGCTGAGACGTTTTCACCCACTTCGAATTTTGCATCGTCTTGATACTTTACTTTCTTAGTGCATAGCTCTTTGAGGAACTTGGCACACCTGGGCATAGTGTTCAGTATAGTCAGTAGCGGCATATTGATCTCCACCTTTTTGAACATTTGGAACATCTCGTAAGTCTCTTCCCTTTCTTTATTCTTACTTAGCCTTCCTGGAAAAGGGACTCGGATCTTTGGTGGTGGTGATTTTTCTCTCTTTGCCCTGATTGCCTCTTCCACTTTCTCTTGTTCGTCCTCAGCGGTTACATCCTCCATTTCTATGAGATCTGTTTCTTTAGATAGTTTGCCTTGGACCGGTGCTTTGACTTCTGGTAAGATTCTTCCACTTTTTAGCTGGATGGCATTGCAGTGGGCACTCTTCACTTCGACTTGTGGAGGTAGATTCCCGTTTCTTTGTTCCATCTTTGCCACGACCTGGTTTAAGTGGGCCATTTGAGCTCCCAAGTTACTTAGTTGCCCTCTGGTTTCCTGCTTGAATTTTTCATTTTCTTGCATGGCTTTCATGTTTTCTTGCTGGAACTTTACGTTCTCTCTGACCAAAGTCTCCATCATGTCCGATAGTGATGCCCCTTTGCCCTGATTCTGCTGGGAATTCCCTTGTTGCTGTTGGTTGTACCGGTTCTGGTTTTGGTTGCCTTGATACCCTTCTACTTGATTGTTATTATTCCCATACCTGAAGTTCTCATGGTGCCTCCACCCTTGATTGTAGGTATTTGAGTATGGGTCAAAGTGTGGCCTCCCTCTACCCTGACCGTTTCCATTAGATTGTCCCATCGCTTTGAGCTCCTCATCAAACAGAGATGGGCATTCATCAGTGGCGTGTTCTATCTCTTGACAAATTTGACATGCTTTGACTGCTTTCTTTGGTCCTCCTGCCATGTTGGTCATGAATCTCTCCATGGCACTGCACAGCTTGTCAATTTTTGAGTCAGAGGGGGATTGTACCAGCAGGCTTTGTTTGGGAAAATCGTTGTCTTCACCTAGTTCCTCTGCCATCTCTTTGAACAATTTGAATGCTTCGGCAGCACTTTTGTTGAGTATAGATCCTCCGCTGGCAGCAAGGAGCAGTGTCTTCTCGTGATGTCTTAATCCTGACACAAAGTATTGGATAAGATCATGGTCCGGGATTTGGTGCTGGGGGCATTTAGTTAACATTTGCTTGAATCTTGCCCAGTAGTCTTGGAAATTTTCATTGGCTCCCATCCTTATGCTATTGATTTTCTTTCGCATTTGTTGGATTCGTGCCGCTGGGAAGTATTTCTCCAGAAATCTCTTTTGTAGTTGCGCCCATGTGGTCACTTTGCCCTCCGGAATCGTATACAGCCACTCCCTGGCCCCATCAGTCAAAGAGAAAGGAAAGGCCAGGAGTCGTATATATTGTTCCAATACCCCGGTTGCCTGAATTGTCCCGCATGCTAGCTCAAAGTCTTGTAGATGCCTCTGTGGGTCTTCTCCGGGCATGTCGCTGAACTTTGGCAGGATTTGTATGAAGTTGTGTTTCATCTCCCAGGGGGTAGGTATGGTGGGCAAAGTGATGCCCAGTGGCCTCAAGTTCATCTCTGACGGGAACATCATGTCCCTCAAAGTCCGTGGTGCTTCTGCTCCCATCTTCTTTGGTATAGGTTGACTAGGAGTCTCAACTGGTATGGTCTTCTTTGCCTTTGTCTTTTCTGCCCTTGGTGCCTTGGCAGAATTCTCTCCTTGGGTTGCATGTGCTAACGCCTTGTTCTTTGCTTCTTTTCTTAGTCTTTTGGCGGTTTTCTCGATCTCAGGGTCAAAGAGTAGTCCCGTATCGCCTTCCACCGCGTTTATGGTACCTAGTCAAAGAAGTAAAGCGAAGTAGTTAGCACAGAAAAACTAAAAAGCTGGAATATTGCCTCCCCGGCAACGGCGCCAATTTTGACGACGCGAAAACTTTGTCGTGGAAGCTAACGCGGCCAAAATAAATTTATAAAGATTCCTAAACTCAACACAAGATAGCAAGTGATAAGTATAGGGTCGATCCCACGAGGAAGCAATTGCAATTTAGTTAATCTCGGCTTTGCCCAAATAGTGTCACAATAAAAAGGTTTTGAGTTTGGTTGCTGAGTCACAGCGTTTAATCAAACTACCAACTAACAGAAACAATTAAACTAATTAACCTAAACTAACATGCAGAAATAATAAACTACCACTTTGACCAAACTGGAAACAGAAAACAATTAATTAAACTGAAATCAAATAAGAGAAAGTAGGCTTCTGGGCTTTGGCTTCTCTCTGGGTTCTCTGGGCAAACTACCGATCCCTGGCACTTATGGTTTTAACTGCTGGTTTGTCAATCGGTTATAGGATGTCTAACAAAGTGAAAGCAGTCCTATTAAGTCACGCCTACAGTCACCCCACCCCAATCCGTCCTTACTGGGTAAAGAGAAGGCAAGGTATACTTATGCCTAATCCCCTGAACTTAGACAATTCGATAACCTATGTGGTCGCATGGATCTAGTTTGCCCAAACTCGCATTACTCTCTCGACGAACCCAATTCGGCCAATAGCATGTCCGGAAATCCGAATCATACGACCGCAACTCCAACACGTTCTAACGCTATGCCCGAGCACATCTAACGCGGAATACTCGGTTGATCAATCGCTGGTATCTCAAAGTGTAAGGGTTTCCTAACGACCAAATTAGTCCGCCCAAACCTGCAAGAATAAAGTTAAACCTCAACTATGTATCGGGAACAAACCCCAGGCAGCTAACTAAGCCCTATCAACCTCACGGTTCTATCTTAGTCCAGAGTTCCCTTCGATCTGCCCTTGCCCAGACGCCCTGCAAGTTTAGCTACTCATATGCGAATAAATAAAACAAGAAATAAATTGGAAATCGAAACTGAAATTCATATTAACTGAAATCTGAAATTGTTCAAACTGAAATAGCAAATCAAAATAACAAAAACATAAAGCAATAAATTGTTTTAATGCCCGAAGGCTCGATCAACTTCAAAACAAAGAACTTGGCCGGAAATCTCCAAGAGCTTCGATCGCCGGCGGCTTGCTTCGTGAACGGGGTCGTGTATTGTGTGTCTTGTCTTCTCCAGCTTCTCTTCCTTATATAGGCTTGAATTAGGGTTGCGGAATCGCTGTTGCATGGGCCGCTGCATGGGCTTCCTTTTCCAGGCGCCGCTAAGTACTTTCCATCTTTAGCTCCAGCCGCCTTTGACTTTGCCCGCTGGCAATCCGCTTCCCAAACTCTCTTCAGGTATTCTTCTCCTCCACAGGTGAACGGACCAGGCACGGTACTTAGTAGTCGATTTGGGTCTTCTGCTTCATGACTCAACCCTGAATGGTTTGACTTGCCTGTTTGGCCATCTTTGTTCAGTCACTACCACTCCAAATCGCTGTCTGCCCAAAGAAGGGGTTTTCCTTGCCTCTTTTGCCCAGTGCGCCACCTGTTACCTGTTTGCCTGCACACTCTGACCAAACACTCTACTGTGCCCTCCCAGACACGTAAAACAGACTCAAACTGACTCAAAAAAGGGCTCAAGATGAGCAAATAAAATGGCTCATCATTGGGGTATCCGAGAATTATTGCGATCTCCTTATGACTTTAGGTGACGTGTCCAAATCAAGCGTGGAATGGATCTTAGACTCGGGGTGTACATTCCACATGTGCTCGAATCGTGATTGGTTCGAGACTTTTAAAAAGGTGGAACAAGGTGCGGTGACTATGGGAAACAACGCGTCATGCAAGATCGAAGGGATAGGATGCATCCGGATCAAGATGTTTGATGGCGTGATCCGCACCTTAAGTGAGGTAAGGTACGTTCCTGGCTTAAAGCGAAATTTAATTTCGCTTAGTACTTTGTTGTTAAAAGGTTATAGTTTCACCGGAGAGGGTGCAGTCGTGAAGGTAGCCAGCAGTTCGTTGGTGATTATGAAGGGTGAATGGAAGTCGAATAGGCTTTACATTCTTATTGGTTCCACAGTGAAAGGTGAAGTAGTCGTGGGCGATTCCAAAATCTCGTATGTTGATACAAAAAGGTTGTGGCATATGCGTCTAGGGCATATGAGTGATTTTGGAATGTCCGAGTTTAGTAGGCAAGGGCTTCTTGGGGATAAGGGCTTGTCGAAGTTGGAGTTCTGTGAGCAGTGCATCATTGGGAAGCAAACAAGAGTGAAGTTCACTACCGGCGCTCACACGACGAAGGAGATACTCGGGTATGTTCATTCCGATTTATGGGGACCATCCTCGATCCCAACGACTGGAGGTTCTTACTACATGTTGACCATCATCGATGACTATTCCCGAAAGGTTTGGTCATTTTTCTTGAAACACAAGAGCGGCATGTTTTCTACCTTTAGAGATTGGAAGGCGATGATAGAGAAACAAACCGGGAAAGTTGTGAAGAACCTACGTACGAACAATGACCTAGAATTTGTGTCCGGTGAATTCAATAAATACTGCAAATGTTCGGGGGTTGTGAGGCACCACACTGTGAGATACACGCTCCAGCAAAACGGAGTAGCCGAGAGGATGAATCACACTATTATGGACAAGAAGGTACGTTGCTTTTTGGCAACTTCTGGGTTGACGAAAGGGTTTTGGGCTGAAGCGACTTCTTTGGCATGCTACCTTATCAACCGATCTCCGTCCATGGCGATTAATAAGAAGACTCCACAAGAATTATGTAAGGGATCTCCGGTGAATTATGAGGACTTGAGGGTGTTTAGATGTCTGGCATACATGCACGTTAACCAAGGAAAATTGAATGCACGAGCTAGAAGGTGCATATTTGTTGGCTTTAAGGAGGTTAGACGAGTATAATTTAGTAGCCTATGCCTTGAATGTAGCCGATGAAGTTGATTCATATGAGGAGTCTTCCTCATATGAAGAGGCGGTTACTTGTGATGACTCAAGCAAGTGGGTCCTAGCTATGCAAGAAGAGATGGAGTCTTTTAATAAGAATGGCACTTGGGAGTTGGTTGATCTCCTAAAAGCAAGAAGACCATCAAGTGCAAATGGATCTTCAAGAAGAAGGAGGGAATTCCAGGGGTTGAGGACGAGAGATACAAGGCGATATTGGTGGCTAAGGGTTTTAGTTAATTTCTCGGAGTAGACTTTAATGATGTGTTTTCACCGATGGTCAAGCATAGCTCGATTCGGGCGATTTTAGGCATTGTGGCAATGCACGATTTGGAGCTTGAGCAAATGAATGTGAAAACGGTTTTTCTACATGGGGAGCTCGACGAGGATATCTACATGACTCAACCAGAGGGGTTTAAGGTTTCAAGACAAGAAAACAAGGTATGTTTTCTCAAGAAGTCCTTATACGGCTTGAAACAGTCTCTTAGACAGTGGTATAAACGTTTCGATACGTTTATGATTAAGAATGGTTTCAGAAGGAGCTCATATGATAGTTGTGTGTATTTTAGAAAGGGTCGTGATGGGTCCTTGGTTTATCTTCTCCTTTATGTCGACGATATGTTGATAGCAGCTAGGAGTAAGCCGGAGGTTGAGAGAGTTAAGTCACAACTTGGGAAGGAGTTCAAGATGAAGGATCTTGGTGCGGCAAAGAAGATTCTTGGGATGGAAATCACTAGAGATCGAATTAATGGCAAGTTATATCTTGGACAAAAGGGGTACATAGAGAAGGTGCTACGTCGTTTCAGACTTGAAGATGAAAACCCGGTAAGTACTCCACTTGGAACACAATTTAAACTTACCTATGCTTATTCTCCGACTACGGAGGAGGACATCGAAGATATGGCTCGAGTCTCTTATTCCAATGTCGTTGGATCTTTGATGTACGCCATTGTGTGTACACCCGGATTTGGCGCACGCCGTGAGTCGGTATATGGCGAATCCCGGAAGAGAGCATTGGAATGCGGTGAAATGGATATTGTGTTATTTGAGAGGTACGTCTAACATGAGTTTAGTGTTCAGGAGGAATCAAGATGTTGTGATGGGGTTAGTGGATTTCGACTATGCTGGGGATCTTAATAAAAGAAGATCACTTACCGGGTACGTTTTCACCATTGGTGGATGTGCTATTAATTGGAAGGCTATTTTGAAATGTACGGTGACATTATCGACTACCGAGGCGGAGTATATGACGGTCACCGAGGCTTGCAAAGAGGCGATATGGTTAAGAGGTTGGTTTGGAGAACTCTTGGAGGGTTCAGAGGCGAATACAATCTTTTGTGATAGTCAAAGTGTTATTTGTCTCACAAAAGATCAAGTGTTCCATGAGAGAACAAAGCACATTGATATTCGTTATCATTATGTCTGTGATGTGATCGCCTGAGGCGATGTAAGGTGAGTACTCACGATAATCCGACGTACATGTTTACGAAGAGCTGACCGCAACTAAGTTTGAGCATTGCTTGGACTTGGTTGGACTTCGATCGAGAGATTAGTCCGTTAGGGGCGTTTGGAGGAAGACGATAGGCGAAGAATGTTCGCGGTTTGATGTCAAGGTGAAGATTTGTTGACTTTTTTGCCACAAAACCTCAAACGAGGGATTTTGTTGTTGGTGTCGGCCGACAGACACCCCCAAAAGCTAACTTCTGCGAAACCCGAGTTACAATCCGCATCTCAGCCCGCAGTGCGGTTTATATGTCGGTCGACACCTGATTCTGTCGGCCGACACCCATGATTTTAGCGGACGAGATTTTTGGAATTTCCTATTTCGGTGGGGATTCTTTTCCGTTTCTACCGGGACTCTTTTAGGCGTGGATTATTGTTTCCATACAATAATTAGGACCTCCCCTATATAAAGAGAGCTTCATGGACACAAACAACACAAAAAATTATGCTATAACTATTGTGTGAGATTTGATGGTTTTAGAGAGCATATCAATCCTTGTAATCGTGAAACAATATTATAGTGAATTTCATCGTTCCTCACGTGGTTTTTTCCCGTTTTGGGTTTCCACGTAAATTCATTTGTCTTCTTTTATTGTTGATTTCTTTTCTTCGATTCAAGTTATCGTCATACTATACATCGATTACAACAAGACATCTTTCCAAAAGACTTCATACTAATGAAGTGGTGAGTCTCTTTATTAACTTTGGCAGACTTGTTTTCATTTTTTCGATGTAGGACTTAGTTTGTACTCAACAAACCTCTCCTCAAACCGAAGACCACACATAGTTATCCTCCCATTCTCGATAAAATTCGTCCATCTTGCACCGTCGTTATCACTCAACGGAACTTGACGCCTGAACACCATATTTTTCAAGAAGAATTTCGACACAAGGCACCCACAAAAAGCTCTGACACTAATGTTGGGTCTGCCCGCCATCACCGCAACGTCGCATTAGTTTAATAGTGTTCGCTTCGCGCAAATCCCTCACGGTTTTCACTTTAGGACTCTTTCCCAGAAGACCTTATACTAATGGAGTGGTGAGTCTCCTTATTAACTTGCCAGACTCTTCTTCATTTTTTCGACGTGAGACTTGATCTGTACTCAACACTCTCTCTCTCTCTCTCTCTCTATATATATATATATATATATATATATATATATATATATATATATATATATATATAATTGGAGAATATATTTGATCAATTAATATAAATGTCAAGTTGTCCAAATTCTCTAATAAATCGAATTTTAGATGATGTGGCTTCTAACATGATATCAAATTGTTAGACTAACATTGAAGCTCTGGTTTCGACTCCCGCTAGAGGCGAATTCAGCCAAAATAATTATTTATTTGTTGGATCTCTCCAATTAGGTTAAAATCAATCCACAAGTGAATGAGAGTATTGAAAAATATATTCGAATCAATAATATATAACCGAGCGAGCTTTACATTGACGAAGTCTATATGACTGTTGTCCAGCAAAAGATAAATTCTTCTATCTTCGGCATTGACAGTTTTGGGATAGCGTCGAGCAAAAGGCTAGTGCAAAATTAATAAAAAGAGCTATGAAAGACTCAAACTCTTTATCTTCAATTTACAAATTGCAAAAAAGACGAACTTACCACTTATTTCCCGTGTTCCAGACTAATTGTCACACACTGATCTGAGTCTGGACATGAATCCGAACACATATAAGTTAAGGAATAATAGTTTTATATTTTTGCTGACCAAAGTCAAATGCTTGAAATTAATCTTCTCTAATCAAATGCTTGAAATTATATTTGGGAAAAAGATAAACTTGGTTTATGAAATTATAACTTAAACCTCAAAAAATATAATTTACAATAAAATGTTAACATTTTTTAGTTATTTATTAATTAAGATATTATTATTGGTGAAATTATAAATAAGAGTACATTTTTTGAAAATTTGTAATGACTTATTTACCATTTTAAAACATTTAATTAATTTTGTTTTCTTTTCTCCGCCATATATTGAGAATGTGTATGTCAGATTTTTTTTTAAATTATTTGTATTCAATTTTATCGTAAAACTGTATATTATTTTTAAATTTAATTTTATAAAACAAAAAAGATAATTTTGGTATTTTTATCCTTAACTATAATTAATACATATGAGTGTATTTAATTACAATGAATCAATTAGAAAATAAGAAATATTTAGGAAGAAGAAAGTTATAATTTTAGTTTTTTACAAATAAAAGTTCATTTTTTTTCTTGCCCGTAGATCGACATCTCTATTCACCAAACTTATACTTCTATGTAATTCCTCCACATAAAAATGTGAGAACCACATTTGGCAACCAATACTCAAGAAGTAGAATTTGTGAAGTTTAATGTCTATATCATTAATACTTGAAGATGAAGCAACCCCGTTCTTCACATCTTCTTTGAACTTTGGGCAAATTCAATTATTCCCAATAATTGAGTCTCATTCAAATTTCCTATTCAAAATTAATACAATGTCAAAACGTGATAAATCGTAAGTGAAAAATCGAAGTTTTCTAACCAGCGATATTATCATGCAATTGAAGCCCTATCTCTCATAAAATATGAGGGAGCCAACCAGACAATCGTTTCACGCCATCCAATGGCTCGAAAGTCTCTAATTTGTGTCATTGATGAACTTAAGTGTTTTGGATTAAATCACTCCCCGAGGTGTAAATAATCCTAACCTTATAATCCATCAAATGAAAGACAAATTAGGCATTTGTTTTGAAATTGAATAAAATATGAATTTTTATATGTTTGCAAGTAGTGTCCAACACTTTTGCAGTAGACGCATTGAGATTCCCTAGGAACCCTAGTAGCCTTCTTGCCCATGCTCTTTTGAATACCCTATCCCATATCATAAGAATTTCCCTCTTAGGGTCCTTATCTATCGCCGGCTCAGCAGCCTTGAGCATCCCGTGGAGCTCACGAAGCGATTTCTTCAAACCATTCATGTGAAAATTTTAGCCTAAAGGCATTATAACCATCATGAGATTGAAGTATGAAATCGGTTGCCAAATAATCATCATAGGAAAAATCTAGGCGGTCACTTGAAGCAAATAATCCAATCATTTGTTGCACATGTGATTCCATAGATTTTCATTTTTCCAGCCTAGCTGAAGCGATGACCCTGGTCATACCGAACCGCTCAATCTTAGCATATTCCCCGAACATGCTGTTGAGTTGTTCAATGATATCTTAGGATGTGGTTATTTAACACATTTTCATTGTCTTCGTATTTGAGGACCATCCTCAAATTACGTTGTGAATTAAGAAAATTTATGTTGTTCAATTTTTCATAATCAAGAATTGAACCAAACTTGAATCGAGTTGAAATTAACATAATAAACTACAAAAGAAAGATAAATAAAGTATGTAAACATTCACAAAGCGGTAAACAAATAAGGTTGTCTAACAAGCTACTTATTTATTCCATTTTGTTCAATCGATATCTAATATCTTTGTTCCCTTGAACAAAACAATCTCAAGACCCTCATCTTGCAAATTCTTAAGCCGACTGAGTCCGCACTTAAGAAGTCCAAGATAGGTAGACATCCCATGTCAATGACATCTAATGTCACTCTCGGTCGATGAGAGTCCCATTCTCATCTCATGTCTCGATAGCCACGCCTGCAGTGGATCTATCGATGAGAAAACCAAACTCACGTGTAAAGGTCTAACCTTACTCCCACTTATCCCAAGATAACAAGTAGTACCCCGCTGAGGCGGACCTACCAACTTATGATCGAGGGCTTCATGAGTGTGAAGTTTTTGGACAAGACATTATACTCATTATTTTGGGAACTTGCATGCATAGGTGTTTATATGTAAGTTGAACATTTATAACATAAAACATCCTATAACTAGCAAAGCAATTAAATACGTAATCGAAAGGCCCCTAGAACCTCACAACTCTCAAACGAAAAGATTAAAAGCATTAAAATAGGCCTTGAACATCTTCTGGACTGGTCCACGCCCGCCGTTTCAGTTCCGCGCCCGCCGATTTAGGTCAACCTTAGTCCGTACCCCAAAATCCACGAACGGCGCCCGCCGTTTCTCAAACGGCGGTCGCCGAACACCACCGGCGGTCGCCGTTTCCAAAACGGTGCCCGCCAAAAGGGTACAGAATCGGGGCTGACCTGAAAAGAGCCTTTCGGCGGTCGCCGTTTCCAAAACGGCGCCCGCCGAATCCATTCGGCGCCCGCCGGAGCACTAACGGCGCCCGCCGTTTTGCTCCAGCAGCCCGGTTTTCGCCCGTTTCGCTTCGTTTTGCTTCGTTTATTCTCGTTTTTGCCGGAGAGCCGATATCCAATGTCGATCCATGGATTCAATCCATTGCTTACACATTGATCAATACATTTTTGAATAGAAAAAAAAACCTATCTATTACAAAAGATTCCAAGGGACGCAGCCCTCCAAAACTATGGCCAATCGTACGTAAAAAACGACAATTCCATTCACCCGACCACTAACGGTGGTCGGCCTTATATCTAAACACATAATCACATAATCACATAAAACAATAAGCCAATTATGTTGATTTAAACATATTGTGTCCAACACAAAAGTGTGCACGAGCCCTAGGCTCTGATACCAATTGATGGTTACGATATACCGATCCGATCGATATACCGTGTGTGCGGAAGCGTGTAAAGCAATAGATCTACTATGCTATGATCTTAGTGCACACAAGTATGTATAGACACACATATATTTATATATATATACATCCAATATATATATATATATATCTAGATATCAACGAGATCTTACTTTTGGTGACGAAGTGATTCGTTGATGTCGTTGAGGTGGTATTGAGTCGATTGAACCACCTCAAATGGATCAGCCACGAATTGAATACCTTTGGAATGACCCCGTCACGCCTTTGGATCGCCCGTATGTTGAAGCCGCACAAATGGCCCGGCCTCTACGTGTTGCACACGAACCCGGATCACGAACACTTTACTTGATCGAGTCGGTTCTCCAAGAACACTTTCTCCTCTCTCTCTTTGGTGTGAATTTCGTGGGTAAAGGTAATGTGTGATGAAAATTTGATTTTCATCTATATTATAACCTCATTATGCACCACATTACTCCCCTTTGTAACCTACAACATAATGGGCATCATAATGCACCATTAACATGCAAAAGGAGTTACAAAGGAGGTGAAAGGTCATGCCACATACACATGCCACTATGCATTGTATGTGGTCCCACTTGCTTGTGTGGCATGCCATGTCACACTATGTGACATGCATCCATGCAAGCCATGCATCCCATGCATGTGTATTAAATCCACGTAAATATTGATTCTAAATCAATATATTTATCAAGCAATGTATATCAATATCGAGCTCGTGTGTGACCCTGTAGGTATGATTTAATTGATCAATATTAGATTGTTCCCAACAATTAATATTATCAAATAATCATTTAACATCCATAGACGACCTTATGACTTTATCGATTGCACACGTAGGATCGAAGGACATATCCCAACAGCATGTGAGACATGAGGAGCTGTTGGAGTAGGTTGTACCGGTGGGGGAGGTGGCTGATTAGCTGCGGTTTGCTGCTGCTGTACAAATGGGAGCACGGTATGCGGAGGTGGCTGGAGACAATCATTAGTTGGACAAATAAGAGAGGGGGGCAGCGGTACCGTGGCAACAGTATAGGTGTGGACGATAGAGGGTCTGATTCTCGAGTAGACGCAGGAGTGCGAGAGTCACACGCGTCGAAGAACAAAGAGAGAATAAGGGAAGATGACGAACGAGAAGTAACCTGGGAGGCGAACGGGAAGCAGGTTTCATCAAATCGTGCATGTCGAGTAATATACGTTCGTCGGCTGGAGGGGTCAAAACACCGAAAACCCTTGTGTTTAGTGCTGTATCCCAAGAAGACACAAGGCTGGCTGCGGGGATCAAATTTATTTTTCGTGTAATCACGGAGGCAAGGGTAGACGCGGCAACCGAATACATGAAAACAATCATAAGCAATAGATCGTCCAAAAAGAATTTCGAACGGGGATTTGTTTCCGAGGACAGCTGATGAGCCATTTTATTTGCTCATCTTGAGCCCTTTTTAGAGTCAGTTTGAGTCTGTTTTATGTGTCTGGGAGGGCACAGTCGAGTGTTTGGTCAGGGTATGCAGGCAAACAGGTAACAGGTGGCGCGCTGGGCAAAAGAGGCAAGGAAAACCCCTTCTTTGGGCAAACAGCGATCTGGAGTGTGTAGTGACTGAGCAAAGATGGCCTTACAGGCAAGTCAAACCATTTGGGGTTGAGTCATGAAGCAGAAGACCCAAATCGACTACTAAGTACCGTGCCTGGTCCATTCACCTGTGGAGGAGAAGAATACCTGAAGAGAGTTTGGGAAGCGGGTTGCCAGCGGGCAAAGTCAAAGGCGGCTGGAGCTAAAGATGGAAAGTACTTAGCGGCGCCTGGAAAAGGAAGCCCATGCAGCGGCCCATGCAACTGCGATTCCGCAACCCTAATTCACGCCTATATAAGGAAGAGGAGCTGGAGAAGTAAAGGACACACGATTCCGACCCCGTTCACGAAGCAGCCACCGGCGATTAAAGCTTGGAGATTTTCCGGCCAAGTTTTTTTGTTTTTGAAGTTGATCGAGCCTTCGGGCATTAAAACAATTTATTTGCTTTATGTTTTTATTACTTTTTTTTTTGCTATTTCAGTTGAACAATTTCAGATTCTAGTTAATATGAATTTCAGTTTCGTTTTCCAATTTATTTCTTATTTTATTTCTTTGCATATGAGTAGCTAAACTTGCAGGGCGACTGGGCAAAGGCGGATCGACGAGAACTCTGGGCTAAGATAGAACCGTGAGGTTGATAGGGCTTAGTTAACTGCCTGGGGTTTGTTCCCGATTACACAGTTGAGGAATAACTTTATTCTTGCAGGTTTGGGCAGACTAATTTGGTCGTTAGGAAACCCTTACGCTTTGAGATACTGGCAATTGATCAAACCGAGTAATAGTATCTTGTTGTACTACGGGCATAGCGCTAGAACGTGTTAGAGTAGCGGTCGTATGATTCGGATTTCCGGACATGCTATTGGCCGAATTGGGTTCGTCGAGAGAGTAATGCGAGTTTGGGCAAACTAGATCCATGCGACCACATAGGTATCGAATTGTCTAAGCTCAGGGGATTAGGCATAAGCATACCTTGCCTTTTCTTTACCCAGTAAGGACGGATTGGGGTGGGGTGACTGTAGGCGTGACTTAATAGGACTGCTTTCACTTTGTTCGACATCCTATAACCGATTGACAAACCATTAGTTAAAACCATAAGTGCCAGGGATCGGTAGTTTGCCCAGAGAACCCAGAGAGAAGCCAAAGCCCAGAAGCCTACTTTCTCTTATTCGATTTCAGTTTGATTAATTGTTTTCTGTTTCCAGTTTGGTCAAAGTGATAGTTTATTATTTCTGCATGTTAGTTTGGGTTAATTAGTTTAATTGTTTATGTTAGTTAGTAGTTTGATAAAACGCTGTGACTCCGCAACCAAACTTAAAACCTTTTTATTGTGACACTATTTGGGCAAAGCCGAGATTAACTAAATTGCAATTGCTTCCTCGTGGGATCGACCCTATACTTATCACTTGCTATCTTGTGTTGAGTTTAGGAATCTTTATAAATTTATTTTGGCCGCGTTAGCTTCCACGACAAAGTTTACGTGTCGTCAACAGCGGTGGGTAGCCGATTAATAATTAACGCAGCCGTGCTGAAGGCGTCAACCCAATATATTAAGGGAACAGAGGAGTGAAATAGCAAGGCGAGTCCCATTTTCGTGACATGTCGATGTTTGCGTTCGGCTCTTCCATTCTGAGCTGGAGTGTGTGGGCAAGAAATTAAATGCTGAATACCGGTAGACGCAAAGTGAGATTGTAGTCGATGATTCATAAACTCGGTGCCACCATCGCTTTGAAAGCGTTTAATCTTGCGAGAAAATTGATTCTCCACAAACTGTTGAAAGGTGAGAAAAATATTTACAAAATCTGATTTAGCGTGTAAAGGATATAACCAGCAAAAACGTGAATGATCATCAATAAATATCACATAGTAGCGAAAACCAGTGTGTGATGTTATTGGCGCAGGACCCCATAAGTCACAATGAATTAAATCCAAAATACCAGAAGCACGTTTAGTATTCACGACAAAAGGTAAACGTGTACTCTTCACCATTTGACATGTCTTACAAAGAGCAGGAGACGGTAATAAAGAGGTAACGGATAAAAAAACCATGTTTATTTAATAGCGAAATAATTGAAGGTGCAATATGCCCAAGCCGAGAATGCCATAATTCAAAAGATGCATGAGAGCGTGCATGCCCATGAGCTGCAACAAGGGCGTGAGTTGGGGAGTCCAGCAGATAGAGGCCGCGATCAAGAGTGTCGGTTGTAAGAATTTTTCCTGTTATCCGATTCTGAATAGAAAAAGAAGAATTATGAAAATTAACAGTAACAGGAGAGTCACGAGTCAGCTGACTAACAGATAGAAAATTCTTAGTCAATCCAGGGACGACAAAAACATTGCGTAGTGTAAGATCACTTGATAGACGAAGAGAACCAGTATGAGAGATAGATAAATTTGCACCATTACCGACTGTCACGTGATCGGTTCCAGAATAATAGGAGGTGTGGTCCAGCGCTGTTGTATCGGTGGCCATGTGGGCCGAGGCACCCGTATCTAGGTACCAGTCGGACGCGGCTGAGGGAGAAACATAACATCCGGCTGAGAAGGCTTCTGCGAGGTTGGCAGTGTTAGCTGGACGACATGAGCGATCGTATGTACGATCAAATCGCTTGGGGCAGTCGAACCCATCGTGATCCGTTGCACGACAAAAGAAACACCGGGGAGTGTAATTTCGACGCCCGCGATTTGTGTTGGAACCAGAACTGGGGTTGCTGGAGTGTCCACGACCTCCAGCGGAGGAAGAACCACGACCACGATAGCTACCAGAACTGCGACCGCGTCCTCGAGTAACGACAGAGAAGGCAGCCTGAGAAGTGACCTGCAAGTTGTTAGTTTGATCAATGGATTTTTGAAATAACTCCTGAGATTGAGCCCGGGCAACAAGAGTAGTAAACACGGGCATTGGATCTTGCGCCATCTGCGCTGCCGTGAAGCCTGCGAATTCGGGACCAAGTTCTCGAAGGAACCAGTGGGATAGATCTGACGCGTCGATCGGCCGGCCAATAGCAGTGAGTTGGTCAGAGAGAGATTTGAAGTGACGCGCATAATCGACAACGGATTTTTCACCGCGTTTAGTAGAGAGTAAGTCGTCCTTGAGGCTAAGTTCACGAGCCTTAGAATTGTGGCTGTAAGACCGAGAGAGTGCGTCCCATACATCTTTGGCGGTTTTGCAACCGATAACAACGGTCATCGATTCTTCAGTGAGGGTGGATACAAGAAATAATTTGATGGTCTGATCGCGTTGTTGCCAAGTCACAAGTTCAGGGTTTGTTTCGGTGGAACCGTCTGCAGTACGTACGGTGCGTGGTGGGGCAAGAGAAGAGCCATCGAGAAGCGGAATAAAGTGTTGGCTCGTGAGCAAAGGTTCGATTTGAGCATGCCATAGAAGATAATTTGATGATGTGAGTTTGATGTTAACCATGTGAATCATTGTGGAAAGGGGAAGCGTTGGGACCTCGGTAGAAGCCATGGAGGATGGAGGCGAGAAAGAGAAGAGGAAGATTTAGGGTTTCAAGCCAAAAAATAATATTTTCCATGTGGAAGAATAATATTTTCCTCAAAAAATAATATTATTGACGTGAAAATATATAATACAATGAAACCGAAAAAGACGGAAATAAGATAACCACAAAGACTACGTATGATTATCACGTAATATTGTTAACAATATATATATATATATATATATATATATATATATATATATATATATTGTATATATATATATATATAATTGGAGAATATATTTGATCAATTAATATAAATGTCAAGTTGTTCAAATTTTTTAATAAATCGAATTTTAAATGATGTGGCTTCTAACATGATATCAAATTGTTAGACTAACATTGAAGTTCTGGTTTCGACTCCCGCTAGAGGCGAATTCAGCCAAAATAATTATTTATTTGTTGGATCTCTCCAATTAGGTTAAAATCAATTCATAAGTGAATGAGAGTATTGAAAAATATATTCGAACCAATAATATAGCTTTACATTGACGAAGTCTATATGACCGTTGTCCAGCAAAAGATAAATTCTTCTATCTTCGGCATTGACAGTTTTGGGATAGCGTCGAGCAAAAGGCTAGTGCAAAATTAATAAAAAGAGCTATGAAAGACTCGAACTCTTTATCTTCAATTTACAAATTGCAAAAAAGACGAACTTACCACTTATTTCCCGTGTTCCAAAGTAATTGTCACACACTGATCTGAGTCTGGACATGAATCCGAACACATATAAGTTAAGGAATAATAGTTTTATATTTTTGCTGACCAAAGTCAAAAGGGCCAAAGTTGTCTTTACATTAGAAATATTAACATCATAATTAAACTTAATCTTCTCTAATCAAATGCTTGAAATTATATTTGGGAAAAAGATAAACTTGGTTTATGAAATTATAACTTAAACCTCAAAAAATATAATTTACAATAAAATGTTAACATTTTTTAGTTATTTATTAATTAAGATATTATTATTGGTGAAATTATAAATAAGAGTACATTTTGAAAATTTGTAATGACTTATTTACCATTTTAAAACATTTAGTTAATTTTTTTTTTCTCCGCCAGATATTGAGAATGTGTATGTCAGATTTTTTTAAAAATTATTTGTATTCAATTTTATCGTAAAACTGTATATTATTTTTAAATTTAATTTTATTAAACAAAAAAGATAATTTTGGTATTTTTATCCTTAACTATAATTAAGACATATGAGTGTATTTAATTACAATGAATCAATTAGAAAATAAGAAATATTTAGGAAGAAGGAAGTTATAATTTTAGTCGAGGTTGTTAGCTTAGTTGGTTGAGCACTTGAATTGGGGATTTGAGATCCTTGGTTCGAATCCCAAGACACTGTAATTGACATAGACCAAAAAAAAAAAAGTTCATTTTTTTTTCATCATGAAAAAAGATAAGATATTTTTTACTTTGTTTGATAAGAGGAAATAATCATTTTTTTTATTAAAATGACGGTTAGTGTAAAAGACTATATTTTTAACGCTCCGGCCCGTTGAGGGGTCGAAGTCCGACCCTAATGGGCCGGCTCGGTTACCAATGACTGCCTTCGGGAGTGATATTCTGGCCCCACTGTATCAACACTTGTCTTTTCCAGCGCACTTTGTCCTCACTCGTGCGCACCCGGGAGACTTCCCAAGGGGTCACCCATCCTAGAACTACTCCAGAGCCACTGTTAGTATGAGTAGCATATTCAATTCCTTTAAGCCTTTGAATTTTCTGGGGCGTTACAATCACCCCACCTTTTTCTGCGCAACGTCCTCGTTGCGTGCCTTACTTGCCTTACTTGCCCAAGACCAACCATCCGTGCAGGAATGCCCCTTACGGGTACTCTCACCAACTTCTGGGTGGAGCACTTGGCCCCGCAAGACACTTAGTTCCCGCAATTCCGGTCGGCACCGACTCTGATACCATTTGTAACGCCCCGACCCGTTGAGGGGTCGAAGCCCGACCCTAATGGGCCGGCTCGGTTACCAATGTTTGCCTGCGGGAGTGATATTCTGACCCCACTGTACCAACACTTGTCTTTTCCAGCGCACTTTGTCCTCACTCGTGCGCACCCGGGAGACTTCCCAGGGGGTCACCCATCCTAGAATTACTCCAGAGCAAGCACGCTTAACTTTGGAGTTCTTATAGGAGGATGCCCAGAAAAGTAGATGCATCTGTTGGTATGAGTAGCATATTCAATCCTTTTAAGCCTTTGAATTTTCTGGGGCGTTACAATATTACTCATGTTAAAAAATAACTACTTATTAAATTTAAAAAGGTAAAATAAGCATGTTACTCATTTTTATAATTAAGAAAAACAGATATATTTAATTATAAGCAAATTTAAAATTTTATCTCTCACCCAAAATTTCCCTTAGAATAATCCCTACAAAATCTCGGTCAATAGAAGAAATATATAAAGAAAAAAAAAACAAAAAATCAATGCAAAGCCTTTTTAAAAAAATTAGTGTTTCATAATTAATCGGCTAAGAAACACACCAAATCCATTCACGATCTAGGGTTTTCACAGTACAAAAATTTCAGATCTTTATTTTTATAACGAAAACCTTAAATCCAATATAGATCTAGCGATTTCATTATAGAAAATCCAGAACAATTCGGATACGAATCAAATCGCAAAAGGAGAGAAAAAAGCTACGAAAAATCATAAAAAAACATCAGTTATTACTTGAGTACATTGGACATTTTGGTGTTCATGAGATTCTATACCACATGAACATCACACGAGAACGAATCGAGAACACAATCTTAGTATCAAAACTTTTGAGTAAGAAAAGAAATATGAAAAGAATCAAGAACACATAATGACAATGTCAATTCCTTATTCCACTTGGTCATCATTTTTAGCCGAGGGGACTCTTCTATTCCAACTTCACTTGTGTGCACACTTTTAGGCCGAGCGGACTCTTCTTTAAAAAGTTAATAATGTGTCTTTTTTTGTTAGTCCAGATCAATTACAATCTCTCGAGTTCGAACTTTGGACTCCATGATTTTCAATTTAAGTGTTTAACCAATTGAGCTGACAATTTTTGACGTTAACAATATTTCTTGTTCGAGAACAAAAAGTTGTCTCGCCTTGGTCTCTCCTCTCATTATTATCCAAACCTCTTTGATTAGCGATTCAATATAATAGTACGGGAGTACAATTTACGTATATCAAATTCAATTATGGGAATTCTCAAATTAGTTGGTGATCGATTCTTGTTCTCTCAAAACATTCTTAAAGAAATCGAATTCACATTTAGTTTTTTAATTTTATAAAAAAATCAAATTTCGTAGTTATATTTGAGGATTTGTAGGTAGTGAAAATTTCAAATTCGTAGTTAAAGAAATCGAATTGTAGTGTTTTGTTTTATTTGATACTTAATTTATTAAGTAAGAGTAGTTACATATGTACACAAACACAAATATGAAAAAAATTAATTAAGTATTTTGTATTTTAAAGTAACGTTCACATTCAAACATGCAACATAGAGAGAGAGAGATGAAGTAGAGTTTTGATTGGTGAAAATTATGTACGTAAATATCCCCTATAAATACCCAAGCATTATTACACAGCAGCTCTTTGATCAATCGTGAAATTCAAAACTGAAAAAAAGAAAAAGAAAATGTCTACGGGTGTGTTTGGAAATCCGGTGACGAATGAGACGGTGCAGATGGTTGCGATAGGCGTGACGAACATCACGCAAAGACACAGAGCTGAGGTGGCTCTGTTGTACATGAACGACAGTGAGGGTAAAAAAGTGGAAAATACGATTAGGCATGTGTCGAATCTCTGCCGGAACTACGGCGGGCACCCGGTGACCATGTGCAGCATTTACAACGCGACGGGCAATAACCTGACATACGTGGGCAGCCACAATTGGGATGGAGGCAGCGTTTGGGGGGCCCACTACCCTAATATCATTCAGAACGGGCAGTGGGCAGCCTTTCTTCACGTCAGAGGCCGCCCGATGGGCCCGTCTAAGGGAGCTGTTGTGTATAGAGGAACAGACCACGTATATGGGACCGCACGTGAATGGGTTCTCGCGTGGGAAACGGGCAACGGGGTTGGTGATCAGAACCGCGTGAGTAGTACAGTACTACTAGCTATATATAGCTGTTCATTAATATTAATTCATTTATTTTTATTTCACTCAATCGATCCATCTTTCTTGGTGCGCGCAGGTGTACACCGAAATCCGTCTAAACTCCAACACGATCGATTGGAACAATGTAGAGAGTGCGATGGGAAGAAATCAACTGAATCAGGTCATTCCTGACCAATTCAATTGCTTCTCGTCCGTGGCAATTGGTGGATACAGCCTTAGCCCCAATTTTACTGCAATATTGACCACCAACATGGCCATAAATGGTCCAATCATAACCTCCGGAATATTACCTGATCACGCTGTTGCTGTTGATGCTGCTGATGCTGCTAATGCTGATTGATCAAACCGGCCACACTATATATGTGTATATGTGTATACGTGTTGATTTTATTCTCGGTATGAATAAAATGGCAGGTCCTGTCTATTAAAATAAGCCTTGCTGGCCGGCCGGTTCATGATCTGTATTTAATTAATCAGTGTTTAATTTGATTAATCATTTATATTCCAGCCCCTTTTTACGACTTTATTTTCAATTTTTATATGTCACGACTTAATACGCACTCGACACCAAGTGTACTGCCGCCGAGTCCAGAGAAGGAGCCCGAAATACAACCGAAACCATGGGAAACACACTGTAAGCCGACTCCCTAAACAAATCTAAAATCTAAATCTCAAAACACACACGTAGAGGTGTATGATAATTAAATTGAATCAAACATCTTTTAGGACAATTTTAATTTAATTTTAAAATATTGAAATATTAATAAAAACAATAATTTTTTTTTTTACTAAATTGAAATGAACTACTGAACTAAACTTGTTAAAATTGGGCCAATAACAACTTAAAAAGTCTTGTTAAGATGATAAGGTTGACCAACTTATAGGTGAGCCAAAAGTTCTTTATCCAACCGATGTGGGATACTCTAACACTCCCCCTCACGAGTAAGCCGGAAATTCTATCGGCATGGGGTGCTCACAGCCGAAAATTTCATCGACCATGGCCCCACATCGTGTTTGACCTGCTCTGATACCAAGTCAAAGTTGAGCCAATAACACCTTAGAAGGCCTTGTTTAGGTGATAAGATAATCAATTCAACTTATATTTGAGCTTTAGGACCTTTTGTCAACCGATGTTGGATACTTAACACGCCCCCTCACGAGTAGGCTCGATTTTGTCGGCTCTACTCGTGGACATAGTGTCATCTTTGGGCAAGCCGAAAATTTCATCGACTGGGGCACCCATCATCGTGTTGAGCTCGGTCTGATACCATATCAAAGTTGGATCAATAACACCTTAAAAGACCTTAATTATTAAGGTGATAAGGTTGTCCAACTTATATGTGAGCACAATGTTCTTTATCCAACCGAAGTGAGATACTCTAACAAAATTGAAGAGATAAAGTCCAAAAAAACAAGTTCTTATTTGTATTCATAATCATAATTCATAAATATAATAAAATATTTATATTCGTATTCGTCGAATATTCGTTCGAATACTCGAATATATTATATACTTGGTATCATTTAAAAATTAAAATTTTATCATTATAATCCAAATAAAAATTCAATAACAATATCAATATTAAAGTACATAATATTATAAAGTAAAAGGAGAAAAAATCAACATTTAAAATTCAAAAATATTAAACTGAAAAATACATACTCCTTCGGTTTCGTAGATATAAGACGTGCAAGTAGATTAAAATAAATTGATCACAAAGGGAAGAATATAAATGTATTTTTAAGTTAAAAAATAAAATAGTTTTGAGTAAACTTGAGAAAAGTAAGTTATAAAGTACAGGTAAATGGAAGGATATAAATGTTTCGTAGATATAGGACCGTCGTGTAGATTAAATAAATATTTATTTTTAATTTTTTATAAAAAAATAAAAGGTATAAATATATTTTTAAATTAAAAATATTATTAATTGTCTAAAACTTGAAAAAATAAAGTTAAAAAGTACCCGTATTTTTATTTTATTTTTTTAGAATTAAAAAGTTCGTGTTCTACAATTTGGTGAAGAAGACGATTGAGTTATCCATACCACATTGAGTTATCTATAGGGTGGTCCACACCTTAATCATTCATGGTGGTCTAACCTTAATCGTTCTTGGTGGTCCAGGTTAAGTCGCCTGACAGTTGTTTGGTGGTCATTCAGAACAGTGTGGCCATAAATCGTCTGCATAGAATAAGGATAATCTAGGCAAATTATTATTTTTTTAGTGTAAAAATACGAGAAAAAAAAAATATGTTGGAGAAATGGTGTTGTTTCTGTTCGTGTAGTAATATCTATTGGAAAATATACTCGACTCAATATAAATGAAAAGTATCGATATTTTCTTATTTTTTTTAGAATTAAAAAGTTTGTGTCCTACTATTGGGTGAAGAAGACGATTGAGTCATCCATACCACATTGAGTTATCTATAGGGTGGTCCAGACCTTAACCATTCATGGTGGTCCAACCTTTAATCGTTCACGGTGGTCCAGGTTAAGTCGTATGACAGTTGTCTGGTATTAAATTAGAACACTGTGTCCATAAATCGTCTGCATAGAATAAGGATAATCTAAGCAAATTATTATTTTTTAGTGTAAAAATACGAAAAACAAATTATGTTGGAGAAATGGTGTTGTTATTGTTTCGTGTGGTAATATTTAATCGCTATAAATGTTAATTCGCTTAACTTCTTTAAAATCTCGAATTTTAGAGAAGTTGGGCGACTTGATATTTATAGTAGATCAAATATATTTTCCAATAATAGAGAAATTAAATGATTTGATATTTATAGTGGATCGAATATATTCTTCAATAATATAATATCAAGAAGATCGACAATTGGGAGCAATGAGTATGGTACACTAATATATACTAAATTGTGTTAAATCCTAGTCTTCAGTGGCTTAATTAAGACTTTGAAGTGAATGGAAATAGAAAAATTAATTAAACACAATTAAGATATTCTTTGAAATAAAGAACTTGTACCTACAATACATGATTTTTTAACAAACGTTCATAAATTCTAGCAAACTTATACAAAGGTCACTCGATCAAATATCAAAACTAATTTTGAACTCTTTCTAGCTAAATCGCTCTATAAACAGAGCGAATAGCTTGAGCTTTATAGCAAAATCTCAAAGCTTACAAAAATAATCCCTCTAAAAATATCCAAGAAAAGTGTGTGAATTGAAGAACTACAAATAATCTAACAACTATTTATAGTGTTGAAATGTACACAAAATTTGGATTTTAGAAGTGTTTTTACACAAAAATGGACGCAGGGGCAAAAGGGTAATTTCTACCGTTTCAATTCTGCCGCCAACATCAATACGACGCCGTTTTGGTCGATACGGCGTCGTTTTACCTGGGTTCACAGAAATGCCGCGATGCATTGGATCGATCCTCTCTCACGTGTTAGTTGATGTCAATGCGAGATTCCAAGTGCTCCAAGTTCCTCGTCAGCTCACGCACAACATGACGTCCACAATTTCTGTTAGAAATCTGCGGTGTGAATTCGCCCAATTCGATTTGATAGTAGGGTTCTTATGCATACGGATTTGGGCATAATCGCGTGTGTGTATATAAATGTAATTCACGTGTTGTGTGTGATTGAGAGTTGTACCATAACTCATTCCAATAGCCTTGAGATCTTGAATAATACCAGAGAACCACCTCCCTCCCCGAGCACGTAGATCGATTTTCAATCGATCGAAGCTCGTAAAATCCTGTGTTGTTTTGTGTATTTTCTTTTGCATTGTGTTCCTTGAAGTTCAGAGATACTTTTAGGATCCTTACATCGCATCCATAACATCAGTTTCGCAATTCACCATTGTTGAGCTCGAAGCTCTGGTTCGAAGCTTTTGAGCGCGCGCAGCTCGATTGTTTGTTTGTATTGTCGAATACTCAACATATAGTACTCGATTAGGAAAACCCCAGGTTTCCGTCCAAAACATTTTCTTTGAAACATCCGAGATCCATCACAGACATTTTCTCTCGTATTTGGACTCTAGTGAGTCTTCAATACTTCGAAGTTATCACTGAGCCCGTCGTCATCTTGGCACTTGGTTCATCTTCTAAAGTGAATCTGATTGAACTGAAGTGAACTTGTTAAAATATGACTTGAATCCAGAAAAAAATTGTTTCCTTATTTAGGAAATTAGAATTATAGTAGTTATAATTTTATTCATTATTTATTGGGATTCTGATTTATATTAGGATTGTGATGTATTTATTTCCTATTTCTATTTGGTTACTTAGTTTATGGGTTTTCTACACCTATAAATCCTTAGTTTATGGGTTTTCTACACCTATAAATCGGGATCTCCATAGACACAATTAGATGTATGTTGAACACCAAGAGAGACACATGAAATATTATAGAGGGTTGAGAGTGGATATCTATCATTTCTAATTATTGTGATATTATAGTGAATTTCTCGTCATTCCTCCCGTGGTTTTTCCCAATTGGGTTTCCACGTAAATTCCTTCTCTTCTTTTATTTGTTGAGTTTATTTTTCGGTTCTTCTTTATTCGTACTATATATCGTTGATCACGATCAAGTGCCAAGTGGCATCATCAAGAGCTTTGTCAAAAGCTAACAATTGCTTTCAGAGGATTGTCCAATCTACAACAAGTGATATCAGAGCCAGACAACGATCATGCATGTGGCCAATCTGAGCTAGGTTACGATCCTACGACCTACTATCCGAGCCAGACTACCATCATACGACCTTCCAGAGTGAGGTTCCGATGACGAGCATGAAGTACGATCTACCGATGTAAGATCTCAACGGGGGGTTTCCTCTTTACCATCACGACATAGAGGAGTCCATGAGGATTGAACTCGATCGGAAGGTAATTTCTATAGACCTTCATATATCGAACTCCATGACCGAGGAAACCATAAAGATAGGTCCGCAAAGGAGTTGTGGGAATCATTTGAAGAGTTGTGGTAACTTTTCGAGATAATATGCTATGTAGCCGTGTTAGTGGCGCTGTTTACGGGGTAGAACGTGAAGATAATTGGTGTAGGTGTCTTCGATGTAGCATCGTGTGATGGACTTGACGTCCAAAGTAAGTGCCGTGAAAAAGGGAGCGGCTCGTCGAGTGGATCTCAAACGAAGTTGCGACGCGGGAATAAGGTATGTCACTATAGCTCGGTGAAAGGAGAAGTAACCGAAGTTATTTTTAGCTACACCTGTAAAGGTGGAGTTTTTGAGACTATCGAAGAAGCTTTGGTAGTGTTGGGAGGAGACGACAAGGCGGGGCGACCTTATATCCTCCAAGAAGGCGCGGTGAAAGAAGTAACCGGGGCCAAAACTCGACTCTTGGTAGAAGTCTATCCGTCTTAGAGGCGGGCAAACAAGTAAGGCCGGAGTGACCAAGCTGAATAAAGATGAAACGGTGAAAGAAGTAACCGTGAGAAAAACTAGGCTCTCGGATGAAGAGTCTACTTGACTAGACCATGTGCGGCTTGGGCATGTGAGGAAAGTCAACAAGGAGGATCGAATGCTTCTCGATCGATTGAGTGTTTCTAAATATGGTGAACCATGTGCGCTTGGAAAGCGACCGAGATGATATGTCTCAAATTGGGCTCACAACTTGAAGAAGACACTCGGGTATGTATGTTCCGATTCATAGGAACCTTTGAAGGTCCAAACTTTTAGGAACTAAGCTCGTTGGGGTATTTGGAGGAAGACGAGAGACGAGACTTGGAGTGCGATGTGATTTCACTTTAAGGTTTTGATGTGCGATGGAATTTCGTGGTTGCAATGTGATTTTGCGACAAGTTTGATATGTGATGGGATTTCACATGTGCGACGATGTGATTTTCCAGTTTCTCGTTAAGGTGAAAATTGTTAAAAAATGACTCGAATTCATAAAAAAATTATTTCCTTATTTAGGAAAATTAGAATTTAAGTAGATTTAATTTTATTCCTTATTTATTGGAATTCTAATTTATATTAGGCTTAGGATATATTTATTTCCTATCTCTATTTGGTTATTTAGTTTATGATTTTTCTACACATATAAATATGGATCTCCATAGACACAATTAGATGTGTGTTGAAAAACACATGAGAGATTATAGAGGGTTGAGAATGAATATCTATCCTTTGTAATTATTGTGATATTATAGTGAATTTCTCCTTGTTCCTCTTGTGGTTTTTCCCAATTGGGTTTCCACGTAAATTCCTTATCTTCTTTTATTTGTTGAGTTTATTTTTCGATTCTTGATTATTCGTACTATATATCGTCGATCACGATTAAGTGGTATCAAGAGCTTTGTAAAAAAACTAACAAGTGGTTTTAGAGGATCATCCAATCTGCAATAGAACTAAATGAGTCTAAATTGAACAGAACATAATTCCTTTTGAATTGAACTGAATTTGTTTGAACTGAACTGAATTTAAATTAAATTCAATTGAGTAAAATTTTAAAATATTGAAATGTTAATCAAATATTTCAATATTTTTTGATGTATAACTACTTATAAAAATATAATTTATAAACACACCTTTTTCAATTTTAATATTTTGTGATAAAATTTGTCTCTCTTCAATTTGGCTCGAGAAGAACACGAGGATTCATGAGGCTCGTTCGGTGTCGCCTGGAGTAGTGGTCTCTCAGGCGATTTCTATCATACAGGAGCGGGTCCGCTAATTACGACTTCCTTACTCTCTTCAGGCACGAGCACTAAAGAAAGTATGTCATATAACCTGGTGATTGTGTTTGTATTCTTTAGTGCTATATGTTTTGTTTTGTTAGTTAGAGAGATAGTCTATTAGCTGGGTGATGCGGTGGGGGTTCTATCCCCTATGCGCGGAACTGTATCATACACTTTTTCGTTTATATATGATTGACTTTTACAAAAAAAATGTGTTATAAAATTATAAATAAATAGTACTCCCTCCGGTCATTAATAGATGTCATACTTTGCTGGATACGGAGTTTAAGAAAACTGTTATTTTTTAATTTTTTTAATTAAAAAGTAAAGATTAAAAATATATTTTAAAAGTGAAAAGTAAAGTAGTTGTAAATAAAGTTTAAAAAGTAGGTGAGGTAAAGTAGAATAAAATTGTATATTAAAATTAAAAAGTTAGAATAATTATTTCCTTTTTTGGGGTGTGTCAACTATTGTTGGACACCCCAAAAAGGAAAGTATGACAACTGTCTTTGGATCGAGGGAGTACTATTATAAATCTATGAGAGAAAAATTTTATTGGTCCCACAAATTTATGTTTTTGTCGTTTTAGTCTTACACACATCCACTTTCTCAATTTAGTCCTAAATATCACGGATTTGGTTTCAATTTATTTCTTTTGGAACGAAAATTTCAAAATTGACCGGAATCTGATCACGTGCATATCAGGTGATCTAATCACCGCCGCCCTCTGTTGATTCAGCGTCACGTGTCTTTACGCAATTCGTCGATAAATTTTTCAAAAAAAAAAAATCGTAAATATGGTGCCACGTCATATATAGTTATATACGGCTTTAAAAAAAATCAAAAAGATACAAATACGGAAGAAATACGCACCCTTTTAAATTAAATGAAAAACTAAGATCTTTTTTATTCTTTTTAATCGTTAATTTATTATAATCATGTTTAATTAATTTATCGATTTGATTGAGTTATACGAAGCAGATCTGCAATTTATTTATCGAATTGATTGCTAGTTATAAGATCCAGATCAGCAATTGATTTATCGATAACTAGGTTTTATTGGAATTGAATTTATAGATCTAGGAATCATCGGCTTCCGTTTGAAAAAAAAACCGATTGTGTTTTTCTGTATAATCGATTGAATTTGTTTTGTGAGGAATCTATATTGAATTTGATTTCTGATCGTTTTTTCTTAATTTCTGGAAATTTCAGATGCAGATCTTTGTGAAGACTCTGACCGGAAAGACCATCACTCTCGAGGTGGAGTCATCTGATACCATCGACAACGTCAAGACCAAAATCCAGGACAAGGAAGGGATTCCCCCGGACCAGCAGAGGTTGATCTTCGCCGGAAAGCAGCTCGAGGATGGTCGCACCCTTGCCGACTACAACATCCAGAAGGAGTCCACCCTCCACCTTGTTCTCCGTCTCCGTGGTGGTATGTAGATCTTTGTGAAAATATTGGAGAATATAATATGGTATATATAGTAACATATTTTCATACTAATGATCTTAATTTTACAGTATGATACAGTCAATGAAAAAATAAGATACAAATTTGGACAACAAGAATTGAACGAAAGCTTATATCGAAAGAGACAATAGATATAATGGAAGTTATTTGAATTTTGTATATCTTTATGATTATATATATATATATATATATATAATTTTTTATATTATAATACATTTATTGAATATTAATGTTCAAATTGAAACATCTATTATACTTATACTTATTATTATTATTATTAATAAGAAATAATAAAGTTTGAATTGAACTTAATTGTATAAGTTTGAATTGAATTGAACGAGTCTGAGGTGAACAGACTGAATTGGTTTAAATTGAACTGACTGACTGAAAAGAAGTCCAAATGAACATGTCATTAGTTATGAAGTTACAGTCAAACATAGTTTATAGTTCAAATTAATTCGACATAGTTAGCACTCTGCACTAAATGAGATCAAACTACACACTCACAACTTGGTTATCGACTGTCAAACACATTCAATACGTTATATACTGTTGTTAACAGTCATTTCAATAGCAGGATTGATTCATGCTCTCACACCGACTGTTAATTATTGACAGAATAACCAATCAATGTCGTAGTTGGATGTATGAAGTCGGTTGTGCAGCCGGTGGTCAACGAATGTTGTAATCAATAGGATTGTTCATCAATGGCTCGGTTTCCAGTTTAACTAAAAATAAAATTTCGGTTCTCACTCTGATTCCGGTTAAAACAAGTAAAATCCGATCTGAACCAAATTTGACTAGAATTTAATTTATATATATACTCCATGTATTAATACTATAAAACTGTCATATTTTTTTAAAAATAAATATATAACTTGATAAATTATTTTTTATTTAAAAATTGTTCCATTTATCAAATATAAATTTTTTATTAACTAAAATTTTCACTATATATTAATTATATTAAACAACCCCTAATAATCAATCGGTACAAACGGTTGGGTATTTATTTTTTTCATGTAAAGATACGTACATTTTTATTGCTTAATTTTTGATATAAAAGTACTAGTAGAGTATCAAAATCCTATAAATACCGGAGCAAAGTGTGTGGAATTAGATAAACCAAAAAAAAAAAAGAAAAAAAGATGTCTGATCAAGTGTTCGGAAGTCCGATTACAGATTCGACGGTGCAGACGACTTACCCAGGCACAACGAATATCACGGCTATGCACAGAGCAGATTTGGCTTTGAAGAACATGGATGCAAACTCTAGATCGGAAGATGCTAAGGCGCATGTGGCAAAACTGAAGTCAAATTACGGGTCGGGAACCTCGACCCTGTGCACGATTTACAACGCGAGCGGCAGTGTGATGACATTCCACCAGAGCCATACATGGGAAGGTAGCGTTGTCCAATCCCCATACCCTCACGTCCTTCAGAATGGGCAGTGGGGTGTGTTCTTGCACGTGCGAGCCAGAGCCCTCGGCCCCTCCAAAGAAGCTGTTGTCTATAAAGGCATAAACGGTGATGGCCACATGCGTTACTGGGTTGTCGCGTGGAATACGAGCCGCATGAATTTACAGAATCGCGTGAGTATTAATTAATTAATTAATTAATTAAACCGCGCGTGTTGATTAATATAATATTAATATTATATTGTACCGGCCGGGCAGGTGTACACCGAAATCTCTATTTATGCTTCCAGCAGTCCCTACTTTTGGGACAGGGTGAATAGTAATATGGACAGAAATGAGCTCTATCATGCGGTTACCAGTTCCGGATTCTACTCTTACGTGAATGTGGGTTCTGGGAGTTCGCCGTATTTCATGGCCGTATTGAGCTTGGCCGGTCTCGTTCGCGATGCCAAGCCCGCCAAGTCCCTTGATTCCGAGTACATAGATGATGACGATCACCCAACTCCTTCTGCTACTACGACTACTGCTCCTACTCTTACTCCTACTCCCACTCCTGCTCAATAATCAACCAGTATATATATATATATATATATATATATATATATTGCTAATGATAATAATGAAGGGATTTGGTGACAAGTGTTTAATCGTGGTGTTGATTTTTATTTTATTTTCGTGTTTGAATAATCATACCAAATTAAATGAATGACAAGGAGCTTGGATTTTATTATTTTCATCTTACATTTACATTACTGTTTTACCTAAATATACTAAATTGATTTGTGATCAATAGAAAAAAAATTAAAAAAATCCTAAGAATTTTTTGACGAGTGATTTCAAAAAAATTATCTTAAAATTTTTGAAAATGTTTGATTTTATTTAATTCACATATTATTATTATTATTTTGTTTTTTTAATTTTTAAGTACATGAAGATAAATTCTTGTAGGAATAAACGCACCAAAAAAATTCCTCCTAACAATTGGGGTCTTCCACCAATAACCATGCCGACTTATTGGAGAGAAAAATTCTATTGGTCCCACAAATGAATGTTTTTTTCGTTTCAGTCCCACACACATCCACTTTCTCAATTTAGTCCTAAATATCACGGATTTGGTTTCAATTTAGTCTCATCACCTCGCAACTCTCTTTCGGACCTCCGAAACCGCAACATTGAAACCAAGCTTCTCAAAGCTCCCAAACGTCGCTTCCCCGAATTGCTTGTGAACCAGCTAACTCCCACTGTATGGTCAACGTCGGCATTCACATGCCCGTCGTCTATCCCCGACGACTCCTTTCGAGAGCCACCGACATTCTCACCGTTAGCTTCACGATTCCCTTGCATACTCCTCTTCGTTTCCAGAATCCTCATCACCGGACTCTCTCCAAAACGATCCCCAGAGCTACATCTAAATCGTCTAACAACTCCCACCGCATGGGAAATGTCGGACTCCTCAACAATGCTATTCGAATTTTTCATAAGTCCTTCTTCAGCAGAGTCACAAGAAGACTTACCCGAATGCATTACCTCGTCTCTTACCAACGAGTCACACCTTGACAATAACGAGCTCATCTCGTTTCTCATTGCCCTATTGCTCGAATTTTCAGCCAACATTGCTACGTCGTCTCGCTTTGAAAGCATATGATTGAACATTGAGACCTCCTCCGGTTGGTCTACATGTGCCACAACTACCGGAACATCTCCCAAATCATATCTCAGCTCTCCATCTTCCGATTCTCTCTCGGCTACCAAGAATCGTACTCTTCTCTGCTTCTCGAGACACGGACTCCGATCCATATGAGGTTCCTCCGAACTCACTTTTGGTTGCAACCATCTTTCGCTCATATGACCCAGCCCACAATGCTCAGGCACATTGGTGTCGTCGGCCACACCAATATCACGACCACAAGTCGTAGTGTAAAGGGTACCCGTCCTTCGACCACGAGCAATAACCATCGCACCCTTTGACACCTTCCAAGACCCATTCTCGAATGTAACTTTGTGTCCACCCCTCTCAAGCTGGCTAACCGAGATCAAATTTCCCCACAGCTTTGGCACACACCTCACATTCGACAGCTTCAACGTCTGCCCAAACGACGTCATCAACTTCACGTTACCAACACCCACGACGCCCGAGGTCTTTCCATCCCCGAGATGAACCTTACCGTGATCTCCGGCAACAAAATCCTCCATGCCTTCACGTCTCGTCGTTGTGTGAAACGATGCTCCTGAGTCAAGAACCCAAGAGTTTCCGAGAGGCTCAGAAGATGTTAGCAAGACATCTCCACTCTCGTCTTCTTCCGTCACCGCATTTGTCCCGCCTCCGATCCCCGAAAGCTCTCCACAATGCCTCTTTAAGTGAACAAGTTTTCTGCAATTCCAGCACTTGAATTGCTTCTTCTTTCGGTTGCTCGAACTCACCCTTCCACTGCGTTTAGAATTCCCATAGCGATGCTCACATCGGCTCATAGACATGGCCGACGTAGTCGAAGTAGATGCTTCCCCGAAATCCCTTCTCCGTACTCCCTCGGCAAGGACGCGGTCCCTCACATCTTCAAGCTTCAACTTCCCACCTCCCATGGAATCACCCAACGCCTTTCTTATTGGTTCCCAACTAATCGGTAGCGATGCCAATAAGGTCAGGGCCAGAACTTCATCATCAACCTCGATCTCAAACGAAGTCACTTCTTTGACAATCGAGTTGAACTCGTTCACATGAGTCGCAACCACACCATCGTCGTCCATCTTCAAATGGAACAACCTCTGCAACAACGCCGCTTTATTCGTCACCGATGGCTTCTCATACAGCTCGGACAACATCTTCATCATCCCCGCGGTTGTCTTCTCCTTCATCACCTTCTTCGCGATGTTTTCAGACAACGTCAAACGGATAATTCCGAGTACTTGTCGATCAAGGATAGCCAAATCCGCCTCGCTCGTCTCCTCCGGCTTCGCGCCTTCCAACGAGTGATGAATATTGTTCTCGTCCAAATAGTTCACGATTTCCATCCTCCAAGATGCGAAACCCAAGCCATCAAATCTCGTAACTCCAAAGGTCGTGATGTCTCCCATCGTTTCTTCGATTGCCCAGCTTTTCCAACCAAAGCTCTGATACCAGTTGTTGGGATAGTACGAGAAAATAAAGACACAAGAATTATAGTGGTTCACCCGTTAACAAGGGCTACGTCCACTCTCGCCGCTGCAGATTTCACTAGAATACGCAATAATCGACTCCGGGGAGTTTACAAATACACTCGTATCTCAGTATACTCACGCTCTCGATTATTCTAACTATTCTAGACTTTTATTGTGCTTCTGGTGCTCTCATAACCCTAATACACGAGTAGGGTTATATTTATAGGGGTGGGAAACTTAACAGGCAAGAAAACGCGTACACAGCTCTAAAAGCCCCCGCCTGTCGGCCGACGGCACATGGGTGTCGGCCGACACCCATCCCGAATTGCGGGATTCACCTCGGGCTGGAGCGCGTGATCCTCAGAAGCTCGATCAGCCCCTTGTCGGCCGACAGGGCCTGGTGTCGGCCGACACCAGGCCAGAATCTCGGCTCGACGTCCTCGACGCGCTTCGAACCCCGCTCGTCTTCTCCGTCGTCTTCTTCGATCGTCTCCGGCGTGAATACGAGCTTCACACCCAACACCGCCGTGTAGAGTCGGATAAAGCGATCTCGAGGAGATGAAGAACAAGATTGTGTTTTCCAACAGTGGGAGCGATTTTGGTTTGGAGATTACCAATGATAGGGAGATGGTGAAGGTGAGTGGAGCTGAAATCACGGTTCGTACAAAAGCGAATGGCTAGTGATTCATGGGGTACGAGGGTTGATCTCATTGTCGAAGATGGAGGACGAAGAGACGGGACTGACAAAGAAACTTTCCGTCGAGAAAGTTGAGGTCTCGAGGGCTCCTGATGATGATGGGGCATATATTGGAATGAATAATAATGTGGGCAGAGATCGGAACAACAAGAGCAGTTGTTGGTGTTCTGTTTCTTAGAAATTGATTCATAAAATTTGAGAAGAAGAAGACAGGGAAAACGTAGATTCTTTTTTATTTATTTTTAATGGCTGCGTATTTAATGGTGTATATCTATATTTTTTATTTTCTTTTAAATTCTGTATACGTGACGTGCATGTATTTCTGATTTTTTCTTTTTTTTTTTGAAAAAAGTTATCGACCAATTACGTAATGACACGTGGCGCTGAGTCAGCAGAGGGCGGCGGCGATGAGCTCACGTGATGTGCACGTGGTCATATTCCGGCTAATTTCGAAATTTTCCGTCCAAAAGGACTAAATTGAAACTAAATCCGTGATATTTAGGACTAAATTGAGAAAGTAAATGCGTGTGGGACTCAAACGAAAAAAGCATAAATTTGTGGGACCAATAAAATTTTTCTCTCCTTATTTACCAAGGGTTTCTCCGGCTCTCTTTTATTGTAGCCCTGCCTTTATATATATTGGAATACAAACTTAAGCTACAGCATTTCAATATCTCACAATACTTTTATATCATAACAAATCAGAAGAAAGTTCCGCAGTATTTTTGGGCATTTCAATATCTCACAATATTTTGTACTCCTATATCATAACAAATGAGAAGAAAGTCCCGCGGTATTTTTGGCCCGATACAATGGTGTGTGCTGTGTGCATGTTTAAAATAGAAGTCCACCGAAGCATGGAGTGTTAGAACCTGTTCTTTTGGACTTAATTTTTGTCTAGTTCAGTTCAGATCGCTTCAGTTTAGCTCGATTAAGTTCGTTTGAAAATAATTTATAATAAAATAAATAAAAAAGAATTTCAATCTATAATTTTAAATATATAATCTAATTACTGTCATAATATTATTAATATTTTTTTAAAATATTAAAAAAATTATAAAAATTATTATTAATTTATAAAAAAATCAATATAGTTCAGTTCAAATCGCTTCCTTATACGAGAAAGAGAGGAGGTGGAGAAGTGTGAAGCTTGTTAGTGTTGCTTATGTGGTAGGGTTTGTACAGCAGAGTGATTGGGTTCTGATCAGGTTCTTGAGGGATAAGGTAGTTGCCTACATTCTTTGCTGGTTTATTGTTGAGGATGTCTCAATTTGATTGTGTGACGACGCGAAAACTTTGTCGTGGAAGCTAACGCGGCCAAAATAAATTTATAAAGATTCCTAAACTCAACACAAGATAGCAAGTGATAAGTATAGGGTCGATCCCACGAGGAAGCAATTGCAATTTAGTTAATCTCGGCTTTGCCCAAATAGTGTCACAATAAAAAGGTTTTGAGTTTGGTTGCTGAGTCACAGCGTCTAATCAAACTACCAACTATCAGAAACTAATAAACTAATTAACCCAAACTGACATGCAGAAATAATAAACTAATACTTTGACCAAACTGTAAACAGAAAAACAATAAATCAAACTGAAATCAAGTAAAGGAAAGTAGGCTTCTGGGCTTTGGCTTCTCTCTGGGTTCTCTGGGCAAACTACCGATCCCTGGCACTTATGGTTTTAACTGCTGGTTTGTCAATCGGTTATAGGATGTCTAACAAAGTGAAAGCAGTCCTATTAAGTCACGCCTACAGTCACCCCACCCCAATCCGTCCTTACTGGGTAAAGAAAAGGCAAGGTATACTTATGCCTAATCCCCTGAGCCTAGACAATTCGATAACCTATGTGGTCGCATGGATCTAGTTTGCCCAAACTCGCATTACTCTCTCGACGAACCCAATTCGGCCAATAGCATGTCCGGAAATCCGAATCATACGACCGCAACTCCAACACGTTCTAACGCTATGCCCGAGCACATCTAACGCGGAATACTCGGTTGATCAATCGTTGGTATCTCAAAGTGTAAGGGTTTCCTAACGACCAAATTAGTCCGCCCAAACCTGCAAGAATAAAGTTAAACCTCAACTATGTATCGGGAACAAACCCCAGGCAGCTAACTAAGCCCTATCAACCTCACGGTTCTATCTTAGCCCAGAGTTCCCTTCGATCAGCCTTTGCCCAGACGCCCTGCAAGTTTAGCTACTCATATGCGAATAAATAAAACAAGAAATAAATTGGAAAACGAAACTGAAATTCATATTAACTGAAATCTGAAATTGTTCAAACGGAATAACAAAAACAGAATACTAAAAACATAAAGCAGTAAATTGTTTTAATGCCCGAAGGCTCGATCAACTTCAAAATAAAGAACTTGGCCGGAAATCTCCAAGAGCTTTGATCGCCGGCGGCTTGCTTCGTGAACGGGGTCGTGAATTGTGTGTCTTGTCTTCTCCAGCTTCTCTTCCTTATATAGGCTTGAATTAGGGTTGCGGGATCGCTGTTGCATGGGCCGCTGCATGGGCTTTCCTTTTCCAGGCGCCGCTAAGTACTTTCCATCTTTAGCTCCAGCCGCCTTTGACTTTGCCCGCTGGCAATCCGCTTCCCAAACTCTCTTCAGGTATTCTTCTCCTCCACAGGTGAACGGACCAGGCACGGTACTTAGTAGTCGATTTGGGTCTTCTGCTTCATGACTCAACCCTGAATGGTTTGACTTGCCTGTTTGGCCATCTTTGTTCAGTCACTACCGCTCCAAATCGCTGTTTGCCCAAAGAAGGGGTTTTCCTTGCCTCTTTTGCCCAGTGCGCCACCTGTTACCTGTTTGCCTGCACACTCTGACCAAACACTCTACTGTGCCCTCCCAGACACATAAAACAGACTCAAACTGACTCAAAAAGGGGCTCAAGATGAGCAAATAAAATGGCTCATCAAACCGCACACACTTGCAATACGCTTGTCCTCAAGCGTGGGGTTTGACTCACCGGACTCAAGACCAAAGTAAAAAAGAAATCAAGATAGAGGGGGAAACAAATAAACAGAGACTCAAAGGACCTTAGCATGATTACAGAATATGAAATAGGCAAAGCAAATACAGACAGGTCAAAATTCAAGTTAGAGGCATAAAAATTCGGTCAAGAGTCTATACCAGGTCTTAGGGTCACTCCCTCACAAGTGTATCTCTCTTTTCAGTGTATGGGTATGATGTCGCTCATTTTCTGTTGTGAATCTACTTTGCCCAAATTTGACAGCTTGCTGATTAAGTTATTCTAGCTAAGTGGGGGGTCTTATCAAAGGGGCTTTTATTGGGTTGTAATGTAGGCTCTTTGGGTGGATTTTGAGGAGTAGACACAGTTTGGGCAGAGGGCTGTTTGGGTTAGCCTTTCTCTACCACTTTGCCCCTTTTCTTACGGGCCTAAGCACACAACTAACTTATTACTCCTTTTTTTTCTTTTTCTCTTTTTTTTCTTTTTCTCTTTTTTTTTTCTTTTCTTTTTTTTTCTTTTCTTTTTTTTTCTTTTCTTTTTTTTTCTTTTCTTTTTTTTTTTTTTCAACACTAATCTCTCTACCCCTCATTATTTGCCTGGTTGCCTATTGGCAAAGTGCCAGACTGGTATACAAGAAAATTCAACAGGCTCAAAGGGGCTAGCAAGGGATTAATGTTCATTTATAGTCAAACTGAAAGAAATGTCCTAATCATATAATAACCCCCACCCAACAGAACTACTTATCACAGCAAACAGGCAAAGTCAGGCATCATAAATTTCACAACAGTACTCTCAAGAAAGAAATTTCAAATCAATGTATGGCTCAAGTCTCACAGTTTGCCTAGTATAGTTCCATCGTTCCTATTTTCATGCCTTTAACTACAAATTTTGAACTGCTGTATAAATGAGGTGCTTCTAACTGCCCTAAGTATTCACATAATCATGTTGACTCGATTAGACACAGAGGTTTGCCCTTTCCCTTTCCCCCCTCACACACTTTGCACAGGCAAAGTGGGTGAAAGTAATAAGATCAGTAGGGGCTCCCTCGATCAAACAACAACTCTAAATTAACGTTGGCGCACCTGCCCCCTCACACACTTTGCGTAGGCAAAGTGTGTCAGCAGGGAGATCGACCCCGTCGCCCGAGTTGTTTGACTCAAACAGAAACACGAAAACAAAATAAAATAATAAAAAAAAACTGAAACAAGGGAGGGTCAGTTAAGTGCTAGGTTCAGGTGGGTACCTGAATCCCTTATGGGCAAAGTATGCTTTCATCATGCTGGCAAGATCCTCCAGCTTCTGCTCGATCTTCTCAAGGCGCTCCTCCACAGCGCCATCCTCTTTAACGTCTTCCAGCTTCACCTTTGCCCTAGCTGGCGCAGTCTTCTCTGCCTTCACCGGTTTGTTGTCATCAAACACTATGACTCCTTCACTGCTCTCCTTGATGTCATGCATCCTCTTGAAACAAGCCTTGTCAAACTTCTCCTCGCTTATCAGACTCACTTTCTTCCCTGCCATCAAATCCATCTTTGCAGCGTATACCATGGGGAACTGGGCCAAAGAGTGGCGCTGCAGGGGGTGGGTGCTCAGCCACTTCATCTGTGCACAAAGAAAAGACCCAAAGTGCAGCCTGATCTTCTTCTCCATACACCACAGCATACCCAACTCAATCTGGGAGATCGCATTGCTTGTGTCCTGTTTGCCAAAGAAGTTGACAGCTAGGATCCTGTGGCAAACCCTCATCGCATCATCCTTCAACTGATGCCCCTTAGTGGTCTGTGCAATAAACGTCCCCCCTTTGCCCAGCACCTTCCAGATCTCATTCAACTCGCTCTTAGTTCGCTCGGGCAAAGCCTTCAGTGCCCTCTGGTACTCCTTTGACTTCCACTCCTCAAAGGTCACCATCCCCAAACTGAGATCCAGTTCGGTGCAGCTTGCTTTGACCTTGCTTCCCAGTATCTCAAACTGGATGCCAGTAACTCCTTCCTCCTTGTCCTCTTTGATCACCAACGTCCTGAAAAACTCTCTCACCACCTTGTCACTGATTTGCCCAGACCACTCCAAAAACTGACTCCACCCAATGTTCGCAAAGTACTCCCTCACTTTGGCCTCCACCCCCATCAGCTTTAGTGTGTCGAAACACACAGTCTTGGGTACCACGATTTTGCGAGGGGCGGCGCTGGTAGTCGCCGGAGTCGGAGCTTTGCGCTTCTTAGTCGAAGCTCTGGTGTTTGGTGTCTTTGGAAGGTTGTGGGTGACTTCGATTTCTGGTTCTTCTTCCTCCTCATCATCGCCGCCGGCAGCCGTCGAGTTCTCCTCCTCCTTCTTCTCCTCGGCGCTTGAACCTGTATCAGACAATTTCAAACCCTTACCCTTATCAGATCTGGATTTCTTCTTTGGCGGGCTTCCGATCACATCGCCGGTTGGCTGCTCAGACCCCTCCGCTGCATCGGCCAGAGTCTCCAAATCCTTCTGCTCGGAAAGCTGGGGCACGTCGAGCTCTTCGCTGAGTTGCGCAATTAGATTCTGGTCGACCGGCGGCGGGCTGTTTGGCGTGGTGGATGTTGGTAGTATTGTGACGAGCGGCACGGCGGAGGAAGTTTCTTCGGTCGTCTCGGTGGTGGCGGCGGCTGGTGCCTCCTCCCTATTGTCTTCCTCGGCGGCAGTGTTCTTTGGCTCCGTCATCCTTTTGCGCTTTGATTTGGCTGTCGTGGTGGGTGGTGGTGGTGTGGTAAGATCGATATGGGTTCCGTCCGGTATTCCTCTCAATTTGTTTTTTGGTCTAGTGCTCACCATCGACGACGGCGGTTAGGGTTATAGGGATTTTTGAATTTTGGAAGGGGAGTGGATGAGGGTGGTTATCGGGTTTCGTGGGGGGAAGTTATGGAAAGTTGAATTTGCAGAGTCCTAATGATGGGATGTTTCTTCCTCAAAATTCGCACTTTCCATTCAGCCAGTATGGTAACCCCCAAACTGATGTCCTTTGCCCAAACTCCTGTCCCTGCAAAATAAAAAATACAATACACCCTTTCTTCCGGCCTTGTTAATTTTGGTATGAAGTGATCTTTTTATTAACCCTAAAAATAGAAAAGCAAAACTAAATAATAAATAAAGCATAAAAAAAACATACCAGGTTGCCTCCTGGCCAGCGCCCTATTTTAGGTCCTAGGCATGACCTTGCTGCTCACTTTGGCTAGAGATCAATGAAGGCAATTTGCCCCTCCAGCTCCTCTTGCCCAAAGTACGGTTTCACTCGCTGTCCATTTACCTTGAAAATGTAGTCCTTGCCTTTGTCTGTCTTGCTCTTTAATTCCACTGATCCATTTGGGGAAACCCTATGAACAGTAAAAGGCCCCTCCCATTTGGTGGACAGTTTGCCCTTCCTGAATAAGTTCCTTGTCTGATGTAGCAATACCAGCTGACCTGCTTCAATTTTTTTGCCTCTTATTAGCTTGTCATGCGCTTGTTTGGTTCTTTCCTTGTAATGAGCGGCATTATCGTATGCTTCGAATCTAATCTGTTCCAGCTCTACAAGGTCTAATTTGCGCTCATTCCCTGCGAGGTCCCAATCAAAATTGACTTTGTTCACTGCCCAATGTGCTTTATGCTCAATCTCCACGGGCAAATGGCATGCTTTCCCAAATACCATCCTATATGGTGATATCCCAAAGGGTGTCTTGAATGCAGTTCGGTATGCCCAAAGTGCATCATCTAATTTGTCAGACCAGTCTTTGCCCTCGGGTCTAACTGTCTTTCTTAAGATAGTTTTTATGATTCGATTGGACAATTCAGCTTGCCCATTTGCCTGGGGGTGATAAGCTGTTGAAATTCGGTGTGTCACCCCATACCTCTGAAGTAGTTTCTTTATCACTGCGTTGCAGAAATGCGTGCCTTGATCACTTATTAATGCTCTGGGTACACCGAAACGACTAAAAATGTTAGTTTTCAGGAATTCCGCTACCACTCGAGAGTCATTTGTGGTTGTCGCTTTGGCTTCGACCCATTTGGACACATAGTCCACTGCCAGTAATATATACTCTTTGCCCTTGGAGTTTGGGAGTGGCCCCATGAAGTCTATACCCCATACATCAAATACCTCCACTGGTAGTATGGGCACAGAGGGCATCTCGTCCCTCTTAGTCATGTTTCCTTCCCTTTGACACTGATCACATCCCTTACACCAGGCGATGCAGTCTTTAATCAAAGTCTTCCAGTAGAAACCGCATTCCAAGATTTTTCTAACTGTTCGCCTGTGCCCAAAGTGGCCTCCACAGGGTTTCTCATGGCAGTGTCTCATTATAGCTTGTTGTTCCGATTCGGCTACACACCTTCTCAACACCTGGTCTTCACATCTTTTCCATAGATATGGCTCATCCCATATGTAGCTCTTCGCCTCCCGTTTCATTTTGTTCCTTTCGTAGATGGAAGCTTCGTCTCTGAACTCTCCTCCTACTATATAGTTGACGAGGTCTGCGTACCAAGGTTCCTCGTGCATGGCATAGATAGAGTATAAGTGCTCGTCTGGAAAGGTCTCAGTTATGGGTATGTCTTCTTCTTTTTGTAAAATCCGGCTGAGATGGTCTGCCACCAAGTTTTGATTGCCGGCTTTGTCCCTAATCTCGATGTCAAACTCCTGTAGTAGTAGGATCCATCGAATTAGTCTCGGTTTGGTCTCTTTCTTTGCCATTAAGTACTTGAGTGCAGCGTGGTCAGTATACACTATGGTCTTGCTCCCCAATAAGTACGACCTGAATTTCTCAAAAGCGAACACTATGGCTAGCAGCTCCTTCTCGGTGGTTGCGTAGTTGCTTTGGGCGGCATTAAGTGTCTTCGAGGCATAGTATATCACGTGCCTCTCTTTGCCCTTCAGTTGCCCAAGTACTGCTCCTACTGCATATCCACTAGCGTCACACATTAGTTCAAAGGGCATCCCCCACTCTGGGGGTTGAATGATAGGTGCTGTTACTAATCTCTCTTTCAGATGGTTGAAGGCTCTTTGGCAGTCATCGTCAAAGTCCCACTCTACGTCATTCTGTAGCAGTCTTGTCATCGGTTGGGCAATACTGGCAAAGTCCTTCACAAAGCGCCTATAGAATCCTGCGTGGCCAAGGAATCCCCTTACTTGCTTGATATTCCTCGGATATGGTAGTTTGGCAATCACTTCTATCTTTGCTTTGTCGACTTCTATGCCTTTGGCTGACACTACATGTCCAAGGACTACTCCTTCTTCCACCATGAAATGACACTTTTCGTAGTTCAAAACCAAACTCTTCTCTACACACCGTTGCAGTGTTAGCTCCAAATTTGCCAGGCATAGGTCAAAGGTATTACCATAGACCGTGAAGTCGTCCATAAATACTTCAATCCCGTTTTCTAATAGGTCAGAGAATATGCTCATCATACAACGTTGGAATGTCCCTGGTGCGTTACACAGCCCAAAGGGCATGCGCCTATAAGCAAAGGTGCCAAAGGGGCATGTGAACGTTGTTTTGTCTTGATCTTCTTCGGCGACCCAGATCTGCATGTATCCCGAATACCCATCCAGGAAGCAAAAGTGCTTCTTCCCGGCCAAGCGTTCCAACATTTCATCTATGAAGGGCAAAGGGAAATGATCTTTGCGGGTTACCTTATTCAGCTTACGGTAGTCGATGCACACTCTCCATCCTGTTTGTAGCCTGGTAGCGATCTGTTCTTTCTTCTCATTCTCTATGACCTGGATTCCGGACTTCTTTGGTACGACGTGTACAGGGCTAACCCACTTACTGTCTGAGACAGGGTAGATTATCCCTACACTGAGGAGTTTCTTTATCTCTTTGAGTACCACTTCCTTCATGGCGGGATTGAGTTTCCTTTGGGGGTCCCTTACCGGTATAGATTCATCTTCGAGGAGTATATGGTGCTGGCAAATCGTCGGGCTTATACCCCTTATATCAGCCAAAGTCCATCCTATAGCCAGCTTGTAACGCCCTAGTACTTCTTTGAGTTTAACTTCCTCCTCCTCGGATAGAGCTGAGTTGATAATAACTGGCAAAGTGTCGTGCTCTCCTAAGTACATGTATTTAAGATGCTTTGGCAGATTTTTCAATTCCAGTAGTGGGGGTCTCTCCAGTGATGGTTTCATTACCGTCTCCTCCAGTATAGGCAGTTTGCCTGGGTCTCCTTTGTAATTTTCTAATGCCCCTAACTGCCTGATTGCTTCTTGTATTCCCTCCGGTTCGTCTTCAATTTCATCGTGTAGCATCCCTTGCTGAATCACTACTTCGATTTCGTCATACTTTCCGGTTTGCATCACCTTGCCTTCTACGGCTTTCTCTATTTGATCGATCATATGGACCTCTTCAGTATCGGCTGGGTGCTTCATGGACTTGTAAAGGTCAAAGGTGACTGTTTCTCCTTCGAACTTACATGTCAGTTTGCCAGTCTCGCAGTCGATGTGTGTTCTGGCGGTTTTAAGGAACGGTCTGCCCAGGATCATAATTGGTTCCTTGCTTGATCTCCCCATGTCTAGTACGTAGAAGTCTGCTGGGAAGATTAAATCTTCCACTTTGACCAATACGTCCTCCAGTATGCCCTCAGGGTAGACATTGGATCTGTCAGCCAGTTGGATTACCACTCTTGTGGGTTTGAGGACTCCTATGCCCAAGTCCTCGTACATAGTCTTGGGCATGACATTGATTGATGCCCCCAAATCTAACATTGCCTTTTCGATTCTCATTCGGCCTATGATGCATGGTATGTAGAACATGCCTGGGTCTCCACACTTGGTAGGTACGCTTCTTTGGAGTACTGCTGAGACGTTTTCACCCACTTCGAATTTTGCATCGTCTTGATACTTTACTTTCTTTGTGCATAGCTCTTTGAGAAACTTGGCACACCTGGGCATGGTGTTTAGTATGGTCAGTAGTGGCATATTGATCTCCACCTTTTTGAACATTTGGAACATCTCGTAAGTCTCTTCCCTTTCTTTATTCTTACTTAACCTTCCTGGAAAGGGGACTCGGATCTTTGGTGGTGGTGATTTGTCTCTCTTTGCCCTTACTGCCTCTTCCACCTTCTCCTGTTCATCCTCAGCGGTTACGTCCTCTATTTCTATGGGGTCTGTTTCTTTAGATAGTTTGCCCTGGATCGGCGCTTTGACTTCTGGTAAGATTCTTCCACTCTTTAGCTGGATGGCATTGCAGTGGGCACTCTTCACTTCGACTTGTGGAGGTAGATTCCCGTTCCTCTGTTCCATCTTTGACACGACCTGGTTCAAGTGGGCCATTTGAGCTCCCAAATTACTCAGTTGCCCTCTGGTTTCCTGCTTGAATTTTTCGTTTTCTTGCATGGCTTTCATGTTTTCTTGCTGGAACTTTACGTTCTCTCTGACCAGAGTCTCCATCATGTCCGATAGTGATGCCCCTTTGCCCTGATTCTGCTGGGAATTCCCTTGTTGCTGTTGGTTGTAACGGTTCGGGTTTTGGTTGCCTTGATACCCTTCTCCTTGATTGTTATTATTTCCATACCTGAAATTCTCGTGGTGTCTCCATCCTTGATTGTAGGTGTTTGAGTATGGGTCAAAGTGTGGCCTCCCTCTGCCCTGACCGTTTCCATTAGATTGTCCCATCGCTTTGAGCTCCTCATCGAACAGGGATGGGCATTCATCCGTGGCGTGTTCTACCTCTTGACAAATTTGACATGCTTTGACTGCCTTCTTTGGTCCTCCCGCCATATTGGTCATGAATCTTTCCATGGCACTGCACAACTTGTCAATTTTTGAGTCAGAGGGGGATTGTACCAGCAGGCTCTGTTTGGGCAGATCGTTGTCTTCACCTAGTTCCTCCGCCATCTCTTTGAACAGTTTAAATGCCTCGGCAGCACTTTTGTTGAGTATGGACCCTCCGCTGGCAGCAAGGAGTAGCGTCTTCTCGTGATGTCTTAATCCTGACACAAAGTATTGGATAAGATCGTGGTCCGGGATTTGGTGCTGGGGGCATTTAGTTAACATTTGCTTGAATCTTGCCCAGTAGTCTTGAAAGTTTTCATTGGGTCCCATCCTTATGCTGTTGATTTTCTTTCGCATTTGTTGGATTCGTGCCGCTGGGAAGTATTTCTCTAGAAATCTCTTTTGTAGTTGCGCCCAAGTGGTCACTTCGCCCTCCGGAATTGTATACAGCCACTCCCTGGCCCCATCAGTCAAAGAGAAGGGAAAGGCCAGGAGTCGTATATATTGTTCTAGTACCCCGGTCGCTTGAATTGTCCCGCATGCTAGCTCAAAGTCTTGTAGATGCCTCTGTGGGTCTTCTCCGGGCATATCGCTGAACTTTGGCAGGATTTGTATGAAGTTGTGTTTCATCTCCCAGGGGGTAGGAATGGTGGGCAAAGTGATGCCCAGTGGTCTCAAGTTCATCTCTGACGGGAACATCATGTCCCTCAAAGTCCGTGGTGCTTCTGCTCCCATCTTCTTTGGTATAGGTTGACTGGGAGTCTCAACTGGTATGGTTTTCTTTGTCTTTGCCTTTTCTGCCCTTGGTGCTTTGGCAGAATTCTCTCCTTGGGTTGCACGTGCTAACGCCTTGTTCTTTGCTTCTTTTCTTAGTCTTTTGGCAGTTTTCTCGATCTCAGGGTCAAAGAGTAATCCCGTATCGCCTTCCACTGCGTTTATGGTACCTAGTCAAAGAAGTAAAGCAAAGTAGTCAGCACAGAAAAACTAAAAAGCTGGAATATTGCCTCCCCGGCAACGGCGCCAATTTTGACGACGCGAAAACTTTGTCGTGGAAGCTAACGCGGCCAAAATAAATTTATAAAGATTCCTAAACTCAACACAAGATAGCAAGTGATAAGTATAGGGTCGATCCCACGAGGAAGCAATTGCAATTTAGTTAATCTCGGCTTTGCCCAAATAGTGTCACAATAAAAAGGTTTTGAGTTTGGTTGCTGAGTCACAGCGTCTAATCAAACTACCAACTATCAGAAACTAATAAACTAATTAACCCAAACTGACATGCAGAAATAATAAACTAATACTTTGACCAAACTGTAAACAGAAAAACAATAAATCAAACTGAAATCAAGTAAAGGAAAGTAGGCTTCTGGGCTTTGGCTTCTCTCTGGGTTCTCTGGGCAAACTACCGATCCCTGGCACTTATGGTTTTAACTGCTGGTTTGTCAATCGGTTATAGGATGTCTAACAAAGTGAAAGCAGTCCTATTAAGTCACGCCTACAGTCACCCCACCCCAATCCGTCCTTACTGGGTAAAGAAAAGGCAAGGTATACTTATGCCTAATCCCCTGAGCCTAGACAATTCGATAACCTATGTGGTCGCATGGATCTAGTTTGCCCAAACTCGCATTACTCTCTCGACGAACCCAATTCGGCCAATAGCATGTCCGGAAATCCGAATCATACGACCGCAACTCCAACACGTTCTAACGCTATGCCCGAGCACATCTAACGCGGAATACTCGGTTGATCAATCGTTGGTATCTCAAAGTGTAAGGGTTTCCTAACGACCAAATTAGTCCGCCCAAACCTGCAAGAATAAAGTTAAACCTCAACTATGTATCGGGAACAAACCCCAGGCAGCTAACTAAGCCCTATCAACCTCACGGTTCTATCTTAGCCCAGAGTTCCCTTCGATCAGCCTTTGCCCAGACGCCCTGCAAGTTTAGCTACTCATATGCGAATAAATAAAACAAGAAATAAATTGGAAAACGAAACTGAAATTCATATTAACTGAAATCTGAAATTGTTCAAACGGAATAACAAAAACAGAATACTAAAAACATAAAGCAGTAAATTGTTTTAATGCCCGAAGGCTCGATCAACTTCAAAATAAAGAACTTGGCCGGAAATCTCCAAGAGCTTTGATCGCCGGCGGCTTGCTTCGTGAACGGGGTCGTGAATTGTGTGTCTTGTCTTCTCCAGCTTCTCTTCCTTATATAGGCTTGAATTAGGGTTGCGGGATCGCTGTTGCATGGGCCGCTGCATGGGCTTTCCTTTTCCAGGCGCCGCTAAGTACTTTCCATCTTTAGCTCCAGCCGCCTTTGACTTTGCCCGCTGGCAATCCGCTTCCCAAACTCTCTTCAGGTATTCTTCTCCTCCACAGGTGAACGGACCAGGCACGGTACTTAGTAGTCGATTTGGGTCTTCTGCTTCATGACTCAACCCTGAATGGTTTGACTTGCCTGTTTGGCCATCTTTGTTCAGTCACTACCGCTCCAAATCGCTGTTTGCCCAAAGAAGGGGTTTTCCTTGCCTCTTTTGCCCAGTGCGCCACCTGTTACCTGTTTGCCTGCACACTCTGACCAAACACTCTACTGTGCCCTCCCAGACACATAAAACAGACTCAAACTGACTCAAAAAGGGGCTCAAGATGAGCAAATAAAATGGCTCATCATTGTGGCAGTATTAACTGATCAGCAGAGTGGTTCTTGAATGTTTATTGTTAATCTTTAAATCTTAAATTGTAAATTTATCTTATATCATTTGCATATTCATTATATATAGGTTAATAACAATAAGGGTCACAAAAATTAAGAAATACTCTTTAAGAGAAGTTGTGTGTGTGTGTGTTTTTTTTTATTTAAATTGATATGGTTTAAGTATTTAGATAAACAAAATAATGTATGTGAGTGCGATTTCGTAGTTGCATGGTTGCATGGCTGGAAGATCATATTATATTATACAATTAATGCAAATTCAAAATTGCATATCTTTCCATGCAAAAATAACATGAATGTGCCAAAATGAAAAGATATGTTCACTAAAATGTACTTATACATGGACAGGTGTCGAATGAAAAGGTACATTTTCCAAAAGGTACATATTCGGTGCTTATATCCAAATAAAAAGATATTTAATACATATATAAGGAAGTGAAATTCATTTGTAGAAAAACACTTGAAAAATACCTACGTATACAAACATAAGAACCTTTGAAGCGACAAATAAAGCGGAATATTTCATAAATAGCTCGTGCTCTAAGCTTAAGACTCGAGTGTAAGTATTGTCTTATCCTGCGAGGGATTTCGTGATACCCAGGCTTATAGGGTCGAAATACTCTTTAAGGAAAACGCGATTCAATATTTATACACAATTCTCTTATCTTTAAGTAACACCCTAAATATACAACACGGATCATCGAGGCTTGTTCAAGAGACGAAGAGGATCGGAATCCTCTCCTGCCAATTTATTCAAACACAAAAATAAAATCAACACACAGTATTGAATTTGAATACATGCTGCTGCTCGATTATTCAGCAGGAGCAGGAGGATTTGGCTCATTGTCATCTGTAGGCTCATCATCCAATATCCCTTGATCATCTATGTACTCGGAATCAAGGGACGGTAATATCTTGGTGCTGATGTCACTGCCCAAAGCAATATTGCGTGTGGACACACCCTCCAAGCTCAAAATTGCCCTGAAATACGGCGAACTCCCTGAACCCACCGACACTGTGGAGTGGCATCCGCCCGTCGTAGCTTCATGACGGAGCAAATTTCTGTCCATGTTACTATTCACCCTGTCCCAAGAGGTCACCAGGGAAGTAGAGATTTCGGTGTACACCTGGACGATGGAGTCGAACATTTCAATTACAACAAATTATATATATATATTAAAACAGAATTAATTAATTGATGATGGCTTCTTGCTCACGCGGTTCTGAGAATTTTGGCGGCTAGTATTCCACGCGAGAACCCATTCACGCGCGTGCCCATTAGCATTGACCCCTCTGTACACGACGCCTTCTTTAGAGGGGCCCCTGAGTCGAGCTCGGACGTGCAAGAAGACTCCCCACTGCCCGTTCTGAATGATGTGAGGGTACGGGGAACGGAAAACGGCACCTTCCCACGAGTGGAATCGGGAGAATGTTAGGGTACTGCCGGTGGCGTTGAAAACCGTGCAGAGGGTCGAGGTTCCATTCCCGTAATTCGACTTCAGGTCAGCCACAAACTTCCTCGCCTCTTCGGATCTAGAGTCTGCTTCCATGTAGTCGAAAGCCACCTCCGCTCTGCGTCTCGCGGTGACGGGGACGCCTGGATAGAGTTGTTGCAACGTCGAATCTGTGATCGGAGTTCCGAACACTTGGTCAGACATCCTTTATTTATTTATTTGTTGCTTATGGGATGGCTTTTGGTGTATCAAAATCTATGCATTTTGTGTGGGGTTTTATAGGATTCAGGCTCTCTTCTTTTGTATTCAGAGAATTTTCGTTACTCACTTCAAATTAAATAGGTCATATCATGTTAATTAATTTGGTTCAGATCATTTTAATTTGCTTCTGTCAAACCATAAAAATGTAGTCAAATTAATTCAATTTTTATCGAAATTTTCAATTGGCAGAAAAAGTCATTTGCACATCTTAATATTATTCTAAAATATTATTATTTTAAAAGTTATTTAGATTTTGTGGAACAAACAATTAATATACTGTACATATTACATATTGTAATAATCTTGAAATGTATATATAGAGTCTAGCTCACTGTTTCAACTGCGTAAAAAGAATTGATCGGATAATGCACTTTCCATATTTTTAATTATATTTTTTCGGGTAGCAGAGCAGATAATGACCGAATGAATACGGACAAATATTTTCAAATAAGTACACATAATTTAAAAAAGGTAAAAATATTTAAATTAATTACTACTAAATTAAATTATTCTTAAAACAAAGTTCACTTGTTCTCCCTAGTTGTATTATATAAAAAATATTACTGTTAAAGAAAGAAGATGGAATGATAAATATTACTAAGCGCCCAATAAATTATTATATATTTGGAAAATAAAAAAAATGATTATATAGGCTAATTATAATCGGATAATCCGAATTAAAAAAGTCGAATAATTCTCGTAAAACGTCGGATAATCTGAAATTGTATCCGTCTGAAATTATAATATATTTTTTTTAATTAATCAAGTTTTGTATCAAATTAGAGTTGTTCCTTTAAGCATGTCTGAAAATCGTCTAAGTAGGTAAAAAGACAGAATTAAACAAATTTAGACTGAACAATACGGGTTTAGACGGTGTTTAGGCGATTTTGGGGCCTAGAACTTATGCGAAGCTAAAATTTAGACGGTCGAGCACATACTAGGGCCTAGGCGGGGATTATTAAAACAGTGATTTTTACTCACCGTCTTACTTTTAATATCAATTTATTGAATGTCCTGATTGTACGTGCATAATTCTACCAAGAACATTTTATATACTCCTATATAATTAAGCATGTTGATATCAGATTTTGTTCTTGATGTTTTGTTATCTGATAAATCATTTACCATTCAAAATCGACGAACAAAAAACAATTTTGGCACACGACAAGTGTGACAAATGGGTTGCACGTCTTGGAGACTTGCACTTCGGCCCTAGTTGCTGCACTAAAAACTTGTGAGCTATAGTTATTCTTCATGACATTTACGCTTTAAGCATGTTTCTTATGATAATTTATATTTTCTTAATAAATTAAGATACTTATCAATAACTTTCTTATTACCGAATCCTACTATTTGTTTGTTATGCTATGTCAAGTAGGAAATTATCATTTCATTTAAATGATCATAAACATGCTTCTTTTGTGTTTATTATGGTTCATTATGATTTATGGGGAGTCTGCCTCTGTTACTTTTTCGGCTAATTATCGTTATTATGTTGTCTTCGTTGATGATTTTTTTTCGTTTTTCTTAGATTTATTTTGTGCATGCGAAGTTCGAACATTATGATATATTCGTACAATTATACACCTTTGTATGTACTAAATTTTCAAGGAAACTCGAAGTCTTTCATTCTGATGGGGTACCGAGTTTGTTAACAAACGGATTATTGGATGAATGACTTTTTTTTTTTGTAAAGGTCAATCAAATAGAAAATAAAAGGTGTAGTATTACAGTACAGCGCATGGGGAAAGAAAACCCCACCGCAACACCGAGCTAACAGAATAACTCTCCAACACAGCCAAAAGAAACATATAGCAGTAAATATACAAAAAGTAAAATTACCAAGCTATATGCCACACTCGCTTCAGTGCCCGTGCCTGAAGAGAATCTGAGAGTCGTAAAGAGATGATCCTCTCCCGTATGATAGAAAGAGCATGAGTAGCCACTACTCCAGACGACACCGAGCGAGACTCTTGTATCCTCGTGTTCCTCTCCTGCCAAATAAAGTAAACCAAAGCAGCAAGAAGTCCACGATAAGCGCAAGAAATCCAGTGCTTCCCACGCCATCGACTAGCAGCACGTAAGACAGCACTATGCCAATCACCACGTGGCCAAAAGAACTTCACCTCCACCTGTAGTCTCCGCAAACAATCCTGTGAAAAAGGGCACTCAAAGAAAAGGTGGGAATGTGTTTCTGCACTCGCCCCTCCACATAGCACACACGCATCAACCCCCGACTTATCCAACGCTTATCCCGAGTCGGCAATCGACCTCTAATAGCAAGCCAAAGAATAAAGCAATGTCGCGGGATTCGCCCTGGTTCGGCCAAAAGGGCAGCCCACGGCACCCGAGGACCCTCGGGACAGAAGAGGGTATATGCCGAAGCTGAAGTGTAAGCCCCAGATCGATGCAGTGTCCACCGCACTGTATCTGTCCTCACAACTATCCTCGGCAACTCATGCATAACGTCAACGAACTCCTCCTCAAAATCGACCGGCCACCTCCACTCCTCAAAATGACTTCATGTTCACGGCTTCACGCACGACATACTTCATAGCATGATCATGCTCTCATGCCTCGCAATGGTCGAGCCGAACGAAAACATCGTCACATCACTGAAATCGACATCTCTATGTTATTTCATGCCTTTGCACCGGCTTCCTTTTAGTTTGATGCTTTTGTCACGACCGTTTTTGTTATCAATTGTACTATTCGACCCTCATGACAGACAAATTTCCATACGAGTTGTTATTTCCATTTTACCGAAATATGTTACTACCTGTCTCAATTTTCTAAGAACATTTTATTTGAAAATTACAAAGGAAGTGTCCATAATTGTTTGGGACAGGGAGTATTTTTAAGCCCTTCGAATGTTGTGTTTTTCTCTATCTTCAGGACTATGTACCACACAAATTATCACATCGTATTTTGAGCTACAACAATGCTTATAAGGGTTTTCGATATTACGATATTTCTTCCGCAAAAAATATTGTCACCTGTCATGCTCAATTCAATGTGCAAGTGCACCTCATCGCCTGCAACCTCCTTGGAACACCTATACGGCTATACATATTATAAGATCATAGTCCTTAATTTCTTAAATTTTAAAATCTTAATTCTTAGAACAATTAAATTACGTTAGAATTCTTAAAATAAGTATTGGTCCTTTTCGGATGATATTTTCAGTAAAGTTTTTTTGTTTAATTTCTCAAATTTCAGAATGGCCGGAGGACCACTTGTTCATAAATCATATATGGGCTAATATCACCATCTCAAGTTAAATAATTGAAATGGTCCATAATTGTGTTATCGGATGCCTTTCATTTTCATACATAGTAACTAACGGAGGACCATTTTGATGAGTGAGTGGACTGGAGGACCACTTCGGATAAATCACACGTGGGCTAATTATGTCACCATCTCAAGTTAAATAACGAAATGGTCCCCTAATTGGATTTAATTTAATTTCACCTAACGGAGGACCATTTTGATCAGACTGTGGTCCCATATCTTCCGGACCAAGTTGTTATTAATGAGAACATGGAGATTGTACATACGGTTTGCCTCAAAACTTCAAGGACAGTGACGGGTGAGGCCATACCAGAGCTGATAACTTCGGCAACACAATTTAATTCCAAGAGTCACTTTAATTCATGTATTCATTTTCGTTTAGTTCATTTCCGACTTCGCAAATTTATAGTTAAATGATAAAATTTCAAAATTCCAAATGATTCGTAGAATGTTTTCATATGTTTTAAGATCATGTTTTTAATTGCTTTCATTTAAGTTTTCTTGATTTCATGTCGTAGTTTAATTTTCGTTTATATTGTTATATGCTTTTGTGTTACATATGGATGAATACTTTATTTTTGTTGTTGCTGATGAACTAAGTCAGTAACTCGGAAGATGATATATATGATAAACATAGCGGTTGATTGGTAATTACTGGATGATTGATTCAATTAGTATAATCTTACAATATTAATACTGGTAATTACTGGATGATTGATTCAATTAGTATAATCTTACAATATTAATACGATCGAGAGCTAATTTCTAAGTGAATTAAACGTAATTTTACGAGTACTTGAATAACTTGATCGAAAACTTGACTTACGTGTGTTAAATGTGTTAGAATATATTAGTTATTATATTTATAGGATTATTAGGGTTTACCTTTTCTTTATAGGATTAAGGTTTACCTTTTGTTTTGGCTATATAAAGCCCCTCTCTTGTATATTTTAGATAACGCTTATTTTGTTCTAATACCACAAGTTCTCTACGTTTATCTTTTCCTTTCCTTTAACCCTTGTTGGATTATATAAATCCTAACATGGTATCAGAGCCAGGTTAATCCTTGCACGGAGGGCAGCGCGCCCCCTTTCGGGGTTCGGGGGATGTTGGTTAATTTTCGTTTTGGTTCGTTTTGGATGTTGGTTAATTTTGGTTCTGTCAATTGGTGTAAAACCCTTGGCCAAGTATTATTGATAATCATCCCTATATATATTACAAGTGCATACTATCTATTCTATAAATAAGAAATACGATCAGCTAATTACAAGGGATACTAATAAACAACTAAGGAAATAATATATACGTATATATTTTACTAACTAACACGCCCCCGCAGTTCGAGCGGTAGAGGATTGAACGCTTAAACTGGTTCGAAATCGAGTGAATAGATGACGAGGAAGCCCTTTGGTAAATATATCGGCATATTGATACTCAGATGGTACATGAAGGACACGGACTTCACCAAGTCGGACTTTATCGCGAACAAAATGTATATCAAGTTCGACATGTTTAGTGCGCTGATGTTGAACAGGATTTCCCGAAAGGTAGACAGCTCAAATGTTGTCACAAAAAACAACAGTGGAACGCTGCAATGGCACATGTAGCTCGAGAAGTAAATTGCGTAACCAACTAGTTTCGGCTACGGCATTAGCGACCCCGCGATATTCAGCTTCGGCACTAGAACGAGAGATGGTAGCTTGTCGTTTTGACGACCAGGAGACAAGGTTATCACCTAAGAAGACACAATACCCAGAGGTGGAGCGACGTGAATCTGGACAACCAGCCCAATCGGCGTCGGAGTAAGCCGTGAGATGTAGAGAGCGAGATGGGCGAATATTAAGGCCGTGATGTAGTGTTCCCTGTATATAGCGAATGATTCGCTTCAAAAGTTGGAGATGTGGTGCTCGTGGATCATGCATAAATAAGCATACTTGTTGAACGGCATACGCAATGTTGGGCCTTGTTATAGTAAGGTATTGTAAAGCTCCCGCGAGGCTACGATAGAGAGACGGATCATCGACGGGAGGACCAGAAGTGGCACTTAATTTGGAGCCTGGGTCAACTGGCGTGGCACATGGTTTACAAGAGCCCATTTTAGCGCGATTGACGATGTCTTGTGCGTATTGGTGTTGAGACAAAAACAGTCCATTAGACGATCGACTAACTTTGATGCCCAAAAAATGATGTAGGTTACCGAGGTCACTCATAGAAAATTCCGTAGAGAGTCGAGCAATGATGGACCGAAGAAGAGCATCACTTGAGGCGGTGAGAACAATATCGTCGACATATAATAACAAATAAGCAGTGGCAATAGGTGTCTTGTAGATGAATAGAGAAGAGTCACACACACTGCTAGTGAAACCTTGTGCGAGAATAAATGTAGCAAACCGTTGATACCAAGCACGTGGCGCTTGCTTAAGACCATATAGAGATTTTCGAAGCTTGCATACATGATTAGGAGCGGAGGAGTCGACGAAGCCCGGTGGTTGATGCATATATACGGTCTCTTCCAAGTCACCGTGTAAAAAGGCGTTTTTAACGTCTAATTGATGGAGAGGCCAAGACTTGGAGACAGCAAGAGTAAGAACCGTACGAATTGTCGTTGGCTTAACAACCGGGCTAAAAGTCTCGTCACAATCAATACCAACTTGTTGTGTTTTACCATTGACAACGAGTCGAGCCTTGTATCGTTGAAGTGAGCCATCTGCATGAAATTTGTGTCGAAACAACCATATACAACGAATAATAGATGCATCATGAGGTCGTGGTACCAAATCCCAAGTATGATTATCCCGTAATGCGGTAAATTCGTCATGCATAGCTTTATTCCAATTTCGGTCTCGAAGGGCAAGATGTGGTGATTTAGGTAGAGGGGATATGGTAGTAGTAGCAACCATTGCTTTGGGTTTAAAAATTCCATTTCGGGATCGGGTAGTCATATGATGCAAAGTAGAGGGTGGGGCTGGGGGTGAGTTTGAGTTATTGACGGCATCATTGGATATTATTGGGGAGGAGGTTGGTGAGTTGTATATGGGTAACATGGGGACTGCATGTGTAGGTGATACTGGTGGTGTGGTGTGGGGTGATGATGCAGATGCAGGAGGAGTGTCTGGTGTGTAGGTGGGTTTGGGGTTTTGTTGTGTGTGAGTGATAGAGTCGAGGATGAGAGGATGGAGTGTGTCAGATGTGGGTTTAAGGAAATCATATGTGGGGGGAATTTTATTTTGTTGTTCTGTGAAAGGAAAACAAGTCTCATCGAAAATTACATGGCGAGACACTATAATTTTACCGGTATTTAGGTCGAGACACCGATAACCTCGTTGATTAGGAGGATATCCTAAGAAAACACATTTGACGGAACGGGGGGCAAGTTTGTGAGGTTGGGTGGCGGATATATTTGGATAACAAGCACAACCAAAGACACGTAAGTGATTGTAAGATGGGTATTTGAGGTAGAGAGCGGAAGTCGGGGTGAGAAAGTGAAGGGTGGATGTAGGTAGAATATTATGTAGATGGGTTGCAGCATGAAGGGCGTCAACCCAGTAGATAGAAGGAATTGACCCATGTTGAAGGAGGACACGGGTGATATCATTAAGCCGACATATCATACGTTCGGATTTTCCATTTTGTGGTGACGTGTGAGGGCAAGAGAAACGAAACACAAGACCATGTTGTTGGGCAAAAGTTTTGAAGGAATTATTGTCAAACTCACGACCCATGTCACATTGAAATGATTTAATAGGACGGTTGAATTGGGTTTTAATGAGAGTATTAAAATGACGGAATTTTTCGAAGACTTGAGATTTAAATTGTAAGGGATATACCCAGACAAATTGAGTGAAATTATCAAGTAAGACCATGTAGTATTTGTGACCATTTTTGCTTTTTATTGGTGATGTCCACAAGTCACAGTGGATAATATCAAATGGAGCAATTGTCTGAGATAAAGAGTCATGAAAAGACAATCTTTTATTTTTACTAATATGACAAGAAGCACAAGATGGAAAATTAGAGTTGGAACTACAAGATATATATTTTTGCGACTTTAATAGAGATAAAATTGATGAGCTTGGATGACCGAGACGAGAGTGCCAAACGTCTTGGTCTTGAACAAGAAGGGCGTGAGACGAAAGCGAGGAGGAGCTGAGTGAACTAGATTCGGGAGATGGTGACACGGGATAGAGCTCGCCATTACTGTCACTCCGTAAAATCATTGTCCCAGTCGGAATATCCTTCACAGAGAAACCAAATGGGTCAAACTCAACACTAACATTGTTGTCTTTTGTAAATTGACGGACCGAAATGAGATTCTTAATTATTTGAGGGGTGTGAAGTACATGGCGAAGATGTAAGGATCGGTGATTTGTGGGGATTAAGGATGTGCCCGAACCCGAAACAGGAATGCTATTGCCGTTGCCGACATAAATAGAACGAATATTACTCGTATTAAACGGGGAAGTAATCATACCTGGATTGGAAGTGAGATGAGAGGAGGCACCCGTATCCATGTACCATGGTTCGACAACAGGAGTCTGAACCGAGAGGGCTTGGAAGGATTGACTCAAATCAGTTGGTTGAGGCGCTTCGTTATCCATGACATACGCTTGTCCTTGAGCACGGGGCTGCTGACCACGATAGGAAGGACGTTGAGGCAAAGCATGCGAGGGCCATGGTTGAACCCATCCTGGGTAAGTGGGATAAGGACAAGGAGGTGGTGTCCATGGGGAGGACCAGGCTGGTGGAGGGCCTCTTTGAGGTGATGGTTGACCTGGAGGTTGAGTACTAGGCGGTTGGTTGTAATTGGCATGACGATGAGAATTGTTATTGCGGTGTTGGTTGTTGTTGCGACGGGGATTACGATTGTTTGACTGGCGAGGAGGACCAGAAGAAGGGGCTTTGGTAGTGTCAGGCCACGCATCATTAACTGGTGCGGCTGGAGCCGCTAAAGCAGTGGCAGAGTCTTCAGTAGAAGATTGTCGATGAAGTTCAAGCTCGAGCATGCTACGAGCGGTTTCAAAATTAGGAGAGGTCTGATTGATGTAGGAAGCGACGGTGTCGTATTCTTTGGGCAGACCACGGACCAATTGAATAACAAGACGACGGTCGGTGACGGCAGCGTCAACATCTTTCAGCATTCCGGCAATTTCGCGGAGGCGTTGACAGTAGGCCTCAAGCGAAGGCATATTAGCGAGACGGAGGGAATTGAATTCCTGCTCGAGAGAAGCAGCACGAGCTCCCTTGTTATTGTTGAAAATGTTTTCAACACGGACCCATGCATCACGGGCAGTGGACTCATCTTCAAGGACACGAGGGAGAAGGTCATCGCTAAGTGTTCCATAGATCCATTGTAACACATGACCATCGATTTTATACCACGAGTCATAGGACGCATCGGTTTTGGCAGGGGCAGGGGTGCCATCGATGTGAGACGAAACATCGTGACCACGAGCATGTAGTTTAAAAAGGCGAACCCACGATGCATATGTTACTTTCGTTCCATCAAGGACACGAACCTTGTGTTGAATGTTGGAGACGGTAAACACGGGATGCAGGCCAGATCTGGAGGAAGATTCAGCATCGTTGGTCATGACTATATGTGCGTGAGGCTTAGACAAGAAAAAGCCGTGTGTATTTCGAAAAATAGCACAAGGGTGGCGGCACAGATCATGTAGATCGATGCTCTGATACCATGTCAATTGGTGTAAAACCCTTGGCCAAGTATTATTGATAATCATCCCTATATATATTACAAGTGCATACTATCTATTCTATAAATAAGAAATACGATCAGCTAATTACAAGGGATACTAATAAACAACTAATGAAATAATATATACGTATATATTTTACTAACTAACAAGTTCGTTTTGGTTAATTGGTTAATTTTGGTTCGTTTTGGTTAATTGGTTCGTTTTGGTTGTTGGTTAATTTTGGTTCGTTTTGGTTAATTGGTTAATTTTGGTTCGTTTTGGTTAATTGGTTCGTTTTGGTTGTTGGTTAATTTTGGTTCGTTTTGGTTAATTGGTTAATTTTGGTTCGTTTTGGATAATTGGTTCGTTTTGGTTGTTGGTTAATTTTGGTTCGCTTTGGTCAATTGGCGTTTTCGGTTTCGCTTGTTTTCCAATGGCTCCTAGTGAGGACTCGTTGCAGTCAATTGGTGTTCGTTTGGATGTGGCTTCAGAGTCTTTTGTTTCCATCAACCGAGGCAGAGTATCGTGCTATGGCTCCCACTACGGCTGAGATTATATGGTTGCGCTCATAGATTTTTCGTTGACAAACTCTCGATGCTTCTTGCTATACCATCGTGAGTTTGAGAGGGGGTGTTAGAATATATTAGTTATTATATTTATAGGATTATTAGGGTTTACCTTTTATTTATAGGATTAGGGTTTACCTTTTGTTTTGGCTATATAAAGCCCCTCTCTTGTATATTTTAGATAACGCTTATAAACGCTTATTTTGTTCTAATACCACAAGTTCTCTACGTTTATCTTTTCCTTTCCTTTAACCCTTGTTGAATTATATAAATCCTAACAAAATGAAATTGATTGAAAAAGAGAATTGTGAAACTAACCTTGAGTTTTAATTACCGTCGTCCCTTTGTTATTTGTTATCACATTTCAATTCAAGTCTTTTGAGTTATTGTTTTTATGCTTTTATTTACTTTCTTTCTTTATCGATTTTGAACTAATGATTTAGAATAATGAAAAATGCATTTAACACTGAATTACTTTTTTTTTTCTATAGGTCAATTGCAGAATTTTAAATACTTACAGAAATATGTATCCAGTTCGAACCTTGAACCTTACGGTCCTCGATTCAAGTGATAAAAAACTGAACTAACAACCATTGACTAGACAATCACTTAAGCGATATCGTTCTGTTTTTGAATTGATAACCGATTCAACTACAAGTACAACTGACCTCAGATTTTGACAAACGACGAACACCAAAACATCCAATTACTAGTCCGTCGAGCTTAGAAAGTTAAAATTGTATTTTGAGTTGATATTTTTTTAATTAGTCAAAAAATTTATGTCAATACTTAAAATAAACTCTAATGTTATGAAATAAATCGGGTTGTTAAGCTAGCCACTCGGTTTGTCGGGCTCTTGGTTATAGTTGAAATTTTTTAACCTTAACACTACATTTTTTTTGGGCAAGCTCGGACCAACCCACAATTTCGAGTTGGATCGACATCTCTACTTGTATGTATACCTTTTAGATGAGCGAACTCCTCTATCAAAAGTCGAAAATCAGCCTCCTCTAATTCCTTCAACGTGCCTTCGTTTGAGGACAAAAGGTTGTCCCGCCTTGACTTCTCCTCTGGTCACTACCAAGCCCTTTGGTGGTTCAATATACTTAGTATAAGTTTTGTATAACAAATTGAATTATGAATTCCCAAATGAGTTGGTGATTCTTGTTCTCTCTCAAAACATTCTTAGAGGAATAATCAACTATATGAGTTCGGGTCGCCTGACTTGACTTAATACATGCAACATTTATTTTCCCTGATTACACACACGTACCGATGAAGAAGATTTATTCATTTTATTGATACACACATTATATATAGTGCTTGATTATTCAGCAGCAGGCTCGTCCACCACATGATCGTCAGCTGTGTGCTCGGGATCATTAGCTAAGGCGGCGGCATCTCGAGTGTTGACACCTGACAAGGCCAATATTGCAGTGAAATTTGGCCCCGTGTAGGCCCCACCCATGGCCACGGAGGAGAAGCATCCGAGTTGGTTAGAAACTACACGATTAAGAGGATTGCTTCTCATAAGTCTGTCTATGGCACTCCAATCGATCGTGTTGGAGTTCTCACGGACTTCCGTGTACACCTGATCGAGATATGATTAATTAACAAATAATAAAAAAATAAAAATAAAAACACAAATAATTAATTAATTAATTAATACTGACGCAGTGCAGAGTCTCGTCGCCATCCATACTCCAGGCGAGAACCCATTCGCGTGAGCTCCCAGCGAGGTTGGCTCCTCTATACACAACAGCTCCCTTTGAGTAGTTCCTTGTGGACGATTCTCTGGCGTGAAGAAACGCGCCCCACTGCCCGTTTCGAATGGTTTGAGGGTAGTGGGACCCCCAAACCTGACCGTACCAATTCTGGCTGCGGACGAATGTCAGGTTACTGCCCGTCGCGTTGTAAATGGCGCACAGTGTCGCCGGATTACGGCGCTGAGACAAATAGAGGTCCGACGCAAACTTGCGTGCTTGTTGGGCTTTATCCCCATCGTTCATGTACATCAATGCCACCTCAGCTCTGTGTCTTGCCGTGATATCCGCCACGTTCATGCCTATAAAAACTTGCTGCACCGTTAAATCTGTCACTGGATTTCCGTACACGCCGGAGGCCATGGTAATCGATGCTTTTTTTTTTTTTTTTTTTTTTCTTTCTTTTTTTTGAGATGGGATGATCGAAGTGGGTGTAATTTGCTTGGGAATTTATGGGATTTATTTATAGGTCCCCCACAATTTCTTTCTGATTTTTTTTTATTTTTAAATTCATATTCCCGTAATATCCACGGTTTCATATTGGGCACCACCACATAATTATAAATGAATCACACTCACCTTTTTATTTAATTTCACGTCCCTAAAGATAATAATGCAAGAGTTTAATTTCAGTATATATACATATTCCATGTTTAAAGGTGCTTTGGAAAATTGGACGAAAAGATAATATTTGATGATTTTGAAAGACACATGACCAAAATTGGATTCGACGCACCGCGTAACTTAAGTTAGATATTTGTCACGTCACCAATAGTTAATGGTGCTTTGCAAAATTGGACGGAAATGATGACATTTGATGATTTTGAAAGATACAAAACCAAAATTGGATTCGACCGTAAATTGATATTATCTCAATAAAAATATTATTAATAAATATTTTTATAATATATTAATATAAAAATTCTTAAGGCGGTACATGAATACGAAGTTTATTCCTATTTATAACTAGTCACAAGTTGAAACTTCATTTTTTATTACCTTAAAAGGAGTTTATTTTCACATTTAGTCTTGTCAACCACGTCCCTCAACTCAACACATTCTTTGTAGAATTTTTGTTCACGCTCGGAGGGTTCATTGATAGTTTCTTTCAAGAGTTGTTTAGAGACTATGAGTTCAATATTCTCAGCAGAGCTTGTTTCAAGAGATCTATGAAGTTCAGAGTAGCTCTCTTTCAAGGCAAGCAGTTCGGCACGTACACTCAACTTCATTTTGAGATACATTCAAAATCACCTCATCCTCTTCAGCTTCAGTCACGGATTCATCATCCGAAAATATATCATCATCACATGGTCCTTTCAATATTTTGTGATACACTTGAAGTGCTTTTTTTTTCAGTATTTGCTGTTTCAAGCTCCTTTTAGAGTATAGTGATGCTTTCTTTCAAGTCCAACATTTTCGTAGACTCAACTTCAGCTTGAGGTGTTTTAGGAGCATTCTCTGTTGATTCTGATTCACACTCAGAATCGGTGTTTGAAGTAGATTCATCATTATAAAGATTTTGAAGCTTTGGAAAATCTTCCTTTAGATTCACAATTTCTTTTGTGTCGACTTTTGCATGAGACATTATAGGTAGAACTGCACATCCGGGCCGAACCGGCCGGTTCCGGGCTATCCGGTTCAGGTTCATAAGGTTCAGGTTCGAAGTTTCGATGAACCGAACCCGAACCGGTGAAAACAGGTTCAAGGTTCAGGTTCAACCCGGTTCAGGTTCAGGTTCTGAACCGACCGGTTCAGGTCCGAACCTTGAAACCGGTTTTTTTTTTAGTTTTTAAAAATGTTTTTGAGAATTAACTTTTTTAAAAAGGTTTTTAAAAAAATTAAAGGTTTTATGTATGTAACTTATTTTTAAAAATAATGTGAAAAAATGAAAGTTAAATAAAAATTGGACTTTAGTTTAATTTTAATATCGAAAAATAATTTTTTTTTAGTTTTGGATAACAAAATAAAGTGTCTACGTATCTTTGTTAAGGAATCAAAGTCCACGTAATTCTTCAAATAAAATTTAAATAAAAGTTGGACTTGAGTTTAATTTTAATATCAAAAAATAAAATAAAATTTTTATTTTTCGATTTCAAATTAAAGTGTCTACGTATTCTCATTGAGAAATCAAAGTCCACGTAGTTCTTACTTACCTAACTTACCTAGTCGGCTAATTTTTCAAATTTGATTGAATCTAAACCATAAGATCAAATAACGGTTAGTTTTTTCAAATAATTTTTCAAATTTGGTTGAATCTAAACCATAAGATCAAATAACGGTTAGTTTTTTCAAATTTCAAATTCAAATATTTGGTAAATTCAAATTTAAAAATTAAAATTTTTAAGAATATTGTAAATAAGTTTATTTTTAATTAGTATCTATAAATTTGGTTGAATCTAAACCATAAGATCAAATAACGGTTAGTTTTTTCAAATTTCAAATTCAAATATTTGGTAAATTCAAATTTAAAAATTAAAAATTTTAAGAATATTGTAAATAAGTTTATTTTTAATTAGTATATCTATAAATACATAAAAAAAAAAAATTATCCGGGCCGAACCGGCCGGTTCAGGTTCGGAACCGGACCGGATCAGCCTTGAACCTAACCCGGACCGGTTAAAACTGGTTCAAGGTTCAGGTTCAAGTTCCGAACCGGCCGGTTCAGATTTATCCGGTTCCGGTTCAGGTTTCGAACCGGCCGGTTCAGGGTCGAACCGGACCGGATGTGCAGCTCTAATTATAGGAGTAGCCTCTGTCGATTCCGATTCATACTCAGATTCACGATCTGAGGAAAGTCTGCCAGAGTGTGTTTCACTATTTTTGTCATCTTCATGCTCTCCCATCAGAAGTTTACGAACTTGGGTAGTGAGAGCGCAACTCTTAGATTGGTTGACATGTTTGTGTCCTCCACAAGTTCTCTGGAGAGTTTCCCAAGCTTCTTTGGCAGAGGTGAAAAAGAGGTCGACTCGCAGTCCACGTGCTGAAAACAGAAAAGTCAGTCACTGTAACGAATTTAAGTTCTGCTGTCCAGAGAACAACAGATTGAGTACAACTGTCACAGAACAGCAGATTCAGTTATGCAGCGGAAATAGTAAAAGGTACAACAACTGGGAAACGTAGAGAAGAAAGATATAATCTTCGTAAGTTGTATTAATCAATACAACCTACCAAGCTGCTTCAAAAGCAATAAACATTCACTATAATCGTGAATACAAAATAATCCGAGAAAAATAAATAAAGACTAAACAATCACGAGATTGAATAGTTAATACACGGATAAATAAATAAAAAATAAAACGTGTGCTGAAAATATTTTTCTCTCAAAAATATGGCGCTCCAGCTTCTTTCTTTCTTCAATCACGCGAGTCTTCTATTTATAAGGTACTAGACTTCTCCTCCAAATAACAAGTCTTCTATGGTAAAAAGACTCCTTCCATAACTAGAAGATCTTGTACCTTATCTTGTAGATCTTGAATATATTTTCCTCTTTATCTTGGATTCTCCTCCCAATAATAAATATTCCCAAAATAAATATTCCACCAAAGAAAGTCAAAATTAGTCAAAGTCAAATTAATTAAATAAATTAATTCGACTCTAACAAACTCCCCCTTTTTGTCTTTCTGAAGGTGTCGTCAACTCTTCGATCTCAATTCTCCTCTTGAAGTACTGTCGAGACGACTCCCCCTACAGATATGAACTCTCTTGGCAAATGCTCCCCCTACGAAAATAAACTTCATGTGAAGTCGTAAAACTCCCCCTGCAAAGCTGGCGTTGTACTAAGTACTGGGAACTCTTGCAGCAGGTCTTGAACTGGGAACTGGGAACTGAGTAATGGAACGAGGAACTCTTGAACGAACTGCGGTCTCTGTACTTAACGAGAAATATACACAGAGTGTACTAAACAAGAACAGTGCTCTCATCAGGTGAGTCAGAACAGGAACTGGTGGCAGACCAGTCGCACAACACATGAAAAACAGGAACTGGGAAACCAGTCACAAAACTCATGAAAACAAACTCCCCCTTGATGTGAGACTGGTCGAACACGTACAAGAACAACACTTCACGAAAACATGGGTTAGGAGATAATGAAGAGAAATCGAATAATCAAATATCAAATATACCAAGCAGAAATAAAATTGAAGACAACTAACGTGGCAGTCAAGAAGATCAAGAGTTTTATGCACTTAGAGAGAACTCAGTTATCAGTGCACACACAACTCACCACATTCCATGTCGAGTCAACAATGGCCGAAAACCAAATGATACTAGTTCAGCAACTAAACAATAGTTATGCCGAGTTCAGTATATTGAATGGTGAATAGTCCAATAAGCGAGAAAATCAACTCCGATGCTTATCAATACATAAATTTAATTCTACACTCGGTTTTTCAGAGACATTTTTTTTTTGATGATTTTTTTTTTGATTTTTTTTTTTTTGATTTTTTTTTTGTCTCTGGTACCGAACAGTGTAGAAATATGATATGCAAGCAAGTTATACATCAAGAGTGAAATAATAACACTTTCATCTCTTTGCGAAATTTTTAAGACCTCGAATTCTCAACTGAACTGAACATAAAAATTGATTAGTCACTAGACCAGTATACATACCAGTCAATACTCATGTTGACTCAACCTCCTCGATCACTTCATGCGGTGCAAAGATAAAGAGATTTCCTTAGTGTCGAAAACCTCTCAAAACTTAAAGGCTTTGTTAGAATATCAGCAAGTTGTTTTTCTGTATTGACATATTCTAATTTGATTACCTTTTTCGCAACACTATCTCTGATGAAGTGACGTCAGTTGTTGACTTCTGAAGTACTATAGTGGTTTGTTCGGTTGACAACGTTCAAATGTTCTGTCCTGGAACTTGATTTGATCTTCGTGGATTCATTGTCCGTTCTAGTCTTCTGTCTGCACAGCATTCTGTCAGTGTCAGTACCACCTTCATGTCTTGTGAGATTTTCAGTAGTACACATTAGCGTTATCCTCTTGGTTGATTCTACAGTGTGTGGTACTCGAACTTGTTTTCCCTTCAGGACATCTCCACGCACTAAATTTGTAGTTTAGTGACCATCAGTAGCATCGAATTCTTGAGACGATGATTTTGGTTCCTCATCAGTTGAGTCTTCATATGAAGCGTCGTGTACTACATTAGGTGAGTCTTCAGCTGGTTCTGGAATATATTCTGGAACAAGTCTCGCAACAGGTTTTGGAACTTGTTTTGCAACAGGTACACTGGAACAGTTTCTACAACTGTAGTATCAACTATCTGCAAAATAGTAGACATTGTGTTTCCAGCATAATAACAATTATTCAGTGACCTAACACCTTTCATAAGACACTTAGAACCTTCATCAAACACTTCACAAGACTCTTTGTTGAACTTCACATTTAAACCATTTTGGCAAAGTTGACCGACACTTATAATATTTGATTTTAGTCCTTTCACATGAAATACATTGGTCAAATTAGGTAAACCATGAACATTCAAAACTCCTTTACCAACAATCTTACCCTTACCACCACTACCAAAAGTCACATAACCTCCGTTGTAAGGAGTGTAGTCCACTAAACAGTTTTGGTTACCTGTCATGTGACTGGAACAACCACTGTCAAAGTACCATGCACCTGCAAACTTTGATTTAGAAATTGTTAGTGCATTATTACACAAAATGGACTTTGGTACCCAAACAACTTCTGATCTCTGAATAGGGTTTGAGGCTTTGTTGGCATGTCCTTTACTCATTTTAGTCTTGGTACCTAGACCAAAATTGTTCAAAATTCCTTTTCTACTGTCTCTCATTCTTATCCTGCAAAAAGGTTTAATATGTCCTGGTACAAAACAGTAATGACAAATATACTTCCTTTTCTTTATGGTTTAATGTTTAGTACCAACTTGTTGTTTTTTAGTAACAACTTGATGTTCAGTAGCAGAAGTACTGAAACTAGTTATGTCAGTCGAAGTACTAGTATCAGCTTTTACAAAAGAATTTTCATTTGCTGAGACAACAGTAACAACTTGATGTTCACTAACAAGTTCAGAAGTATTGGGACTAGATATGTCAGACGAAGTACTAGTACTAGCTTTTACAAAAGATTTTCCATTTGCAGAGACAACTTTTGAGAAAACAGCATTTGAAATATTCCGGTTTTGTACTTCATCATCATTATTTTGAAACCCTAAACCACATTTATCAACATGTCCCATAACTAACAATTCATCAAGAGTGATTTTACCTTTGTTCATCTTCTTGAATGTGGCATTTGCTTCCTCCAACTTGTTTTTAGTCTTGTTCAGTTCTTGATCCTTCTTAGCCAACTCAAAATCCCTTTTTGTCAGCATGCTTTCAAGTCTTGATAGAGTTTCTTTTTGTGATGTGTTCTCAGACCGAAGCAATAAAAAATTTTTACATTGCTTTTTATACCTTTCTCGAAGACCATCATGCAATTCTTTAAGTTCAAAAAGAATATGAACCATCTTCTCTTGAGAAATTTCTTTTTCATCACCTGATTCATCACAAGCAGCATTTAAGCAAAATAATTTTGAGTAATCATCATCATACCTGACACAAGTTTCTGATATTGTTGAGTCATCAGACCATTCATCATCGGACAGTGTTCTCTCACCAACATGCGCAATCAATGCACTTTCTTCAGTCGTAGAACTGAACAGTTCTTCATCAGATGATGCTTCACCATCACTAAACGTTATGAAACTCACGGGTTTACCATGCTTGCGCAATGTGTTGGGACACTCGTTGGCAATGTGACCAGAGCCTTTACATGCTCTACACTTGATGGTTGGGTGACTGTTCTGACCTGAGATGCTGAGTGAACGTCTAGGTCCTTTAGGAGTCGTCTGCTGAGCGTATGAACTTCGTTGTAGGCTTCCTTCTCGCATTTGTCTCTTTTGATTTCGCCGGTCCTGTAACTGTTTTTTAAACAAATAAGTCATCTGTCTAGTCAACAAATCAAGTTTGTCATCAGTTTTTGAGTTCATTAGCTCCAGCAACTCTGCATCATCATCATCTTCATATTCCTCTTCAGTCTCCTGACTTGATGACTTGGAACCTCCTGAATGTGTTGAGACACCCGTGGACTCAACATGCTGTCTTAGTACTTTAACGTTTAAGGGAAGTCCTGAAACTGTTGAGTCTCTATCTCGTTCTAGTACTGTCATTTCATATGACTTGATCTTGCTCACCAACTCAGAAAACTCGATGTCACCTGCAACTTTAGTACTTTCGATAGTTTTTACCTGGTCAAGGAACTTTGATGACAATGTCCGAAGAGCTTTGGACACAAGATTTTTGTTCAAAATTGGTTCTCCGAGTTCAACACATTCATTGGCAATATCGTACATCGCCTTGAAGTAACTTGTTGCAGTTTCGTCTTCTCCCATTCTGATGTTCTCGAACTTAGTTGTGAGAACTCTCAGTCGAGACTCTCTTACAGATTTGTTTCCTTCACAGTGTTTCTGCAACGTGTCCCAAGCCTCCTTTGCTGATTTTGAGTTCTTTATCAGCCTAAACATGTGTGTGTCAACGGAAGCATAAATTTCTGTCAACGCCTTTTCGTTTGCTAAGGTCGCATCTCTTTCTTCTTTCGTCCAAAGTTTAGAGGGCTTGCGAACTTGGTCTCCACGGTAATCATGCATCGGATGTTCCCATCCGTTTTCAACTGCATCCCAAGCACGTGAGTTAATAGATATAATTTTTAAACGAGTACGTACCTTCCATTGGGAATAGTTTGATCCATCAAGCACAATAGTACGAATCAAGTAGCTTGAATCCATGTTGAGTCGACTGCACGGATCTCACTTCGTATGTTAAGTGACTGCTCTGATACCAATTGAAAAAGAGGTCGACTCGCAGTCCACGTGCTGAAAACAGAAAAGTCAGTCACTGTAACGAATTTAAGTTCTGCTGTCCAGAGAACAACAGATTGAGTACTGCTGTCACAGAACAGCAGATTCAGTTATGCAGCGGAAATAGTAAAAGGTACAGCAACTGGGAAACGTAGAGAAGAAAGATATAATCTTCGTAAGTTGTATTAATCAATACAACCTACCAAGCTGCTTCAAAAGCAATAAACTTTCACTATAATCGTGAATACAAAATAATCCGAGAAAAATAAATAAAGACTAAACAATCACGAGATTGAATAGTTAATACACGAATAAATAAATAAAAAATAAAACGTGTGCTGAAAATATTTTTCTCTCAAAAATATGGCGCTCCAGCTTCTTTCTTTCTTCAATCACGCGAGTCTTCTATTTATAAGGTACTAGACTTCTCCTCCAAGTAACAAGTCTTCTATGGTAAAAAGACTCCTTCCATAACTAGAAGATCTTGTGCCTTATCTTGTAGATCTTGAATATATTTTCCTCTTTAACTTGGATTCTCCTCCCAATAATAAATATTCCCAAAATAAATATTCCACCAAAGAAAGTAAAAATTAGTCAAAGTCAAATTAATTAAATAAATTAATTCGACTCCAACAAGAGGTACAATTTTTAACACCTTGAGACATGTTGAGCTCCAGCCATTCACAAATGAAACGTAAAGCTTTGTTGTTGGCAGTAGAAGCTTCACGCTCTTCATTTGACCAATGCCGTTCAAGTTTGAAAATTTTGTTGCCTTTAGCATCAATAGTAAATGGGCGTTCCCAGCCTTCTAACACTGATCTCCATGCACGAGAGTCATGTCCTTTAATTCTAACTGATACTTTGGCTTTCCAATTCGAATAGTTTTGATTAGTAAGCATGATCGGTTGATGTGCGAACATAGGAGACTCCATTGTAGCGGAAAATATGAAGTCAAGATTCGGATCACGTCATATACGTATGATGTCCCGCTCCGATACCAATTGAAATTACGTCTTCGACGTAAGATACCAACTTTTCGCGAAGTCGGTCTTAAAACAGTCTTCAGCAACTAAGGTTTGCATACACTACTCTACTGTCACTTGCTCCAGGCAGAGCGTGCTCCAGCAGTCACACGAATCGTGTTGAGTGTAAGCTCACGTTCAACGTAAGTAGAGTGAAGTAATGAAGACAAAGTTATGTAATATGTTTCATTTCATTGAACAATGAAACTAAACTATTACACGGGTAGAGAAATGTAGACGGAATGATCAAAGGTCGTATCCCAAGTGACGCAGCACTCCAACGAACCAGAGACCTAGTACTACTACACCTAGAGCTAAATCACATAACCCTACTAGTGGTGCACAACACAAAAAAACTACCAAAACTCTAAGGCTCAGCGCCAACAAACAATGATAGCGATACTCGAATATCAGATTTCGTTCTCTCAAAATCGTCAAGTGATGAAATGGAAATCCATGGGTATATATAGGCAGCCCGCACATGTGAGACGTTGACGTGGCACATCCTCATTCGTCACATGCTTGGCTGATGTCACTTCTCCATAGATGACATCACTGTTGTAGAATTTGGATTCTTGAATCTTGGAATCTTGAATCTTTGATTCTTGAATCTTCGAATCTTGAATCTTAAATTTCTTCAAATTCAATTTCATACTTCAATTAAACTCCATCGATCTCAATTCTTCATCTTCAATTACTTGTGAAAATCTCTTAAGTATTGAAGCTTCAGAATTTCATCGTCTTCATAGTCGTCGATATCATTGAGGTTGAAAGACAAAGTATCCGAATCCAATACATGAAGATAGTCGCCAGTCCCTGGGTTAGACAGTCGACAATCGCTGGGTTGGACAGTCGACAGTCGCTGGGTTCGACAGTCGACAGTCGCTGGGTTGGACAGTCGACAGTCGCTGGGTCTCCGGATTTGAGTCTCCGAAATTGAGTCTCCAGATTTGAGTCTCCGGATTTGAGCAGTTGGAGTCTCCGGATTTTAAGCAGGTGGAGTCTCCGGATTTGAGTCTCCGGATTTGAGCAGTTGGAGTCTCCGGATTTTGCCAGTTGGAGTCTCCGGTTTTTTTAGTCTCCGAATTTTGAGTCTCCGCTTTTCCAGCGAATCCAGTATCCGAAAAGGTAGTCTCCGGAATTTTGACAAGTCTTCGTTTTTGTGGCAGTCTCCGTTTTTTGTGGCAGTCTCCGGAATTTTGCCAAGTCTCCGTTTTTGTGGCAGTCGTCGTTTTTGTGGCAGTCTTCGGAATTTTGACAAGTCTCCATTTTTGTGGCAGTCGCCGTTTTTGTGGCAGTCTCCGGAATTTTGCCAAGTATCCGTTTTTGTGGCAGTCGCTGTTTTTGTGGCAGTCTCCGGAATTTTGAAAAGTCTCCGTTTTTGTGGCAGTCGCCGATTTCAAGAAGTGGAGACTCCAGTTGCTGGTTCCAAAAGTGGCGACTCCAGTCGCTGGTTCCAAAAGCGGCGACTCCAGTTGCCAGATCCATTGTGAAGATCTTGAAGTGTAGATTCCAAGGAATTTTGAATCAAGTCAATCGGAGCTCGCGCGAAGAAGATATGACCAAAATCGACCGACTGCTCATGGTGAAGCCTTGTAGTCGCCGGATCCAAATGCGGCGACTCCAGTCGCCGGATCCATGTTGTAGCTCTTAAAGTGTGTATTCCATAGAACTTCGAATCATCGCAATCGGAGCTCGTACGAAAAAGATATGACAATAGTCGACGGACAGCGCAAGGAACACATAAAGTTGATGCCAAAAACTTGTATTTACAATCTCCTCCTTTTTTGTACAACTTTTGTGAAACACATCAATCATGAGTAGAATTGCAAAGCTTAGATGTTCTCGGCAAAACATACATCGACAAAAACGTGTTTAATACTTTGACTAAAATGCACCAAAACTCATTTGACCAAATAACTACGACACTGCTTACGTACTATAGTGTAGAGGTGACTATTCGGTACGGACGGGTACCCGCACCCGAATTTTTCGGGTATCCGTACCCTAATAATAAACAAAATCATCCCATAACCCGACCTTCTTTAGTAAATCAGGTACCCAATACCCGGGCCGGGTAAACGAGTACGGTAATCGGATACCCAAAATTACCCTAAAATTTTAATTTACAAAAAAATCAATAATAATATTCAAATTCAATAATTTATTTTCATCAACTAACAATAAAAAATTATCATAATACAAAAAAATCAATAATATTATTCAAATTCAATAATTTATTTTCAACAACTAACAATAAAAAATTATCAATTAAAGTTTAAAATTTCAATAAAAAACAAAAATTATAATTAAAAATAATAAAAATATGTCGTTTATTATATATATATAATGTTTTAGATTTTTAATTAATATATCAATATATTTATTATTTTAATTTAAATAATTAATCGGGTATTTCGGGTATACCCGAACGGGTAATCGGGTACGCTAATACTCAATATTTTTTAAAATGAATTCCATAACCCTACCCTTTATCCAAATTTACTAGGTACGAGTACCCAAAAACCCTAACGGGTGCGAGTATTTCGGTACAAACCCAAATACCCGAACCCGAATAGTCACCCCTACTATAGTGTATTAATATTAAAAACAACTTGAATTTAATTAATTTTCTTATACATTAATTATATATTAATTAAAATCATTATAAAATTCTTTTTAAACTTTTATATATTAAAAATTATTTCATATAACTTAAAACTTATTTTTAAAAACAGTACTTAATTAAAATATTTAGAATGCATTTCAAAACACTTAAAAATTAGTTTTAATCACCTTAAAATATTCAAATTATTTGAAAGTTATTTAAAAATACTTTCAAAATATTTTTAAAAAATAATTCAAATTCTTTCAAAATTGTTCTTTTTTTCATTTGAAAGTTATTTACAAATACTTTCAAAAATATTTTTAAAAAACAATTTAGATTCTTTCAAACTTGTTCTTTTTTTCATTTCAACACGTTTTCTTTCTCCCCTGCACTCTTCTTGTTATTACATTATGTTTGAAAGTATGATTTTTAATTTAGAGAGATGCATTATTAAGGTAACTTAATAACCTTTCTTTTAGCTAGGCACACCTAATTATATATTTTTTAAAAGAAAAAAAAATACAGTAGTGTTTAATACTTTGACCAAATGCACCAAAACTCATTTGACCAAATAACTACGACACACTACTTGCGTACACTCTATATGATACACAATACTGTATATAATAAAACAACTAGATTTAGTTACTGGTAATACATGAAAGTATATTTTAATTTAATTTAATTGAAAGAAATATGATTATCAATTTAATTAGTAATAATATTAAATTAAAAAAAATATTAACTAATTTTCTTAATTTATATTTAAAAATAATTAGTGCATGCATTGATCTCATTTTAACTCTAAATTATTTAAGTTTATATTTGTTTTAATTAAATTATAAAAACATATTTCAGATCACTTATAACTTATTTAAAATACTTTAAAATGTTTTAATTATATAAAAATTATTTTATAGCAATTTTTAATATTTAAAAAGAAATTTAAATCATTTAAGAAATATTTAAAGACAATTTAACAATATTTTTAATTAATTTTATAATTATTAAAATACATTTTAGATGTTTTATAATGTATTTTAAATTACTTTAAAATTATTTCTAATACATTTTAAATCTTATAAAGGTATTTAAAAATACTTTAAATTTATTGCAAATCATTCTAAATATTTTAAATTTATTTTGAGTTACTTTAAAATATTTCAAAAGTATTTTAAATATTTTTAAAATTATTTTAACACACTTTTAAAATGTTTTAAATATATTTGAATTATTTGAAAATTATTTAAGAACACTTTAAAAGTAATTTAAATTTATTTTTAATTATTTAAAAATTATAATATAGAACAATAAATTAAATTTCTCATTTTATGGAGTATTGAATTACAATCATGATATATATGCTCATGTTTGTACATAAACTCCAACTTTTTAAAACTCGACCGAGGCCAATGAACCTGATAATTGATAAATCGTACCTAGTTGGTAAGCCCTCAATGAAAAATCAAGGACGACGGCGGCCGCATAAAATTAACGGGACGGAAGGAGCAGTAAATTATTATAAGCAAAATCTTAATTTTTGTTTTTTCTAATGTTATGTCTAACTTTAAATTTACCTACTTCCTGTTATTATTATGTTTTCTCATTAATAGTGAATCAACATTACATGGCTATGGCCTATGAATATCTGGAAATTTGATTTTTAGAGAAATGCATTTATTACTTTATGACATTTTTTATAGCACGCGTAATTATATTTGTTATAAAAAGTAAAGCGTTTAAATATACGCGCCACAAGATACTTTGACTTAAATACACCAAAACTTATAATCAATAATATTGACCAACTCATACTGTATCACATATGAAATAAAAATAAAAACATTCACTCACTCCTTAATAATTGCAAATACATGCCAAAAACTTAATTTATATAATAAAATACATTATTTCTTAATATTCCGACCACGATCACGCACAACGTCAACAAATTAACATTTTAACATAATTTCTCAAATGTAAACTCGAGCCAAACTCCATCGGGCATGGTATATACAATTTTTGGTCGAGAACTACTGCTAAACTAACATTACCGGAACTAGCACGCCCTCTCGATAATGCTCCGGCTGCTCGACCGTGGGCGGCCGCACGGGCCCACGGCAAAGCGGACAATCCACGTGTGAATTCAGCCACGTGTCAATACATGGAGCATGGAAAGAGTGGTTACACTTGGGAAGCTGCCTTAATTCCTCACCTTCCTCGTACACCCACAAGCAAACCACGCACTCCCAATAATCTTCGTCTTGATATCTCTTGAACCGAAGGTTTTTGCTTTGTCATCAGCCCCACCGGAGAAACACGACGGGCAACATCTAACCACGAGTGCAAGGACCGTGGACCCCACCATCAAGGTGCCGTAGTATAGCATGGGATCGAGATCAACTCTTTTTGGAAGAGAGGAATTTTTTTTTTTGAGTAGTCTGTGTGTGATGGAGAAAAGTTTGACTAGGGGATTAGATCGACTAGGGGTCGATATATATATAATTGCAACGAAGAGGGGAGTTGTACTTGGTGTCGTTCTTCGTGTGTTGCTGATGTGGCATTTTATGTGTTTGGATTTTCATTGATCTCATCCATACCCAATAGTTGGAGTTTATGTGTTTTACAAGCATGAAATAAAGTGCGGAAATAATAATCATGCATAATTCATAAAATCCTAGCATATGGATCTAGTGCGCACGTAGTAAGTAATAACAATTAATTGAGTATAGGATATACCTTGTTGTTCTTCTATGATGTTGATGCCCGGACGTAGACGGATCATCCGCGAAAGTACCCGGCCTCAATTCGTTGCACGGACCCTCCTTGATCACGAACGGCGGTTCCCCAAACGTAGTATCGAGTCCCACTCGATTCTCTCGACTCCCTCGTATTTTGGTGCTTTTGGAGTGATGATATTTCACGTAATGTAGCAGCAAAATCGTGGGTCTAAGGTCCCATTTATATAGGAGGAGGGGGAGAGAGTTTAGGGTTGAAAAGGAGAAGAAATTCGGTCCCGCGACCTAAATTCCGCCGCTGTCGGCCGACACATAAAGGCTGTCGGCCGACGGCCTTTGAAAAGTCAAACCGACTTAAATTTATACATGGTGTCGGCCGACACCACCCATAGGCAATATGGGTGTCGGCCGACATGTAGTACAAAAAGTGTCGAAATGCCGATTTCTTGTTTTCTCTCCGTTTCTTCCGTCGTTCCACCTCGATTCTCAACCAAAGTTTAAATACTCCAAGTATACATGATCGATAGGGCCCGTGTGACTCATTTGGCTTGATCGTCAACTATTTAAGTTCAAGTTCTCAACTCGACACTTAACGTCGCACAATCGATCCATCTACACAGGACGCACAACATAGCTTGTTTCGGTACAACACACGTGGTATGAAGGACATCATTCCAACAATCTCCCACTTGGACTTTATATCCAGTGTGTATCTACGTTTCCCTTATCACTTGATGTCTAAGTTCGAACTAGAGGTAAGACCAGTGTCACCCTCGTTCCGTTCAAACCTTTCTCGAATATATGAGCGGATTGCGAACCGGATGATCACCATGATACAGATCCGGGCATGGCCATGCAGTTTTGCAATCCCAACTCTCCGAGTGGCCTTTAGGACATTTAGTCCTACCTCGTAGGAGGATAATCCCATCTTGTCAATCTAACTGCTCCCACTTGCTTCTTGAGGTATCCAACGACTATCTTTATAGTTCCGTTTTACCGAGAACGTTTGACAGCGTCAAAACACAACATTCCACAATGTAGCTACTCTAGACTACTCAGGTCTGAGGAGACGTTCGAAAGCTATAAGAATTGGTATTATGACACACTGCCTTATATACCATTCTTAGGCGAGTCACGTCTGACACCCAGCTCCCAGCTGTTGTCTATGCAATTGTACTCGACGTCCCACGTCTAGCCCATGAGGTGGCGCTATAGTACAACTTGCAATCTAATATTTATAATGATCCATTGTGTCTGTTCGTACAAGGTGATCTAGATTAGGGACTTAAGTTGATTTTAATTTTAGTTCAATCACCGAGCCTCATTATGTGACATTATCACATAACTCAGATAAAATTTAAAATCTACATTTGAACAGTTCATATAATCCAAACCAATAAAATATGACTTAGAGACTGAGAGACAGGCGATTGAGAGACTGGGAGACTCGTGTCCTTGGATCCGGCGACTGGGCGAACGGCGACTCATGGACTCACGTCCATGAATCCAGCGACTGGGCGAACGACGACTCATGTACTCGCGTCCTTGAATCCGGCGAACGGCGAACGACGACTATGTATTCATGTATTGGATTCGGAGTTTTTGTATTTCAACCTCAATGATATCGACGACCATGAAGAAGATGAAAATCCGAAGCTTCAACACTTAGAGTTTTTCACAAGGAATTGAAGATGAAGATTTGAGATCGATGGAGTCAAGATTAAATTGAAGTCTGATTTTGAAATTGAAGATTCAAGATTAAAAAATTCAAGAATCCAAGATTCAAGATCCCAAGAATCAAGAATCTAAGTTCCACAACAGTGATGTCATCCATGGAGAAGTGACATCAGCCAAGCATGTGACGAATGAGAATGTGCCACGTCATCACCTCACATGTGCGGGCTGCCTATATAAACCCATGGATTTTCGTGCCATCATTTGACGATTTTGAGAGAACGAAATCTAATTTTTAGAATCGTATCCTGATAGCTTCGAGCTGAGAGTTTGTGCAGTTGCGTTTGCGCTGTACAACAAGATTAGAGTTAGGAGATTTAACTATAGGTGTTATAGTGCTAGGTTACTAGTGTTTTGACCGTTTTTTGTCGGGGATTATTATATATTAAATACGCTTGGTAGGGTTTGGAGACGGTGCAAAAACACGTATATTTGTATGTGGAAAGAGAGCTGAAATGAAATCACACCGAGACTAGGCTTGAATGCCCGAGATGATATCTCTGTTTATTCTCTGGTATTTCCAGGTAATATTATATATGTGGGTGGGTATCAGATCACTCGTCCGGGATCCTCTTCCCCGAGCGTCCGTCAGTCTTACGACCTCTCCCCTCTCTCCATTCTCTCGTCCGGATCTAGTCTATTTATAGATGGATTACGCAGAATCCATCTGTCCATTATTGACACGTGTATTTACATGCATAGATAGAGACGTCTTTGGCTCGTGCACTTCTGCCTGATGCAGGTCGCATCTGTGTGGCGTCAGCGGCCCAAGGTACGTTCCCGGGACACGATGCCCGGGATTGAGTATGGCCTCTCTCCGTCTTCGGGCGCTCCTTCCGTCGCGTGTTTATTCATGTGGTGGTCTCCCGTGATTTGGGGCTCGGGGTTGGTTCGCCCATCGTCCTCGTCATCGCGTGCGCCGGGTTGTTAATATCCGTGTCCCGTGCCGGGGCGTGATCCCGGGTGGTCTGTCCTCCCGCAAGTCGGGTCGTTGGCGCCCGTGTCGGGTGCTCGCGGCGCGGTCCCTGGTCTCGGAACCCCGTCACCCCTCTGCATACGGGTCGTTGGCGCTCGATCGTGATGCTCGGGGCCGGGGTATTGCATGCGGAGCATGTCCTGATCCTCTCGATGGTGGGTTGGCACGTGGGCCCACGCCACCAGTTGGTGGGGGAACTGATCTTCGGCGTCCGTGCGGGATGCGCTGGTGCGATCCGGGGGCTCGGCAATCGTCCCACTGCATGCGGGTCGTTTGTCGCCTCGGCTTCGTGTTGGGCCGCGTTCCGGGACCATCTGACCCGTCGTCCCATATGTCGGGTTATTGTCGCCCGAGCTTCGTGCTGGGCCGCGTTCCAGGACCATTTGACCCGTCGTCCCGTATGTCGGGTTATTGTCGCCCGAGCTTCGTGCTGGGCCGCGTTCCGGGACCATTTGACCCGTCGTCCCGTATGTCGGGTTATTGTCGCCCGAGCTTCGTGTTGGGCCGTGTTCCGGGTACGGTATGCGTGGGCATTATCTGATTCTTGTGATGGCGAGTTGGCGTGGGGGCCCATGGCACTAGTAGGAGCTTTATCCGGGCCTTTTTATCCGGTGTCGGTTGTCGGCCCATTCCACGTGTCGGTGGGGGATTTTTGTGGCACAACACTGGCCCCCAGAGAAGTCCGTGGAGGGACTCCGCTGATTTCTCTGAATGTTGTGTTTGGTCTGGTCCGCAACTTCCTTAAATCCGTTTGCTTGTCTTGATTGACGCTTTGAAAAGTCTTTCATCCGTGAAGGGTGGTAGGTGATCGTTGCTTTGAGGAAGGCTCTGTCGTCGTTGTCTGGTGTCTGTGATTGTGCTATCGTTGATCTTTCGCTTGGGGGTTTTGTATTTCCCGCGGTGGTGAACCAAAGCGGAGACCGGGGCCCGGGGCGAAACCTTCGTCTGACGATTCATCGACGTCGGGTCGTGATGGTCGAGGTCTGCGCATTCTGTCCGTGTCTTTTGTAGTGGTGATATGGCACATGGGCCTGTGCCCGAGTTGGCGGGGGCCGATCATCGGGATCCGTGCCGGGACGCGGTCCTAAGGTCCGGAACTCGTCCCTCTCTATGTGGATCATCGGCGTTCGTTACGGGACAACAAAGGTCGGTACATCGCATGTGGGGTCTAGTTCTGATCCTCACGCGGATGAATTGACATGTGGGCTTGTGCCGAGATGGCGGGGGCCTGATCGTTGGCGAGTGCGGACTCTACTCAAGAAATTTCTTCATGAACTTTTTCTGCCGTCGGGGTCTGGCCCCGTCGTCTGGTGACTCGACCCCGTTTGGACTTTGGGATTTATTGGTTCCTTGAAATCGCACCATCCTCGACCCGGGACCCGAAGAGGTCGTATGGGTTTAGGGATTAGTGGGTTTGGGGTTTTGTTTTACCCGCACTTCCGCGACCCGGGACCCGTTGGGGCCGTATGGGTTTAGGGATTAGTGGGTTTGGGGTTTTGTTTTACCCGCACTTCCGCGACCCGGGACCCGTTGGGGCCGTATGGGTTTAGGGATTAATGGTTTTTGGATTTTGTCTTACCCGCACCTCCGCGACCCGGGACCCGTTGGGGCCGTATGGGTTTAGGGATTAGTGGTTTTGGGATTTTGTCTTACCCGTACCTCCGCGACCCGGGACCCGTTGGGGCCGTAAGGGTTTAGGGATTTGTGGTTTTGGGGTTTGGTCGTTATGACGCTCTCTGGGATGCTGATTTTATGGTTCACGACCCCGGGGTTTGGTCAATTCTTGGCGCTCTCCGGGATGCCGATTTTATTGTTTAATGTTCACGGCCCCGGGGTTCGGTCGTTTTGACGTTCTCCGGGATGCCGATTTTAGTTGGTTTGGTGTCTTTCCGGGGCCGGGTTTTTCTTCCGGGACCCCGTTTGGACTTTGGGTTTTTTTTATTCGTTTTGTGTACCCGCACCTCCTCGTACTGAGACCCGTTGAGGTCGTATGGGTTTAGGGATTTGTGGTTTTGGGGTTTTATGTAACGCGAGGGCGTAGAGAGTCTCTCCGGTTGCGTTTTTTGGCCGTGGTTCGAAACGACCACGGTACTTCATCGGTTGCGTTTTTTGGCCGTGGTTCGAAACGACCACGGTATCTCTTCGGTTGCGTTTTTTGGCCGTGGTTCGAAACGACCACGGTATCTCTTCGGTTACGTTTTTTGGCCGTGGTTCGAAACGACCACGGTACTTCGGTAGCTATTCGGCCCACTTCTCTTAAGCTCCCCGGGCGCCGCAGTGAGAATGTTGGGCCCCATGATCCGGCACTGGAGGCACTTCCTAACGAATCTCACCGCATCCCGGCGTAGGTTTGGCCATTAGTATCCTTGGCCCATCGTCTCTGGACATTCACTTTAACAAAAGCATTGAAAGTTCTTGCGATAAAGTTGAGAAACCGAAACAGAGTACCTTGCAGCTCGCATTCAGAGCTGTTTTGTCTCGATCCTATCCGGGGGCAGGGCCCCAGACCTGATGAAATTCTTGATTGGGTCCCGCCAATTGGCCGCAGACTCTGGGGCTGCCGGGAGGGTTTCTCCCCGGGACGGGTCCGCGGATTTTCGGACGGGACTAGCTAGGATAGCTGGTTGACCTGCGAGTTCTGCTCCCAGTGATTTGCTCGGTCTGGATGCCGGGTAAAGGAGTAATGTCTCCCCCGCCTTGTGGCCCAGGTAGGCGTTCCTCGAGTCTGGGACGTGGTGTCGAACTGTGAGGTGGAGATCGTGCCTTTAATGGGATCCCCTCGGCCGCGTTTTCAACGCACTTTGGGTTGGGTCCCGCGACCCGTGACGCGGCGAGACTGAGCCTGGTCACCTTTTGACGATGCGAACGCCCATAGGTCATGCCGCACGATGAAACAATTTTGCGCGAGTCTGTGCTGAGAATCTGCGATAATACTTTCAACACAGAAATACAAACATAGCAAAATATCAATTGATTTTACTTATCTGATCCTCCTGGACCGTGCGAACTGCACGCCGGCCCACGAGAGAGGGGGCTCGGGATCCGTGATCGGTGTTGTTGCCCGAATATCGGTATGCAAAGGTTAGAATTGGGTCATCCCTAGTCTCTGCTCCAACTCCATGATTCTATTGAATAAGTCTGAGAGATCGGGATCGTGCCCCGGGACCGGTAGGTCTGGGAGACGGGGCTCGGGCCCCGGGCCCGGTTGGTCCGAGAGGCGGGGCTCGGGCCCCGGGACCGGTGGGTCTTCATCTGGGCTCGTTGTTGCGCCATTGGTCGCGTAGATCTCGCCTCGCTCATGTTAGACGCTGTCGTTGGTTCGGCCACGCTCGGCGAGTCAGTCGCGTAGTCCGTCTCTTTGGATCTGAGTTGTCTGGGACCCCGCTGGGTCTGACGCCATGTCCCGTCCTTCTTCGTGCGGGATGCGGTCGACGGTATCGACGGTCTGACCGCGGTCGGCGTAAAGCTCGCGTGACCGAGGCCTCGTCCTCCGCTCTGTTTTCTTCTTGAGCATCTTCCTCCATCTCCGGTGGACCCTGCTCCTCGGGCTCTGGATCTGACACTGGGATGAGGTCATCGTCTTCTACACCCATGACTTCTTCCACCGGCGCCCTCGTTCCTCGGGGAACGGTGTGGGTTCTGACGCCGTGGCCAAGCTTCGTCATTGCTTGGCATCTCGTCACCGGATCTTCGGATGGTTAGATTTCTCAGCTCCCTACCTGGCGCGCCAAATGTTTTGACCGTTTTTTGTCGGGGATTATTATATATTAAATACGCTTGGTAGGGTTTGGAGACGGTGCAAAAACACGTATATTTGTATGTGGAAAGAGAGCTGAAATGAAATCACACCGAGACTAGGCTTGAATGCCCGAGATGATATCTCTGTTTATTCTCTGGTATTTCCAGGTAATATTATATATGTGGGTGGGTATCAGATCACTCGTCCGGGATCCTCTTCCCCGAGCGTCCGTCAGTCTTACGACCTCTCCCCTCTCTCCATTCTCTCGTCCGGATCTAGTCTATTTATAGATGGATTACGCAGAATCCATCTGTCCATTATTGACACGTGTATTTACATGCATAGATAGAGACGTCTTTGGCTCGTGCACTTCTGCCTGATGCAGGTCGCATCTGTGTGGCGTCAGCGGCCCAAGGTACGTTCCCGGGACACGATGCCCGGGATTGAGTATGGCCTCTCTCCGTCTTCGGGCGCTCCTTCCGTCGCGTGTTTATTCATGTGGTGGTCTCCCGTGATTTGGGACTCGGGGTTGGTTCGCCCATCGTCCTCGTCATCGCGTGCGCCGGGTTGTTAATATCCGTGTCCCGTGCCGGGGCGTGATCCCGGGTGGTCTGTCCTCCCGCAAGTCGGGTCGTTGGCGCCCGTGTCGGGTGCTCGCGGCGCGGTCCCTAGTCTCGGAACCCCGTCACCCCTCTGCATACGGGTCGTTGGCGCTCGATCGTGATGCTCGGGGCCGGGGTATTGCATGCGGAGCATGTCCTGATCCTCTCGATGGTGGGTTGGCACGTGGGCCCACGCCACCAGTTGGTGGGGGAACTGATCTTCGGCGTCCGTGCGGGATGCGCTGGTGCGATCCGGGGGCTCGGCAATCGTCCCACTGCATGCGGGTCGTTGGTCGCCTGGGCTTCGTGTTGGGCCGCGTTCCGGGACCATCTGACCCGTCGTCCCATATGTCGGGTTATTGTCGCCCGAGCTTCGTGTTGGGCCGCGTTCCAGGACCATTTGACCCGTCGTCCCGTTTGTCGGGTTATTGTCGCCCGAGCTTCGTGCTGGGCCGCGTTCCGGGACCATTTGACCCGTCGTCCCGTATGTCGGGTTATTGTCGCCCGAGCTTCGTGTTGGGCCGTGTTCCGGGTACGGTATGCGTGGGCATTATCTGATTCTTGTGATGGCGAGTTGGCGTGGGGGCCCATGGCACTAGTAGGAGCTTTATCCGGGCCTTTTTATCCGGTGTCGGTTGTCGGCCCATTCCACGTGTCGGTGGGGGATTTTTGTTGCACAACAACTAGTAAGTGGGAGTGTTGCGACACTCGGGAAACATCTTGTAATCACTTTGCCTACCATACTCCTTGTAATAGTTTCGTTTTGTCTTATCAATGAAATGAAATATATTACATAAACTTTGTTTTCATAAACTATATCTTCACTTTGTGAGATTCATCGACTGAAGCTGCTGATGTTCGAGTTTAAGACCAATTTCACGAACAATTGGTATCCTACGCTGAAGACGTAATTTCACCATCCAACTTATAATCTCCATTTAATATATTCAAACACAATAAATTAATCGTATATACTATATGGATGTATGGATGTATTGATCGGTAGGTGTACGTCTTCCTTCCCCCGGTCCTCCGCCCTTTTTAAATCCAAAAAAAAAAAAAGGTTTATTCTATGCTACCGTAATAGGGTAGCGCACTAATCCACCCAAAATGTAACATGTGGTCATTACAAAAGAACTCAACCAATTATAAAAAAAATAAAAATTAAAGTATGTACACATATAAAATGTAAATATGTGTGTGGAATTAGGGTAGTACCCCTTGGTTAGCATAGAACTAACCCCCCAAAAATACCATACACGCCAACGTACATAATGATGTCACGTAAGATATCATTGATGTCTTGTGATAAGAAAGTTTTGAGAGAATGAGAATTTGCGACAGATTTTGGAAAATATTTTGAACCGTACGACTCGTGTTAAATGTATCACATCGCTTTGAAAAAAAACATTTAGCTAAAATATAAATTGAACAATTTTATCACCTTAACAAGACTTTATAAAGTGATATTGACCAAATTCAATACTCATCTGTCTCATATCAATGAGCATAAATGGTCAACGTTGACTTTTTTTGTTCGTCCAATAAATATGATAAATAGTATACAAAGATTGTTAAAAAATAACTAAAATTAAATTTAACAATATATATATATATATATATATATATATATATATACTAGAGAAATATCAAACTTTTAACCTTCAAAACTAAAAATAAAATTATAACCATCTATAATAACTCTATTTTAAGATATAGTACTACCCTTCGTTCCAACAAAATTTGTCACTAGCAAACACTTTTTTTGGTAAAAGTCAATCACATAAAAAATAAAAGTGTATGATACAGTACTGCGCATAGGGAATGGAAACCCCACCGCATCACCGAGCTAATAAACTAGCTCTCCAACAACCAAACTAAACAAATAGCACGAAAGAATACAACCATAATCACCAAGCTATATGCCATACCCTCCTCAGTGCCCGTGTCTGAAGAGAATCTGGAAGTCGTAAAGAGCGAATCCTCTCCTGTATGATAGAAATCGCCTGAGAAGCCACCACTCCAGACGAAATCGAGCAAGATTCATGTATCCTCGTGTTCCTCTCGAGCCAAATAAAATAGACTAGGGCAGCGAGAAGACCACGATACGCACAAGAAATCAAATGCCTCCCACGCCATCGATTAGCAGCCCGTAAAACAGCACTATGCCAATCACCACATGGCCATAGAAAACCCACATCCACCTGTAGTCTCTGCAAGCAGTCCTGGGAGAAAGGGCACTCAAATAAAAGGTGGGAGTGGGTCTCAGCGCTCTCCCCACTACATAGCACACACGAGTCATCCCCCCGACCAATCCAACGCTTATCCCGAGTCGGTAGCCGACCTCGGATAGCCATCCAAAGAATGAAACAATGTCGTGGGATACGTCCTGGTCCGGCCAAAAGAGCAGCCCACGGCACCCTGGGACCCTCCGAGCGGAAAAGAGTATATGCCGAGTCGAAGGTGTAGGTCCCTGATCGATGCAATGTCCAACGCACTGTATCTGTCCTCACATCAATACTCGGCAAGCCATCCATAAGATCAACAAACTCCGCCGCAAAGTCTGCTGGCCACCTCCACACCCCATCAACTATGACCATACTCAACGACGCAGCCCTAGGAAGCCTCCTAAGCCACGATCCCAACTGACACACCTCCTCCAATCGACCTAGGGGATGTCATGGGTCTCTCCAAAGGTAGAACTGAGATCCGTCCCCGACCCGCATCTGTATAGCTGGTAACACAGCTGGACGAAGTTTAAGAAGCTGACGCCAGCTCCAGGAGCATGCCCTCGGCATCTTAGCACTCCAAAAAGAATGCCTCCTCAGTCGATTCTCCTGAATCCAACTGGCCCAAACGGATTCCGGATCCTGACTCAGAATAGCCCAAATGTGTCTAGTCATAAGGGCTCGATTATGAGCAGTGAGATCACGAATACCCAGTCCACCCTCACTAGCAGGGCGACAAATATCAACCCATCGGACCTTGGCATACCCCTTATTGCCCAACCCAGACCAAAGAAATCTCCTCAGCCTCTTCTCAATCTCCTCGATAATCCCCTGGGGGAGAATGAACACACTGGCCCAGTAGATATGTAGAGTGCCAAGAACTGATCGGATTAGTTGTAATCGCCCTGCATAAGATAGAGTACGGGAGGTCCAAGAACCCAGTATAACATCAATCCTCAGTAGCAGGGGGGTACAATCCCTCAGACGCAACTGAGAAGAGATCAAAGGAACCCCCAGATAATGCCCTAACCCCCAGATCAAAGGGACAAAAATTTCACCATACTCCTCTACTAGCAAGGATGTCTCAAAGATGCAATGCTATGAGTGTAAAGGATATGGACATGTCAAAAATGAATGCCATAACCTACATCGTAAGAAGAAGCTACCGGTTAGCTATGTTGTGATTGACGATGAGGATGTGATTTCTAAGAACGACGAGTCTGAAGATGATAACACTGATGACGATGAAGACAACGCTCTAGTTGTCACTTTTGGTGAAGACTTTGATCTAGAAAATTTCGAAGTTGAAAACTTTGAACTTGACACTTTCCTGAAGGACACTGCTACAACAGACAACATCTTCCGTGTGGCTTCTACAAACCGAAATTTCTGTGATAATGATATTTTCTCGGATGATGAATCCGTGTCTGAAGCCGAAGAGACAGAAATGACAACTGAAGTGTCTAAAACTGAAGATGTATGTGATGAGCTGCTGACTCTGAAAAAGAGTCACTCTAAACTCGAAAATTTATATGACACAGCTATCACTGAGAATAGCACACTTGAAGTGTCTCTGAAGTTTTTGACAAAATCTTTTGATGAACTGTCGAATGAGAAACGACAAATGTATGATGAGGCTGTCAAGTTGAAAAACTCTGTTGAGAAGACAGAGGATGAGAAAAAGAAGTTGAAAAATTCTTTGACAATTCTGAAAATCAAATTTGATGATCTTTTCGAAGAAAAGCATAAGTACTTCAAAGAAGTTGTCGAACTGAGAGAATTGTGTGAAAAATTGAGTTCTGAAAACTCAAGACTGAAAACGTCTCTGAAAAAGGAATCAACTGAAGTTAAGAAACTGTAGACTCTGTTCAAGAATTCAGATGTTGAAAATGATGAGCTAAAGTCATCTCTAATGAAAGTTCAGACTGACCTTGCCATGACTGACAAGGAACGCTATGTTTTGAAGGAAAAACTTTAGATGACCGATGAACTTTTGAGAAAAAGGAACACGAATTCTTCCGTGTTTGATAATGCTGCCTCATACATGAATCCTAATCGCTATGTGTTATACCCAATAAAACGGTCACCGACACGTGTCAACAATGAGGTAGCCACGTCATCAGACGTGCAAGTCAGAATTAATCTATGAAAAAATACCTAGAAAGGCAACCAACAGAAGTCAGAAAAGAGCTTGGACGGGAACGACCGCACGGTAGTATCAGACTTATTACACGGGAATATCCGTGGGGGAGGTGTCAGAGTCAACAGGTGGTCAAAAGGCATTTGACGGGAGAAGGAGATAAAGTCTTTGTTTAGAGTTAAGTGGGTTTTTAATGCTAGATATTAGTGGAGTTGTGGTCCAATCAGGAGCCGATAAGTGGGAATTAGGTGGCATAATCTTGCCATGCATGGGTTAGTATAAATATAGGGTGTTAGAGGGGAGAAAAAGGACATGCAAACCATTGTACTTCAAAATGAATTCTAAGTATGAATATTTGAATAAAGAGGTGCCATGAGCATCCATTTTCTACTTACGATTTCTGTATAAACTATTACCCTTTGCTATCTTACCTATAACAAATTTGCATTTTGGTGTTGTTGCCAAAACCCTCTGTTACCAGCAAATATCCCCATCAAAGAGCAAAAACACACCAAAACAGCTGGCGCTAGAAGGATCGAGCATCAGGTAATTTAGTTACAGAAAATCTCGATCTGAAATCTGAAATGGTTAACGAAACCGAAGGTACTACGGTATCAACTGGGTCTGGTACGAGTGGTCGTTGGCGGGCGGTGATGGGTAAGGCCGTGATGGTGGAACCTGAGGTTTCATCTCCGCCTAAGAACCCAGAACCTGAAAATAAGGAGCCGCCGCCGCCGCCGCTTACCCAGATCAGCTCTGATGAGCAGAATAGCAAACATGCAGGGGCCGATGAGCCCACAGACAGTCAGGCTGATCAACGACGACGTCGACTTCGGTCACAACGTCGGAATCGCCGTCTGCACCCCTATGATCTCGGAGGGCCGTCGACGCCGAAAGGCCCGCCTCCGATTAGATTTGGAAGTCTTGATACTCCACAAAAAATAGATGAAGCAGTTGCAGAACTTATGACGTTGAAATACGTCATGACGACTCTTGTGATCCCGGTGAAGGGCACGCATGCAGTCACCGGGGCAAATCTGAATGTAGCTCCCGAGCAATCTGGCCGCTTTCCCAAAAAGAACCGCAGAATGCGTCGAGCGTTAGATCTGAATAAAAGAGCCGAATCTATGGCCACTTCTACTGAGCCTCGTCGGCAGATTAGTCAAAGTAACATGCATGACCGCCATGCAAACTTTCCACCGGGTGGGGCCACTGGAGCCCCCGGAACTAATTCTGAACTGGCCGATTTGAGGCAAAAGTACTCTGAACTGGAAAAACGATTGAATGAACATCAAATTCTCGCTGCTCCGGCGGGTCGTCATAACGATCCATTGGCCCCAGAGGTCGAACAAGCTCCCATGCAACTGGAGATTCAGCCCATGCAAACTACTTTGTACAGTGGCAAAACTGATCCAGAAGCTCACCTGAGCAGGTTCAGGACATACATGTCCGGCCGAGGAGCCACAGATGCTACTCGGTGCAAACTGTTTCCCCTTACCCTGGGCGATATTCCCCACCAATGGTACGTCAGCTTACCCACACATTCGATCAAGTGTTTTGACGATTTGGTGCAGAGGTTTGTATCGTATTTTTCCTCCAAAGCCTCCTATATGGAATATAGTCAGAAGCTTTTGGGGGTCAAACAGGGTAACACGGAATCTGACGAATCTTACGTAGATCGTGTTGAAGAACTACTTTTGGCCGGTGGTGAAGAGATTGGTGACAACCTCAAACTTCACACCGTGTTGGCAGGTTTACGGAGAAATTCTAAGTTGTTTAAATCTGCAATGTTGAATTATCCCCGATCGTATGAGGATTTCAGGAGGAAAGCTGGGGCCCAAGTTGCCTACCAGCGTCTTGTCGCCGGCGGGGAACATCCCCCCGAGCAAAAGAAAAAACCTCCGTTTTCCTCCGATCGAAGGCCAAATTATATTGGCAAAAAACCAGGCCCAAAGCCAGCTGACCCACGGATAGATGAGATCCGTGAGTTAGAAGAAAAAATAACTACTCAGACTGGTCATACACCAGCAAATATTCTGAATATAATGCTCATGCATAAATCAGATCTGATTGAAAAACCACCACCAATTCTAACTGCCCCGGAGAAGTTGGATCCCAACAAATGGTGTGCCTATCATGAGAAGATAGGTCATAACACCAGCCAGTGCAGACAACTGGTTAAAATGTTGTGGAAACTTTTCCAGGATGGCAAGTTATGGCAATTCTTACCCAGGCCCGGTGCCAGGGGAAATCCGCAGGGGCCACCTCCCCAGGAAGTACCCGCACCGGCGCCTCCCTCGGCAGGAGGCCCACCACGTGTGGGCCAGATTATGATGATCGGTGGGTTGAGGCCGGTGAATGAAGAAAGCCACCGCAAGAGGAAGAGAGATTTCCAGATGTGGGAAGTGTGGTATGAAACGGCCCCGAGCCAGGGGTCATCAATTTCAGACACGGCGGTGATAACTTTCACCCCGGAAGATCGAACCGCGACAAAATTCCCGAAGGATGTGCCCTTAGTGATAAAGGCCAGACTCCTCGGTTTGGATGTGTCTCGCACGCTGGTGGACAATGGCGCGCATCTCAATGTTCTCTACAAGAGGACTCTAGATCTGATGGGGAACTTGGCGCGCTATGTCAACCCGTGCGATATGGTGTTGAAAGGTTTTGGAGATGATGTAGTCATTCCTTACGGTGAGATCATACTCCCGGTGGAACTGATGGATGTGAAGAATCCCGAAGTCATGATGGTCAGGAATCTAAAGTTTGTAATAGTTGATAAGGTTAGTGGCTATAATGCTCTGTTAGGCAGGCCCTTTCTAGACGCTTTTGAAGCTATCGCCTCGTCCTACTACTACTGTATTAAGTTCCCTACTCCCTCCGGTGCAGTTGGCACCGTCAGAGGTGATCTAGTAATGGCTAAGAAGACTTTGATGTACTTTCACGATCTCAATAACTCCAAAACCAAAGTAAACGTAAACATTCCCCAGATAAATCTGAGAGGAACAAAGATAAAACAAATCGATCATATAAAAAATGTAATCAAAATAAACGATCAAAATTCCCAACTGAATCCTTCTCAGGAAAAACCTACCGGGGAAATAGCGGATATTCCCCCGGACAAGATTTGTCCCCCCAAAGAAGGAACTGGCGTAGACACAGTTTCTACTAACCAGAAGCTTCCCCCATCAAAACCAGAAATGGATGATTGGGGTTCAAAGGGTGGATATCAATCTAAAAAGGTACCAGTGGTAGAAATGGTCGAAAATCTGGACTCTATAGTTTTAGATCCAGAACAAGCTGAAAAGCAAATACTTGTGGGATCTCATATGGAATCAAATACCCGGATCGGGATTATAAATTTCCTTAAAGAGAACATCTCTACTTTCTCATGGTCCAGTGCCGATTTAGGAAAGATAGATCCTAAACATGCCTGCCATCGATTGAAAATAGATCCCTGCAAGAAACCAATCGCGCAGAAGCGTAGAAAAATGGGCCCTGAGAAGTGTCAAGCACTCGCCGGGGAAGTAGACAAACTAATAGAAAACAAATTGGTCAGGAAAGCTTCGAGTGATGTCACTTGGCTTTCCAATGCGGTTATGGTGACAAAAACAACGGCTGCGTGGCGTTTGTGTATAGACTTTACAGATCTAAACAACGCATGCCCGAAAGATCTTTTTCCCATGCCGCACATCGACCATGTCGTTGACAATTTGACAGGTCACGCAATATTTTCAACACTAGACGCCAAGGCAGGATATCATCAAATCCCCATGCATCCAGATGACGACGAGCATACGGCGTTCTACTCAGAGAAAGGAATCTATTGCTGGGAAAGGATGCCTTTTGGCCTGAAGAATGTCGGGGCCACCTATCAAAGGTTGGTAAATCTGATGTTTTCTGATTTAATTGGTGTAACCATGGAAGTATACATTGATGATATAATCGTTAAAAGTAAAAATGAATCAGATCACATCAAAGACCTCGAAGAAGTATTCAAAATACTGGGGCATTATAACATGAAATTGAACCCCAAGAAATGTAACTTTGGAATTAAAAAAGGGATGATCCTGGGGCATGTGGTTAGCGAGAAAGGCATTGAGCCCAACCCTACCAAAGTCCAAGCAATTCTGGACATGCAAGAGCCCCGGGACATAAAAGGCGTACAACGACTCACGGGTCGTTTAGCCGCCCTGAATCGGTACATTTCTTGTATGGGGGATAAAACTCGTCCGTTCTTTGCTACCATCAAAGGACAGAAATTTCACTGGAAAAAGGAGGCCCAACAAGCTTTTGTGCGGATAAAGGAGTATTTGTCCAATCCCAAAGTAGTTGTGGCCCCTAAACCAGAAGAAAAACTGTACCTATACCTAGCCGCGTCAGAACACGCCATCAGTGCTGTGTTGACCAGGGCAGAAGGGATGGTGCATTTTCCGATATATTTCGTAAGCCAAGTACTACACGAGGCAGAAATAAAATATACTCCACTGGAGAAACTAACATATGCTTTAATAGTGTCAATCAGAAAACTCCGGGCGTACCTATTTGAGCACCCCGTTGAGGTCTTGACAACTATGCCTCTAAGGCAAGTATTGCACCGGTCGGATATCACTGGGAGACTCCTACGCTGGGCATTAGAAATTAGTCAGTATGACATAACTTTCGCCCCGAGGACAGCAATCAAAGCACAAGCCCTGGCAGATTTTATTGTGGAATTAACTTTCCCTGAGAAATCCCAGAGTCAACCACGCGCCTGGCAGCTGTTCGTAGATGGATCATCTACCACCGCGTGCTCGGGGGCAGGTGTGGTATTACTCAGTCCCGACGGAGATTCAGTAACCCATGCGGTGAAGTTTGAATTTCCTGCGTCCAACAATGAAGCAGAGTACGAAGCTCTCATTTCAGGGTTGGAACTGGCCATTGCCGTCGGGGCAAGAAAACTTCATGTGTTCATGGACTCGCAGTTAGTAGTGAACCATGTAAGTGGGGATTATGAAGCCAGAGGCGAACAAATGATAAAATACCTGAAATTGGTATGGGAACTTTGCGAAAAAATCCCAGAAGTTCTAATCGAACAAATCCCACGGGAACACAATTCACAAGCTGACGCCCTGTCAAAGCTAGCATCAGCTGAGGGCTCAGCAGACTTCTCAAATATAGTTTTGACAAAACTAATAATCCTATCAGTGGAACAAAGAGAAGCACAAATACAAGTACTTTCCGGGGCCGGGGAAGACTGGCGAATTCCCATTCAACGGTACATAGATACCGGGGAAGTACCAGCAGATAAAACCGAAGCAAGACAACTTCGTACCCGAGCGGCAAAGTATACTTTGATAAATTCACAACTGTACAGAAGAAGTTACTCCCTTCCACTACTTAGGTGTGTGTCGAAGGAAGAAGGATTCAAAATCCTTGAAGAAATACATGATGGTGTGTGTGGAAACCACGCGGGTGGAAGATCCCTGGCACACAAAACCATGGGACAAGGATATTATTGGCCAACCCTGAGAAAGGATGCCGTCGGCTATGCACGTAAATGTGTCAAGTGCCAGACGAATGGGCCTAATATCCATATATCCCCGGAGACCCTGAAATCCATTTACAGCCCGTGGCCATTTGCTCGGTGGGGTATCGATTTGATCGGACCACTAGCAACCGCCCGAGGCGGGGTGAAATTCGCGATTGTAGCAGTCGACTATTTCACCAAATGGGTTGAAGCGGAACCGTTGAATAAGATTGATCAACCCCAGGTCATCAAATTCATATGGAAAAACATTATATGTCGTTTCGGTCTTCCCGAGTCAATCATTTCCGACAACGGAAAACAATTCGATGGGGCGGAGGTAGAGGAATTCTGTGAAAAATGGAAAATAAGGAGGTTATTCTCTACTCCCTACCACCCCCAGATGAATGGTCAGGTTGAAGCGGTCAATAAGATACTGAAACACACCATCAAATCAAAATTGGAAAGCCGCAAAGGAAAATGGGCGGATGAACTCCCAGAGGTACTGTGGTCATATCGAACCACATCTAGAAACGCCACTGGTGAGACCCCCTATTCTTTGGCTTTTGGAATGGAAGCGGTGATTCCAGCGGAGATATCGGTGTTATCACATCGTACCGCTCAGGAAATTTCCCCGGAGAATGAAGCAACCATTCGAAAAGAATTGGATCTCCTTGAAGAAAGGAGGTTAGCTTCTGATTCTCTGAATGCCATGAATAAGCAAAGGATTGCTAAACTATTCAACTCAAAAGTAAAAGCACGAGAATTCCGAGAGGGAGACTTGGTGATGAAGAAAATCTTAGGAACGCACCAAGGAGCATTAGGACCGAACTGGGAGGGACCGTTTAGAGTGAGCCACTGTCTCCAGAATGGAGCGTACGAGCTGGAACTACTCGACGGGACCAAGGATCAGTATCGATGGAATGCGTTGCACCTAAAAAAGTTCTACCACTGAGAAACTCTCGGAATAAAAGTTATTTCTTAAAACTTCTTGCGAAAATATATTTTGTAAAACCTTTTGTACTTATTAAAGTATATCTATGCAGTTTTTAGCAAATGCATTTTCTATCTTTTAAAATATATATGTGAACTCTCACATCTTGTCTGTATAACAGAAATATAATTTCCCCGGGAAATCACATGAATTCCCCGGTGCGATAAAAATATTGAGTATTCTAGAAATACTAAAGTTCGGTAAATACCCATAAGATCTATTGATCAGGGGCCGATCATTTCTTTAAAGGCACAAATTCAATAGAGTAAAAGAAACTCAAGAATCGCCCTAAAGAAAATACTGGTCCGAGAAAATCCTAAAAGGTAAAGTATTCATACTAAAACTACTGGATCGGTCAGTTCTGTTGAAAGGAGAGATTTAAAGAGAAAAAATTTTACTTAGAATCATAATGATTCAGAGAGGTAACTAAATCCAAAAAATCACTTTCACAGAGCAAAAGAACTCACAGAGAAACCCAACAAAGTTTGATAAAACTTGGGCGTGAGCCAAAAGTTATCTATTCACAAGAATAATTATTCATCAAACAAGCTAAAATGACTTGTAAAAAGTGATAGATAATAATGGGAAAATAAACCCTGAATAAAATGGTGAGAGGGCTATTAGTAAGACCCAAAGGATCAACATCCAAAATAACATACTAAGTTATTACACACCAACAAAATATAAATACTTGTTCCAGGCAAAAACTGCCTGTAGAATCCAAATGCGAATTAAGCAAATATTGTTTTTTGGCAATTAAGCCCAAACTGAACAGAAAATAAAGATTAAAATCCCTGAGCTTTTCACACTCAGGGTAGTCATCAAATTTTGCAGACTCCTGAGCAGTTATACTCAGGAGGTAGAACCACCATCACCTGGGGGAGTAGTGAGGGAATCTTTTGGCTTGCCATCAGGCCCGACACCAAGAGTATCCATCTCCTCCCCTTCATCAACAACTTCATCATCAGACGCTTCTACAGGGGGTTTAGCAGGCTCACCAGGCATTGAGAGAAGACTGTATGTGGGCCACCATTTCATATCTATGCCGTGGACAACCTCCAGATCCATAAAGGGCTGTGGAACTCTGGAATCCAGAGTACACCCTTGCATGTGAGCTTTGAGGAGTTGTATACCATAGTCTCTGGCCCCATCATTCTTCTCCTTTGCTGCAGACCTGATAAGATCAGCATAAGCAGTGACATAGAGTAGGTCAGCCAATACCCGGGGATTGTGAGCAGGAGAATCTAACAGGGCTTCAAGCTCTGAGACCCTCTCCATGGACTGTCCAAAGTCATCTTTGGCCTGTTTCAGCTCCCTGGTAACTTTGGCCACCTCCTCCTTGAGCTCTTTCTTCTCCCTGGTAAAGCTGTCCTGGGCATCCTCAATCTCTTCTTCTTTTTCTTTTACGGTCTTCAAGGCCTCCTGCATCTCAGACTTCAGCTTCCCTACCTCGGCCCGTGCAATATCGGCAGCCTTTTTCCACCTATCCCTGTCCCCTGCTGTGGCAGTATATGCCGCTTTGAGCTCCTGTACCTGTGCCTCTTGCTTGCTTCTGGTAGTTTTGAACTTGGACACTTCAGCTCTGATCTTTTCGGCCATGTTGTGAGCCCCAGAAATGGCAACTGCACTTTGACTGGCCAACTTTAGGGCCAGGGAAAAGGCATGCTCCTCATGGTCCATCATATCATTGAGCTCTGAAGTCCAGCACCTGCCAACAGCATCAATTGAGTCACCTACTGGATTGCCCAAGGTAGTGACAGGATCGATGGGGCCTTTTCCAGAGAAGAAGGGAAGCAGAGCTGAGGGGAGATTCTCCTGGGAAAACCTACCGAGAAACAAAACAGAAGAGTTAATTGAGTGAACCATGTAATATGATAAGTGTGTAAATGAACAAAAACTTACTTGGTAAAAAGTATTTTTTCAACTCCAAAAACAGACTGATTTTTGTCAGCACGAGGGGGGGAATCTGTCACCTCAATAATACCCTCATAAATCTTTTTCCTTTTCTTGTCGCCCTCGAGCTTGACTTGCAAAAGAGTTGATGACCCAGAAGGGGGTAAACCTTGACTAGGAGTAGCATCAGTCATCACCACGTCTGATGGCTGGGAGCCCTCCTTGTACGAATCCACAACATCCATAATCCCCAGAGGATCTGTCTCACCGCCCTGAGCCGAAACCGTGTGGGATCTGGTACGGGAAGCCGGAGCACCAGGTGTGCCGCCCCGAGTTTTTGCAGATCCCCGTCCACCAACACTGGTGGAACTGGTTTTGGCCCTACGAGCCTTAGCGGCCAGGGCTGGGTTTGGGAGTCCCAGGCGATCAAACAACTTATTATCTGCCATCTCGGTAGGTTTCAATTCAAAAACAGTAGAGAAAAACTCTGCACGGGAAAAGTAATACAATTACTCCCGACAAAAAATATCATAATTTCCCCGGGAAATATACTCCCAGGAAATAAAATAAACTTATAAAATATAAAGGAAAATACCAAAACAGGGTTGATCCTCAACAAACGGAGGGCAAAACAAGCCTGCTGCGTCACGAATACTATCGTCGTTCAGGTAATCCGAATCTCTTTCTTCGGCCGGGATACACTGTGCCAAAAGATTTGCAGTCTCCAAATCCCACGGGAAGGAGCAGGTCGCCCGCTTAAGCCGCGCACCTACAAAATACCAACGAGTTTAGATCAGTTAAACTGTAAAATATTAAAGCTTTAAATGCTTACTTTCTTCCTTAACACCATAAGTAAGGGGGACGGCGATCTCCCCTTCTCGGGTCTGAGTCCTCCATCTCCCCGAAACAAAAAACCATCTATCCCAACAAGTCGGATCTTTCTCCTCAGGCTCTCGAATTTTCAACATATATTTCCTGTGGCGGACGGTATAGTCTCCCAGCGAATTCTTGTTGAAGTTGACTGGACTGAAGAAAAGATGGAACTCATCCCCAGAAATGGGTCGAGAGAGTCCCACTTGCCCCAATACAGTCAAAACTCCATAGATCTGTGCCCATCCATTCGGATGAATCTGATGCGGAGCCAAACCCCACCGGTTCAACAAGCCTGAAACTGAAGGATGCAGGGGAAACCGCAGCCCTTGATCCATTGCGTCGACGCCGATGGCCACCATGCCCGGAGGTGGACAACAGGCGGATTCACCCTCTTCTGGCGCATGCAAATGCACGTTGTAGGGAATCCGCCAATCGTCCCTCCAGTCGGCTAGTTGTGCCGCCGTCACCGTGCTTTCTCGGCCGTGTGCACCCCACTCCTGGTGGTTCGGGTCTGGTTGAACCGCTGTGACGATCCTCTCGACAGGTACGTAAGGGTGGGCCTCCTCCAATTCATCTAGACGGAACGCCGGCAGAGCCGGCGCGGCCTCTTCCATGAATTTCTTGTATTGGCGTGCGAGGAGAACTTCCGGTGCTTCAACTTTCGGTCGAACGACTTTGGAGATTTTCGGCATATTGTCGGGTTGGTAAAAAAAGGATTTACACAGTAAATAAACAAAGGAAATTTACAGAGGAAGAAAGAGGAGTTCTTACCAGAATTCGAATCTGAAAGGTCGAAAAAACTTGGAGTGAATTTTGAAATTCAAAACTCCAAATATGTTTATTGGTTTCTGAAAACCTATTTCTGCCGTTTTTTCATCCAACGGTGAGGATTGAAAGAGGGGAAGAGACAACAGTTACCGAGGAAAAACGCACTCGAGTACGTCCCCACTACCCATCAAACCCTAAAAATGCTTGGCCAGGATAATGCCACGTGGCAATCGTCTCCTGACAAGGTAAGTTGAAAAAGCTACCCTCTTTTTCAAATATATTATTATTTTATTACGGTTATTTATGGATAAGTATCAGAATATTTATCCCATCCATATAAATACATAGAATCCTTTAAGGATCGAAACTCTGATTTATTTCACCGGGAAAAATCCCAAGAAAAGAAACCTGGGAGATAAACCCAGGAAAGGTAATCTTACATAAGAAAATGCCAAAAATACTTCTCGAACAGATTTCACGGGGAGAAGAACTCCCAGTTATCTTTTGCAGGAGAATTTTCCAGCTCGGAATTGATAGAGCTATCTTCAGAATCAGTTCCCAGATCAATGATCTCCTCTCCATCCTTTCCAAATACACCAATGCTGAAAGACTTTTGCCCACGCAACTCCAGAAAGATGATTCCGCTCACTGAAACCAACCGACGCTCACAAAACTTACTCCAACCGTCAGTCAGTACCAGCCGCCGACCATCCTTCTCCACTTTCACCGTCCAGATTCTTTCAAAAGCATCTACCAAAGCGACGTCCTGTCCAGCAAGCTCCGGAAACTTCTGTGAAAAAGATAAAGACAAAGGCAGCTTAGCCTTCATCGACCGATTTCTAATCCTGAAGGAGAAACTCGTGATATTATTCGGGTACACTTCTCTATTCCAAGTGAAAGCCATGATATGAAGCCGTAATACTACGTGAAGAGCCTTTAAAGGCGTAAAAACAACATTAAATGAAGAGTCAACCACCGACAGAAAGTCAGAATGCAGATTCCAAGGCGTGCAGACCGAGGTATTCAAACACAATCTTCAGGGAAATCGAAGTTGAAAACTCCAATTTTCCTGGGGGCCTATGTTATACCCAATAAAACGGTCACCGACACGTGTCAACAATGAGGTAGCCACGTCATCAGACGTGCAAGTCAGAATTAATCTATGAAAAAAGACCTAGAAAGGCAACCAACAGAAGTCAGAATAGAGCTTGGACGGGAACGACCGCACGGTAGTATCAAACTTATTACACGGGAATATCCGTGGGGGAGGTGTCAGAGTCAACAGGTGGTCAAAAGGCATTTGACGGGAGAAGGAGATAAAGTCTTTGTTTAGAGTTAAGTGGGTTTTTAATGCTAGATATTAGTGGAGTTGTGGTCCAATCAGGAGCCGATAAGTGGGCATTAGGTGGCATAATTTGCCATGCATGGGTTAGTATAAATATAGGGTGTTAGAGGGGAGAAAAAGGACATGCAAACCATTGTACTTCAAAATGAATTCTAAGTATGAATATTTGAATAAAGAGGTGCCATGAGCATCCATTTTCTACTTACGATTTCTGTATAAACTATTACCCTTTGCTATCTTACCTATAACAAATTTGCATTTTGGTGTTGTTGCCAAAACCCTCTGTTACCAGCAAATATCCCCATCAAAGAGCAAAAACACACCAAAACACTATGGAATCGGGTTTCTAAAAGTGTTTGAGTCTATTTATTCTATACCCGAGAAGAAAGTGATGGAGTTGTATTCTAAATGTCTAGTTTAGTGCAAATACGGAACTCCTTATCTATACCTTAATTCGATATATGATTCAAGCATAATTGCATTTAATGCAATAGTCCTTGATGTATACGTTGTAGACAGTATGGCGTGAGGAGACACGCGGAAGATCATACTGTCGGTTACTCGTATACTATCGAACAGTAGCTCACGACTTAGATGGACAGGGACAATCCATCGGTACGTCGTAGTGTGACTGGTAGATAGTCGGTCTTGACTATCATGTTACACTCGTACACTTGGTGTATTGAGCAGGACCACGGGAGGGCGTTCGATTTATACTAATCGCAGTAATCGAACTAGACCTCAGATATTACGGATATACGAATTCTTAATCCCTATATAATTATAGGTGCGTGTGTCCAATTCTCGGTTCTTTGACTTGCCAATGAGTGAGACTAAATGATTAGTCGAGATTCTCGGTAAATTGGGAATCGTAATTGTACGCACGGCATGCTATAGATTATAGACAGGAAACCGTGTCCCGTTTATCGGGTTGATGACGTCCCCGAGATGAGCTCATAAAGTTTATCATGTAAACCCTGCAGGTGGATTCGTTCCACATGATAATAAGGATGAGTGGTACTAGTCTCGGATAATAAGAAACGAATTAATTTAATTGTTAGTAATTAAATAAATTCGTGGACGTTCGATATCTTAAACACGGGGAAAGTCGTATATGTAATTTCGGCGGAAATATTATTGGTAAAATAATATAGATTAATTAATTGGGAATTCAATTATAATTTTATAGTGGAATTAATTATAATTAAAATTGGATTTAATTAAAGGTTTTCTTTTAAGGACACCGGTTTAATTAAATTACAATTTAGCCTAATTAATTAATTGTCCTAAGGTCCCTAGTGTGGCCTATATAAACCCCTCCACCTCTCTTCTCCTAACCTAAGTTTCGCCGCAATAATTAATTCTGTGGAGAAAAATAATTGTTAGCGCAATTAATCTTTTTCTCTACTTAATTAATTTAGTTTGCGCAATAACTTTTTCTGTAGAAAATAATTTGCTAGCGCAAATATATTTCTGGAGACAGAAAAACATCTCACGGTGGGTTTGAGGGAGAAGAAGAAGAGAAGACTCCGGTGGATCGTTGCCCACACAACGTCCGGCGTCGAGGGCTAGGATACACACTAGAAGATCTCAGGGTGTTCGCCTATTCGGCTTCTCCGAATCACGCATCAAAGGTAAAGAATCGAAAACCCTTTTCCGCATCGTTTCGATTTCTTCTCGTACGTAATCATACAACGAACCACCGATCGAGTTCGATGGCGTAGGTACGATGGTCTCGGACCCCTGGGCGATCGCCGGTCGCCGGAACAGTGGTCAGATCGAGAAAAACGGCCAGAACAGCCCGAACAGCCGCGACCCGCCGCTGGAACAGCGACGCTGTCGGCCGACATGTTTGACTGTCGGCCGACACAGCCCTGTCGGACGACACCCTCCTGGTGTCGGGCGACAGACAGGGCAGAAGCCCTCGGTTTTGCGCGGTTGTGCCTCTGGCATGATGGCTGGGCGTAAACCGGGTTTGGGGCTTCATGCTGAAGGCAGTAGGGACGCTGTAGGTCGACTGGGCATGTCCGGATGTTCGAGAGGTCGAACGGACTCGTCCCGGTTAGTCGATTTCCAACAATTGGTATCAGAGCCGGTTTGTCGGTTTGTTGTATTGTTCGTACGTTTTGTGATGCAGGATGAACCCGATTATTATGGCCAATGTTGTGATGGATGTTGTGCTTTAATTTTGTGGTTTGATTAAACTCTCGGGCTTGTCGAGATTGTTTTGTTTTTGGAATAACGTTGCTTGTTTGTAATAGATAAAAACGACGGGTTGAGTCGTTAGGTTTATTTATTTATTTCGTCGTTTCCGGGCATGTATAGGGTCGATCACCTTGTATAGGATCGATGCCGGATTTAGTAGATTTATTCTTGTAATTTTTCTTACTAATTTTGGTGGATCGAGACGAGACCAAAACCCGGAGAAACGAGGATCGAGGAGGGCGAACCGACAACGAGCAGCCATCGAACACGCCCCGTGTTCGCGACGGGCAGCAGCGGGGCTGGGGTTCGTTCGACCCCACAGACGACTCAACGAGGCTCGAGACGAGGCTCCAGTGGGAGGAGTTCGTCTCTTGACCCTCGAGCGAGTCGGTGGTGGACCGAGATCGAGACGAGCAACGAGATGAAGTTCCAAGAGACGTGCATTGGAGAATACTTAAGGCCATAATAATCGGGGCCACGTTAATTGCTTTTTATGTGATTTACGTGCCTTTTATTATGCTTAATTATTTTATGCATGTTATCCCTCAATCGTAAAATACTAAGTGGGAGAGGGATTGGAAACAATCCCGCGGTCTCCATTCTCTGTTTTGAATGTGATGTGTATTGACTTACGAGTTGGCTTTAGTGTCATCCTCCCTATCGGATAAATTCGATACACGGATATCACTGGATCAAAATTCGAATTCAATTCCACTTATAAAAATCGAACAATTATATTTTTCAAAAGCAAGTGCCTAATCTGTTTTTCAAAGACTAAGTTCAACTCGACTCATTCTCACCCCGGGGAGTGGAATGGAGCCAAAGCGCTTGCTTATGTCGATGACACAGATTAGAGACATTCGAGTCATTCGATGACTAGATCAATTGTCTGGTTGGCTCCCTCACCTAGTGAGAGATAGGGCTCAATTGCATGATTGATCGCTGGTTAGAAACTTCGAGTTTCACTTACGAGATATCAAGCTTTGAATAATAAAATTGTGATATTTAATAAATGTAAGAGTCAATTAACAAAGTTGTTTGTTTTAGTAAACGTCCACACTATCGTGGCTTGCTAAATGGAAACGGTACTTTGGGTTAATTGAGACTCTATGACATTTAAATAAATGGGATTCAATTAATAAAGTTGTTTGTTTTAGTAAACGTCCACACTAACGTGGCTTGCTAGATGGAAACGGAACTTTAGGATTAATTGAGGCTCGACAGTTATAGAAAGTCGTGGAGGACCGCATGTCAACGTAAACGTCCACATGAACGTGGCTTGCGGTGGGCATGTAGTTCCCGAGCGGTGGACTTAGTACTGAGAAATGGTATACACTTAGGTACGCTTTATAGTATCCTCCCCATCGGAGTCACTGCTATAATGATGTACGACCGAAGTAAAAATCCAATTATAAAATCGTTTGGATTAGTATACGTCCACAAGAACGTGGCATGCTAGTCTGATGGGATTTTGGAAATGATTGGTAGTTTAATGATATTATTTGAGGGAAATGATATCGAATTAAACTAATTGTTTGTTTTATATGGTATTATTCCCATTAAAAGTCAACAAACTCACTGAACCTGTTTTGTATGGATTAAAGAAGAAACTTGGACATTGTCCTAACTGCAGAGGAGTACAATTATGTACTCCAAGTCAATTGACCTACTGAACCAAATGATGTTTCCACTACTGAGGAAAGGAAGCTCATAGAAATGGATCAAGGCTCTGAGATGACGCGGAGCTGCATTATGGCTTTCATGTCAAAATATGCTGCGACATCGGGATCAAGCCATGACCATTACCTATGATATGATGCTTAACCTCAAGAAACTTTTTTGGTTATCAGGACAGGACAGCCGGGCAAAATGCAATGAGGCAACTCATGACGGCCATCGCATCCGAAGGAACGCCCGTGGGGAATCACGTTCTTAGGATGATGTGCTATCTGAATGAGATAGAGATTCTAGGATCAGTTATCGATGGGGTAACCCAAGTCGATATTGTGCTCCATTCTCTGCCGAGAAGTTTTGAGCAGATCCGCCTGAACTATAACATGAATAAGGGGTCTTACTCATTGGCGGAACTCCTGATTGAACTTCAAGCGGCTGAGGGAATCTCTAAGGGCTCTCAAGCACTTGTGGTTGAGAAATTGGCTCTTCCTAGGCCTCCGGGCGGCAAAAGGAAGAAGAAGCAAATACGGAAACCCAGTGGGCCTAATATATCTGGACCACGGAATGGGACAAGCAAGCCCAAGGGGCAAGTGCTTCCGTTGTAAGCAGTCTGGATACTGGGAGTTTTAATTGTCCTCTCAAGCAACAAGAAGTTGACTCTTCCTTAGTCACCGAAACATGTTTAGTGGTAGTATCTGCCAGTACCTGGTGTGTGGATACGGGAACCACTTATCATGTCTTCACCTAAATGCAGGGGTTCCAGGAAACCCGGAGACTTAGAAAGGAAGAAGTCATAACCTACATGGGCAATACTGTTAAGGTAACAGCCGTTGCAGTGGGAGATGTTAAATGGTTTTAACGGTAGGATTTTAGTTCTAATAAATTGTCTTTATTTGCCGGTATTTAGAAAGAAATTTCATTTCGGATTTCTAAATTGACTTAGAATGGATATTCTGTTTCTTCTGATAGTTTCATACTTTTCAGAGTAGGAAACGGGGTTGTTATTCATTCTGGTACATTGACAGACAATTTAATACAAAATCCATATTCTCCCACGATGCAACATACCGGAGAAAATAACACATTGTCGAACCCCTATAAGAGTAAAGATCCTTCTAGGATGAATCAAATGTACTTATGGAATCTTAGGCTAGATCATTTTAACTTGAGTACGATTCAAAGGGTGAAAGATGATGGACTACTCATCTAGGTTGAAGGAAAGGACTTTCCAACCTTCGAATCATACTTGGAAGTTTAAATGACCAGGCAACCCTTTACGGTTAAAGGGCATAGATCCAAGAAAGTACTAGAGTTGATTCGCTCTGATATATGCAGACCTCTTTGAGGAGTAAGGCATACTTATCAGAAAAATGGGATTAACTCCCGACAGACTACACCATTTATGCCTCGGCAAAATGATGTGTTGTAAAGAAAGAATAGGACTCTTATAGATATGGGAAAGTAGACAATGAGTTATTCGGAGTTACCTAATTCGTTTTTGGGATATGGCTTGGAAACAGCGGCGTTTATCCTGAACTTGATTCCTTTGGAAACTTGTACAGATATTCGGCTGTTTATAGGATACCCTAAGAAAACGAATTGAGATATGTAATATAGTCCAAAGGACCAGATGTTCGTTGATTGCATCAATGTTCGGTTATTAGACATGGACTATATATGCAAGAATCACAAGCCCAAGAGTAGAGTAATACTTAATGTGCTTAGAGGGACTGATCAAGACTTAGAACCAGCCTAACTGAGTAGTTCACTACTATAATCTTTAGTCACTAAAGATACACCGGAGCGTCGTCGTAGTGGGAGGGTTGTTAGACAACCCAACAGGTTCATGTTTATAGGTGAGTCTTCGGACTTATTACCTGGAGAACATGAAGCCGAACCCTGGATCTATGGCGAGACGCTGAAAGATCAAGATGCTCAGTCTTGGCAAAAGTCGATCCGGATTCTTTTGTCTTTACATGGAAGATGGAAGTCAAGACAGATTTCCTAAATCGAAGTCTTGACGGGGCCATCTGTGTGGGACAGCCAGAGAGATTCATCGAAAAGAGCCAAGAGCATTCGGTAAGCAAGCTTAATCAATCTTAGGATTGAAGGAAGCTTCAAGATCTTGGACACATGCGGACCTATGAGAAAATCCATTTCATGGATTCATTCAAGGCATGTTTAGGTCCTGAGTGTAATAAAGAAGTGATAGAAAAGATGTGGTGTTTTCTCATTCTTTATGTAGACGACATCCTTCTAAATTGGCAACAATATGAAAGATGTTATCGGACATAAAGGGATGGTTGTCCGAGTAATTCAATGTAAGAGACTTAGGAGAAGTCGAGAATGTTCTTGGGATCAAAGTTACAAATGATCGCCAGAAAAGAACATAGAACTTATCTCGAGTCTTATACATAAATACAATTCTTACTCGTTGCAGCATACAGAATTCCAAGAAAGGTCTTCACCTTTTAGATATGGAATTCATCTATCTAAAGTTTTGTGTCCGACACAATAAAGAAGATAGATGAAGATTAAGCAGTTCCCTACACCTTAATGGTGGGAAGCTTAATGTATGTAATGCTATGCATGAGACTGATATCTACTATTCCGTGCGCATGGTGGTAAGATATCATAGTAATCCTGGAAAGGATCACTCGACTGATGTAAAGGACATGATTAGGCTCCTGCAGAGGACCAGGAATTATGTTCTGAGTTACAAAGCAGTCAAGTTGTTTCCTTTGGATTACATAGAATTGGATTTCCAAATCAAACAGGGACAGTCGAAAGTCGAAGTCAGGCTATGTGTTCTCACTGTGAAGTGGAGCAGTCACATGGAAGAATGTAAAGCAGCGATGCATTACGGACTCTACCATGGAAACTGAAAGGATAACGGCCTGTGAGGCAGTTAAAAGGTCAGTATGGCTCCAGAACTTCCTAAGGGACTTAGATGTGGTTTCTAGTTCACCCAAAGCTATTTTGAATAGCGGTATTGGCAAACTTGAAATGCCACGAGTCCATAGTGGGAGATAACACGTAGAGCGCAAGTACCACCTGATTCGAGAGATCGTCTAGTAAGACGATGCAGTTGTCACCTAGATAGCATCGAGAAGATTACCTGGTAAAACCCGTTCACAGAGGCACTTCCAGCGAAAGCGTTGGGTAGGCATGATGAGGTTATGGGAATCTGATGTTTGGGAGAGGGCGACTAGACTTTTAGTATAAGTGGGAGATTGATGGAGTTGTATTCTAAATGTCTAGTTTAGTGCAAATACGGAACTCCTTATCTATACCTTAATTCGATATATGATTCAAGCATAATTGCATTTAATGCAATAGTCCTTGATGTATACGTTGTAGACAGTATGGCGTGAGGAGACACGCGGAAGATCATACTGTCGGTTACTCGTATACTATCGAACAGTAGCTCACGACTTAGATGGACAGGGACAATCCATCGGTACGTCGTAGTGTGACTGGTAGATAGTCGGTCTTGACTATCATGTTACACTCGTACACTTGGTGTATTGAGCAGGACCACGGGAGGGCGTTCGATTTATACTAATCGCAGTAATCGAACTAGACCTCAGATATTACGGATATACGAATTCTTAATCCCTATATAATTATAGGTGCGTGTGTCCAATTCTCGGTTCTTTGACTTGCCAATGAGTGAGACTAAATGATTAGTCGAGATTCTCGGTAAATTGGGAATCGTAATTGTACGCACGGCATGCTATAGATTATAGACAGGAAACCGTGTCCCGTTTATCGGGTTGATGACGTCCCCGAGATGAGCTCATAAAGTTTATCATGTAAACCCTGCAGGTGGATTCGTTCCACATGATAATAAGGATGAGTGGTACTAGTCTCGGATAATAAGAAACGAATTAATTTAATTGTTAGTAATTAAATAAATTCGTGGACGTTCGATATCTTAAACACGGGGAAAGTCGTATATGTAATTTCGGCGAAAATATTATTGGTAAAATAATATAGATTAATTAATTGGGAATTCAATTATAATTTTATAGTGGAATTAATTATAATTAAAATTGGATTTAATTAAAGGTTTTCTTTTAAGGACACCGGTTTCATTAAATTACAATTTAGCCTAATTAATTAATAGTCCTAAGGTCCCTAGTGTGGCCTATATAAACCCCTCCACCTCTCTTCTCCTAACCTAAGTTTCGCCGCAATAATTAATTCTGTGGAGAAAAATAATTGTTAGCGCAATTAATCTTTTTCTCTACTTAATTAATTTAGTTTGCGCAATAACTTTTTCTGTAGAAAATAATTTGCTAGCGCAAATATATTTCTGGAGACAGAAAAACATCTCACGGTGGGTTTGAGGGAGAAGAAGAAGAGAAGACTCCGGTGGATCGTTGCCCACACAACGTCCGGCGTCGAGGGCTAGGATACACACTAGAAGATCTCAGGGTGTTCGCCTATTCGGCTTCTCCGAATCACGCATCAAAGGTAAAGAATCGAAAACCCTTTTCCGCATCGTTTCGATTTCTTCTCGTACGTAATCATACAACGAACCACCGATCGAGTTCGATGGCGTAGGTACGATGGTCTCGGACCCCTGGGCGATCGCCGATCGCCGGAACAGTGGTCAGATCGAGAAAAACGGCCAGAACAGCCCGAACAGCCGCGACCCGCCGCTGGAACAGCGACGCTGTCGGCCGACATGTTTGACTGTCGGCCGACACAGCCCTGTCGGACGACACCCTCCTGGTGTCGGGCGACAGACAGGGCAGAAGCCCTCGGTTTTGCGCGGTTGTGCCTCTGGCATGATGGCTGGGCGTAAACCGGGTTTGGGGCTTCATGCTGAGTGCAGTAGGGACGCTGGAGGTCGACTGGGCATGTCCGGATGTTCGAGAGGTCGAACGGACTCGTCCCGGTTAGTCGATTTCCAACAGAAAGATGTGACTTTTGTTAAGGCATCGAACGATCAGCCGGAGGATAAAAGTAAGGATGACGCTGAATCATCTAAACGGAAGGATATTGCTGAAGGGAAGAAGATTGTTAAGTCTCCTGAATCTAAAACTCAAAAGTCGATTTCGACTTCTCACTCTGAATCTGAGACATATCAATTTCCGAAAAATATTGTGATACATCCTCGTGGTATCCTACCATATGAGAAGACGTTGCTGAAGAAGTTGGAAAAACCTCAGAACGTGAAGGCTAACAAACAAAACTCTCGCTCTAAAATTGTCCTGGGCAAGATGTCTACAAAGGTTGAAACTCGTCAAAGGCGAAAGTATGTATGTCACTACTGTGACCAACCTGGACACATCCGACCATTTTGCTATAATATGAGAGATGACATGAACCGAGAGTTAATTACTGTGAAGAAAAAGGCTGAGGGTGCTAAGGAAATGAAGAAACCCATTTCTCCAAATCCGAAAGCTAAGCAAAATCTGAAAACTGTGACTGAGAGAAATGTTCAAACTTTTAATGATAAGAAGAGATGGGTGGTAAAAACACAAACGAGTGAAGTTAAACTCAACTCCACCAAAACTGCATGGCGACCGAGAGAACTTATTTTCTGCAATGTTGCACTAAATGCTTCTGAAACTGGCAACAAAGGCATTTGGTACTTTGACAGTGGCTGTTCCCGACATATGACCGGCACTAAGAAATTCTTGAAAGAATATGAGCCGATGACTGGTTCTCCCGTGGTTTTTGGAGGGGGAGCAAAAGGTGTTGTCAAGGGAAAGGGAACACTACACATCAAAGGATTACCTCCGATAAGAAATGTTGTTCATGTAAAGGGACTTGTCGCCAACCTTATCTCCATCAGTCAACTGTGTGACGAAGGACTGAATGTGAGTTTTGATAAGGAATCATGCAGAGTTTTTGATGTTGAAGGAAAGTGTATCATGGAAGGTCCTCGTGACAATTGCTATACAACTGAGTATAGTTGCTTTTCTGTGACCGTTCCTGATGAAGTTGATTTGTGGCACCAACGACTTGGCCACACTAGCACTCGCAATTTGAGTAAACTGGTTAAGGGGGAGATAGTTCTAGGAATCTCTCAACTCCCCAAAATCGAGAAGCGAGTGTGTGGTGACTGTCAGAAGGGTAAGCTGACACGAACCCCTCATCCAGCACTTCCGACACTCATGAGCACTTCGGCTCCCTTCGAACTTCTACATATGGACTTGATGGGTCCAATGGAAGTCAAGAGTATAGCAAAGAAAGAATATGTGTTGGTTGTTGTTGATGATATTCCAGATATACTTGGACAAGATTTTTGGCATCCAAGGATGAAACTTTTAATGCCTTCAAAGGCATAGTGAAATGGATTAGAACAAATCATGAAGCTAAGGTGAAAAGGATCAGGAGTGATCATGGAACTGAATTTGAAAATTCTAGCTTCAATGAATTTTTCCTGATGAAGGAAATTCACCACGAATACTCGGCCCCAAAAACACCTCAACAAAATGGGATTGCCGAACGCAAAAATCGAACGCTGCAAGAGATGGCTCGGGTGATGTTGATCTCGAAAAATCTTGCACGAACTTTTTGGGCAGAAGCTGTCTCTACAGCTGGCTATATTTTGAATCTAATAAGTGTTCGATCTGGCACTACCGCAACTGCCTATGAACTTGTCAATGGCAAGAAACCTTCAGTTGCACACTTTCGTGTCTTTGGTTGTACTTGCTATATTTTGAAGGATCGTGATCCTCTGAAGAAATTTGAAGCCAAAGCTGATCGTGGTATTTTTGTTGGTTAAAGCCAAAATAGCCATGCTTATCGTGCCTACAATCTTCGAACCAAGAAAGTCATGGAAACCGTGAACATCAACTTTGATGAACAAGACTTTCTAGGAAAAGATGCACAGGCTGATTGGGTTAAAGAAGGAGTTCTGGAATTTCAAACTTTTCCATCAACACCCACAACTGAGATTTCTAAAAATGCTACTCCAAACACTTCAACTGAAGTTGGAAACTCTAGCAATCAAAATGATGACACTTTATTGTCTGAGGATGATGACAGTGATCAAGTTGAAAATCCAGCTGATGCTCCGAGAGAAGCACCTGGTCACATTCAAAAACGTCATCCACCGAACCAAATGATCGGAAATTTGAATGAGCGAACTACGCGCTCAAAGAAACCGACTAACTCTCTAGATGAACTCTACAACATCTGCACTTCTGCAATCTTTAATGAAATCGGCATCTCCTGTTTTCTCTCCGAAAATGAGCCAAAAAATTACAAGGAAGCCATGTGTTGAGCCACAAAAATCTCCCACAGACAGGTGTCATGGGCCCACCTACCAGATCACTTCTACGAGAAGTCGGGTCGAGCGAAATGACCACCCTTAACGGAGCACAGGTGCAGCCCGCGTCGGAAAGAGATTATCCTTAGAAGACTTCTACCATACCCGGGGCCAAGCACATGAAATAACGGGACCCGGGACCATATCCCGAGACCGTACCCCGGACCTCACCACGGGCTTCGAGCACGGACGAAGAAGACCATGCATGCGGGTCCCGGGAACGTACCCCAGATCGCGTCCCAGCACCCGGCACGGGCAACCCTGACCATACATACGGGACGACGGGGCTCCGAGACCCAGGACCGCATTCGAGCACCAAGCACGGACGACGCCAAGCTTACATGCGGGACGACGGAGCTCCGAGACCCAAGACCGCGCCCGAGCACTCGGCACGGGCAACCACGACCATACATGCGGGACGATGGGGCTCCGAGACCCAGGACCACGCCCGAGCACCGAGCAAGGAGAATGACAACCCAGCATACACAAGGACCGCGCCGCGAGCACCCGGCACGGGCGACCACAACCGTATATGCGGGACGACGAGCTTCGAGCCCCCCGAGCACCAAGCACGACAAATGAAGACCGCACCCGAGCTTACATACGGGACGAAGGAGCTTCGAGACCAAGGGCCGCACTCGAGCTACATGCGGGACGACGGGAGTCCGAGACCCAGAACCGCTCCCGAGCACCATGCACGGGTGCCGACAACCCGCCGTGCACAAAGATGAGGATGATGGGCCCCGGACTCCGGGACCGTACCCCGGGCAACACGCAGATAAGACCTACACCAGCTAGAAGTGGACAAATAGAATACGTTCTTATCTTTGCATGCGTAGGTTACGTGTCGATAATAAACAGGTGTGTAGTCTACTTAATTCTCCTATAAATAGGGGCGATCCGGGACAACGGAAAGGGGACCCGAGGAAGAAACCCACTGTAATAGTTCTCAAGGAAGAACAAGATAAAATACCAGTAAATAAATAGAGATATTAATCTCGGGCATTCAAGCCTAGTCTCGGTGTGATTTCATTTCAGTTCCCTTTCTACATACAAATATCCCTGTTTTTTGCGTCGTCTCCAAACCCTACCAAGCGCTTATAATATATAATAATCCCCGACAAAAACGACCCAAAACACCATGCAAGATGATTTTTGGATCATGGCTATGCAAGAAGAGTTGAATTAGTTCACCCGAAACAATGTTTGGTCCTTAGTTCCCAGAACCTCAAATATCAATGTTGTTGGAACTAAATGGTTTTTCAAAAATAAACAGATGAGCATAACCAAGTTGTCCGAAACAAAGCTCGTCTTGTTGCTCAAGGATATGCCCAAGTAGAAGGCATAGACTTTGATGAAACCTTTGCTCCAGTTGCACGAATTGAGTCCATACGTCTCCTAATCGCTATTGCATGCCATCTCGGCATCAAACTTAGACAAATGGATGTCAAAGCTGCATTCCTGAATGGAGTCCTGGAAGAAGAAGTCTATGTTGCTCAACCGAAAGGTTTCGAGGATCCCAAAAAGCCAAATCATGTCTACAAGCTTCATAAAGCTCTATATGGTTTGAAACAAGCTCCTCGTGCTTGGTATGGTTGCCTGACTGACTATCTTCTCAAGTTTGGTTTCGAACGTGGATCAGTTGACAAAACGCTTTTTATCAAACGTGATGGCAAACACATGTTAGTTGCCCAGATTTACGTTGACGACATTGTCTTTGGAGCTACTTGCTCGAAACTCGTGGAAGCGTTCACGGCATCGATGTCTTCAACTTTTCAGATGAGCCTAAAAGGGGAGTTACATCAGTTTCTTGGCCTTCAGATATCTCAACGACCAGATGGGATCTTCGTGTCTCAAAGCAAATATGCTAAGAATATGGTTGAAAAATTCGAGATGCAACATGCCAAGCCTGCGAAAACTCCAATGGCTACAACTGAACGGTTATCTAAACTGACCAAAAGTCGTAGTGTTAATCAAAAACTCTTTCGCTCCATGATTGGAAGTCTGCTCTATTTAACTGCAACTCGCCCTGATATAATGTTTAGTGTTTGCATGTGTGCTAGGTACCAAGCAGATCCAAAGGAAGATTACCTACGAGCTGTCAAGAGAATTCTCCGCTACATCTCGGGAACCTCTGACTTGGGGATTTGGTATACACGTCACACGTCATCTAATCTTGTCGGTTTCTCCGATGCGGATTGAGCGAGTAATACAGATGAACGCAAGAGTACTTCCGGCTGTTGTTGCTTTCTTGGCAATAATCTTGTTTCATGGCATAGTCGAAAGCAAAATTGCATCGCGCTCTCAACTGCCGAGTCTGAGTACGTTGCAGCTGGGAGTTGCTGCACTCAATTACTATGGTTGAAACAGATGTTGAATGACTATCTCATTGAGAGTGATCCATTGGTGTTGTATTGTGATAATCAAAGTGCTATCAAAATCAGCGAAAATCCTGTCCAACACTCAAGAACTAAACACATAGACATTCGACATCATTTAATTAGAGATTTGGTTGATCGTGATATAGTCAGTCTACAGCATATTTCAACGGAAAAACAGCTTGCTGACATCTTTACCAAACCTCTTGACTTTGAGAGATTCAAAATCCTAAGAAACTCTCTCTGCATGTGTTCTCTTTAAGAGTTCACGAAATTTTTGAAGTCTGAAAGATTGTTTTCTTTACTTCTGAATACGCACTCGGAATCGTCGTGGATTAGTCTAATCAGTTGAACATGGATTCGAGGCCGCTTTAGTCTTCAGACCCAAGTGCATTTATTCCTCTGGGTGCAAACATGTGAACTTGGCATATAACTCCCATAGCTATCATTTGCATAGATCCATAATACCAAGTAACGGAGGACGCCAGATCATTCCCCCGGCTCCCCTCTTCGAAAGGTAGCACATGGACGCTAATCTTTAAGATACTCTCGCTAACTCACTTTGGAGGACGCAAGTGCCCCTTGCTCCCCTCTGACTGATGAGATGAGTATCTGTTGCATTTCATGTATTTTTAAAGCTCGTCTGGAGGACGCCGGATCATTCCCCCGGCTCCCCTCTGATTGTAGTAAAGTTAGTCCCAAGTGGAGTGCCTTAAAAGTTCACCTTGCACTCATGAATTAAAATCTCTTGTGCGGTGCAAACTCATCAAATATGTTTCGACGAAACACGACAACATCCTTGTGATTGTGACGAAGGACAAGTAAACATGTCTATCAACATACTTCGGTTCATCTCACCGGTTTTTAAAATGAGAGATTTTCATAACTCAAAGTTGTCATCACCTCGGGTGAAAATTTTTGTTTTGGAAAATGATGAAATGTGGACTCTTTTCTGGGAAAATATTTGCTCTTCACTGCCTAATATCACCCCTCGAATCTCCACTAAAATGTGTTTGAATGTTTTGGTGTGTGTTGAACACTTGAATCCTAACTCGGAATGTGTTTTTTTGGTTTTGCATTTTTGTAGTTCATATCCAGTGCTATGTGGTTAACTCTCCATGCAACCTTTTATAATTGAGTGTGGCGATCTTCACAGACTCACAGACTCACATACTCAAAGACTCACAGACTCAAAGACTCACAGACTCACAGACTCAAAGACTCACAGACACACAGACTCACAGACACACATACACACAAACTCACAGACTCACAGACTCACAGACTCCAAGCTCCTGTCGCCAGCTTGTTTGTTCGCATACTGTGACATCGAAAAACAGCGACTCGGCGACTATAACCTATAGCGCTGGTGGTGCATCCCATCACACTCGAAGACTGAGACCTCTCATCGATGAATCTGAAATCCGAAAAATCGGTGAACTCACACTCGACGCACAGATCGAATCAAAGGAAGCTTTCAAGGAACTCCAACTTGAAATCCAACAAGGGGGAGGATTGGGTGATGGTATCGGTGTTGGCTCCAAAGGTGGAAGTTTGAAGGACTATCGTATTCTTATCGTGCATGTTTTTGGTTTGATGATTTGCATTTTGAAATATTCGGTGCTTGGCGCAAAACATTTGACGTTTTCAGTTTGAATATTTGATTAAGTTTTTTTTTTGGTTTTTCATAATTGATTGATTGATGTTTTTCATTGTTTACTTAGTCATTTTTTTTTCAGGTGATGTATCTCTTAAGGGGGAGATTTGCTGAATCTCTTTGTACTAATTGTTTCTCATATGAGTTGTGCCAAAAAGGGGGAGATTATTGTCGAAGTATGTTTTGGCGACAACATCTAAGCTTTGCAAGTCTACTCATGATTGATGTGTTTCACAAGAGTTGTACCAAAAAGGGGGAGATTGTAAATACAAGTTTTTGGCATCAACTTTGTGTGTTCCTTGCGCTGTCCGTCATCAATGTCAAAACTGGCGAATGTTAAACTGGAGAATGTCAAACTGGAGAATAATAAACTGGAGAATGTTAAACTGGAGAATGATTAACTGGAGAATGTTAAACTAAAGAATGATAAACTGGAGAATGTTAAACTGGAGAATGATAGACTGAGAGACTGGCGACCGAGAGACTGAGAGACAGGCGACTGAGAGACTGGGAGACTCCTGTCCTTGGATCCGGCGACTGGGCGAACGGCGACTCATGGACTCACGTCCATGAATCCAGCGACTGGGCGAACGGCGACTCATGTACTCGCGTCCTTGAATCCGGCGAACGGCGAACGACGACTATGTATTCATGTATTGGATTCGGAGTTTTTGTATTTCAACCTCAATGATATCGACGACCATGAAGACGATGAAAATCCGAAGCTTCAACAATTAGAGTTTTTCACAAGGAATTGAAGATGAAGATTTGAGATCGACGGAGTCAAGATTAAATTGAAGACTGATTTTGAAATTGAAGATTCAAGAATCCAAGATTCAAGATCCCAAGAATCAAGAATCCAAGTTCCACAACAGTGATGTCATCCATGGAGAAGTGACATCAGCCAAGCATGTGACGAATGAGAATGTGCCACGTCATCACCTCACATGTGCGGGCTACCTATATAAACCCATGGATTTCCGTGCCATCATTTGACGATTTTGAGAGAACGAAATCTGATTTTTAGAATCGTATCCTGATAGCTTCGAGCTGAGAGTTTGTGTAGTTGCGTTTGCGTTGTACGCCAAGATTAGAGTTAGGAGATTTAACTCTAGGTGTTATAGTGCTAGGTTACTAGTAAGTGGGAGTGTTGCGACACTCGGGAAACATCTTGTAATCACTTTGCCTACCATACTCCTTGTAATAGTTTCGTTTTGTCTTATCAATGAAATGAAATATATTACATAAACTTTGTCTTCATAAACTATATCTTCACTTTGTGAGATTCATCGACTGAAGCTGCTGACGTTCGAGTTTAAGACCAATTTCACGAAAAATTGGTATCCTACGCTGAAGACGTAATTTCACCATCCAACTTATAATCTCCATTTAATATATTCAAACACAATCAATTAATCGTATATACTATATGGATGTATGGATGTATTGATCGGTAGGTGTACGTCTTCCTTCCTCCGGTCCTCCGCCCTTTTTAAACCCAAAAAAAAATTGGTTTATTCTATGCTACCCTAATAGGGTAGCGCAGTAATCCACCCAAAATGTAACATGTGGTCATTACAAAAGAACTCAACCAATTAAAAAAATAATAAAAAATTAAAGTGTGTACACATATAAAATGTAAATATGTGTGTGGAATTAGGGTAGTACTCCTTGGTTAGCATAGAACTAACCCCCCAAAAATACCATACACGCCAACGTACATAATGATGTCACGTAAGATATCATTGATGTCTTGTGATAAGAAAGTCTTGAGAGAATGATAATTTGCGACAGATTTTGGAAAATATTTTGAACCGTACGACTCGTGTTAAATGTATCACATCGATTTGAAAAAAAATATTTAGCTAAAATATAAATTGAACAATTTTATCACCTTAACAAGACTTTCTAAAGTGATATTGACCAAATTCAATACTCATCTGTCTTATATCAATGAGCATAAATGGTCAACGTTGACTTTTTTTGTTCGTCCAATAAATATGATAAATAATATACAAAAATTGTTAAAAAATAACTAAAATTAAATTGAACTATATATATATATATATATATATATATATATATATATATATATATATATATATACAAGAGAAATATCAAATTTTTAACCTTCAAAACTAAAAATAAAATTATAACCATCTATAATAACTCTATTTTAAGATATAGTACTACCCTTCGTTCCAACAAAATTTGTCACTAGCAAACACTTTTTTTGGTAAAAGTCAATCACATAAAAAATAAAAGTGTATGATACAGTACTGCGCATAGGGAATGGAAACCCCACCGCATCACCGAGCTAACAAACTAGCTCTCCAACCAACCAAACTAAACAAATAGCACGAAAGAATACAACCATAATCACCAAGCTATATGCCATACCCTCTTCAGTGCCCGTGCCTGAAGAGAATCTGGAAGTCGTAAAGAGCGAATCCTCTCCTGTATGATAGAAATCGTCTGAGAAGCCACCACTCCAAACAAAACCGAGCGAGATTCATGTATCCTCGTGTTCCTCTCGAGCCAAATAAAATAGACTAGGGCAGCGAGAAGACCACGATACGCACAAGAAATCAAATGCCTCCCACGCCATCGACTAGCAGCCCGTAAAACAGCACTATGCCAATCACCACATGGCCATAGAAAACCCACATCCACCTGTAGTCTCTGCAAGCAGTCTTGGGAGAAAGGGCACTCAAATAAAAGGTGGGAGTGGGTCTAAGCGCTCTCCCCACCACATAGCACACACGAGTCATCCCCCCGACCAATCCAACGCTTATCCCGAGTCGGTAGCCGACCTCGGATAGCCATCCAAAGAATGAAACAATGTCGTGGGATACGTCCTGGTCCGGCCAAAAGAGCAGCCCACGGCACCCTGGGACCCTCCGAGCGGAAAAGAGTATATGTCGAGTCGAAGGTGTAGGTCCCTGATCGATGCAATGTCCACCGCACTGTATCTGTCCTCACATCAATACTCGGCAAGCCATCCATAAGATCAACAAACTCCGCCGCAAAGTCTGCTGGCCACCTCCACACCCCATCAACTATGACCATACTCAACGACGCAGCCCTAGGAAGCCTCCTAAGCCACGATCCCAACTGACACACCTCCTCCAATCGACCTAGGGGATGCCATGGGTCTCTCCAAAGGTAGAACTGAGATCCGTCCCCGACCCGCATCTGTATAGCTGGTAACACAGCTGGACGAAGTTTAAGAAGCTGACGCCAACTCCAGGAGCATGCCCTCGGCATCTTAGCACTCCAAAATGAATGCCTCCTCAGTCGATTCTCCTGAATCCAACTGGCCCAAACGGATATTATCAACACATCATCCTGCGCCTGGAGGGAGAGATAGATATTACTCTTATCTACATTCGCATGTAGACCTGAGTAAGTCGAGAAAAGCTGGACTCCCCGTCTGAGGGTAGCGATAGACACAGGATCAGCGTGACAGGCAAGCAGTAGATCATCAGCAAAACTCAGCATATAAGTCTGTGTCCTCTCACATCTCCAATGGTACTGGAACTCCGACTCAGCCTGAATATGTCATTCCAAGATCCCATGTAAAACCTTCATCACAAGGACAAAAATAAATGGTGACATCGGGTCCCCCTGCCTCAATCCCCGAGCACCTCTGAAATAACTCTCAGTCGAACCATTTATGTTCACCGAGTAGGCCGGAGTAGTAAGGAAGATATTATCCCCAATGCGTCTTTCAGGGATGAAGGCTGTTTGAGACTTATCCTTAATGAGTGGCTCTCCTTAAAGAGTGTTTCAATTGATGAAATTTTTGGTTTTTTAAAAAATGACACATTAATTAATCCACGATTAAGGCGACATGGTGTGTTATGTTCACTTTAGTTAGTTACCTACTACTTATGAGTATTATATTATCTACCTATACGACATGGTGTGTTATGTTCACTTTAGTTAGTTACCTACTACTTATGAGTATTATATTATCTACCTATACGGAGTATATGTTTTCTTATTTAACATTGAATATATATTTGAAAGTTTGATTTTATTCAATGAGATTTTGATAAGTTTTTTTTTGGATTTTTAAAAGTCTATTGATTTGTATGGATTTTTTAAATTCACAGAGTTTACATAGAGTTTTACTGACTTTTTTTCATTGTTTTTTTTTATGGATTTTCATAAACTTCACATAATTGTAATATAATTTTTTTAGTTGTTTTACTTGAATTTCTATAACTTATATATATAAAAAAATCTTAATTATTTTAAAAAAATCTAAATTGTTCAAAAATAAATAAATATTATTATTCATCAAAAAAATTCATTTGTTCAAAAATAAATAAATATTATTATTCATCATTATTATTCTCATCTTCATTTAAATTATTGTTATGCATCGGCCTCATTTCCCACATAGAATTAAATTATTGATAAGTTTTTTTTTGGATTTTTAAAAGTCTATTGATTTGTATGGATTTTTTAAATTCACAGAGTCTACATAGAGTTTTACTGACTTTTTTCCATTGTTTTTTTGATGGATTTTCATAAACTTCACATAATTGTAATATAATTTTTTTAATTGTTTTACTTGAATTTCTATAAACTTTTATATATAAAAAAATATTAATTATTTTAAAAAAATCTAAATTGTTCAAAAATAAATAAATATTATTATTCATCAAAAAATTCATTTGTTCAAAAATAAATAAATATTATTATTCATCATTATTATTCTCATCTTCATTTAAATTATTTTTATGCATCGGCCTCATTTCCCACATAGAATTAACAATACTCGCTCTCTATTAGGGTGAGACTGAGCCAGGCTACCCGACAGGGGCTTATGGCTCGGCCTACAAAAGCTCAGCTCGACTCAACTCGTTTAGTAAACAAGCCAGACTCAAGCTTTTTAAAAGCTCGTTTATATAAACAGGTCAAGCTTAAGCTTTTTTCTAAGCTTTTTAAGCCTATCAAGCCCGACCTATATATATATATATATATATATATATATATATATATATATATATATATATATATATATATATATATATATATCAAAAAGTATTTCATATTTAAATTTATATGAAAAAATACAATTTTTTTAGTTTTAATTGTTTAAAGTACTTATTAATCAATGCTATTCTAAGTCCTTAGAAAAAAAATTATAGTTGAAGAGTGAAATATAATTATCTCGTATTGATTGAAAAATATTTTTAAACAATTTTTGTTTTTATAAAATATTGTTCACTTGTATTTTATTATTAATTACTTGAAAGTTAAAAATAACATTTAAAACTAGAAGTTAATATTTTTAATTAAAATTTTGACTTATCTATTGAACAGAGTTGTTGTTCGAATTGTGCTTAAAAAAGCTTATAAAAGTCTTTCAGGCTAAACCTATTTACTAAAAAGACTCATGTATTATTAATTTTTATTTTTATCACAAAATAATTTATTATTAATATCATGTATAAATCAATTTTCTCAAATAAAAATTTTATAGCGGCTAAAATCAAATAAAAATTCCGAACTAATTGCCGAAGCAATCCGCCCGAGTCGATCTCACGAGAAACACTGCTATCGGAACTCGTATTTGTATTTAAGTGGTTGCGAAAGAAAGAAGAAAGAAGTATAGCATAATGTGAAGTTGATTTGGCGGTTTTTGTTGTAAACTAAGATTAACTACGGAATAAAAACTAAGCAATTAACGAGGTGTAATCAATAATGAGAAAGACTAGGATTTCGGGTTCATCAAACATAAACGTCGGGTTGTCAATTTACGAAATACAATTTTTCTAAAACATCCGTCTCCGGTAGATTTTAGTGTATTCGATTATCCTAAGTCATGTACTTGCTCCTAAGCCTCGTACAATTTTATGAAATTTAATTTGGCAATTCATCGAACACCTTGTATGCATGTGTAAATCTTAAACCCTAGTTCATATTCGAATCCCCCTAATCCTAGTTAGATGTTTAGTTACTCATATCGATAATTAAAAATAAACAAGTATGCGTAGAAGAATTCATGATCAACAAGCGGAATAAAAACGCAAGCAAATAATAAGAACAAAATTAAAAGGAAAAAATTTACTAAATTAATTGTTCAAAGTAGAAACCAAGATCGAGAGTTATCCCCGATTAAATTCGTAAATCAAAAGCAAGAAGATCAACGTTGAAAACCTAAGAAACCGAGTCTCTAAAGCTCTCCAATTCGTCCAGAAAATAAGTGAAAAAGTGTGTACTTCTTACGGGTCACGAAGCCCTAATTATAATATCCAGAAAATAAGTGAAAAAGTGTGTACTTCTTACGGGTCACGAAGCCCTAATTATAATATAAGAAAGACGGGTCAAAAACACGGTCAACATCTGGACGAGGCACCAGGCGACCGCCAGGCAGAGGAGGCGCGCGCTCACGCTGGCAGGCAGGCGAGCGCTCAACTCGGAGGCGAGCGCTTGGTCTGAAAATTGCGTCTCTGAAGTTAAGGGCAGGCGACCGCTTGTGTGCCAGGCGCACGCCTGGTGGTGGTCGCGAGCGGACGCCTGGATGGAGAGCGAGCACTTGCATGGCTGGGCCATGTAGATCATTCCAAGGGCTTTCCCTAGAGATATAGATCATCGGTATAGGTATTCGGAGTTGGGAGAACCAAGCTCCCTAAGTTCGCTGCGCATACACTCCGAGACAGCTACGTACTGGGCTGGAAACTAGAAGATTGCGACTATATGACTGAAATCCATGATAATGAACGCACTGGGCCTCGTACACCTCTTCGAGAGCTTTCCAAAAATGTATGGACCATGCATGTAGGTGGTCGGAGTTGGGAGAACCGAGCTCTCCAAGATCGCAGCGCAATCTAGGCAAGGGCTTGAAGTATTAGGGCTAGAAAAAAAAATATATCATGGAGATTCGTGTTGGGAAATTCGCGTCCGAATTCCCCTCCTGAAAAGCACACAAACAAACAAAGAACGAAAATACGAAAATTAAAGAACACGAAGAATTATAGTGGTTCACCCGTTAACGAGGGCTACGTCCACTTCTTGCCACTGCAATAATTCCACTAGAACAATTAAGAAGCTCGATTACACGCTTGTAATGCTTATAATATCAATTCTAGTCTATATGAGGTGTTAACCCTATTTTACACGCATAGGGTTCTTATATAGGGGAAGAAAAAACGAAAATGGGAGAAAAACCCGCTTCTGCATAAAAGCCCCCCAAATGTCAGCTGACGCCAAAATCAGTGCAATCCAATGTCGGCCGACATTGGACTGGCGACCGCCAGACACAAAACGGCGCCCGCCGAATTTGTTCTGCGATCGCCGGAGGCCAATCGGCGCCCGCCGAAAGGCCTAAATTCTTGGCAGAATTTCTGACCCGTTTCTCTCGGTTTCGGCGCCCGCCGAAAGCTTTCCGCGGTCGCCGTTTCTCCTCCGGCGACCGCCATTTTCTCCATTCGACTTTTCTTCGTCTTCTCGGCATGAATCGGCCTCCACTCTCAACAATCTCCCACTTGGAGCTGATTCACGACCCCTATCTTCTCTTCCCATTGCAGCGGCGTCCCCGGTCCTCATCCCAGACGACCAACCGAGGTTGAACACAACCTCAACTTATCGCACGGTACCACCTTCGTAAACATGTCAGCCGGATTCTTACTCCCAAGAATCTTCTCCAACACCAAGACGCCTTCCTCTAAGGCCGATCGAATGAAGTGATATCTCAGCTGGATATGCTTCGTTCGAGCATGATACACCGGATTCTTCGCCAAGTGAATGGCGTTCTGACTGTCGGAATACAAGACACTCCCCGAGTGGTCTTGCCTCAGCTCTAGCAGACATGCCTGTAGCGGTACCGTCACAGCAACGTACTCCGCCTCACAACTAGATAGTGCTACTATCTTCTGCAACCTAGACACCCTGCTAATCGCGGTACCCCCGAAAGTGTATACGTACCCAGTAGTGCTCTTCCTACTATCCACATCTCCTCCGTTGTCTGCGTCCACGAACCCAAGTAACCCCGAATCTGATTTTTGGAACCTCAAAACAAAATTGGAAGTCCCTCTCAAGTATCGAAAGATCCACTTGACGACTTCCCAATGTTGCTTCCCCGGATTACTCATAAACCGACTGACTACTCCCACTGCATGGGCAATGTCAGGTCTCGTGCACACCATAGCATACATAAGGCTCCCAATCGCAGAGGCGTAAGGGACCTTATCCATATGCTCCATCTCCTTCTCGCTCGTCGGCGAGTCCTCTTTTGACAAACGGAAGTGACTAGCCAAATGAGTGCTTACGGGTTTCACATCCTCCATGCTAAACCGTGCTAGTACCTTCTTCAGGTACTCCTCTTGAGACAACTCAAGACCATCTTTGATCCTCGTGATTCTCATCCCCAGGATTTGTTTGGCAGCACCCAAATCCTTCATAGAGAACTCCCTTGATAGACTCTTCTTGAGCTTGTCGATCTCCGCCAAGCTCGCCCCGACTATCAGCATGTCATCTACTTAAAGGAGCAAAATTATGTAGTTACCTTTTCCAAGACTCTTGAAATAGCAGCAGTGGTCCGCCTCGCACTGCGTGAATTCGACCCGCTTCATGAACATGTCGAACTTCTTGTACCACTGCCTCGGAGCTTGCTTCAACCCATACAAGCTCTTTTGAAGCTTACACACTAGCTTCTCCTTTCCTCGAACTTCGAAACCCTCCGGTTGCTTCATGTAGATTTCTTCATCTAGATCCCCGTGAAGAAATGCGGTCTTTACATCCATTTGCTGAAGATGTAAATTCTCCTGTGCCACCAAGCTAAGCACCACCCAGATGGTTACCATTTTGACTACCGGAGCAAAGATCTCCGTGTAGTCGATCCCTTCCTTCTGCTGGAAGCCTTTCACCACTAATCTTGCCTTGTACCGAACGCTTCCATCGTGTTCTTCCTTTGCTCGGAAGACCCATTTATTTTGCAAGGCCTTCTTCTCCTTCGGAAGCTCGGCTAGTTCCCAAGTCTGATTCGACATCAATGAGCTCATCTCCTCTTTCATGGCAGACTCCCACTTGATCGAATCCCTCGCTTGTATAGCCTCGGTGCAGCTCTCCGGCTCACCCCTATCAGTCAGCAAAATATAGTTAAGAGAAGATGAAAATTTATGGGGAGGTCTTCTTACCCTAGTCGACCTCCACGGCTTCGGTGTAACTGGATCGATGTTGGGATGAGCATTCTCATCTTGCTCATCCTCGCTGCTCGTGTTGCCCTCCTCGATCTTCTCGGTCTCCACGACCTCCACCGGAACCTCCTCCGTGTCTCCTACGGGATCAATGCTTTCTTCAACAACCTCGCCTTTACCCTTGTACAAGACCGCCTCGTTGAAGATCACATTCTTGCTTCGGATCACCTTATGATTTTCGGCATCCCAAAATCGGTATCCGAACTCCGTGCCGCCATATCTAATGAAGAAGCACTTCTTGGATTTAGGATCAAGCTTGCTACGAGCAGCTTCGTCGATATGGACATACGCCAGACACCCGAACACCCTCAAGTAGGACAGATTCAGCTTCTACCCACTCCAAACCTCCTCAGAAATTCGATATTCCAAAGGAACCGACGGTGCTCTGTTGATTAAATGAGCTGCCATGTCGATGGCATATGCCCAAAACATCTTAGGCATCCCCGAATGTAACTGCATACTCCGGGCCTTCTCATTTAGCGTCCTGTTCATTCGCTCCGCTATTCCGTTTTGTTGTGGGGTCCCCGGAATAGTCTTCACCATCTTGATCCCACTCTCGACACAAAATTGCTTGAAGTCGGCGTCAACGTACTCACCACCGTTGTCGGACCTCAAACACTTCACCTTGAGATTTGTTTCATTCTCAACCTCGGATTTCCATTTCCTGAAAACAGAGAACACGTCACTCTTATTTTTCATGAGTATACCCATACCTTCCGTGTGGAGTCATCGATGAAGGTAACATAGTAGAGTGATCCTCCGAGTGAGGCGACGGGAGCTGGCCCCCAAACATCCGTGTGTACTAGTTCCAGCTTCTCCGCCTTGGGCTCCTTTCCAACTTTTGAAAAACTCACTCGTTTCTGCTTTCCAAGAATGCAGCTCTCGAACACGTGAGACTAAATCGCCTTGAGTTCGGGCAGCATCCCGTTCTTTGCCATGATCTTCATCCCCTTCTCACTCATGTGCCCCAGCCTGCAATGCCACAGTTCGGTCTTCTGGGTGATATCTACAACACCAACCGAATCCCTCATGCTCGTCGTCTAATAAAGTGTGCCCGTCTTATGACCTCGAGCAATGGTCATGGCGTTCCTCGAAACCTTCCACGACCCATCTCCAAATAACGTCTGGTAGCCATCATTATCAAGCTGGCCCACCGAAATTAGGTTCCTCATCAACCCGGCACATGTCTGACCTTGGTAATCTTCCAGGTTTGCCCATTAGACAACTTCGGGTTGATATCTCCCATCCCGACTATATCGAGTGGCTCGTCATCTGCAAGAAAAACCTTTCCATAGTCACCCGAAACGTAATTAAGCATTACCTCCCGCTGTGCAGTAGTATGGAAAGAAGCCCCTGAGTCCAGCACCCAGGAATCGATCGGTGAGTCGACCGAACAGAGAAGGACGTACCCATCGTCGTCATCCTCCTGCACCACCGCGTTGGCGGTTCCCTTCTTCTTGTTGTCGTTCTTCCCCCGAGAGAGACAATCCCTCTTGAAGTGCCCCGTCTTCCCACAATTCCAGCACTCATTATCCTCGGACCTCGAGCTATCTCTTCCATTCCTAGACTTGGATCTCCCTATGTTCCTGTTAGCATTCCTGCCCGAGTTTCTCCCCCAGCTCTCTACACTCAAGGCCGAACTAGGAGTCTTTCCCTTGAAATCCTTTCTCCGGATTTCCTCGGCAAGAATTTTATCTCTTACTTCGGAGAACTGCAGATTCTCCTTCCTCATAGAGTTGCTAACAACTGCCCTCGTGGGCTCCCAACTATCCGGTAGAGACGCAAGTAGGATCAAGGCGTAAATTTCGTCATCGAAGTTCACCCCGACTCCCTTCAACTTGTCCAAGATGGAATTCAGCTCGTTTATGTGGTTGGCTGCGTTTGCATTGTCCGACATCTTCAGGTTGAACAACTGCTTCATGAGGTACACCTTGTTGTTCGCTGAAGGTTGCTCGTACATGTTTGATAGGGCAGCCATAAAACCCTTGGTAGTGGGAATTGAGCGCACATTGAATGACACGTTTGAAGCTAGCGACAAACGCATCAATCCCAACACCTGCCTGTCGAGACTTTCCCATTCCTCATCATCCGTGATCTTCTCCGGTCTACCCTTCAAAGGAATTCCGAGCCGCTTCCCATAAAGGTAGTCCTCGATCTGCATCTTCCAGTGTCCATAATTGTTTCCGTCAAACTTCGTAACCCCGAACGAGGTGGTGGTGTCCGTCATCGCTTTTCCCCGATCGCTATAACCCTAGCGCTCTGATACCAGTTGTTGGGAAATTCGCGTCCGAATTACCCTTCTGAAAAGCACACGAACAAACAAAAAACGAAAATACGGAAATTAAAGAACACAAAGAATTATAGTGGTTCACCCGTTAACGAGGGCTACGTCCACTTCTTGCCGCTGCAATAATTCCACTAGAACAATTAAGAAGCTCGATTACACGCTTGTAATGCTTATAATATCAATTCTAGTCTATATGAGGTGTTAACCCTATTTTACACACATAAGATTCTTATATAGGGGAAGAAAAAACGAAACTGGGAGAAAAAACTCGCTTCTGCGTAAAAGCCCCCCAAATGTCGGCCGACGCCAAAATCAGTGCAATCCAATGTCGGCCGACATTTGACTGGCGACCGCCAGACACAAAACGGCGCCCGCCGAATTTGTTCTGCGATCTCCGGAGGCCAATCGGCGCCCGCCGAAAGGCCTAAATTCTTGGCAGGATTTCTGACCCGTTTCTCCCAGTTTCGGCGCCCGCCGAAACCCATTTGGCGCCCGCCGAAAACTTTCCGCGGTCGCCGTTTCTCCTCCGGCGACCGCCGTTTTCTCCATTCGACTTTTCTTCGTCTTCTCGGCATGAATCGGCCTCCACTCTCAACAATTCGAACTCATAGTCAACAACCATGAAATGCATCATCTAAACCACGCTAGCCAATAAAGTTAAAATATATTTTGTTTTATATATAAATATACCTATGAAAATTAAAATCAGGGTGGGCTATAGCCCACCCCAGCCACAAGGTAGCTCTGCCCTTGAATCTAGGTCGTTTGTCGGCCAAATCACTTTTATCAATTTTAACTCGTTTTCTTTCTCTTTTCGTATCGAACATGCTCATACACCTTAACACTTCACAACACAATAAAACATACAAAAAATAAGAGAATGACAGAAATAAACGACTCAAAACGACACGAGATAACACAAATATCACAAGAAAAATGACACAAAAATATATAAATCAACTCCTCCACACTTAGATTTTTGCTTGTCCTCTAGCAAACAATCACGGTACAAAATACGAACCAAGCATCGACTAAGCTCAAGACAAACAATCAACCATAAGAGAATTCAAAGCATTCACATTTGACAAATCGAAATCAACTAATGAGTGTCCCTCAAATATTCAAATCACCACAGTTCAAACCATGCCCCCATTCCACCAATATCGACAACAAGCACAAGTAAACAAAGCCACCAAAATGTCAAGCCGAGTTAATCAAGTGAGGAAATATTCACTAGGTGTAAACAGTCGAGGGTCACTCGAGTATCCTAGCGTGGTTTCCCATACTCATCGTTCTCGTAGAAGTAGTGTGGCTGCTTTACTAATAATAATATATTAATACTTTTTTTTAATACTATTTTTTTTCTTTATTTTTCTTTTTTTTTCTCGGCAACAATATTTTTCGAACCATTTATTATGTTTTATTTTATTTTTTTAGTTCGGCTGTCGGCCTTTTTTTTTTCACATACGCAACTAGCTTATTCGAACGTCTTCTGTTTTTGCGTCCGATTGCGAATAATACCTATATATAGCTAAACCACACTATTAATAAGAGAACGATCAAAGTAGAATCCTCGTGTATAACCCGGCCAAACAATCGACGAACTCGATCTACTTAATACTCGTACCTAACCGATGTCATGAAAGTCACGATTCTCCCTATGTAGCAAATCCTAAGTGTAGGACCCACAATTAATCAACTCGTCATTATCATCCTGATGAAGCCCTGAATTCAATTATGTGTAAACCGAAACCCATATTGCCTAGAACATGCTTCTAACAACTATACCGCAATTGGGCTAAATGGGGAGGGGTGATCAACAAGACAAAAAATAGCAAAAGACACAACATAAACGACGTTTGAAGACTACTATAACCCCAACAAACCTCGCGAAACAACGGGTTACCCTAAGAACATGCAAAGCTACCCCTCACACTTGAAATATACATTGTCCTCAATGTAAAACACACAAGCAAGCAAATCTCAGGCAAGGGAGAAACAAAAATATGTCCAAACGAAAATTAAAACTACCTAAGAAAACGTAATTTACAGAACAAGCATAAAAAGAGGAAGGGGAAGAAGGTGCAAACAGTGATGTCGACTCCTTCGGTCTTCTCGATTCAGCCCGTATGAATTCGTTGGGAAGGCCCCCACGTGCCGCTCATTTTGGAAACCGAAAGAGCAGCACGATCCGTGGATTGTCCTCCACGCGGCGCTTGTTTAACGTCTCAAGCTTGACTCATCCATGTGCAGTACCTCTCCGATTCGAAGAGTGCAACAAACACAAGTCTTTCACCATGGTCTCTTTCTTTGCCATCACAAAAATTTCAACTCCAGATATGGTCATCCGGAGATTATGTGCATGAACATAGATCACAGCATGAGTAGTGGCTAAGAACGGCCTCCCAAGCAATATCTCCCGATGGTTTGCACTCCCCGAACCTTTTCCAAAATCCAGGACCACGAAATCCACCAGGACCTTTTTACCACAAATTTTGAGAGCCGTGTATTTTGTATCTCCACACGGCTTTCGCACATATTTGTCTGCCATTTGCAACTTCATCTTTGTTGGTTGCAGTACGCCTAAGTTGAGCTCCTGAAAAAGAGACAAAGACATTAAGTTAACTGCTGATCCTAAGTCGAGCATACCTTGCACATCCTTAATATTCCCAAGTTCACAATTAATCACGAAGCTCCCAGGATCTTCGATCTTAATTGGCATATGACATTGGATCTTTTTAGGCTCTTTCGATGTGTTGTCAGTGTCAGCGCTTCCTACTCTCGTCCCAACTGCTTCCTTAGGGTTTTCCAGCTTTTTAACAGTAAGGTCCTCAACTTTCGGCTTATGTAACGGAGTTTCAGTCACTCGTCTAGGACCTAACATAGGGGGTCTATAGGGATTCTTGGCTCGATGCAAGTTCTCGAGGGATTTCCTACGTTCTCCCTCTAGTCCCTCAATCTTCTTCACAAATGATGAACCCACCAAACGACTCGGGAATGGTATTTAAACCTTGTTGAACATTTCAGCTCGTCGAGAGGCTTATTCGGCTTGTTTTCTCATATCCTCCTCGTCATACTCTTCCCACAGCGGTACATCAATGTAAGCATACCTCACAGTTGTTTCGTTCTTGCTCGACTCCTCCTTATTGGCCTGAGGAATTAAAGGTTCAGCAACTCCCACATTCTCAGCCTTGAGCTTATCATCCTTCACATCGACTTCCACCGAATCATATTCATCACCATCTCCATACTCGCTCATTAGCACTGTGAGGGAATTTACTTGAGTTGGGAGGCTTGAGAACTTCCCTTTCTGATTCGGTTGTATCATCTCGTCTAACCTTCCAGATAGCTGCCCGACCTGAATCACAATTCTCTTGATCGCGGAGTTCTGATTAGTGAGCGATGACTCCATGCTATCCATCCTCTGTTGATTCTGCTGCATGTATCCGTTAGTCGTTTGCATGAACCCCCGTTAGTCGTTTGCATGAACCCCTGGTGCGATTGCATTAATGCTGAGAATTGCTCATCTAGGCTTGAATTTTTCTGAGTCAGTGGTTGCTGGTACGCTGGCTGAGCTGACGGTTGGTATGTCATCTGGCCTTGCAGCTGATATGGAGGTCTCTGGTTATTGTAGTTCGGCTGCTGATTTAGCTGCTGATTCTGCCCCGACTTTTGCTGGTTTTGTCCTTGCTTCCAAGAAAAATTAGGATGATTTTTCCATCTTGGATTGTATGTATTTCCATAGGGTTCGTTCCGCAGATTACTCGACTGGTTGTACCCCTGAATGGCATTGACCTGGAACTCTGGTGTAAAGGACTGGTCCATCGTCTGAGGTGGGGGAGACATATACTGACAAGTACTAGAGTAATTCCCGATCTCCCCGCAATTACCACACGGGTCAGGCTTATGCACCAACAACTGGGTGGGAGCTTTCTCGTTAGCCTCCATCATCTGTAGCTTTCGTGTCAGCTCGGCAACTTGCTTTGTCAACGTAGAATCGAGATTCCTGTCTACCGAAGCTGCCACCTCTCTATCCCTAGTGTTCTTCTGTCGAGATATCTCAGCCATATCTTTGAAAAGAGCAACCACCTCATCGGTGAGAAGGTTGCTTATATTCCCTCTGGCTGCGTTCTGCACGTCATTCTGTATTGCCGGTGGCAATCCTGTGTAGAAGAACTGATTAAGGATCTCCTGGGATATCTGATGGTGGGGGCACTGTCTGAGCAAACTCCTAAACCTTTCCCAGGCTTCGTGGAATGACTCTCCACGATCATGTCTGAACGAACAAATCTGACTCCTCAAATCAATGGTTTTCTATTGAGGGTAGAAATGCTTGATGAACTCCAAGTACATCTTGTCCCATGTATCGATGGAATCCGTCTCCAAGGATAGTAACCAATTCTTGGCTCGATCTTTTAGGGCGTATGGGAAACACTTCAACTGTAATTGTCCGTCGTCAAGGCTATCATTCGGGAAGGACTGGAGCACTGAATAGAATTCCCTAATGAAGTTCAAGGCGTCTTCTTTGGACATCCCATAGAACTGCGGTAGCTGAGCCAAGTGGTGAGATTTCAAGTCGTACTGACGAGCTGCGTCGCCCAGTACTATGCATGAGCTTGCCCCGTCCACGAGTGGGTGAGCTGAGTCTCCAAAGCGGGTTCCCATTGGTGCTGTATCACTCTCGAGTTCGGTTCCGATAACCGTAGAGTCTGATGAGCTATCTGAAGAGATACCGTCTTCTACCGAGGTACACCGGTTGATGCTCTTGCGTCTGTTGATGTTGCTTATAACTGGTGCAAGTTCGTTCTTTTGGCTTCTCTAGCCCAACATGCACCAACACAAACAAAGAAAAATCAAACGCACCTGAACAATAAAAATAAAAGAAATAGTCGCAAACACTCAAACACTAATACTAGTGCCTAAAGTGTTCCCCGACAACGGCGCCAATTTGATTAGTCGTTTTTATAGCGGCTAAAATCAAATAAAATTTTCGAACTAATTGCCGAAGCAATCCGCCCGAGTCGATCTCACGAGAAACACTGCTATCGGAACTCGTATTTGTATTTAAGTGGTTGCGAAAGAAAGAAGAAAGAAATATAGCATAATGCGAAGTTGATTTGGCGGTTTTTGTTGTAAACTAAGATTAACTACAGAATAAAAACTAAGCAATTAACGAGGTGTAATCAATAATGAGAAAGACTAGGATTTCGGGTTCATCAAACATAAACCTCGGGTTGTCAATTTACGAAATACAATTTTTCTAAAACGTCCGCCTCCGGTAGATTTTAGTGTATTCGATTATCCTAAGTCATGTACTTGCTCCTAAACCTCGTACAATTTTATGAAATTTAATTTGGCAATTCATCGAACACCTTGTATGCATGTGTAAATCTTAAACCCTAGTTCATATTCGAATCCCCCTAATCCTAGTTAGATGTTTAGTTACTCATATCGATAATTAAAAATAAACAAGTATGCGTAGAAGAATTCATGATCAACAAGCGGAATAAAAACGCAAGCAAATAATAAGAACAAAATTAAAAGGAAAAAAAACTTACTAAATTAATTGTTCAAAGCAGAAACCAAGATCGAGAGCTATCCCCGATTAAATTTGTAAATCAAAAGCAAGAAGATCAACGTTGAAAACCTAAGAAACCGAGTCTCTAAAGCTCTCCAATTCGTCCAGAAACTAAGTGAAAAAGTGTGTACTTCTTACGGGTCACGAAGCCCTAATTATAATATAAGAAAGACGGGTAAAAAACACGGTCAACGTCTGGACGAGGCACCAGGCGACCGCCAGGCAGAGGAGGCGCGCGCTCACGCTGGCAGGCAGGCGAGCGCTTGGTCTGAAAATCGCGTCTCAGAAGTTAAGGGAAGGCGACCGCTTGTGTGCCAGGCGCTCGCCTGGTTGTGGTCGCGAGCGGGCGCCTGGATGGAGAGCGAGCGCTTGCACGGCTGGGCCATGTAGAGCATTCCAAGGGCTTTCCGTAGAGATATAGATCATCGGTATAGGTGTTCGGAGTTGGAAGAACCAAGCTCCCCAAGTTCGCTGCGCATACACTCCGAGGCAGCTACGTACTGAGCTGGAAACTAGAGGATTGCGACTATATGACTGAGATCCATAATAATGAACGGGGGAGAATTTTTTTTCTTGGTCCCATAAAGTTGGACCATTTTCGATTTAGTCCCATGTAGTTACACATTTTTAATTTAGTCTCATATAACTCGAATTTGTGTCCAATTTAGTCCTTTTTGGCCGAAATCTTCAATTTTGAACGGTCAACTGATGACGTGGCAAGCGGGGAGATGATCATCGATTTGCTTTGACACGCGTCATATTCTGATTGGCTCCTGTAACAATTTAAAAAAAAAAACCACGTCAGCACATCTTAATTAAAAAATCAAAAAAGAAATTGAAAATTTGTTTTTTTAAAAAAGCTACGAGTTTAACACGTGAACATATTCAGAAACAAAAAATCACTTCTCCCCAATTCAATTTCTATGAACCCTAATCCCTAATCTCCAAAATTCTCCGTGTCGCCGTCACCGAATTGTGATGTTGGGTTGGGGTTGAAGATGCAGAAGTTGCACCCCACCGAATCTTACCTCTATAATTAATTATTAAATAATATACACCAACAACAACAATGATATGAAATGGGTTATTCCAATCTTCAATTTTTATTTTATTTGCAGGTGATGTTGGCGGTGGTGGGCCCCTCTTCAGTTACTCGAGCAACCGCGTATCCGACTGCGCGTCCGCCCATTTCAACCGGACTTCCGATAACACCACCACCCTTTTCCTTCCAGCTGGGATTTTTCAAAATTCCCCTTTCGGAGCTTCTGGTAATCAATTTTGTTTTTTGGATTTTGATTTTTGGTTAATTAATTAATTAATGTTTTTTTTTTCGCAGGTGGAATAAATATGAGTGGTAAAGCTCTGTTCACAGATTTCCAGTTGCGAGAATTGGAGCGTCAAAACACGATACACAGATACATATGAACCCTATAGGGATTAGGGTTCATATAGAAATTGAATTGGGGAGAAGTGATTTTTTGTTTCTGAATATGTTCACCGGTTTGAACCCGTAGACTTTTAAAAAAAAAACGATTTTTCAATTTCTTTTTTGATTTTTTAATTAAGCTTTGCTGATGTGGCTTTTTTCTTTTTTTTTTTTAAATTTTTACAGGAGCCAATCAGGAGATGACGCGTGTCAAAGCAAATCGGCAATCGTCTCCCCGCCTGCTACGTCATCAGTTGACCGGTCAAAATTGAAGATTCCGGCCAAAAAAGACTAAATTGGACACAAATTCGAGCTATATGTGTTGTGCCATGAAAATCCGCCACCTACACGTGTCAATAAGACCGGTGCCACGTTGTCAAAGAAAGAGTCAAAGAAGACCAGTCAAAGCCAAAGCAAGAATTATTATCCAAAGAATACAAGAAATCGGACAAGAAAGATTGCACGGGAGAAGTGAGACTTTTTCCAGGGCAGGACTAAAAGAAGAGCTAAAGATGTACCAGGCGGTTATAGTAATTTCCCGGTGAAACAGCTGATGAATAACCAACAAAGATAGTGGGTTAGTTGGTCCACTACATGTTTGACACATGTCAAATGCATGCTAAATAGTTGTCAATAAAGCTAAATATGTGGCTGATAGGTGTCATAAGAATAGAAAAGCATCACATGCATGAATGCCTATAAATAGATGCTCTTCATATGTAAAAAAATGGGAGAAAGGAAAGAGAGAGAAAACACTTGTAAAAGGAATTCACTTCCTAAAATGGCTACGGCCTAAATGCTCTATAAGAGAAATAAAGACCTGAAAAGGGGGCATTGATGCCTAGTGATCGTGTCATTTTCGTTATCGTTTCTATTAACCTTTATCTCTTATATTACCAAACATGCAAATTGTATTTCTTAAAATGTCTAAGTATGGATATATGAATGAAGAGGAGCTTCGAGCTTCCATTTCCATTACTTATGATTTCTGCATATAGACTCGATCTGTTTGTTTCTATATCATATCATATTAGTTTTTGTGTTGTTTGCTAACCCTCCGATACCAGCGTATCACCGTCAAAGTGGATAGTTACCGACAAAGCATAAAACAACCCAAAACAGTTGGCGCTAGAAGGACGGAGCATCAAGAATCGAGTTGCAGAAAAGCTTCTAAGGAAACAATGGTTGATGAATAAAGACCACCAGATTCCACAGGAAAAGGGGAAGGCCACCATGCACCCATAGATCGAAAAAACGACATTAAGGTAAGCCATGCAGCCCTTCATCCTCATTATAAATGCCAAGATAGGCATTCTCATGCATAGAGAGATCTATCATCGTTGATAACTTTGGTGCATGTACCTTTTTCATATTGAATACACCGGAGAAAATCGATGATGCAATTTTTAGAAAATATATGTTGGCTAATCTAGTTAGACATGCAAATAATGCATGCACACCAAGACGACTGCCCGGGCGAGCCTCTGAGTGAGGCCCCGAGAAATTCCAGTAAGGCCTCGGGAAACTCTATTGAGGGCCCGGGAAAGTCCAGATATTTCCCGGTGCAGTACAACCGGGGCCCAGGGAAGTCTAGTTGCGTTCTTAGATCAGATCGCCGGCGAAGGCTTGATTTAGATCAGAACCAAAAAGTTGAATATGTTGCCACTTCATCGGAAAGACGAAGTCGAGGCAACCAAAAACTACATGCACAGGCGCACATGGGGCCTTTCACCGGGAAGAGCTTCAGCAGCCCTAGGTGATAACCCGGTGATAGCAGATCTGTTCCACCGATTCTCGGATATAGAATATTGAGTGAGAGTCAGATCTTGCCTACACCGATCGGTTATCCAAGAGAGCCCCTGGACCTAAAGGTCGAGCATGCGTCCATGCAACCAAAAATTCAACTCATGCAAACCGAATTACGGACAGAGTTCAGCAAATATTGTGCAAATGGCCAGGGGGATTTTGCAGTTGGCCGGGGTAAATCTACGGATGAATCCCGGGCAATTCTTAACTCCACCGGCAAAAATAAATGCTACAATTTAAGCATTGGGCAGGCCATTTATGAAAGCCTTTGAGCCGGTGGCCTCGCCTTAATACTCTTGTATCAAATTACATACTGATCCCCACCGGGGCAGATTGCACGGTGCAGGGTGATCTTTTTACTGATCCCCACCGAGGCTGATTGCACGGTGCATGGTGATCTTTTTACTGATCCCCACCGAGGCAGATTGAACGGTGTAGAGCGATCTTTTAATATACTGATCCCCACCGGGGCAGATTGCACGGTGCAGGGTGATCTTTTTACTGATCCCCACCGAGGTAGATTGCACGGTGTAGAGCGATCTTTTAATATACTGATCCCCACCGGGGCAGATTGCACGGTGCAGGGTGATCTTTTTACTGATCCCCACCGAGGCAGATTGCACGGTGCAGGGTGATCTTTTTACTGATCCCCACCGAGGCAGATTGCACGGTGTAGAGCGATCTTTTAATATACTGATCCCCACCGGGGCAGATTGCACGGTGCAGGGTGATCTTTTTACTGATCCCCACCGAGGCAGATTGCACGGTGTAGAGCGATCTTTTAATATACTGATCCCCACTGGGGCAGATTGCACGGTGCAGGGCGATCTTTTAATTTGTAAGTTATGTTTGTTGTATTTCTCTTATGATTGATATATCGAACTAACACAAAATGAAAATATCAAAATAAACTTAAAGCTTAAATGCAATTTAACGCCGGACGAACACGGTGAAAAAGGAAACAAGAATTCCAAATGACTTAAAGAAACAAGACCCCGAGCTTGGGGCCCGTAATATCAGTGAGCTCCCGAAGTCCAGGGCGACTACCCAGAACGGTCGGGGCAAGTAACCCTGATCGGACGGTGCAAGTACCCCTGAACGAACGGTGTAAGTACTCCTGAACGGACGGTACAACTAACCCCGATCGGACGGTGCAAGTACTCCTAATCGGCCGGGGCAAGTAACCCATAAAGGTCAATCCTCTACTAATCGGTCGGGAAAAGGTTGGGGCCAATACCCGGGTGAAACATAAAGTTGTGATCGAGGCCTTTAAGAGCCAAACTAACATTTCTTGACAGGATACCATCAAATCCTGGTGCACCTAGGTGACGTTGAGCAAACTTCATTCTACACGAAGTAGATAGTTGAGTACAGATTACAAATGCTTTGTGGAGTCAAAAATATTGGTGCTTCAATTCAAAGGTTAGTAAATACTACTTTTTGAAAATTATATTGGTAAAACTATAGAGGTTCACATTGCCAATATTATCATAATAACTAAAAAAGAATATTATCATCTGAAATAACCTAATTGAAATCTTTGAGATTCTTGAGCATTGAAATATGATATTAATTTCGTAATATGTAATTTTAGAATATAAAGGAATTTTCATAAATCTCACACATCATACACGTGAAAATACTATGTTTATAAAGGACAAACAAAATTTCCTTATCTATTAGCGTGCTTGAAGAATCAAACATGTTTCTTATGTGCTTTAAGTAAATAATTCTTATCATGAATAAACATATTTCTTATTTCGAAATCTAATTGAGTCTTACATATTGCGAAATGTTTTATACAAAAGAAAATGTGCTTGCAAATAGCAACACAACTTATAAAAATTATCTAAGGCTTGATTCCACGAAAATCTTCCACAAAACCTCTCGGGATGGGCAAGACATGGTCTGCCCGGTACCCAAAAGAAATGATTCTTCCGGGGAGTGAGTTATCCTCCTCAGTACCCTTTTTGGACGGGCAAGACATGATCTGCCCGGTATCCCAAAGAGATGATTCCTCCGGGGAGTGAGTTATCCTCCTCAGTACCCTTTTTGGACGGGCAAGACATGATCTGCCCGGTATCCCAAAGAGATGATTCCTCCGGGGAGTGAGTTATCCTCCTCAGTACCCTTTTTGGACGGGCAAGACCTGATCTGCCCGGTATCCCGAAGAGATGATTCCTCCGGGGAGTGAGTTATCCTCCTCAGTACCCTTTTTGGACGGGCAAGACCTGATCTGCCCGGTATCCCAAAGAGATGATTCCTCCGGGGAGTGAGTTATCCTCCTCAGTACCCTTTTTGGACGGGCAAGACATGATCTGCCCGGTATCCAAAAGAGATGATTCTTACGGGGAGTGAGTTATCCTCCTCAGTAACCTTTTTGGACGGGCAAGACATGATCTGCCCGGTATCCCAAAGAGACGATTCCTCCAGGGAGTGAGTTATCCTCCTCAGTACCCTTTTTGGACGGGCAAGACCTGATCTGCCCGGTATCCCAAAGAGATGATTCCTCCGGGGAGTGAGTTATCCTCCTCAGTACCCTTTTTGGACGGGCAAGACATGATCTGCCCGGTATCCATAAGAGATGATTCTTACGGGGAGTGAGTTATCCTCCTCAGTACCCTTTTTGGACGGGCAAGACATGATCTGCCCGGTATCCAAAAGAGATGATTCCTCCGGGGAGTGAGTTATCCTCCTCCGATGCCTCTCGGAACGAGAAGACGTGTTATGCTTGGTGTTTTTAGAGATGATTCTTCCGAGGCTAGAGTTATCTTCCCCCGGCGCCTCTCGGGACGAGATGACATGTTCTGCACGGTACCTCGATGAATGATTTATACGGGGTTTGAGTTATACTCTCCCGGAACTCTCGGGACCGGCACAACATGCTCTACTCAATACCTTGGAGAGACGATTTTATTGGAGTCTGATTTATCCTCCTTCGAAACCTCTTTAAACCGGCACGACGTGATCCACTCTGTTCCTTGAAGAGATGTTTTCGGAGTTAACCTCCTTTGAAGCCTCTCGGGACGGGCATGAGTTTTTCAGCCCGGTACCTTGACGAGTTGATGATTCCCAAAGCTTCATGTGCGTTAGCACCCTCTGCTTAGAGTCGAAGGCTGGACATCCGAGGCTTTCCCTGTGCGAGGCACCAGACCTTCCCCGTGCGAAATCCTTGGCTTCCAGATTCCTCAGTACCCAGGAGAAATTAAAATCTCTTGGAAGAATAAAGGTTAAAATCTTACTTTAAATTTTATAGCCTTTTATGGCAAAATTCTTATGTTATAAAAACAAATCTTTATAATCTTTTATGGAAAAATTCTTATATTATAAAAACAAGATCTTATAATCTTTTATGGCAAAATTTTTATATTATAAAAACAAGATCTTATAATCTTTTATGGTAAATTCTTATGTTTTAATAAACAAAACCTTTAAGCCTACGAGCTAAAGTTATAAGAAACAACTTTCGTAAATCTTTAAAGCCTACGAGCTAAAGTTATTTTGATTTCCTGTAAGGATCAACTTATGTAAGCCTTTACCTTTGAAAAATATGCGTTTATGCAGTTTTTAAAATAAAAGTATTCCTATCCTTTAAAAAATATTGGTTTTTACATCTTTTGTCTGTAAAACAGAAATATATTGCCCCGGGAAATCATATGAGTTCCCCGGTGCAATAAAAGTATTGAGTATTCTTGAGAAAAGAAAGAATACTAAGGTTCGGTAGATACCCATGAGATCTATTGATCAGGGGCCGATCATTTCTTTAAAGGCACAAATTCAATAGAGTAAAAGAAACTCAAGAATCGCCCTGAGGAAAATACTGGTCCAAGAAAATCCTAAAAGGTAGAGTATTTATACTAAAAACACAGGATCGGTCAGTTCTGTTGAAAGGAGAGATTTAAAGAGAAAAAATGTTACTTAGAATCATAAGGATTCAGAGAGGTGACTAAATCTAAAAATGACTTTCACAGAACAAAAGAACTCACGAAGAAACCCAACAAAGTTTGATAAAACTTGGGTGTGAGCCAAAAGTTATCTATTCACAAGAATAATGATTCACCAAACAAGCTAAACTGACTTGTGAGTGATAGATAATAAAGGTAAAATAAAACCTGAACAAAATGGTGATAGGGCCATCAATAAGACCCAAAGGATAAATATCCAAAATAACTTACTAAGTTATTACACACCAGCAAAATATAATTACTTGTTCCAGGCAAAACTGCCTGTAAAATCCAAAACAGGGATACCAAACATTGTCTTATGGCCTAAGCCCAGACCTAAAACAAAATATCCAAAATAAACATAATACACTGTTTCATCGGTCCAATCATAAACATTACACACCGTTTCATCGGTTCAATCATAAACATAATACACCGTTTCATCGGTATAAACATAAACATTATACACCGTTTCATCGGTTCAATCTTAAACATTACACACCGTTTCATCGGTTCAATCATAAACATAATAAACCGTTTCATCGGTTCAATCTTAAACATTATACATCGTTTCATCGGTTCAATCTTAAACATTATACACCGTTTCATCATAAACATTACACACCGTTTCATCGGTTCAAACATAAACATTATACACCGTTTCATCGGTTCAATCTTAAACATTACACACCGTTTCATCGGTTCAATCATAAACATAATACACCGTTTCATCGGTTCAATCTTAAACATTATACACCGTTTCATCGGTTCAATCATAAACATTACACACCGTTTCATCGGTTCAATTATAAACATAATACACCGTTTCATCGGTATAAACATAAACATTATACACCGTTTCATCGGTTCAATCTTAAACATTACACACCGTTTCATCGGTTAAATCATAAACATAATACACCGTTTCATCGGTTCAATCATAAACATAATACACCGTTTCATCGGTATAAACTTAAACATTATACACCGTTTCATCGGTATAAACTTAAACATTATACACCGTTTCATCGGAATAAACTTAAACATAACACCGTTTCATCGGTTCAATCTTAAACATTATACACCGTTTCATCGGTTCAATCTTAAACATTATACACCGTTTCATCGATTCAATCTTAAACATTATACACCGTTTCATCGGTATAGGCAAGACATGATCTGCCCGGTACCCATACGAGATGATTCTTCCGGGGAGTGAGTTATACTCCACAGTACCTCTTTGGACGGGCAAGACATGATCTGCCCGGTACCCATAAGAGATGATTCTTCCGGGGAGTGAGTTATCCTCCCCCGGCGTCTCTCAGAATGAGAAGACGTGTTATGCCTGGTGACTTTAGAGATGATTCTTCCGGGGAGTGAGTTATCCTCCCTTGGCGCCTCTCGGGACGAGATGACATGTTCTGCACGGTACCTCGATGAATGATTTCTACAAGGTTTGAGTTATACTCTCCCGGAAATCTCGGGACCGACACAACATGCTCTACTCAATACCTTGGAGAGACGATTATATTGGAGTCTGATTTATCCTCCTTCGAAACCTCTTTAAAACCGGCACGACGTGATCCACTCTGTTCCTTGAAGAGATGTTTACACAGAATTTGGAGTTAACCTTCTTCGAAGCCTCTCGGTTCAATCTTAAACATCAGACACCGTTTCATCGGTGCAATCTTAAACATAATACACCGCCTCGTCGGTATAATCTTTAAACATCATACACCGTTTCATCGGTGCAATCTTAAACATAATACACCGCCTCGTCGGTATAATCTTAAAACATCAGACACCGTTTCATCGGTGCAATCTTAAACATAATACACCGCCTCGTCGGTATAATCTTTAAACATCAGACACCATTTCATCGGTGCAATCTTAAACATAATAACACCGTTTCATCGGTCTAATCTTAAGCATCAGACACCGTTCATCGGTGCAATCTTAAACATAAGACATCGTTTCATCGGTGCAATCTTAAACATAAGACATCGTTTCATCGGTGCGATGTTAAACATAAGACACCGTTTCATCGGTGCAAACTTAAACATAATACACCGCCTCGTCGGTATAATCTTTAAACATCAGACACCGTTTCATCGGTGCAATCTTAAATATAATAACACCGTTTCATCGGTCTAATCTTAAGCATCAGACACCGTTCATCGGTGCAATCTTAAACATAAGACATCGTTTCATCGGTGCAATGTTAAACATAAGACACCGTTTCATCGGTGCAAACTTAAACATAATACACCGCCTCGTCGGTATAATCTTTAAACATCAGACACCGTTTCATCGGTACAATCTTTAACATAAGACACCGTTTCATCGGTACAATCTTTAACATAAAACACCGTTTTCATCGGTGCAATCTTTAACATAATACACCGTTTCATCGGTGCAAACTTAAACATAAAGAAACCTTCTCATTAATGTGATCTTAAACATAAAGACATCGCCTCGGGGATGCAAATCTTTCAACACCGCCTCGCCGGTTTATAATCTTAAAAAATAAAGGGAAACTCCCCGTTGAGGAGTTGTATACCCAGGGGCCATTCAAAGAAATGGCTCACAAGACCATGAAGCCTTTTATGCTAATTGGCACACTTAATCTTAACCTGCAATAGAGTCGAGGATCCAGTGGAAATTTGCCCACTGATTAGAACCAATTCAGACATCACAACATCAGAGGAGATGACCGAGCTCTTTACAAGAGTCCACACCATCTAGACCCCCAGTGGGACACCCTGGGTGGAGAAGATGTGGGACCTTGTGCGGAATGCGGGAGTGCCAGTCACCCCGCCCCGAGTTCTTACAGAGCCCTTTCCTCTTCTGGTTGGTGAGCTTGTCTTGGATATGCGTGTTCTAGAAAGAGTCGATGGTCCGATGAGATCGAGGCACCTGAACTCCCTAGTATTCTCAGACGTATCGCAAGGTTTTTCTTTTAAATATCAATCTTTAAAAGACACCATCTCATCGGTGCAAGCTAAAAGACACCGTTTAGCCGGTGCAAAACTCAAATAAAGGAGACTCGTGGTGATTAGACCTATCTCGACTATGAAAATAATTCCAACAAAAGACCTAATAAGGCATGGAATGAACACCGTCCATAAGACATGATACATTAAATAAAACGCCTATAGGCGATTACATTGATACACGCCGGGGCATCCTAATTAAGGACCCGGGAAAATGTAAAATTTCCTCACATTGGAAAAATGAGAAGAGACTCGAAAGTCAATCTTTATTTCCCAGGGAGAATAAAAGATGAAAATACATCTATGAAAAATCCAAAAACTTTGGTATAGTTCTACTAATCACAGGGGATCTTTTAAAGACTCCCCGGATCTAACACCAGAGAAGGTGATTCCCTAATTTCGGAATTAGATGAGCAATCTTTCGAACAAATTCTAATATTAAAATTATTTATTAAATAAGACCAATTTAATTGGCACCAATTAATTGACTCTGTGTGACAGAATTTCGATACATCTATGTCCCAAGAGACTGATAAAATATTACTCGGGGAAATCCTGCAAATAAGTCCCCGAGAAATACAGAATCAAATTAACAAAAAATTCAGAAATCTAAAAAGGACTAAGTAAGTCCAATATATTACAGTAGAATCTAACAGGAAAAATATTCCAAGATTTTTATCTCATGCAGGTAAAAGACTCGAGTCATATCTAATCGAGCAAACAAACAAAATCAACTTCCAACTTCAGGGAAATCGATGTTATAATCCATCGCTTTTCCTGGGGGCCTATGTTGTGCCATGAAAATCTGCCACCTACACGTGTCAATAAGACCGGTGCCACGTTGTCAAAGAAAGAGTCAAAGAAGACCAGTCAAAGCCAAAGCAAGAATTATTATCCAAAGAATACAAGAAATCGGACAGGAAAGATTGCACGGGAGAAGTGAGACTTTTTCCAGGGCAGGACTAAAAGAAGAGCTAAAGATGTACCAGGCGGTTACAGTAATTTCCCAGTGAAACAGCTGATGAATAACCAACAAAGATAGTGGGTTAGTTGGTCCACTACATGTTTGACACATGTCAAATGCATGCTAAATAGTTGTCAATAAAGCTAAATATGTGGCTGATAGGTGTCATAAGAATAGAAAAGCATCACATGCATGAATGCCTATAAATAGATGCTCTTCATATGTAAAAAAAGGGGAGAAAGGAAAGAGAGAGAAAACACTTGTAAAAGGAATTCACTTCCTAAAATGGCTACGGCCTAAATGCTCTATAAGAGAAATAAAGACCTGAAAAGGGGGCATTGATGCCTAGTGATCGTGTCATTTTCGTTATCGTTTCTATTAACCTTTATCTCTTATATTACCAAACATGCAAATTGTATTTCTTAAAATGTCTAAGTATGGATATATGAATGAAGAGGAGCTTCGAGCTTCCATTTCCATTACTTATGATTTCTGCATATAGACTCGATCTGTTTGTTTCTATATCATATCATATTAGTTTTTGTGTTGTTTGCTAACCCTCCGATACCAGCGAATATCACCGTCAAAGTGGATAGTTACCGACAAAGCATAAAACAACCCAAAACAATATGGGACTAAATTGAAAATGTGTAACTACATGGAACTAAATCGAGAATGGCCCAACTTTATGGGACCAAGAAAAAAATTCTCCCTAATGAACGGGCTGGGCCTCGTACACCTCTTCGAGAGCTTTCCAACAATGTATGGACCATGCATGTAGGTGGTCGGAGTTGGGAGAACCGAGCTCTCCAAGTTCGCAGCGCAATTTAGGTCATTTGTCGGCTAAATCACTTTTATCGATTTTAAATCGTTTTCTTTCTCTTTTCGCATCGAAGAAGCTCATACACCTGAACACTTCACAACACTTTAAAACATACCAAAAACAAGAGAATGACAAAAATAAACGACTCAAAACGACACGAGATAACACAAATATTACAAGAAAAATGACACAAAAATATATAAATCAATGTTCCCTTTAGTTAGTTACCTACTGCTTATGCGTATTATATTATCTACCTATACTGAGTATATGTTTTCTTATTTAACATTGAATATATATTCGAAAGTTTGATTTTATTCAACTGAGATTTTGATAGGTTTTTTTTTTTGAATTTTTAAAAGTCTGTTGATTTTTATGAATTTTTTAAATTCTCAGAGTCTACGTAAAGTTTGACTAACTTTTTTCCATTGATTTTGATTGATTTTCATAAACTTCACATAATTATAATATAATTTTTAAAATTGTTTTACTTGAATTTCTATAAACTTTTATATATAAAAAAATCTTAATTGTTTTAAAAAAATCTAAATTGTTCAAAATTAAATAAATATTATTATTTATCAAAAAATTCATTTGTTCAAATCTAAATAAATATTATTATTCATCATTATTATTCTCATCTTTATTTACATTATTGTTATGCATCGGCCTCATTTCCCACATAACATTAACAATACTCGCTCTCTATTAGGGTGAGAATGAGTCAGGCTACCCGACAGGGGCTTATGGCTCGGCCTACAAAAGCTCAGCTCGACTCGACTCGTTTAGTAAACAAGCCAGACTCAAGCTTTTTAAAAGCTCGTTTATATAAACAGGTCAAGCTTAAGCTTTTTTCTAAGCCTTTTATGCCTATCAGGCCGGACCTATATATATAAATATATATATCAAAAAAGTATTTCATATTTAAATTTATATGAAAAAATAAAATTTTTTTAGTTTTAATTGTTTAAAGTACTTATTAATCAATGCTATTCTAAGTCCTTAGAAAAAAAAATTATAGTTGAAGAGTGAAATATAATTATCCCATATTGATTGAAAAATATTTTTTAAACAATTTTTGTTTTTATAAAATGTTGTTCACTTGTATTTTATTATTAATTACTTGAAAATTAAAAATAACATTTAAAAGTAGAATTTAATATTTTTAATTAAAATTTTGACTTATCTATTTAACAGAGTTGTTGTTCGAATTGTGCTTAAAAGGGCTTATAAAAGTCTTTCAGGCTAAACCTATTTACTAAAAAGACTCATGTATTATTAATTTTTATTTTTATCACAAAATAATTTATTATTAATATCATGTATAAATCAATTTTCTCAAATAAAAATTTTAATAGGGTGATTTGTGTAACTCTTTGTTAAATGACTAACAATTGTTTTATTTTTATTTTTCGTATTTGAGTTTTCGTGTTGTAAAAAAGTCTATCAAAATCTCAAAATGTCAAATTTAGTTATATTTTGTAAAGAGAATCTATCAAAATTCATAAATTTTTAAAATTTATTATAATCCATAAACTCTTAAATATTGATTTTTTAAGAATTTTTAAAATTCTAATTGAATATTGAATACACCTTAATTTTTTAAAAGTCCATTAAAATCTTACGTACCCTTAATTTAGAGATATGGATTATTAACTTGATGACTTATTTTTAAGCACGCCTAATTATTTTTGTTGAAAAATGAAATGCACCAAAAACTCATTTGACCAAACCAAATAACTACGACACTACTTACGTACTATAGTATATTATAGTATATTAATATTAAAAACAACTTAGAATTTAATTACTTCTCTCTTATACATTAATTAAATATTAATTAATTCAAATCATTATAAAATTCTTTTAAAACTTTTAAATATTTAAAAATATTTCACATAACTTAAAACTTATTTTAAAATACTTTAAAAATCATTTCAAAACCCTTAAAAATAGTTTAAATGACCTTAAAATATTTAAATTATTTGAAAGTGATTTTTAAATACTTTTAAAATGTTTAAAAAATATTTGAAAATCTTTCCAAACTATTTTTTAAATAGTTTAAAATATTTAAAAGATATTTCAACACATTTTCTTTTTTTCCTTGCACTACTCATTTTCAATCCCAATAATATCATATATGCCGGCGTACATAGTGATATGTCACTTAACATACCATTGATATCTTGTGATAGCTAGTAGGAGTGTGAAAAAAAAAACCGGACCAGAAAAATGACCGGAACCGTTTCGGATCGAACCGAAATTGGACCTACCGGATGAAATCCGATCCGGTCTCCGGTCCTAAAATATTTTAGATTCCGGGTTCTGGTTTGGTTCGGTCCAAACCCGGAATTTACCGGTCCGGACCGGAAACCCATTTATATGTATATTTTTATCCCTAAATATTATATTTTAGAGAAATATTTAAAATAATTAGTATATTTTTATCTTATATTTAGGTTTATTCATATTAAATATGTAATTTTTTAAATTATTTTATTTATTATGTTAGATTTATTTAATATATAAGATTATTTATAAATAAAAAATAAGAATTTAAATTTAAAAATACAAAATTGGTTCAAATCGGTCTAAACCCGAACCAGACCGGAATTTAGCAGTTCGGTCCGGTCTAAACTGGATTAGTCCCGGTCCGGTCTCCGGTCCACAAATAATATTTTGATTCCGGTCCCGGTCCGGTCTTGGACCGGTGCACACCCCTAATAGCTAGGAATTGAATGTCTTTAGAGAAGGAGAGATTGTGACACATTTTGTCTATAATGGCAATTTTGGAAAATAATGAACAAGTTAATCGAAGAAACTAATGGAACATAGGGAGTAAATTATTGTATAAACAATTTGAGCAATTTGATCGTATGGTTTTCTATTGTTATGTTCATTCACCTTTACCTACATTTTGGATTAAATTGTTTATATAAACAATTTAATCGTATGTTTTTTCTAATGTTATGTACGTTTACCGTTTCATTCAAGCGCTCGAACTGGTAGAGAAGTTAGACTTCTTTACATTTATATTAATGGATCGAATATATTGTTCAATACTCTCCCTCAATCGTTTCGTCCAACAGCTCCCCCTCACCGCTTCATCCAAGCGCTCGAACTGGTAGAGAAGTTGGACTTCTTTACATTTATATTAATGGGTCGAATATATTCTCCAATACCCCCCCTCAATCGTTTCGTCCAACAGCTCCCCCTCAATCGTTTCGTCCAACAGCTCGAACGAGTAGAGAAGTTGGACTTCTTTACATTTATATTAATGAGTCGAATATATTCTCCAATACTACCCCTCATTTGTGGGCCGATTTCAACCTCTTTGGGGAGGCCCAACAAGTGGATAATTAACTCGGGTGGAGTCGCCATTGGCGGGAGTCGAACCCAGGACCTCGGGTTAACTCAAGGCTCTATAGCCATGTTAGATGTCGCATCATCTAACAGCTTGAACTGGTAAAGAAGTTAGACTTCTTTACATTTATATTAATGGGTCGAATATATTCTCCAATAATTATCATATGAACAATTCGATCTTTTTTTTTTCAATTCTAATGTTATGTTCATTCACCTTTACCTACATTTTGGATTAAATTATTACACATATAAACAATTTAATCGTATGTTTTTTCTAATGTTATGTACGTTCATTCACCTTTATCTAATTATTTTTTAGAGTAAATTATCATATGAACAATTTGATCTTTTTTTTTCAATTCTAATGTTATGTTCATTCACCTTTACCTACCTCTTGGAGTAATTATTATATAAACAATTCGGAAGTTGTATGTTTTTTCTATATATGCTCCTTGAAATGTTTTGTGGACATGGGAACAGGCTTGGGCAACTTCAAGCCGTTGACCTTCAAAGTATCGAACCATCCCTAAGAGCAAATGCTTCAAAACCATCAACTTAAACTTAAGTCCGTATATACTTGGGCATCATCAATAGTTAATACAAATTAAGATAACACTGTTGAAATCGGAAGTGTGTGAGTGCGGTCCCACGACTAGCGCACAAAGACGGGAAAGGAAAGACCCGGGACATGTAAGAAGGTTTCATCCTAAAACCAATTGGTACTAGGTGGAGTAGCTCCCTACTCTTATATTTTGGTCCCCCTTTCCTCAAACTTTCAATGTGGGACAACTCACAAGTGACCACAACACATACAATTTTAACACACACCCTCACTTGTGAGTCCTAGACAAATCGGTCCCACCACAACAATGGCCGACCCCCCTGACCGAGCAACCATCACGGTGCCCTGACATCACTACATGGGAGGCCGAACCGATGGGACGTAACAGACGAACACGCAACAGAAGCTACATCGCTCTGATACCATGTTGTGCTCTTTTACGATCCTCTGACACCAATTTGTTGCGATATTGAAACTAAATCTCTCACAGCTCTCGAAATATATATGAGATGCGAAGAAAAAGATAAACGAAAAGAACGAACACACAAATTTACGTGGAAACCCAAAACACGGGAAAAAACAACGGGAAGAAAGAAATCCACTACATCGTTAAGGCTTACAATTCACTCTATTGCACTCTATGATTTTCGTCTACCGGAGAACCTCAATTTATAGGTGTAACAAACCTATCAAATTGGTAACAGTTAGAATCAAGAATAAATCTTTTTTCTAATTTATGTGACTCCTAAACTTTTAAGGAATATAATTATATTCCAATATAATTATATTTCCTAAACAAATAAATACAAACCAAATAAATATAAGGACCAAAAGAATTCCAGCCGAATTCTTGAATTCGAAACCACCCGCGGCTCTGTGCATGTCACCCACCATTGGGCTTTGGCCCATTTGGAAATAAATCCAATGCGTGAACAAAGTCCACACAACATTCAATTATTTCCAAGTCAAACTAGCAGCGAACCTTTTCGATCGTATCTCCGTGTATTTCAGTTGTATTCTGAGTCAACTTTTAACAAATCTCCACCTTGACGAGAATCTCCGCGAATCCAAGCCGCCCAACTCCAACGATCGTAAACCAATTTTTTTTTCTTCCACCCAGCCCCGCAGGACTCACTCAAAACATGAGCAACCCAAGTTTGAACCGCACCAAACTTAGTACAAGAATGCGAAGTTGCACCGATCATCCCTTGGGTACCACCAAGCTCTATGACCTTCACGCAATCTCCATTCTCAAATCTCGCCTTCCCACTACTATCAGCACCACCTGCATTCGCTATTACTTCGGTGCTATCCATAGTACGCCTAGGCTCGATTATCCAAATTTTGAATACTATTCGGGTTAGTATTCCCGGTGTCCCCGACACCAACACACATGCGCATGACTTTTAAACCAAGGTGATCTCGACTCACCTTCCAGCGAATGACTTCCTTGGACAGAGGCAGTTGTCCACTTGGTAATTGTGTTGCCGCATAGCTCATACAATCTACCAAATCTTTCTCTCGCCTCGAAAAATAAGTCGCCCTGACTTACTTCCAACACTCCACATTTACCGAAGCTGGTACCCATTCGGATCTAAGGTCTGAGAGAGATAAGATTACCATTCAGGACCGGAATGTACCTTGCAGTACCGAGGGTTCGAATATGCCCATCGACCATCTTGATTCTCACAGTTCTCGTGCCGCGTATCTCACACGATGTCTCATGCCCCATGACCACCGTTCCACCGACACCATCGAACATCTAGAATCCAAAATCCACCCCTCACACGTTCCCCAAATCAGAGACAACCAAGAGTTCCCCATCGATGAGACCTCCTTCTCCGGAATCGGCCACCTTCGATTCCTTTCTCCGATTCATCAGGGCCTGACAGTCCCCCTTCACGTGGCCCTTTTCCTTGCAGTAGTGACAAACCCCTAGAATTTCTTCTATGCTCCACCTTGGTTATTAAGAAATTCACCTAGATTTTCACCACTCCACTTTTTCTTGCAGTAATGACAAACCCCCTGGAATTTCTTCATCTTTGCCCAACCATGGACACCAAAACATTCCCCCGAATTTTCACTACTCAAAACCTCCTTCATCGTCTCGCTCGATCGCAAGGCCGCGACCGCATGAAACAAATCACCGGAGGGATAGAGTGCAATTATACCTCACCTTTCTATTCTTCCATACCTTCTCTTATGGCTCCATCGCGCTTGACATCGTCCATGCTCCAGCAACGCATCATCAAGATCCATGTTGGTTAGAACCACTGAACCAACTCCACCTTGAGTCGCCAGGAAGAGAACTACGTGTTCCGATCTAACACCGAATATCAACCATCGTCGCCATCTCCCCAAATATTCTCGAGCTCCACCTAGATCTAGAAACACCAATATCCGCAACGCCCGTCTCGTATGGATTCCGCGTCTAGGATCCTCAACGAAAGCTCCGATAACAGGTCAAAGGATCGTAACCTAGCTCCGATACCACTTGAAATCGGAGGTGTGTGAGTGCGGTCCCACGACTAGCGCACAAAGACGGGAAAGGGATGACCCGGGACATGTAGGAAGGTTCCATCCTAAAACCAATTGGTACTAGGTGGAATAGCTCCTTACTCTTCTATTTTGATCCCCTTTTCCTCAAACTTTCAATGTGAGACAACTCACAAGTGACCACAACACATACAATTTTAACAAACACTTGGTATTATATGTGTCTGTATCTCTAGAGAGTTGAAGTTCTCTAATAAATTCAAGTTTTTATCTACATTTCATTCTTCTGACGTTTCTGCGTTGATATGTGCTCATACCATTCCAAACACTTTCATTTTAGGGAAAATTTAAAAAATAAATAAAATGCCCTTGTCCTCATATCCTTGGACGTGAGATAAATCTTCTTTTTCGGTTCTACAAATAATAAAATTGCGTGATGACGAGCCTGAAGAGTTCAATAATAGGTACTCGTCTCATATTGTTTTTTCCAGCATTGTTAGTAGTACCATGGCCATGGGAGTGCCACGATTATCTAAATCTAAAACAATGTCCACCTTGTTAGGGATGCTATAATTGCAGCTGTACACTTATATACAGTATGAAAATCCTTACATCAAAGTCCCCAAAGTCTTGCACTAGGAGTAAATTTTTTTAAATAAATATTATAGAATTATTATTTTTCCTCTTGTTTGATGATTTCTATTTCTCATTATCCTTAAACAATGATAAGGGTATGTTAGGTTGTATAAATGATTTACTATAGAAATTTGGATGATTAATTATAAATTCATGATTAGTTTTTGTATAATCAAGATGTATAGTTTATTGTTTATTTAAAATATTTAAAAGCCGAACAAGAATGTGTAGGGGTAAAAATTCTAGAAATCGCTTTATCCAATCGGATTTTATTTATGCTACACTCTATGCACCGGTAGACTACATCTAATAATTGTAGATGAGCATCTTCAATCGATATCAAAAACCTATTTTAGAGTAGGGAAAATGCACAACCAATAACAAAACATAAACTTATTATAAGTTTTATAGTGGGATCTACGTAAAAAATACTTAAATTTACGTTTATCTTAAACTCAAACCAAAAAATATTTATTATTTATAAAATAATCATTTTATTTTATAAATTAATAAAAAAACTATAAACTTTTTATTTTAGTTTCTTATTTAATATATTTTGTAATGTAATAGTATTTTTTAACAATCATATCATTAATAATTAAAATAAAATTTTTGTTATAAATTCAAAGGGAATTGAGAGAGAATAATAGAGTAAGTAATAGAGACAATATGAGAGGACATAACGAAGAATAGAATTCTTGTGAATTCTTGTGAATTGTTGTCTTCATTCATATGGGGAGACCCCTTTATATAGGATACAATCTAGGGTTTCTGACTTAGCCAACAAGTCATTCACTATAATATAATAATATTCATAACACTCCCCCTTGAATGACTATTTACAGGATTGCTGCCTCGTTAAAACCTTGTCAGGAAAACCCAGTGGGACAAAACCTGAGCGAAGGAAAAAGAGTACAGCTTTCTCCCCCTGATTGTAATCACCGAAGATGTTTGACTTCTTGAAAGTAATTATTTGTGATCAATCAGTCTCATTAAAACCTGTAACTAATAAAACCATATAGGAAAAACTTAGTTATAAATTTTGGTCTTCAGGACCCAATCTTCGAATTGTCGAGTTTCATATTCATTTGTATTATTGTATATTTTTCGTCCTTCAGGGACATGCCTTTACCAGACATATATATTGACTAGAGCATTCGCAATTGCTATAACCGACCGGTAACTCTTCAGGAGTATATTAGATGCGTCTAGTGTTCAATATACATTTTTTGACAAATGAATAATAATGTGAACTTCAATTGACAATCATTTGAACTTCAGGTTCTATATCTCACTTTATCTCGGAAATAAATTCATATGGAACATTCTAATGTCCTCATTAATTATTATCGAGTGATGTACATGCCTCGTTAAAAACCTCGTTATAAAACCCTGTAGGAAAAAACACTTGAGGAAAAGAGTACACGACATTCACATTTATATTGTGGTGATTGTCTCGTTAAAAACCTTTAACTAAGAAAACCCCGTGGAAAAAATAATTCTTAAATGAGATATTTAGGTTAATGTATTATTAACGCGGGATTGTTTGAGAGAGAGAATTGTTTTTTGTTAAGAAATTGTTTTTATTTAATGGTAAGGAAGAATCTGGACCGTTAAGAAAATCAATGGTTAAAATTAATTTGTGAGGAGATATTAGGTAGAAATTGTATTAGTAGAGGATCCCGCTCCACTTAATTTTACATAAATAAATATTTCACCTAAAAAAATTGTTTTTTGTGTTAAATAATATAAAAACTAAATAATATAAAATAAAAGTATAATGAGTATTATTGTATAAGTAATATATAAATGAGTTAGTTATTAATTAATTGCAAGAATAAAGTTATGTAAAAAACTTTTTATTTACCACATAGTTTTGTAAGACAAGCTAAAAATGAGGAAAGTGTGCAAATCTTATGCAATCTTACCACACAAATATTGGTAACTTTGTAGATGGGGAGAAAATAGTTTTTTTTTATGTAAAATCCAATCAAATAGAAAAGAAAAAATTTATCAGTACAACTCATAGGAGATTGAAGCCCACATCGCATCACGAAGCGAAAAGACTAGTTCTCCAACAAATTAAACTAAACATATAGCACTAAAGATATAAACACAATCACCAGGTTATATGTCATACCCTCTTCAGTGGACGTGCCTGAAGAGAGTCCGGAAATCCTAATGAGAGGATCCTCTACTGAATGATAGAAATCGCCTGAGAGGCCACCAGTCTAAGAGACACCGAACGAGCTTCATGAATCCTCGTGTTCCTCTCGAGCCAAATAAAGTATATCAAAGCAGTGCACAAGATATCAAGTGGTTCCCACGCTATCGACTAGAAGCCCGTAAAACAGCACTATGCCAACTAGCACGTGACCATGGAGAGAGAGTAGATGTAAAGACGAAAATCATCTGTATTTATTTATTTATTTTAAAAGGGAGTAGTAAATCAAGTAGAAAATAGCCTAAAAATAAAGTAAGAAACTATAATTATATATCCCATAATATTCATTGGAGTAAAAATTTATTTATGTAAATAGTCGACGGATCTCTATAAAATGCAGACACCTTGATACACACGCAGAAAACATAACCGAAATAAATATTATAAGTAAAGTCACGATGTCGGACCAAGTGTTTGGAACTGCAGTCACAGATTCGACAGTAATGGAAGTTCTAGGCGTTCCGAATATCACGGCAAGAGACAGAGCGGAGTGGGCTTTGGTGTACATGGCATCCGAACAAAAAGCTGACCTGGCGAGGGAGTTTGTGGACGGCCTGAAGAGGATCTACGGCAGTGGAACCTCGACCCTCTGCTCCATTTACAACGCCACTGGAGGCACCCTAATATACGCCAACAGCAACACTTGGGAAGGTAACATATTCCTTTCCCCGTACCCTCACGTCCTTCAGAACGGGCAGTGGGGCACCTTCCTCCACATAAGCCGACCCGGGAGGATCTCTAAAGAGGCTGTCGCCTATAGAGGGGTCAACGGGGATGGCCGCGTAAACGAATGGATCATCGGGTGGAACACCACCAGCGGAAATAATAATCCCAATCGCGTAAGTGTTAATACTCTTTCATAATTAATTCTTACAAAAGTAGCAACACTTTCCTTTTTGAAGTGTCACATAATAGTTGATAAATTAATTATATATGTTCTTATATATCGCTTGCTTAATTGCGTGGTGATGTGTCGTGTGCAGGTGCACACCGAAGTGCGTCAAAGCTCCAACATGTCTTGGGTGGCCTTCAATAATCAGTTGGAAAGAAATTCAAGCAGTCATGCACATTCCATGAACGGATGCTACTCCTCCGTATCGGTGGGCGCGGGTGATTCGCCATATTTCACGGCAGTAATGACCTTGGAGGGTCTCAGTCGCGATGCCACGGCCTTGGCCAGTGACATCAGCAAAATATTCCCATCCCTTGATTCGAAGCACATAGATGATGTTGCAGGAACTGATGATGATGGAGTATTGGATCACGAGCCTGATGATGATGATGATAAGGCGCACATTAACTGATATATACATGTTGTTCATGCTCCTACTCTGCTCCTGCTCCTGCTGAATAATCTAAGCATGCACTACATATTTTTAATAATAAAAATGAAGGAATTTATGTTGGATTTGTGTCCTTCATTCCACGTGTGTTGAACCGAGATAAGTTATATAGTGCGTCCTATGTAGATGGATCGATTAGTCGGTGTTATGTGTCTTGTCGAGAACACGAACTTAACACTCGATGATCATGCCAAATGAGTCACACAACCCTCTTGATCATGTATACTTGGAGTATACAAACGTCGGTTGGGAACCGGAGTGAAACGACGAAGAAAACGGAGAAAAATCAAATTCTGAACAGCCAAGCGGCCGCTACGCCCCTCAAGCGGGCGCTTGGGGTAAGTCGGTGGGTGGACCAAGCGGCCGCTTGACCCCCAAGGCTCCTGGTCCTCCAGATCGTGAATTTTGGAAAATTTTCGATTTCCTTCCTTTTTGGACTCCTACGCCTACTAGAAAACCCTATGGGATTACTCCTATATAAAGGGACCCTATGACCACGAAATTTACTACTACATTATCATATATTCGTGAGAGAATTTCGTGGAGATGCCGGAGGAATCGAGGAATCGAGCGGGGTTCGTTTCAAGTCCAAGTTCGTGTCGTTTCAAGGATCAACGAAGGGTTCGTGCAACGAATTGAGGCCGGGTATTTTCGCGGCTGATCTATCTACGTTCGGGCATCGATTACATACGAAGAATCACAAGGTACACGATTCTTATACTAACTCAATAATTGTTCTTACTACTACGTGCGCACTAGATCCATGTTTAAGATTTTACGTGTTATGCATGATTTCTTCTTCCGCACCTTTTCATGCTTGTAAAATATGTAAACTTCATATTGGGGTATGGATGAGATCCATACAAATCCCAACAGTGGTATCAGATCACCTTTTCATGAATTTTTGTGATTTATTCATGTAATTTTTCATGGAATATTTTTTGGAAATATAGTACTTGATTTGATGTTAAAAAATTTATTCGATTATTTTTGTATGCATAAATCAAATCTCCATGATATGAAATTCGGAATTGATAAATTTATTTGGAATATTATTTGTCAATTTTATCTCTTAATCATGATTAATAAAGAATTTAGAATTCTTGTATTTTTCATGAAGTTCATGTTTTATCAAATTTTCAAAACAATGCCTAATTTGTCTTTCAAAGATTAATTTCAAGCTGATCTATTCTACACCTCGGGGAGTGGGAATGAGACCAGAGTGCTTAAATTAGTCGATGACGCAAATTAGAGACTTTAGAACCATGAGATGGTACGATCGTTTGGTTGGCTCCCCCATGTCACATGGGAGATAGGGCGCAATTGCATGATAAATCGCTGGTTAGAAACCTCGAGTTTTCACTTACGATTTATCGCGTTTTGATTATTGAGATGATTATGACGGGGATACAAATAAAAGGCGATTATTGGGAATAATCGTTGTTGAAACAATTAAATCTGAAGTTTATTGAAAATAAAAATTAATAGGCATTTTTGAGTTAATTGTTGCATCTTGCCTGCTAGGAATTGAGAATTCTTGTGCTTGCTAGATGTTATGCTCTGCGGTAGTATGCATGCTTTAGGTTTATATTATGCGTTTTCATCATGTTCAATCGATTAAAACAAAACCTGCATGTATAGTCTCATAAAATGAGTTATCGCCTTGTCCAATTAGACACACCCCCTAAAGCTCTCGATCATCAATTAGTAGGTTCTGCCTCCGCGGGGTGCTATATTTTTGATCTTGAGATAAGGTGAGGGTAGAGGAACAACGAGGCCTCTACAATGTGTTTTTGGTTTCTCATCGACGAACCCACTGGAGGCGTGGTAGTCGAGGCGAGGATATAAGAATGGGATTCTTATCGACCAAGAGTGTTATTGTCGATAGTGAGACTATTGAAATAACATTGACAATGAGATTGTCTACCTATCTTGGATTTTTCGAGTGTCAAGCTCTCCTCGACTCGAGAAATTGCGAGATGAGGATCTTAGAATTATTTTGTTCTAGAGACACCAGTTGGACATTGGAGGACGAAATAGACAACTATATAAGTGTTCTAGGAACGACTTGTTGTCAAACATTGAATGTTTACTAAATACTTGTTTATTTCATTCTGTAGTTAATATGTCGTCAACTAACTCAATCAACCCAAGTACCATGCGTTCAATCCTTGAGAAGGAAAAATTGAACGATACTAATTTTCTCGATTGGCATCAAAATTTGAGAATTGCTCTCAAATACGAGAAACGAGAGACTGTGCTGGAAACTCCTATTCCTAAAATTACTGCAAATGCCACTGGTTCTGAAAAGACCAATGTCAAGAAGCTTGAGGAAGCCTCGCGAGAGGTAACCTGCATTATGTTAGGGGACATGGAACCCGCCTTTCAGAGGCAGTTCGAACACATAGATGCCTATAGCATCATTGAACAACTCAAGAGCATGTTCGGGGAACAAGCGAGGATTGAGAGGTTCAATGTCCTTCGTGACATAATGGAGACAAAGCTTCAAAAGGGGAAACCTGTTGGGCCACACGTGCAAAAGATGATTGGTCTTTTTGTGACGAGTGAGCGCCTAGGATTCCCATATGAAGAGGCTCTAGCGGTAGATATCATTCTGCACTCGTTGCATGATGGTTATGATTCCTTTAGGACGAACTATCATGTGAACGGAGTTCAAAAATCGTTGATGGATCTACATGGTCTTTTGAAGACTGTAGAGCCCTCGATTAAGAGCAACTCTGGGAGAGATGTTCTTATGATAAAGGAAGGAGAGATTTCCAAAAGGATGAACAAGTCCAAAGTCAAAGGCAACGGAAAAGTTGTTGCTGCACCCAAGGCCAAAGACAAAAGGAAGAATTCGGTGGGACCGACATGCTTCTACTGCAATGTCGAGGGCCATTACAAGAGGGACTGTTCTAAATACAAGGAAGATGTGAAGAATGGGGTCGCCCCATCGTCTTCAGGTATTTTCGTTGTAGATATACATTTTTTTGACATTACTTCATGGGTATTGGATACCGGTTGTGGAACTCACATTGTTCGAAATGTGCAGGGAGTGCAAAGAAGAAAGAAGTTAGAGAAAGGTGAAGTTCATCTGCGCGTGGGGAATGGAGCGAGGGTCGCTGTATTAGCCGTAGTGACTTATAGTTTATCTTTGCCCTCTGGGCTCGTACTAGAACTCAATAATATTTATTATTTCTATTTCTGCATTGGATGCTGAAGGATTTAATTTTACGATTATTAATGGAGTTTTTTCGTTGTTTAATCGTGATGTATTCTATAGTTTAGCACATCTGGAGCGTGGCTTATACGTGCTTGATTTAGATAAACAAATCTACAATATAAATACCAAACGAGCTAAATCGAACAAGACTAACGAAACATACCTCTGGCACTGTCGTTTAGGCCATATAAACACTAAGCGTGTTGAGAGACTCCTCAAGGAGGTTGTTCTCAAATCATTTGATTTGGAATCATTTGATACATGCGATGGGTGTCTATTAGGCAAAATGACGAAATCACCATTTCTGGGAACTGGTGAGCGAGCTAGTGATCTATTGGGCCTTATACACATTGATGTGTGTGGACCAATGAGTTCACCGGCACGAGGTGGTTATATATACTTCATAACTTTTACTGATGATTTAAGTAGATATGGTTATGTTTATTTAATGAAGCATAAGTCGGAATCTTTTGAGCGATTCAAAGAATTCCAAAATGAAGTAGAAAATCAACTTGGCAAGACGATAAAAGTTCTTCGATCGGATCGAGGAGGCGAATATCTTAGTCATGAGTTTGATGATCATCTAGTGAAGTGTGGGATTAGATCTCAACTCACCCCTCCTGGAACTCCTCAGTTGAATCGAGTTTCTGAAAGAAGGAATCGAACTATGTTGGACATGGTTCGATCTTTGATGAGCTCAGCAAAACTTCCTATATCCTTTTGGGGACATGCACTATCTACTGCTGCTCTAATACTGAACAGGACGCCGTCAAAGGCTGTGAGTAAGACACCATATGAGATATGGAATGGGAGGGTCCCGAATTTGTCTTACCTCAATATTTGGGGTTGCGAAGCCTATGTCAAGAGAAATATCTCTGGTAAGCTTGAACCCAAATCGGACAAGGTTTTCTTTGTGGGATACCCAAAAGAAACCCGATGATATCATTTCTACAACCAATCAGAGAACAAAGTTTTTGTTGCTCGTGATGGTATCTTTCTGGAAAAGGAATTCATTTGTAAGAAAGATAGTGGGAGTAAAGTTGTTCTGGACGAGGTCAATGATGAACAACCAGTTACCGAGGAAACAAACGACGAGGTCGTAGTGATTCCTGAACCCTCGCAGGTGGTAACTGATCCTCGTAGGTAGGGAAGGACAATAACTCGTCCCGCTAGATATATTAATATCTTAAGGAATGAGGAACCATCCACCTATAGTCAAGCCGTGACAAGTCCGGATTCCGAGAAATGACTGAGAGCCATGAAATTCGAAATGGACTCCATGTCTGAGAATCAAGTCTGAGACTTGATCGATTTACCTCAAGAGGCTAGGCCTATTGAGTGTAAGTGGGTCTATAAGATTAAGACCGACATGAATGGAAAACCCGAGGTTTTCAAAGCTAGATTGGTAGCAAAAGGATTTTGCCAAATCCACGGGGTGGACTACGACGAGACATATTCACCAGTTGCGATGCTTAAGTCTATCAGGATACTTCTTGCCATTGCCGCTAATTATGATTATGAGATATGGCAAATGGATGTTAAAACTGCCTTCTTGAATGGAATTCTTGAAGAGGATGTGTATATGACACAGCCTGAGGGTTTTATCGATCCAAAAGGGGCTAAGAAGGTATGCAAGCTTAAGAGAGCCATTTATGGACTCAAGCAAGCATCTCGGAGTTGGAATCTGCGTTTCGACGAAGCCGTAAAGGAATTCGGATTTGAACGTAACACAGAGGATTCTTGTATATACAAGAAGGTCAGTGGGAGCGCAATCGTTTTTCTTGTGCTGTATGTCGATGACATACTCCTTATTGGAAATGACATTCCGATGTTGAACTCTGTGAAGGAGTGGCTAGGAAAGTGTTTCTCAATGAAGGATCTGGGAGAAGCACAATACATATTGGGCATCAAGATTTATCGGAATAGATCTAAAAGGATGCTTGGACTAAGTCAAGAGTCTTATATTGACAAGATACTTGAAAGGTTCAAGATGAAGGACTCTAAGAAGGGTCTTCTACCCATGACACATGACTCAACTCTTAGTCTTAAACAGTGCCCGCAAGGACCTGTTGAGCAAAAGAGGATGGATAATGTTCCTTATGCTTCGGCAATAGGATCGATTATGTATGCCATGATATGTACGAGGCCAAACGTATCATATGCTTTGAGCATGACGAGTCGTTTTCAGTCGAACCCGGGTGAGGCGCATTGGACTGCGGCAAAAAACATTCTCAGATACCTTAATCGGACTAAGGAGAATTATCTTGTCTATGGGGGACAAAATGAGTTAGAAATGACGGGCTATACGAATGCGAGTTTTCAGAATCATGATGACGATCAACAATCTCAGTCTGGTTACGTCTTCTGTCTGAACAGAGGCGCGGTTAGTTGGAAGAGTTCCAAGCAAACCTCTGTCGCCGACTCAACTACAGAGTCTGAGTACATTGCAGCCTCGGAGGCTAGAAAGGAAGGTGTATGGATGAAAAAGTTCCTTGAGGAACTTGGTGTCGTCCCCAGTGCTGCCAAACCTATGGTTCTCTATTGCGATAATAGTGGAGCCATAGCTCAAGCAAAAGAGCCAAGGGATCACCACAAAGTCAAACACATACTCAGGAAATATCACGTCATCCGCGACTTCGTGGGAAGAGGTGATATAGAAATACGCAAGATAGCAACCGAGAAGAACGTTGCTGATCCATTTACTAAACCTCTCCCGCAGTTAAGGCATAATACCTTATTTGATGCGATAGGAATTAAACGTCTTGAGGACTAATTCTTAAGTTGTAATTTATTTTACTTCGAAGATTACAATGTAAACATTCATTTTTTATTAATAAATCAATTTTATTCATATTCTCTTGGTTTGGATTATATGAACTGTTCAAAAGTAGATTTTAAATTTTATCTGAGTTATGTGATAATGTCACATAATGAGGCTCAGTTATTGAACTAAAATTAAAATCAACTTAAGTCCCTAATCTAGATCATCGTATACGAACAGACACAATTGATCAATATAAAGATTAGATTGCAAGTTTTACTATAGCGCCACCTCATGGGCTAGACGTGGGACGTCGAGTACAATTGTATAGACAACGGCTGGGAGCTGGGTGTCGAACGTGACTCGCCTAAGAATGGTATATAAGGCAGTGTGTCATAATACCATTTCTTATAGCTTTCGGACGTCTCCTCAGACCTGAGTAGTCTTGAGTAGCTACATTGTGGAATGTTGTGTTTTGACGCTGTCAAACGCTTTCGGTAAAACTGGGCTATAAAGATAGTCGTTGGATACCTCAAGAAGCAAGTGAGAGCACTTAGATTGACAAGATGAGATTATCCTCCTACGAGGTAGGATTAAATGTCTTAAAGGCCACTCGGAGAGTTGGGATTGCAAAACTGCATGGCCATGCCCGAATATGTATCATGGTGATCATCCGTTCGCAATCCGCTCATGAGATCCGAGAAAGGTTTGAACGGAACGAGGGTGACACTGGTCTTACCTCTAGTTCGAGCTTAGACATCAACCGATAAGGGAAACGTGGATACACACTGGATCTGAAGTCCAAGTGGGAGATTGTTGGATTTGTGTCCTTCATTCCACGTGTGTTGAACCGAGATAAGTTATATAGTGCGTCCTATGTAGATGGATCGATTAGTCGGTGTTATGTGTCTTGTCGAGAACACGAACTTAACACTCGATGATCATGCCAAATGAGTCACACGACCCTCTTGATCATGTATGCTTGGAGTATAAAAACGTCGGTTGGGAACCGGGGTGAAACGACGAAGAAAACGGAGAGAATTAAAGTTCTGAACAGCCAAGCGGCCGCTACGCCCCCCACGCGGGCGCTTGGGGTAATTCGGTAGACCAAGCGGCAGCCTGACCCCCCAGGCGGGCTCCTGGTCCTCCAGATCGTGAATTTTGGAAATTTTCCGATTTCCTTCCTTTTTGGACTCCTACGCCTACTAGGAAACCCTATGGGATTACTCCTATATAAAGGGACCCTATGTCCACGAAATCTACTACTACATTATCATATATTCGTGAGAGAATTTCGTGGAGAGGCCGGAGGAATCGAAGAATCGAGTGGGGTTCGTTTCAAGTCGAAGTTCGTGTCGTTTCAAGGATCAACGAAGGGTTCGTGCAACGAATTGAGGCCGAGTATTTTCGCGGCTGATCTATCTACGTCCGGGCATCGATTACATACGAAGAATCACAAGGTACACGATTCTTATACTAACTCAATAATTGTTCTTAGTACTACGTGCGCACTAGATCCATGTTTAGGATTTTACGTGTTATGCATGATTTCTTCTTCAGCACCTTTTCATGCTTGTAAAATACGTAAACTTCATCTATTGGGGTATGGATGAGATCCATACAAATCCCAACAATTTATATATATTTTTGTATTTGAACAAATTAAATACATGGCAGGAGAGGTTTCTCATCCTCTCCATCGATTTGTTAATTAAATGAATCTTGGCTTGCTGATAATTAATCACTGTTTGTTTCATTTAAACTCAAAATAAATGTTGTATATAAAGCTGAAGAAAGTTTTTGTAAATGTATGTTTTGGCGCAACTTGTATTTGCATCTTTTCTTACTTTCAGGTATCGAACTGACCTAGGAGAATGTTGGCGCCACCAACATCCACGAAGCCAATGCCTCCATCCTGCAACCAGGAGTGATGGAGCCAGGCGGATTGGCGCAGGGAAGTGATGGCTCCAGGCATCAACCTGCAAGACGGCGCCACCTCACTCTCAACGATAGGCACCAGGTTAAAGACCGCACCATGACACTCCAGAGTTGGAGCCATGTTTGTTATATATTGAAAATACGTCTTCGACGTATGATACCAACTTTTCGCGAAATTGGACTTAAACTCACGAACAACAACTTCAGTCGTAGGAACACTCACACAAGTTCGTAGTATGAAAGACTGAAGACAAATTTATGTAATAGTTTTCATTCCATTGAAAAACAAAACTAAACTATTACACTTGTAGAGTATGGTATGCAAAACGATTACAAGAAGTTTCCCGAGTGTCGCAACAACTCCCACTAACTTGCAATCTAGCACACTAGTGTCTAGAGCTAAATCTCCTAACTCTAATCTTGGCACAAGGCGCAAACGCTACTACACAAACTCGAAGCTCGAAGCTGTCGGTCACGATTCTAAAAATCAGATTTCGTTCTCTCAAAATCGTCAAATGGTGAAATCGAAATCCATGGGTTTATATAGGCAGCCCGCACATGTGAGGTGATGACGTGGCACAATCTCATTCGTTACATGCTTGGCTGATGTCACTTTTCCATGGATGACATCACACTTGTATAACTTGGATTCTTGAATCTTGGAATCTTGAATCTTTGATTCTTGAATCTTCGAATCTTGAATCTTCAATTTCAAAATCAGACTTCAATTCAATCTTGACTCCATCGATCTCAATTCTTTATCTTCAAATTCTCGTGAAAATCTCTAAGTGTTGAAGCCTCGGAATTTCATCGTCTTCACGGTCGTCGATATCATTGAAGTAGTAAACACCGGAACCAATCTCCATTTCTTGATTTGAGTACTTAGTGAAAAGAGATCACGAAGAATGTACTCAATGCATCTGTCGTCGGTTCCACAGTTGCAAGGTAAGAGTCGCTGAATGTGTGTCAAAGTCAAAACCGGCGACTCCAGTCGCCAGTTCCGTGTCGTAGTATCCATGTCCCATAAACGGCGACTCCAGTCGCCGTTTCTACGCAACATCAAAAGCGGCGACTGCTGTCGCCGTTTCCACGCCACAACTCCAAACCCAAAACCGGAGACAGAAGTCTCCGTTTTTCGCAACTTCACCAAACCGGCGACTCTGGTCGCCGTTTCCCATGCACATCCATTTCGGCGACTGGAGTCGCCGTTTTCCTGTCTTGCATCCAAAGTGGCGACCGCTGTCGCCGTTTCTTCGCTCCAACAAAAGCGGCGACTGCTGTCGCCGTTTCCTTGTCAATCCAAAAGTGGAGACTCAAGTCTCCATTTCCACGCGCAAGGTAGTTGACTTCGGATTCTTAACTTGTAACCCTGAAAATCAACAAAGACAAAAACACAAGGAAAAAACGTTGTCGCCAAAATCAACATTTACAATCTCCCCCTTTTTGGCACAACCCATGAAAATGAAGTTAAGTAAGAAGAGATATAAGTATCTCCCCCTCAATCGAATGTCAACACAAATAAGCTAAGTAAAAGATGGAAAAACATCAATCATTCAATCAATGAAAACCATAAAAAGACTTAGCCAAAATTTCAAACCAATAGATAAAAACTTAGATAAATATCCAAAATCAAAACAATATTCCAGAGATAGAGAATTATGAAAAACCAATGCATGGACGAATAAGTTTAGAGTTGTATGCATGCAGAAACCAAACTATGAAAAAAACGAGTTCAAAAGTTATGAAAAAAATAGAAAACATGAAATAAAACTTGAACTTGGATTTGGAACTTTAGATCTTGAACTTCAATCTTTCGGCGAGCCAGCTGGAGTTGAATCACGTTCCGGACTCTCCAGTACTTCTTCTTCATCATCGCCGTAGTCGAAACCATCGTCCGAACTTGAGTCTTCTTTCTCATCCCCATCATCGGACTCATCACCGAGCCCAAAAATTTCGAACTCACCGAAATCTTTTCCAGCCTCATCTTCGACATCCAAAATCTCAACATCAACATCATCGTCTTGATCACGAAGTCCATCTGATGGCATCGCCTTCGAAGATTCACCAACCTTCGCCTTGCCCTTGTCCCGAATATCCATACAGCCTTCAAAAATGTCCTCATCCGTCTTTTCGCCGTCGTCAGCTCGTGGTACCTGTTCAATTTCAATGTTGTTACCTTTGGCTAGATGAACATGCGCCTCTTGGATAGCGTCCCTGACCATCTTCAGAAGGAACGTGTCCTTCAAACTTGCATCGGGAGCTCCAACATCACCGAGTCCTCCCCCTTGTTGGATTTCGCGCTGAAGTTTGTCAAAGGATGACTTTTGTTTCTTCTGTGCGTCAATCATCCTGTTATAAGCCAAGGCATGTTCTTCTTGACACTGTTCCAGAGCCAAGGTGTCAGCATAAAATTCCTTGACGCAAGCTGATGGCACCACAGCACGATGACTGTGGATAGGGTGATATGGATTTCTGTACGGCGGAACTTTAGAGTAAGGACCAAAAGCACGAGGAACGATTTTGGGCTGTTGTTTGGTTTGAGGTTTCGCCTCATCAGCTGCAGCTATGGATTCATTCTTTTGTCTCTTGGCCGGGGGAGACTTAGCTTTCTTGGCCACCGATTTTCTTTTCTTAGGTTGAGGAGATGGAGGAGGAGTCAAGATTTCTGGAAGCGCATTCCGATCGACGATCTCGAACCAGGGAAGATCAATAACTCGTTTTGCCGGATTCATATACTTGCTGGTGATTTTGACAGCACCATTCTTTTTCATCTTTTTCTCAGCTGGCGTGTCAGGAATGAAACCTTGGGCATGAAGCATGCCATAGATCAGACAAGGATGAGTAAGATGAATTCTCTTTTCTTCTGGCAACTGAGCTTGCCGAATAATGGTTTCATCCGTTGTCTTGGCAATCTTGCACAAGTCATTAAAAATAATTCTGCCCAGGTTAACTTGTTCGCCGCAGCTAAGGCGAAAGATCAGATGCATCAAATCAACATTCATCACAGTTGCGTCCTTATACGCAATCCAGTTAGACATCCCGAGCCTATGCAAAATTCCATAGAATGCTGACAGCTTCGACGGCGGCGGCAGTTCGGACTTAACTTTCTTCTGAGTTATGAAAGTGCCGATCATCAAGTCATCAGCTCGTTCCTCAGCCGATGGTGACGTCCAGTTGGACTCAACTTCCAACCTTTCTAAAAACTTGTTGATGGAAAAAGGACGGAATTTGTATAACTTATTCCGGAAAACAAAACACCCGAACAACCGACTCTTCGGATCCGCAAATTCTGGTGACAAGCTAGCGTAGAATTTGGAAAGAATCGGGATGGAGTAACGGTAAGTCAGATTGACAGATTTCAACATATGCATCTTGGTTAAGAAATCTGTGATGCCGTGCCGTTCATAGTCCTCCTTGAGGATAGTTCTATCAGTGTGGATCGGCAGTGTCTCAATAAGTTTGTGGCGACGTTCAGCAGTCGCGGTGAAAAATTCACGAGAGTGAGGTTTCGGACACTCCGAAAATTCTGATATGTATCTGAAGCCAGCAGTCGACTTTTGGGATCCAGTTGATCCCGATGAAAGTGGTGGTCTCTGCGAGCTGTGAGTTCGTGATTTCGTGACTTGACCACCAGAGTTTTTCGGAGTTGATGTTTTCACACCACCTCCACTGGCAGACGGTTTCTTGCCTTCGGCACTCCTAGCTGGAGTCGCCGATTTCTTTCCTGAGCCAGACGGATTCACAAGCTTAGGATCTTTGTCTGCAGTCACAGCTGCAGTCGAAGGGATTTTGACAATTTTCTTTCCCTCTTTAGTTATCTCGCCAGCTGCGAGTAACCTATTGTATTCAGCTCTACTGACGACACCAGTGTAGATTCGAACAGACGTCTCCCTAGAGTTTCCATCTTTACCCTGCTGACGGGCAGAGGAATGAGCTGGTTTCGCAGTTGTGGTAACAGGAACCGAGGGTTCAGTAGACGCAGCCTTGCGTCGATCAACTTTTTCCAGGTGAGCCTGGAGTTCAGTAAACGCGGCTTTCTTGGATTTAGGAGACGGGGCGTTCTGGAATTGTTCGTTGAGATACACAGTCATATCAGCCATCATGTCATCAAAGTTCTTAGTCGCCATTTCGAAGAAGAAATTCAACACTTGGAAAAAAAATTCTAACACTTGGAAAATTTCAGCCACGGAATCTTAGACAGGGCGCCGGATGCGCAAAGCAAGAGTTGCCGGATGCAACGGAAGTAGGAAAACTAGAAACTAAGGAATTTCGTACTAGCAGTTAGCAGCTGAGAGTCGAGAGTTCAAGAATTCCAAAGTTCGATGTAAGCGTAGCAAAGTAAGGTTTCACCCAGGGCCTATATATAGGAAAATTTTGGGCCGCCCGTCCGGATTGAAAATACACAGCTCAAGACCTGTAAAAAGCCCATCTCAAGAAGAAAATTTGAGCCCATTAGACGAACAAAATTTATTAATTTGAAAATATTATTAAAATAATGATTTTCAAAAATAATAAAGAAAAATAAAAAATAAAAATAAAAATAATCAAAATAAAAAAAATTCAAAAACGAAAGATCAAACCGAGAGTTGGAAAACGAAGTTTAGAGCCATCGGTTTGAGTTCCATAGTTCGAGTCGCGGAATTTGGACGAGGTGCTGGTTCAGAGACCAAGGCATTGAGTCGCCGAATCCAGCGACTAGAGTCGCCGAAAATCCGGCGACAGGAGTCTCCTGTTTTGGTCACAGTTCGAGTCCACATCATTCCAGCGACACCAGTCGCCGTTTTTGGAATTTTAGGAGCCGCCGAAAAAACGGCGAACGTAGTCTCCGTGTATGGAACTTTTCCAGACTTAGGATTTTCCAGTTTTGATGTCTCCCGAATTTGAATTGCCAATGGTTGAGCGTTGACGTCGCTGCACTCAATGTTTAGACTTCCGAGATGGTAAACCACATAGTCCTGGAAATGTACTACAGAAATGCCAAAACAAAAAACAACACATCCCGAGTTAGTCATTCAAGAGTTCAACACACGCAAACATTCAAACACATTTTAGTGGAGATTCGAGGGGTGATATTAGGCAATGAAGAGCAAATATTTTCCCAGAAAAGAGACACTTTCATCATTTTTCCAAAACAAAAATTTCACACGAGGTGAATAGAACTTTGAGGTAATGGAAAAATCTCTCATATTAAAACCGGTGAGACGGACCGAAGTATGTGATAGACATGTTTACTTGTCCTTCGTCTCAGTCACAAGGAAGCAGTCGTGTTTCGTCGAAACATATTGGCAGAGTTAGCACCGCACAAGAGATTTTAATTCATGAATGCAAGGTGAACACTTAAGGCACTCCGATCAGGAACTAGCATTACTTCAATCAGAGGGGAGCCGGGGTAACCGGCGTCCTCCAGACGAGTTTATAGCTTTAAATGAAATGCAACAGACACTCATTACAGCAGTCAGAGGGGAGCAAGGTTCACTTGCGTCCTCCAAAGTGTGATAGGAGAGTGTCTTAAAGTTCAGCGTCCATGTACAACCTTTCGAAGAGGGGAGCCGGGGTAACCGGCGTCCTCCGTTACTTGGCTTTATGGATCTATGCAAATGAAGCGAGGAGTTTAAGCCATGTTCACATGTTCGCATTCAGCGGAATAAATACTCTTGTGTCCGAAGACTAAAAGCGGCCTCGAATCCATGTTTGTCTGACTAGACTAATCCACGACGATTCCGCGTGCGTATTCAGAAGTAAAGAAACTACTCTTTCAGACTTCAAAATTTTTCGTGAACTCTTAGAGAGAACACATGCAGAGAGAATTTCTTAGTTTCTTAAATCTCTCAAAGTCAAGAGGTTTGGTAAAGATGTCAGCAAGCTGTTTTTCCGTTGAAATATGCTGTAGACTGACTATATCACGATCAACCAAATCTCTAATGAAATGATGTCGAATGTCGATGTGTTTAGTTCTTGAGTGCTGGACAGGATTTTCGCTGATTTTGATAGCACTCTGGTTATCACAGTACAGCACTAATGGCGCACTCTCAAGAAGATAGTCATTCAACATTTGCTTCAACCAAAGTAGTTGAGTGCAGCAACTTCCAGCCGCAACGTACTCGGACTCGGCAGTTGACAGTGCGATACAGTTTTGCTTGCGACTATGCCAAGACACAAGGTTATTGCCAAGGAAGCAACAGCTGCCGGAGGTACTTTTTCTTTCGTCCGTGTCCGTCGCCCAGTCGGCATCAGAAAAACCGACAAGGTTGGATGAAGTGTCGCGCGCATACCAAAGACCTAGCTGAGAAGTCCCAGAGATGTATCGGAAAATCCGTTTCACAGCTCGTAGATGGTCTTCCTTTGGATCAGCCTGGTACCTGGCACACATACAAACACTAAACATAATGTCAGGACGAGTGGCAGTTAAATAAAGTAGACTCCCAATCATGGAACGATAAAGAGTTTGGTTTACACTCCGGCTTTTCGTTGACGTAGACAAGCGTTCGGTAGTTGCCATGGGAGTGTTAGCTGGCTTGGCATGATGCATCTCAAATCTCTCAACCATATTTTTAGCATACTTACTCTGAGATACAAATATCCTATTTGGTCGTTAAGAAATCTGAAGGCCAAGGAATTGATGCAACTCTCCCTCAAGGCTCATCTGAAAAGTTGAGGACATAGCTTCTGTGAATGCAGTCACGAGTTTAGAACAAGTAGCTCCAAAGACAATGTCGTCAACGTATATTTGGGCAACAATCATGTGTTTCCCATCTCACTTGATGAACAAAGTTTTTTCCACCGATCCACGCTCAAAGCCGAACTTTAGGAGAAAATCCGTGAGACTTCCATACCAGGCGCGAGGCGCTTGTTTCAAGCCGTATAAAGCTTTGTGAAGCTTGTAGACATGGTTTGGCTTTTTCGGATCCTCAAAGCCCTTAGGTTGGGCAACGTAAACTTCTTCTTCCAGCACACCATTCAAGAAAGCAGCTTTGACGTCCATCTGTCGAAGTTTGATGCCGAGATGGCATGCAATAGCAATCAAGAGTCTGATGGACTCAATTCGTGCGACTGGAGCAAAAGTTTCATCAAAATCTATGCCTTCCACCTGGGCATATCCTTGGGCAACAAGACGAGCTTTGTTTCGGACAACTTGGTTATGCTCATCTGTTTTATTCTTGAAAATCCATTTAGTTCCAACTACATTGATGTTTGAAGTTCTGGGAACTAAGGACCATACATTATTTCGTGTGAACTCATTCAACTCTTCTTGCATGGCCATGATCCAAAAATCATCTTGCATAGCTTCCTTGTAATTTTTCGGCTCATTTTCGGAGAGAAAGCAAGTGATGCTGATTTCATTACAGACTGCAGAAGTACAAATGTTGTAGAGTTCGTCAGGAGAATTCATTTGTTTCTTTGAGCGTGTGGTTCGCTCATTCAAGCTTCCGATCATTTGATTCGGTGGATGACGTTTTTGAATATGACCAGGTGCTTCTCTCGGAGCATCAGCTGGGTTTTCAACTTGATCATCATCGTCATCCTCAGTTCCCGAAGTGTTATCATTTCGGTTGCTAGACTCTCCAACTTCAGGTGAAGTATTAGGAGTAACATTTTCGGAAGTCTCAGTTGTGGGTGTTGAAGGAAAAGTTCGAACTTCAAGAATTCCTTCCTTAACCCAATCAGCCTCTGCATCTTTTCCAAGAAAGTCTTGTTCATCAAAGTTGATGTTCACAGTCTCAATGACTTTCCTAGTTCGAAGGTTGTAGGCTCGGTAGGCATGACTATTTTGGCTATAGCCAACGAAAATTCCACGATCAGCTTTGGCTTCAAATTTCTTTAGAGGATCACGATCCTTCAAAATATAGCAAGTACAGCCAAAGACACGAAAGTGTGCCACCGAAGGTTTCTTGCCATTGACAAGTTCATAGGCAGTAGCAGTAGTACCAGATCGAATACTTATTCGATTCAAAATGTAGCCAGCTGTAGAGACGACTTCTGCCCAAAAAGTTCGAGCCAGATTTTTAGAAATTAACATCACACGCGCCATCTCTTGCAGTGTTCGATTCTTTCGTTCGGCGATCCCATTTTGTTGAGGCGTTTTTGGGGCCGAGTATTCATGATGGATTCCCTTCAGCATACAAAATTCATTGAAGCTAGCATTTTCAAATTCAGTGCCGTGATCACTCCTGATCCTTTTAACTTTAGCTTCATGATTCGTTCGAATCCATTTCACAATACCTTTGAAGGCATTGAAAGTCTCATCCTTGGTCGCCAGAAATCTCGTCCATGTGTATCGAGAAAAATCATCGACAACCACCAATACATATTCTTTCCTAGCAAGACTTTTGACTTCCATAGGACCCATCAAGTCCATATGTAAAAGTTCGAAAGGAGCTGAAGTACTCATGAGCGTTGGAAGTGCTGGATGAGGAGTTCTCGTTAACTTGCCCTTCTGACAGTCGCCACACACTTTTTTCTCGATTTTGGGGAGTTGGGAGATTCCTCGAACTATCTCCCCCTTAACCAATTTGCTCAAATTTCGAGTGCTGGTGTGGCCAAGTCGTTGGTGCCACAAATCAACTTCATCAGGAATGGTCACGGAGAAGCAACTATACTCAGTGGTGTAGCAATTGTTTTTAGCACGTGGACCTTCCATGATACACTTCCCTTCAACATCAAAAACTCTGCATGATTCTTTATCAAAACTAACATTGAATCCTTCATCACACAGCTGACTGATAGAGATGAGGTTAGCAACAAGTCCCTTGACGTGGACAACATTTCTGATAGGAGGCAATCCTTTGATTTGTAGCGTCCCTTTTCCCTTGACAACACCTTTTGCTCCCCCTCCAAACACCACGGGGGAACCTGTCATCGGCTCATATTCTTTCAAGAATTTCTTAGTGCCGGTCATATGTCGGGAGCAGCCACTGTCAAAGTACCAAATACCTTTGTTGCCAGCTTCAGAGGCATTGAGTGCGACATTGCAGAAAATAAGTTCCCTCGGTTGCCAACTACTTTTGGAAGTAGAGTTATGTTCAACATTTGCTTTCCGAGATTTTGGCACCCATTTCTTCTTAACATTCAAGGTTTTGACATTTCTCTCAGTCACTGTCTTCAGATCTGCCTTAGCTGTTGGATTTTGAGAAATGGGTTTCTTCATTTCCTTAGTCACTTCGGACTTTTTCTTCAGTGTCATAAGTTCTCTGTTCATGTCCTCTTTCATCCTATAGCAGAATGGTCGAATGTGTCCAGGTTGATCACAGTAGTGACAAACATATTTTCTTCTTTGACGATTCTCAACCTTCGTAGACGTCTTGACCAACACAGTTTTAGTTCGAGAGGACTGTCCATTTTTCATCACGTTCTGAGATTTCTCTAAGTTCTTCAGCAACGTCTTCTCATAAGGTAGGATACCACGAGGATGTTTGACAATATTCTTCGGAAATTGATATGTCTCAGATTCAGATTTTGAAGTCGAGGATGACTTTTGAGTTTTAGGTTCTGGAGACTTAGCAATCTTCTTCCCTTCAGCAATCTCCTTCCGTTTAGATGATTCAACGTCATCCTTGCTTTTATCCTCAGACAGATCAACCGACGCCTTAACAAAATTCACATCTTTCTTCTTTTCAGGTGTCGAGTAAATAGACTCAAAAACTTTTTGAAATCCAAGTCCGTAACGATTAGGATTCATATATGAAGCAGCATTGTCAAACACGGAAGAGTTCGTGTTCATTTTCCTTAGTAGCTCATCAGTCATATGAAGTTTTTCTTTCAACACATACCGTTCCTTGTCAGTCATGGCAAGGTCAGTTTGAACTTTCATTAGTGAAGACTTTAGTTCATCATTTTCAGCATCGGAGTTCTTAAACAGAGTCTGCAGTTTCTTCACTTCAGTTGACTCCTTTTTCAGTGACGTCTTCAGCTTTGAGTTTTCAGAACTCAACTTCTCACACAATTCTCTCAGTTCAACAACTTCTTTGAAATACTTATGTTTTTCTTCGAAAAGATCATCAAATTTTACTTTAAGAATTGTCAGAGAATTGTTCAATTTCTTCTTCTCATCCTCAGTCTTCTCAACTGAGTTTCTCAACACTACCACTTCATCACACATCTTGAGTTGTTCATTCGAGAGTTCATTAAAAGATTCTGTCAAGCAACTCAGAGACACTTCAAGTGTGCTATTCTCAGTGATAGCAATATCATATAAATTTTCAAGTATAGAGTGACTCTCCTTCAAGGTGATCAACTCGATACACACATCTTCAGTTTTAGACACTTCGGTCGTCTTCTTCATCTCTTCAGCATCAGACACTGATTCATCATCCGAGAAGATATCATCATCACAGAAATTTCGGTTTGTCGATGCCACACGGAAGATGTTGTCTGCAGTTGCAGTGTCTTTCAGAAATGCATCAAAAACAAAGTTTTCGACCTCCACATTTTCGAGATCAAAAGATTCACCAAAAGTGACAACTAGAGCGTTGTCTTCATCATCGTCAGAATTGTTGTCCTCAGACTCGTCGTTCTCAGAAATGACATCCTCATCGTCAATCACAACATAGCTAACTGGTAGCTTCTTCTTACGATGTAAATTAGGACATTCATTTTTAACGTGTCCATATCCCTTACACTCATAGCATTGCATCTTGGAGACATCCTTGCTAGTAGAGGAGTATGGTGAGAGCTTTGTCCCTTTAAACTTTTTGTCCGACGACGATCCTTGATTTCGGTTGTCAGGAGTATTTGGGTAGGAGTTAGAACTTTTCTGAAAATTTCGAAAATTTCGCGCACGGTTCTTTCTCTTAAATTCTTGTTTCACGAGATAAGTGACTATCTCTGTTAGTGCAGCCAGTTTGTCCAGATTACTAGAGTTCATCAGTTTTTCAATTTCCTCAGCTTCCTCATCATCAGATTCACCCAGATCAGCTGAAAAACTACTTTCAGTTTTCTCATTTTTCAAATGAGTTTTTCGAGAGTTTGAGCTTCTTGAACTCTTTCCTTTCTCTGAAATCTTGAGAGCAGACATCGGTTCGTAGACAAGTGACATGTCTGGGTTGCTTCGAACTTTGAGAGTCAGGTCATAGTTTCTCAAATCAGCCATCAAGTCGGCATAGTCCCAGTTTTGGTTCTCGTCATTTCGTGCTTCGATAGTCAGCACCTTACTCTCGAACCTAGTGCTAACACTGGAGAGGACTTTCTCATATACCATGGGAGCAGGAAAGATTTCTCCAAGTTCAAAAGCTTCATTCACATATCTCATGATCTTGTCCAAGTAGTCATTGATATCTTCATCTTCCCTCATCCGGAGCTGATGGAATTGAGCAGTGATAGTTCGGATTTTCGATCGCTTAACGGCATGACTTCCCTCACAAGTTCTTTGTAACGTTTCCCATGCATCTCTGGCAGATGTGCAATTTTTGACCAGCTGATACATGCTGAGGTCCAGCCATTCACATATAAGAAGTAAGGCTTTGCTGTTAGCCGTGGACAAGTCATGTTCCTCTCTCGTCCAACTACGTTCCGGTTTCGGAATTCTTACGCCATCGGCGTCTTCAGTATATGGGCGTTCCCATCCCTCTAACACTGCCATCCAAGATCTGGAATCAAAACCCTTAATCCTAGCAGAAACTTTGGCCTTCCAGTTTGAGTAGTTCTGATGAGTAAGCATAATCGGTTTCTGGACAAACATGGACGACTCCATTGTAGCGGAAATATGAAGTCAAGTAACGGATCACGTCTTATACGTATGACGTCCCGCTCTGATACCAATTGAAAATACGTCTTCGACGTATGATACCAACTTTTCGCGAAATTGGACTTAAACTCACGAACAACAACTTCAGTCGTAGGAACACTCACACAAGTTCGTAGTATGAAAGACTGAAGACAAAGTTATGTAATAGTTTTCATTCCATTAAAAAACAAAACTAAACTATTACACTTGTAGAGTATGGTAGGCAAAATGATTACAAGAAGTTTCCCGAGTGTCGCAACAACTCCCACTAACTTGCAATCTAGCACACTAGTGTCTAGAGCTAAATCTCCTAACTCTAATCTTGGCACAAGGCGCAAACGCTACTACACAAACTCGAAGCTCGAAGCTGTCGGTCACGATTCTAAAAATCAGATTTCGTTCTCTCAAAATCGTCAAATGGTGAAATCGAAATCCATGGGTTTATATAGGCAGCCCGCACATGTGAGGTGATGACGTGGCACAATCTCATTCGTTACATGCTTGGCTGATGTCACTTTTCCATGGATGACATCACACTTGTAGAACTTGGATTCTTGAATCTTGGAATCTTGAATCTTTGATTCTTGAATCTTCGAATCTTGAATCTTCAATTTCAAAATCAGACTTCAATTCAATCTTGACTCCATCGATCTCAATTCTTTATCTTCAAATTCTCGTGAAAATCTCTAAGTGTTGAAGCCTCGGAATTTCATCGTCTTCACGGTCGTCGATATCATTGAAGTAGTAAACACCGGAACCAATCTCCATTTCTTGATTTGAGTACTTAGTGAAAAGAGATCACGAAGAATGTACTCAATGCATCTGTCGTCGGTTCCACAGTTGCAAGGTAAGAGTCGCTGAATGTGTGTCAAAGTCAAAACCGGCGACTCCAGTCGCCGGTTCCGTGTCGTAGTATCCATGTCCCATAAACGGCGACTCCAGTCGCCGTTTCTACGCAACATCAAAAGCGGCGACTGCTGTCGCCGTTTCCACGCCACAACTCCAAACCCAAAACCGGAGACAGAAGTCTCCGTTTTTCGCAACTTCACCAAACCGGCGACTCTGGTCGCCGTTTCCCATGCACATCCATTTCGGCGACTGGAGTCGCCGTTTTCCTGTCTTGCATCCAAAGTGGCGACCGCTGTCGCCGTTTCTTCGCTCCAACAAAAGCGGCGACTGCTGTCGCCGTTTCCTTGTCAATCCAAAAGTGGAGACTCAAGTCTCCATTTCCACGCGCAAGGTAGTTGACTTCGGATTCTTAACTTGTAACCCTGAAAATCAACAAAGACAAAACCACAAGGAAAAAACGTTGTCGCCAAAATCAATATTTACATATATCGAAGCACATGCATTCCGAAATGAAAATGACGACATGCTAGCTCCAACACTTGGCTAAATTCAACATAATTTGGAGTTGAAGTTTAGAGCCCATTGGAGCCATGCAATTGATGAAGTGCGTCCGGAGTCGACGAACGCCAGGATTAAAGATTCTAAAAGTTCGAAGATTCCGCAAGTGACGTCAACAACGTACTATCAGATGTCAGCCGAACGTAAATGAAGTCATGGAAAACAAAGATATATCAAATGGAAAGAAGTGGAAATGAAGTCATGGAAAACGCCACAAAATGAATGACTAATACTTTGGTAAATTTCCAAAGGATCTCGTCCCTAGAGTCGATCCCTAGCTTGTAGTGTTTAAGTTCAAATAATCGATATATGAGAAGAAAAGGCCCGACCTATCGGTACCTAATCGTTTAATCTCCGTGTGTAGCACCGTAATGAAAACACACGTTATCAATTATCGTTACTTAAACTTTTAGTTTGTACATGCAAAAACCGAACCTCGAGATGAAGAGCTCCGCACCACGGTAGCTTATCGATTTTAATCTCCAATTAACCTAAACCCCGCCCCACAGAGATTTGGATCAATTGTGGTTCAAGAAATTACACTTAAAACTAAATTTTATTCATTGAAACATTTTGTCAAACACTTTGTGGGCATTACCTAAGCTTCATCTCCAACTAGGAATTTTAGCCAACAAAAACCATGGAAATCACCAACAAAAGCATGAAAATCATAAATCCAAGCTCAATCAACATCATTCAGTACAATCCAAGTTTCAATTTTCACAAATCAACCAAGTATAAAAATTCTACAAAAGCAATAAAGAGGGAAGGGAGTAGATATAGCCAAAGTGATGAGATAGCCGATGACTCTACTCCGTCGTCTTCAATTGATCTCGATTCCGTCGTCAATTGATCGTCTCAATTTTGGGGAAGATGAACTTTCTCTCACTAGATTCTCTAATTCTCTCTCTATGTGCTCTCAATTGTGTGTAGAAGAAAGTGGTTCCAAAGTTTCCTTCGTGTGCTTCCTCTTCTCTTATTTATAGTTCTCCCGTCAAAATAACCGTTCCAAGTCCTTTTTCCCTCTTAATTTGGATGTCAAATGTCTCTTTTGGCCTTCGGTCAAGCTCAGTCAACGCTGGTCAACACATTTTCACCCTCATTTAACTTGGTTTGCGCTACGAGTTGCTACGGATGGAATGTGGCTTGGTCCGCGGGGTGGTACGGGTCCGCGGGGTGATCCGCGGGCTGGTCAGCGAAATGGTCTCCGCGGGCTTAGGTGCTCGGATCACGCGATCCGCGGCCTAGCTTCTTCGGTCCGCGGCCTAATCTCTCATTCGCGAAGTTCTTCGACTTTTGGCATATCTTTTCCGTCCGAGCTCCGATCTTCGTGATTCAAAATTCCTTGGATTCCCGACTTCAAGTTCTTTCCAACCGTGTATGGCATGGATCACGATTCCGACCGAGCGATAGCAGTTTTTGCGATGAATATGCTGCACTTCCCAACTCGGTTTTGTTAGGATTTATATAATCGAACAAGGATTAAAGAAAAGGAAAAGATAAACGTAGAAAACTTGTGGTATTAGAACAAAATAAGCGTGATCTAAAATACATAAGAGAGAGGCTTTATATAGCCAAAACACAAGGTAAACCCTAATCCTATAAATATAAGGTAAACCATAATCCTATAAATATAATAACTAATATATAAATATATTCTAACACCCCCCTCAAACTCACGATGGTACAGCAAGAAGCATCGAGAGTTTGTCAACGAAAAATCTATGAGCGCAACCATATAATCTCAGCCGTAGTGGAAGTCGTAGCACGATACTCTGCCTCGGTGGATGAACGAGAAACTACAACTTGTTTCTTACTTCTCCAAGAAATAAGAGAATCACCAAGAAAAATACAAAACCCAGTAGTGGACTTCCGAGAAGTCGAATCACCAGCCCAATCGACATCAGAAAAGGCACAAGTGGATGGAAACAAAAGACTCTGAAGCCACATCCAAACGAACACCAATTGACTGCAACGAGTCCTCACTAGGAGCCATTGGAAAACAAGCGAAACCGAAAACGCCAACAACCAAAACGAACAGAAAAAATTTAACCAAAACGAACCAAAATTAACCAACAACCAAAACGAACCAATTAACCAAAACGAACCAAAATTAACCAATTAACCAAAACGAACCAAAACGAACCAAATAACCAAAACGAACCAAAATTAACCAACTAACCAAAACGAACCAAAATTAATCAACAACCAAAACGAACCAATTAGCCAAAACGAACCAAAATTAACCAAAACGAAAAAAACGGGGCTTCGCCCCGAACCCCGAACGGGGGCGCGCTGCCCCCCGTACCCCCCAGCGAACAAGTGAGGTTTAGATGATTAATGGCTCTGATACCATGTTATGATTTATATAATCGAACAAGGATTAAAGGAAAGGAAAAGATAAACGTAGAAAACTTGTGGTATTAAAACAAAATAAGCGTGATCTAAAATATACAAGAGAGAGGTTTTATATAGCCAAACACACAAGGTAAACCCTAATCCTATAAATATAAGGTAAAACATAATCCTATAAATATAATAACTAATATATAAATATATTCTAACAGGTTCATCGTCCCATTTTTGCTCCGTTTTTCCTACATTTTTGATATGAAAACTAGACAACACCACGCATAAGCTCCGTCATAGCAATAATAAGCAATCTCTCGATAATCATACACCTATATACATATTATATACAAAAATCACACCCAAAACAATACAAAGAATCGAGCAAAACGTCGGCATTTCAAACTACTACAACGACAAAGCATAGCTCGTCCCGAGCATAATGTTCCAACGTGATACACTAACTAGCCGGAAAAGCACGTTTCAAACCAATCTCATGCTCATCTCAATCAAGTTATCATCAAAATGAAACGACACACACTATTCGAATCACATAAACGCACGGTTCCTTCGTTTCTTTCCTCTCAAAAATCGAATCATAAGCCAAATACACTCATTATGCAAGAGATAGAACAAGTAACGTGCATGTAGTCAATGAAGCTCAAGGAGTAGAATGGATAGCACGCATCATGTATACATTTCGCACATCACAAGCTAAAAAATGATTATGCTCAATCAATCCCACTTTCCTTAAATCAAAATGTGATCTCAATGGTAGGATAAGGTTAAGGTAAGATAAAATATAATGAATCAAATGTAAGGCACTCACTACTCCCTCGTCCCCTTATACATCGAATGTATCTCACAAACATCACGCCCTTATTTCTCCATCTATGTCACACTTTTTTGAATTGATAAGAAAAATTACATGAATAATTCTGAAGTTTTACTTTTAAATTAAATCAAAATATAAAATATAAGTCATTTCTTAAATATCATTAGTCATTTAAATTGTGATTGTCTTATTTTTTTTTAGACAACCATTAGTTTTAATTGGTGATTGAATGGCAACACTTAGAAATGTCAATCGGTCAGCTCACTCAGTTCGGTTCAGCTCATTAGTTCGGTTCATCTCATTCAGATTGTCGTGATTTTTTGGTTTGAGTTTATTTGGACTGATATTTTCCAAGTTGTAAATTAGTAACTTTAAAGTTACATTTTTGGTTTATGACAATTTCGAACTATAGCCTCTCAGGCTGATAAAACTTAATATTATTATAATAAAAAATATTTGTTAATGTAATAAATTTAATTTTAATAATAATAATAATATATTAATATTTAATAATTATTATTATTATTATTATAATATTTAAATTACTTGAAATTTCAATTATTTTTCGTCTTTTATTCAATTGACATTCAAGCCTTAATAATTCCGATCACCAAGGCTTATTCAACAGGCAAAAAAATAAAATCATCAACAGACGCACATGCTCGATTATTATTATTATCATTAGCAATATAGTGCTAGATCGATAATTCAGCCGGAGGAGGAGGAGTTGCCTCATCAACTCCATCGCTTCCTTGATCATCTTTGTGTTCCGAATCAAGGGACGAGAATATTGCCTTGGCATCGCGTACCAAACCCTCCAAGCTCATTATCGCCGTTAAATACGGCGAAAAGCCTGAACCCAACGACGCGGTGGAGTAGCATCCAAGGTTTTGGAACGTGTGATTGCCAGAACTTCTTTCCAGATTAGCATTGACGGTGTTCCAATTAATCGTGCTGGTGCTCGCACGAACTTCCGTGTACACCTGCACGACACCAAGTCAAAAATTAACATTTTTTTTTTTATTTTTTACTTTTTGGTCAAAAAGTCAAAAAAAAAAAAGAAAAAACAGAATAATCATCAGTCACTCACTCGATTCTGGTTGGGAATATCGGTGAGTCTAGTATCCCACGCGAGAAGCCATTCGCGTATGTTCCCAGCATTGTTCCGGCCTCTATACACAACAGCTTCTTTAGAGGAGCGGCTGTCCCTGGCGTGCAGAAACGTGGCCCACTGCCCGTTCTGGATGATGTGAGGGTACGGGGAAACCCAAGTCTTACCTTCCCAAGTGTGGCAGCGGACGAATGTGAGGGTACTGCCAGTAGCGTTGTAAATGGAGCAGCGAGTCGAGACTCCAGACCCGAACCGCCTCGCGAGGTCGTCCACAAACGCCCTCGCCTCGTTGGCTTTCGTGTCCGAGTACATGTACCTCACAGCCACTTCACCTCTGTGTCTTGCCGTGATATTGGTGATACTCATATCCATTTTCTTAACCATCGCGTCCGTGATTACATTTCCGAACACTTGGTCAGACATCCTGCCTTGTTTTCTTTTCTTTTTTTTTTTTTCTTTTGTTATGATTTGGTGATCAGTGTGTGTATTTTTTGCTTGCTATTTAATACTCCTACTACCTTTCTCTCTAAAAAAATATTTCACTTTTTTTTTCTTTTAATTAGGACTTAGGACCATTATTCGGGACAGATGAAGTACTCCTTCCGGCCATTAATAGATGTCATATTTTGCCGGACACGAAGTTTAAAAAAATTGTTATTTTTTAATTTTTTAATTAAAAAATAAAGAGTAAAAATATATTTTAAAAGTGAAAAGTAAAGTAAGTGTGAGTAAAGTTTAAAAAGTAGGTAGAGTAAAGTTAATAAAATTGTATATTAAAATGAAAAAGTTAGAATAATTATTTCCTTTTTTGAGTGTGTCAACTATTATTGGACACTCCAGGAAAGTATGACAAGTGTCTTTGGACCGAGAGAGAGTATAATTTAACAAATATTGAAATAATCACGGTTTTATGTTGATTTTTTTTAATATTTATAGGTTGTGTTATTTTGAACTTTATTCAGGTCATGTTCATACTTATTCTTTTCAATTAATTTTATTTTAAATTAGTTACGTCGAATTCAGTCCAAAATAACATAGTAATAACGCCAACGGTGGAGGTAGTGAACGATTCTTTCGGTGGTGGCTCTTATATTAATGATCATATCTAATATTCTCTTTGTCTCTATAAGTTGCCGCACTTCTTCACTTTTTTTGTAAATAACAAAAGAGGTGCGACAAGCATAGAAATAAGGGAGTAATTTTTATAGTTTCAAACTAAAATTTCACATTTTATATAAAAAAAAAATCATTTGTCTTTTATCATTTTAAAATATAATTATATACATATTTTTCACTTAATTTTTTTTTTAAAATTTATTAATCTCACTATTTACTTTATTAATTTAAAATTTTACACACAAAATTTAGTTTAAACTTAATAAAATAATTTTCAAAAAAATATACTGTATATATGTCCAAACACATATTGATTGGAGATAATTGGGAGTAGTAGCTAGTAATATGTAGGAGCAGGACCACTTCCGGGTAAATAATTTGAAGGGCTAAATAGTCTAATTAATAGTATGTGGATGCCCTTTCAATTCAAAACCTGTAGCTGTCTCTAGATAAGAGCTCAAGTCGGATCGTCGACCTCTCTTAGTCTTTCGCTTCAAGACTTTTGTCATGTACGTACAGTATTTATTTTTCATTTTGGACATCTCACCACAAACTTCTAAATTTCTCAAATAGAAATTAAAATCACGTGCACTAAATTTTCAACGAATATTTTTAATTTCTGTCTTTTGATGTAAATATGTCGGCAATTTCTACAGTACTCTTATATTTACCAAATATTGTACACAGTATGAATGATAATGATGATTGAATAATTATTAATGAAGATTATATTAATCAATAATGAATATATTTGTAAATGATGATTTATGTTTTATTTAATGATAATTTTAATTTTATTGAATTAATATTAATTTTTTGTATTTGTTATATATTTTTTGTATTTGTATTTAATGATGATTATTTATTTTTATAATAAATATTATGAATTATGTGTACAATGTATAGTACACATAAGTGTATAATAGACGGATTGAAATATGTCGTCCATTGTGCTTAATAAATTAAATTTCTCTTTCATTAAAAAAGAAAAGAAAAGAAATCTATCAACCGCGTGATTGCACACAGAGTCATTACTCACATGAAGGTGATTAGGTGATTGATGTAACCGTGTGACCACCTGCTTCTAAAATGAAATTAAAAAATAAATTATTTAAGTAAAATTAATAAAAATATGTTTTTTTATAAGGAGGAAAAACGAGAAACCCCACCCCACCATGTTAAACATGTAATATATAAATTTATGATTAATAACATATTAAATTTTAATAAAAATATCCATAGCTCTCTATATATTGTCGTGCTTTTGAAACTCAAAAGCGTATATAGGAGTACTATATGTTTTGCGTTCAAGTGTTTTGCATATATATTATTTTTCATCATAAAATCCGAACATGTTGCCACTAATATCAACTACTCCTATTTATGTATTGGAATAAAAAACATATCTTACCCTCCCCCTTTCAACAAACCACCCTTTTCTCATAGGTTGAATTATAAGATAATCTGTTAAATTGTTTTGTAATTGATTTTACATTTAGTTTTTTTAATTTATAAAAAATAGAATATTATTTTATTTAATTATTTTAAGTGGAATTTCTAAATATGGCCTTATTTAAAATATACTTGACCGTTTACTATTTTTTGTGAAATCAATTTAATTGAGTGAATGTCACGAAAACATGACTTTAAAAAACAAAATACATTTAATTTTTTTATATTTGTGTAATACTTGCTTAGTTGATTAAATATAAGCAATCAGTAGACCTCGAGTATAATTAATGCGCGAAATTTCTCTAAAATCGTCAAACAAAACGAGACTTTTCATAAACTTAAATGACCAAACGTGAAATCACTCTATTATATGTTTTAGAAGGTTATGTGAAGAATAAAGTACTGATTATTATTATTACTCCTTCATTATTATTAATAGTGCTTGATTGATTATTCAGCGGCAGGAGCAGCAGCAGGAGTTGCAGGAGTTGTGGTCTCATCATCACCTATGTGGTCGGAATCAAGGGACACCGGTAATATCGCGCTAATCGCATCACTGGCCATGGAATCGCGATTAGTCACACCGTCCAAGCTCATTATTCCCGTGAAATGCGGCGCAGCAGTCGAGCCAATCGCCACCGACGAGAAGCATCCGAGTGAGCTAACCACGTGATTGGCCAAATTTCTATCCATATTGCTACTCACGGTGTTCCAATTGATCGTGGCGGTCGTCTCACGGACTTCCGTGTACACCTGCATACGATGCATATTAATTACAGTATATTGTACTCCTTTCAATTCATAATAACATGACCACTTTCCTTAAATGGACATTTCACAATAACAGAAAAGAAAATAAATACTTTTACTTTTTCACTTTAAAATACAATTTTATCCTTACTTTATTCATTTACTTTTTCAACTTCAACTACTTTACTTTTTAACATAAAAATACATTTATACCTTTCACTTTTCGATCAAAAAATCAAAAATTAACATTTTTCTTAATCTACAGCCCGGAGAAAAAGTTCTTATATTTATGAATCGAATAAAATAATATTTTACTCACAACTATTTTATTTTAAAAAGTACTCACGCGGTTCTGCAGAGGGAACTCGCTGACCGTGTCCCACGCGAGGACCCACTCGCGGGGCCTCCCGTCGAGGTTGGATCCTCGGTAGACGATGTTAGTGTGTAGTTCCTCCTAGTTCAACATAGAACCATGTTTGTTCTTGTTTGAACTACGTTGAACTATACACTGTTGTTTTGTAGTAACTTCATGTGTATTGTTTGTTTGATTTAATTGATTAAACTCACACAAGTCTGCTAGGTATGAGTAGTGCTAACTGGAAATACAAGTGGCTCTTCCTGGAGCCACGATATGCAAAGCGTACTCAGTGTTGGACTAGCGGACTTGGGGATACAAACAACATGGAGTTCTCTGTGTGCACAATTGTGAATGACCCACGTGGTTCTATGTATACCAGTGTGGTCCTCGAATTCACTGTTGCACCACCAACAAGAGAGTTCAAGTTCTAATGTATGAAGATCTTGAATCGGTGCTAACACATTGATGAACACGGAGCAAGCACAGATAGACATGGGGCTGAGGGAATGACTGCTAAGGAATGAAGTCAGCCACGGGTACGACTAGAAGACTTCGCTAGAAGAATTCAAGTCCAAGAAGAAATGTCCAAGTACACTAACTGTGCATGCAACAAGCTCGAAGCGCAAACACATGCTAGTGTGGTAGCGGGTAGAGCCACGTTCATCAAGTACGGAACAATGGAATATTCGTTGGAGATGCCTTGGGCTCGGTTGTTCCATTGGGCCGTCATGGGCTTGGCCCATTAAGCGTGAATTCCGGAAACCCTACTTTTCGATGCCTATAAATAGTGGGTTGTTGGAATTCATTCATTACACTTTTGATTAGACATATTCTAGAGAGAGAATTATTGTAGACCGAGAGACTTCGCTAGAAAGCTCCGGTCGTACCCTCTGTTTAGTCTTAGTAGTACTCATCGCTAGATTAGTTCTACCTAGACTTAGTTTTTGGTCGTGTGACCTTTCTACAAGATTCGCTAGAATTTTGTAGATGTTTTTGTAAAGTGGTTCTACACATTACAAGATAAATACAAGTTTACTTTATAGAATCTCAAATTGTGTTAAGTAATTGTACTCTACCCTTCACTACTTCTTTCTAGGTAGATCATAGTACAATATACACAATTTCAATTGGTATCAGAGCAAGTTCACCCCTTTCGGTGTGATCCTAGGAAGAGATTCTATCATGGAGTCGTTTACCGTCCTCAAACCCGTCATTCTCAACTCGACAAACTACTCCTACTGGAAGAGCAAGACAAGGCTGAAGCTGAAGAACGTAGACTCACGTGTATGGGCTGCTGTTCTACACGGATGGAGTCCGCCAACCTACACCGATGAAGATGGTGATGTACGCATCAAGGAAGAAACTACGTGGACTACTGCCGAACATGAAGCTGCTACTTTCAATTCGAAGGCCATCCACATTATCACCGATCTCATCGACGTTCATATGTTTTCGGTCGTGAGGCACCTCGTATCTGCTAAGCATGTGTGGGACACATTGGAAAGAATGTGCGAAGGAAGTGAGAGTATCAAAAGGTCTAAGCTAAGAGGACTTACTACTACCTTCCACAAACTCGAGATGAGGGAAGATGAGGACCTAGACTCTTTCTTTAACAAAATTATGGCTATCGTTAGCGAATGCCAAGAACTTGGAGATCCCATACCCCCACCACTCATTTGTACTAAAGTTCTTCGAGGTGTAACAGAGAAGTTCTCTGTCAAAGTGACAACTATGGAAGATACCAAGCTTGGTCTCTCTGGGGACTACAACGAGATTATGAGTCACTTAAAGAACTATGAGTTGAATCTAAAGTTGAAGGACAAGTCCTACTCCATGACTCCATTTGAAAATTCAATGAAGGCACTTGCTATCACTCAGAGTGGCTCCAGCTCTACCTCTAACAACACAGGAGCTACACATCCCTCTCAGTCTACCGATCAGAATGCTTTTCTTGCAGAGGACTCCGACGATGAAAGTGAAGCTCTTTCTCTCCTCAACTCTCCCAATCCCGATAAGTTTGCTGCTCTCCAAGATTCGGTTAGCTACTTGGTCCGCCAAGATATCAAGAGGAAGAGAAGGTTCAAACAATTCCGCAACCAAAGGAGCCCTGGAAATTCCTACTCTACTCCACCTGCTGCTGGCTCTAAAGGGTATAGCCCCAACCGACGGTTTGTGGCCAGCAACCCCAACAAGGACATGTCGAAAATCAAATGCTTCGAGTGCAAGGGTATGGGGCATGTGAAGAATGAGTGCCCAAATCTACACCGGAAAAACAATATGGATGTTAGCTATTTGGTGTTTGATGGAGATGACTCTCTGTACTCGTCTGAGGAAGAGCAGGGAAAGGTGGTTGAGACAAATAATGTGAATGCACTCTTAAGTGCTATTGACAGTGAGAGTGATGAAGAGTATGAGGTAGACCAAGCAGACTTGGCCACTCATGAAAATATTTTTTGCTATACCTCTGTGATTGCAGGTATGACTGAGAAGGTTGCCACCTCTACCCCCTCTGCTGAGAAGGTGAACAAGAAGGACTTTGATGTTGTGATGTTGGAGCTGGAGAGAGCATTGAAGAAGGTGAAGGAGCTGGAGGCAATTGTCAACAAGGAAGACTCCGAGAAGGACTTCCTCAGAGATTCTCTAGCCAAGATGGAGGAAGGCTATGCTATGCGCACCAAGGAGCTCTACCAAGCAAAGGACAAGCTAGATGTTGCAAATTGTCTATTCAAAAAGCTTAATACTGGCACTTCCAAACTTGACTATATGTTGAACTGTGTTAACACCAAGCACTTTGGGCTTGGATTTAAGGAAACCTTTGATTCCGTTTACTCTGACTCTCTTTATGCGTCTACTAAGTTTGTGCATGCTAAAGATAAAGCTATTATCGAAACCCTTGAGGCTAAGCCAGAGGATGCCTTGTCTATCAAAGGAACCTCGGCCTCTACCTCAGACGTAAAAATTCTTAAACGCACTATTTCCACTCCTATGTCCCAAAATGCTTCTATGTCCTCGATGACACCGACTACAAGTTCTGAAATTCCCATGACTAAATCCGGGTCTACTTGCGACAAGAAAACCTTCACACGAAATGTATCAAATCGTTCTAAGACATTGACTTCTACAAATAAATCTTCTTGGAAGGCTCGATCTACAAACTCCACCCGTAAGCTCAACTCAGCTACGGGCATTACTACACACAAGAACAAAAACCCTCCTCCATCCTATAAGAAAGTCTACGTGTGTGATTATTGTGGGAAGAAGGGACACATCAAACCTTTTTGCTACAAGCGTATTGATGACTTAAACATGCATGGTGTGAGGTTGAGACAAGTGTGGAGACCCATCTTGAAACCTATCCACAGTCAAACTAAACTAGTATGGAAAGTCAAAGCAGCTCTTCCCACACCAGTGACAATGAAGAGTAAACAAGTTTGGAGAAGGAGGGAAGAAGAGGTTAAATGCAATGTTGCATTCACTGTGGCTAAGGGCACTACAAAAGAGACATGGTATTTTGATAGTGGGTGCTCCCGACACATGACCGGAACCAAGGAATCCCTGATCGATTTTGTTCTACACTCCGGTGGTCCTGTTACGTATGGAGGAGGAGCAAAGGGGAGTATTGTGGGTAGTGGTACCTTAAATGTGAAAGGTCTACCCGCATTAAAGAACGTTTTACTTGTAGATGGTCTTTGTGCTAATATTATAAGCATTAGCCAGTTGTGTGATGATGAGCTAAATGTGAAGTTTAACAAAGAAAACTGTGAAGTGTACAACGCAAAAGGGGAGTGCATACTCACTGCTGCCCGAGCAAAGAACAACTGCTATGCCATCAGTGAATCTTGTCTAAATGTCTCTACCCATGATGAGATAGATATCTGGCATCAAAGGCTTGGACATACTAGCCTACGAAATCTTGAAAAATTAATTCAAATAAAAGCAGTTAGAGGCATAGAGAGCTTACCCAAGTTTGATAAAAGAGTTTGTGGAGACTGCCTCATGGGAAAGCAAACAAGGTCACCACACCCCGCTCTCTCTACCCTCACCCGGACGACTGAGTGTTTCGAGTTACTACATATGGATCTTATGGGTCCTATGGAGGTTCAAAGTCTTGGAAACAAGTGGTATACACTTGTTATTGTTGATGATTACTCTAGGTTTACCTGGGTGAATTTTCTTGGTACGAAGGATGAGGCATTTGAAAATTTTCGATCTCTTGCTGGGAAAATCCGTACTACCCATGCCAAGAGAATCCAACGAATTCGAAGTGATCATGGTGGAGAGTTTCAAAATAATGTATTTGTTGAGTATTTCACTCGCAAGGGAATTCATCACGAGTTCTCTGCCCCCAAGACGCCTCAACAAAATGGTGTTGTGGAGAGGAAGAACAGGACATTGCAAGAAATGGCAAGGGTGATGTTGGTGTCTGCGGGTATGGCAAAGGGGTTTTGGGCTGAAGCACTTAGTGCCGCTTGCTATGTGATTAATAGGATTAGCATTCGTGCTGGAACCCAATGCACGGCATATGAGTTATTAACTTCCAAGAAACCGAATGTCGCTCATCTTCGTGTGTATGGGTGCATTTGCTACATCTTGAATGATCGTGATGCCTTGAAAAAGTTTGATCCTAAGTCTGACAAAGCTATCTTTGTTGGCTATGCCCTCAACAGCCATGCCTATCGTGTGTTCAACCTAAGAACTAAGTCTGTGCAAGAATCCACAAATATCAAGTTTGATGAACACCACTTTCATGAACATCCTCCCAAGTCGACCATGAAACAAAACGCCTCACATCCTGTTGTTCCACCAATGGATGTTTTGGTTGAGGGGGAGGTAGACCAAGGCGGAGGAATGGTCTTACCAACTCATGAAAACTCTATCTCCCACAACTCCGGTGACTCTACCTCCTCCGGTCATGGTGATGAGGATTCTACTCAATCTGCCTCCACTCCTGTTCTGGGTACAACTGGAGCATCTACTTCCACCGGAGTCCCTAACTCCGGTCCACCTGCATACATCCGAAAGAGACATCCGGATCAACAAATGATAGGAGATCTACATCAAAGAGTCACTCGATCTACTCACTCTACCACCACCTTGCCCGCCACCTATCCCAACACTCTTTCAAATTTGGCTTTCCTATCTCCCGATGTGGGCATTATGAGTTTTGTTTCTGAAATTGAGCCCAAGAATATTAAGGAAGCCATCAATGATGAATTTTGGATTGCGGCGATGCAAGAAGAGCTACATGAGTTCGAACGGAACAAAGTGTGGTCTCTGGTTCCCAGACCCAAGAATGTGAATGTGATTGGCACTAAGTGGATCTATAAAAACAAAACAAATGAATTCAATCAAATAGTGCGCAACAAGGCACGCTTAGTTGCTCAAGGGTACACCCAAGTGGAGGGAATTGACTTTGACGAAACTTTTGCCCCGGTGGCACGCATAGAGTCAATCAGACTCCTTATTGCGGTGGCTTGCTATAAAAATATTCCACTACGGCAGATGGATGTCAAGGCAGCCTTTCTAAATGGAGTATTGGATGAAGAGGCCTATGTAGAACAACCCAAAGGCTTTGTGGATCCCCACAAACCAGACCATGTCTACCTTCTACACAAGGCACTATATGGGTTGAAGCAAGCACCTCGTGCTTGGTACAGCTGCTTGACGGAATTTCTGTTGAACTTTGGTTTCACTCGTGGTAATGCCGACACTACTCTCTTCATAAAGATTGTCAAGACTGAGATGCTTATTGCCCAAATCTATGTGGACGACATTGTGTTTGGCGCCACCCATGACCGTTTGGTCAAAGAGTTCACTGAAGCAATGGCCTCATCTTCTCAAATGAGCTTGGAGGGAGAACTAAGTCACTTTCTTGGCCTTCAGATCTCGCAACGACACAATGGCATTTTCATTTCTCAAACTAAGTATGCTATCAACATGTTGAAGAAATTTGATATGGCAGATGCTAAACATATGAAGACTCCTATGGCTACCACTGACAAGCTAAGCAAGGCAGAGAATGGCAAGGATGTTGATATCTCCACCTACAGATCTCTCATTGGAAGCTTACTCTACCTCACAGCCACCCGACCAGATATTATGTATAGTGTGTGCCTCTGTGCCCGCTACCAAGCACAACCTAAAGAAGAACCTCTTGCTGCCGTGAAGCGTATCCTTAGATATGTTGCCGGGTCTACCAACCTTGGCTTATGGTATACTAAAGAAACTTCTTCTTATCTTGTTGGTTTTGCAGATGCTGATTGGGGGGGTGACAATGATGAAAGAAAGAGCACTAGTGGTGGGTGCTGCCTATTGGGAAACAACTTGGTCTCATGGCATAGCAAGAAACAAAATTGCATTGCCCTTTCTACTGCGGAGTCGGAATATGTGGCTGCGGGTAGCTGCTGCACCCAGCTGTTATGGCTACAACAAATGCTTGCGGATTACCAAATCGAGAGCACACCACTAACCTTGTTCTGTGACAATGAGAGTGCTATAAAGATAAGTCAGAATCCAGTACAACATTCAAAGACCAAGCACATTGACATCCGACATCATTTCATTCGAGACTTGGTTGAACGGGGTAAGGTTGTAATGGAACATGTTCCTACCGAGAAACAACTCTCAGACTTCTTCACCAAACCACTTGCTTCGGAAAGATTTTTGTTTCTAAGGAATTCTCTCTGCATGGCTGCGTTTTGAAGGATAGTAGGCCGCAAGTGGCTACCTCCACCCACAGCCGTTTATTTTGTCAATGGAACCATGAGGTAGAGCAAGGTGAGGTTTGTAGTTGACAGTTGCAAAGTGACGTAGTATTTGGACATACTGTTCTTTAAATATCTATATAAGCAATTCATTGGAGTGAACTTAGTTTGCTCTATGTCTAGCAGGAAAAGTCGGCCTAAAGATTTCCTCGATGGATCGGGTCTTGACTGACTTGGTCTTCGGGCAAATGCAAAAGACATGGCCTTATACATATAATGGTGAAAACAAAAAAAATACTTAAGGAAACACCATCTATAACACCCCTCTGATTGGGTACTAATAAGCCTGCTCTATGCTTGAAAAAGCTAAAGAAATGGTCGTGGTTACACATTGAACTGGCCAAAATAGCAATACCGTCCATAAAGCACTGTCACTCTACCTCCAGTATCTCTACTTAATGTTCTTTCCAGCGATTTTGATTCACTGTGTGGTGGAACGTATGTTCACCTTGTGTGTGCTTACTATGCCTTTAACTGTATTTCATTTTTTTTATTTGCAGAATTCTTCAGATAACCGAAGTATGCTTGTTATACCTTGAAGCGCTCCTGTAGGCTTTGTTGGTCAAGACAATTTTTGTGAATTTTGAAATCTGGGTATTTCTTTGTAGGTCTATGTGTAATTACACCTGCTCTACGTATATGACTTTGAGTTCTCATGATAAATTGTCTGTCTCACGTGCTATTCTTTGTATTTTGTACTTTTTGCTGATTTTTCACATAGTTTTGTTGTCCTACCCACAAGGGACTGTGGTGTGCGTGCTTTGGTTTGTTAATAATGCCTGTGCAGATGTGCAGAATCAAATGAAGGGTCGTGTTATGTGTGCTCCTGCGTGTTCTACTGCCTGTGCTGACGCGTTGGATCATCATCCGAGTACACTGTCCCTGGTCAACGCCCTGTCATACCTTCAATATTCTTCTCCTTGCGGTTGATCATCTAGTCATCACGGGTTATTGGGATTACATATTTTTTTTATATATCTTTTCTTGCTATTCCCTAACCTACTGTTGTTATTCGTATTCCCTTTTTGAGTTCTCTTGCAGGTCTACGTTTGACCCTGGTATGCCCCTCATAACACTAATTCTCTGTCTCCGCGTCCTCGTCCTAGGGCTACGACCCACACTGTGGTTATTATATGTTCCCTCGACGCTGATCCCGATTACTACACGTGGATTCTCCTTGGCCACAGAAGTTGAACCGCTACAGTTCCCCTATAAATACCCCCTCTCACCCAACACATAGTACACCTATCACTACGTGTTTTTCAGAGCAAAACCCTATCTTCAAGCTGTTCTTATTGTCTACGCATAGTTTCATAACCTCTACCCAGATATTACTTCCTGTCTCTACGCCATTCCCCATTCCTCCCCGCACATTAACTATGTCTACTTACGAATCTCCAGATTTTTATGCGGCACATATTGTGGATCTCAACGCCCAACTGGCCATCCTTGAAAAACAATTTGACGAGGAAGAGGATTTCTCCAAGGCAGAACCAATTGGGGTTCAAATCTCTGATCTACGTAAGATCATCACTGAACACAAACGAAACAAATTTCTGGCAGAAAAGGAGATTGCACGCATTGCCAAAGAGAAAAAGGCTGAGGAAGAAAGGCTCGAGGCTCTACGGTTAGAAAAATTGAAACAAGAAGAGGAAGAACGTAGAGCAAAGGAAGAGCAGAGAAAAAGGGATGAAGAGGCACGTATTGCCGAGGAAGAGAGAAAACGAAAAGAACAAGAGGAGGCAGAACGCATAGCAGAAGAAGAAAGAAAAAGAAAAGAACAGGAAGAGGCTGAACGTATTGCCAATGAACAGAAAAAGAAGGCTGATGAAGATGCTCTACGCATACGTGCGGAGAAAGAAAAATCTGATAAGGCAGCGGCTGACCATAGAGCACGCATGGAACAGAAACGGCTTGATGAAGCCAACGCTCTTGTAGCTCACACTCTTTCACCGCAGACTCAGGTGATTGAACACCCCGCTGCCCGCACACCCACTCCTGATAGCCCTATTATTACTGTCTCGCCAACTGGGTCCCCCGTCCATCAGCCCACTGACACTACAGTGGTTCTACGTGATTCCACGCCGCTGTTCGTGGAGGAGGAACGCAAGGTTGCCTCTAATTTAATTGTAAGAGCCTCGCCAACACGGGTTGTTGGGCCTGGATACTCTGATAACTTCCACACAGAGCTGGCGGCCATTCGGTATGAATTTTTGCAGGCCCAGGATGTTAATTCTGAACGTTATTATGGGCATAGTAAGTGGGTCAAACGTGGGCTAGAGGCCTTTATGCGTGAGATGCATTTGGCCGATTCCATTAATTTTGACGTGGACTACAGCCTGTTTGTCCACCGAGTCTTTTTCGCCCACGTAGACCGGGCGTTCGGGACCCCTGGCTCTGGGTCCTACGGGAAGGTGGTTCTCCGTGGAACCGAGTATGACTTCAGCCCCCGCACTATCAACAAACTCTTCCGCCGTTCGCGGATTCAGGCTACGTGGGAGGAGCCCTCTACGAACCACCCCGACAGCATGATGATGGGATTTATTCTCACTGGTGGTCTTGTCTCTACGGACCAGCCGCCAATTTCAAAACTCACACATTTCTTCTCCCACCTCAACCGCGTGGTTGCCAACAACTGGATCCCCATGTCTAACACGGGTGTGCTCCACGCGGACGCTCTTCACTTGATGTATAAACTGAGTAGGGGAATCCAGGTGGACCTGGGGCAGGTTGTGTTTAACAAGATAAAGTCATACGGTGAAATGACTGATACGCAAATTCAAAGTGCCAAGCTGCCGTGCCCACATCTAATCAGCACTATTTTGCAAAGTCAGGGCTTCAGGTACAGGAAGACTGATGCTCCGTTGACCAAGATCATTGGGTTTCGTTTTGATTGTGCATATGAGCACAAAAGCAAGGTGAAGGATCTACCCTGGCGTAGACTTGGGAACATTGAAGCAGATCGTGCTCTGTTCAACGCTGGCCCGGCGCTTCCTCTGCTCCCACAACAAAACCAAAAACGTGGCAACTCCAAGTCATCCCGCTGTACGCAGCGGCTTCTACAAAAAGAAATTGACTCTTCGTCTGATGAGGCTGATTCTTCGTAGGACGAGCTGTATTTGTGTCAGCCGAGCACGCTTCTACGTGACTTTGAAAGGTTGAATTACATCATTGATATGAGTTCGGGGCTGTGCGGTCACATGCACAACAAAGCACGTAGAGCGGCCCGTCTAGGGGGAGATGGGTCGTCCTACGAAGACCTAGGACCGTTGAAGGTGTTACATGCACGTTTAGCTGCTGTGAATGAGTTGATTGAGGAGCAGATGGAGGCCTCAAGGAATGCCGCTGACCGTCCAGCCAGCAAGAGTGACAAGAAAAATTTAAAAAGAAAAGTTGAAGTGGTGGACGTTGATCAGGAGGATGATGAAATGATGAATGAGGAAGAGGTGTTACGCGCGGAGCGTAAGAGAAGAAGAACTGAAGCTGCCATGGGGCACAGTGACTTGGTTAAAGAAGATGATGGTACGGTGAGGGAGGTAGATGAAGTGAAGAAGAAGGAGAAAGCCAAGGGAGCTGGCTCTTCGGGCTCTGGGACTGCTGCCAAAGGAAAAACGAGTGGGTCTACGGGGATCCCTAAATCTGGTGCTGCTAAATCCAAAGTGACTGGTCCTACGGTTCCCAAAGTCACTTTCATTAATTCTGGAGCCCCCAAGACTGTGATGAAGCGTGGACCAGGAGCTGGCAAAGACGTATCTCTACTTACCCCTGATATGTTCAAAGATAGTCTGGAGGTTGCACGCAGGCCCCTACGGCTTTCACCCATCAGAGAAAAGAAAAAGGGAACAGGTCAACGCAGGAAACAGCTAGCCGTCAAAACGCCAGTCAAACCCACGAGAAAAATTATTGATGAGCCAACCGACGACGAGGAAGAGCAGGAGTACGAAGAGGAAGAGTTCTCTGATCCTGACAACACTCGTGATCTGCGTCAACATACGCCTCCCCAGGACTCGGGCGAGGAAGGAGCAAATGAAGATTAAATTCTTCACATCAAGTGTTTTCTATCTCTATCCTACCCATGAACAATATTTATTTTTCTGTTGTTTTTCATAACTCTGTTCTACCCTGTTTTGATACTCATGTTTTTATGCTTTGATCATTTTGAGTTATCTTATTTTGCTATCTATGCTACTTATACGTATGATTGATTATCTTCTATGCTTCACTGCTTGCATGATTTAATGATATGCATGTTTGTCATACGTTTACTTTTTGAGTATGATACTAGTTTGAGGGGGAGTTGCTCTACGACCCCCACTTATGAAGTTGACTCAAAAAGGGGGAGATTGTTAGTGTGTAGTTCCTCCTAGTTCAACATAGAACCATGTTTGTTCTTGTTTGAACTACGTTGAACTATACACTGTTGTTTTGTAGTAACTTCATGTGTATTGTTTGTTTGATTTAATTGATTAAACTCACACAAGTCTGCTAGGTATGAGTAGTGCTAACTGGAAATACAAGTGGCTCTTCCTGGAGCCACGATATGCAAAGCGTACTCAGTGTTGGACTAGCGGACTTGGGGATACAAACAACATGGAGTTCTCTGTGTGCACAATTGTGAATGACCCACGTGGTTCTATGTATACCAGTGTGGTCCTCGAATTCACTGTTGCACCACCAACAAGAGAGTTCAAGTTCTAATGTATGAAGATCTTGAATCGGTGCTAACACATTGATGAACACGGAGCAAGCACAGATAGACATGGGGCTGAGGGAATGACTGCTAAGGAATGAAGTCAGCCACGGGTACGACTAGAAGACTTCGCTAGAAGAATTCAAGTCCAAGAAGAAATGTCCAAGTACACTAACTGTGCATGCAACAAGCTCGAAGCGCAAACACATGCTAGTGTGGTAGCGGGTAGAGCCACGTTCATCAAGTACGGAACAATGGAATATTCGTTGGAGATGCCTTGGGCTCGGTTGTTCCATTGGGCCGTCATGGGCTTGGCCCATTAAGCGTGAATTCCGGAAACCCTACTTTTCGATGCCTATAAATAGTGGGTTGTTGGAATTCATTCATTACACTTTTGATTAGACATATTCTAGAGAGAGAATTATTGTAGACCGAGAGACTTCGCTAGAAAGCTCCGGTCGTACCCTCTGTTTAGTCTTAGTAGTACTCATCGCTAGATTAGTTCTACCTAGACTTAGTTTTTGGTCGTGTGACCTTTCTACAAGATTCGCTAGAATTTTGTAGATGTTTTTGTAAAGTGGTTCTACACATTACAAGATAAATACAAGTTTACTTTATAGAATCTCAAATTGTGTTAAGTAATTGTACTCTACCCTTCACTACTTCTTTCTAGGTAAATCATAGTACAATATACACAATTTCAGACGACAGCCTCCTTGGAGCGGTTGCGGCTACGGACGTGGAGAAACGCGGCCCACTGGCCGTTGAGAATGATGTGAGGGTACGGGGAACTCCACACGTCGCCCGACCAAGAGTGGTTGCGGACGAACGTGAGGTTGCCACCTGTCGCGTTGTAAATGGTGCAGAGGGTCATGGGTTGTTTGCCATAGCTCCAATAGAGGTCGGACACGAACTTCCTCGCGAGTTGGGATTTCGAGTCGGCGTTGATGTAGATCAATGCCGCCTCGGCTCGGTGTCGAGGGGTGATGTTCGTCACGTCGAGGAGGACCTCCAGGACGATCGAATTCGTGACTGGTTCTCCGAATACGTTGTTAGACATGTTGATCGAATCGATGGTGATTGATCAAAGTGATTGTAATATGCTAAGGTATTTATAGGTCCACAATTATACTCCAGTGTTTACGATTAAACTAGTAAATTTAAAAACTAAACTTATAAGATAAAAAAAATAATGTAATAAGATAAAAGTAATTCATAAACAATAAAATCTATTACTCCCTCTCATTCTTTATATTTGTCGTTTTGGATTTTTTAATATTTATTTTTTACTTGTCGTTTTAGCAAATGTTTACTTTAATTACCCTTATTAAATATATTGTTATTAATGATAATTAATATATTTTGTATTTTGTTAAATATATTTAACCGCATGATTATGAAAGTTTAAGAGTTTTGTATATAAAAACTTCTTTATAATATAATTTAATATTTATCTATTAATTTTACTGTACAATAAATAGGGATAACTTAGTCATATATATTTTTTATTAATAAGTGTAAAAAAGGCTAGAACGACATATAATAAAAACACGAGGGAGTATTATTATAGTACTATGTTCGTTCATTTGAAAATGTTAATTTGTTTTTCGACACGGTATCTAAAATAAAAAAAACAAGTTACTTTAGTTTAAGTGAAATTGATTTTTTTGTTGTTTTTAAAATAATTGTTTAAATAATGGGAGTTGCTATTTGCACCCCCAAAAGTTATAAGTACACTAACTTAATTTTATTTACAATAATGCCATTTAGTTAAAAGACAATTATAACCTTACTAATCTATGTATACACCCTTTTATTTATTTTTTTACTTGCGCAAACAACTTTTTTTTTATAACTTTATATTTTGTGCATATTTTTTTATATTTCTTCTTTTCATCTTGGTTATACACACATTAGTTTTAGTTTAAGTTTAAGTTATGTCTAATTAATTTTTTAGTTTAAAAATATTAAAATATCCAAATTCAAAAGTATTTTATTGAAATATAAATTGTAAAAATTTAAAGTTTATTCTTTTATTTTTTTTGTCATTTTATTAATAGATTTTTTTTTCTCAAGTTCAAATTTTTTTCAGCTTTTATTTTTTATTTTTATTGTGTTTTTTTTATCATGATTTTTTCAATTTGTTTTTATGATATTTTTTTATTATAATTTTTTCCAACTAATTTTGATGTGTGTTTTTTTTTTATTGTCTTTTTATTAATAATTATTTTTATTCTAAAATAAGAGATTTGTCTCATTTTTTTAATGTTTTTCAATTTTTATTTTTATTATTCGCGAATTTGTTTGATTTTTTATAACACTTTATTTTTTTATAGTAGATTTTTATTTTATTTTGTAAAAAAGTAATGTATTTTTGTTTTTTTAATATAGGGGTATATTAGGTAGATCGATAGGTGTACTAAGTAAAAATTATAAATTTTATATTTTATATAGAGGTGTATTAAGTAAAGCGGTGTACTTATAAAAAAGAGGAGTGCGAATAGCAACACTCTTAAATAATAGTACTTTTTTTGTTGGGATGAATAATCACGTGTAATTTGTAAATTGTAAAAGATTTATAATATATAATTGTTACGAGACAGAAATAGTAAAAAAATAAGAAGTAAGACATTTTAATAAATGATGAATGAAATATAAGATTTTCATTTTATAATTGTTTAAATAATATATAAAGTATAATATAAAACATTTTATTAAACATTTTTGCTATGGTTAAAGAGTACTCTTTTCTTGCTATGGTTAAAGAGTACTCTTTTCGTCTTAAAGAAACAAGTACCTTTATTTGTATTTTGTGATGAAAGTACACATATTTCTTTGGGGCCGAAATAATATAACATTATTAAATTTGAATATTTGAAATTAATTGTTTTCAAAACATACAAATAACTATTTGATATAATTTTGTATATACACTTTCTTATACTTAGAATATTATTTAGCTTTAGATATTATCATGATTTTTTATTGGTTACATATTTCAAATAATAATTTTGTTCACCGCACATTTTATTTTTTATTTAAAAACTCCATTAAAAGATCAATTATTTTTAACAAAAGAGTATTATTTTATTTGAGTATAATAGTACTGTCTTTGTCCTAGACAATGATCTAATGTTTAAACGTGAGAAAAATTTTGTCGTCCTAGACAATGATCTAATGTTTAAACGTGAGAAAAATTTTGTTGATCACTCAAAATGAGTGAATTCTCGTTTTGATCAAATAAAAATAGTTGGTTTTAATTTAATCTTTTAAATTATAAAAATAAAGTCAAATTAATTGATTTTATCGGAAAATTCAAAATTTCAGAAAAAAAAACACAGAGAACTTTTTTCATGTAAACTTTGCTTACCAATAGCCACGTGAACGGCAATTTATAACGTACAACTAGATGTACAAAGCATGGTACATCTAGTTGATTAATATTTAAATTTAAATTTATTTATTTATTTGACTTTCTGTTGTACTTCTCTTCTTTATTTTTTTCTTTTATTTTTCTCTCATGTATTTTTTTGCTTAATATCAAAATTAATTAATTTATTCCATTTATTTTTTTTCATAATATTTTGCGTAATATAAGAATTAGTTTTCTTATTTTTTTCATGTTGAAAATTTATTTAATTTATTTGTTTGCTTAATATTTTTATTTAACTTATTTTTTTTTACGTGATATAAGAATTATTTTTCATTTTTTGAATTATTTTTCATTTTTTATTCATATTAAAATGGTAGGATAATGAAGATCTTATGTACAATAATGAATATTATTGTATTAAGTGATGAAGATTTATGAGTAATATAAAAATTATTTTTTATATTTTTTTTTTATAATGAAGATCTTACTACGATTAGAGCTGGAATTCCAGCCCGGCCAGATGGGCCGGCCCGGCCGGCCCGACCAATGGGCCAGGCTGGGCCATGAATTTTGAGGCCAAAATATTTCGGGCCTCTTTGGCCCGGCCCGATGGGCTGATGGGCCAAATGGGCCAACCTCATTTTTGGCCCGATGGGCTGACCGGCCCGAATATTTTTAATTATTTTTTTAATTTTTAATATTTATATTTTTTAAATATTATTTGTTTAATATATTAATTTAATATTGATTTTATTATTAATTTAACTAATATTATAATTATATTTTATATAAATTTTATTATATTTTTTAATATTAAATTTTTTTATACATTTATTTTGTATTTTTAGTAAATTTAATAATTAATTTATATTAAAAATTTAAATAATTTTATTTTAAATTATTATTTTATTATTTTTTATTTAAAATTACCGGGCCAATTCGGCCCGGTGGCCCGGCAGCCCAGTAGGGGCTGGGCTGGGCCTCAGAAATTCAGGCCCGAATATTTCGGGCCGGGCCGGGCTGGGTCCATAAATTTGCAATGGCCCGATGGGTCGGGCCGGGCCAGCCCGGCCCAGCCCAAGTCCCAGCTCTAACTACGATGAATGAAGATTGTTTTATTACTTAATGAAGATTTGATTGTTTGGTTACATGATAAAGATTTGATTGTTGTATTACGTGATAAATATTTGATTAATATGTTGTAAATTGTTGAAAATTCTAGATGAATATTTGAAAAAATTGTAGGATAATGAAGATCTTATGTACAATAATGAATATTATTGTATTAAGTGATGAAGATTTGTGGGTAATATAATAATTATTTTTTATATTTTTTTTGATAATGAAGATCTTACTACGATGAATGAAGATTGTTTTATTACTCAATGAAGATTTGATTGTTTGGTTAAAGATTTGAGATTTGATTGTTGTATTACGTGATAAATATTTGATTAATATGTTGTAAATTGTTGAAAATTCTAAATGAATATTTGAATTACGCGGAATGAAGATTCATTTATTACGTAATGAATATTAATAATATAATATAAATTAAAATAAAATTTTTGTTACGTAAAGATTAAATACCATTTTAAATTTATATTTTTGTATTAAATTGAAGTTTATTTTATTTAATGTTGTTTTTTTTTATTTAAAAATTTAACGCTAAATTAAAATTTTAATTTATATTTTTATTATTAAGTGATCTGCATGTACGATGTGTATTGTACATACAGTTGCACGATATAGGGACTCCACGTGAACATTATGTGTACCTATTTTGTTCACAAAAGAGATCAATTTCAATTTAGTAACTTAAATTACAAAAATATAGTTAATTTAGTTCAATTTGAACAATAAATGAATTAAATTAACTATATTTTATTATTTAAAATACTAAATTGAAAGCTGTTTTTTTAGTGAATCAAATCAAGATTTGATCCTTTTGAGGGATCAACAAAAAAATTGTTTAATGTTTCAACTTATGATTGAACATAAATGCAAAATTTAAATTCAAATTTCACCCAAATTTTCAATTTTAGTAGAATAGAGGACCACTTGCGAATTAGTAATAATTTGATGGCTAGTATCACCTCACCGACAAAGGCAAATTATTGAAATGTAGTATCACTGTCAAATGCAAATTATTAAAATGGTCCATATAAGCCATATATTATTGAAATGTAGTATCACTGTCATACCTATCGGATGGAGAGAAATGACCCCCTCCCCACTGCGGCGATTTCTCATCGTCTCCGCTCCTGAAGTGGCTCTTTCATTAGTTTCATACCCGATAGGTATGAGTTGAAGCTGGATCATAGACTTACCTTTCGTTTCAAATTTTAAAATCAAATAATTTAGTGAACATCACTCATGCAAGATACACTCCAAGTTCAAGAATTCGGACATGTTCTTGTGAACTTAATTTTCGTCTATTTCATATTATTTAAAATCGTTTCAATTCAATTTAGACTCGATTTAATTTATTTAAAAATAAATTAAAATAAATAAATAAAAAATAATTTTAATCAATAATTTCAAATATAAAATTTAACTAATATTAAAATATTTAATAATTTATAAAAAATATTTATTTTTATAAAAAAAATCAATTCAACGCTCAGATCTATTCACTTCAAATTCATTCAATTCACTTAAGCCTAGTTCAATCAATTACAGATTTACAATTCAAAAGAACATGTACGAAAGTTTATGGGATTGATTCAATAAAAACTTAAAATAGAAAACAATTTTTGAAGTGGGCATCCATGTTGGAAGAATAATATTTGGTCATATTTTTGAAATGGTTAAAAGTTATTTGGAAAATTAAAAAATAATATATACTTTTTTTATTCAATATCAATAGTACACACATTTTTTTTATTTTTGTTTAAAAAAAGTGTGTCTATTGGTAATGAAAAAGGTAGTATTATTGTACAAAGTTTAAGTATTAAATTTTATTTTAGTTATTTTTTCATAATTTTTTAACGCTATTTATTAAATTTATTGGACTAACAAAAAAAAATCAACGTTGAGTAACTATCTGTGGGATGGAGAGAGTATGTAGAACCAATCATACAAAATTACTTAGAAAGGCGAAGAAAAACACCACGGAACGAAAATTGAATTGAAGGAGAAAAGTGAAAACGAATTTATTACATATGTTCTCTAAGAAATTAAGTGTTGATGAAAACCGTGGGCCGACTTATAAATCCTATAAATACACCCCAATTAGCAAATTTATAAAAACTTGAAAAAAGAAAAAATAAATAAAAAGAGAAAAAAAGAAAAGGATGTCTAACAACGTGTTCGGAGTTCCAGTGACGGATTCGACGGTGAAGATAGTAATGGTAGGCGTGACGAACATCACGGCGGCCCACCGAGCTGAGGTGGCATTGCTTCACATGAACGAAAAGTCTATAGCTGACGAGGCGTTACGGGCGTGGGACCTCGACCCTCTGCGCTGTTTACAACGCCACGGGAAACAACCTGTCGTTCTTCCGCAGCCACACTTGGGGAGGCCACGTTTGGAGTTCACCGTATTCAGAATGGGCAGTGGGCCGCCTTCCTCCACGTCAGCGGCTCCTCCAGCCGCTCCAAGGAGGCTGTTGTGTACAGGGGAGTCAACCTCGATGGAACCTCGCGCGACTGGGTTCTCGCCTGGAACACTAGCAGCGGCAATAATCAGAACCGCGTGAGTCATCACGAGGATCAAATTTATTATTATTATTTATATAAAAAAAGATAAATTCGTTTGTTTAATTATACTCCCTCGGTCCAAAGACAGTTGTCATACTTTCTTTTTTAGGGTGTCCAACAATAGTTGACACACCCCAAAAAAGGAAATAATTATTCTAACTTTTTCATTTTAATATACAATTTTATTCTACCTTACCCCCACCTACTTTTTAAACTTACTCACAACTACTTTACTTTTCACTTTTAAAATATATTTTAATCCTTACTTTTCAATTAAAAAATAAAACAACAACAATTTTCTTAAACTCCGTGTCCAGGAAAGTATGACATCTATTAATGGCGGAGGGAGTAATAAACTCCCCATTCAAACTATTCTTTTTTATAATAAAGATAATCAAATATACTTTTTTTTTTATAATTTATTGAGTTCAATTACATCTTTTTCAAATTCTCTCTTATTAATATTATTTAATGTTATTGATCTCTTTGTCTTATACTCTCTCTTCGTTATTGTTTGTCAACCTGGTCAACTGTACCGTCGATTACTTATAATAATTTTTTAGTATTTTTTTAATAATTTTTATATATTTTTTATTATAAGTAATCGACGATCAAACAAGAAAACAGTTGACAGGTTGACAAACAATTTTGGGACGAAAGAGGTATTCAGTTGTCGCATTTTCTTTTTACTAATTACTGGTCGTGCAGGTGTACACGGAAGTCCGTGCGAACACCGCCACGATCAATTGGAACACGGTCGATAGCAATATGGAAAGAAATTTGGCGAATCACTTGGTGACGACGCTGGCATGCTTCTCCTCGGTGGCGGTGGGGGCGGGGAGTTCGCCACATTTCACGGCAATAATGAGCTTGCAGGGTGTGGCTCGCGATGCCACTGACGTCAGCAAAATATTCCCGTCCCTTGATTCGGAGGAGCACTTGGATGATGACGAAACTCCTGCTGCTGATGCTGTTGCTACGTCTACTAATTAATAATAATATTATCATGTTGTTGGGGTTGAACAAAATGCCCGGAGAGGTTTCTCATTCTCCCTATAGATCTATTAAATAAACGTTGTTTTGTTCAGAATAAATATAATTTGCACGTACGTATGAATTTTTTAAGAATTTTTTGGGAGTACAAGATACGAATTTGACGTAATCCTTCCTGATTATCGGTCACATGCGTTGGTTACAAATTGAAATAAAAAAAATGTTGTTTTTATATTGACTCTTGATCGAAAGTTACAGGGATTTACTTATAAATTAATAAATCAATTACTTCGTCTCAATTATTTATGTATTGGTACACACTTGGTTCCAAATTACAATGGCACCTTTTAATTTTTTTTAACACTATTTTTGTACTTCAAGTTTTATATATATAGATAATTAATTATAATTTTTTTTAAAAATAATTAAAATTTAATTAAAATTTTGTTGAACTATTTGTTAACGGGTGAAAAATCGTTAACTATTTTCTGGGATTTTAAGGACTAGTTTTGGTAAAGATTAAATGTGTTCTTAGCTGAAAATGGAAAAGAAAAGATAGAGTATTTTTGGGCTATAATCTTTCTTGAATCATGTGTCCCCATTTCCTTTTACAGCTTCTCCTATTTATAGGGCCACCATTAGGTTTACAAAAAGGAATTGGGCCTTTCTTTATTGGGCCTTGACATATGACAACTCATAACCCTAATATGGTAAAAAGACTGTTGAAACCTTTAATGCGCCGCCTTTGCTGGGCCTGGGGGACCGACCTCGAGTCTTCCTTTCATGGCGCTCTAGCCTGTCAGCATCCGGGCGGGCAGGCTTGTCCTCGGAAATGCATTCCCCTGATTGGCCTCTCGGTGTCTGCTCGGCAGACTCTTGCTTGCTCGGCACATCCTCTGACCGGCCTTCTCCTGATCATCGTGGGCGGCTTACGGCATGGGACCGTGAGAGTGGGGCCCATTGCTTCAATAAATAACGGCAATAAATAAATAATAATAATAATAAATGAAAATGGGGCACAACAAATGCCCCCCGCGAAGGATCTGGTCGGTGGAAGCCGGCCGGGTTCTTCGTGGTCGTAGTCGCTCCATTTTCCTTATCAGGAAGTAAGGTTTTTCGCTATGCTGACATGTTGGTGACACGTGTCATGAAACCCTTTCGTCTCCCGCCTACAGCTGTCCTTTCAGTTGTCCTCTCAATTTCGAAATTCAAAAATTAAAAAGGAGAGAAACCGCCGCCTTTCCAAGTACTATAAGTATTTTCTCAAAAGGGCTTTTTTCACTTTTTCGAAACCCTTTCTTCCCGAATCCTCCGGCGGCTGATTTTCCTCTTGAAATCCGGCGATTATTTCCGGCGAATATCTCCTTTCCTTCAGGTACGCGTTCTCCTCTTTCTTGGTGTAGAGTGAGTTCCTCTTTTCGGGGTTTTTATAGGGCACCTGCTCTCGCTTCTTTCCTTGGTTTTAAAAATTTCCCGGTGAGTCGCCATTTTTTCCGGCGACCCTTCTGATATCCTCGTTACTTATTAAATTTCCGGCCGTGGGTGTACCTCCTCGTTAGAAACCAGAGACTGGTGATGAGTGAAGAGGGATCCCCTCGTCGCGAATTGTCGGGCGCCTCGCCCGCTCAAACTCCTGTAACACCTTCTAAATTACCCTCTGCTTCTTCTCCTCGTGAGGGCTCGTCCCCTGATGCCTCGTCACCGTCCGGGCGCTCGTTGAAATACCCCTTCTCGGCCGACGAGAGCCGCGAGATGTTGCGGGGTGACGTCAGCGAAACCTATCGCCGTCTTTGTGAGATTATCGCCGATAGCCGGGGTCCTCCTTCCCCATATACATATGAGGCTTATCTTCTTGAGCGGCCATATCGCTACATCCCTTGCGAAATTTTTAGGGTGGTCGGAGATCGGCCGGGGTTATTTGAGGCTAGCCGGAGGCCGACTACAGTCACGGAGTCCGCTCTTCAGGAGAAAAGGGTTGAATGGGAGATACCTTCGGACGTTCACATATACGCCCCCATTGAAGGTGAGCGGGCAGACTGCCCTCCTACGGGCATGGTTGCGGTGAACTACTCGATGATGTCGAGCGGCCTTCGCTTTCCCATCCCGGACTCCTTCGCTCACCTAGTGCAGATCTTTGGAGTCGCCCCAATGCAGTTGGTACCGAATGCCTGGGCGCCCATGCATGACCTGACCGTCATGTTCGGTTATTATGGGTTGTATCGAGGCCTAACAGGCCTTGAATTGTTGTTCCTGCTGAGTATCTGTGATGCCGGTAAAGGTGACTACTACTTGAAACAACGAGACACCATAATCACCGATCCGACGGGCAAACAGGCCAAATGGACCGAAAAATGGTTCTTCGTGGCAGGAGAGTGGAACTCCAAAAATTTTCCCCTGAGTGTCGAATACCGGACAACCTCAGACCGTTAGTTTCTCTGACCTTAGTATTTTTTATCCTAGATATCCTTTTTTCGTCCCTAACCGACCTTTTGGGGATTCTCCCATTCTTATCCTCTTTTCTTAGGCCCCAAAGCTCCAGATGCCGGGCTATTAGGATGGGATTTCCTGGTGATTTTGGAAAGAGTAAAATCCCTCTCGTATAATCAGAGGAAGCATGAGAATTGGAAGGGCAAGGAGAGACGTCTTCGTGCTCGGTTTATAGTTACTCCTCGGGACGCCGAGGATATATTTCCGCTTGAGTGTCTTTTATAGTTAATTTGGACTTTGCCTTCCCTTTGTTCCTAATGTTCTCTTTGTTTGCAGCTCGTAGATACTTTCGGATCGTCCGGCCGGTCGGGATGCCGAAACTAGAGACCCCTCGCGAACGGAGGAAAAGGGAGCTTGCTGCGGAGAAAGCAGAGGCGGAGCGCCAGGAGTTGGCGGCCAAAGTGACCGTAGCTGTCCAGCCTTCGACTACCTTCCCCATGCCTCAGCCGATCAGCCAGGTCGGCTTTGAGAACTCCTCCTCCGACGAAGAGCTTCCACTTTTCCGACCGCCCAAAAGATCTCGAGCGGATGGTTCCGGCGCGTCCGGGACAAAGAAAAGCGGGAAACCTCCCACGGCCCCGAAGAAAGGTAAGGCCCCCCGGAGGAAAGAATCCCGGTCGGCCGGATCGGGAGATGACGATCGCTCGGGCGAGTTGGAGTCAATCTTTGGTGCCGACGATGAGGACTTCTCCAGGTATTCTCTCGCGGGTTTTCTTGATTGCATTTTACCGCCCAAGTCCTTACAAAAAATGGGTTGTGAGCTGCAGGGCTTTCAAAGAGGACCCCGGACTTCCTTTGGCCGTTGCTCACCTGACGGCCGAGCAGAATTCCTACGACGAGGACCCCTTACCGGCTCATATTGCTCAGTCCATCGAGGATGTTAACCACTCTTGGTCCCAGGAGATGGAGACTGCGGCATCTCGGCCGGACTTCTTGGAGAAGCTTTTGCGAGTCAATGCGGCCCGTAGTCTGATCATGGTGAATCGCTTGGCTCAAATCCGTGCCGAGCAGGAAGACAAAGCTGCTAAATGTCCGCCCAACCTGCCTGACGTCTATATGGAGTTGCGAACTCGGTTCGCCAAACTGCAGGAGGACTACAATCTTGAGTCCGGGATGAAGGCTTCTCTGAGCAGTGAGCTGGACGAGGAGAAAAAAGATAAGATGGCTGTGATCCTTAAGCTGACCGAGCAGACAGAGGAGTTAGACAAATTCAAAGTTCAGGTGGAGGAGCTTGAAAAATCCTATGGTTATGCCGAGAAGCGCCTGAAAGAGCAGGAGGAAGTAAACCGGCGGATTTTTAAAGAGCTGGAAGGCATGCAGGCAGCAGAGGCTGCGCGCCAAGCTGACCCCGAGGAGGACATCGACTTCTACAGTAATTATTCTTATTACTGTGCTTATTTCGATGGCATTCGGGCACTCCTGGAAGCCGGTCAGCCAGCGGATGTCCTGATGGGCTGTCTCCGCCGTTATGCCGAACAGTGTCCCCTTCATGCTCACTTTAACTTGTACGTACTTGACTTGGAGCAGAAATTTAAATTAGATCTGTCCTGGTGGCCTCTGAAGTCGCAGCTTAAGATGCCCCAGCCGGATAAACCGGCCGTTCAGGATTCTGCAGAGCCGGTCAGTACGACCGAGGAGGATCCGACCGTTAAATTCGCGGACTCGGTGCTAAAGGACCATGACGGTGAAGAGTCGACTCCCGGTGATCAGAAGTGATGGCGTTTGGTGTTACAACTTGCCCGGTTATTGAAAAAACTTGTGTTTTTATCTTCATTTCTGTTTCTTTTTGTTTTTTTTTTATTTTGCCCGCGCGGGCCTGAACTATACCCCTGACAATATCTGCTACTCTATGTTGCTTTATCTTTTACTGTCTTTGGGGCAGAAAAGCTTTTGTCCTTATTATTCCCTCTCTGTCGCATTTATTCCTTCATTTTTAACGTATGTAACGTACGGAGTTTATACAGAGTTTCTTATCCCTAAAGGACTTTTGGCGGGAAAACTCCCTCCAAAACGGTCCTTAGTGGGGCCTCTTCAGACGCCCCTCTGTGTATAAATGTGACTCAATTAGGTCCTTTCCTCTTTCCCTTTTCTTTTGTATCTCTTTTCGTAGAAAGAATTTGCCGCAGAAGATAGGAGGGAAAAGAGGAAAAAGATGAGTCAAAACAAGAGAATGCGTCCAAATAAAGGGAAACAAGTCTTCCATGGCACGTCCGCAATCTCGGAAAGCTATTATGCCATCTCCATCCATTCCGATGGGTGGCGCAAGCTAACTCAAAGGTTTGATGGCAAATGGCATCGCAATAATTTCCCTCTCCCTAACGCGTTTGTGCAACCATTGGAGAAATTCTTGGGTGAAGAGATCCCTTTTCATGACTCTAACGAACAGGCCTGGGTCGCTGTGAAGACGAAACTTAGGCGTCAGGTGGCGTTCGGGGGCCCGGGCTGGGCTGACTTCGTTCAGCATGCGGGCATTCAAGCTGGATGGGAGGTCTGGGTGATTTGGAAACCTGGGTTTGGGTTTCGTGTCAGCCTTTTCGATCGGGAGCGTCTCAACGTTTCCTTCCCCAAACAGATCCGGGCGCGCGGTGAGGCTGACTCCCTCGGCCATCCATATGTGGATTAGTGTGTCTTTATTTGAACTCGTTCGGTGGTGAATAACTATGTTCTGTTGTTTTGGTCTCTTTTACTTTTCATTAAATGCAAAGTTCTTGAAACTGTCATCTGTTTTTAATGCAGTCAACTTATTGCTTTAATTGCTTTTCGATTTTCGAAAATGAAAAGCCCCTATAAATGGGTTGTTCTTGTGCTTGCGTATTGTTAAAAAGTAGAATAAAGAATATAAGTTGTCACTTCCTGAAATATGTCGACCAGAGTCGGATTTTCGGATGGTTCGCATTTTTTCGAGCGCGCGTTCAACGGTACCTGGCATAGAGAGATCTTTCCGGTCCCCGCGGCGTTTCTCCGCCCGATCGGGAGCGGGACGACAGATGGGTTGCAAATGGTAGATCCCTTGGATCAAGAATGGTGTGTTTCTTTTACTCGTTTCCGCAACCAGACTGCTATTTACGGACCGGAGTGGGAGCGACTCGTAAGTGGGTTCGAGATACAAGAAGGCTGGGCCGTTCGAATCACTTGGACCGACGGGACAGGCTTCTCGATTGACGTCTTTGATCGGGATTACCGTTCGGCGGTGCGCCCGGTTGGGAATCGGCCCAGGCCATCCCAACGCGGAGCGCAGGGATCCAGGGTCAGTCGTTGGCCTCCCCGGCCAACTCACGATCGTAGGGGTCGCCCCCTTTATTGATGTTTCTCTTTACGCGGTGTTCCTTAGTTTGCGATTTTTATGTTGTCTTTCTCTTATCCGCTTCACATTTTCCTTAGTGAAATTTTATGTCTTTTGAAATTTTTATGCTCGCGGTGAAACGTTGGTTAAGTGTTTATGTTCCCCGACGGATCGGGATGACATGGCCGAGGATGGAACTTGTCCGGTCCTCGGACTTAATAAATTTCCTGTTCGATCGGTCGAGTGACGGATCACCCGACTCATCTCAGGCTCGGGGAGAGCGGACTCTATCCCCGGTTAAACGTGCATGTTCCCCGACGGATCGGGATAACATGGCCGAGGATGGGACTTGTCCGGTCCTCGGTCTTGATAAATTTCCTGTTCGATCGGTCGAGTGACGGATCACCCGACTCATCTCAGGCTCGGGGAGAGCGGACTCTATCCCCGGTTAAACGTGCATGTTCCCCGACGGATCGGGATAACATGGCCGAGGATGGGACTTGTCCGGTCCTCGGTCTTGATAAATTTCCTGTTCGATCGGTCGAGTGACGGATCACCCGACTCATCTCAGGCTCGGGGAGAGCGGACTCTATCCCCGGTTAAACGTGCATGTTCCCCGACGGATCGGGATAACATGGCCGAGGATGGGACTTGTCCGGTCCTCGGTCTTGATAAATTTCCTTGGAAATGGTCGAAACATACAATTTCTGCCAAACAAGCTTTTATTCCAATCATAAAGAGTTTTGAGATACAAAAGATCATTGATGGTACTTTTTCAAATGGAGTGCGTTCCAAAGATACTGGTCGGCCACGCCGTTCAGGTGCTCCAATTCATATGACCCCTTCTCCACGTGTTTCCTTACTCGCATTGGGCCTTCCCAGTTCGGGCCCAATGCCCCAGTGCTTGGCCCGAGCAGCCGTTTGAGAACTAGATCCCCGGCTTTAAACTTCCTGATTTTGGCCTTAGAGTTATAGTAGCGCTCTGCTCTCTGCTTGGCCGTCGCATTCTGGAAAACCGAATTTAGGCGCCTCTCCTCCAGGAAATCTAGCTCGAGGCGCAAAGCCTTGTCATTGTTTTCATTCAGCTCTTGGGAAGTTCTATGGCTCGTAACCTCGATCTCAGAGGGGATTACTGCTTCAGCACCAAAAGCCAAAGCGAAAGGGGTCTCCCCGGTGGCGGCCTTGCTGGTCGTTCTATAAGACCACAACACATCTGGCAACTCGGCCGCCCACCTTCCTTGTCGTTCTTCAAGTTTAGCCTTGATGGTATGTTTCAGAATTTTGTTCACCGCCTCCACCTGGCCGTTCGTTTGCGGATGATAAGGGGTGGAGAAAGCCTTCTTAATCATCCATCTGTCAAAGAAATTCATGACTTCCTGACCGTCGAATTGTTTCCCGTTATCAGAGGTGATGATGTACGGTATCCCAAAACGGCATATGATATTCTTCCAGATGAATTTTATGATCGCCTTTTGGTCAATGGTTTTTAGCGGCTCGGCCTCGGCCCACTTCGTGAAATAATCCACGGCCACCACCGCGTACTTAACCCCACCTGGTCCGGTCGGTAGAGGTCCGATCAAGTCAATCCCCCACGACGCGAAAGGCCAAGGACTGTATATCGAGTTGAGATACTCTGGTGCCGTCCGGATGATAGGGGCGGTCACCTGGCATCTCCGGGCATAATTTATCGCATCTCTCCTTAGTGTAGGCCAGTAGAAACCTTGGCGCACCGTTTTGTGGGCCAGCGATTGACCTCCCGCATGGTTCCCGCAGACGCCGTCATGGATCTCGCTAAAGACTCTGTGGCCCTCTAGCGGGGTAATGCATTTCAAAAGAGGAAGGTACAGGCTCCTCCTGTACAAAACATCCCCGATCAGGGTATACCTGGCCGCCCGTATCCGGAGTTGCCTGGCTTCTGTCTTATCCCTGGGTAACGTCCCGTCTAAGAGGTAGGAGCGGATAGGGTCCATCCAAGTCTCACCACGATCAATGACCGTGATCAAAACCTCTCCTTGAGATATTGCGGATTTTGCCTGACTGGTTAGGATCACATTAGCCATATCGGCGCTTCCTTCGGAGGACGCGAGTTTGGATAAAGCGTCGGCCTGGGAGTTCATTTCTCTGGGTATCTGTTCGATGAGAGTTTTTGGTATCTTCTCGCACAGCGCTATCACGTGCTCATAGTACTTCGCCATCCGGTCGCATCGGGTCTCGTAATCTCCTTTGATTTGATTAACTACCAGTAAAGAGTCCATGAAGATCTGTAAATGTTCGGCTCCTACTGCCAAAGCTAGGTTCAGCCCGGCGATCAGTGCTTCATATTCCGCTTCATTGTTTGTTGCGGCAAATTCGAACTTCACCGCGTGTGTGAAAGACTGCCCGCCCGGTCCGACCAACACTATTCCAGCCCCGGCATGGGAGGAATTGGATGAACCGTCGACATATAACTTCCATGCCGGGATCCTGGTCGACGGGGTGGATTCTGGGAAAGTCAGCTCCACTATGAAGTCTGCTAAGGCTTGCCCCTTGATCGCCGTCCTAGGAGCATAAGTGATGTCGTACTGGCCCACCTCTAGGCTCCATTTCAGTAATCGGCCATTTGTATCCGGTCTCTGCAGAACCTGTCGTAGTGGCATGGTGGTCAGAACTTCCACGGGATGATCGAAAAAATAAGACCTCAATTTCCGCACGCTCATCACGAGTGCATACGCCAGCTTTTCCAAAGGTGTATATCGTGTCTCGGCGTCGTGGAGGACCTGGCTGACAAAGTAGATCGGTTTGTGTAGTTGCCCCTCGGCCCGGACAAGGACCGAACTCATTGCATGCTCGGATGCCGCTAGATAAAGGAAAAGCGTTTCTCCGGGGACCGGCTTAGAAAGGATGATGGGGTTCCCGAGGTGCTCCTTCAAGCGTAAGAAAGCCTCCTGACTCTCCTTCCCCCATTTGAATTTCTGGTCTTTAATCGATCTAAAAAATGGGCGGCTTTTATCCCCGAGCCTAGGGATAAAACGACTAAGCGCGGCCAGACAGCCAGTTAGTTTTTGCACGTCCTTCAAACTCCGGGGTTCCCTCAAATTTTGAATTGCCCTGATCTTCTCTGGGTTGACTTCGATTCCTCTTTGGCTTACGATGTGGCCGAGGAACTTGGTGGCGTACACTCCAAAATGGCACTTCTTCGGGTTCAACTTCATGTTGAAAGCTCTAAGGATCTCAAAGGTAGTCATCAAATCCTTGATGTGGTCCTCCTCGGACTTACTTTTTATAATGATGTCGTCGACGTAAACCTCCATCGTCTCTCCGATCTGATCGGCGAACATTTTGTTCACTAACCTTTGATAAGTTGCCCCTGCGTTTTTCAAACCGAACGGCATTCGCTTCCAACACAGCACTCCTTTCTACGAGTAAAACGAGGTATGCTCTATGTCTTCTTCTGCCATGGGAATCTGGTGGTACCCTGCGAAACAATCACAGTTAGAAAAAATTGCATGCCCGGCGACGCTGTCGACCAGGTGATCGATGTGGGGTAATGGGAAATGATCCTTCGGGCAGGCTCTGTTGAGGTCGGTAAAATCAATACACAGGCGCCAGGCGTCGTTCGATTTTTTCACCAGGACGACATTTGCTATCCATTGGGGCTCTTCCTCGGCTTCTCTTACGAGGTCGTTCTCTACCAACTTTTTGACTTCGACCGCCAAAGCTGCATACTTCTCCGGCCCCATCTTTCTACGCTTCTGAGCAATAGGTTTCTTCCCAGGATCAATCTTCAGGTGGTGGCAGGCGTGCTTGGGATCTATCCCCACCATGTCTTTGTGCGACCAGGCGAACGCGTCGGTGTTCTGCTTCAAAAAATCGATCAATTCTTCCCTCAGTCGCTCGGGGATTTTCTTTCCAATGAAAACCTCCAGTTCGGGTCTATCCGGATCCAGACATACTTTCTCGACTTCATCTACAGCCGAACAGGCCGAAGGTCCTCGGGGGTCCGGAATCTCGTTTGGTTCGAAACCAATCCGGGGGTCAAGATCTTCGGTGCTTGCACATTGTATATTTTGGATTGGATCATCATCTCGGCCGGTTGGTAGTTCATCAATGAGGATGTGCAGGAATTGTGCTTCGAGTTCGGGCAAGATAGTCTCTGATTCTTGCGCCTCTTGAGTCTCGGTTTCGCGAGCCCCTGACTGCTCGGGCTCGCCTTCTTCCCATAGGGCGGTCAGATACTCTTCATCGTCTATATCCATTTCCCCTGTGGGTCGATCTCCTTCAATACAATCGTGTCATTCTGGGCTATCATATCTCTGGGGTCGTTTCCCTCCGGGAACGATTCGTGGTCGGCCATTTGGGGATCATCTCCCCCAAATGCCCCAGTGTCGGTGTTGTTGGCATTGTTTACGTGATCGTTTGTACTAGAACACAAAGGATAATTAAAACATTTCCTGGCCATATACTGGTCACCCCGAAGGGTGCCGACCGCGTCACTCAAAGTGGGAAACTTAATACAATAGTAATGGGAGGACGCCACGGCCTCGAAGGCATCGAGGAACGGCCTCCCGAAAAAAGCATTATAAATGTTATCAGCATCCACAATAACAAACTCAATCAGCCTGGTCATATTGATGGCGGGATCCTGCCAGTCCTTTAATTCCACAGCCATCCTGATCCGTCCCCTGGGGCGGACCACCACGTCTCCAAATCCCTTCAGAACTCCTTCATAGGGTCGAACATATCTTGTGAGGTCGCCGAGCTGGTCGAGCGCCGATTTGAAAATCAGGTTGCAATGAGCCCCATTATCCACCAGGACCCTGGCCACTTCGATGCCGAGAATCCGAGCGGTGACCACCAAAGCATCTTCCTTGGGATATTTTATCCCCTCTCGGTCCTTTTCTGAGAAAGAGATAACAATTCCTCGAGAGATGGTTGACTCTGTATGCGGGACCACGACGTTCACCCCCTCGAACTCGCGGAGCTCCTCCTTCTTCTGTCTCTTGGACTTGTGAATGATCGGCGTCAGCCCCCCGATCATATTTACCCGTGCTCCGTCGCGGACAGGTGGGTCCTGATTCTCGGGCCTTACGACCGGGGGCGGAGGCAGAGCCAAAGGGCCGGCCAGACCCTGCTCAAGCCTCGGCTGCTGATGAGGTCGGCGATTCTGGTCGTCTTGGTATCCTCGGCCCCGGCCTCTGCCTCCTCTTCCTCGGCCGGCGCCTCCACGCCCGGTGGCTCCCCGACTGGCCATCGGGCGGCCCCGCTTCGGTGCCCGGAGGAGTTCGGTCAGGCTCCCATCTTCATACAACTGTCGGAGTTGGGCGATCAAGTCACGACACTCGTCAGTCCGGTGTCCGTTCTCCTGATGGAAGGAGCACCATTTACGTGGGTTCCTCTCGTCAGGGCGGCTTCTCATGGCCTGTGGGGGAGTGAGGACATTGATATCCCGTTCGTAGAAGATTTGTAAAATCTGAGTTGGGGTTTGCCCCAGGAACGTCCCTTCTTCGGTGCACTCATCAACGATCTCGACCTTCCGCGGTGCTTGGAAAGTTCCCTGGTACACCTTGTAGTTTGGCTTCTTCTTACCACTTTCATGGTATTTCACCGTTGGAGGTGGCCCCGTCCAGTACTCAACAGTTGTCGGGCTCGCGGGCTTCTTCTCGGCAGGGGATCTCACTTCGGATTCTAGTTCCTTCATCCGCTGATCGTATATGCGCTGTTGGGTTATCTCCTCGCCTGCCCTCCTGCGGAATTCAGAGTATGTCTTCGGATAGTCCTTCATCATTGGTTTGAACAAACTGGATGTTGGTCGCATACCGCCCAATACAGAGTGGACGAGGATCTCGTCGCTTACCCGGTCTCCCTGCTTGGCAATTCTTTCTACTCGGTCTATGTATACCTCATCAGATTCGTTTTTGCCCTGCTTGACCCCCATTAAACACTGACGGCCCTCCGAAAAACTCACTTTGGATGCGAAATATGAAACGAACTCGTCCCCTAGCTCCCCGAAACTATCAATCGACCTCGGCGGTAGGCTAGTATACCATCGGTGAGCCATGTCGCCGAGAGTCAGAGGGAATAGGCGGCACTTCGTGGCGTCTGATGCTCCTCGGCCGACCATGTACGTGTTATATTTGTTCAGGTGAACGTCGGGGTCGGATGCTCCGTCATAGATGAGAGTCAGCAGCGGGGCGATGTCAGGTTGTGACCTGGCCTGCTCGATCCCCAGGCTCAGAGGCTCGGCGAGAGCAGATCTCTTCCTGGGATCGCAGCTTTGTTCGGCTAATCTTCTCTCTACTTCCTCTAGCCGTTTTGCGAGGCCGGGGTCGGTCACCATGACTGCTTGCGGACTTGCTGTTTGTTTTTGCTGAAAAGCGGATCAGGCGGATCCTTCATGTGCTTCCTCCTCAAACTCCTTCTCCAGGAAGCGGCGGTTAGGATTTGGGTTCTCGGCTGCGGGTCTCTTCTCCAAAAAACGAGACCGGGCTTCCAACTTCCGTATAGTGCGCTTAATCTCTTCGGGGGTGTTGACCTGCCCCAGATCTAGATCTGGCTCCTCCTCCAGGACCGGGGATAACAGCTTCTCGGCCTCCGCCAGCTCTTCGCGGAGGGCCCTCTGTCTCTCCCTCATCTCGGCCTCCTCGGCGCGTAGCCTCTCTATCATCGCTATTTGACGAGCGATTTCGTCTGGGAGTTCTGGAGGAGCCGTCCCGACGCCGTCTTTCAGCGGAGGCGTTCTTTCCGCGCCGTCTCTTTGTCCGTCGACTTCGCCGGCAGAGGCGACGGCGGCGCTGCTCGAGGTACCTGCAGATTTTATCACAAGAAGAAAACAGGAAGGAAAAGAAAGCTCGACACCGAAACTAGCGCTCGAGGTACCCCCTCCTTCTAGCGCCAATTGTTAACGGGTGAAAAATCGTTAACTATTTTCTGGGATTTTGAGGACTAGTTTTGGTGAAGATTAAATGTGTTCTTAGCTGAAAATGGAAAAGAAAAGATAGAGTATTTTTGGGCTATAATCTTTCTTGAATCATGTGTCCCCATTTCCTTTTACAGCTTCTCCTATTTATAGGGCCACCATTAGGTTTACAAAAAGGAATTGGGCCTTTCCTTATTGGGCCTTGACATATGACAACTCATAACCCTAATATGGTAAAAAGACTGTTGAAACCTTTAATGCGCCGCCTTTGCTGGGCCTGGGGGACCGACCTCGAGTCTTCCTTTCATGGCGCTCTAGCCTGTCAGCATCCGGGCGGGCAGGCTTGTCCTCGGAAATGCATTCCCCTGATTGGCCTCTCGGTGTCTGCTCGGCAGACTCTTGCTTGCTCGGCACATCCTCTGACCGGCCTTCTCCTGATCATCGTGGGCGGCTTCCGGCATGGGACCGTGAGAGTGGGGCCCATTGCTTCAATAAATAACGGCAATAAATAAATAATAATAATAATAAATGAAAATGAGGCACAACACTATTGATAAATTTTATTTGAAAAAAATAAAATAATAAATTATTTATTAAAAGATAAAACTTCTCTAAATACTCAATCTTGCGAGCTTTAGAAAAAAAAAATTAGAATATCAAATATTGATCAATTATTAGCACATTTATTTTATTATTTAAAATCAAGTCAATAAAATTATGATTTAATTTTACGGGTTCAAAGTTTTCTTTCAAAAGTTCTCCTGGATATTTATCTCTGATCTTAGGATTAAATTTTACAATTGCTTAGTTTTTAACAAATCACAATTGTGATTTTTTTTATATTGTATTTTAAAAAAAAAAATTGACCGAGGCTCACTACAATTGGCTAATTTCTCACAAATCACAATTGTTTTTTTTATATATATTTTATTTTTTCAATTTTTTAACCAAAAAATAATGGATGAAAATATATTTTTAAGTTTAGAAGTAAAGTAGTTGGAGTAAATTTTAAAAAGTAAGTGAATATAAAGTAAAGGTAAAATTATATTTTTAAAAAAATGTAATTATTTCATTTTTAAGGGCGTAAAAAGTAGGTGAAAAGATATGAAAATATAAGAATATATATACATGTCTTTTAAAATGAAAAAAATATAGTAATTAATATTTTTTTAATCGAACGTGACCATTGATTTTCAATGATTTAAAAAGTAGTACTATATGACTGAATTAGTATTTAAATTGTTATTAAAAATGTTTTTATCCCGACAATTAATTTTGCATTTTTTATTTTATTGTTCCACTACATTTGTATTTTAAAATAAAAAAATTATAATATTTATTTTTATTTTTTGAAGTGTGCCAAAACATCTAAAAAATATGTAATTATTTTGAAACATAAAGATTGATAACTACATTAATAGGTTTACTATAATTAGTTTATTTATAAATAACTGAGTAATAAAATGTAGGGTTAATTTGATTAAAAACAGTAATTTTTTAAATTTGTATGTAATTTAAGATAATTTTTTCATCCCACAAAAAAGTGTATATCTCATTTGTAATTTACAAAAGAGGTATGCATTGTTTGGTAGGATGAAGATAGTACTTAGATTTTCGTAATTATTAATTTAAGGTGATGTATCTAAATTGATATTTTATTAATGATAAATAAAAAAACAATTGTAAGAGTAAAATAGTAATTAATATTTTAATAATGCATTTTTTATTCTAATAACATGGAAGGTACTACCTTAAAAACTAAATAAAACAAAACATTGAAATACCTTCTAAAAATACCTTGTTTATTATACATGGTGGTTAGTTATTATAAGGGTATTAAAGTTATTAGTTTTATTTTTTTTTATAATAATAAAATTAATAATACCCTTATTAATAAAAACTGTTAAAATAAATTGTCCTTAATTAAAATGTTTAGTTTATGAAAATTGAAATGGAAATTAATAAACTAAAATACTCATTTTCCTAAATACTTCTAAAATCTAAATACATAAATTAAAATACTTAAAAAACTCTTTAAATTAATCAAAAGATAGGGAAGTACGCTCTCTACCTCTTATCAATTGTCACACTTTTTTTCAGACTTGTCTTATATCAATTCACACTTAATTCACAAAATAATTATTCATACTTTTTCATTATAAAAAACATATATACTTTTACACTTTCACATAAATTTTTAAACAATATTACTCTAACTATTTACTTAATAATTTAAACATATATTTTTAATTACAATTTTCAATAAAAAAATCAATAAAATAATATATATATTTTTAATTGTTGTGACCAGTCACATGTGAAACGAAGTGAGTGTGTCTTGGGCACACAATGTGGTCCTGCCGAGTGCTGAGTGCTGAGTGCTGAGTGCTGAGTGCGGGATGTTCTCATGACATGAAGAATTGAGATAGAAACATTGCCCTTTCCAAGCTATACAGCCCAATAATTGTGCAATAGTTAGATAATTATTGGAGATATCAATTAATATAAATTTCAAGTGTTAAGATTTTCGCCTAACCGCGTCGCTGCAAAAGACGATAAAATACGAACGATAAAAATAAACGAAAAAAAAAAGGCACAAGGATTTATAGTGGTTCACCCGAATAGGCTACGTCCACTTTGCCACTGCAGATCCTTTCACTAGAATAATAATTGACCCCGGGGAGTTTACAAACGCACACACACGATCTCAGTAATCTCACGCTCTCAATTATATCTCTATTCTAGTCTTTTGTGGTCGCTTAACCCTAAATACACGAATATGGCTATTTAAATAAGAGTAGGAGACTTGGAGGAGAAGAAAACGCGTACACGGCTGAAAAAGCCCCCGCTTGTCGGCCGACGGCTCAAGGGTGTCGACCGACACCCATCCCGAAGTTCGGGTTCCAGCTCGGGTTGTGCCTCGCATTCCACAGAATATCAATTCTGGCTCCACAGAACTTCAGCTGGCCTCCGCGGTGCACTCCTGACGCACGTCCGACTTCGATCCGACGTTTTTCTTCGTCCCCTCCGGCGTGAATAAACCTTCACACCCAACAATCTCCCACTTGAAGTTAATTCACGACCCCTATCTTCTCTTCTCACTTGGAGGCGAATCACGGTCATCGATCACCTCCCACTGCAGCGGCATCCCCGGTCATTACCAACATCGCCCAGTCGAAGTCTTCACCGACTTCGACGCATTACGGCTTCTCAGGTTCCTCCAGGCCTTTTTCACCTTGCCATCCCCGGTAACCTTCTCTTCACCTTGCGATTCACCTTCGGACCTTTGAAATAGCAACATCGAAACCAAGCTCTTGAAACGGCTAACCTTCAATGGATGATCACCACCGGCATTCACATGATGTCGCCTCCTCGAATCGCTCGTGAAACGGCTAACCTTCAATGGATGATCACCACCGGCATTCACATGCCCATCGTCTATCCCCGACGACCCTTTCTGATAGCCTCCAACATACTCATCGTCAGCTCCACGACTAACGACTCCCACCGCATGGGATATGTCGGCCTTCTCAACAATGCCCTTCGACTTTTCCGTAAGACTTCCTCCAGCAGAGACGCAAGGAATCTTACCCGAATGCATTCTCTCGTTTCTCACGGACGAGTCACCGTGTGACAATAACGAGGTCGCCTCGTTTCTCATTGCCAGCTCCCACCTGCTCGATTTCCCAGCCAACATTGCCTCATTGTCTCGACTTGAAAGCTCGTGACTGGTCTTCAAGATCTCATCCGGTTGGTCTACTCTCACCGAAAAATCTTCCACATCACTTCTCAGCTTTCCACTCTTCGACTCTCTCTTGATCACCGATAATCGAACTCTGCTCTGCTCTTCGAGAAACGAACTCCGATCCATGCGAGACATCCCCGAATCCTCACTCACACGACCCAGTTCGCAATGCTCAGGCGCATTGGTGTTTTCGGCTCCACCAATCTCAACACGACCTCCAGCCGTAGTGTAAAGGGTGTCCGTCTTTTGACCACGAGCAATCACCATCTCACCCTTCGTCACTTTCCAAGACCTATCATCGAAGGTCACCTTATGGCCGTCTCTCGCAAGCTGACTGACCGAGATCATGTTTCTCTTCAGCTTCGGCACATATCTCACCTTCGAAAGCTCCAACGTCTGTCTACGAGACTTCTTCAAAGTCACGTTTCCAACACCACCAACCTTCAAAGTCCGACCATCCCCGAGGCGAACTTTCCCAAGATTCCTAGCAATGAAACTCTTCATGCCATCACGTCTTGTTGTGGTATGAAACGATGCTCCCGAATCCAACACCCAGGAGTCTTCAGGATTCTCAGAAGATGTTAGCAAGACATCTCCTTCATCCTCGTCAGTTACCGCATTGGTTTGAGCCCTCGCAGACTCCCTGCAATGCCGCTTGATATGTCCCTCCTTGAAATTCCAACAAACCACTTTCTTGCCTCCGCTGCCATGATTAGTGTTGCTCGACCTCGTCCTCGGCTCTCAGTACTCAGGACAGAACCAGACGTTGCCGGCAGAAGATCCTTCTTTCTCAGCTCCTCGGCCAGGACGCTATCTCTGACATCAGAGAATTTGAGATTCTCCTTCCCTATGGAGTTACTAATCGCAGCCCTCATGGGCTTCCAGCTATCCGACAAAGATGTCAGCAAGATCAGTGCACACACCTCGTCATCGAACACAATTCCGACCCCCTTCAGCTTGTTTAGGTTCGAACTCATCTCATGGATATGAGTCGTAGCATCGAACCCGTCTTTCATCCTCAAGTTGAATAGGCTCTTCATGAGGTGTATCTTGTTGTTGGCAGTGGGCTTCTCATACTTGTTTGCAAGGGCCTTCATCAAGCCTTGAGTGGTCTTCTCATCGGCCACATCATCCGCCACCCTCATCGACAGGGATAACCGTATTATCCCCACAACTTGTCTGTCGAGCTCAAGCCATTTATCATCTTCCATCTTCTCCGGCTTCTGACTCAATGGTTGATACAACTTCCTCCCGTACAGGTAATCCTCGATCTGCATCCTCCAATGCCTGTAATTCTTCCCATCAAATTTCGTCATAGAGAAATTCGCAAGATCTCCCATCGTCTCTTCAATCGCCTCCCTTGAAGCTCTGATACCAGTTGTTAGGATTTTCGCATAACCGCGTCGCTGCAAGAGACGATAAAATACGAACGAGAAAAATAAACGAAAAAAAAGGCACAAGGATTTATAGTGGTTCACCCGAATAGGCTACGTCCACTTTGCCGCTGCAGATCCTTTCACTAGAATAATAATTGACTCCGGGGAGTTTACAAACGCACACACACGATCTCAGTAATCTCACGCTCTCAATTATATCTCTATTCTAGTCTTTTGTGGTCGCTTAACCCTAAATACACGAGTAGCGCTATTTAAATAAGGGTAGGAGACTTGGAGGAGAAGAAAACGCGTACACGGCTGAAAAAGCCCCCGCTTATCTGCCGACGGCTCAAGGGTGTCGGCCGACACACATCCCGAAATTTGGGTTCCAGCTCGGGTTGTGCCTCGCATTCCACAGAATATCAATTCTGGCTCCATGTCGGCCGACAGCCATGGTGTCGGCCGACACCAGGCCAAAACTTCAGTTGGCCTCCGCGGTGCACTCCTGACGCACGTCCGACTTCGATCCGACATTTTTCTTCGTCCCCTCCGGCGTGAATAAACCTTCACACCCAACATCAAGTTATCTAATTTTTTTTTACGATTTCAATTTTTAGATGAAGCAACTTTTAACAATTATTATATACACACCTAAAAATATTACTTTTTATTATGTCTTAAAAATAATAAATAGAAAAAGTAACCCAATGTAAAAAAAATAATGATTTTGTGTGTTTAATAATACTACTTTCGTGCCACAATCATTTTTCAATTTTTTTTATAAATTAAAAAAAAAAATGAAAAATAATTGTTGAACAGAAGGAGTATAAATTAGAAGTATAATAAGTAATAGGTAAATATATGATTTTGTTTAAGACAATTTTTTGACTAATAGAAATTTATAAATTAATATATACTTACACATACAATAAGAGGTAAAAAAATAAAAAAAAAAATATAAAAAAATATTTGATATACTTATTTAAGAGAAATTGACACATTTTTTTTATAATTAAAAAAAATGTTTCAAGAGATAAAAGAGTAATAAAAAACACAAGATATACATGCCACTGATGCAAGCATGTAAAAAAAACTGAGTTGTTAGTAAGCATTTATGACGATTTGAATTTTTTACATGTACATAATAAATCAAGTATGAATGATCTCAATTTTTTTACATGTACTTAATAAATCAAGTATGAATGATCCTCTAAATAAAGAGAAAAATCTAATGACTTGATTTTCAAACAAAAAAACTGTGCCCTTCTTTTAGTGTATTGTTTTAATTAGTTTAGAAACAATCACCCTTAATTAATTAGTAGTTTTTTTTCTGAAGGAGTAAATCTTATTTTATTATTATGAACATTGGAGTATATAATTAAATATTTTCATAACAGAACAATTTACTTGCTTATGTTCAATTCGCACGCTTGCAGTTAAGAGGATCGTAATCTCTTTATTTCATATAAATCGTCACACCTTTTATTTTTTATTTTTGTAATTTACAAAAGAATTATAACAATTTCCTAACAGAATTAGAAGATTGTTTTCGCAGTTGCAAATTTGACTTACTCGGCTTTCCAATATTTTAGTGGGCCGGAAGAAAGTTTGGGCCGCGAATGCGATGATTGATTAGGCTGTATAGACTGTTTGAGCCAGATTGTGTGTTAAATAATGTGTCCGGTCTAACATGCTAGAATACTAGTATGAGTTTACATGAAACATTTGATCAAGAAGAATTATCAACCACAATTTAAAATGGCAAAAAAAAGGTAACTGCATATCTAACATTTACTTGGTTGCAAAATAATATAAAGTAATTTTTCTAGAATTGCAAAAATAAAAATAAAAAATACTTACATTGCTCCACTAAACTTACCTTTTTAATAAATTCACCCTTTTATTTTCTTGAATAAATTAGTAAAATACACCCTGATTAGATAAAGATAAAATTTAACTGTACACACTTCTTTTTCTTCTTCTTCTATACCACCACTATAAATCTTTCTTTCTTCTTTCTTCTATTCATGTCAGCCCTTCTGATGCGGATACTATAAAGGAAAAGATTGTGTCTTGTTGAACAAGACATTATCATTATTTTATTTATTTATTTTAATTTATTTAATTAGGGTTTTAGTACTATTTATATTCTGCTTTTACATTCATTTACGGAGTTGTTTTGATATGAAATAAAAAGGTTCCTCTATTGAGGTTTTTATCAAGTTTCGGTATTCTTCGGAATCAACGAAAGTTTGATGTTTTAATTCTCGGGTATTCTCAGAATCAACGAGTTTTAATATTAGTGTAGTAGCTTCCCTACGTCAGTTGGTATCAGAGACGAACGATGCCTTCCCGTCGCCAGTATGCTTGCGAATCCGCCGTTGAGGCCGCAGCCCGTCGTGATGCCGACGTCGCCGCCTTAAGCCGCCAGATCGCAGTCCTTGCCGTCGAACTCGAGGATCTCCATTTTGCTATCACCAAAAAATTATTGTCGCCTCCACCCCGCTACGGTTTCGTGCCCGACCGCGCACGTGACGATCGTCAACATCACCGACAGCCACCACCCTCTCCAACTAACCCGTTCGCCAACCTGCACCACGACCACCGTGACGAGGATCGATGTTGGGAATTAGGGTTCAAATACGACATCTCGGAGTTCACCAGCTTGGTATCGCGAACGGACCAGATCGACGTTGATAGTTCTCTCGAAATCGCACTTTCCCTCGTAGCCGCTGACCCCCTCCAACGTGGAGCCCCCCTTGGCTTGTTCGAGAGCGCGCAACTTCTCGATGAGGAGGAGACACCTTATTATGATGGTCCACCTCGTTATGATAACGATGGTCCCATGGACTTGTCTGAGGAAGACGAGATTGGGGAAGAGGGTGTTCTACTTTGCAACCTCCTGTACACAATCTCCCCCGTAGCTGCCTCGGTGCACGTCTCGGAGCCCCCCAAATGCGATGTTATTCTTGAGCAACAGTCTGCTTGTCGCGCTGGTTTTTTTTCCACGTACGACGGTCCGCATAAGTTCGATGAGGAGTCCCCGTCTCAACTAACCGCAGCACCCGCTCTCGGTGATGTCGGGCCACTACTTATGATCGAACGCTCATGCTTGGTGTCACAAACCCCACCCGTGTTTGCCTCCCTTCGACCAACTGCAAAAAGGGATACTAAATTGGCTTTTGTTTTCTTCCAGCAACTCCCGGCTCCTTGGATAGCTCCAAAGCTTCGATCGTCTGACTCCGCATTCTTTGAGTTCTGTACACCCACCGACAATAATGGAAGACAGCGGTTCCCGTTTGATCCCGGAACCTTTGTGTTTATATTGTTCCCTGATGGCCGTGGTCTTGCACGTGGGTACGCGATGCTCGATGTTTTTCGATGTTTTCGGTTCGCGGTCGAACCTTCTTTTGGAGGGCGAGAATGATGTGGATTAAGCCCAATAGTTAATAAAGCCCAAATGTTTTAGGGTTACAACATTATTTATATGTCTATTACTTTCATTTATTCGGCAGTGGTTTTTGACATTGAATAAAAGAGTTTCTCTTTGTTTTATCATTTATCGGTATTCATATGAATCAACGATATGTGATCGATTAATTCTCGGTATTCCTCGGAATCAACGAGTTTTAATCTTGTTTATTAAGCTTCCGCTACGTCAGTGAATGATGTGGATTAAGCCCAATAGTTAATAAAGCCCAAATGTTTTAGGGTTACAACATTATTTATATGTCTATTACTTTCATTTATTCGGCAGTGGTTTTTGACATTGAATAAAAGAGTTTCTCTTTGTTTTATCATTTATCGGTATTCATATGAATCAACGATCTATGATCGATTAATTCTCGGTAATCCTCGGAATCAACGAGCTTTAATATTTGTTCTATTGCTTCCGCTACGTCAGTTGGTATCAGGTTCCAGGCACGATGCCTCCTCGTCGCCAGTATGCTCGCGAATCCGCCGTTGAGGCCGCAGCCCGTCGCGTCGCCGCCTTAAGCCGCCAAATCGCAGCCCTCGCCGTCGATCTCGAGGAGCTCCGCCTTGCTGTTTCCAACAAGCTATCGTCACCTCCACGCCGACCGATCCCCGCGCTTGAGCGCACCCTTGTTGATGAACTCGATCCATACGATGATTCGGAAGACGAATCGGCCTCGATCTGGGATGACGAGCCAATTTGGGATGTCGAGCCGATCTGGGACGCTGAGCTCGACGAGCCGATTTGGGACGCCGAGCCCGACGAGTTGATCTGGGATGCCGAGTCCGCCGAGCCGATCTTGGATGCCGAGCCGATTTGGGTTGCCGAGCCGATTTGGGACGACGAGCCGCTTCACCACGTCGTTGCCCCGATGCCGCATCCCGATGACGTTGCCTTTGTCTCGCATGTTACTGTTCTTGCGCGGCATCTCGATGTCGTTGACGATGCCCTTGCGTCGCCTTCTCAAGTTACTGCCGTTCTTCCATCCATTGCCCTTGCGCCACGTCAACGTGTCGCTGCTCTTGCGTCGTGCCCTCAGGATCGCCAACGATTGGTGTTTGATCCCGGTATCTCCGCGCTCGGTCTTTTAGGTTCGCGGTCGAACCTTCTCCTAGAGGGGGAGAATGATGCGGATACTATAAAGGAAAAGATTGTGTCTTGTTGAACAAGACATTATTATTATTTTATTTATTTATTTTAATTTATTTAATTAGGGTTTTAGTACTATTTATATTCTGCTTTTACATTCATTTACGGAGTTGTTTTGATATGAAATAAAAAGGCTCCTCTGTTGAGGTTTTTATGAAGTTTCGGTATTCTTCGGAATCAACGAAAGTTTGATGTTTTAATTCTCGGGTATTCTCATAATCAACGAGTTTTAATATTAGTGTAGTAGCTTCCCTGCGTCACCTTCTAACAACTTAACCGACATAATCAACTTCTCACAACGGAAAAGCCAATTCTTAGAGAACAGTAAATTGGAAAGTGGTTTAGTGCCGAATGGATCCGAGATTTTTCTAATAAAAGTCATCAGCAACTCATCGGAGAACAGGGATGAGTAATCGGAAAGTGGTTTAGTGCCGAACGGATCAGATTCTGGTTCGGATTCGGAGTATGGGATGGTTGACCCGGAGTTAGAAATCCGACGAAGTCGCAATTTGAGGAAAAGTTTATTAGCGACTCGTTCGGGTCAATGACGGCGTTCTTGAAGATGGGTGCAGACCAGCTCCAATTCCGCTTCTTCTTAGCCTCGAAAATTGAGAATTATTCAGGAAATGTGTCATTTTGGGGTAAGGGTATCGGCAATTCCGAATGCATAGAACTCGAAGTCGTTTCACGGTGGGATGATTGCATTTGCTTTTGACAAGACGTTGTAGTGCGTCAAAAATCAAATAAAAATAATCGAACTTATTGCCGAAGCAATTCGCCCGAGTCGATCTCACGAGGAACACTATTATCGGCCCGTAAAAATGTTTTTATGTTTGCAACGAAGAAAAGAGGAAGAAGTGTATAGCATAATGCGTGATTTGGTTGGTTTTGTTTTAAACTAAATTAACTAAGAATTAAGAAGTTGAAATTAAACAAGAAGCAATTAATACGATTTAATGAAAATAGAGAAAGACTAGGGTTTCGGGTTCAACAATCATAAATTTCGGGACGTCGATTTACGAGAAACAATTATACTAAAATGTCCGTCTCCGGTTGATTTTAGTGAGTTCGATTAACCTAAGTCGTGTAATTGCTCATAAGCCTCATACAATCATTAAAAATCAAGTTGACATTTAATCGAACACCTAAGTTGCACTCGTAAATCTCTAACCCCCTAATTCAAGTTTGGATTCCCCTAACCCTGGTAATAGATTTAGCTACTCATGATCGTGTTGAAATCGATAACAACGTGTTGAAAATTCATATTGAAATAAGAACAAGGGAAAACTAAACAAGTAGAGAGAAAATAATAAAGCAAGAAATAAACTAAAACAATAAATTAGAAAAGATAAAAACAACTTACTAGTTACTTGTTCAAGACCAAAACAAAATCGGTGCTAACCCCGATTGAATCCACGAATCAAAAGCAAAGAAAAAAGACGTCTAAAACCTAGGGAATAGCGTCTAAGAGTTCTCCAATCGTGCGTGAAAAAGTGTGTCTATCAAATTAGGACCAAAACCCTATACATAGTACATGAAAATGAGGGTCAAACGGTGAGTCAACTGCTGGAAACCCGTCGGGCGGGCGCCTGGGGGGTCAGGCGGGCGCCTGGGGTGATCCTCGTGGTAATCCTCGTGTTTTTCAGTAGATAGGGGGCAAGCGGGCGCCTGGGGGGTCAGGCGGGCGCCTGGTCCTGCTGGGGTCCTTTCGTGTGCAGCTTCTCGACTTTCGTCATAACTTTTTCGTCCGAACTCCGATTGCCTTGATTCAAAGTTCTCCGAAATCTAGGCTTCAAGAGATTCGCGTCCATATACATCACAATCTATAATTCCCAGTGAGCAGAAGCAGATTCGGACGTGAAGTTACTGCACTTTTCCAGTTTGGCTCGTCATTTCGTTTTAGCTCGATCGTGATCGTTTCTTCGATCTTTTTCGCCCATGCATGCACAAAAACCTAAACACTAAATAAAACATCAAACATACCTCAAACCAAGAGAATGACACTACAAATGACTCAAAACGACTCGACTCACACACAATTAGAACACGAAAAACATAACAAAATAGTATCAATCAACTCCCCCACACTTAGCTTTTTGCTTGTCCTCAAGCAAACGATCATAAAAGCAAAGAATGCATCAAACACACATGCCAAACACCTACTCAAATCCTCAAAACTACAAATAAACTCTCGGTGCGTACGGAAAAAGTAACATGAATAAACTTCGAATCACAATGAATTAGAGCAATAAAAATCACACAAGAATCATTACCTGCCACAATCTCAAATTCCCTCACTAGGGTCACTCTTTCTTCTTTATCTCTCGAAAAGGGGTTCCACTCAAAGTATGCACAAGCGAATGATAAATCAAGGGAAAAAAAAAACTTGTGCACTCAAGAAAGAAAAGCATGAAAGGAAGATAGACGAGCTTCAAATATCATCAAATGCACCTAAGGACATCAACTAAACACATACTCAAGTTGCACTCTCCACTAATCAAGGTCTACCATTTTAAAAATCATGGGCGATCGATAATTCGGGTGTAGCGGGGCTCGGCTAATGGTATTCGGGAATATTTGGAAAAAAGTGGACTAAACTCGTACAAGCAAACATCTCCAACACAACCAAACATCCATCTAAATCACGACAACCCCTTGCACTCCAAACACTACAAACGACTCATCAAAGCCACATAAACCATCCGAGCATTCAAATAACATTATTCGATTCTTTTTTTTTTGTTGGAGACTTATAACATGTCTCGACTCTTTTCTCTTTTTTTTTTTTTTTTTTTTAGACTTATAACACGTCTCATTTTTGTTTTTCTCTATTTTTTTTTTTGGAGACTTATAACGCGTCTCGAATTATTACAAAAGTGGCAAACATCGTAAGTAACACCTTATATCCCCAAGCACAAAACCCCTCCTTCTCTCCTCCACGAAATATAGGACGAAAAAGAAAAAGGCTAAACGTGGGCTCAACGGGGCTACTAGGGTGTCCCACGACGGGCTCGGGGTCAAACAAAATCAAAAAGCGGCTAAAAAGGCTATCCTAATCGATCAATACCCAATCATTTTCAAAATCAGGTAATTTATGACGTACAAGCCTCAAGTAACAACTTAAGCATGATTTAGCTATCTCTAGTCCATACGGGCGCATTTGATGTAGAACGAAGAAAATAAGAAGCTCGAGAAGCAACAACGAGATGTATCACACAAGAAGAAAGCTAAAATGGCTCAAATTCTCACAAGGTTATTTGGAAAGTGAAACGGTGACATGCAATTATCTCAAGATCACTTTACGGCATCTAAACAGGAAGTCAAAATTTATTCACATATACCGACCTCTAGCACCAAAAATCTATCGCACCTCAAGAAACGAAATAAAGCAACTAGCATGCATGGGGAAACCACATCAACTACACGCTCTCATGATAATCATATCTCAAATGGGGAGGGGTGATCGACACTACAAGACAAACCAACAGGCATAACATAAGCGACGTTTGAAGACTACTATAACCCCAACAAACCTCGCGAAACAACGGGTTCCCTAAGAACATGCAAAGCTACCTCCACCACACTTGAAAGACACATTATCCTCAATGTAAAACACATAATCAAGCGATTCTCAGGCAAGGGAGAAACAAAACATGTCCAAACTAAAAAAGAACTACCTAAAGAAACATATACACATCACAAGCATAAAAAGAGGAAGGGTAAGAAGATGCAAACAGTGATGTCGACTCCTTCAGTCTTCTCGATCCAGCCCGTATGAAGTCATGGGAAGGCCCCCACGTGGCGCTCATTTTGGTACCCGAAAGAGCAGCACGGTCCGTGGATTAGCCTCCACGCGGCGCTTGTTTAAAGTCTCGAGCTTGACTCATACATGTGCAGAGCCTCTCCGATTCGAAGAGTGCACCAAACACAAGTCTTTCACCATGATCTCTTTCCTTGGCACCACCAAAATTTCATCTCCCGATATGTTCATGCGGAGATTGTGTGCATGAACATCGATCACAGCATGGGTAGTGACCAAGAACGGTCTCCCAAGCAATATCTCCCGATTATTCGCACTCTCCGAACCTTTTCCAAAATCGAGGATCACGAAATCCACAAAGACCTTTTTACCACAAACTCTGACAATAGTGTTTTTTGTAACTCCGCACGGATTTCGCACCGATTTGTCTGCCATTTGCAACTTCATCTTTGTTGGTTGCAATATTCCTAAATTGAGCTCCTGAAAAAGAGACAAAGACATCAAGTTAACTGCTGATCCCAAGTCGAGCATTCCTTGCACATCCTTAACATTCTCAATTTCGCAGTTAATCATGAAGCTCCCGGGATCTTTGATCTTAATTGGCATATGACATTGGACCTTTTTAGGCTCTTTCGATGTCTTGTTAATGTCAGCTCTTCCTACTCTCGTCCCCACCACTTCCATAGGGGTTTCCAGCTTTTTAACGGTAAGATCCTCAACTTTCGGCTTACGTACCGGAGTTTCAGCCACTAATCTAGAGCCCAACATAGGAGGTCTATAGGGATTCTTGGCTCGATGCAATTTCTCTAGGGATTTCTTACTTTCTCCCTCACGCCCCTCAATCTTCTTCACAAATGATGCACCTACCAAACGACTCGGGAATGGTAGTTTAACCGTGTTGTACATCTCTGCTCTTCGAGAGGCTGATTCAGCTTGTCTTCTCATATCCTCCTCGTCGTACTCTTCCAACAGAGGTGCATCAATGTAAGCATATCTCGCAGCCACTTCGTTCTTGCTCGACTCCTCCTTGTTGGACTGATTAGTTAAAGGTTTATCCACTCCCACATGCTCAATCTTGATCTCATTATTCTCCACATCGTTTTCTCCCGAATCATCTTCATCACCATCTCCATACTCACTCATTAACATTGTGAGGGCATTTACTTGAGCGGGGTGGCTCGAGAATTTTCCTTTTTGATTTGGCTGTGTTATCTCGTCTAGCCTTCCAGACAGCTGCCCGACCTGAATCTCAATTCTCTTAATTGCCGAATTCTGATTAGTCATCGTGGACTCCACCCCATCCATCTTCTGCTGGTTGTGATGCAGTATAGCCTGTGTCGAGGCCAGGAACGATGAAAATTTCTCTTCTAAGTCCAAATTCTTAGGAGGCAGCTGATGTGGTTGAGGTGGTGTCGGTGCCTGATAGATGGGTTGATGCTGCTGCTGGTACTGGGGCCTATGATGATTCTGATAATTCAGGTACCCCTGATTCTGGGATCGGTTTTGGTTATTGAAGTTCGTCTGAGAACCTTGTCCCTGGGTCTGTGGCTGGTCCTGTCTCCAAGAGAAGTTGGGATGATTCCTCCAAGCCGGGTTGTAAGTGTTGGAGTAGGGGTCATTCCTCTGGTTGCCCTGTTGATTGTACCCCTGCATCGCATTCACCTGTACCTCGGAACCATAGTTTTGATCTATCATCTGTGGTGGAGATGGCATACCCTGAACACAAGTGCTGGAGAAGTGGCCAATCTCCCCACATAGGCTACACGGCTCCACATGATAGATCTGTCTCTTGGGTTGCTCCTCAGTAGTCTGCAACATCTGAACCTTCTTGGTTAGGTCGGCAACCTGCTTCACCAACTGAGCATTAGCACTCCCCTCGGGTCTGGCATAGCTACTAGTTCCCCTTGAACTCGTTTGCCTAGACTCGGCTGATAGAGACTTGAAAATCTCCGTCATCTCATCACTATTCCGGCCACTGATGTTGCCGCCGGCTGCGGTTTTCACCTCTCTCTGGTCTTCTCTGCTCAAACCCTTGTAGAAGAACTGGATGATAGAATTGGGAGTGAGGTCGTGATGTGGGCACTGTCTCAGTAGGCTTCTGAATCGCTCCCAAGCCTCATGGAAAAACTCCCCCGGTTCTTGCTCGAAGGCACATATCTGACCTTTCAAGTCGAAGGTCTTCTGCTGAGGATAGAACCGAGTAATGAACTCCCGGTACATGTCCGTCCAGGTAGTGATCGAGTCCGGCTCCAAGGATAGCAGCCAGTTCTTCGCCCTATCTCTCAAGGCATACGGAACACATTTCAACCGGAGCTGATCATCATCGAGTGCTCCGATGGGGAAGGCCTGCAAGTCTGTGTAGAACTCCCTGATGAAGTTGAGGGCATCCTCGTTAGTGGTTCCGGAGAACTGAGGAAGCTGAGCAAGATGGTGTGCCTTGAGGTCGTATCTCCGGGCGGCATCACTCAGGACGATGCATGAGCTAGCTCCGTCGATATGCGGATGAGTCAGATCTCCAAAGAGGGGTGGCTGGGCACGGTTTCCGTTGTTCCCGTTGTTTCCGTTGTTGCCATTGTTCCCATTATTTCCATTGTTGCCATTGTTGGGTATAGCCCCGTCCATGGCTGAGATTTCGGTCTCGGGTTCGGAATCGGTGATGGAAGAATCGGACGAAGTGTCGTCGCCTAACTTCGCGCACCGACTGATGCTCTTGCGTCGGTTGATATTCTCGATCACGGGTGCAAGTTCGGTAGTTCGACTTCTTGTACCTACCATGCACCAACAAAACCAAGAAAATAATGAAACGCACCTGAACAATGATAGTAAGTAAAAGAAAAACAAAAAGAAATTGTTGCAAACACCTAAACACTAATACTAGTGCCTAAAGTGTTCCCCGGCAACGGCGCCAATTTGACAAGACGTTGTAGTGCGTCAAAAATCAAATAAAAATAATCGAATTTATTGCCGAAGCAATTCGCCCGAGTCGATCTCACGAGGAACACTACTATCGGCCCGTAAAAATGTTTTTATGTTTGCAACGAAGAAAAGAGGAAGAAGTGTATAGCATAATGCGTGATTTGGCTGGTTTTGTTTTAAACTAAATTAACTAAGAATTAAGAAGTTGAAATTAAACAAGAAGCAATTAATACGATTTAATGAAAATAGAGAAAGACTAGGGTTTCGGGTTCAACAATCATAAATTTCGGGACGTCGATTTACGAGAAACAATTATACTAAAATGTCCGTCTCCGGTTGATTTTAGTGAGTTCGATTAACCTAAGTCGTGTAATTGCTCATAAGCCTCATACAATCATTAAAAATCAAGTTGACATTTAATCGAACACCTAAGTTGCACTCGTAAATCTCTAACCCCCTAATTCAAGTTTGGATTCCCCTAACCCTCGTAATAGATTTAGCTACTCATGATCGTGTTGAAATCGATAACAACGTGTTGAAAATTCATATTGAAATAAGAACAAGGGAAAACTAAACAAGTAGAGAGAAAATAATAAAGCAAGAAATAAACTAAAACAATAAATTAGAAAAGATAAAAACAACTTACTAGTTACTTGTTCAAGACCAAAACAAAATCGGTGCTAACCCCGATTGAATCCACGAATCAAAAGCAAAGAAAAAAGACGTCTAAAACCTAGGGAATAGCGTCTAAGAGTTCTCCAATCGTGCGTGAAAAAGTGTGTCTATCAAATTAGGACCAAAACCCTATACATAGTACATGAAAATGAGGGTCAAACGGTGAGTCAACTGCTGGAAACCCGTCGGGCGGGCGCCTGGGGGGTCAGGCGGGCGCCTGGGGTGATCCTCGGGGTGATCCTCGTGGTAATCCTCGTGTTTTTCAGTAGATAGGGGGCAAGCGGGCGCCTGGGGGGTCAGGCGGGCGCCTGGTCCTGCTGGGGTCCTTTCGTGTGCAGCTTCTCGACTTTCGTCATAACTTTTTCGTCCGAACTCCGATTGCCTTGATTCAAAGTTCTCCGGAATCTAGGCTTCAAGAGCTTCACGTCCATATACATCACAATCTATAATTTCCATAGTCACCCGAGACATAATTCAATCGCCGAAAGGCCCCAAAGTTGGGCAGTCCGTCTGACCTCTTTCTCCCGGTTTCGGCGCCCGCCGAAACCCATTTGGCGCCCGCCAAACATGGCCCGCGATCGCCGGAACTCCTCCGGCGACCGCCGTTTCTTCCGTTCTTCGTTTTCTTGTCTTCTCGGCGTGGATCGGCCTCCACACTCAACATTATGTTAGGATCGTTATACACTACCGAGGAAGGCGGGCAGTGCTTTACGTCAACGAGACCACCGACTACACGTCGGACCACCGGGACCCGCTCCTAGAGAGCACGAGGACTTTTTCCTTGACTCGTCGATACTCGATCGACCGGACACGCCCAATGCGTGACGGAAACTCCTATCGATCTCCAAACGAATCCACCCCGTACTCTACTACCAATCCCCCGAGAACAATGACTTCCAACCGTTGTCGGGAATCCACTCAACCCGAGTGTACCGAATTCCTGACCAACCAACAACGACACCAACCAATCACAAGCAATATGTATATATCCTCGATGCACCACAAGCATACACAATATACATATTCAAGCAATAAAGGAGCAAACCACAATCGAAGCAATCAACACAAACGAAATGAGAAAGCAAACAAACACGACACCGAGAATTATAGTGGTTCACTTTTAAATAGGCTACATCCACTTTGCCGCCACGATTTCTTCACTAGATAAACCGAATCGTTACACCGAGCTTCCAAGAATTCTCTCTTGAATTCTAACTCTCACGACTCTCTCTAGGATACTTACACTCTAGCCCACCCAACGAGAAGAACAAGAAATACAATCGAGCTTCCAAGAGCTTACAAGAATTTTCCCCAAATTCTAACCCTAACTCTCTTTCTCTCTTCTCTCTTCAAGATCTAGATGTAGATCTACTTTTGGTGGCTAAGAAATGTCAAGCATAATTCACAAGTGAAGAGAGAAGAAGTATATATAGTAGTATGGTCAAGACCTAGTCAAAGCCCAAAAAAGGCCTTAAAAAGCCCCAAAAACGAGTTGGCCCAAAGCATCCTGGAAGTGGCACGAACGTGCCAGTTTTGGCACGAACGTGGCAGACCCTCTGAAGTTTGAGAAGACTGGCACGACTTGGCACGAACGTGCCAGTTCCTGAACCGACTTCGGCTCCTTCTCCGTCCCCGCTCGCTTCGTCGATTCGTCGATTCGTCGACTTTCTTTTGGTTTGGCTCCACCAAACCCAACATGTTAAAATTTTAGTTTGATCAAAGAGTGTACAGTTGGTGTTGAATGGTGACTCGAATGCAATCAAATTAAAAGAAACGAGAATTAAAAAGGATAGACAAAATGAGGCGAGCACGCGAGGAGTCGACGCATGTTATGGGAATTAATGTCAATGAGCCGCAGGAGCAAATTGTCTTAATTAATATGTTGTGAACGAATTGTTTGAATTGGATGGGCTGAGGCCCATTAGAAATTTTAAGGGGGCCACTAATTTGTTCATTCGTTCAGCACATATGAGACGTGCGATACAGCTTGGAGGAGGCGGCGTCGATTTCGTTTGTTGAGGAAGTTAATAACGGTGTTTCTTTTAATTAGAATATATAATTATATTGGGATATAATTATATTATTTAGTAGGAGGATTTGAGTTTTATTTGGAATAGAAATAAAAGAGTTTTATTACTAATCATATTGTTACCTATTTTATGAGTTTGCTACACCTATAAATAGGGATCTCAATGCTTGATTATTATTAATTCGATTAATATTATTGAGAGCATTAATTTGAGAGATCGATATTATTGAAAATATCGTAAGATACGGTGTTATTGAGAACATCGTTTTGTGAGAACATTTCTATTGAAAATATCGTGAGACACGGTGTTATTGAGAACATGGTTTTATGAAAGCGTTTCTATCGAGAGAAATTTTCGTAAGATAAATCTATTGAGAGATCTATATTTGTAACCCCGTTGATTCGATTGTAGTAATATTTTCTCTTTCGCTCGTGACTTTTCTCTAAATTTGTGTTATATCTTTTATATCGTTTTTCTTTTCTTATCAATTTAATATTTCAAGCTATTTTGAGTGGAGTAATTTTGAGAGCCGAAATTACAACCGTTGGTATTTTACTAATCAATTCAATAAAATCAAGGGGGTGAATTCATTATTTAATAAATATGGAAGTATAAATAAACTCAACTTAAATTCAATAAAAAGGAGGTAAATTCATTATTTAGTAGAGTTGGGATGTAAAGAAACTTAAATTGAATTGGTAAAAGGGGCGACCATTCAACATATTTGTGCCCTTGTAGTTGTTCATCCGTTTAGCGCGTATGAGCGGCAAAGCGGTGCATAAACTGTAATTCCCTGCGTTAGTTTTGTGTGATATTGGTATTTCTTTATTTAGAGATTGTGTTGAAGAATTTTGAATGCTTAAAATCTTAACATAATATTTTGTTAAATTTTATATAAAGTATTTGTTTTTAATGAATTTGGTAAACACAAAACTGTGCTAAGAGAAAAACAAATTTACATCGATAGAAGAGAAAATGTCCGAGTCCATGTTTTGTTTTTAATAAAGCAAATACGAATGTTGTTTGTCTTTTCAAATAAAGTGGTACATGTTAATGTATAGTTCGCTCTCGTTCATAGTGGAGTTTTCGGACTTCCGTGAACTAGCTTGAACTTCACATTTATGATGTTTGAATGAATTTCATTTTTATGTAATTTTGCTATTTGTGTAGGTTTAGTTTTTCTAAGTCTGCTAGGACTTGGAATCCCTAACCATATGCAAGTGCAAAATGCACTGTGGGACTTGAAAGTCTGGCTGTCTCAAGTTTCTGGAGTTCGAAGACTAAGGGGTTCGAACTCCTTGTTCTTTTGTCCACCGACGAAGTACTGTAGAAGTTGATAGTCCTGAAGTTCATCCTGCTAAGGTTTTGAAGCCAGGAGCGCGAAGAGTGAAAATGCCCTGCTAAGGGATTTCGAACTCGTTAATTGAAAATCAAACAACGACTACTCACTTCAAGGAAGCCTCGCTAGAGATGAAGAATCGAGAACAATGTCGGTGTTGGAATATTCGAAATTCCATAGAAGATGTTTTGGGCTCGGCCCATTAAGCGCGATTTCCGGAAGCTCATTAGGGTTTCACTTACGAGGTCTATAAATAGTCGCTAGATCATTTGTAGACTTCAATACTTTGATCTGTAACTTCCTAAAGAGAAAAATATTGTAATCCGAGAGACTTCGCTAGAAAACTCCCGGAGTTCACTCTTTTAGTACACTTAGAACGAGTTCGCTAGAAGGAGTTCGTAGTGTAGTTTGTGTAATCTGAAAGTTCATAGACCACTAGGACTTTGAACTACGAGACTTGGTTTTTGATCGTGTGACCTTTCTATAAGTTCGTAAGGACTTGTAGATATTTGAATGAAGTGTTCGACCTCATATGAATATATTGATTTCATTCAAGAATCTCTTCATCGTGTTTACTCATTATCATCATTATCAAAGTACATAGACCCAACGCGTTTTACACTACAAGTCTACCTAGTCCTACAGTTCTTAACATTGTAGAGCTTCAAACACAATTTCATTACGTTTAATTTTTAATTATGTAAATAATTACATTTGATAATTATAATTACACAAATCACTTTACAATTAAAATCCACTATTTATTAATTAAAAGGAACCAAGAAGAACAATTTTAAATAGGAGTGTGCATAGGCCGGACCACCGGGTCCAACATTTTCAGGGCTTAACCCAATAATGATTTTTTTTCATTCGAGTTGGGCTGGATTTTGAAATGCATGTCCGGCTTAGGACAAAGCCCGACGGTCCAATTTTTTAATGAAATATTTACAATTAAAAAATATATACAATTTTAAATAATATTAGTATAAAATATCAATATAATTAAAAAATTTATTTTGAATTACAAATTAAAATATTTAAAATTATATAAAAATATAAAATATTTATTAAAAAAAAAGGTAGCATTCGATATCAATGTTTTTGATTCAAACTTGAACAGACATTTTAATTCTCAATCCAAGCCCTGACGGATCGATACCAAAAAAATTAAACTGAAACGGGTTCTTTTCGGAATATTCAAGCCCAAACGGGTTCTTTTAGGCTTTGAACTTTCAAGCCCAAACGCCTCCAATCTTTGTGGATAAGATTTGAGGGTTGAGTTGCGAAAAAGACAAAATTTAAAAGTAACTGATTGCTGTAAAAATAAATCAAAAACAGTAAAAAGACGAAAAAGTTTTGAAATAAAAAAGGACACAAGAGTATTAGAGTAAGGTCTATCCGAATCGCTTTTGCCACGCCACCGGGTGTCGCTTTCATCCGCTACACGCCACCACACGCGTGTACAAGGCCACACCCTGCTGATTGACGCCACGTGGCGACCGTACAGATTTTTGCTTCTATAGGTGGATAAAAGCGAACAGTCCAAAAACAGGATATTTTAGGTAACAATACTTGGACCCATTTTTCCTTGGCAATTAAATATTTTGATGCTACTGCACTACTGTTACTGTCTCGCTTTTTGGTCAATATTCGTACTACTATGCAGTTGGCAAGTTTTAACTTCTAGTCGGCCGTCCCGGTTTACATCTTTCGAGCCCGGTCCAACGTGCTTCAAAAATTATGCCCTTCGTTTAATAATTATAAAACCTAATAAGTTCGGAATTCAGTCGGTTTCAGTTCAAAAGAATAATTTTTTAGTTTTTTTTAACTTTACTCATAACTAATTTATTTTTTAATTTAAAAAATATATATTTATACCCGTAGCAACTTTTTTGTTCAATTTTCCATTGCGTGCTAAATCGGATTTTTATGACACCCTTATTCGATTTGACGCTTTTGTCTGCACTCAGTTTTCTCGCAAAATCAAGATTTTCCAGAGTGATGGTGGCACAGAATTTGTGAATTCAAGAGTTCGGGAATTTATGCAAACGCATGGTATTCATCACCGACTTTCATGCCCCTATACACCACAACAAAATGGTAAGGTTGAACGTAAGTATCGTCATATCTCTGAAACTGGCCTATCAATGTTATTCCATGCTCATGCCCCTGCATCTCTTTGGTTCGATGCGTTCGCTACTGTTGTTTTTGTAATTAACAGGTTGCCCTCTACGGTGCTGCACAATACCTCTCCATTTGAGATTCTCTTTGGCGAGACTCCTAATTATGCTACCTTCAAACCATTTGGATGTCGCGTGTTTTCTTATCTCCGAGACTATGCCACCCACAAGTTAGAACCTCGCAGTCGACCTTGCATTTTCTTGGGATATAACACCATTTATAAGGGATTTTGTTGTTATGATCCGGACTCCTCTCGCGTCTTCACCACTCGTCATGCCCAGTTTGACGAACAATGTTTTCCATTCTCTCGGAGTCCGTCTACAACTTCTATTTCAAAACTTGATGTTTCAACCTTCTTGGATACCACGATCAACTCATCACCTGCTCCGCCTGGTCGTTTGTCTATCCAACCGGACCCTGCAGTCACCCGTGTCCTTCCTGTTCTGGATGATCCTGCTATAGCACCTGTCAAACTTCCTGCCGCAGCCCCTGCCGCAGAAACTGTTTAACCTTCTGTTGTGCCCCCTGTCGCAACCCCTGTTGCACCCCCTACCGCAACACCTACAACAACCTCTACTGCAGTACCTTTTGTCCAGCAGCATGCCACCTCCTCTACCGCAACACCTACCACTGTCGCAACCCCTGTTGCACCCCTTCCTGCAACACCTGCCGTAATGCCTGTTCAACTGTCTGCCGCAGCCCCTACCACATCACCTGCTGCCCCAACTCCTATCGCTTCGTCGAGTCATCCGATGACCACTAGAGTGTGTGCTGGAATTTTCAAGCCTCGGTATCCTGTTGACATAGCGACAACCACCTTGCTCTCTGCTCTTGTTGCCACTTCTGAACCTCGGGGTTTCAAGTCTGCTGTCAAGCATCCTGAATGGCTTGATGCTATGCAGAGTGAGATTGATGAACTCAAGTCGAATCAAACTTGGTATTTGGTACCCCGTCCTCCTGGCACAAACATTGTTGGTTCTAAGTGGGTGTTTCGTACGAAGTTTCACGCAGATGGCACCGTTGAGCGTCATAAAGCTCGTCTTGTCGCTCAAGGTTTCACCCAAATTCCAGGCACTGATTTTCATCATACGTTCAGCCCAGTTGTTAAGGCTGCTACTGTCCGCATCATCTTGGCTCTCTCGGTTTAGCATTATTGGCATTTACACCAGCTTGACGTCAAAACGCATTTCTCAATGGCATTCTTGACAAACCCATTTTTATGGCTCAACCCCCTGGCTTTTGGACCCGCGGTTCCCTGACCATGTCTTTCGACTGAAAAAGGCCTTATATGGTCTTCGCCAAGCCCCTCTTGCCTGGTACAACAGGTTCAGTGCTTATCTTTCAAGCCTTGGGTTTATTCAATGTCGCAACGACTCTTCCCTTTTTCATTTCCATAGAGGTACCTCCATTATTTTCCTCTTGCTCTATGTGGATGACATCATCGTCACTGGGAATGATCCTTCTATCCTTCAACAGTTTATTTCACGTACACATCGTGAATTTTCCATTAAGGATCTTGGTCGTCTGAATTATTTTCTTGGGCTTGAAGTGTCACACACTTCAGATGGTTTATTTGTTGGGCAAGCGAAGTATGCTCACGAAATTTTTTAGCGTGCCCAATTATTGGATGCTAAGCCTGTTGCAAGTCCTTTGGCCGCCGGGGAGAATCTTCTTCGGGATGGCTCTCCATTTCATGACCCCACTTTGTATAGGTCTCTTGTCGGCGCTCTTCAGTATTTAATTGTCACTCGTCCGGATATTTCGTACGCCGTCAGCTCCGTCAGTCAATTTCTTCAAACACCTACGGAAGATCATTATTTTCCTTGAAGCTCATTCTTCGTAACGTGAAAGGCACTATAAATTATGGGCTTTCCTTCAAACACAGTGCTGACGTTTCTCTCTTGGGTTATTCTGATGCTGATTAGGCTCGATGTATTGACACTCGGCGTTCTACTTATGGCTACTCTATTTTTCTCGGCTGTAATCTTGTTTCACGGAGTGCCAAGAAACAACCGACGATTGCTCGCTCCAGTTGTGAGTCTGAGTATCGAGCTATGGCTAATGCCGCCGCTGAACTAGTATGGGTGACGAATCTTCTACATGAGCTATGGTCCCTACCTTCTTCCACACCTCTTCTATTGTGTGACAATAAAAGAGCTTTGTTCCTTAGTCAGAACCCAGTTGCCCACAAGCGACCTAAACATATTGATCTCGATTATCATTTTGTTCGAGAGCTCGTCTCTTCGGGCAAGCTCGTCACTCGCTTTGTTCCATCTCATCTGCAACTTGCCGACATCTTCACAAAGAGTTTGCCGCGACCCGCCTTCGAGTTATTGCGTTCCTAGCTTTGCGTCTATCTTCACCCCACGCAAGACGGGGAATGATAAGGATAAAATCCTATAATATCTTTTATTATTAGTATATATTCTTTCTTTATTATTTGGTATAATTTTCCCTAATTAATGGGATTCTGTTGTATCTTGTACACTTATTTATATGTGTAATACATCGTCACCAACGTATTCGTTAATTTCTCAATCTTTCTATACTCTCCATCTTTATTATTTCACTTTGAATTATTGACTTATTGTCTTTGAGTTGTTAAAACGTGATTATGAGCTCCTATTTATGCTACTTCCTTGCTGACATGATTTGCTACTTGCCTACGTATGAATTTAACGAGCAGCTCGTGAACACTCACGAGCTAAACGAGTATTTAACGAATCGAGCCGATCAAGAGTTTGAACTCGTTAAAATTAACGAGCTTACTGATAACGAGCTTAGTGATAACGAGCTTAATGATCACGAGCTTAACGATCTGAGTAGCTCGTTAATCCACCCCTAATTATAGAGATGACAAAGAAAAGAAACAAAATGAGACTCGTGTTTAATATGATCTTCATAAAACAAAATTCGACCTATACCGATCATTTATTTTCAAAGATACAACGTTTTTACACAACTACGTTGCACGTCAAACTGGATATTGCTCAAAAAAATTCACCGGAAGGCCAAAGAAAGATAAACAAAAGAAGAGAAGAAGAAGGTGTTGTAGTGGTTGTCGTGTATTATTTCTCAAACATGAAGTCGAACTTATAGTCTACCACTAGAGGGCTGTTGAAGGTTCACGCATGAACCTGGACAAGGTTGACCGTAACAGTCCAATCAAAATGACATCATTATGAATTCATGACATGAAATTTGATTTTGTATTGTTGCTTCAATTAGTTTTGTTTATTAACCGAAATAGAATCGAAATTTTTGGTTTGTCTTTTTTATTGATTTTAATATAATTTAATCGGTTTTGTAACCGAACAAATTAGTTTATTTAATTTGTAAATTAGTTAAAGAAATTTAATTCGGTAAGTGACCAAACCGACCGATGTTCACCCCTACTATTGGTTCGAGACATAATTATAGATTAAGTACTATCTTCATCACACAAAATAATGCATATTTTATTTTTATGATTGTCTTTTAAAACTTTGGACATTTATAAGTAAAATGTTTTTTTACAATTTTATCATATACATATACATTTATTTATTTTTATATCAGTAATTTTTTAATTAACTACTCCATTTTATTAATTAAATATCAATACATATAATACCTTACTTTACATTATTAACTATGCAAAAAAAAATATTATTTTTAATAACAGAGTAACCGTAACAGCTACTCATCAAGTGCGCTATGAGTAAACCCACGAGCTGTGCTTAATATACTGCCAACTACGCCAATCATGTAAATCACACTAAGCTAGCCTCTGTTACAAACTCAATCGATATAAAGTGTTTATTATAAATTTTAAAGACCAATGCAAAATTTTTGTTTTTAACCAATTTTAATTAATGACCAAATAAAAAATTACAAAATGAATGTTTCAATCCAAAAAAAAATACCATTTTAAAATACAACTAACAAGTATAATATTTTCAAAAACGATTAAAAATCTTAAATATAATTATTATGTAAATAAAGTTTTGAAAGATAAAGATAAATTTTTTAATAAATAATTATATTTTTAATTAATTGAAAAAAATAATGAGTATTTATATGTTTAATCATAAAAGATTAAAATATCATCTTAATTTTTAATTATATGTACTACTTCCTCCGTTCCATAATTTTCTGGTACTGTTCTCTAGTTTGACCGTTAATTACTTATTATAAAAAATATATAAAAATTATAAAAAAATAATAAAATAAAATTTATATAAATTTTATTTTATTATTTTTTTATAATTTTTATATATTTTTATTATAAGTAATTAATGGTAAAACAAAAGAATATATTATATTCATATTTATTCTTTACGCATGAATACATATTATATTCATATTTTATTTATTAAACACATAATAAATAATTATTTTTAATTTAAGAATCATTTTTTCAAGCATTAATTAAGTTATGGGATGTTGAAAATATTTTATGACTGTTTTTTAAACATAAATTATAATCCACTCCAATAAAAAAAATGTAAATTAAATCCCGTGGTTGATGTAAATGCAAAGGTGGTAAAGTTCATGGGTTTTGGCCTTTAGTTAATTAGGCACTAGTCCACTTGTCAAGTACAGAGGAACGCTAAATTAAATTTAACCAAACCATGGTTAACTCAGACCCATTACCTAACCATAGTTAGGGTACCAGTTTATATGAGAACCCCAGCACCCAAATCCACGGAGACCATGACAGTACACCCCATTTCAGAGTGAAGCAAAAAATTGAAAAACAAAAAAAGAAAACATGATGATCCACCGGTCAAATCCCACCGTCCAGATCCCGCCTTGGGATTACCCCTTCCCGGATGAAGATCCAACGGCCCACATTCACTACGAAAAGTCCATCGCCGCTCTGCAACGCTACCTGCCGTCCAACAGAGACGACGACGACGATGAGGCCGCCGACGATTTCGACGTGCCGGTCGACGCCTTCTCGTGCGACGAATTCCGGATGTTCGAGTTCAAGGTCAAGAAGTGCGCCGTCGCCAGGTCGCACGACTGGACGGAGTGCCCCTTCGCCCACCCCGGAGAGAAGGCGCGCCGCCGAGATCCGCGCCGGTACCACTACTCCGGCGGCGCGTGCCCCGATTTCCGCAGGGGCGAATGCAGGAGGGGCGACGCGTGCGAGTACTCGCACGGCGTTTTCGAGGCGTGGCTCCACCCGGCGCGCTACCGGACCCAGCCGTGCAAGGACGGCACCCACTGCCGCCGCCGCGTCTGCTTCTTCGCTCACACGCCGGAGCAGCTCCGCGTCCTGCCGTGCTCCGCCGCCAGCCCCGACGCGTCCCCGCCTCTCTCGCCCGGCGGGCCGAGGAGCCTGGGCTCGGTGGGCCAGCTCGCCGAGTCGATGCGCCTCCTGCAGCTCCACAAGATGCAAATGGGCTTGGGTTTAGGTCCGGGTCCGGGTCCGGGCATGCGGGTTAGCGGTAGCCCACCGTCTTGGGTAGGGCTCGGGCTCGGGTCTCCACGGAGCCCGCCAACAGCTCGACCCGGGTTTATGAGCCTGCCCACGACTCCGGTTCGGGCCCCGAACCGGCCCGGACTAAGCCCGTTCGATCCGTGGGGTGTTTCTTGCGAGGAGGAGCCGGCGATGGAGAGGGTGGAATCCGGGAGGGCGCTGCGTGAAAAGATCTACGCTAAAATCGGCATGGAGAACTCACTCGGCCGAGTCGGGCGGGTCAACCCGGATGCGAACGTGGGGTCCGATGTTGAGTGGGTTGTTGATCTGGTTGACTGAAGTGGGTCGGGTTATCGGGTTTTGTGGTAGGGTAGGGCAGCCTCTGTTTGGGTAGGACATTTTGGCCTTTGGCGAATGGTGATGTGTGAATATGGGGTTTCTGCATTCCTCCGTTGAAGCGGGTTCGGGCCGGGTAGATTAATTAATTATCTATTTTGTTGTGGGCTGGTTTGCGAAAAGAAAAAAAACAAAGTAGGCCGTTTTGTAATTTTTGTACATTGGTAAAATTTGCATGCACTAGGGGCTGCTCTAACCTAATTATTTAGTATTATCATTGAAAAGCTTTCATGTCATTATTTATTACAGTAGGTGATTGTACATTCTCTTTTGTTTTTAATTTAGTGTGATACATTCCAAATGATGTCCTATTTTTTTTAATGTCTCAATTGTTATTTTTTATTAAATAATTATTGTAAAAAATCTCATTCACCTGCAAATTTGTTTACATATAAAATACATTATTTATCATGAAATCAAAAAATAACACAATTTAAGCTTAACATTTTGATCAAAAGTCAGTTTTTTTTCTCAAATCTTCGTAATTCAATCAAGTATTACTTTCTCTATTTCAGCAAAAACTACACAATTTGAAATTTGATGGTCATGGAAACTAAAAATAATAATAATAATTTATGTTTTGACAAAAGAAGAAAATAAAAATGTGTTTTTAAGTTGAAAATTAATTTAATTGTAAATAAAATTTTAAAAATAAATAGATGAAGTAAAAATAAATTTTATTTTAAAGTTAATAAGTTAAAAAAATTTTGAATTCGTCAACTATTATTGTAAATTTTAAATATAAAATCAATTGTTTTTGAATAAAAGTAAATTTACAAAAGTAAAAAATAAAGTAAAATTATTAGATTATTTTAAAGTAAAAATATTAAAATATTTATTTTTGTTTTTTTGAGTGACTTAATTATTTTATATTATTACTCTTCAAAATAATTATGCACATTTTATTTTTGGGATTTCTTAACTAATTATAAGCACTCAATCAAATTTTACTCTTACTTTTAAACTTTACTCACAATTATTTTATGTTTCACTTGAAAATAAATTTTACTCTTTATTGTTCAGAAGGTGTTTGACTAAAGTTATAAACTCTTTTATAAGCTTATAAGATGGTTGACCGCTAATAAGCTGTTAGAATTTATTTAGTTAAGTTTTAAAGAAAATATCTTACTTTGTCAAAAATAAGCTCTTAAGAGCTTATAAACTGTTTTTAAAAAAATAATGATATTTCTATTTTTTTTTCCAAATAAAATCTTATTTAAAAAAAATATCATGATTTTTTACATTTTATTACGATAATGCCATTACTAACATTTTATAAGTTTTTTCATATTAGTTTATTCAAGTACTTCAACATCTTATTTGCAAATTTAAATTTAACATCTTAAAGCTATAAAAACATCTTATAAGATTTTACATATTACAAGCTTTTTAAAAGAAGCTCGAAGGTTTACCCAAAACGCACTCAATAAGTAGCGCAAATTAATTCATCATAAAAAAAAGCTTATCTAAACACTCTCTAAGTTAAAAAATTAAAAAATAATATTTTTTTTAAATATATGTGTTATCAACCGATTCATAAATAGTTGAAATGAAGTTAATAAACGTAATCTTTAAAAAAAATGGTAACTGTTTATAGAGTATATAGAAGTTTGACTAAGTGAACTATAGAAGTTTGAAGAAGTGATAATGTTCTTTTTTGTTTTTAATACAAGAAAAAGGATAAGAGCGATAGGACGTGTTTATCGGTAAGGGTCAGCGTCACATAACTATTCTTGATCGAATACATCTTTTATCTTCAAGTTCAACTTAGGAAATAATCACTTACTACTACTATTTTTCTTCAATTATATTATAATAATATTATAATATGATTTTCTATGATGACTGTGTGGGCCATTGATTATTTTAATTTCATTGAACAGATAAAATGCACTTCCTAAAATTGTGTAGCACTCAGATTCTTATACTATTATTAATACCCATTTTTGTTGGATTTTATTGTCTCTTAATAATATGTTAATAACTCAACACTCCGTACTAGGGTGGGCGTTTCGGCCCGAAAACCCGAAAGCCCGGACCGAAAACCCGAAAAAAACCCATCGCGGGCCGAGCTCAAATTTTTTTTGAACCGGCCCGTCAGGGCCCGGATCGAAAAATAAAAAAACGGGCCGGGCTAGGGCTCAAAAATTTTTGGGACCGAAAGCCCGGAACCGGCCCGATTTTTAGTTTTTGTATAATTTTTTTTAAAAATATTATATATTTTTATATAATTTTTAATATTTTAATTAATAATTTAACCTTAAAAACTTAAATTATAAATATAGTATACAATAATATTATTTAAAATTTAAAATTTTATTTTTTTATTAAAAAAATAAATAAATAATTATTTTTAATAATTAAAATTTATTTTTTAAAATTAAAAAAATTGGGCCCGAAAAGCCCGAAAACCCGGCCCGGACCGTCGGGCTCGGTTCCAAGCCGGGCCTTAGTTTTAAAAAGCCCGGACCGGCCCGGACCGACAAAAACGGGTTTTGAGCCGGGCCCTAGAAATTTTGGGACCGGCCCGGCCCGCGCCCAGCCCTACTCCGTACCAAAATTATTTTAGTTTTCATTCACTCAATTACTTGGAAACACGTGTTTTCTGAAACGAATTTATTCCTGTCTATACAATTTTTTAAAGAGTAATTTAGAGAAAAAATTAAAATGAGTTTATGATTTAAAAATAAATAACCTAGTTTACATCTTTAATAAAAAAAGTAATTAATTTATTGAGTATATATAATTTAATGTATATATATTAAATCTATTCATAACGAAGGTAAGTTTTTCAAAATTGATTTGTCTATTTTAACCTTTGTATTTTAGTCTTGATATTTTTCATTTATTATATACATTATTACATAGTTAATGTTGAAATCTTAATCGTTTTGGACACAGATTCTTGGAATCAATCACAAAACTCTTTTTTTGGAAAATATTTTTTGATTGAAATTCTTTTTTTTTTCAAAATTCAAAAAACATCCGTAGACGTTCTCGTATTCTCAAAATACCGTTTGTATGTTATTGAGCTCCAACCGAGGTAAAATCTTGTTATTCTTTTCAATTGATATTCTTGAATTTGAGAACAAATCGATCAAGCCGGTCGATTGTTGTGTGTTTATTTTCTGAAACCACACTACCACGTTCGGCTAGACAAATCGAACAATCTATTAGAGATGAACTGTGGCCGCTTGTTGCAAGTGTGTTTCTCAAGAAGATCGTCCATGACACTTCCAAGTTCTGTTTTTTTTAGTTTTTATTTTTTTTTGATTAGCTCACAGCTCCCCAGTATAACGCCTTCACAGTGGGATTTTTTGTCGAGGTCGATCGGGGTTAATTGTACTGGTGTTAAAATTTCTGCCCATGTTGTATGTTATGGAACGGGGTTTTCTAGCTAAGTGTATGAATATTTTGGTTAGATTTTTGAATTTATGTCCATGTCGTATATCATGAAACGGGGATTTTTAGATTAGTGTATGAATCGTGTGTTAAGGTTCTTGGAATCTTCCTACAGTTTATATTAAAGTTGTACCTTTTCTCGAACAGAAAGACTTAAAGAGTTCATCCACAGAAAGTGTTAATACTTATAATTGATGATCGACCGTATATTAATAGAACCCTTTTAAAGATCGTAATATGTGTGGACAACTGCTGTTTTTAGATCCAGTATTTTTTAATCTACTGTGTTAAAGTGAACACTGAATGAACTTCTTTTTGAATATTGCAGCGAAGGTTAGTTTAAATGTTCAGTGAGACACTAACAAATAAAAAAAATGGGGAAAGAACAACAAGTTGGCAAAAGTTACAAACTATGTGATTATAAGTATCAGTTAGGCTACATGTGATTATTTTAACAAATATCGTCTTATGCTCAATAGTGTTTTTTTTTCTTACAGGGTTGTATCCAATTGCGTATTCCATTGTTGATTCTGAAACCGAGAGCAACTGGGAGTACTTTAATGAAAATCTTAAAGCTAGTGTCGACAATGGTTCGGGCCACACGATTACATTTATCTCCGATCATAATCTTGGTTTGTTAGCTGCCGTTCGTAAGGTCTTTCCCAGCAGCCCGCTCGGCTTTTGTTATCGTCATTTGCAGGCTAATCTACTCAACAAGTATCCTTCCGGTTCAACCCATGGAAAGCAGATAACTTACTTATTTATGGTGGCTGCGTATTCTCGTACATAAGAGACTTTTGAAATTAATTTACGGAGACTCCAACAAGAAGGTGGCCAAATTGTTAAACATTATGCATTCATTTTAGGATGAGATATGAAGCGGGCAGTTTCATGTAAATCATTTAACAAACTATGTATAATTTCAGCAGTCTGCATATTTAGGAGTATTGTGTTTTGATGTTTCTAATTAGTGAGGCATCATATATTTGAACAAAAGGTACTTCAGGAAGCTTCAACCGCATTTAACATGTTTCTTTGACAATGTATATATAGTTTGACATTCACTTCTCACCTTTAACAACACTATTTTTCCACAAACAATTGTTTGTGGACTACTGTAGGTCCGTTGTTTCTGAGATTCAACTCCATCATGTTTCTCATGTTCTTATAATAACATATCTGTTCATTAGCTCATACCCTTGTATAAGGATTACATTATCTGAACAAGTATTCTGTTATGAACGGTGTTTTTCATAAAATCTATACTTCAAAGTGTTATTGGTTGTGTGAATTAACAACTTGACAGCCAATATAGCTGAATAATACACTGCTACTAGATGTGCAGTGTTTGCAATAGATTAATGTCTTTTACATTTGTTATGTGTTGGTAATAGATGATGATTTTGCCATCAAGTTATCCAATTAATTATCAACCACTACTTGTTACACTGTATGCTTCAATTAGGTGTAACAAAAGACCTTACTCAAAATTGCAACCTGCTTATTACTTGCTTATTATAAGAACATTTCAATTGACACATAACTGCTAGGTCAATCTCCAACGAGTAATATCAAAATAAACAAGACAATATTTAGAAACTTAAACACTAACTTATCCAAACTATTAACATACGGAAAGTTCAAAAACTCTATACGTAATCTGTCAAGAACTTGAACATACGCAAAGTTCAAAAACAAAATGAGCAGTGTTTGACAAATACTTGTTTCCCATACCTTATGAAATCTTCAACTACATTATCAAAAAAAAAAAAAAAAAAAAAAAAAAATGACACAAGATTCAAAATCAACATCTAAGGAGAAACTTAATAGTGTTTTCATAAATTAAGATCTAGCTGCTACTTATTATTGTTTTCAGAAAGCAAAATCTAGCTGCTACATAATATTGATTTAATAAATCAATATCAGCTTCCATGATATTTCTACTGGGCAGCTCTCCAGCACCTTGAACTTCTCGCGAATCTGTTTACAATATCAGCTCGGAAACGAATTACGTCGTTAACGTCAAACTCACAACACAAATTCTTTTCATTTGCAAGGAAGTCCATGTAGTGCATGACATAGACACCGCAATCCAGGCCGTGGTTAAGGAATAAAATGTTAGTTTGTAAACTCATCACTGTCTACACTAAAATTCAATTGAACTGTATTATGTTACTTATTAAACTTACGAGCCCAAAGCCTGTTTAGGAACAACGTCATTCTGATCAACCAGTTTCAAATAAGAATTGAAGTTCTCTTGCACCCATTTTATGGAGAGGATCTCTTTCTCGGTCAAATAATCCATATCCAACTTCATGAAAGAATTATTGCTTTCCCGCTTGTTTAGCTTTTTCCTTTCACCTGTTCTCAGCATCTCATCGGCTTGGAACAAAACCCCTCTCATCCAAAAATTTATCATGTTGACCTGTGCCCAACACAATTATACATATTAATAATCACACTTTTTTAATACACTGTTTATAACACTAACTAGTATAACACTGATTGTGATTTGTATTAAAATAGTAAATACACTGAAAAAATATACAACATATAAACACAATAAAGTTAGGTATACCATTGATTCTGCCTCTTTAAGGCATTCTCCAGGTCTTGATTGCCTTGCAAACATAGAGTCATAGTGGAAAAAACACGGGGCCATGGTGTCAAAGGTTAAGAGCGTGAAGTGGTGTTTCCTGGTGTGTCCCAGCGGAATAATGATTAGATGCGCGCTCCGCAGATAGTCGTACAGAGGCTCAAATATTAAAGAATGCATTGCAACTGCTTCCAAATCCTCGACTGCATTCTGCATAAGTTTGGCATGTAATTAGATGAAGATAAGTTTCTCATTTTTTTGGAAAATCTCATCGCACAAATTAGTCCAAACAATCAAATATTTGCGCAATTTTTTTCATTTCACAATTTATATTCTATACTGGACACAGAAGTACATTTCATGATGTTATTCATTCACACAATCTGTTCGTTATAGTGTTCATAAATAGTTAATATAATTGAATAATTTTGATCTACAACATACACTGTCCACTACTTGGAAGGTGATATGCATAACAATAGCTATCATAAAGTACATAATAGTGGTCCAAATAAGTAATCTAACACTAGGACTTATGGTTTCGAACTGATATTCTGGATCATTACAAGTGCGTGGTCTAAAATATGTAACACTACACTTCCGGAAGTGTCTCAGTGTTTGTTATAGTGTTCGTAATTATATTTTCGTAAACTATTAGTATAGTTGGAGATTTTTGATCTACAAGAAACACTGTAACGTTCTTGTAAGTTGATATGCATAACAATAGCTATAAAAAATTACACAAGAGTGGTCCAAAACAAGTAATCAAGGTATTATAGTAGCCAAGCTATTAGAAAATATGTACAGGAACATCCTAAAAGTAACAACTAGTGCGTAACATGACTACATCACTTTTGGCATATATAAATAGCGTGTTAACTATTAAATACACTACAGTAGATAAATACACTACACAAGATGTGTCAGTCTTTGTAATATGATTTTAAATGAGCTACACTACATAAATACGAGTTCGTAATCTAGCAGTACAAATTATCTATATTTAAATAATAGCAACACTGTCCACCCTATGCATTCTAGCATATATATAGTCTTCTTAGGTAGTGTAAACCATAGTATATGTTTAAAATTCTTACACATGCGTGTGAAAGAAGATACTTTGTGTCAGGGAGATCTTTGTCATCACTGGACTTCACCTCTTCTTCTAGAAGGCTTGAAAATCCATCGATTATGTTGTTCGTCAATGCCTTATTTGACAATAAGAGTTCAATATCGTGGGATGTAATTGCGGTCAGTCCCATTTCATTAGCCTGCCAAGAACCTTATTTTTTAGAGAATCAGAACGAGTTGTTGGAGACATCTTCTCGAAATACTGTTTCAAAATGGAAATTCGTCAGAAATTAGATAACACAATAAAACATCGCCCACGCATAGAGATCTACCTATATCGTAGGCTATCATCCAAGAACTGGCTTCTTGATTCCAAAGCTATTACAGGCTGACTTTTAACCGAATAACCACGATTAGGATAGAAACTACACATTCTAGTTTGCTGCAAGCTTTTAAAATCAAAACTTTTTACATTTTAAATTCTGTGCACTCAAATTATTTGATGATACAGATATCTACTCAAAATCTTTAGAATATGTTGCTCGTTATTATTACAAGACAAAGTGAACATCACGCTGATGCAAGACCAAACTGTCAACCCACAGATTCTTAAAAGAATATACATGCAAACTATCAGCCGTGGAATAATTCCAAGAAAAAATCGACATGCATACAAAAAAAAAAAAAAAATTGCACTAAACAATACTGCCCAAATTAATCCAGAATTCCAATAATTTTCAAATGGTAGATTCATTACCCTATCAGTATTTACTCAAAAAGGGGTGAATCTTACCTAAAAACGAAGAACCCTAAATCTTGAATGTAAACTATGTACTACGGGATTTAGGCAATAATTGCACAGAGAAAAGAATCGAAAATCACAATTAGTGCGACGGGAAACCTAAATCTTACCGGTTTTGAAGAAATTCAGAGCGTTCAAATTCCAAAAATCACAAAACACTGCCGGCTGAAAATTCTTGAGCGTCGGTTTCTTTTGATTGAGAATAGGTTTTTGAGAATAGGTGAGGTGAGAGTTTTGGTAAGATATCCCTCGATTATTTTTTGTAACGCCCCGGCCCGTTGAGGGGTCGAAGCCCGACCTTAATGGGTCGGCTCGGTTACCAATGACTGCCGTCTGGAGTGATATCCTGGCCCCACTGTACCAACACTTGTCTTTTCCAGCGCACTTTGTCCTCACTCGTGCGCACCCGGGAGACTTCCCAGGGGGTCACCCATCCTAGAATTACTCCAGAGCTAGCACGCTTAACTTTGGAGTTCTTATAGGAGGATGCCCAGAAAAGAAGATGCATCTTGTTGGTATGAGTAGCATATTCAAATCCTTTAAGCACTTGCATTTTTCGGGGCATTACAATCACCCCACCTTTTTATGCACAACGTCCTCGTTGTGCGCCTTTCCTTTCCCAGGACCTACCATCCGTGCAGGATTCTAGAGGTGGCCCCTACGGGTACTCTCACCAACTTCTGGGTGGAGCACTTGGTCCCGCATGGCACTTAGTTCCCGCAATTCCGGTCGGCACCTGCTCTGATACCATTTGTAACGCCCCGGCCCGTTGCGGGGTCGAAGCCCGACCCTAATGGGCCGGCTCGGTTACCAATGACTGCCGTCGGGAGTGATATCCTGGCCCCACTGTACCAACACTTGTCTTTTCCAGCGCACTTTGTCCTCACTCGTGCGCACCCGAGAGACTTCCCAGGGGGTCACCCATCCTAGAATTACTCCAGAGCCAGCACGCTTAACTTTGGAGTTCTTATAGGGGGATGCCCAGAAAAGAAGATGCATCTTGTTGGTATGAGTAGCATATTCAATTCCTTTTAAGCACTTGCATTTTCGGGGCATTACATTTTTGGTAGTGTATTTGCTACGCATATGGAAAGTGCATTATTATCCCACTAATTATGTGATTCTATATAATATACATTAAATATATAATATTGTATAGTTTAATACCATTAGAGGGGTTGATTTGGTATATCCTTCTTTTTTATAAATAGTGTAAAGATTGTTCTTAATGTATAATAGAGGGTAAGATATTTACCCTTTTTTAAAAATGTCCCTTTTTTAAAACTTAACATTTTCTTTAAATACTTTGAAAGTGATAAAAACAACTTCCCGTTTGAATCCATTTTATCGGTTGATTTCGTTCTGAGACAATGTGATAATAACATATTATTTTTTTTGACAAAATAATAAAACAATTTAACTGAGCAGAAAATTTCACTTGCAAATAATAGCAATTTAAAAATATATTATACTACATCTTCTATCTAAAAAATAGTTGAGACATTTTAAATTTTAGAGTATATTAAAAAAAGAAATAAATATTTTAATTTTTTTTATATTTAAAATATAATTTTAATTTTACTTTATATACGTTTCTTTTACATTTTACTATCATTTTATTTTTTAACAAAATATATTATTACTTTTAAATATTTATCAAAAATAACAGTTTTTTTTTATTAAAAAATAATATTTTTCTTAATTACCGTTGTTGAGGATTCGACAAGACAAACAACCAATCGAGCTGCGCGAACTCAAAAGCTTCGAACCAGAGCTTCAAGCTCAACAATGGTGAATTCGGAATGCGACGTCGAAAATGCGATTTATGGATCCTAAAAGTATCTACGAACTCAGAGAAACACAACACAACAGAAAACGCACGAAATGACAAAGTATTTTACGAGCTTCGATCGATAGAAAATCGATCTACGTGCTCGGGGAGGGAGGAGGTGCTCTGGTATTATTCAAGCTCTCAAGGCTATCGAAATGAGTTCAGTTACAGTTCTAGATCACACACAACTCGTGAATTGCATTTACATATACACACGCGATTAACCCCAAATCCTTGTGGCATATGAACCCTACGATCAATCTGATTTAGGCGAATCCACACCACAGATTTCTAACAGAAATTGTGGACGTCATGTTGTGCGTGAGCTGGCGAGGAGTGCGGGGCACTTGAAATCTCTGATTTCCATCCACAAACACGTGCGGGATCGATCAAACAAGTTAGCATGCTAACATGAGCTGCCCAGGAGGAACGACGTCGTTTAAGCCAAAACGGCGTCGTTTTAGTACTTGGCGGCAGATTCAAACGGTTGAAAAGATCACTTTGCCCCTACGTCCGTTTTTGAATAAAAACACTTATAGAATCCAAATTTTGTGTACATTTCAACAAATCTCCACCTTACACAACATTTGCAACTCCAGCAAGCATCAAACACCAAGAGATCAACACCTGATCACCTCCATAAGCAAGAATAAAAAAACTGACCTTTGTTCTTGAACTCAGAAACTGAAATGCCAACTTTGAACTCAAATCTTGGAAGCTCAACCAAGATTCAGAACTTCACAATGACCAATTCAGATTCCTCTCACTCTCCTCTTTCCAACAAGCTATAGACCATGGATTTTCATCAACCACATCCTCTACAAACCAGTAGAAACCACAACAAGCCATAAACTGGTTTTCAGAAAAATACCCAAGTACTCAAAATGGGATATTCTGAACCAAAACTTTAAATACCAGAACCTACACACTCCATACATGTAATGTGACTTCACATCACACCACCATCCCTCAATCTCCCACAGCAACTCAGAAACACTAAGTTACTATAAAACCAGAAAATGAATTCCAAGAACTCCATGCCTCAAATTCAATTTCTCTGAAGTAACTATGCAAACCACAGTTCACACAAGTCACAATATACCACATGAACCTATGGCCATGCTCAAACCATTCAGAAAACCACTGAGTCAAAAAACCACCAAGTCATCAAAACCAAAATGCTCAAAACTGACCAGTATGAGTATTTTCTTGGATAACTTGATAACTACAGCAGAACTATCATGCCTGCTGCCACTTCCACACTCCCAACTTCACTGAGATTGTGGAATGTCAACCAACTGAACCAGTTGTTGACACAATTTGAACTTATCACCAGAAATACACTTGGTGAAACTGTCTGCATGATTGATTTCAGTTGCAATTTCTCCACCTTGACAATACCTTGATCCACCAGATCTCTCACAAAATGCAACCTCACATCATTGTGCTTGGATCTTTCATGATACACCTGATGCTTAACCAGATGCACTGCACTTTGGCTATCACAATGTACAGATACCCTATCCTGCAGAACTCCAAATTCTTCAATCAAACCTCTCAACCATATAGACTCTTTAATAGCCTCAGTCAATGCAATATACTCAGATTCAGTGGTACTCAAGGCAACCACAGACTGCTGAGAAGCCTTCCAGACCACAGTACTTCCAAACAAAGTAAAAACATACCCTGTAAGTGACTTTCTGGTATCAACATTACTAGCATAATCAGAGTCCACATATCCAATTAGAGCATCCCCAGATCTCTTCACCTTTCGAAACATTAAACCATGACTAGAACTGCCTCTCAAATACCTCAATACCCATTTAACTCCTTCCCAGTGTGATTTTCCAGGATTTGCCATGTATCTAGAAATACAACTCAATGCATAGGCAAGATCAGGTCTGCTACACACCATAGCATACATCACACTCCCCACAACTGAAGCATATGGAACCTTACTCATAGCCACTTCCTCTAACTGATTCTTTGGAGATTGATCCATAGAAAATTTAAAGTGAGCTCCAAGAGGTGTTGTGACAGACTTGGACTCATGCATATAAAATCACTTGAGAACCTTTTCAATATAAGAGGTGGTCCTGTTTCTGGAAATATCCATTCCCAAATTTTTTTTGGCATTTCCAAGATCTTTTATCTCAAATTCAGCACTCAACAACCTCTTCAAAGACTCCACCTCAGCCTTGGAACAACTAGCAATCAACATATCATCCACATAGAGCAGTAGATAGGTGACAACCCTTCCAGTCTTCAATTTCATATACACACAACAGTCAAAATTGCTTCTAACAAAGCCAATAACTAGCATATAGCTATCAAACCTCTTATACCACTGTCTTGGACTTTGTTTCAGAGCATACAAGGATTTCTTCAGCAGACACACCTTGTTCATATCAGAACTGCCTTCCAAACCATCAGGTATCCTCATATAGATTTTTTCTTCCAACTCTCCATGAAGAAAAGCTGTTTTAACATCCATCTGTTGAAGCTAAAGATCAAACTGAGCAACAATGGCCAAAAGAATCCTGATTGTACAATGCTTCACCACTGGGGAAAATATTTCATTGAAATCAACTCCCTCCTTTTGAGTGAAACCTTTAGCAATCAACCTTGCTTTGTACCTGATACCAGAATCCTCTTGTTTCTTTTTAAAAATCCATTTGCAGCCAACCACCCTCTGATTCTTTGGCTTCTGAACAATGTCCCATGTATGATTTTTGTCCAATGATTGTAGCTCTTCCTGCATAGCTAAAATTCACTGATTCCTTTCAGAGCAACTCACAGCCTCAGAATAGGAATTAGGTTCATTACTAACTATGTCTTCAGCCACCAACAGTGCATAAGACACTGTATCAACTTGTGTATCTTTTTGGAAGCTGGATCACCCTTCTCTCCTTTGTTGGAAATCGATATCCCGGGCTATTAAAATTTGCGGAAAATAATAACCCAACCGAAATCCTTCATCGCCGGAGATCCGAACGCGAGCCACCGTACGAGCCGGGGCCCGACCGAACACCCAGCGAGGCCCGAAGGCCGCGAGCGTCCAGCCGAGCCCCCGCACGGGGCTCGCGATCATCTCGCGATGATCGCTGGGGATGCACGAGGCATCCCCGGGGCTGCTCGTAGCAGCCCCGCAGCGGGTCGCGTGACCCGCTGCACAACGCGCTGGGCTCGTCCCAGCGCACCGCTGCGGGAAGTCCCGCAGCACGCTACGAGTCGCTGCGGGTTACTCCCGCAGCTCCCAGCGATCGAGCCTACGGGCTCGATCGACCCCTCGGCTCCCAGCCGAGAGGGTTTGCGCTGCACGCGCCTCCGACAAGGGCGGCCGGCGGGTCCTCCTGCCGTGGCACCAGCCCACGGCGGACCCCCGATGATCGACCCTTGGTCGATCCCGTGCCCCGGCGATAAGCCGGGGCTCCCTTCGTCGCGCGTCACCGGCGGTCGAACCCTAGGGTTCGGCCGCCACCCTCGATCCCATCGAGGGTTTCTCGATCTTCGCCGGGGATCTCGAATCCCCGTCCCCGAAGTTCGTACGTTTACCCGGATCGTGTGTTCATGTATACGCTACAATTAATACACATAAAATCATAGAAAGGGTTTATGATTTTACCTTCGATTCGTTGTGCGGAGAAACGAAATCAAAACACCTTTGATGACCTTCGGATCTTCCCACGTATTCCTTGCACTTCGTTCGAACGTCGTGTGGGCGACGATCTATCGAACTCCTATGTATCTCCTTCACTCTTCAAGACTTTATGATTGGCGTATCTTAGGTTAATGAATTGTTAAGACCATGTAGTGCTTTTATAGGCTACGTAGGGGATCAAAAGGAGATTAAATATTGGGCTTCTAATATTGAAGATTAAATTGAGTCCAACCCAAATCCATTAATCCTTATCAATATTAATTTTATTTATTTCCACTATATAAATAAAATTGCACTCCCAATATTTATCCATATTATATCAAATAATATTTCTCCGGTTAGTATTATTTATTCCGTGTATTTAAGATTTAAATATCCATGAATAAATTTATTTATTGCTTAATAAATAATATTCATCTCTTATATCCGAGAATAGTACCGTTCAACCTTAATTATTATGGGGATTAAATCCACCTGCAGGGTTTACATAATAATTCCTTATGAACTCATCTCGGGGATATTATCAACCCTTACGGGATACACTTTCCCGTCAAGTATTCACGGCATGTCGTATATAAAATATAGTGACCCAACTTAACCGGTAATTAACCCAATAATTAAATCGGTTAATTCCTTTGGAAAATCAAAGTCACTTATATTAAATATACACACCCGCAATAATATCGGGGATTAAGAATAAAATACTCTGAGACTTAAATTGATTATCCAAGGCAATCCTAATCAATAAATCTCAAGCGATCCGCCCAATACACCAAGTGTACAAGTGTGATAAAATAATTAAGATAAATTATTTTCTCTCTCACACAACGACTATACCGATGGATTAGTCCGTGTCCATCTAGGTCGTGAGCAATTGTTCGATTAAATACGAGTAACCGATAGTATGATCTTCTGTGTGGGCCCAACACACCATACTAACTACAACGTATAAAATCCAGGACTATATTTTGCATAATTAATTAATAATAATTAATTGCAAATAATTGTTTATTAATTAAATAGGTTAAATGCTATGACCGGGAGTTTACCGATACTTAAATCTAGACATTAAGTACACAACTCCAACAATCTCCCACTTGTACTAAGGTCTAGTCATTTCCTCCAAACTCCCGACTCCCATACTCATCACGTGCTTAAGTTATACTTCCCAGAAGTATTATGTGAATGAGCAATCTAGGTTGCCGCTCTGAAGTTATCTTGGTGACTACTGCGTCGTCTCTCTGACGATGATTCGTATCAGGTGGTACTTGCTCTATGTGTTATCATCACCTTTTGAACTTATGACTTCTTCCAGTTCTCCATGCACCGCTATATACATAGCCTTTGGTAAACCAAGAATCATATCCAAGTTCAGAGGTCATTCCGGAACCCAACCAAAACTTCCGCTGCCTCTGAGGCTGCTTTTCGGTTTATGATAGAGTCCGAGAAGCATCACGCTTATCACTCTTTCATCCTTAGGTTCCACCTCTTCCAAAAAAAAAATGAACACATAGCCTGATATCGACTTACACTGGTCTTTCTCTGATTTTGGATCTGAAAGACTGTAATCTAAGAAGATTTCGTCTTGCTTATCTAGTACTTCCAAGTACTTTTACAGCATTCGAATACCTCTTATCCAGATTACTTTGATATCCTCCCACTACGCTAACCGCATAGTTGATATCAGGTTCCTGTTTTATAACATCGCATCTACAAAGCTCTCTTCACTCGAAGTGTAGGAAACTGCTTTGTCTATATCTATCTCCTTTATGTGTTCGAAACACATACCTTTAGATAGATGTATTCTGTTCCTGAAAGGCAATAACCTTTCTCAGAATTGTGCATGTTTAAAACAAACCATAATCGTATAAGATATCTTAAGAGAAGTACAAATGTTCTTATCTAGAGATCGAAAGATTTCTAAGAACATGACGCAACTTCTTCTTAATCTCATATCTCTATTTATTCAGACAACCTCTATTTTATGTCTAACAACACTTTTACATTGTTGCCAACGATGAAGTGTTATCTACACAAAATTTCGAGAAACACCACCTTGTTTCCATTACGTCTCTAACACACCTCTCCTTGCTATTTTGATGAATCCATGTAATGGACTATCTCATCAATTCGCAAGTTCCACAATTTACAGCTTTGCGATAATCCATAAATGGACTTACTAAGCTTGTACTTCTAAATGATCTTGCCTCTTAACAATAACATTTATTGTTATCCAAGCAGGCACATTTAGATTAGTACTGCCCCTATGCAGAACTAGGGATCGATTTCATGTCTACTAGATCCAGAGTTCAAAACTCCTCCAGTCTTATGAACATCTCTGGTTGCTCAACAACCTCCCACTGCAATGGCGTTCCGGTGTATAACAGTAATAACATTAGGTGCAGTTAGTGGTGTATTATTACTCGGTTAAGCTGGTTCTCAGTCTTCCCTTTTTCTCATTTCAAAGTACTTTGTCAGTTAGGGCATTGTAGTTCATCTAATAGTTTTCTCCAAGAACCGGGCGAAGACACCCTTCTGGTTCGTAGTACCATTGAACGTACAATCACTTGTTCTTCTAGGATATTCTACAACCATTGAATGTGCCGTTGTATCCAGAAATGTCCATAGAACATAGGTAGTTCCGAACAAACTTGTCCTTTTACTATTAGAATTCCATTTCTTATTCCTGACACACCATGTCTACACATCAGTGTATGGTGTAGTCGTTTGAGACTTAATCTCAATCTTTGATTTATGCTATGTGTTATTCAGATAGGTGACAGCCTCCGCGAACAAGTCGCAGGCTTTCAATGGATATACTTTGAAGGATCCCCATAATGGCTTTGTGTCGAAAAACACTTTGCTTTTACGGCACATCGAGTATTCTAATCCATCTTCGAGTATTCTTGAAAGAATGACTCGTACCTCTCTAATTACACATGTCACCGCATTAATCATAAATCATTTTCAATACTTGTCCGAGTTCCATCCTTTATCCAGAAAGGTTAACTTAGTTGTATCATCTTTCAAGATCGATTCTTAGGTCGGGAGGTCCATTCCTCCAACTATAATTGAATAAATCAATTTCGACCTTTTGAATCCCCTTTTGAATAAATACTACTAAGTTCAAGAATTCACAAGTATAATGATTGATAAAGAAATACATCTAATAAGTAAAACAAGTTTATATATAACGGTTTGTTGCATCGTGGTAGAGTAAGGATTCATCATTCATATATTGCTATCTAATGCACCAGAATAGATATCGCCATTATTTCTTATCTAAACCATCAAATGATTAAAGAAATAAAATATCCATTAATAATAGAAAACCAGAACAAAAGTTCTTTCTAAAATAAAAGGTACAAAGCAATAAACTTGAAATGAAATCCTATAACTATCAAACAGATAGATAAATGTCTTCCACTGCAACCGCTGCTTCCTCAACAGCTTCGCCCATGTGGACTCGAACTCTTCTTATCTAAGTCGCCGGGTTTTCTGGAACCCCTGCATTTAGAATGCACATACCGTCAGTGGTTCCATATCTACACACCAGAATTCTGGTAGATAATACCGCTGACTATGTTTTACGACTAAAGAAAAAATTCGTACCTTTTAGAGGACAAGATGTAGACCCCCAGTACTCAGACTGCTTCCCTTGGGGATATTTGCCAGAAGGCTTCTTTATCCCACCCTTTGGTCCAAGTCCCTTGGGACCACTGGACCCCCTTGTCTTCTTCTCCTTTCCCTTGCCTTTAGGTCCGAAACCTTTGGCCTTGGCTATAAGAGCTTGCGATTGTTTCAACTCGTCTAAAAGATCCATCATCTCAAAAACGTGTTCAAGCGTTTCCTCGAAGCAACTGATCTTTATGAGTATCCTCATCGCCTCTTTTCTAGCCTCCCCATCATGTCCAAACATCAACTTGAGTTTAAGCATGACATCATGATTAGCGGCTAATGCATGAGCACTATCCCACTTTTCAAAGTCAACTATTTCCTCATCAGTTGAGTTAATGGTGGGTCTAGGAGGACAAGTTTCACTGAGTACGTCTTTGTACTCCTTTACAGTCTGAGCAATGTCTAACTCTTCTTTCCATTCAACACAGTATGGAACCAGTGCGTTAAATTCCTCAAGTATCAACGAAAGTGGATTCATAGCAATTCTCTAAACCTATAAGCACATATAAACAAACAATCGATTTAATCTCCGATATTATCTCCCTTAAATAATATCATTAAACCACTAATCACATCTAAAATCCCATCAGGTAAGGCAAGCCACGTTTGTGTGGACGTTTACCCACCCAAATGATTTAGCAATTAGGTTTTCTTTGGTCGTACATCATTATAGCGTTACTTCGTTGGGAAGAATACTATAAAGCGTACCTAAGTGTAAACCATTACTCAGTACCAAGGCGAATCGTTTAGAATTGTTATGTCACCGCAAGCCACGTTCGTGTGGACGTTTACGATAACTCGCAATCCCTCACAATTTCCTATAACTGTCTACATCAATTATTCTAAAATCCCATTCAGTATAGCAAGCCACGTTCGTGTGGACGTTTACCATACCAAAAGATTTATATAATTGAAATCCAATTACTTGATCCATTTGATCTTGTAAATCAAGACGCGGAGAATCATAAGTGAAACTCGAAGTTTCTAACCAGTGATTCACCATGCGAACGACTCTATCTCTCATAAATGAGGGAGCCGAGCAGACAATCGATCCATCTATCAAAGAATGGTACGAAGGTCTCTAATTTGTGTCATCCACATGACCAAGTGGCTTTGGCTCCATTCCACTCCCCGGGGTGAGAATGAGTCGACTTGAAATCAGTTTCAGAAAGACAAATTAGGCATTGTTTGATAAACTTTGATCAATGTTTCTCGTAAAAGGAATTACAAGAATTCTCCTCCAATGACTCGTCTATACGAACTTTGAAAGTCCATAAGAGTCACCAAGAGAACAGTAATGGAGACCATGAGAATATTTCCATCCCCTCTCCCACTTAGCTTTTTATAACAAAGGGATACGCTATCTAGTGCATAAAGTAAACACATATAGCATGCATATAAGCAATAAAGCACATAGTAACACATAGTCAAAATAATACTAGAAAATTATTTTCCGACTATCATGGCTTCATTCCATCTCCATATGCATCTTCTAGTCTTCAGTCTTCGTTTCTTGAATGCTCCATGTGACGAGAATATTAATATCCAATATTTAAATCTATTTATTTTTAATTAATCCAAAAGTTACTTAATTCGAAAATTAAGTCAATCGAATATATCAAAAATAAAATTAAATATTATTAATATTTTTATTTATTTAATTTCCCATCTAATTCTATTAAATCTCTAGAATAATCTATCCAAGTTAAACTCGGAATATTCTAGAAGACTTCTATAATAGAATAAGGAAATAAAATAAATTTAGGACTCTTCTACTTTCCATTATCAATTAATTTCCATCTAATGAAAATTCCCAAGAATAGGAATAATCAAATAGGAAATAAATTAATACCAAATTAATTAAATTCCTAATCCATGAATATCTCCATAAAGGAAATAAAACAAATAGGAATAAAATTAATTCAATTAATTCTTTTCCTAATCCATGAGAGTTTCCTAAAAGGAAGATACTCAAATAGGAAAGCCGAATTAATTTAGGAAAGTGGATCTTGGTAGGAGTAGCATGGGTTGGGAGTCCCCGCGCCACCCCCACCGTCGATCGCCACCCGGGAGGAGTACCGCCGCCGCCCCCAGCCCACGCGCCACCCCCACCGGTGGCCGGCGTGGCCGGAGGCTCCCACGGACAGCCCCCACGCCGGCGGGTCGATCGATCCTCATGGGGATCGATCATGGGGTTGATCGACCCCTCGTCCCCTCGTCTTCTTCGTCACATCTTCTTCGTCTTCCGGTGATCGTTTCGGCATCGATCCAACGTAATTAAAATTACAAGAATTAAATTACAATATCCGGTATCGATTCTATACATGAAATCGACCCTATACATTTTCCGGAAAAATAAAGAACGTAATAATAAATCCTAAATTCGGTCAACCCCCGAATTTTTACTATTATAAACATTCATCCACACAAAAACGAATCTCGACATGTCCGAGAGTTTAATAAACGAGTAATCATGATAATTAATTAAGCAATAATTAAGTCAACCATGATAGCCGGAAATCCTGCAAGGTAAAACAATAATAGAACATATACATGAACACGAAACCAAACGCTCTGATACCAGTTGTTGGAAATCGATATCCCGGGCTATTAAAATTTGCGGAAAATAATAACCCAACCGAAATCCTTCATCGCCAGAAATCCGAACGCGAGCCACCGTACGAGCCGGGGCCCGACCGAACACCCAGCGAGGCCCGAAGGCCGCGAGCGTCCAGCCGAGCCCCCGCACGGGGCTCGCGATCATCTCGCGATGATCGCTGGGGATGCACGAGGCATCCCCGGGGCTGCTCGTAGCAGCCCCGCAGCGGGTCGCGTGACCCACTGCACAACGCGCTGGGCTCGTCCCAGCGCACCGCTGCGGGAAGTCCCGCAGCACGCTACGAGTCGCTGCGGGTTACTCCCGCAGCTCCCAGCGATCGAGCCTACGGGCTCGATCGACCCCTCGGCTCCCAGCCGAGAGGGTTTGCGCTGCACGCGCCTCCGACAAGGGCGGCCGGCGGGTCCTCCTGCCGTGGCACCAGCCCACGGCGGACCCCCGGTGATCGACCCTTGGTCGATCCCGTGCCCCGGCGATAAGCCGGGGCTCCTTTCGTCGCGCGTCACCGGCGGTCGAACCCTAGGGTTCGGCCGCCAGCCTCGATCCCATCGAGGGTTTCTCGATCTTCGCCGGGGATCTCGAATCCCCATCCCCGAAGTTCGTACGTTTACCCGGATCGTGTGTTCATGTATACGCTACAATTAATACACATAAAATCATAGAAAGGGTTTATGATTTTACCTTCGATTCGTTGTGCGGAGAAACGAAATCAAAACACCTTTGATGACCTTCGGATCTTCCCACGTATTCCTTGCACTTCGTTCGAACGTCGTGTGGGCGACGATCTATCGAACTCCTATGTATCTCCTTCACTCTTCAAGACTTTATGATTGGCGTATCTTAGGTTAATGAATTGTGAAGACCATGTAGTGCTTTTATAGGCTACGTAGGGGATCAAAAGGAGATTAAATATTGGGCTTCTAATATTGAAGATTAAATTGAGTCCAACCCAAATCCATTAATCCTTATCAATATTAATTTTATTTATTTTCCACTATATAAATAAAATTGCACTCCCAATATTTATCCATATTATATCAAATAATATTTCTCCGGTTAGTATTATTTATTCCGTGTATTTAAGATTTAAATATCCATGAATAAATTTATTTATTGCTTAATAAATAATATTCATCTCTTATATCCGAGAATAGTACCGTTCAACCTTAATTATTATGGGGATTAAATCCACCTGCAGGGTTTACATAATAATTCCTTATGAACTCATCTCGGGGATATTATCAACCCTTACGGGATACACTTTCCCGTCAAGTATTCACGGCATGTCGTATATAAAATATAGTGACCCAACTTAACCGGTAATTAACCCAATAATTAAATCGGTTAATTCCTTTGGAAAATCAAAGTCACTTATATTAAATATACACACCCGCAATAATATCGGGGATTAAGAATAAAATACTCTGAGACTTAAATTGATTATCCAAGGCAATCCTAATCAATAAATCTCAAGCGATCCGCCCAATACACCAAGTGTACAAGTGTGATAAAATAATTAAGATAAATTATTTTCTCTCTCACACAACGACTATACCGATGGATTAGTCCGTGTCCATCTAGGTCGTGAGCAATTGTTCGATTAAATACGAGTAACCGATAGTATGATCTTCTGTGTGGGCCCAACACACCATACTAACTACAACGTATAAAATCCAGGACTATATTTTACATAATTAATTAATAATAATTAATTGCAAATAATTGTTTATTAATTAAATAGGTTAAATGCTATGACCGGGAGTTTACCGATACTTAAATCTAGACATTAAGTACACAACTCCAACATCCTTGTCTCTAGCAAGTTGATAACCATCAGTTTCCACAGGCTCCTCATCAACTTCAGATTCTTCATCATCTTCAACTTGAGCTTCTTTCTGAGATTGAAACATGTTTCTCCCATGTAACTCCACCTCAAACTGATCCATCTCAGTTGAATCCTTCTCAGAAAGCATAGGCATTGTATTTTCATCAAAGGTAACATCCCTACTGATGACAAACTTCTGATTTCCAGGTTCAATGCACCAAAGTTTATAAACTTTCACTCCTTTGGGATAACCAAGAAACACACACCTCAGTGCCCTTGCTTCAAGCTTGTCACCCCTCACATGAGCAAAAGCCAGACTCCCAAATACCCTCAGATTATCAAAATTTGGAGCTTCCCCAGTCCAAATTTCTTGAGGAGTCTTCATTCTCAGAGCTGCAGGTGGACTTCTATTTACCAAATGGGCTGCAGTAGACACTGCTTCTCCCCAAAATGACTTGTTGAGTCCATAGTTCAAAAGCATACACCTCACTCTCTCCAGTAAGGTTCTATTCATTCTCTCAGCAACACCATTTTGCTGAGGTGTAGCAGCAACAGTTCTATGCCTTGAAATCCCATTTTCAACACAGAATGAGTTAAACTCATCAGAGAGAAACTCAAGTCCATTATCTGTTCTCAAGTGTTTAACTTTCTTCTCTGACTGCCTTTGAACCTCAATTACCCAATCTCTGAACTTCTCAAAAGCATCACTCTTATTTTTCAGAATGAATACCCACACTTTTCTTGAGAAGTCATCAATGATGGATAAGAAGAACCTGGCACCATTCTTTGTATTTGTTCTAGTTGGACCTCACAAGTCAGAGTGCACATAATCCAACACACCCTTGGTTGTATGCCTTCCCACTCTAAAACTGGCCCTTGTAGCTTTTCCCAGAACACAATACTCACATACTTTGAGCCTGTCAAGTTGACCATTCTTGAATGCACTTTGCTTAGACAGCTCATGAAGTCCCTTCTCACTGAGATGCCCAAGTCTCCTGTGCCATAACTCCACCTTCTCAGAGGCACTAATTAGTGAATTCTCACCAACCACAGTTTTACCCTTCAGGAAATACAAGTCATTTTTCTTGACTCCCTCAAGTACCACAGTGTTGCCCTTCTTAACTTGAAGACAACCACCAATAGAACTGAAACTCATGCCCAAACTGTCAAGCATCCCAAGTGAAATCAAATTTCTCCTCAGTGATGGAATATACCTAACTTTAGTCAACTTCTTGATTGATCCATTAGAGAGTCTCAACCTCACAGAACCAATACCCTCAACTTGACATGTTAAGTTGTTTCCAAGAACAACAGATCCACCATCTATAAACTCAAAGTCCTCAAACCAATGCTTCACAGGACACATATGAAATGTACAACCAGAATCAAGCACCCATTCTTCATTTCTAGAGCTAGAAGTAACAGCTAGTACCTCTACATCCTCAAGGTCAGAAGTAGACTCAACAACATCTGCAGATTGAGCTGGCTCCTTTCCTTTATTCTGCTGATTCTTCAATTGGTAGCAATTCTTCTTCAAGTGTCCTGGTTTGTTGCAGTGGTAGCACTTCCTTGTCTCTGAGGTTGATGCAGATGCATCACCACACCCATTTGGTTTCTTCTTGTTGTCCTTTTTACCCCATGACTTCTTCTTTGTGACATTTAAACCCTCTGGATTAGGATGATGCTCTTTAGCTTTGGGATCCTTCTTGTTCAACTCCTTTGACCTCAATGCAACATGCACTTCTTCCAGAGTCAACTCATGAACCCTACCATATAGCAAAGCATCCTTGAACTGATCATATGATGATGGCAGAGAACTCAACAACAACAGTTCTTGATCCTCTTCCTTCATTTTACCATCTACATTCTCCAGGTCATCTAACAACCTCACAAAATCATCCATCTGATCCACAACAGATCTATCAGAAGACATCCTAAAGGTGTACAACCTTTGCTTCAATTACAACCTGTTGGCCAAGGATTTTGTCATGTATAAGCTCTCCAGTTTCTTCCACATACCATAAGCAGTAGATTCCTTGCATACTTCCCTCAACACCTTGTCTCCAAAGCTCAAGATGATCACACTGTGAGCTCTCATGGAAATCTCAACTGGATCATGTGTTGATTCTGCAGAACCTGACCCCTCTTTCTCCTTCCCTTTGGCCTCAGGTTTAGGTGTCTGCAACGGAGCATCTAAAGCAGAGATTAGCTATAGCAAACATTCGCCTTCACATTCGCCATCCATAGCTTGTCGAAAGTTATGAGGTAATTGAGGAATCGACATAGGTGGAGGGCAATTTCGGATGTTCACCGCTTTTTTGTGTATATAAGCAGTTTTTTTATGTCCTAGTGCAAATAAGCTGTCTCACTATCTCATTTAGTGTAGTTTAATTTTTCTCTCTAATCATAAAACAAGTAAAAAAAATCCATTAGCTCTATGAACCCTAATCCCCAATTCATAAGCTTGAACCCTAACTCCCAAATAAAAAAATTCACCCCAAAAATAAACCCTAACTCCTTTAATTTTATAGTCTTAGTTCGTCCATGAACCTTATTGGGCTTGGAAGAGATCGCACGGACGACGGATTTCATGGAGGCGGTGGCGGAATTGAGAGCGGCCTCGATATACCTCTTAGAAGCGAAAGTGACGGCCTTCTCCAGATTTTCCCCCAAATTCTGGGCGTCGGCGGCGGCGCCGACCAAGCTGTCGTGCTCGGCCTCAACGGCTCTGTCCATTTTCTCTTTGAAGCGGCAAAATTCGGCCATGGAGCTGTCCATCACCGAGTCAAGTAGTCCTCGGCCTCCGCCATCTCGTCGTGGGCCCGCTGGGCCTCGTGCTCGCTTTCGAGTTCGAGATTGGCCCAGACCTTGTACGCCTCGATCTCGAAGAGCTTCATGAGGCTTCGATAGTCGATGGGCCGAATCTCTAGTCGCGGAGGGCTTGATCTGAGAGGAACGAGAACTCGGATAAGGCTTTCATTTTTTATTTTATTTTTTAATTTTAATTTTTTACTGTAGGTTTTTTGGTGTTCATTTTATTTTTATTCTTGGTTTTTCTAGAAGAGAGAAAGAGAATGAGAAATGAAATCAAAATTGAATCCCGTTTTCTATTTTTCATTGCATAATTTATTTTTATTTTTTTGAATCATTATCCACGTGTGAAATTACGTCTTCGACGTATGATACCAACTTTTCGCGAAGTTGGACTTAAACGCACGAACAACAGCTTCAGTCAAGGTAACACTCACACAAGTTCGTAGTATGAAAGACGGAAGACAAAGTTATGTAATATGTTTCATTCCATTGAAAAACGAAACTAAACTTTTACACTGAGTATGGTAGGCAAAACGATTACAAGAAGTTTCCCGAGTGTCGCAACAACTCCCACTAACTTGCAATCTAGCACACGAGTACATAGAGCTAAATCTCCTAATTCTAATCTTGGCACAAGGCGCAAAAGCTACTACACAAACTCGAAGCTCGAAGCTGTCGGTCACGATTCTAAAAATCAGATTTCGTTCTCTCAAAATCGTCAAGTGATGCCATTGAACTCCATGGGTATATATAGGCAGCCCGCACATGTGAGGTGATGACGTGGCACGTTCTGGTTGGTCACATGCTTGGCTGATGTCACTTCTCCATGGATGACATCACTATTGTAGAACTTGGATTCTTGAATCTTGGAATCTTGAATCTTTGATTCTTGAATCTTCGAATCTTGAATCTTCAATTTCAAAATCAGAACTTCAATTCAATCTTGACTCCATCGATCTCAATTCTTCATCTTCAATTTCTCGTGAAAATCTCTAAGTGTTGAAGCCTCGAATTTCATCGTCTTCATGGTCGTCGATATCATTGAAGTAGTAAACATCGGAACCATTCTCCATTTCTTGAATTGAGTACTTAGTGAAAAGAGATCACGTTGAATGTACTCAATGCATCTGTCGTTGGTTCCAAAGTTGCAAGGCAAGTAGAGCTGTCGCCGTTTCCATGTCAAGTGTCCAAAACCGGCGACTCCAGTCGCCGGTTCCATGTCAATGCAACCAAGTCACACAAACGGCGACTCTGGTCGCCGTTCCACACTACATCACAAACGGCGACGCCAGTCGCCGTTTCCATAGTTCGCCAAACACCAAAACCGGAGACTGTGGTCTCCGTTTTTCGCACCTCGCACCAAACCGGCGACTCTGGTCGCCGTTTCCCATACATGTCCATTTCGGCGACTAGAGTCGCCAATTCCTTGACATGCGTCCAATGCGGCGACTGCAATCGCCGTTCCTTCACTTCACCAAAGGCGGAGACTTGAATCTCCGTTTCCACGCACAGGATTCTTGACTTCGGATATTTAACCTGTAGACCTGGAATCCAAACACAAACATACAATACAAAAACGTTGTCGCCAAAATCAACATTTACAATCTCCCCCTTTTTGGCACAACTCATAAAAACAAAGTTAAGTAAAAACGAGATATAAGTATCTCCCCCTCAATCGAATACATCAACAAAAATGAGCTAAGTAAAAGATGGAAAAACATCAATCATATAATCAATGAAAACCATAAAAAGACTTAGCCAAAATTTCAAACCAAACAAAAAACTTAGATAAAAATTCAACACAAATCAAATATCCAGAGATAGAGAAATATGAAAAACTATGCATGGACGAATGAGTTCAAAGTTGTATGCATGCTGAAACCAAAGTACGAAATACGAGTTCAAGAGTTATGGAAAACAGGAAATAAAAACTTGGAATGAAAAACTTGAACTTTGATTTTGGACTTAAGATCTTGAACTTCATTCCTTCGGCGAGCCAGCTGGAGTGGATTCACGTTCTGGACTCTCGATCACATCTTCTTCATCTTCGCCATAGTCGAAACCGTCATCAGAACTTGAGTCTTCTTTCTCGTCCTCATCGGTCTCATCACCTAGACCAAAAATCTCGAACTCCCCGAAATCTTTTCCGATCTCGTCTTCAACATCAATAACATTTACAATCTCATCATCATCTTGGTCTTTGAGTCCATCGGACGGCATCGCCCTTGACACCTCCGGATTTGAAGGTTCACCAACTTTCCCTTTTCCTTTATCACGAAAATCCATAGCTCCTTCGAAGATGTCGTCATCCATCTTCTCACCGTCATCAGGAATGCGTTCGACAGAGATGTTTTTTCCTTTGGACAGCTGCACATGAGCTTCCTGGATTGCATCTCTAACCATCTTCAAAATGAACGTATCCTTCAAACTTGCATCGGGGGATCCAACATCACCGAGTCCTCCCCCTTGTTGGATCTCACGCTGAAGTTTGTCAAAGGATGACTTCTGTTTCTTCTGCGCGTCAATCATTCTGTTATAAGCCAAGGCATGTTCTTCCTGACATTTTTCCAAGGCAAGGGTGTCAGCATAGAATTCCTTGACACAGGCTGATGAAACCACAGCACGATGACTGTGGATAGGATGAAAAGGATTTCGATAGGACGGAACTTTTGAGTTAGGACCAAAACCGCGAGGAACGATTCTGGGCTGTTGTTGAGTTCTAGGTTCCGCCTCATCAGCTGCAGCTGTCGATTCATGTTTCTGACGTTTGGCCGGAGGAGACTTATCTTTCTTGGCTATTGATTTTCGCTTCTTTTTCTGTGGAGATGGAGGAGGAGTTAGAATTTCCGGAAGCGCATTCCTGTCAACAGTTTCAAGCCAAGGAAGATCGATAACACGTTTGTTCGGATTCAAATACGTGCTAGTGATTTTGACCGCGCCGTTCTTCTTCAACTTTTTCTCGACATCCGTATCAGGAGAAAAGCCTTGGGCATGGAGCATGCCATAGATCAAGCAGGGATGAGTGAGGTGAATTCGTTTGTCCTCTGGCAACTCAGCTTGCCGAATAATTGTTTCATCGGATGTCCTAGAAATCTTACACAAGTCATTAAAAATAATTTTTCCAAGATTGATTTGTTCGCCGCAGCCAAGGCGAAAGATGATATGCATCAAATCCGGAGTCAGCACAGATTCGTCTTTGTAAGCAGTCCAGTTGGACATCCCGAGACGTTGCAAGATTCCATAAAAAGCTGACAGCTTGGCCGGCGGCGGCAATTCAGACACAACCTTTTTCTGAGTAATGAAGGTGCCGATTTTTAGGTCTTCGGCCCGTTCCTCAGCCGATGGTGAAGTCCAGTTGGACTGAACTTCCAATCTCTCTAAGAATTTGTTAATGGAGAACGGGCGGAATTTTTATAACTTGTTTCGGAAAACAAAGCAACTATACAGACGACTCTTCGGGTCCGCGAAGTCGGGGGACAAGCTGGAATAGAATTTGTAGAGAATCGGAATGGAATAGCGGTAGGTCAAGTTTACAGACTTCAGCATGTGCATCTTGGACAGGAAGTCCGTGATGCCATGTCTGACATAATCCTCCTTGAGGATAGTTCGATCAGTCAGGATTGGGAGAGTCTGAATAAGTTTGTGGCGACGTTCAGCAGTCGCAGTGAAGAAGTCACGAGAGTGAGCCTTTGGGCATTCGGAAATCTCCGAGATATACTTAAAGCCGGCAGTCGACTTTTGGGATCCAGCTGATCCCGAGGAAAGTGGAGGTTTCTGCGAACTGTGAGTTCGGGATTTTGTTGCTTGTCCACTGACGGACGGTTTCTTGCCTTCGGCACTCCCAGCTGTAGTCGCCGTTTTCTTGCCTGAACCAGATGGTTTCAAGGACTTAGGGTCAGTGTCTGCAGTCACAGTCACAGTCGATGGAATTTTGACAATCTTCTTCCCCTCCTTAGTTATCTCGCCAGCCGCGAGCAAACGATTATATTCAACCCTATTCACAACACCAGAATAAATGCGAACTGATGACACTTTGTCTTTGCCCGACTGACGGACAGTGGAAGAAGCCGGTTTAGCTGTAGTAGTCAGATCAACTGACGGTTCAGCAGACACGGCCTTGCGTTGATCAACCCTTGCCAGGTGGGCTTGAAGTTCTTCAAACGCCTTTTTCTTGGAATTTGGTGAGGACGCTTTCTTAAACACGTCGTTCAGATAGACAGTCATGTCTTCCAACATATCATCCAAGTTAGACTTCGACATATTCGGCTAAGTAAAGAAGGCTGGCGGCTGAGAGTTCAATCACTTAGAAAAAAAATTTCAACCACGAAAACTGACAGGGCGCCGGATGCGCGAAGCAAGAGTTGCCGGTTGCAACGGAAAAGGAAAAACTAAGAACCTAGGAATGTCGGACTAGCAGTTAGCAGCTGAGAGTCGAGAGTTCGAGAATTCCAGAGTTCGATGTAAGCGTACCAAGGTAGGGTTCACCCTGGGGCCTATATATAGGAAAATTTTGGGCCGCCCGTCCGGATTACAAAAACACAGCTCAAGACCTGTAAAAAGCCAATCTCAAGAAGAAAATTTTAGCCCATTAGACGAACAAAATTTATTAATTTGAAAATATTATTAAAATAATGATTTTCAAAAATAATAAATAAAAATAAAAATAAAAAAATTTCAAAAACGAAAAATCAAACCGAGAGTTGGAAAGACGAGGTTGAGTGCCATCGGTTTGAGGTTCGAAGTTCGCCGGTGTTGGCAATTGTCAGTCGCCGAAAAAAAATGGAGAACGGAGTCTCCGGGTTTTGGCATGGGCGAGTCTCCGTTTTTCCAGCGACACTAGTCGCCGGTTTTGTGAGGAAAACGATTCTCCGGAAATGGCCAAGACTCCGTTTTTTTTGTGTTTTTTTTTTTTGGCATGAGTCTTCGTTTTTGGACATTTAGTAGGCGCCGAAAAATCGGCGAACGTAGTCTCCGTTTTTGGAGCTTTTCCAGACTTAGAATTCTCCAGTTTTGATGTCTCCCGAATTTGAGTTGCCAACAGTTGAACTTTGTCGTCGCTGCACTCAATGTTTAGACACCCGAGATGGTAAACCACATAGCACTGGATATGAACTACAGAAATGCCAAAACAAAAACAACACATCCCGAGTTAGTCATTCAAGAGTTCAACACACGCAAACATTCAAACACATTTTAGTGGAGATTCGAGGGGTGATATTAGGCAATGAAGAGCAAATATTTTCCCAGAAAAGAGACACTTTCATCATTTTCCAAAACAAAAATTTCACACAAGGTGAATAGAACTTTGAGTTAATGAAAAATCTCTCATATTAAAAACCGGTGAGATGGACCGAAGTATGTTGATAGACATGTTTACTTGTCCTTCGTCACAGTCACAAGGATGCGGTCGTGTTTCGTCGAAACATATTGGCAGAGTTTGCACCGCACAAGAGATTTTAATTAATGAATGCAAGGTGAACTTTTAAGGCACTCCACTTGGGACTAGCTTTGCTACATCAGAGGGGAGCCGGCGGACATTGTGACCCGGCGTCCTCCAGATGAGTTTTGGCTTTAAATGAAATGCAACAGAAACTCATTACAGCAGTCAGAGGGGAGCAAGGGGATTAAGTTTCACTTGCGTCCTCCGAAGTGTGATGGGGGAGTGTCTTAAATTATAGCGTCCATGTGCTACCTTTCGAAGAGGGGAGCCGACGGACAAAGTGATCCGGCGTCCTCCGTTACTCGGTATTATGGATCAATGCAGATGATAGCTTATGGGAGTTTAATGCCAAGTTCACATGTTTGCATTCAGCGGAATAAATACACTTGGGTCCGAAGACTAAAGCGGCCTCGAATCCATGTTTGTCTGACTAGACTAATCCACAACCATTCCGAGTGCGTATTCAGAAGTAAAGAAACTACTCTTTCAGACTTCAAAATTTTTGTGAACTCTTAGAGAGAACACATGCAGAGAGAATTTCTTAAAGTTTTGAATCTCTCAAAGTCAAGAGGTTTGGTAAAGATGTCAGCAAGCTGTTTTTCCGTTGAAATATGTTGTAGACTGACTATATCACGATCAACCAAATCTCTAATGAAATGATGTCGAATGTCGATGTGTTTAGTTCTTGAATGCTGGACAGGATTTTCGCTGATTTTGATAGCACTCTGGTTATCACAATACAACACTAATGGAGCACTCTCAAGAAGATAGTCATTCAACATTTGTTTCAACCAAAGTAGTTGAGTGCAGCAACTTCCAGCTGCAACGTACTCCGACTCGGTAGTTGACAGTGCGATACAGTTTTGCTTTCTACTATGCCAAGACACGATATTATTGCCAAGGAAGCAACAACATCCGGAGGTACTTTTTCTTTCGTCCGTGTCTGTCGCCCAGTCGGCATCAGAAAAACCGACAAGGTTGGATGAAGTGTCGCGCGCATACCAAAGGCCTAGCTGAGAAGTCCTAGAGATGTATCGGAGAATCCGTTTCACAGCTCGTAGATGGTCTTCCTTTGGATCAGCTTGGTACCTGGCACACATACAAACACTAAACATAATGTCAGGACGAGTGGCAGTTAAATAAAGTAAACTCCCAATCATAGAACGATAAAGAGTTTGGTTTACACTCCGACTTTTTGTTGACGTAGACAAGCGTTCTGTAGTTGCCATGGGAGTGTTAGCTGGCTTGGCATGATGCATCTCAAACCTCTCAACCATGTTCTTAGCGTACTTACTTTGAGATACAAATATCCCATCTGGTCGTTGAGAAATCTGAAGGCCAAGAAATTGATGCAACTCTCCCTCAAGGCTCATCTGAAATGTTGATGACATAGCTTCTGTGAATGCAGTCACGAGTTTAGAACAAGTAGCTCCGAAGACAATGTCGTCAACGTAAATTTGGGCAACAATCATGTGTTTGCCATCTCGCTTGATGAACAAAGTTTTGTCCACTGATCCACGCTCAAAGCCGAAGTTGAGAAGAAAATCCGTGAGACATCCATACCAGGCGCGAGACGCTTGTTTCAAGCCATATAGAGCTTTGTGAAGCTTGTAGACATGGTTTGGCTTCTTCGGATCCTCAAAGCCCTTAGGTTGGGCAACGTAGACTTCTTCTTCCAGTACACCGTTCAAGAAAGCAGCTTTGACGTCCATCTGTCGAAGTTTGATGCCAAGATGGCATGCAATAGCAATTAAGAGTCTGATGGACTCAATTCGTGCGACCGGAGCAAAAGTTCCATCAAAATCTATGCCTTCCACTTGGGCATATCCTTGGGCAACAAGACGAGCTTTGTTTCGGACAACTTGGTTATGCTCATCTGTTTCATTCTTGAAAATCCATTTAGTTCCAACAACATTGATGTTTGAAGTTCGGGTAACTAAGGACCAAACATTATTCCGTGTGAACTCATTCAACTCTTCTTGCATGGCCATGATCCAAAAATCATCTTGCATGGCTTCCTTGTAATTTTTCGGCTCATTTTCGGAGAGAAAGCAAGAGATGCCGATTTCATTACATATTGCAGAAGTACAGATGTTGTAGAGTTCGTCGGGAGAATTCATTGGTTTCTTTGAGCGTGTAGTTCGCTCATTCAAGCTTCTGATCATTTGGTTCGGTGGATAACGTTTTTGAATATGACCAGGTGCTTCACGCGGAGCATCAGCTGGATTTTCGACTTGATCATCATCGTCATCCTCAGTCAACAAATTGTCATCATTTTGATTGCTAGAGTCTCCAACTTCAGGTGAAGTATTTGGAGTAACGTTTTGAGGAGTCTCAGTTGTGGGTGTGGAAGGAAAAGTTCGAACTTCAAGTATTCCTTCCTTAACCCAATTAGCCTCTGCATCTTTTCCAAGAAAGTCTTGTTCATCAAAGTTGATGTTCACAGTTTCGATGACTTTCCTAGTTCGTAGATTGTAAGCACGGTAGGCATGACTATTTTGGCTATAGCCAACAAAAATTCCACGATCAGCCTTGGCCTCAAATTTCTTTAGAGGATCACGATCCTTCAAAATATAGCAAGTACAATCAAAGACACGAAGGTGTGCCACCGAAGGTTTCTTGCCATTGACAAGTTCATAGGCAGTAGCAGTAGTGCCAGATCGAATACTTATTCGATTAAAAATGTAGCCAGCTGTAGAGACGGCTTCTGCCCAAAAAGTTCGAGCCAGATTTTTGGAGATTAACATCACGCGCGCCATCTCTTGCAGTGTTCGATTCTTACGTTCGGCGATCCCATTTTGTTGAGGCGTTTTTGGGGCCGAGTATTCATGATGGATTCCCTTCAGCATACAAAATTCATTGAAGCTTGAATTTTCAAATTGAGTGCCGTGATCACTCCTGATCCTTTTAACCTTAGCTTCATGATTCGTTCAAATCCATTTCACAATACCTTTGAAGGCATTGAAAGTCTCATCCTTAGTGGCCAAAAATCTTGTCCAAGTATAGCGTGAGAAATCATCCACAACCACCAGCACATATTCTTTCTTCGCAATACTCTTCACTTCCATTGGACCCATGAGATCCATGTGAAGTAGTTCAAAAGGAGCAGAAGTGCTCATCAGTGTTGGTAGTGCAGGATGAGGAGTTCTCGTCAGCTTACCCTTCTGACAGTCACCACACACTCTTTTCTCAATTTTGGGGAGTTGAGAGATTCCTCGAACTATCTCCCCCTTAACCAGTTTACTCAAGTTTCGAGTGCTGGTGTGGCCAAGTCGTTGGTGCCACAAATCTACTTCATCGGGAACAGTCACGGAGAAGCAAATGTACTCAGTTGTATAGCAATTGTTTTTAGCACGTGGACCTTCCATGATACACTGCCCTTCAACATTAAAAACTCTACATGATTCTTTATCAAAACTAACATTGAATCCTTCATCACACAGCTGACTGATAGAGATGAGGTTGGCAACTGTTGGAATTCGATATCCCGGGTTATCAAAAATTGCGGAACCGATAACCCGAACGAACCCTTCGCCGGAGATCGTACGAACGCCGACTCATCCGCCGGAGTCCGGGCTTTGGAGACCACGCGCCCGAAGGCACGCAATCCGCCCCCACCCAAACCCCCGCGAGCCGGGGTTCATACAATCGAAACTCAATCGCCGGAGAAACCACGAGCCCACGCGAACCGGGACCCGACCTAACGCGTCGCGCGCACGAGGCGCGCGGACGCCCAGCCGAGTCCCCGCGAGGGGACTCGCGATCGCTCCCAGCGATCGCACGGGATGCCTCGCGGCATCCCTGGGATGCTCGTAGCATCCCCGCAGCGGATCCGGCGATCCGCTGCTCGCACGGCTGGGGCTCGTCCCCAGCGACTCGCTGCGGGTAACCCCGCAGCTCCAGCGATCGACCCCGTAGGGGTTCGATCGATCCTCGGCTCCCAGCCGAGGGTTTCCGTGCGCGATCCCCACGAGGGATCCACGAGCCGCCGGCGGTCCGGTGGTCCAACCACCACCGCCCGGCTCGACCCTCGTCCCGGGGTTCGATCCTCGGATCTTTGTTCTACGGTATTCTCGATAAAAACAAATCGAACAATAATCAAGGGGGTGAGAATTGTACCTACGATTCGTTGTTCGGAGAAACGAAATCGATGACCTCGTGATCTTCCCGCGTATTCCTTGCACTCCGTTCGAACGTCGGGTGGACGACGAGCTATCGAACTCTATGGATCCTCTTCACTCTACAAGACTTTATGATTGGCGTATCTTAGGTTGTGAAAAGTGAAGACCATGTAGTGCTTTTATAGGCTACGTAGGGGATCAAAAGGAGATTAAATATTGGGCTTCTAATATTGAAAATTAAATTGGGTCCAACCCAAATCCATTAATTCTTATCAATATTAATTTTATTTATTTTCCACTATATAAATAAAATTGCACTCCCAATATTTATCCATATTATATCAAATAATATTTCTCCAACTTAGTATTATTTATTCCGTGTATTTAAGATTTAAATATCCATGAATAAAATTTATTTATTGCTTAATAAATTTATTCATCTCTTATATCCGAGAATAGTACCACTCAACCTTATTTATTATGCGGAACAAATCCACTCGCGAGGTTTACATAATAAATCCTTATGAGCTCATCTCGGGGATATTATCAACCCTTCCGGGATACACTGTCCCTTCAAAAATTCACGGCATGCCATATATAAAATATAGTGACCCAACTTAACCGGTAATTAACCCAATAATTAAATCGGTTAATTCCTTTGGAAAATCAAAGTCACTTATATTAAATATACACACCCGCAATTGTTTCAGGGATTAAGAATAAAATACTCCGAGTCTCAAATCAATTATCGCCGAGCAAATCTAATTGATGAGTCTCAATCGATCCGCTCAATACACCAAGTGTACAAGTGTGATAAAATAATTAAGATAAATTATTTTCTCTCTCACACAACGACTATACCGATGGATTGGTCCGTGTCCATCTAGGTCGTGAGCAACTGTTCGATTAAATACGAGTAACCGATAGTATGATCTTCTGTGTGCCCATGCAACACCATACTAACTACAACGTATAAAATCCAGGACTATAATTTGCATGTATTTAATTAACAATAATTAAAAGCAAATGAATGTCTGTAATAAATAGGTAAATGAAAGTGCATACAGAGTTCAGAATACTCAAATCTAGACATTAAGTATACTACTCCATCAGCAACAAGTCCCTTGACATGGACAACATTTCTTATCGGTGGTAAACCTTTGATTTGTAGCGTCCCCTTTCCCTTGACAACACCTTTTGCTCCCCCTCCAAACACCACGGGGGAACCAGTCATCGGCTCATATTCTTTCAGGAATTTCTTAGTGCCGGTCATATGTCGGGAGCAGCCACTGTCAAAGTACCAAATACCTTTGTTGCCAGCTTCAGAGGCATTGAGTGCAACATTGCAGAAAATAAGTTCCCTTGGTTTCCAGTCAGTTAAAATGGTGGAGTTAAGTTTAACTTCACTCTTTTGGAACTTAGGCACCCACTTCTTCTTCCCATCAGAAATTTGACTGTTCCTCTCAGTCACAGCTTTCAGATTTGTCTTAGCTTTCGGATTTGGGGAAATGGGTTTCTTCATTCCCTTAGCAACCTCAGCCTTTTTCTTCATAGTCAGGAGTTCTTTGTTCATGTCCTCTTTCATCTTATAGCAAAATGGTCGAATGTGTCCAGGTTGATCACAGTAGTGACAAACATATTTTCGCCTTAGACGAGTTTCAACCTTCGTAGACGTTTTGACCAAAACAGTTTTAGTGCGAGAGGATTGTCCATTTTTCTTCACGTTCTGAGATTTGTCTATGTTCTTCAGCAACGTCTTTTCATAAGGTAGGATACCACGAGGATGCTTGACAATATTCTTCGGAAATTGATATGTCTCAGATTCAGATTTTGAAGTCGAGATCGACTTTTGAGTTTTAGGTTCTGGAGACTTAGCAATCTTCTTCCCTTCAGCAATCTCCTTCCGTTTAGATGATTCAACGTCATCCTTGCTTTTATCCTCAGGCAGATCATTCGATGCCTTCACAAAACTCACATCTTTCTTCTTTTCAGGTGTCGAGTAAATAGACTCAAAAACTTTTTGAAATCCAAGACCGTATCTATTAGGATTCATATATGACGCAACATTGTCAAACACGGAAGAGTTCGTGTTCATTTTCCTCAACAGCTCATCAGTCATATGAAGTTTTTCTTTCAAAACATATCATTCCTTGTCAGTCATGGCAAGGTCAGTTTGAACTTTCATTAGTGAAGACTTTAGTTCATCATTTTCAGCATCCGAGTTTTTGAACAGAGTCTGCAGTTTCTTAACTTCAGTTGACTCCTTTTTCAGTGAGGTCTTCAGTTTTGAGTTTTCAGAACTCAACTTCTCACAAACTTCTCTCAGTTCGACAACTTCCTTGAAATACTTATGCTTTTCTTCGAAAAGATCATCAAATTTGACTTTAAGAATTGTCAGAGAGTTGTTCAACTTTTTCTTCTCATCCTCAGTCTTCTCCACTGAGTTTCTCAACACTACAACTTCATCACACATTTTGAATTTTTCATTCGAGAGTTCATTAAAAGATTCAGTCAAGCACTTCAGAGATACTTCAAGTGTGCTATTCTCAGTGATAGCAATATCATATAGATTTTCAAGTTTAGAGTGACTCTCCTTCAAGGTGATCAACTCAATACACACATCTCCAGTTTTAGACACTTCGGTTGTCTTCTCCATCTCTTCAGCATCAGACACTGATTCATCATCCGAGAAAATATCATCATCACAGAAATTTCGGTTTGTCGATGCCACACGGAAGATGTTGTCAGCAGTTGCAGTGTCTTTCAGAAATGCATCAAAAACAAAGTTTTCGACCTCCACATTTTCGAGATCAAAAGATTCACCAAAAGTGACAACTAGAGCATTGTCTTCATCATCGTCAGAATTATTGTCCTCAGACTTGTCGTTCTCAGAAATGACATCCTCATCGTCAATCACAACATAGCTAACTGGTAGCTTCTTCTTACGATGTAAATTAGGACATTCATTTTTAACATGTCCATATCCCTTACATTCATAGCATTGCATCTTGGAGACATCCTTGCTAGTAGAGGAGTATGGTGAGAGCTTAGTCCCTTTAAACTTCTTGTCCGACGACGATCACTGATTTCGGTTGTCAGGAGTATTTGGGTATGAGTTAGAACTTTTCTGAAATTTTCGAAAATTTCGGGCACGGTTCTTTCTCTTAAATTCTTGTTTCACGAGATAAGTGACTATCTCAGTCAGTGCAGCCAGTTTGTCCAGATTATTAGAGTTCATCAGTCTCTCAATATCCTCAGCTTCCTCATCATCAGATTCACACAAATCAGCGGAAAAACTACTTTCAGTTTTCTCATTTTTCAAATGAGTTTTTCGAGAGTTAGAGCTTCTTGAACTTTTTCCTTTCTCTGAAATCTTGAGAGCAGTCATCGGTTCGTAGACAAGAGACATGTTTGGGTTGCTTCGAACTTTGAGAGTCAGGTCATAGTTTCTCAAATCAGCCATCAAGTCGGCATAGTCCCAGTTTTGGTTCTCGTCATTGCGTGCTTCGATAGTCAGCACCTTGCTTTCGAACCTAGTGCTAACATTGGATAAAACCTATTCATAGACCATGGGGGCAGGAAAGATTTCCCCGAGTTCAAAAGCCTCATTGACATATCTCATGATCTTGTCCAAGTAGTCATTTATGTTTTCATCTTCCCTCATCCGAAGTTGATGGAATTGAGCAGTGATAGTTCGGATTTTCGATCGCTTAACTGCATGACTTCCCTCACATGTTCTTTGTAAAGTCTCCCATGCATCTCTGGCAGATGTGCAATTTTTGACCAGCTGATACATGCTGAGGTCCAGCCATTCACAAATAAGAAGTAAGGCTTTGCTATTAGCCGTGGACAACTCATGTTCCTCTCTCGTCCAACTACGTTCCGGTTTCGGAATTATTACGCCATCGGCATCTTCAGTATATGGGCGTTCCCATCCTTCTAACACTGCCATCCAAGATCTAGAGTCAAAACCCTTAATCCTAGCAGACACTTTGGCCTTCCAGTTTGAATAGTTCTGATGGGTAAGCATAATCGGTTTCTGGACAAACATGGACGACTCCATTGTAGCGGAAATATGAAGTCAAGTAACGGATCACGTCTTATACGTATGACGTCCCGCTCTGATACCAATTGAAATTACGTCTTCGACGTATGATACCAACTTTTCGCGAAGTTGGACTTAAACGCACGAACAACAGCTTCAGTCAAGGTAACACTCACACAAGTTCGTAGTATGAAAGACGGAAGACAAAGTTATGTAATATGTTTCATTCCATTGAAAAACGAAACTAAACTATTACACTGAGTATGGTAGCCAAAACGATTACAAGAAGTTTCTCGAGTGTCGCAACAACTCCCACTAACTTGCAATCTAGCACACGAGTACCTAGAGCTAAATCTCCTAACTCTAATCTTGGCACAAGGCGCAAAAGCTACTACACAAACTCGAAGCTCGAAGCTGTCGGTCACGATTCTAAAAATCAGATTTCGTTCTCTCAAAATCGTCAAGTGATGCCATTGAACTCCATGGGTATATATAGGCAGCCCGCACATGTGAGGTGATGACGTGGCACGTTCTGGTTGGTCACATGCTTGGCTGATGTCACTTCTCCATGGATGACATCACTATTGTAGAACTTGGATTCTTGAATCTTGGAATCTTGAATCTTTGATTCTTGAATCTTCGAATCTTGAATCTTCAATTTCAAAATCAGAACTTCAATTCAATCTTGACTCCATCGATCTCAATTCTTCATCTTCAATTTCTCGTGAAAATCTCTAAGTGTTGAAGCCTCGAATTTCATCGTCTTCATGGTCGTCGATATCATTGAAGTAGTAAACATCGGAACCATTCTCCATTTCTTGAATTGAGTACTTAGTGAAAAGAGATCACGTTGAATGTACTCAATGCATCTGTCGTTGGTTCCAAAGTTGCAAGGCAAGTAGAGCTGTCGCCGTTTCCATGTCAAGTGTCCAAAACCGGCGACTCCAGTCGCCGGTTCCATGTCAATGCAACCAAGTCACACAAACGGCGACTCTTGTCGCCGTTCCACACTACATCACAAACGGCGACGCCAGTCGCCGTTTCCATAGTTCGCCAAACACCAAAACCGGAGACTGTGGTCTCCGTTTTTCGCACCTCGCACCAAACCGGCGACTCTGGTCGCCGTTTCCCATACATGTCCATTTCGGCGACTAGAGTCGCCAATTCCTTGACATGCGTCCAATGCGGCGACTGCAATCGCCGTTCCTTCACTTCACCAAAGGCGGAGACTTGAATCTCCGTTTCCACGCACAGGATTCTTGACTTCGGATATTTAACCTGTAGACCTGGAATCCAAACACAAACATACAATACAAAAACGTTGTCGCCAAAATCAACATTTACAACGTGGCTCAGTAGAAAAAATCCATTTGGATTTTGTTGTTTAATTTTAGCGGGACCAATGAGAAAATTACATCTGGAAGTTGATTTGTAAATTTTTGCCGAAAATCCCCAAATTAAATATCACGTGAGTTGCACGTGGTCTTTTTCGACTGAAATTCAAATTTTTCGATGAAATAGGACGAAATTGACTATATTTTGATGATTTATAAGACTAAATTGAATGTGGTCTCATTTGGTGGACCTAAATGAAATTGACTACTTTTAGGGGACCAACAAAAAAATTCCCTAGGACTTGTAAGTACTAGACTTGTTTTTGGTTGCGTGACCTTTTGATGCAAATAATGAATAAAAAAAAATATTAAACAATATTATTTATATTTCTTTTTTTATATATAATTTTTATTATTTTTTAACAATAATTTAATTTATTAAAAGAAAAATAAATATAATTTTTTATATAATTTTTCAAGTATTATTATTTTTAATAATTATTTATTTAATTAAAATAGAAATAAATTTTAATATAATTTTTTATTTAATTTTTAAAGTTTTATTATTTTTAATAATAATTTAAATTGTTAAAAGTGAAATACATGAAAATCTCTTCTTCTTATGAGAGATTTTAAAGAGTGAAAAGTATTCACGTTTTTAGGATAGAATCCAACAAAATCCATAAAGTTTTAAAATTCATTAAATTTATATACTTTTGAATACCTGTAGATTTTTAAAAACTTTTCAAAATCTATATTGAATACCTCTTGATTTTTTTGGACTTTTCAAAATCCTGATTAAATAACGCTAGACTTTAAAAATCCTACAAAATCCAATAGACTCTCTAACCAATACACACCACCCTTCAATCCTTATCCCTACGTGGCTACGTATCATATCGATTTAAATAATTATGGTGGTCAACATCAATTCAGTGCCGCCGAAATGCATGCTTTGGAAATAATTAGATTTGGCAAGTGGGAGTAGTAAATGAAAGAGCATTTAAAGAAGAAAATCTATTGAGGAGGAGAGTAAGTAAACTAATTGAACTGAATATTACGAATATCTCAATATTGATATTCAATATTGAATTTATATTTGTAAACATATTCAAGTATATGTAGTTATATTTATTTATATTTAAATATTAAATTTCAATTTTTATTCGTATTAATAATATTTTGGAACAAAAATTTGAATATATTTATATAATTTAAAATTTTAAAATTAATTATTATAAATTAAATAATAATTACTATAAATAAAATTCAATAACATATCTACTAAATTACAATTAAAGTAGAAATTGCATAATGTTATATCGTTGGAACCGATAAAAAATACTGTATTAGTTATTTTACAAAATAAAAAATATTTTTTTTCTTATAATAATAATATGAATATAAAAATAATATAAATTGAATATTATCTATCTTTTAATATACATAATCAATTTAACATTTTTTAATAATGAAATTTGACATGCAAATTTAATAAAATATTAATACATCTAAGGATTATAAACTTTGATCATATACTTATATATTATTAATTTTGATAAATATTTTAAATCATCTTTAACATGTTATTGATTTTGATATATAAAAATATTATTAACAAATATTTTTATTATATATTAATTATTTATTTTTATATATAGGTATAAAGGTCTTAAAAATGTATTTATAACTATTACCAAGTTGAGATTTAAATTTTTTATTACTATAAATAATGTATTTCTATATAAAGTATTATTATATAGAGTTTCTACGGTATATTATAAAATAAAAAAATATTATTTAAAATTCTAAAATATAAAAAATGATCAATACATATTGTTTTATATTGTCATAAAAAATATTACACCTCAAACATTAATGAATTCATTAATTTGTTAAATTTTCCTTCTTTTAATTATAACTTTAATAATTACACCTATCTTAAAATACTTTTCCTACTTTTTAATACAAAAAATAAAATAAAAACTAATTTCACACTTCCTTTCTTCTTTTTGACCGTAACCTGAACAATAACACGATCTTCATTAAAGGACTTTGCGTCTTGCAGGTTGTGTTAGTAGTATTATTTATTAACAATCGATGCAAGATAAAAATCAGACGAGGTTTCTCAAAGATATATATGTGAGTACCGAGGAGAATAAGTTTGATGATGACTTATTACTTTTTGGAGATGATGAACCGTCGACGTACAGTAGAGATACAAAGAGTATTAATCGGAAGAAAGACTTGTGCGGTCTACTTCAAGTACTCAGAATGTGGCATGTACGTTTGGTTGAATGTCTAATGGAGTTTGACATCTACAAAAGTCAACAAGAGGCAGTTGCCTATACAAAACATAAGGTTGGAGGGACACTCGACATTGGTGTTTATGTCGATGAGTTCAAGAACGAGATGGGTGATCTCGATTGAGAGTTTTGTGACCTCGAGGTTGAGGTATATCAAATGAAGGAGCGTGACAAGTCGACGAACCGACGGATGAAATGTGCAAGCTACTTGGAGTTAAGAAATTCGTCAATGCAAGTTCAGATGAAGGGGTGAATGTTGGAAATAATCCGAATATGATTTGGATTATGTGCATAATTTGATACGAACCTCGTTGGAGATGAAGGAAGAAGAAAAGAATAAAAGAAGTATGAAGAACGGAAATTAAGAAAGATACCGGCGGAAGGTCCCAAAACCTCTGAATCGACTCACGAAATGATTTAGATTCGATAATCTAAACCCCAACGCGTAGTTGTTGTAGCAACTCGGGGATGTTGAAGACACACGAACGAAGGGTGGTTGCTTCGTTGATACGTCGGTTGAATTCTTTTGGTAGAAACCCGGAAGAATTCTAAAAACCGTAAGAGAGAATTTTATCTCACGCAATATAATTTTTATTCATCGAAGTTGTTTTATAAAACAATGTTTCAACGTCTTATATAGGAAAACCTAAAAAGTGAAAGAAAGGAAATAACTTGAACAAAAAGTCACACACAAAAAAGGAAAACAACACGACAAATCGACGCCGCTCCAAGTTATTCGCTAGCAATCCCGCAACTCAACCCGCGGTGAGGGTCATCCGCGGCTCCACCGCAGGTTTCACAGTTTTTCTCCCTCTTCTTGGACGCGGGTTCTAGGGGCTTATCCACGGGCTCTAATGCGGGTTTCTCTAATTTTCGGCCACATTCCTCGTGTGTTACTCCTGACTTCCGTTTCGATGTCTTTCTTCGTCGTTCCGGCCTGAAAATGAACATCTTGCCTAATCGACTGTTGGAAATCGACTACCCGGGACGAGTCCGTTCGACCTTTCGAACATCCGGACACGCCCAGTCGACCTCCAGCATCACCACTGCCATCACGACGAAGCCCCAGACCCGGTTTACGCCCAGTCTTCATGCTCGAAGCACAACCGCGCAAAACCGAGGGCTTCTGGCCTCTCTGTAGTCCGACACCATAAGGTGTCGTCCGACAAGCCCCTGTCGGCTGACAGCCAATCTTGTCGGCCGACACCCGTCGCGAACAGCAACGCGACGCTGCTGTTCCAGCCCCGTTTCTGGTGCGTTTTTCCGTTTCCGACCACCGTTCCGGCAACCAGAAGTCGCCCAGTGATCAAGGAACACATACCACGGTTCTCGGAACTCGATCGGAGGTTCGTTGTATGATTACGTACGAAATCGAATCGAAACGATGCGGAATAAGGGTTTCGATTTCATACCTTTGTTGCGTGATTCGGAGAAGCCGAATTGAGAGAGACCTCGAGTCTTCTAGCGTGTATCCTAGCCCTCGATTCCGACCGTTGTGTGGGCAACGATCCGCCGGAATTCTTCTCTTCCTGTTCTCTCTCAAACACAGCGTAGGAATATTATTTTTCTGTCTCAGAAATAGCAATTAATTTCTGCAAGAATAATAACAGCGCTAATCTATTTATTTCTACAGAAAAATAATTGCGCAAACAATTTATTTTTCTCCGCAAAAATAAAATACCGGCGTTTCTTAGGTCTTAGAGAGAGAGGGGGGAGGGGTTTATATAGGCTACACTAGAGGACCTCTAGGCAATTAATTAATTAGGCTTAAATTGTAATTTAATTAACTTGGTGTTTCAAAAGGAAAACCTTAATTAAATTCCACAATTTTATTTATAATTAATTCCACTATAAAATTATAAATGATTTCCCAATTAATTAATTCAAATTATTCCGTCAATAATTTTCCCGCCGTATTACATATGTGACATTTCCCCGTGTTTAAGATATCGCATGTCCACGAATTAATTTTAATTACTAATAATTAAATTAATTCATTTTTTATTATCCGAGACTAGTACCACTCATCCTTATTATCATGCGGAGTAAATCCACCTGCAGGGTTTACATGATAAACTTTATGAGCTCATCTCGGGGACATCATCAACCCAATAAATGGGACACGGTTTCCTGTCTATAATCTATAGCATGCCGTGTGTACAATACCGATTCTCAATCTACCGAGAATATTAACTAATCAATTAGTCTCACTCGTTGGCACATCAAAGAACCGAGCATTGGACACACGCACCTATAATTATATAGGGATTAAGAACTCACATATCCGTAATATCTGAGGTCTGGTTCGATTACTCCGATTAGTATAAATCGAACGCCCTCCCGTGGTCTTGCTCAATACACCAAGTGTACGAGTGTAACATGATAGTCAAGACCGACTATCTACCAGTTACACTACGACGTACCGATAGATTGTCCATGTCCATCTAAGTCGTGAGCTACTGTTCGATAGTATACGAGTAACTGATAGTATGATCTTCCGCGTGTCTCCTCACGCCATACTATCTACAACGTATACATCAAGGACTATTGCATTAAATGCAATCATGTTTGAATTATGTATAGACTAAGGCATAGATAAGGAGTTCCGTATTTGCACTAAACTAGACATTTAGAATACAACTCCATCATCGACGGACCTTAATTGGGCTGCATCATTCCCCTCATCTTCAAGAGGATTTGTCCTCAAATCCAAGTCTTCACCAGACTCGAACACCACTCTCAAGAACAAACTCGGAACAATGTCAGTCTGATGCTCAAACCCTCGATGTGGTGGTAAACTATGAAATATATTCTCAGCGAAAACATCACCAAATTCCTGCAAAACATAACGAGTAGACGGGTGTAGAGAATAAATAACGTTAGTGGTAATCAACTTCTCATTGCACAACATCACCAACATCGGTTGCCCCTCTTTCACTGCTTATTTCACCTGGTTGACACCGGCTTCATTCAACCACCGTAGTCGATATGGCTCAAGATGCTTCTCCATGGGTAACTCCAATTGCTGAACCACAGTTGCACCAACCTCCTCAGGGGTTAGAGTATCCTCCTCCTCCTCGAGCTCCATCGAAATTGTCGGTATTGCCTTTGCGACCTCGTCACCAGTCTCTACTTTTTCGCCATATCCCTCAACATATGAATCATGTCCTCTAACAGACACTCCACCTTGCTCCACCTTTCATATTGAGTATCAACTTCGGGGCTCCTCTCATCAATGTCAGAAGCTTCATCCTCCTCGGAATAGAAGTCCCTATTTCGACCATGAAGTAGATAATTGCCATTTCGACCTCCTCGGCATCCTCCACCTTTAAAATACCCGGCATTATCACGATGAGGTCTCTCCTCTAGTGCAGTGATTCGCTCATGCACCACTTCCATCTCAGACGAAATGAACTTCCCTAGCTCCGCACGCAATGCATCCACGAGGAGCTTAGTCTGGGGAAGGACAACACTATCGTCAACCCTATGTGTTGACCCGTCAGACATCCTGGAAAAGTATTAGAAACAACAAAATAAAAGGAACCTCGCCACCTCACAACTCTCGTATTTTTACTCAAGATGGAAAGTCACTCAGCGTTCGTGTTTCTCTCACTTTCTCTCTTAAGGAATCGAACTCCTGCGATATACCAACTGATTTCAACTAACAAAATCCACGAAAACGTCGGAAAGTGCTTTAAACAGAAATTTCAAAATGTACAAGGAAGAACGCAAAGATGACTCTATACGATTCCCAAAACTCTAGGAAACAATAGCAAAATTTTGGTGTCGAAGAATATTTCCCGCCAAAATACTCTTTTTTTTAATTTATTTAAATTAATGTACGATGAACAGTAATCGTGAACAGTAATTTATCTCTCGAGGAAAAGAAACGAAAAGGAAAAAAAAAGGAAATAAAGAAACGAGGCTACGTATTAAGAAAATAAAGAACCCTAACCTGGGATAGAAGATGAGTGGAAGATGAACAAAAAGGAAAACGATAAAGATACCTTGCGGAAGTCCCAAAACATCTGGATCTAACCACGAAATGATTTAGATCGATGACCTAAACCCCAACGTGAAGTTGATGCAGCAACTCGGGGATGTTGATTGACACACGAACGGAGGATGATGACTTCGTTGATTCGTCGGTTGAATTCTCTTGGTGAAACCCGGAAGAATTCGGAAAACCTTAAGAGAGAAAATTTTAATCTCACGCAAATAATTTTCAATAATAATAATCTGTGTAAAACAATAGTCTTGGGGAGCCTTATATAGGCATAACCCTAATTAATTGAAAAAAAGAAATAATTAATAAAACAACGTTGAAACCTAAATAATTAATAAAACAAACGCTGAAATCTAAACAATTCGCCTCCGCTGACAAATTCTGCAACCTGTCGGCCGACAGGATATGGTGTCGGCCGACACCAACCCGAAACTCGGGTTCTAACTCGTGCTTCACCGCGCGTTCGCCAGAGTGGATTTTTGGGCCTCTGTCGGCCGACATGCATTGGTGTCGGCCGACACCAAGCCAAAAGTTCGACCGAACTTCTCGTCTTCGTCGCACGGCCGACTCTCGTTCCGCCAACTTTTTCGTCGTTCTAGCCTGAAATTGAGTTTCAACGTCGGGTGCCGAACCTTAGTAGATCGAGGGAGTTCAATTCTTTATTTTAGGAGTTTATTTTAGAAGTTTCATTTTCCCCAAATTTGTGAGACTATATAATAAATCCATAGATAAAATTTTATTTTAGTGCATGAGAAGAAGAATACAAAAAAATATTCTCATAAAAATCCATAGATAGAATTTTATTTTAGTGCATGAGAATAAGAATACAAAAAAATATTTTCAGAAAAATTTCAGAACATCAGTTTTTCTACGGTCTCGTAAACTGTACACAGAAAATTCTGTTTGAAGTACAATACGTGTACTTCACAAATTTGTGACTTTTAACTTAACATTTCTGTCAGTACTTAATAATTTTCATGACTGCGGCAGTACTCTACAGTCTTCGTGAATATTTTCAACATGGACCAAGTCTAAATAAACTTAATCAAAATTTAATTATTCATTTTGGAATTTTTTTGAGCACACCTTTTTTATAATTTTTTGAATTTTTGGAGCTCACCTTTTTTTATAATTTTTTATGATTTAAAAAATAATAATATCAATTTTAGAATTTTACATTTGAAATATGACCATTTCCCAAAATTTTAAAAATAAAATCAACAAATAATTATATAATATTATTGTTAAATAATGAATGAACAATAAGATGTCAAATATATTATATACTTATATAATTTTTGGAAATTTCGGCACTTTTAATTTTTTTATATATAATTAAGGTACTAATTTATTATAATTATAAATTAAAGTAAAATTTCAAATTTAATTTTTGATATATATATATATATATATATATATATATATATATATATATATATATATATATATATTTATAAAAGTGTAAGAGTATAACACACATTACAAATTTTAATAATTATTTTAAAATATAATTCAAAATTATTTTAGTACTCTAAAAAAGTTTTTAATAATAAAAATTAACTTGCCTTATTGATCATAATCATAAATACAATTAGATTGTGTTTGAGAACCAACAATTTATTTCAAATACTTGATGAAATTCTGAATTTGAAATATTTAATTATTTTCAAACATTAGTTTTGAATTTTTAATACGAATTTAAATTTTTTTTCATTTTAATTTTAAAATTTTAATTCTAAATCAAGTATTTGAAATGAATTGTTGGTTCACAAAGTCAATCTTACGAAAAAATAATTAATTGAAATGGATTTCGACTAAATAACCAAATACAAACCCAACACCCATCTCTTCTCATTTCCGCGTGCTCGCTTTCTCCGTTCACAAATCAGAATTTGATACCTACATCCATCGTTTCGGGATTGAATTCCCGATCAATCTCAAATTTCCGATCAACCTGCAAATTCATCTTTCGGCTCAGCCATGGATTTGATGAAGGTCTTCAATAAAACTGTCCGCGACATGTGTGTATTTCCCCGTCATCGTATTCAGTTAAATATTCATCACGTGTGTTTCGAATAATATCTTGATTTTCTCTCTTGTATACACAGAAAGAGGGAGGTGAATTTGAAGGTGTTGAATGTTCCGGAGATCGAACAGAAGGTAATAGAAAAACCTGAGGATTATTTTGATTTCCATTTATTTTTCTGTAAATTATTCATTATACAGGTTTAATTGTGATGTGGAGTTATTGAATTAAACTCCGTGATATGCGTTGATAGTTTACTGCTGTCGTTTTTGTCACGTAATTTATTTTTACTGCATTTTGATTTTTGTCATTTCACTCCTAGGTTTTCTGCAAATTCTCAAATTGTGCATTTTTTGTAATTACGATCGAGACGAGATAATTAAGTATGTTGATATTAAAGCATGTATATCATTTTTTATATGAATGCATGTTTTACTCTATTTAAGCTAGGTTCTGGATGCGACAGACGATGAACCTTGGGGTCCTCATGGCACAGTGTTAGCGGAGATAGCACAGGCCACAAAGAAATTGTACATTCGATATTTTTCATATCTTTAGTTCCCCGAATTTCGTCATTTTTCTTTCATAAAAAAAGAAAAAGAAATAGGAAAACGCACACGGCTGATTGCTTTCGTCCTGATCTTTTGAAAATATTATATGCAGCTCTGAATGTCAGTTGGTTATGAGTGTCCTCTGGGCAAGATTGAGCGAGATTGACAAGAATTGGCGTTTTATCTACAAGGTAGCTGCCACTGTGTATATTACATGATTCAATGCGTAAATTCGATATCTAATTTTTTTTATTCCGTTAGTGGTCTAACATTGGGGAAAATCTAATATTTTCTTTGGTAGTCGTTGTCTGTTATAGAGTATCTGGTGGCGAATGGATCTGAGCGTGCCCTTGATGACATAATAGAACATACGTACCAGATATCTGTACGTATCTTTTTTCCTTTGTGATTTGCATTAATTATGATATCTGAAGATGAATATGCCTGTATTAATGTATTATAGTTTGTTCCCACCTTAAAATAAAAATGTGGAAACTGGGTGGATGAATGTACTTATTATAACTAATCCAATTATGAATTGATAATGGTGACTTTTTATTGTTTCTTTTTGTTTCTGTAGTCTTTGGCGAGTTTTGAGTATGTTGAACCGAATGGGAAGGATGTGGGGCTTAATGTGAGAAAAAAGGCTGAAACCATTACTGGCCTTCTCAATGACAAAGACAAGATTCAACAAGTAAGGGATAAAGCTGCTTCCAATCGTGAAAAGTAAGCATATAATATTACGCTATTACTTCTAGGCTTCATGCCTTTTATTTCCACTAATTGTGGCTTGTGTGTTTATGAGCTATGCGATTATTATGTTTCAGGTACTTTGGGCTCTCGTCATCTGGAATAACATATAAGTCTGGTGCGGCCTCTTTCGGTAGCAGTAACTTTAAGAGTAGTGATAGATATGGAGGTTTTGGTAATGCTGGAAACAATGAGACATCTTATGATTCTTACAAGGACAAGGACAAATATGGTGAAGATAGATACGAAAAGAAAACCAAACCAAAGAAAGAGCCTTCAGGCTACAACAGGTTTGTGTTGTCAGTTCCATAGATTGCCATTTTTTTCCTTTTAAGAATATTTTTAACCATTATATGATTTTCTTTTCTGAAAAACAAATGAATCACATATTTCTACGCACTTGCTGCTTTTTGAGGCATGATGTGGTTGGTACCATTTTAACTTATTCAAATTCCCTTTTTCTATAAGAATGAAATTTAGTATCCATAGTTGAGGTATTTTATTGTTTGATACTTGTAATATAATTTCTACTCTAAATTTGATGAATGTTTTGTAGCAAGAAACAAGGTTCTCCTGCCACTGGTGAAGCAAGAACATCGATAAAAACTAGTCAGGTGGTGGATAAATATGCTTCAGTTTCCTCAAAACATGACACGTCAGATAAATATGATGATGATTTTGATGATTTCGATCCACGGGGGACTTTGAATTCTTCAAGTAAGCTTTAGTTTTCTTTGGGGTTTTTGTATTTGTTGCTATGCTTCAGAAAATATGAAAGTTATATCAGAATTTCAATAGTATATATGTTAAATGTCTTTGAACAGAGCCTTCTCCTGAGAGTAACCAGTTGGATCTTTTCGGGCCAAATTTCATTGATATGTTTGATGCACCAGTATCTGTTCCCACAGATAACTCCACCTCTTTGGACAAAAAACCATCAGAAATTGATTTATTTTCCGAAGCAGATTTTGTATCAGCAACACCTGAACTAGAAGTCGGGAGAAACCCTGTGCCTCAGGTAAGTCATGTTTTCTTGTTTTTTTGTGTTATGAAGTTTGCAGTTGTATGTAGCTACTTGTTAATTTATTATATGTCATGTTTTTTTGGCATAAGCTCTGGTAATTATCTTCTTGTCTTTATTTTGCAAGTATTTCCTTTTCCCCCACCTTTTGTTTTTGTTTGGGGGTTGTAAAAGGGTATTGTGTTAGCTACATAACATTTAGCGATGATAACAAAACTACCCTTGAGGTTTGACCTAATTACCATAAATAAATCTTTTAAATTACAAAATATCCTAAGGTTTGGTTTAGTGTTGCATTAAACTAATACTTTTATAAATGCGATTGGGTTGGATGGGGGGCTGGAATGGTCTCTCTTGAATCTTGAATGAAGGGGGATAAATGCAAGACAATAAAATGTCATGGGCGTTTTTTGTAAGTTTGCAGTGTTTTATTTTGCAATAATGTGACATGTCAAACCCTATGTGTACTACTGTACTTTTTGTAGTAACCCATTACACTTACAAAAATTGAATCTATTTTTAACCCTGAAATATTCTGCAGACCGATGTTGATTTGTTTGCCACTCATTCCACTCCGGCGGTTTCTACACCAATAGACCTTTTTGCTGGACCAGATCCGGTTAAGCAGCCCAACAGCGAGGCTTCTAAATCCTACACAACTGATAACATATTTGATCCGTTTTCCGCGATTCCAACCAGCAATTTTGATGGATCCGACCTGTTGGGCACGCTCACTTCTCAAACGGATCCTTTATCAACAATATCTGAGAAAGATTCTCTGGATGATGGAAGTGAGGGGAAAACCAACGGGTCTTTGATGGAAACCAAGTCTCCACCCAAAAAGGAAGTCTTTCGAGTAAAATCTGGGATATGGGCAGATTCTTTGAGCTGTGGATTGATTGATCTGAATATAACTGCACGTAAGTTTTTCTTTATAGACAGCCTTGTTGCTACTAAATACTTCCCCCGTCCCAGAAAGACAGACATCTTGCCCTTTTACATAGTTTAGGATAATGTAGGTTAAAATATAGAATAGGCAGTCTTGAGCTCACATTTCAGAGACCAAAAACATTGCGGTTATGGGCAGACCCAAACCAGTTGCCCCGATAGACCTGGCCTAAAATATAGTACTATATTTTAAACTTTGGACTGGGATGGGTCTTTGAAACAGTGGCCACAAGAATTTTGGGTTGGGCTGATTTTAAGGATTTCTGGAGGGCCGGACTGTGCTCTAGTACTTTAGCTATATTTTGCAAGGACCATCCATGATTTGTAAGGAAAATTGATATTTCATATTACAAAAACATTTGGAGCTACATTGTTGATGAGAATATACTTGTGAGAGTTATGTCCAACTTTTGGGTTTTATTTAAATTTGTGTACACCTAAAAAGAATGTATTATTGTACATGTATATAATTAAAAGCAATTTTTAATTTTTTTTTTTATTATTCTGCTCAAAATTTGGGAAAATTCAGATGGTCCACACGCTAATCCCTGGATAAATGAAATTATATTGGAGTATGATGGATAACTGTACAGTTTATACTGAGATACTTTTTTCCATCTGATCATGGCAGCCACGAAGGTCAACTTAGCAGACATTGGAATAGTTGGTGGGATGACCGATGGATCCGAGCAGAAAGACAACGGACTTTCTATGCCTTCATTTCACATGGGTAGTGCTATGGGTGTTGGGTCCGGCATAGGTAGATCGGCATTCTCATCATCACCACCGACTGACGATTTTTTCTCGAGCCTAAGCAGCAAGCCACAACACCAATATGAAGGTTTTCAGAAATGAGTTCTCCTTCAACTGTTAATAGTTGCTAATAATTCGAGAAAATTACAAAAACTACCCCTAAGGTTTGGGGTAGTTGCGAATTGTTATTTTTGTAAAGCTCGAGGTAAGAATTTGTATTTTTCTTTTTGCCCCTTCCAGAAGATTATTTTTTTCCTAAAAAAATCCCTTACATTTGTTGGATTATTTTTGTAAAGCTCGAGGTAAGAATTTGTATTTTTCTTTTTGCCCCTTCCAGAAGATTATTTTTTTCCTAAAAAAATCCCTTACATTTGTTGGAATATCACAGTTGCCCTGAAAATGAATAAATATACAGCAACACTTTGAACACATGATAAGGTTCTACTACATATTTTCATTTATTAAAAATAATGTAAATTTGTAGTCTAATAGAGTGACACATTTATTAAGTGAATCAATAACCACACAAGGAAAACCCTTTCAGTGTTTTGTTTTGGAAATACAAAATGCTATTATTTGTGTACAACTTTTGAAGGAGTAAGTCCGTCCGGAGACATCACGAGAATCAACCACTGCTTCCCAGGCGGAGGCGGAGGCGGATTGAATCCCCAAACCCCAGAGTTATAGTCGCTATTCATGGATGGGGCCCGTGAGTTATCGGGTCGGATGTTTGGAGCTGGGACACCAGTTTGAACCGAAGAACAAGATGCTTTATGTTCAGTAGCATTCTCAACTGAGCTCTTGTTCTTGATGAGAATGGGCTTCTCATGTTCGACTCTTTGCTTGGAAGCATACGGGACTTCTTTAACGGGAAACTTTAACGGTTTTCTTTTTCCAAGCGAAGCTTTTATTGGTCTGTTGATATAAGCCGAGTCATCTCGCAAAAGATGCGGTGATGCAGCGATCAATCTTTGAACCTGGTAAAAATCAAATTTATTTTTCAGATCCTTTGATTCCAATCACAAGTAATAGCAACACTAGATATTATCAGTGATCATAAACTAGTTGAAAAGTGCGAAAGTAAATCTCACCTTTATCAATCTATGCAACTCAAAAACTTGAACGGCGAAAATTCTTTGTTGACTGCAAAGAAGAAAACGAACGCAAAAATTAGAACTGACATCCAAGAGTATCATTGTGCTCTAAATTGGCGCTTTTGCACTTCAACAATATCCGATTTTTAATTGATCAAATAACTTACTTCATGATTACTCTTCTGGCTTTCCAGAAATGCTTCTGGCCGATAATTCCAACCACATCATCGCGCGTCAAATCTACCCTCGCAATCGAATCCACCACAGAATCTTCAGACAAAGTGACGACTCTCTCCAAACCCCTCGTATGCCGCGAGCCGCTTGGCCCGGCCCGAAACCCGGCATCATTGCTGGTGTCATGCAGAACCTTCTGAGCTTCAGGTAGAAAAAAGCCCCTACCCAGATTGGAACTTTTTCTCTTTTTCAACACTGCAAAGTTCTCTTCTGAAACAGTGGCTGTGTTGCTCCTTCTGCTGTCGGATTTGTACCCAGCATTGGCATTTGGCTTCTCGATGTGTTTAATCCGATCAGTTGCGTTCTTTTCCAAATTCTGTTCTTTCCGACTTCTGCCTTCTTTCTCAAAACTGATTTCAGGCGGGCCCGCATTCATGGGTTGTGGGGATTTCGAACGGCGACTAAAGTTAGAAGGTACAGAATGAACAAAGATGGGAACTGTGCATTCATCTTCTTGAGACTTCTTTCTCTGCTCGGTTTCCGTCAAGGGGGCGTTCAAATCGGGACACTGGTGCGTGTATTTCTTTTCACCCTGCAATTACGAGGAACTTAGGAGTGAATAAGGATAAACAAAACACGTTTAAGATTTGCATGTATTAGAAGAGATTTTTTTTTTTATCGTGGCAGAATCAAAAGGTAGTTGCGTAAAGAATAACGTCTCCACATAGAAGCCAAAAGTCAAATAGATTAAAATGTAGTGTTTAATGAATAAAAGTTGTGTGTAAAATCCAGCTACAAGTATAAACTCACTCTATTTCTTAGTAGTAGTAGTAGTAGTGGTTCAACTTAGAATACGTCAATACGTAGTGAGATGAGTAAAAAAGTTGTAAAGGTGCTTTAGTCGTGCGAAAATACAATCAAACTAAAAGTAGAGTCGAATCTAACGCCCCACTCCCTCTGCTTCTCAGAATTCAGATGATGGTTGAACTCCATCGAATCAAAGGCAGAAGTTCGCATTTGAAAATGGTGAAAACTACTTATTTTACTCAACTTCATACATAATGTTTTTGAATAACTTAATAATTTGAATCGAAACAAGACCAACCAACATAGACACATACAAAATAAACCCCGCATGCTTCGCAACAACTTTTTAATCTTCGCCTACAATCAAACTAATACCAACTAGGTAATCAAGCCCCAACCCGACCAGCCCTCGATACTCAAAACACGAGCAAGAGCTCACTCAAAATACACCAAAACAAAAACTAAAAGTGAATCACCTGGGCTGAGGCTGGAGGATGAAGTGAAGTGGAAGCAGCAGCCTGAGTAAATCTACGAGAAGGGATACTAAGCTGTTCATACAGAGACATCTTGTTTCTTGGAGCTGCTTTAGGCCCTCCTTTATCTGCTGCTGCATCATTCACATGAACCCTTGGAAACATTTTTTTTTTATTTACTATGTATATATACACTCTGTTTTTCTCACTATTTCTATAATCAGCAAAAACAGAAAAAAAAAAATCACAAATTTTGAGAATCCCCAATGAGTTCTAATAGATCACCGGAATATACCACGGCCCAGATGCCAAGATCAAATCTTTTTCCAGAAACTGCTGTTTCTGAAGAAAACCCACTTCTGAAAATGGAAAATCTGATCCAACGAGAAAATAAATAAATTAAAATGTAACACCAGAAAAAGAAAAAAACGAAAGCAGCCAACTGTAAAGCCAAAACAAACAAACAAAAAATAAACCACCTAATAAAGTGTATTGGGCTTAGTATAGTTGTTTGTTATGGGGCTTATACTTGTTTTCTTTTATTCTTTCATGGGCTATAATATTTAGGGTTACTAGCCCATTAGCTAGCTTGTGGTTTGTGATTAACAGGACATATAATCTGTAATTTCAATTCATTAGTTCAATGAAATAATTCTTCCGCTTTTCTTTCTTCGTCTTCTTACTCAAAACTTGATATGGTATCAGAGCGATAGGTTTCTCTGAGATCCTGCTCGTCCTCGATTGATCGCTTATTGTTTCTGTTGATTTCTTTTCAAATGGCAAAATCATCACTCTCCACCACCTCTTTACCTACGATCACAAACCCTAGATCCAATTTTCTATCTCCGAACGAAGATCCAATGTATCACAAGTTCCTCAAGTTCATGAGGAGCCAGACACCACTCACAATGAGGACTGTTGAACATCATGATGCTGCGCCCTTGGAGCAGCAACACTCTACTGTATCTACTACTCCACAGAACTTTAAAGAGTTCACAGGTATATCTAAAGCCTTTACGACTCTAGATAAATCTTCTGTATGGGTAATTGATACGGGTGCATCTGATCACATGGTTAATTCTTTAAAATTCTTCTGTGATGTACCTGTTAAGATTGATTCCAAAGTGCAATTACCAACTGGTCAGTGCACTGCAGCTACCCATAAGGGTACTGTCAAACTGAGTGATTCTTTGATTCTACATGAGGTTTTGTGTGTACCTTCTTTTCAATTTAATCTTGTTTCTGTTTCACACTTAACCATGATGGAGAGTATTTCTGTGAAATTTTCTTCCAACCATTGCATCTTACAGGATCAGAAAACCAACCAAATCATTGGTTATGCTGAATCTTGCAATGGACTCTATCATTTGAGGCTAGGTCTTCCTAGTTCCTTTCTCTATACTATAACACCTAAAGCTTATAGTACTACTGCCTCCTCTGAAAATTCCCTTTTATGGCATTATAGATTAGGGCATGTGCCTTTTAAAAGACTAGTTTCTATTGATTCCTTAAAAGTTAATGATGCCACTTCTGGAAAACCTTGTGACATATGTCACTTTGCAAAGCAAAAGAAATTACATCTTTCAGAAAGTTCATCTTATGCTGATTCTTGTTTTGACCTTGTTCATATGGACATATGGGGTCCTTTCAAAGTTGAGTCATATTCTGGATATAGGTATTTTCTTACTGTTGTGGATGATCACTCTAGGTGCACTTGGGTGTTTTTTATGAAAGCAAAATCTGAAACCAGGACTAATATGTTAAGTTTTTATAACATGGTTGAAACTCAATTTAATAAAAAGATAAAATGCATAAGAACTGATAATGGGGTGGAATTCTCCTTTTCTGATTTTTATTTTTCTAAAGGAATTGTTCATCAAACTTCTTGTGTTGAAACACCTCAACAAAATGGTAGAGTAGAAAGAAAACATCAACATCTACTTCAAGTGGCTAGGGCTTTACTTTTCCAATCTTGTTTGCCTTTAAGTTTTTGGGCAGATGCTATACAAACTGCTGCACAATTGATTAACAGAACTCCTACTGTTGTTTTAAAGCAAAAATCCCCTTTTGAACTTCTTTATGGACACACCCCTGATTATTCACATTTAAAAGTTTTTGGGTGCCTGTGTTTTGCTTCTACTTTGAGTTCTGACAGGAACAAATTTGCTAGCAGGGCTTATAAATGTGTTTTTATTGGTTATGAGTTTGGTACCAAAGGTTATAAAGTTTATGATCTTGTTACTCATAAGATTTTTGTTTCTACTCATGTCAAATTTTATGAACTAATATTTCCATTTCAGAGAGAGAATGATGATAGTGTTTTTCAAAAGAATAATTTATCTACAAGCATATCGGAATCTCCAAGCCCTTTGGATATTTCTGTTACAACTTTCTGGGAGAATACATATGCTGATAACCCTGTTGTTTCTTCACACTCGTCCTCTCCCGTGGTTGATCTCAACCACCCTCAGTCTCACATCCCTTCTCCTGCTCCTGCTCCAAATCATATTTCTTCTAACCCTTCTCCTAGCATGTTGCAGCCTGATACTATTGTAACACAGGAACATCAACACATTGAACCTAGTGAGTTGAGAAAATCTTCCAGGACCAGGAGACTTCCAGTTCATTTAGGCGATTATGATCTTGCAGGTGCCTCTTCATCTGTTGTGACTAGTTGTAAAGATGTATCTTCACTTCCTTCCAAGGTCAGGTATCCCATTAATAATTTTGTTGATTCTAGTGATTTGCCTGCTCCTTATCAATCATATGCAGCAGCTGTTGGTATTATTTCTGAACCTCATAGTTATTCACAAGCTGTCAAATTTCCAGAATGGAAAGAGGCTATGTCTTTAGAATTAAAAGCACTAGAACTAAACAAAACATGGGATTTAGTAGATTTACCTCAGGGCATGCATGCAATAGGATGTAAATGGGTATTTAAAACAAAGCTTAAATCAGATGGTAGCCTTGAACGATATAAAGCTAGGTTAGTCGCTAAAGGATATACACAAGAGGAGGGAATAGATTATCTTGAGACTTTTTCTCCAGTAATTAAACTTACTACTGTTAGAGTATTTTTATCTCTTGCTGCTTCTAAGGGTTGGTTTTTAAAACAACTTGACGTGAATAATGCTTTTTTACATGGGGACCTACATGAAGTTATTTACATGCATCCTCCTCCTGGTTATTGTGATCCTAATGATAAAAGGGTGTGTAGGTTACTTAAAAGTTTATATGGCCTTAAACAAGCATCTCGACAGTGGTTTTGTAAACTTTCTGATTCTCTTCTTGCTTTTGGATATGTTAAATCTGTGGCTGATTCCTCCCTGTTCATTAAAAAATCTGGAGACAATATTACTGCACTTTTGGTTTATGTTGACGATATTATTATTGGAGGCAATGACCTACTTGAGATTAATTCTGTCAAAACTTATCTACATGATAAATTTACTATTAAGGATTTAGGTGATCTTCGATATATTCTTGGTATCGAAGTCATTAGATCTTCAGGTGGAATTTATCTTTCTCAGAAACAATATTGTCTTGATATCTTGTCTGAAAATGGCTATTTGAATTGCAAGCCTCTTAAAAGTCCTATGGATGTTAATATGAAATTGTCTAAATCTGATGGCACTATTCTTCCAGACCCTAAACTCTATAGAACTCTTATTGGAAAATTGCTTTATTTGACAGTTACTAGGCCTGATATTGCTTTTTGTGTTCAAACACTTAGTCAGTTCCTATCTTCTCCTACTGACTCTCATCTTCAGGCTGCACATAGGGTGCTTAGGTACCTCAAAAATTCTGTTGGACAGGGCTTGTTTTATAGTAGTACTTCCTCTTCTTCTTTAACTGGTTATACAGATTCTGACTGGGCAGGTTGTATAGACACAAGAAGAAGTGTGTCTGGTTATTGTTTTTTCTTAGGAAATTCTCTCATTTCTTGGAAATCCAAGAAACAGCCTGTGGTAAGCAGGTCCTCCACTGAAGCCGAATACAGAGCTGCAGCTAATGCGGTTTGCGAGGGTCAATGGTTATTATTTTTGCTTAATGATTTTAATGTTTTTCCTTCACCTGTGCAGTTGTATACAGATAATCTCTCCACGTATCATCTTGCACACAATCCTGTTCAGCATCAACGGACTAAACATATTGAGATCGATTGTCATCTTATTCGAGAGAAGCTGGAGTCTGGTCTTTTTCAGCTGCACCATATTTCCAATATTGACCAGTTAGCTGATGTCTTTACGAAACCATTGCCCGCTGGCCACTATCCTCTTCTACAGTCCAAGTTGAACATGAAGAATCTCCATGTTCCTCTTGAGGGGGGGTAATAAAGTGTATTGGGCTTAGTATAGTTGTTTGTTATGGGGCTTATACTTGTTTTCTTTTATTCTTTCATGGGCTATAATATTTAGGGTTACTAGCCCATTAGCTAGCTTGTGGTTTGTGATTAACAGGACATATAATCTGTAATTTCAATTCATTAGTTCAATGAAATAATTCTTCCGCTTTTCTTTCTTCGTCTTCTTACTCAAAACTTGATACCACCGAAATTGATTCTTCCTTTCCCCCTTTATCCCAAAAGGAATTCAAAATATTTAAAAAAGTGATTCTTTTGAAATTAAAACCTTATCTCCATCATAACTCATAAGCGAGAGCGGTAATAGAAAATGAAAATAGATTCGTAGGATAAAAAGGGCTTTTTGTGGACCTTGGTTTTGGATAGCACAGAACCTCCTAAAGACTACAGCTGTAAAAAACAAACAACGTTAAATAATTTGCTCCTCAGATATTTTTCCTATGTTTTATTTTCTTAGACCATCTCCAGCAGCAAATATTTCAACTCCTAAATATTCTTTGCCACATCAGCTTATTCCACTTTACACCTAATCAAATTTCTTCAATTATCCTTCAAATATCTTATACTCTACAATAGAAAATATTTCAAAAATATTTCATTTTCTCTTTCCTACACATCATTATTCCACTATACCCCACTATATATTACTTTTTTATTTTTAATTGCATGTTCTATAAAATTTTAATTAATAATAATATTTGTTAAATAATAATTGATATAAAAATAATTAAATTATTTATTTATTATTTAATAAAAATAATATAATTAGAAAAATATCAAAATAAATTATATGAAGTCGTCCACTAGTGGAAAAGTAGTGTAAAATATATAGTATGTTCTTTTGTGTTGTGTTTCGTGTTCAAAACACACAAATTGTGAAAATATGTGTTTTAAAAACACCGAAACGTGTTTTTACGGGATCGCGAATAGTTGAACGTTTTGAATAGGCCATTTTACAAACCCGAATAGGCCCTTTTACAAACCCGAATAGCCCTTTTACAAACTCGAATAGGCCATTTTACAAACCCGAATAGCCTTTTTACAAACCCGAATAGGCCCTTTTACAAACCCGAATAGCCCTTTTACAAACCCGAATAGGCCCTTTCACAAACCCGAATAGCCTTTTTACAAACCCGAATAGGTCCTTTTAGAAACCCGAATAGCCCTTTTACAAACTCGAATAGCCTTTTTACGTGAAGTCGGATTTTAAATTTTGAACAAAATATAATACAACACATTTTTATTGAAATACAACACATTTTTATCCATCATTTTTTTTCTCTTCTTTTCTATATTTTTAAAACAATAAAAATATATATAGTTCAATATATAAAAATTAATTTAATTTGAATATATCAATAATAATTTTGAAATTTTGATTTTTTTTATAAAATAGTAAAAAAATTGAAAAAACAAATAATATCCAAATTAAATAAACTTAGTCTCTAATTAAAGCTCTTGAAAAATCAAAAATATTGATGTAATTTATTTTATTTTTATTTTATTAATTTTATGTGAAAAATAGCATTTACAAAACAAATATATGTCTCTTGCCCGAAATGCTGCCCAAGCTGCCCCACTATCGCCAACTCACTTCTTCCCTGGCCCACCACCCCCACTTTTCACTTGTTTTATCAGAATAATTAGAGAATTATTGAATAATTCTCAAAAAATTGTTTGAAAAGATGCTACTATACAATATCTCCTATTGGAAGTAAAGGGTCACCTATTGGAAGCTGCCCCACTATCTCCTATTGCTTTACAGTATTTTTTTAGCACGAAGAGTATCAATCAGTTTGACAAGTAGATTTTCTTACAGTATTTTTTTAGCACAAAGAGTATCAATCAGTTTGACAAGTAGGCACCACTTTTTTTGATTCTTTTCATAAAAAATACTACTGTATCAAATTTAATTAATCTTTATGGTATTGGTTTAGGAAGTGCCACTACTTATAGATAAATAATAATATAATAATTGCTAAGTCAGAACTTGGTTCAAAATTAGTGCAACATAATTATGATTAGGAGACAAATGGCAGATCGAAGTTCGTAATGGTACGAGGCCTAACGCTTTTGTGGTTTTTTTTAATGTTGCATAGATGAATCTTTCGTTCTTTTAGTATGGCTAAAGTGGCGGCTTGAGATAATGAATCTCGAACTACTCCGAAAAATAGTGTCCAAATTTGAACTTTTTATACGAAAAAAAGATGTCGAAGATAGATTCGATCGTAAAAAAATTAGAATCCAAGTTGGATGTATTTTACCCATCGAGGATCATTCATTTTCTCAACTCGGTCATTTTCAGTTTCGTTCATGTACTCAAGTCGCACGTGAACATCCTTATTCGAGATGGACCAATAGTCTCAGAATTTTTGATTTGCCTAATTATTGTACTTTTTTATCCACGAGTGTAGAAGATGGAATTCCGACCGATTATCGACTCCAGATGAATCGCCGGCAATTAGATTTCAGATGATTCAGAAGAGGGAAAACGAGAGAGATAATTGCGCCCAAAAGTAATGAAAGCGGGAATCGAAATTGTATTTCAAAATCTGAATATTACACATTGTCTGCACTTATTTACACTAGAAAGGAAAGTACAAATATACCCCTGTGAACTTATAAAACGCAATAGAAACAAAAACGCAATAACAATCTTCAACACTTCTTCTCCAACGTTCATATTATTCAAAACACCAACTCCAACACTCCCCTTCAAGTTGGATGACCTCACAGCTCCTGTAATCCCAACTTGCTCATCAACTGCTGAAACTGCTGTGTCCCCAAAGTCTTTGTTAGAATATCTGTCACATGTGCACCAGAGGGAATGAACATTGTGTGAATTGTTCCATCCTGAATTTTCTCTCTAATAAAATGACAATCAATCTCCACGTGTTTAGTACGGTCATGATGTACTGGATTAGCAACAATGGCAAGTGCTGACTTGCTATCTGAAAAGATGATATCTGTAGCTGCTTTGACCCTAAAATCTGACAAGATTTGTTTCAACCAAATTACTTCACAGAGAGTAAGAGCCATAGCTCTATACTCTGATTCTGCAGAACTTCTTGCCACCACACTTTGCTTCTTTGATCTCCAACTAATAAGTGAGTCACCCAAGAATATTGCATATCCAGTGATTGCCCTTCTTGTATCTATGCATCCTGCCCAATCTGCATCACAGAACCCATTCAACTTCAACTCACTATACTTGGAATAAAACAAGCATTGATCAACTGTCCCTTTCAAATATCTCAAAATTCTATGAGCAGCTCCCATATGTGAGTTACCTGGCTTGTCCATGAACTGTGTAAGAACATGTACAGAGTATGTGATGTTTGGCCTTGTAATGGTCAAATACATCAACTTTCCAACCAATCTTCTATACTTTCCTGGATCAGTCAAATATTGGCCATCCACCTTGCTGAATTTAGCCTTAGAACCTATAGGAAAACTGACAGGCTTGCACTCATCAAAGCCATATTCTTTCAATAATTCAGAAGTGTACTTCTTCAGACAAAGACTAATTCCCTCATCTGATCTGGAAATCTCCAATCCAAGGCAATAAAACAGATTGCCCAAATCCTTTATTTGAAACTTGTCATCCAAAAATCTCTTGACTTCATGTACTTTCTCCATGTTATCACTTGCTATTATTAAATCATCCACATAAATGAGGATGATCATATTCCAATATGTTTTATGTATGGTAAATAAGGAATGATCCACTTCAGATTGCACAAAACCATTGCCTACTAGCTTGCTTCAAGCCATATAGACTTTTTAAAAGTTTGCAGACTTTGGTACTCTCCCCCTGTTTTGCATAACCTTTTGGAAGTTGCATGTACACCTCCTCTGTCAAATCTCCATGTAGGAATGCATTGTTGATGTCAAGCTGTTCCAGAAATCAACCATTAACAACAACTAAGGCCAACAATGCTCTAATAGTTGTCATTTTCACAACAGGTGCAAAGGTAGCTTCATAATCCAATCCTTCTCTTTGTGTATAACCCTTAGCTACCAACCTAGCTTTATAACGTTCTAAAGAACCATCAGCTCTATACTTCACCTTGTACACCCATTTGCAACCAATGAGAACCTTGCCAAAAGGCAAATCTGTCACAATCTAAGTTTTGTTGAATTCCAAAGCATCAATCTATTTAGCCATAGCTTCTCTCCAAGGAGCATAAGAAGCTGCTTCTCTGTAACTAACAGGTTCAATGATGGGGGTGATGGCAGAGTTACACACATAATCCTGCAAATATGATGGAGGCTGCTTTCTTCTCACAATTCTGCCTGGAGGATCATTTGGTACAGTAGGGAGCATAGGTGATCCAAGAGGAGATAACAAGGGCTCAGAATCATCAAGAATAGGTGAATCAATGGTGGGGACAGGCATTGCAAAATCAGGGTCAGAATGATTATGAACATTTATGAAAATTCTCTGTGAGGATTCTGAAACTGAATTTTGAGTAACAGGAGGTGTGGAGAGAAAAGGGAAAACATGTTCAGCAAATTGCACATCTCTGGAGGTAAATAAGGCATGAGTATCAAGGTTATAGAGAATATAACCTTTAGAGCAAGGAGAGTATCCCAGAAACATACTCTTATGAGCTCTAACATCAAACTTCCTTTTGTGGGGAAGAGTATCTGTTGCATAGCATAAGCAACCAAAACTTCTGAGGTGATCATATAAAGGAGGATGCTTGTAAAGGGCCTCATAAGGGGAAATATTCTGTAACAGAGGTGTAGAAATCCTGTTTAGCAAGTATGCAGCAGTGTTAATGCAAAAACCCCAAAAAGGCAGGGTGACCCTTGACTGAAATTTCAAAGCTCTGGCAATGGTAAATAAGGTCTGCTGTCTCCTTTCAACAACACCGTTCTGCTGGGGTGTATATACACAAGATCTCTGATGTTGAATCCCTTCTGCTTGACAGAATTCTGTAATGGTAAACTCACTACCATGATCAGTCCTAAAAGCCTTGATCTTAGCACCAAATTGTGTGGAAACAAACTTGTGAAACTAAATAATTTGCCTCTGTGTGTCTGACTTGTATCTAAGAAGACATACCCATGTATATTTAGAATAATCATCCACAAGTGTCAAAAAATACTGAAAACCATCCATTGTAACTTCAGTGAAGGGCCCACAGAGATCACAATGAACTAACTCAAAAGGTTGTTGTGTAGAAGTGACACTATCTGGAAATGGCAACCTATGTTGCTTTGGCAAAGGACATATGTCACATATCTCAGAAGAATGACTCAAAACTTCTGGTATCATAGGCTTTAACAATGACATCCTAGCAGGAGAGATGTGGCTAAGTCTTGTATGCCACAAATTCTTGCAGGTGGAAAGAGCATGAGCTGAAGCATGGTTAGACAATGGCTCTGGATGTAGAATATACAATCCCTTATGTGATCTCCCATAGCCAAGAACTTGCTTGGTATATATATCAGAAATAACACACTTCTCTGATGAGAAAGCAACTTGGCACTTCTGAGATTTCACAAGTGCACTCATAGAGATCAAATTCACACAGAAACTAGGCACACATAATACATCTTCCAAAATCAAGGATGATGTAAGCTTCACTGATCCCTTTAAGGTAGCAAATACCTGACCTCCATCAGGTAAATGAATAGGCACACAACAAACCTTTGGAACAGCAGTATACATTTAAGATGAACTAACCATGTGATCTGTTGCTCCAGTGTCAATAATCCATGTTGTCTGATCTGAGCCAAGAGCAGCAGTGGTGAAAGCACTGGTGATCCCAGCAAAAGTCATATTGCTTGAACTAGAAAAGGATCCAGAAGATTGAGATGTCCTTCTTGTGTTCATTTGTTGCATCATTTGGAAAAATTGAACCATCTGCTCAGGTGTGATTCCAGAATTATTTGCAGATGTTGAACTTCCAGTAATAGAAGTAGGTGAAGATACTGCAGGAGCTGCAGTAGAAGCCATCTGTGCTGATGTCTGGGGAGATTCATATGGGTTGTTTCTGAACTTGAAACCAGGTGGGAAACCATGAAGCTTATATCACTTGTCTTTAATGTGATTCTCCTTTCCACAATGGCTGCATATAGGCTTGCCCGCAGCTGTCCATTTATGCAATGGTGCCTTCCCTCTATTAGCTGTCAAATTTGCAGCACTAGAATCTGACTGATCATTACCTCCACTACCATTTCCAACAGGAGCACTAGATACTCCATTACCAGAATTCCCACTATTAACATTCATCACAGTAGAATCCACAGATACAATTTGCCCTGAAGCAACTGCTCTATGCCTCTCCTCTTGAATAATGTATCTAAAACACTGGTCAATATCAGGCATAGGATTCATCAGAATAAGTTGCCCTCTAATAGTGTAGAAATTCTCATTTAATCCCATGAGAAATTGCATAATCCTATCCTTCTGTCTTTCATCATAGCTCCCACATTTACAAGGAATCAAAGGACTCAACTGATCATACTCCTTCCACAATTTATCCAACTGATTATAGTAATGTGTGACAGAAACCGAACCTTGTTTCATGGCAGAAATATGTTGCTTCAGCTCAAAGAGCCTTGCTCCATTTCATTGAGCATACCTCTTCTCCAAAGTTTTCCACATGCCAGCTGCTGTTACATCATAGAGAACACATTGTGCAATATCCTTATGGCATGAATTCACAATCCACGACTGAACCATAAGATCTGTGGCCATCCAATCCTCATACTCCACATCAATTGGAGGGGGTAAAATGGTTCCTCTGATGTAACCTAGCTTCCTTTTGGCTCCCAGCGCAATCTCCATAGCTCGCCTCCATGGATAATAGCTACTTCCATCTAGCAATGGAGCTATCAGCACCATGTTTGGATTATCACTGTTACTGACCAGATTCATCGATCCAGATCCGGATCCACCAACAGTAGACCCAGGTGTATACGATAATCCACTCATAATGTTCTCGAAGCAAAAAACAAGCAGGAAAAACTCACCACAACAGATCTGAATGTACACAGCAGAACTCAAAGGATCAGCTCGTCACTTCGACAGAGAACTCGACGCAAACAGAGTAATCAAATCAAAAAACTCCCAACCATGCTCTGATACCATGTAGAAGATGGAATTCCGACCGATTATCGAATCCAGATGAATCGCCGGCAAGGAGATTTCAGATGATTCAGAAGAGAGAAAACGAGAGAGATAATTGCGCCCAAAAGTAATGAAAGCGGGAATCGAAATTGTATTTCAAAATCTGAATATTACACATTGTCTGCACTTATTTATACTAGAAAGGAAAGTACAAATATACCCCTGTGAACTTATAAAACGCAATAGAAACAAAAACGCAATAACAATCTTCAACACTTCTTCTCAAACGTTCATATTATTCAAAACACCAACTCCAACAACGAGCAAAATTGGCTAAATTTTTAGCCTTTTCGGTGAAAGAAAATGTTAGGTATCCCATATCAATTAAATAAAAAAAATTGAACTCAAATATAAGTAAGAAAATCTATCACCAAGCATCTCCAATACAAAAGTTATTTTTCCACTTTTTGTGGATCCATTTATTGTCACGTTATTCAAAGTAGACAAATGATAAAAAAATCCACTTTTGTGAACCCATTTATTGCCACGTTATTTTTAAAAGTAACAAATGAAAAAAGTGAAGAATTTACTACAATACAAAAGTCCACTTTCAACATTTTTAAAATTCTAATTTTATTAATTAAATATTAATACAACATTAAAAAAGCAAAAAAAATCTATCAAATGTGGCTAACATGAAGTGACCATGGTCAACTTAGTGGGCATGCCCATTTTTTCCATCTATGCTCAAATACTAATTTCCCCATTTATTGTCACATCATTCAAATTGAACAAATGGGCAAAAAACAAAAAAAAAAAAAAAAAAAAAAAAAAAAAAAAAAAAAAAAAAGTGGACCACGTCATTCAAATTGAACAAATGAAAAAAATGAACAATTTTTTATAATTCAAAAGTACACTTCCCACTTTTTTTAAATTCCAATTTTATTCATTAAATATTAATTCAATTATACAACATACAAAAATTAAATATAAATCATGGCTCACATGTAATATGACCATGACCAACTTACTGCGCATGCCCATTTTTTTCATTTATGCTCAAATGCTAAATTTTTATTTTTCGAGTGTCCAAATCCATTTTACATTGTTCAAAGTGCTTAAATGGAGTACCATTGGAGATGAATATACAAATTTGTATCACATAATATGTCACATCAAAAGTAAATTATACGTATCAATTTCTACTTATCTATCTATACATATATAATTTCTAAATCTCTAAATTTCACGTGAACCAATAGAAAAAGTTTAATATTATTGTGTTCACACTACAAAATTATAAATAAAAACAAAATTAATTATTTTAATTATTAATATTATCAAAAAAATAACAGTTTAAATTAATTTTGCTAATACATTAATGTCAAATTTATTGTATTAATCAAAATTTGATAATATTTTTTACCATTGTCAATTTTGGTAAAATTTTTTAAAATTGTCAATTAATATTGAAAAATAAAAATATAATAATAATAATAATAATAATAATAATAATAATAATAATAATAATAATAATAATAATAATATAGTCCACAATTTAAAATTTTAAATAAATAATTACATTGGTAGTAATATTAATTATTTAATAAATAGAAAATTAAAATCATTTTTTTTAATTATCTACAAAATATAAATTAATTATTTAAATAATTTCATAATATTAATTTTAGAAAAATTACAAAAACATAAATTAATTATTTAAATTATTACATACGATTAATAATTAATAAAAATAAAATTAAAATTAAAATAAATTATTTAATTATCAACAAAATATAAATTAATTATTTAAATAATTTCATTTGATTAATTTTATAAAAATTTACAAAATACAAATTAATTATTTAAATTATTAAATAGATTAATTTTCAAAAAAATAGAATCTACAAAATAAAAAATTAATTATTTAAATTATTTTATACAATTAATTTTCAGAAAAATTATAACGGGAAGTGATTCTAGTTTTCAAAAAATGCAAGGTACAATTTTTTTTAGATCCACATTTTTATTTTATTTACATACATATATTTAAAAATAAAAAAAAAAATATGATCAATTAGGCCCACAATTGATTTGATACTCAAATTTCTCTTTCATAAAGTTTACATATCTACGCAATTATGTACTTAGATACAATTCCATGTCATGTAAAAATTGTACTCCCTCCTTCCCTTAAAACAGTGCACAGTTCCTTTGTAAATTACAAAGGAACTGTGCACTGTTTTAAGGGATAGAGTAGTACTTATCATTGAAGATATTCTTATTGACCTAACTTTTAAATGGTATCAGAGTTTTTCGACGAAAAATATTAAATATCACACATTAATCCACATATAAGTTGAACTAATCACATATCCACATCGTTGGACAATCTAATCACCTTAATAAATTCTTTTATAAGTGTTACTCTTTCCATTCTAGACCAACGGTGTGTTACTCCTATTACCCAACTTGCATCAAACATATATCTTCATACAAAACAACTCGATCCAAATAATTTTGCACAAAGCGTAGCCCATAAACACCAAACCTGGATTCAAGTTATAGGTGTCAAATCAATATCGGTTGTTACAACTCATGCATTCCTCACTTGGTTTAAAATTGAATTCAAATTAAAAGCAAAAATGTCTTCTATGGAACTAGCCTCCTTGAAATCCTTTTTCTCGTATAATTAGTTTCCTTTCTTCTGGTTCTTCAAGTGATATAATTCGACTCTAAGGTGCCCCCTTTTCTTACAAGTGTTAAACTTTATTCATATGCCTAGCTCGACATTAGATAGAGACTTTTGATAAGATCCATATATACCTCCAATCTTGGGTCCTCATTCCTTGTTCTTGTTCTCGAATGTTGAGTCCCTCATTCAGTGTCTCACCGACATTTTCTAAGATGGTAACTTTGGAATAAGTAGGCAGCTGGGTCTTCCTTATGCCAGGTGAGCGACATTCTCTCATTAGAGAGAATCAAGCACTTCTTCAAGGGTTAAAGTACAAGGACTATAGAGAAATACATGTATCTCTAAATGTATCATTGTTGATATTTACGCTCAAATTTAATCCTCGAACAAGCTAGGAATTGCAAAAAAAAAATATAATGAAAAAAGCATAAATTAAAGGCAATCAAATTTATAGTAGCTCACCCTCTAACGAATGTTAATTCTACTTTCGCGCTGTCTTGAACTTTAGTTTTCAAGCTCGTCTAGAAAACTCACATAATATTATCTCTGTTTTGCTAGATAAAAAAAATGCAAATAGATTAATACTAATTTGACATGAAATAGAATTGTCTCTCTCTCCCCTGAGTCTCCGGTGTAATTTATATCATCATCATCAAATGTTGAATAAAGTAATTAATGGCACAACATAAAACACACCATTCTAATTAAGGGCATATGATATTCCTACCGGGTCCTCCGTAGTAAAACTCTGGATCCTCAACATAGTCTCCGATGTAGTAAGTGTCGTAACAATTGAACTCGTCCGAGTAGCTGTTCACCCACTGCGGGAACCTAAGAATCATCCCGTTTTCCAGCACTCTCATCCTCTTCACGAAACCCGAATTCCCGGCCACAAAGTCCGAAAATTGTCCGCTGCCCATCCCAGTCGCCGTGTGGGGGCTATGGCCGGCCCCCACCTTCGTGCTATAGACTTCACCGCCCCACTGAGCTGTCTCAGCGTGGTGTGAAATCAGGCTGAAGAGATTGGGCGGCCAATATCCGATGTTGATCCTCTCCCCATATTGGAGCCACCAGTTGCTCGTGTCAGGATCCTGATCGAACGAACGAACGAATTTAATTTAAAAATAATGTACTTATATAAGATATGTTATTTTGGACTTAATTTCATTTCAATTCAAATTCATTCAGTTAAAAAATAATTGAACCAATATAAAATCTTGTAATGCTTACAATTTGTAACAATTCATTCAGATATATTCAGTGCAGTTCAGCAGTTTGATCAGTCCAAAAGAACATGTCTTAGTTTTAATAATATGGCATGACAAAATTAGTTACGTACCTTGTGTATGTAGACGGTTATTTGGTAAGGGAGTCCGGTGGGGTTTGAAATCGGGTAGATTGCAGCGCCGAGGGCTATCTCGTTGCTCGTCTGAACGAAGCCCGGACACGTCAGGTCGAAGCACCCCGTTTGCCTCGAACCATCTGTCTGAGATCGATATATCATGAACTTGTAAATAAATTAAGTAGCCAATAATATAAACTTTGAACTAATTCTTGTATATAAAACTTACTGTCCAATACACGTACAATCGGGTCTGCCGGTCTCCGTAGACTCTGGGGTTGACCTGTCACAATTAATTTAATTAATGAAAGGGTATTTTAGTAATTAATTAAAATTTAACTAACTAACTAACTTACCGCCCATCCAGATTCGATGGCTTCAAAATCCTCCCGAGGCCCACTTTTTAAAGCCACCCGCGAAGTGGAATATTCATCGTCCATTTCGACAGGTGGATTCCAAACTTTGATATCCCCTTTTGCCCCTATGTAAGCGTACCCTTCCGTGTGTAAGATCGCCAACTATTAGGAGTAATTAATAATTAGTTAATTAATTAAGTAACTGCATGTGAAAAACCCAAAATACCCCTGTACTTTCACAGAGATTCTTACCGAGTGATTTTCCAGTTGAAGATGCAGCTTTTGGGTGTTATTGTTATTATTAGTATCGTTGAGAAGATTATTATACTTTGCATTGTTATAATTATTATTGTTATTGTTCCTTCGGACGGGGATTGTTCCCTTGGGGCAGCTTCCACTCCTATGCCATGTTTGATTGATGGAGCTTTTGATTTCTCCGACGACGTCCATTTTCACATCGTAGCTGGGATTCATCTGCAACGTGAATGTGTATATATATATTTTCTCCTATGAACATAACAATCTTGATCTTTGATTTCAAGAAACGTCGACAAATAGAGTACTTAATTACCTGAATTTCGTGACTTCTCAAAGCAGGATGATTAAACGCCGGTTGTTGATAGATGTCTATGCAATCGATGATATCACCATCTTCACACTTGGAAAGAAAATGTTTAATTATAAAATGCAATTAATTAACGGGGGCTAGATATTATTTTTAATTAACACACAAAGACATACCTTAATGCTCTTAATTGCATGTGGAGCCTTGGCTATTGTGAGAGTGGTTTGCAATAAGAGTAGGAAGATTAGTAATTTGAATTCCATATATAATTATATTTCTTGCTATATTTTTACTTTTATTTTTATTTGAATTTGAATTTACAAGCAGGAGGTGATGGATATACTATTGAGATCGATGTGCATGCATTTTTTATTCAACTTTTTTTAGTTATGTTAGGTGTGTATTCACTCTTTCTGTGACTAACTATCCATAACATCTCAACTTCATGTGCACTTCCCGATTTTCCAAAGAAAAATACATGAGTCGTGTAGTGATCTATTGAGGATGGTGGGTAGTTGTACTATTAAAGATGATTTATGTGTTGAGCTTCATAACAATGTAATGTTAATTTACTGTCATTTTAAAAAAGATTTCATTTATGTAGTGTACGTTTATCAATCTTTTATTGCTTTTATTCTAAATTTAATATTTTCAATTTTTTGGTTTTTTATTTTATATATTATTGTATTCAATAAGTTCTTGTTAAAAGCCATAATTTCAATTTCTTTTAAAAATAATTTCAATTTTCGTCAGCAAAATTTTCTATACTCGCTGGGCAGCAAGAGTATATAGTGTTCGATTGTCGCCAGCCAAATGAACCACTTTTTGTTTCACCACTATGGTGGTAGGTTTTACTTTTCGAGAACTCTAGTTTTCATTTTCTGTGCGATTTTAATTAGATGTTCTTTACAATTTACAATCCTTTTATTATTATTGGATACTCCGAATCTGAGTCGATGTTCATGTTGTTTCCCATGCCCTTCAACCCTCTTATTCTTGGTCTCTGCAGAAGCAAAATGAAACCATTATTACATTACAAATGAAAATAAGAAAATGAAACAAAAGGCAGACAGATGTGTCGGTCAACCTTCTTGGAAACTTTCTTTTCTCGGACCTCGTAGCGATCAAGGCTCAAATCGCATAGCCATGCACCTGGAGTAACTAACTGCAATTGCACAGAAAATTACTACTAATATCTACAGTTTTGTAAGCATGTATCCGTTATGTAATCCTTCTCCATTAATATGGATCAGATTCTTTTACAGACGTATAATTAACATGAATGGATCAACAATTGTATATATAATTCTTACATTGAGGTGCGCTGAATAAACTTGGCCACGCGGCTCTTAACGTGTCTCCGTTGCACTCCGATGATCCAGAACCACCACTACTGTGATTGTTTTCGTTATTATTATTATTTATTTATTTATTATTATTATAGGATGTGCCTTTTCTACCAGGAGAGTTGTGCAAGCTCCTCATACCATTGATATGTCCCCTCATGTCTGAATTCCTAAAAAAATGGAGTAAATTAGAATATATGCATCACATTCCATTTAAAATAATACAAAAATAACTGAAAACAAAAAAATATATTATCAAGAAAATCGGCAACAACAAAGAATCACAGTGATAAAAAAAAAGATTTCCATGGGAGATAGGGAATTACATAACTACCCTTGTGTGGAGGAGTTTCGGATCACAGAATGGCGACTGGTGTTGCGTATGAAATGGGGTGAGAGATGTGGTTTTTATTGTTTTTTTCTTCAGTCAGTTTTTTTCTGTTTGTTTGTTTGTTTGTTTGTTTTTAAAAGGGTGAAGAACAAAGATAGTGTGTGTGTGTTGCGCAATTTGGGCCATGGGGTTGAAATTCTTGGAACCTATTTTGAGATGGTTTACGTGTTCTAATCCGATAACAAATAATAAAAAAACGTATATTTTCAAAACAGAAAAAATAGGCAAATTGGGTGGTCCACATATATATATTCCAATATGTCTACGAAATTTGTGCAAAACTTTTCACCCAGAGAATGAATGCAAAGGTGGATCACCTATGAGTTAGACTATGAGTTAGACTAGGTGAGAGTTTGAATTGATCTCATCTCATCTCTAAGGTTGAAATGAAATGCTCCACTCGAGCCCTAACTGCCTGCACAATGATACCTATGAGGCACAATTTTTCAAACATCTCCAATGTTATTTCCTAGTGATTTTACACAAGGTGGCGATACACATTTGATCTTCGATTTTCTTCGAATCTCGAAAACCAGATCATAAAATTAGAAAACCTGAATTAAACTAGAATTTCTAAAACTATGGAGTAATACCATAAAAAAAGAATAGATAGAAAAAGGTTACAAATATCTACAGATTCTGAACCGAACCAAAAACCATACTCGAAAGGTTCCAAAATAAAAGGAAATAAAGCCTAATAATAGAACCAACTCATAAAAAAATAAATTAAACAGCTAACCTGAAAACCCATGAGAAGGATAAGGTGAACGTTTTCGGACCGGTCTGGAACCGGGCGGTTCATTGTTGGTGGCGCGGTCCTTGATGCAGCGCAACCTTTTCCGGCAGCCCCACTGCAACACAAAACTCGACTCGGATCTCAATAACGACCCGTCGTCTCTCTTTCTACTTTTCTCCTCCCGCGACATCTTCCGCACCTGCCAAACGTCGTCGTTTCATTTGATCAAACATTTTGAAGTTTTTTTTTTTCCACTCAATTGCGAAAGAGGAAAATCGAAAAAAAAAACTCGATTCTCTTAACTGTAATTACAGAAACTAGAGCTCCACTGGATTTCTGAATCCAATTCCGATCGTAATAGCAGGTGTCAGGTGAATATGTTTCTCCCAAAAACACACGCCTGTAAAAAATACACAAATTTCACATCGATAACTTCCTAAAATTTTGAATTCCGGAATTGAAAACACAGTAATAATGGAGTATTTAGCAACGAACCGCCGAGCTTTGAAATGCGCCTGTAATTTCACACACATAGATCCTTCAATTTTTAGGGAGCTCTTTCTGACTTTCTCCTTCATCCTGTTTTTATGAATGACAAAATGAAAGGGAAAATACAAAGAGATAAATTAAGATGAAATGGACGGTGTAGATACACTCTTGCTTTCGACGGCGTTCTCGATTAATTATCTGCTGACGGAAATATTTTTTCCGTTAGCTCGCCGTTAAATATGATGCAAATAAAATTATGTGAATATGTTCTATCAACAAAATACTCGGTTTTATGATCATCATAGTAATGCTATTATAATAAAGGTTAGAGTTTTTATTTTCTTTTTTTTGAGACGAACATCAAGCGCTGAAGCCTCTGTGGAGAGAGCTCCAAGAATTCACAGGGAAATTGCCGCAGGCTTGTTCAGATGCCTCTGCCATCTGTTCTCTAGTTACGCCCGCATTGCAAATATTAGCGATGGAGCGCATGTGTTTGATCCCGTACTGGGATAAGGAGCCACAATGTGTCTCGAATGTTCTCACCTGTATTGAACACAAGATACGCGGACTTTTCTTATAAACGAGAGGTTAGCACGATAACTGTACTTCTTAATCAACAAAAAGGAAAAAAAGCTAAGTACAAAAATACAAATGAGGTTTACTGATTTAGGGGTTTGAAATGTTGAGCAAATAACATTTCGGGCATTTTTGTAATTTGGAAAGTAAAAAGTTTTTTTTTTGTTATTAGGTCAAACCTCAATGATGCTTTGTTAAAATAATGGAGTTTATATGATACCATTGATTTAAGGCAATCCCAGTCGTCAACAAGAGGTTCTCCGGACGGCCGAACAGCCTTCAGCACTTGGGGACCCTTCTTAATTCCAAAAATAAGTTTTCCGATTAGTTCGACACTGTCACCGATGTGCGTTCGGTGTGCCATGGCTTCCGCAAGCTGCTTCTGAGCTTCGATTTTCCTGGCAGAGCCTTCGGGAGCTTTACGGAACTGCCAGAGGAGATGAAATATTTCACTATGAAACTCGTGAGTTAGCTAATACAAAGTATTTCTTAGGCCACAATAATGCGTCTTCGATTATTTTGAGGCTCAACCATAATTTGCAGTATCTCCATTTTATGGAAGTAGGTGAATCCTACACCCAAAAGAGTCATCATAAATCTGTACTATTATGGAAATATGATGCTATTTGCACACAAACCAACTTACTTAATATCTGGTTGAACCAGAGTTTAAGCTCTCACTGCTTATTTACTGAACCTCAAAAAATGAAAAATGAATAATTGCTATAAAAAATCCACTCTCATAATAAGACTTGAAAAGTCCAACATTTTTTTTTGGCAAATTATCATTTATCTCACCTAATTATACCTAAACCCTTTCTGACTAAAGTATCTCTTAGTCCTCACCTGATTATGCAAGTGTAATTATGCCTTTTACCTTTCATTTGAACTAATGGAGGTGAAAACAAGTATTTGGAGTCCAAAACACAAAATTTGGAATTTTTCCAAAGCAACACCCAAAAATAAAAATAGAAACATTACCACATACCTTATCCCAAAAATGCAAAAGATCAGCATCACGCTGATTAACCGCTCTTGAAGATGATAACCGAAGAATAGAATTCTCGTCCATAAACGTATTGTTATCATGTGCAGGGTTTGTACCCATATAAAGGAAAAGATTATCTGAGCTTAGCTTGAGATCACCAAATTGCATAGCATGGGAGCCATAATAAGCATTTCCATGAGCAGTTCTCTGTTTCACCTGCAAATGACAACATTTATATTATAATCATTACTAATTAAATCAGGACATGAAGACAAAATATATAATAAGAACGAAGGGAATTTCGAAAACAAGATCTCACCAGCTGATATTGTTGCCTAAGAGTTTCAGTCCGGAGATTGTGTATGTCACTGTACATGATGTCATAATGGGAACATTAATAAGCTAGAAATAGAAACTGAACAATTTCAAAGGCAGGTTTACGTAATCACATGTTATAAAATGAGAAAATTAAATGCATACCTGTCTTCCATCCAGGCAACACTATAAAGGTCACCTAAACAGGTTTCATATTCAGGGGGTGGACTAGGATTATCTCCAGGGCAGTAGGTTCCCCAGCTACTCTCTTCGGCATTTGACGCGGTTGTTGCATATATGTTCAAGCCTTCGGGAAGGAGACCTTCAAATATACTTCCAGATTCGCAAGCTTCAAGGTAAAAGACCTTTGAAGGAACAACATGTTCGTTAGGTTAGCACAACTTAAGATATATTGCTCGAGATATACTTAAATTTCTCGGAAACTGATTGATTGATTTACCAAGCTCTTATATGTTCCAGCAGCATGCTTCTTTTTCAAAACATTAATCAGATCATCCGCATAAAGGTAAGGGTTGGTGGGCATCCCTGAAAAATGTGACATCGTAATTGATAAGATAAGAAAGTACTGCAGTTATTATCAAAAATTACAAACAATAAAAAATTCAAGCGTACTAGACCCAACATTAAATTGATTATGCCTGCACTACAAATCAAACCACAACAATGACAGATGAACAAAGCTAACTAGAAAAACAAAGTCTTCAAAGCCAGAAAATTCAAACCACAAGGTGTGCAAATGTTGTCTCTGATTAATGATTCCCACATATGAAATTATATACCAATAACAATGAGAATGATGGATTAGAGCAATGAAACTAGAATAATAACTTTTCCCCTGTTCAACAACAGGAACTCCGTTGAACGTGTTTTTATATATTTATTTATTCAACAGTGAAAAGGATGACTATGGTTAGACAGCATAACCTTGGATGCTAGAAGCTGATTGTTTGCCACACTAGCTCCATGTGATGGAGCATGAAAAATGAATAACCAAGAAGAGTTCATGAAATTCATGGGAAATAACATCACCTAATGTTCCCAGTGACGTAGCCAGGACGAGAAAGTGAGGTAGTTTGGAAGATTTTTTATTTATTTTTTCAAAATCATACAAGTCAACTGTTTTCTTATTTTATTGTTAACATTGTTTTGACGGAGATGGGGCTGATCCAAGGGGGAGTTACAAAAATCATATAAATCCACATACAAAAACTTTCTTAGAACTTCATGATATATGCATTCTTCATTTGTCACCCATCATAAATAGTCATGCTAAACAGAATCTAAAAAACAATGCACTGAAGCAATTAGCAGATGTGTAGAGATAGTTGAGATGTGGCATAAGGAAGTAACTAACCAAGCACCCCAGGACCACCATGATCAGAGTAGTATATGAAGATATGATCATTTGGACCGCTGTCGACAACTTTCCCACTACCTCCTGTAACTGAAGTTTTGTTCCCAAGAAGGACAGAAAAAAAGTTGCTGACAGTGACATCATCTCCAACATAATCCTATTTCGTAGAAACTCAACACATGAAAAAAAGGAAAATGCTGCTACGATAAGAACAAGAGAGCAGGGACTTGGATACAAACCTTGGGAACACCATTATATACATCCTTGCCATAGGGGCTGTTGATGATTACCCCAGGTCTCGGATTTTCTTCATTATTAGCAATGTCGTCATACATGAAAACAACAATGTTTTCATCTTTGAGGCCACCTCTTTTTAGGACTTGGTATGCATGGCATACGTCGGCCTATTTCAAAAGTAAAATTTCATTATCATCGGTGATTTCCATGCTGAACCCTTTTTACATATAAGGACAACATGTAGGCCAACTATATTGTATTGCTAAACCATGGATACATAAGTCTTGGGGATTTTATCACAAAAACCAAGTGTATCATAATACTACAACAAATGCGCATTTGCATAAATCATTATTTTTGTCCTTCTCCTGAAAAGAGAAATATGACGAAAATTCTGGTTTCAATCAATATGTGCTATAGTTCTCTGAAATGGACCTCTTGCTTAGAGAAAACAAGACTTTTCAGGATATTTGTGAAAACAACATTTTAGTCAAGATCAGCAATTAAATGTTAGCTCAGTTTGGCCCCACTTCAAAACATCTCAAAAATAGATAAGCCTTTGATTGTTTTCTTAAATGGAGTCTGACCATTGATTTGCGACTAAATGGAAACCTCGACCATTGGTTCCGGATAGAGGTAATATTAGTTATTGCTACATGCCAAAGACATGAAAATCAAGGGAAACACGCAAATAGTTTGGGGATAAAAATAAGCAAAATTAATAGTAAAATCGGAAGAACAATTTGCAAATTTCTTCAATGTGCTGAAAATTTACGCCCAAAACCACACAAAATCGGCTTCCGATTTCAGGTAAAAATAAAATTGAGGTGTGGGTGGTGATGACCTGGTGCCGATAATTCCAGTATCCAGTTGACCCGGCCACGAGGATAGCCCATCTTGTCCCGACGGAATCATCATCTTCTCCAAAGGCGCGGCGAGCTTCGGAAGGGAGCTCGATGAAATCGCGGCAATCGGCGATGGTGAAGATCGACAGAACCAGAAACGAAATTGCACAAGCGGCGGCGTGCGGAGTCATAATCTATCGCCGCCGTGAAAAATAAGTTGTTTCTTTAAATGAAAATCGTACCGTATAATCGTATATATGGAGAAAGAAGACCGGTGAAAAAAAGGTCGGGAGTGCGCGTAAAGTAATTGATTGCTTAAGTTTTGATGCAGTCACTGTCTATTCATTTCATACGGTTCGTGCAATTGGACCTAGTGCAAAATTAAGACCATATCCAATGTAGAAGAGTGTATTGGCCACGTAAAGTGGATTTGGGCCCTCAAAAATAATTTTTTTTGCATTAGAGCAAATATGAAAATAATAGGCATGGTCATTGTCTTGACCATGCAGGCCATAATTAAATTTTTTTTTTTTACTTTTTGTATGTTGTATTAATAATATTTAATAATAAAATTGAAATTTAAAAAGAGTGAATTTATTTATGTCTCCCATTTTACTAAACTCATCCCTCTATTAATATATTTATTTAAGTTTATTAAATTACTAACCTTATCCTCCCGCAAATACCAAAAATACCCTTTATCTTCTTGTCATCCCCGTCACTTTCTATTCTCTATGAAAAAAATGAAACAATGAAATTAGTAAACACCGCCATTTCCAGGCGTTTCTCTACAACAACCACTAGGGCTGGAAGTTCGGTTAACCAAAACCGAACCGAACCGAATGACCGGTTAACCGAACCGAAAAACAATGAAAATGACTAACCAAAACCGAACCGAATAACTTATTGGATAACCAATAACCAAACCGATTTTTTCGGTTCGGTTATCGGTTAACCAAAAAACCGATTAGAAAAAAAGTAAATTAATTTTAAAAAGAATATCGTGGAAAAAAAAGAAAAAAAAATCAAAATATAAATAAATTTAAATTAAAATCCAATTTATTCAACCTAACATGCATAAATCCAATAAAATACCAAAAATCCGAAATAAGTAAGAGAGTGTTGTCGTACAATCGTCCTTAAGAATATATATAATATGTAATATATATAATATATTTGGTTATTCGGTTTTTAACAATCGGTTATCGGGTTAACCGATAACCGAATATATAAAAAAAATCTTACCGATAACCGAACCGAAAACCGAATTTCTTATATTTGGTTAACCAAAAACCGAAATTTTCGGTTCGGTTTCGGTTTTAACCGATAACCAAAACCGGAATTCCCACCCCTAACAACCACCTATTCATCATCCCTAATTGAATCCCACCGCAAAAAAGCGAACCGACCTAATTTAAGAAATCCCGAACGATCTCTATCTCCATCGTAAAGCATAAGAACACCTTCCCCTACTGTCACAACTCCGCCGACCAATTCGCCGACTTCGAAACCTTCGAATTCTAATTGACGCCACCACTCCCAAATTTAGCTTCCATGACAGTATTGTCGAGTCCCATATGAAGGATCTCGCCTCCAAGAACCCCACATGATCAGGTTGGGCTATTACAAAACCTTCGTCCCTCTTAAACTACTATATTTTACTTTAGCAAAAATATACTTTCAATTCTCTTTTGATAAATGATTTTTTATTTGAAGGTTGAATGTTGAAATTTAGAGATTTAATTGTTGAAGATTGAAGAAAGAATTAAGCAGAAGAAATCGACGATAAGCTCTAAAGCATTTTGTTTATCAAAGGGTAAATTAGGTATTATAAAAAATGAAATTATTAAATTAATAAACATAGAGGATTGAATTAATCTTTGGATGAGTTTAGTAATTGGAGAGGGGTAAATAGACGTAGTCATTTAAAAATTGGAAAGTGGGTTTTTGCATTGGAGTGAATTGCCCACTTTTTTTCATTTGTCTACTTTAATATGATGTGCCAATAAATATTAAATAGGTCCATAAAAAGTTAAAAGTGAGCTTTGTGCAGTGGAGATGCTCTAAATTACTACGGTACTTCATACAATAAGTATTTAAAAATGGAGAAAATAATAAAAATTACTCCCTCCCATCCAAAGCAATAGTCACATTTGGTCAACATTGACTTTTTTCGTCCGTTCAATACATATGATAAATAGTGAACAAAAATTATTAAAAAAATACTAAAATAAAATATAACTATTATATTTTATTTTAGTATTTTTTTCATAATTTTTGTAAACTATTATCATATGTATTGAACGGACAAAAAAAATCAAAGTTGACCCCCTGTGACTATTACTTTGGGTGAGAGAGAGTATTTATTTTTTGAGAGTTTAAAAGAGGGTGCTTTCAAAACATTTCCAACATCAAATTACAATGGAAATCGCAGAGTAAGAATATGCTTTCAAATTTCTCTCAAAATATTATTTTTATTATTATTGAAATATGATTCGAATTAGAATTAAAACGAATAAAAACGGAGTCGAGAATCGCATGACAATTTACACACAAGATTCAAGGTTAATTAATTGAGTGTGATTAGATATCACCATTAGAATTAATTATAGGGTGAAGTGGCTTGTTTCTTGGCTACCCTACTACCATACTTTTGGGATGATGTCAAGTGTAAAACACATATTTTTTATTTATTTCATTTGCATAAAGAACAAGTGTTATAAACTTGGCATCATCCCCAAGGGTGAAGGTAGTACCTTGAGCTAGCCAAAAAACAACCGGTGAAGTGAGTTGAGTGATGTCATCGTTGACATCATCATGTACCGTGCGTAAATTGGGGTTATTTCGACCCTGGAGCTGTGGTCACAACCCACACCTCCCCAGATGCTTCCACGTGTTCCACTCCTTCTCCTTTTGTTAATATTGTTTTATTTACTAAGTAGGAGTACTATTTTACTACTATATTTTTATATTTATTTATATTATTATAAGTTAATAATTTTAAATAATTATTATAAATTTACTTTGAATAAATAAATTATTATTATTTTAAAAAAATAATAATATGTTTATAATAATTATAAATATTTATAATTATAATAAGTATGTTGATTAAGGAGTTTATGTATATTTTTTTATTTGCATTTTGAAAATTAATATTTTAAAAGAATTTTTTATTTATTGCACTCGTCATAATGTGCACGGTCCTTATCTTTTTTAGGTCAATTGCAATGTTTCGAATTTGAACCTTAAATCTCATGGTTTTCAATTTAAATGCCCAAACAAGCTAACAACCCATGACACGCTCATCTTATTCACTATTTTGATGGAATGCTTAATAAATCCAATAAATATAAATTAAGAAATATAAAAAAATTAAGTAAATCAATTGCATAATTGTAACTTCATTTGAAACGTGATGGACATAATTAAAGTATTTATTATATGGTCATTTTTTGAAGTATTTATTATAAAGTATTTTTTGAAATTCCTCTAATATTTAGCTATAATAAATATAAAATATAAAATAAATTAAAATTGACAATTAATAAAAAAAGTTAGCAACATATTTTAAAAATATAAATTTTAAAAATAGTAAAAAAACATATATAAAAAATGATAAAATTATTTATTTACTCTTTTTCCCAAATATATTTTAAGAAATTGTTACTTTTGGGTATTTGATTAAAAAATAAAATATAAAAAAATATTTTTAAATTAAAACATTAAATATTTATATGTAAAATTTAAAAAGCATTCTAAAAAATTAAGTTAAAATTTTATTTTAAAACCGAAAAAAAAAAGTATTTTTTTAAGATTATGCTTATTAAATGACAAATTAAAAAATAAATAAAAATTTTGACACATAAAATAATTGCATAATTACTTTTAAGAAATAAATAATTATTAACCTATAAAAATTAAAAATAGTACTCATTACTAGTACTCCATACTTAATAAGTAAATCAATACTAGAATTAACAAAAGGAGAGGGAGTGGGACACATGGCAGCATCAGGGGAGGTGTGGGCTGTGACCACAGCTCCAGCGTCGAATTAACCGTAAATTGGACATCACATGGATTCTGGCGGAAGTTTTTTTTATGCTACCCTAATGGGGGTAGTGCCTTAATCAATATAAAGTGTAACATATATGGTCACTATAAAAAAAACAATAAAGAAAATATAAAATTTATAGTATTTACTCATGTAAATGTGTGTATAGTATTGAGGTAGAGTGCACTTATACTAGCATATAATAGGTGGAAAATAAAAAATGGCGCAATGAAAAATATATAATGACCCAAATTAAAAAAATTAAGCTTAGATATGATTATTTATTGAGGATTGACAAGATAACAAAACAATCGCGCGCTCAAAAGCTCAAATCAGAGCTTCGAGCTCAACAATGGCGAAATGCGGAACCGACGTTATTAGTTCGATCTAACACAATTAAAAGTATCACTGAACTTGTAGGAGTATAATGCAAAAGAAATCACGCAAAACAATACAAGATTTTACGAGTTGAGATCAACTAAAAGTTGATCTACGTGCTCGGGGAGGAGGTGGCGATTCGATGATATTCAAGCTCTCAAGGTTATCGGAATACACTCGGTTACATTTCTAGATCACACACAACACGTGAATTAAATTTATATACATGCACGCGATAACGTCTAAGCACAGCATGCATATGAACACTACGATCATCACGAATTGGGCGAATCACCACCACATATTTTTAACAGAAATTGGGGTGTGTATAGTGTGCGTGAGCTGGCGAGGATTTAGAAGCACTTGAAAGCATGAATTCAGATGCAATAACACGTGAGAAATGCTCAATCGAAGTCAGCGCGCCATCCTGGTGATTCCAGCTGAAACGACGTCGTGTAAGCCAAAACGACGTCGTTTTATCCTTGGCGGCAGAATTCAAACAAAGTTAAAAGACCACTTTGCCTTGAAACTTAAAATGTAAAAAACACTCTTAGTCTTCAAATTTTGTGTACTTTTCAACATTTTTGATATTATTTAAATAATATATTTTTATTTGGGCGCTATTTGTGAATATTAAGCATATAAATATATAATAGGTGCAAAGTAAAAAATAGCACAAATAAAAAAAATTGAGCTTAGATATGATTATTGATTTATTTTCATTATATATTTTTATTTGGGCACTATTTGTGAATATTTCCCTTATAATACAGTATTTTTATTTGCGCACTATAGTATTTGCGCTAATATATATTTTTAGTTGACAATTTTATAAATTGGGTTTCTATTATATATTTTTAGTTGACAATTTTATAAATTGGGTTTAAATATGATTATTGATGTTATTTTTATTATATATTTTCTTATTTGGGCGCTATTTGTGAATATTTAGCCTATAATATATTATTTTTATTTGCACTATTATATATTTTTAGTTGCTAATTTTTTATTGTTGTGAATATTTGGCCTATAATTTATTATTTTTATTTGCACTATTATATATTTTTAGTTGCTAATTTTTATTGTGGTCATTATATATTTTTAGTTGTGCTAATTTTTTATTGTGGATATTTTAATTATTTATGAATATTTTGATTGAAATATTTTGATTTGTGCGTTATAATATTTGCATAAATAAATTAAATAACAATAATTCAAACGTGAAATTATGAACATTTAATATTAGGGTAATGTGTGGACAAAAGAGATAATAATAATATACTGTAAGTAATTAGACAAATTACTTATATGTTTATAGCCATTTCGAACCAATTCAATGTTATTGCTATTGCTCTTCTTTTGGGGGGCTCCAACAAAAATATTTATTTATACACAAGGTGAACAAAATTCCTAAATCTGATTCTAACCCTAACTTTAGCTCTAACCACTCCAATTATGTGCATGCCCAGACAGGTGGTGAAGTCTGAATTGAATGGTGCTGAGATTAATCATACAAGCTATTTTTGCTAGCCTTTAAAAATTAATGGTGAAGATGATATGTCACGACACTTGCTGTGACGAAGGCTTTGCCTCCAAAGGAGCTTAGCCTCGTGGAAAATGCTGGAGTAGATAGGGAAGAAGAAGCATACATGTCACTTGTTGTGATGATATGCCACTTTATGTGACAATATCTTGTTGATGGCTATGGAATAATGGAGTTGGGTCAGAAACTTTAATTAGAGGATGGAAATTGCTGGTGTAGATGGAGAAGGAGAAGCATACATAGATCTGCATACATAGATCTGGATATTGTTGATGGCTATAGAATAATGGAGTTGGATAAAAATTGACTATGAAGCTTTAATTCAGTACTTAATTTCATATTTAGAGATATAATACTAGTAACATCCATTTATTATATACAATTTTAACTACTAACTTCATCTTAACTATATATGAACCAATTGATAGATACTTAAATTTCACAACAAAAAATTAGCGCAACTAAAAATATATAATAGTCACAATAATAAATTGGGCACTATAATTTTTGAGCTATTATATATTTTTAATTTTTGAGCAATTATATATTTTTACTTGCCTAATTTTTTATTGTGAATAATAATAAATTAATTTATATTAACAACTAGTTTTGAACATTTAAATTAGAATTTATAAAGTTAATATTTGTTTTGAAAATTAAGATTACGATTAAAATTAAAATTTATTTTAATTAAGATTTAAAATTAAGATTAAAATTAATATTTTTTTAACTATTTAAATTAATAAAATTGACGTATATGCGAGTTATAATAATATTATACTTGTTGTGACAAATGCTTTGTCTCCAAAGGAGCTTAGCCTCGTGGAAAATGTGCAGTTATAATAATATGTTACTTGCTGTGATGAAGGCTTTGTCTCCAAATCAGGTTAGCCTCGTGGAAAATGCTGGAGTAGATGTCACTTGATGTGACAATATCTGGATATTGATGATGGCTATGGAATAATGGAGTTGGGTCAGCTGTGACAATATCCGGATATTGTTGATGGCTATGGAATAATAGAGTTGGGTCAGAAGCTTTAATTAGAGGATTGGGAATGCCGGTGTAAATGGGGAAGGGGAAGCGTTGGATCACAATTTGACTCTGAAGCTTTAATTTAGTACTAGAGATATAATACTAGTAACATCCATACAATTTAATTACTACATTTATCTTAACTATATATGAACGGGTTGATAGATAAGTAAATTTTACAATAAAAAATACATTTATCTTTTATTTTAGTTATTTTTTTATAATTTTTCTATACTATTTATTTATCATATGAACGGACAAAAAAAGTCAGTGTTTATTACCACTTAGACCATGAAACAGATGATTATGTAATTTTTTAGTATAATAAATAATATAAAAAATAAATAACAAATACAAAAAATAAATCTTCATTTAATAAAATTAAAATTTTCATTATATAAAACATAAATCATCTATTATAAAAATCGTCGTACTTTCATAGATACTTTTTAATAGTTAATTATGGAAAATATATTGATGTAAACAAATATTTTTAAATTGGTGAAGGAGAAACATACATGTCACTTGTTGTGATGATATGTCACTTGTGTGACAATATCTGTATATTGTTGATAACTATGGAATAATGGAGTTGGGTCAACTCTGGATATTGTTGATGGCTATGGAATAATGAAGTTGGGTCAGAATCTTTAATTAGAGGATGGAGAATGCTGGAGTAAATGGAGAAGGGGAAGATTGGATCACAATTTGACTCTGAAGCTTTTATTTAGTACTAGAGATATAATACTAGTAACATCCATTTATTATATACAATTTAACTACTACATTTATCTTAACTATATATGAACAGGTTGATAGATAAGTAAATTTCACAATAAAAAATTAACGCAACTAAAAATATATAATAGCCACAGTAAAAAATTGCACAATAATATTTGGGCTTGCCAATGTAACATTTGCGCAACTAAAAATATACAAAAAATTGTATATAATAGCCACAATATAAAATTGCGCAATATAATATTTGGGCTATTATATATTTTTACTTGCACTAATTTATTTGGACTTGCGCACTCTAGCACTATAATATTTGGGCTTGCGCACTATAATATTTCCGCTATTATATATATTTATTTGCGCTAATTTTTTATTATAATATTTGGACTCTATAATATTTGCGCTAATTTTTTATTTTAAATATTTTAACTGTTTGTAAATATTTTGATCATGTAAGAAAAATTGAGCTTAGATATAATTATATTTTCATTATATGTTTTTATTTGTGACTATTATATATTTTTAGTTGCCCTAATGTTTTATTGTTAATATTTTAATTGTTTGTACATATAGTAATACTAATAAATTCATTAAGTCACGACTCATTACCAGTTATAATTAAAAAAAAAACAAGTTGTTAGCTTAGTTGGTTGAGCACTTGAATTGGGGACTTAAAGTCCTTGGTTAATCCTCCTAAGACACTTCAATTGATATAGAACAAAAAAAATTCAAATTTTTATAATCATACATTTTTCAAGTCCAACATTAAGTATTTATACTTAAATGATTAATATATAATAAAAATATTTATTAATAATATTTTTATTTATTAAAATCAATAACATGTTTAAAATGATTTTAAATGTTTATCAAAATCAATGAAATATAGTATATGATCAATATATATTTATTAGATTAAAATTTAATATATATGTTAAACAAATTTTTACATATATATGGTAAAATATACATAGTCAAAACTATTAAATTGGTTAAGTTCAATATATTTTATTTTTATATTTATATTATTTTTTATACGAAAAAATTTGTTTTTATTTTGTAATACTCTATATAAAAATAATTCTTTATATTAATATTTTTTTTATTGAGCTTAGATATGATTATATTTTTATTTTGTTCTATTTGTGAATATTTGCTACAGTATTTGTGCGATATAATATTTGCTATTATACAGTATATTTTTAGTTCGGCTACTTAGGAAACGGTTTTTGAAAAAAACTAGGACTAGAAGGAGGATAAAGAGATGTCTCATCGGATTGCTATGGATAAAAAGCTTCCAATTATATTCATTTATAAATAAAAGAAAAATATACACTCATCTATCTTTTATTTTCATTGATGTGTTAAAAGCTGTGCACATCCTTTTATATAAAAATATAGTACTTCCTACTTCTTAGTAGAATATATATATATATATATATATATATATATATATATATAAAAAGCTAATAAAATCTCTATAAATTAACCGTGAAATTTTATAGAGATATTAAAAAAAACTAATTAAGATTCATTTATCAACCTATTCATATTTTCATGGATGGTTCACCAATTTTTTGACTCAATTTTAGTGTTTTAATCAATATATTTGAACATATTTTGAACCACATTTAGGGATTTTTCAAATAATTTATTTATTTCAATTGATAGATGCTATATAATTCTATGAATATTATACATTGATTCCATATTATGAAGTTCTTTCTTGCAAACCGAACACAAATGAAGTTGCTAGTTAGCCTGATCATTACTCGAGCCGATCATATCGGTTTTCAAATTAACGACATCTACTACATCGTTAGTAGCTGCATTCATCTTGAGCTTGTTGTGCCTCGACATGTGGCCCCCCAAAGCTTTCGGGGAGTAGAACTCTTTCTTGCAAGTGTGCAAACGTGTTTACTCGATCGAAAGCCCTGACTTATGCTCTTCGTCTCTTTTCCCATTGGATAAGATATTTATGCCCCATGTCGCATGTTATGACATCCCTAAAAGAGCACAATATGCGGGCCGCTCGCCTCTCGGGCTCTGTTGCGCGCTAAACCCGAGACCCAGCCCGCCCGACCCAATATATTTGCAGTCGGGCTCGTTTTAATCAGTCAAAGGTTGTTTACTTTTTTTTATTTTGCTTGTGAATACGTAGAATTATTATATATTTTTATTTTGTAAATATTTTGACAATTAAATATTATTAATTGCGCTATTTTTTATTTTTTATTTTGTAAATATTTTGGGCCTATTTTTTTATTTTGCTTGTGAATACAACTATCAACTATATGAATTTATTAAATATTTTTATTTTGTAAATATTTTTGGGTTAGCTATTTTTTATTTTTATTTTGTTAATATTTTGCGCCTATTTTTCTATTTTTTTATTTTGCTTGTGAATACAACTAACAATATGTGAATCTATTAAATATTTTTATTTTGTAAATATTTTGGGTTGTATTATTTTTATTATTTTTATTTTGTAAATATTTTGGGTTGTATTATTTTTATTATTTTTTTATCATAACGTTGAGGCTGTGAAATTTTATAGATATTAATATATCAATATTTTGGGTTGTACTATTTTTATTATTTTTTTATCATAAGTTGGGACTGTCAAATTTTATAAATCTTAATATATCTATAAATTAATATTGTATTAATTAAAAGAGAAATTTATCAAATTTAGTAAATTTAATTACATAATATTTAAAATGAATTAAGATTCATTTATCAACCAATTAATATTTTCATGTATAATATGGAATCAATGTATACTGCTATTAAATATTATATTCATTGAATTATATAGTATCTATTAATTGAAATAACTGAATTATTTGAAAAATACTTAAATGTGCTTTAAAATATGTTCAAAGGTTATTGCAATGAAATTGAGATCAAAAAATTGGTAAACCATCCAACTATCCAAGTGAAAATATTGAATATGTTCGAATAAATTCTAAAGAAATTGTTGTTCATATTAGTTAGAGAAAATCCTACTAATAATAGAAAATTGTTGTCGATATTAGCTAGAGAATATCCTACTAATAATAGAAAATTGTTGTCGATATTAGCTAGAGAAGATTCTACTAATAATGAAAATGAAGATGAATATTCAATGCTATGAGAAGCGGTAACAAGAAAAGAGGTTTTGAGCTAGACAACTCAACAATTTTTTTTGTTGCAACTAGAGACAAGAAAGGAGGTTTTGAGCTCAACAACTTATCATTTTTTTTTTCAATTAGAAATTCAGACACAGAAATACTTATCAAGGGTTTTTCAAAAAAAATATTATTATATTATGATTATATTTTATAAAGCCCAGGAAGATTTTATTAATTTTAACTGTTTTTTGCTATTCATTTTGCTTGTGAATATTATAATAGTATTATTTGGTGAAAAACAGAAGCATTTTATATACTCCCTGAGTTAACGTTGACTTTTTTTGTCGTCTAATACTTATGATAAACATTACAAAAAAATTATAAAAAAATAACTAAAATAAAATTTAATAGTTAAATTTTATTTTAGTTATTGTTTCATAATTTTTGTTTACTGTTATTGGAAAAAAATCAAACTACCTATGAGTATGTTTTTTAAATATTTTAATTTCAAAATAAGTTTTGCTATGTTTTTATTTTGAAAATATTTTAATTATTTTGCTATTTTAAATATTTTAATTGCAAAATAAAATTTTCGTATTTATTTTGAAAATATTTTAATTATTTTGCTATTCAGTTTGCTTGCGAATATATTAATAGTATTATTTGGTGAAAAACTTTGGTTTGGGGTTTGACGCATATTATAATATATATTTTAAATATTTTAATTTCAAATAAATTTTGCTATATTTTTATTTTGAAAATATTTTTAATTGAGCTTAATATTTTAATTGCTGAAACTTAGAATAAAAATATTAATAAACTCACACCTTTAGAGGGTGTTTGATAGAGCTTGTAAGCTCTTACAATTTGTTTGGTAAAGTTTTAAAAAATGATTTTAATTTTTTTTAAATAAGTTGTTTAAAAAAAAGTAAAGGGAGATACCTTTTTTTAAACAAGATTATAAGCTTTTATTACTTAAACAATAAAAGATCAAAATACCTCTAAAATTATTACCTTTTATATATATACAAAAATTCCAAATTTATTAATTAATTTATATAATTATTTTTAATTATTTTTTTCAAATATAACAATTTAATTTTGGTAATTTTATAAATATAAGATCCTAAATTGTCAAACAAATTAATATTTTATAAGTTTATATATCTATTTTATCCAATTTAACAACTTATTTATTAAATAATATCTAATAACTTATCAGCTATTAAAACAACTGGTTAGACGTAAGATTTTATAAGTTCTATTAAATAAGTTGGTCATACGGGCTCGTAATAAAGAAAATAGTGCAATATACACAAATGGGATAATAAAAACTATTTTATACACTTCATTATAAAAGACCATCTCTTTTACCTTAATTGCTTAAATTACTCTCACAATTAAAAATAAATTGAAAAAAATAGCCTAAAATACCCTCACAATTAAAAATAAATTGAAAAAAAAAGAGTGTAGACATATCTTTCACCTACATACGACTCCTTCATTACCTCCAACCCTAAAACTAACCAAAAATTCGACGGCAACCAAGGAGGAGGGAGAGGCATTCCACGACAACCACGGTAATGGAGGATAGAGAGGCGTTCGACAGGGGCGTGGTTGACTCTACGACGGGGACAACGCGAAAGTAGAAGAGGGAGAATCGGAGGCGGTGAAGGGAGAGGCGGAGGGAGAATTGGATAACTGACTGCGGGGGCGAAGGAGGGAGAGGCGGAGGGAGAATTGGATGCGACGGCGGAGTTAAATTGTTGATTTTTTGCTTTTTTGATTTTTCACCTTCAATTTGATTTGATTTTTTGTAAGAAATTCTCAATTGATAGATATATTGACTTATTTATAGGAGAAGTTTCATTGTGTTCAGTCGAATTTTAATTATTGTAAAAAAATTGTTCGTTAGGGTTCAAATCAAAATGATTGGTGAAGAAGACGATTCAATCGTCTAGTCCAGACGATCGTCTAGAATGAGTCGTCTATGCGATATATTGTTGGAGTTTGAAGAATTGGGATTGCAGTTGAAGTATTGAAGAACAAAAGTGTTTGAAAGTTGTTTTGTGTTTTATATTTCATTTCCCGCTTTTGTATGAAGGGTAAAATAGTCTTTCCCCTTCTAGTATAAATAAATCAGTACACTCTGTATTTCATTTTGAGCTTTGAGAAATAGAAATGAAAAGTTCCTGCCCATACGATAATTCTACCCACACTTCGTCTTCATCTTTTGATTCTGGATTCCTCTTCATCTGAAGATTGTTAGGAATCAATCGTTAGCTCTCCACATTCTACATGGTATTAGAGCTTCTATTGGCTTCCGCTTCGATTGTTTGATTCTGTATTCAGTATTTGGGCGTCGAGGTGTTCTTCGAGCTGTTGTGTGTTCAGATCCCATATGGTGCGTGTAATTCCTTCTTATTGTTTTTCTCGTCCTTGAATCATCATGAGTGGATTGTCGTACACTGTTAGTTCCAATATTGGCGGATCCAGATCTGAATCGATGAGTCTGGCTAGCAATAATGATAATCCGAATATGGTATTGGTAGCTCCATTGCTGGATGGAGGAAATTACTATTCATGGACGCGATCTATGGAAATTGCGCTCGGAGCTAAGAGGAAATTAGGTTTTGTCAGAGGAACATCATTGCCTCCTCCGATTGATGATGGTCAATATGAAGATTGGATCACCACGGACCTTATGGTTCAGTCATGGATTGTGAATTCGTGTCATAAGGATATTTCACAGTGTGTTTTATTTGATGATACGACTGCTGGTATGTGGAAAACGTTGGAGAAGAGATATGCTCAAGGGAATGGAGCTAGGTTGTTTGAACTGAAGCAACAAATCTCAGCAATGAAGCAAGGTTCACTTTCTGTCACACATTATTACAATCAACTTGATAAGCTGTGGAAAGAGTATAATCAGTTTAGTCCATTAATTCCTTGTCACTGTGGGAGTTATGATGAAAGGCAGAAGGATAGAATTATGCAATTCCTTATGGGATTGAATGAGAACTTTTATACCATAAGGGGAAATCTTATTTTGATGAATCCAATGCCAGATATTGATCAATGTTTTAGATACATAATTCAGGAAGAAAGGCATAGAGCAGTTGCATCTGGTCAGATTGTTTCTAGTGATTCTACTGCTCTGAATGTTAACAAAGGAAATTATGGTAATGTCACATCTGGTACATCTGTTGGGAATAACAATGGAGGAGTGAACAATGACCAGTCAGATCCTAGTGCTGCTAACTTGACAGCAAATAGAGGGAAAGTACATTTACATAAATGGACTGCTGCAGGAAAACCTATTTGCAGTCATTGTGGAAAGGAAAACCATATTAAGGACAAATGCTATAAGCTTCATGTATTCCCACCTGGCTTTAAATTCAAGAACAGACCTTATGAGTCACCTCAGACATCAGCTCAGATGGCTTCTACTACAACACCTTCTACATCTTCATCAAGTTCTAGTTCTGGTGTTTCTCAAAATTCATCAAGTAATTCTGGGATTACACCAGAGCAGATGATGCAATTATTTCAGATGATGCAGCATATGAACACAGGAGGATCATCACAGTCTACTGGATCTTTTCCTAGTTCTAGCAACATGACATTTGCAGGGATTACTAGTGCATTTACCACTGCAGCTCTGGACTCAGAAAATGTCACTTGGATAATTGACACTGGTGCAACAGACCATATGGTCAGCTCACCAAACATGTACACGCCAGTTCCAAAAACATGTTCTGTGCCTATCCACTTGCCTCATGGAGGTCAGGTTTTTGCTACCTTGAAAGGATCTGTAAGACTCACTTCATCTTTAACTATAGATGATGTATTGTGTGTACCTAGCTTTTGTGTAAATCTGATTTCAGTGAGTGCCTTGGTGAAATCTAAGAAATGCGCAGTGGTATTCTCAGTTGAGAATTGTGTCATTTCTGACACACATACTAAACAAGTTCTTGAGTATAGAAAAACACACAAGGGGCTGTATACTTTAGATCCAGAACCATTGACAAATCATGCCTCAGTCAATGCACTCACTACTTGTAAGAATTTGTGGCATACAAGACTTGGTCACATATCTCCAGCTAGGATGTCTCTGTTGAAGCCTATTATACCAGATGTCATGCATCATTCTTCAGAAATCTGTGATGTTTGTCCTTTAGCTAAACAACATAGACTTCCATTTCCTGACAGTGTCACCTCTACACAACATCCTTTTGAGCTAGTACACTGTGACCTTTGTGGACCTTTCCCTAAGGTCACAATTGATGGATTCCAGTATTTTCTTACTCTGGTGGATGACTATTCCAAGTATACATGGGTCAGTCTTCTCACCTGTAAGTCAGATACTCAGAAACACATTATTCAGTTTCGCAAGTTTGTTTCTACACAATTTGGAAGGAAAATCAAGGCTTTCAGAACAGATTATGGAAGTGAGTTCACCATTACCAATTTCTGTCAGTCAGAGGGGATTCAGCATCAAAAATCTTGTGTGTATACACCTCAGCAGAATGGGATAGTTGAAAGAAGACAACAAACATTGTTTACCATAGCTAGAGCATTGAAATTTCAATCAGGAGTCACATTGCCTTTTTGGGGGTTCTGCATTAATACTGCTGCTTATCTACTCAACAGAACACCAACTCCATTGCTACAGAATATATCACCTTATGAGAAACTCCACAGGCATCCTCCTTTGTATGATCATCTCAGGAGCTTTGGATGTTTATGTTATGCCACAAATCCTCTTCCTCACAAAAGGAAGTTTGATGTTAGAGCTCACAAATGCTTGTTTCTGGGATATTCTCCTTGTTCTAAAGGTTATATTCTCTATAATCTTACCACTCATGCTTTGATTACCTCTAGGGATGTTCAATTTGCAGAATATATTTTCCCATTTTTATCTACACCCCCTGTTTCACCTAATTTTGATTCAGCCCCTTCTCAGAGAATTTTCATAAATATTCCCACCTCTGATCCTGATTTTGTGTTGCCTATCCCTTCTATACCTCCTACAAATGTTACTAATTCTGATTCTCCTATTGTTTCTGATTCTGACCCCTCATTTACCATGCTTGGCTCACCTGTGTCTCCTGTCGTGTCAGATGAGCCTCCAGTTAGACATTTGAGAGTGAGACAACCACCTGCATATTTACAGGATTATGTGTGTAATTCTGTCATTGTACCTATCCCTGAGCCTAGAAGTTATAAAGAAGCAGTCCCTTATGCTCCTTGGAGAGAGGTTATGGTTAAGGAAATTCAAACTCTAGAGTTGAATAATACTTGGGTTGTGACAGAATTACCACATGGCAAGACACCTATTGGTTGTAAATGGGTGTATAAGGTGAAGTATAAGGCTGATGGATCTTTGGAACGTTATAAGGCAAGATTAGTTTCCAAATGATACACTCAAAGAGAAGGATTGGATTATGAAGCTACATTTGCACCAGTGGTGAAAATGACAACCATTAGAGCACTGTTGGCATTGGTTGCAGTGAATGGTTGGTTTCTGGAACAACTTGATATAAACAATGCCTTTTTGCATGGGGATTTGACTGAGGAGGTGTATATGCAACTGCCAGAGGGTTATGCAAAACAGGGGGAGAGTAATCAGGTTTGTAAACTCCTTAAAAGTCTTTATGGCTTAAAGCAAGCTAGTAGACAATGGTTTTGCAAACTCTCTGAGGCCTTGAGGGAGTATGGATTTACACAGTCTGTGGTGGATCATTCATTATTCACCATCCATACCAGTAGTTGGAATATGATTATCCTCATTTATGTGGATGATTTAATTGTAGCAAGTGACAATATTGAAAAGGTACAGGAGGTGAAGCAATTTCTGGACAACAAATTTCAGATAAAAGATTTAGGTCATTTATCTTATTGTCTTGGATTGGAGATAGTAAGGACAGCTGAGGGAATTACTGTGTTATACTCTTGAGCTACTGAAAGAGTATGGATTTGATGAATGCAGATCTGTCAGCTTCCCTATGGACTCTAAGGCAAAGTTCAGTAAATAAGATGAGCCTTATTTATCTGATCCAGCAGAATACAGAAGGTTGGTTGGGAAGTTGATGTATTTGACTATCACAAGGCCAGACATAACATATTCAGTACATGTTCTCACACAATTCATGAAACAGCCAAGTCGTACACATATGGGAGCTGCTCATAGGATACTTAGATATCTGAGGGGAACAACTGATCAGTGTTTATTTTACTCTAAAGACAGTGATGTTTTAGCACGTTTTTATCGGGTAGAAAGATACGGGGCTGGGCTGTGTATAGAGGGTTTGAAACGATACTAATACATGTAAATTTATATTATGGAGTAGGGGTTGGACTAGATCTGAGAAAGAACAGAGGTTTTGAGCTTTGAAGCTTCTTCTGAAGGATTTCTATTATCCACTCTTTTAATATCGAGTATATTCACTAATTAGTGCCGCCCCCTAATCTGAAGGGATAAGCCCCCTATTTATAGGGAGTTATCGAATGATTACATCCAGACCACGTACTACGTCTATATCATTAAATGAAGCTAGTAATGCCCCGAGGCCCGTGACTCGGCATGTATCCGACGCATGTGGACTCACGTGGGCGATGCCTCCGCCCTTCCTGGGATGAGCCCTTTCCCAGATAATGATCGCGTGGCTTGGACCGCGGGTTGGGACTTTAGACCTCTGCTGACTCTTCGCACGGGAGCGTGATGGGCTCGTGTAGGGGATCCAAAAAGCGTGACCCGGGTCCGGCACCCTTGCATGGCCATCATGACGACAAAGCGAGTCCGGGTCTCGGGACGAGTCTGACACTCACTTCATGCCCTTGCATGGTTCGCCTCGAATGATCCGTGACCCGAGTCTCGGACGCGCCCCGAGTCATTTCCCCGCGTGGATAGCCCAGGAGATCCGTGACCCGTTGTCCGAGCCGCGACGCGTCCCGTGCGCCGTCCTCCGGCCTGGCCCGCCTCTGGATAGCCCATGCCCGCGCGCCTCCTCCTCGGAAGTATGTTTTTATATTTGATTTTTCTTCCCCCAACATTGGCCCCCGGAGAGATCGCCGGAGGTTCCGTATTTTCGGGGATGTCTCCGCCCGTTGGGGATTCTCGGCCAGCTGTCCCCTGACGACTGTCTGACTTTAATTGTGGGGGTTGGCAGGTGGCCCTTTCCTGCACTTCGCCGCCCGCCTCGGGCAATCGTGATCGTCTGAGTGCCCCTGGCCCGCTGCTGTAACACTGAGGAGCTATTCAATGCACCCGGGAATCGTGCCTAGCCGGTGGCCTTGGTCCTCGCAAACCGGGGTCTTCATAAAGCCGCTAAGCTCTTGGTTTTATCGATCCTTAGAAAAGTAAAAACATGTCAAGCCTTCCTCCAAGTACAGCTAACTCCGGCGTGGGGCCCATCACTCACCCCCGGGAACGTGAGCCCGGGGAAGAGTCATTTGTGGCTACTCTGGAGTCTGGGGTTAAGCGTTTCACCGTGTCCCGGAAGTTCCACCCTCGATACCACCGCGAGGTGCTCCTGATGCCATCTCCTTTTTCGCAGATGTATGGGCACGTGTGGCCCGCTTTGCTCGCGGTCACTGATTCCTCCAGCTGCCTGTGGGTTTTTGACTTGATCTCCGGCGGGAATCGCTTGGGGATTGGGGGTATCGGATGGGCCGTCTTTGTCAAGCATATGGAACTGCAGGAAGGATGGAGAGTGGAGCTGCGCTGGTCGGCGGTGGAGGATATCAACATCGCCATTTTCCGTGAAGATGGTTCCCTGGTTCCCGTACCCGTCGCGGCTCAGTGGCCCCTTTGAGCTGGGCCGGCCGAATCGCTCTCTACATCCCCTGTCCATGTAATAATTAGATGAAAATCTTTTTCCGCCTTTATTGGGCCTGTATCGGTTTTTGATTTTCCCGAAATAACAAGAGAAATAAAAAATATAACAATTGGTTTCCGTGTGCCGGGTCGCGAATCCGGGTTACGAGCCCGGATCTCGGGGTGTTTTTACCGCGCGGGACTGTTTGGTCCCTCGGGAGTCGAAACGCCACATCGGTTCCCCAGGGTAATGATGACGCTTTAAGCACGTCACGTCTCCTGGGGATCTTTAAAAGATACTGTCGCCTCAGTCTTCTTCCCCGGCTTCCCCCAATTTCGTTATCTGTAATTTCCGAATCCTTCTTTCGAAAGTCATGGTGAGCTCGTCTGTTGGCAGCAACGATTACGTCCCACCGGAGGTCATTTACGTCCCCTCTGATTCAGACGGGGAGCCTGACGAGGAACTCTTTCGAGCCCCGCCGGAGGTGGTCGAGATCTCCTCGGATTCCGACCCGGATGCCGGGGACAGTCACCTTTCCATCGAGCGTACGGTGGGAACCACCCAATTCTGGCATTCGCGGACTCGACCAGCAATGTGGCGGCGCCAAGGCTTGCCCCTGCCGCCACCTCTCTCCGTCCCCTTCGCCGGCGTGGAAGATCGTCGGGTCACGGTTCAAGACGCTTTGGGCCAGAACTGGCCCATGAAGTTAACTCGACTCCGCGACCGGCTCCGGGTACGGGGGAAAGGATGGCGCTCCTTCTATCGTCACCTGGGAGCTCGGAGAGGGTGGCGCGTCTGGATCAACTGGTCGCCGGATGGGGTCTCTCGGATTTGCGTGGTCGATGAACACGGCGTCGCTCAGACCAGGCCTCGGTAGGATGCTTCTTAGGACGGCGAGAGGGCCGTTTTTTGTGTAGTCTTTTGTAGGGAATCCGTGACTTCCCCTCCGTAATTACGGGGGTGTGTTTTTTTTTCTTTTCATTCTGATGTAAAGGGTTCTCCCCCTCAAGGAGCTTTGTCAATGAAAAAACCCCTTCTCTTGAACTCTTTTTGCTTGTGTTAATCGCGCTTGTGGCAACAGACGCCACGACCTTTTGCCCTGCCTTCCTCCTCTCCCGCCGCCGCTGGGGAAGCGGCGCGCGGGAACATCGGGATGATGAGCAGCTGGACTGATGCAGGACCGTGACCCGTGGCGCCGACCCCCGGATCTCGGGGCAATTGACATTGCGTCATCCCGGGACGCGGTATTGCATTGTTGGCGAAGAGCCTCCCTTCAGAAGCCGTGACTCGTTCGGGATAGGTACTCACCCCGTGATACGGGCCCCGGGTTGCCGTCTTTCGGGATTCGTCCCGTGTCCCGGTGCGCGGCCCTTCACGCCTATGGACGGTTCATATTCGTCTGGGCCCCTTCATGCGTGTTGGGCTTCGAGAGCACTCGAGTGTTTTCATCAATAACCGCTCCTCATTGTCCCCTCTTAGATGTAATTTCCTTCTATAAATACCCCTTCAATTACGCAGCGGTTTTCCTTTTCGCCTTTGCAAATTTGCTTTGAACCCTAAAAATCGCCGGATTCCAATTTCAGAACCTTCGGGAGTTGCTCAAGGTAGTCCCGTTCACCCTTTTCTTAATTTCTTTCTTTACAGGTTTCGATGTCGTCGTCCCGGGGGAAAGAGATCATGTTGTCGGATTCTTCGTCCGAGGACGCGGAGAGAGGAGAAGATCGAGGCGGGTCATCGTCGGACACGGAGCCGGACATGAATGCCCTTTTCCAGCAGTTCGACTCGCTGATGGACGAGGAATATCCCCCGCCTGCTGTGTTTCTCTGGGATTCGTACTTTCGCGAGAATCCCTATCCCGGCGCGCCGCCACGGCCCCCTGCCCGTTCGCCGCGTGCCTGTAGCACCCCCGCTTGGGGAGCCCACGGCCGGGCGAGCATAGTCACTTCTGCTATGCTAATGGATAAGCGAGAGGAGTGGAGGATCCCGATTGATGTTCATATCTATCTCCCTCGTGCTGGTGAGTCCGCCTGCTGCCCGCCTCCCGGGATGGTGGCGATCGAGACAGAGGCGTTGGAATTTGGACTCCGGTTTCCCCTACACCCCAATGTCAGCGCCGCTCTCCGGTTTTGGGAAGTGGCCCCGCATCAAATTCACCCCAACGGGTGGTCACAACTCATCGGGGTTCTCTCGATGTTGGGTAACGTCGGCCTCTACCGGACCCTCACTGATTCAGAGATCCGGCGCTCGTTCACGATCGCGCGATTCGGGGGGAGCCACGGTGATTACACCGTCAAGGGGCGCTCCGGGATCCCTGTCGTGGAGGTGAAAATGTCCAAGGTGGACTTCCCCTGGGCGCAGTGGGTGTACGTCGCCGGGGCTTGGCGGACTCAGATCCCGGACGGGGAGGTCGACATCCCCACTCGCTACCATGAAAAAATCGCCAGTAAGACTTGAGTCGTTTATAAGTTCTCCCCGTCGTACTGATTTTAACTCCCTCTTGTGCTTTCATAGGTGTGAACACTCGTAGAGAGGGGCCGCTGAACTGGGACTATCAAGTTGCGTTGGGGTTCGCTGGTGCCCTGCCGACGAGGCGCCGCAGAGCCGACTATCTGTGCACAGAGGAATCGCGGGAAGACGCTCGGTTGATCTGTCCCCCCAAGCATCTGTCTGACCCGTACCCAGGTAATGTCACCGCGTTCTTGCATTTTCTTCGCATACAGGCTTTCTGCGCATTCTCCCTTGTTTGCTTATGGAGTTGGGTATTGTGCTGCAGCCCCGTTTACTAGAATCTTCGAAGATCGCCCCCGTGGCAAAATGTCCAAGTTCCCAGGAGTCCCCGATAAGAAGTTGCCGTCCGCCGCGCCGCCGCCGCGGAGACCCCCTCCCCGGGTGAGGACCCGCGGTCTTGTTGCCGCACCGCCGCCCGTGATCCCGGCCCGGTCTGCCTCTCGGGTTCGCCGAGTCCCGCCGTCCTCGCCGCCGCTACTGCAAGAGGTGGTGGAGTCCCGTGACTCGGGGCCGCTGCCCGAGATCCCCCACGGCCCTTTTATAATGGACGCGAGAGGCGTGATTCACGCGTCTTCCCATGGTGGCCATGTTCCTGGATCCGGGGACGGTGGTCCCGTGGACCTTGTCTCGGACGAGTCCCCCTCCGCGCGGGAGCTGTTGACGGGGCCCTTCCCGTATTCGCCCCGAGGCGGGCTGTTCTCCCAAGAGCTCCCGGAGGTGCCCGAGCCCTCTTTGTCCCGGAAAAGGAAAGCGCCCTCCGCCCCGGAGGGCGGAAGCTCCGGCCCCCGGGACCCTGTCGAGCCTCCGCGGACCGGGTCCCTCGGCAATGTTCCGCCCGTTGGCAGCACACCGGTTTACGGGGTTGATCCGGGCGTCGCCCAGAGGTAGGTGTCCCGTTCCGTATTTTGGTGTCTTCCCTTTCGCCACGACTGGTGATTTACTTGTTGTTCGCTTATGGTGACAGCATCTCGGGTTCTGCGCCCCACCTGGCGCCGCTCCTGCTTCAGTATGCCGCGAGTCGAGGGCCCCTGCCCCCGGTGTCCACCCCTGGACTTCCCGTGGGCCGGGCGATCGATTCGGTTGCCCGCTGCTGGACTCAGGAGCTGCAGGCCCTCAATCGGGGACCCGACGAGGCCTTCCTCCTTGCGTCCATGCTGCAGAGCCAGGCGACCGTGGCCATGGCCGAGGTACATGACTGGCTCGAGGGGCAGGCCCGCCAGATCAGGCACTGGATGGATCTCGCCAACGGGAGGGAAAGGACGATCGAGGAGCTGGGTCGAATGAATATGGAAGTGGTTTCCCGGAACGAGCAGCTGAGCGGCGAGCTCAAGGGAAACGAGGAGGCCCTCCGGCAGAGCACCGAGGCCCTCGCCGCATCGTCAGGAGACCGGGATAAGTGGCGTGCCGAGGCGGATCTCCGGGGAGAGAAACTAGAGACGGCGGTCGCGGGGACTGCGGCGGCGGAGGCCCGGGCGACGCAACTATCTATTGCGCTCTCCGAGGCGATGGCCCGCGCGGCGCAGTTGGATCACTCCCTCACCTCCCGGGATGCAGAAATGGCGTCCCTCCGGGAACGGCAGGCTGAGACGGATGCTCGCGTGGACGAGTTGGAGGCCTATCTCGAGAGCCCCTGGACCGACCACACGATTCTCCGGGACCACTTCTACTCTCGCTCTATGGCGGACCTCATCCGGCACGCTCACCATGTCAACGATCGGGTACTCCTCGACCGCGTCCTTGCTTATTGGCAAAAGTATATGGAGGGGCGCGAGCTTGATCCCGGGATCGCCGAAATCTTTCTCGACCTGGAGGAGGATCTCCACATTGATATGAAGTGGTGGCCTACCTACGACCGCTTGGTCCGTCCTGGCTCACCCCCAGCTCACGCCGCTCCTTCCAGGCCGGCGGGCGGTACCTTGGATGCAGCCGAAGGGACGACGGAAAACGCCGCCCATGTCCCGGAAGTGGTGGGGGAGAGCATTGATGCGGTCCCGGGGGCGACTCCAGATGGGAGAGACGACTCGGAACCCAACCAGGAGGCGGCTATGGAGGAGGTGGTGTCGGGTTTCCCGGAGAAGTCATTTGATGCCTTCATGGCCGGCATGGATCCCGTTGAAGATGCTACCGCAGCGCCGGCTCCCGGGCAGGCGGATCAGGCGATGGCCGAGGCGGATAGCCAGTGTCCCGATGAGGTGGGTAGTTCTGAGTGATGACAGTCCCCGTGGGGGCCATTCTGATAAATGATGTTTTTTGTTTTTGTTTTCTTTCTGCGGCCGTTGGTGGCCGCGGGCGTTAGGCCCCAGACAATTTCCTTCTGGATCATGTATTTTGTGTGGTTTGCTTTTAGGCGAGGCTCTGTCTCCCTGGATATTTATAATCGAGCCATGGGCTTGGTTTTTGATTTTTCACTTGGATGTTGGATTGATGTTTTTTCACTTAGTTTCCGTGCATAATTCTTCGGTGTAGCACCGGTTTTCTTCTTCATGTCTCGTGGGTACGCCCTGAATCTACCTGGTAGGTGGATCGTACCCTTCTTCCAGAGATTTCTCGGGGTGAATTTTCCGAGATGGTAAACCCCTAACCATCCGGGATTTTGTTTTATTGATTTGTCTCGGGACTTGGGTCCCGGGTGGAGTTTTGTTGAATCCGAGATGCCGCCTCGCGGCCTTACTCTGTGATTTTGGGATGGTCTCGGGTGTGAGCACCAGGGTCCCGTCGCTCGTGGATCTTTCTACCGGGGATAGCTCGTAGCTTGTTTGTGGCAAATATTCGTATTTCTATACTCCCCCGTGCGTTATGGCTCCTGAGCCGGAGGTCCTTTTTTAGGAGCTCCTCAGTTTTGCCGGATTTTTTGGCATTTAGCTGTGCGGAAATATCTGGTTTTATATGTTCCCCCGCACGTTATGACTCTTGACCCGGAGGTCTTTTAAGGAGCTCATTAGTATTACCGGGATCTTTGGCATTTAGCTGTGCGGAAATATCCGGTTTTATATGTTCCCCCGCACGTTATGACTCTTGACCCGGAGGTCTTTTAAGGAGCTCATTAGTATTACCGGGATCTTTGGCATTTAGCTGTGCGGAAATATCCGGTTTTATATGTTCCCCCGCACGTTATGACTCTTGACCCGGAGGTCTTTTAAGGAGCTCATTAGTATTACCGGGATCTTTGGCATTTAGCTGTGCGGAAATATCCGGTTTTATATGTTCCCCTCTTAGGAACCCAGGCACAGACTCGCTCTTCCTCGGTCCGGGACCGCGACGGCTCCTTTTCCCTGGTGGCACCTCCTCAAGCGTCGTGCGCTCCATTGGTACTGATTCGGGGTCTCGCCTGGAGGCCTCAAGTTCGTATGCCCCGTTCAGTAGACTTTTGGTGACCCGCGACGGTTCTTCCCAACTTGGTCCGAGGGCCTCGGAGCTGTCACGGTTCGTTCTTTCAACATCATGTCTCCTATCCCGAACTCGCGTGAGCGGACCCGTGCGTAACAATCCTTGGCGACCTTCCGTTTGTTCGCCGTGTTGAGGGAGCCGGAGCTAAGCCATCGTTCTTCGAGAAAACTCCCGCCCTAGATGCAAAAACGCTTCGATCTCCGGGGCGACAGCCTGGATGGTTTGGCGCGAACGGGCCGTGATTCCGGCTGGGATCACAGCCTCAGATCCAAATGCCAGGGTGTATGGCGTTTCCCCCGTGGCGTTCCGGGCCGTGGTCAGGTATGACCACAGCACTCCGGGTAACACCTCGGCTCACTTCCCCTTTCGCGACTTGAGTTTCGCCTTAAGGGTATGTTTCAAGTTTTTGCTCGCTGCCTCGACTTGCCCGTTCGTCCGTGGATGGTAGGGGGTGGAAACACGTCCTCCGAATTCCCAATTGCTCACAGAACTCCGCGACCACGGTCCCGTCAAACTGCTTGCCGTTGTCCGGGATGATGGACTCGGACAAACTGAAAACTTCTGGACCGTCACCGCCTCGGCCCACTTGGTGAGGTGGCCTACTGCCACGATTGCGGTCTCGACTCCTCGCGGCGCGGGGGCTAGAGGTCCAATGATATCAATCCCCCACCGGGCGAACGACCATGGAGTGTATGTTAGCATGGGCTCTACCGGGGTCCCCGGACGTCTGGCCCTATAAGCTGGCGCTGGGAGCCTGTGCGGGCGAAGTTGGATGCGTCCCGTCGCGAACTCGGTCGGTAATGGCCCTGGTCCATCGTCTTGTGGAGAGAGAGGTCCGCTCCCGGCATGGTTTTCCGCATAGTTCATCGTGGATCCCCGTAAGTTCCCGCATCACGGCTTCTTTGGAGACGCCGTTTTTAAAAACGACATCGAGAAACTCCTGCGGAAAAAGTTGGGGTTTAGGATCGCGTACCTCGCGGCGCGCAAGCGGAGTTGTTTTGCTTCGACTCGGTCTGAGGGGAGGGTCCCGGGCCGCGCCACTCCATTCCGGGCGCCGAATCTGGAGCCGTCCCGGGACAGGGGTCGACTGGCATAACTCCCGCCTGGGTCGCGCTCGATGGCGAGTGCAACTGGGTCTAGATGACTCGGGACCAGGCGCCGGTCTGCGAGTTGCGCTCTCCCGGGATTTGTTCGACGCGGTGTGGCCACGTCGAGCCCACGTATTCCTTCCGGTGAACTTGATTATTTTGCCCCGTAACCACTGGTGACTTGGTTCACCACTAGCCGCGAGCCCCTGAGTACGCACTGGCTCGAGGATTACCACCCCGGCCCCCGAGCACGCACTTGTGTAGGATCAGTCCCCGCGAGGTTGCCAGGGGCGTGCTGACCACGTGCTCCGTGGGGGAAGGTGAGCTCCCCGACCGGTCCACGTGAGTCACCATGACTGCGCTCGAGACCCATGTCACGTCGTGTGGGATGAGTCGGATTAACCCGTCCCGGAGCTGCTTGTCTACTTCGTTGTTCAGTACCTTTATATCCTTTGGAAACAAGCTCCCGGCGTCTCTGGGCTATGGCACGGCGTTTGCTTATCCAGCTGTAGGTGGTTTGACGCGCGTGCCCCGGGACGACCCTGCCGGGTTCCGTATCCCACGAATTGGGTCTGATTGCCGGTTCTTCTATTCCAATAGCGGTCTTGGCCGTGGGTCCGAGGCTATATCGTCTCGTGACGCCCCAACGAGTTTGAGACCCGGAGCTGCGTTGGGGTCCGAGGTCCCCCCTGCAGCTGCCGGCGTCCGGTGCACGTTCCAATCCGGGATCCGGGTCATCTTTTGCCAAATGCTATGAAACGGCCCCTCTAGGTTCTCCTTTTTATATTTATTTTCATCCTGGGCCCCGGGTTTCTCGGAGTTGGTCCCGAGTTCCGGGCTCTCGGAAACTATTTTCTCGTGAACATTTAATACATTAATTCTTTTAGTCAAGGAGTCACAACAAACACCTCTTTGCCATTAATTGGTCTCCTCGGACGGTGCCAATGGCCCCGGAGGAGACTGGGAACTTGATACAGTAATAGTACGAGGAGGCCACAGCTTCGAAAGCTTCTAGGAAGGGCCTCCCCAAAAGTGCGTTATATCCGCTGACTTCATCCACTATTACGAAGGTCAAGTTCTTTAATAGCTTTATCTCAGGGTTCTTCTCGTCTCTTAATTCCAATGGTAGCACCACCGTCCCGTAGGGGACCAGCACGTCTTTCCCCACTCCCTTCAGCCTTATGCTACTGGGGAGTATGTACTGCGCCATGTTGTCCATCTGATCGAGGGCCTGCTTGTATAGGATATTGCAGTGGGCCCCGTTATCGACCAGAAGCCGCGCAACTTCCACTCCGAGTATGGCGGTTGTGATCACCAAAGCCTCGCTCTTGGGATATCCGACCCCTATGCGGTCCTCCGGAGAGAACGTGATCAAGGCGCGTTCCGAGATGCTCCGAGGGGGAGCAGGATTCGTCTCCTGGTAGACCCTCCATATCTCCACCTCCCGCTTCCTTTTCCTTCTGCTCTCGCTCGTGACGGGCTGGAGCCCGCCAATCATCAGGATTTGCCCGACGTGTACCGGGGACTGGCTGCGGTTCTGACCACCGCGGCCCGGGGCTGCTACTACATTTCTTCCGTTGCCCGGGTTGGCCCCCTGGCCGGTCCCCCGGTCCCCGGGCCTGCCGAGGAGCTCCCAGAGTTTCCCGTCCTCGAATAACTTCCATAACTGCTTCAGCAACTGGCGACACTGGCCGGTCGGGTGCCCGTGCTGCTCGTGGAAAGCGCACCAAAGGCGCCTGTCGAGCTTATCCGGTGAGATCCTCATAGGCTCGGGTTTGGTCAGGGCGTCCCCCATGGCTTGGAGTGCGTGCATTATGGCCATGGTGTCCTGTCCGGTGACCTCGACTAGCCGGACCTCCATCTCACGGTAACTCGGGGCAGGACGGTCCCGTTCCGGGGCCTTGGGAGGGCCTCTCCTGGGAACGTGACTCGGTCTCGCCTCCACGGGTGCGGGGTCTTTCCGTTTCGCGTCTCCGGGGGTTTCCGTCCCGCGCATGAGGCGCTGGTACCAACACTGGGCCGCGGCTTTTACGCGGAAGTCCTCGTAGGTCTGGGGATAGTTGAGCATCAGATGCTTGAAAAGCTCGGAATTCTTCCGGAGCCCGTTCATCGCCGTGTGCAGCTTGAGATCGTCGCCGACCTCTTCTCCGCCGAGCAGGATGTCCCCGACTCGGTCCACGTACCGCTCGTCGCCTTCCTCCACATTCTGGCGAATGCCGATCAGGCGCTGGCTCTGCTCGAGGCGGTTCACCTTGGAGGCGAAGTGCGCCACGAAACGCTGGACGAGGTCGTCGAAACAGTGGATTGAGCGGGAGGAGATCCCTGCGAACCATTTGTGGGCCACATCCCCGAGGGTGAGGGGGAAGAGCCTGCACCTCGTGGCGTCGCTGGCTCCCCTCCCGGACATGTATGTACGGAAACGGCTGAGGTGGATCTCGGGATCCGTCTTCCCGTCGTACAGGGTGGTCTGGAGGGGCTGGATCTCGTACTGCATGACCGCGTGCTCGACCTCCAGGGCCAGGGGTTCTTTGCAGTAGTCGACCCGCTCCGGTCGGGCCTGGGCCTCGGCCAGCTTTCTCTCCATCTCGGACACCTTGCTGTAGAGGTCCAGGAGACCCGCCTCGGGTCCCGGTGGTCGCGGGGCACGGGTCCCGGGACCTTGCTCCGGCTCGACGCGACGAGTCTGCTCCTCGCCGTCTCCCCCGATCTGGTCTGCTGGGGCCGATTGGTTGCCGGCCTCCTTGCCGAGATCGAAAACGAGTCGTCGGGCGGGGATTGTGTAGCGGTTGGAGCCGGCACGGCATCCTCCGAGGCGGTCGAACGCACTGTGGCTGGCGTAGAAAGATACGGGGCTGGGCTGTGTATAGAGGGTTTGAAACGATACTAATACATGTAAATTTATATTATGGAGTAGGGGTTGGACTAGATCTGAGAAAGAACAGAGGTTTTGAGCTTTGAAGCTTCTTCTGAAGGATTTCTATTATCCACTCTTTTAATATCGAGTATATTCACTAATTAGTGCCGCCCCCTAATCTGAAGGGATAAGCCCCCTATTTATAGGGAGTTATCGAATGATTACATCCAGACCACGTACTACGTCTATATCATTAAATGAAGCTAGTAATGCCCCGAGGCCCGTGACTCGGCATGTATCCGACGCATGTGGACTCACGTGGGCGATGCCTCCGCCCTTCCTGGGATGAGCCCTTTCCCAGATAATGATCGCGTGGCTTGGACCGCGGGTTGGGACTTTAGACCTCTGCTGACTCTTCGCACGGGAGCGTGATGGGCTCGTGTAGGGGATCCAAAAAGCGTGACCCGGGTCCGGCACCCTTGCATGGCCATCATGACGACAAAGCGAGTCCGGGTCTCGGGACGAGCCTGCCACTCACTTCATGCCCTTGCATGGTTCGCCTCGAATGATCCGTGACCCGAGTCTCGGACGCGCCCCGAGTCATTTCCCCGCGTGGATAGCCCAGGAGATCCGTGACCCGTTGTCCGAGCCGCGACGCGTCCCGTGCGCCGTCCTCCGGCCTGGCCCGCCTCTGGATAGCCCATGCCCGCGCGCCTCCTCCTCGGAAGTATGTTTTTATATTTGATTTTTCTTCCCCCAACAAGTGATTTGAAGTTAAATGGTTTCTGTGATGCTGACTGGGGAAGGTGTGTAGACACCAGAAGATCAGTCACTGGATATGCCATATTTCTGGGAGATTCATTGATTAGTTGGAGGTCCAAGAAGCAGAGTGTGGTGGCAAGAAGTTCTGCAGAATCAGAGTACAGAGCTATGGCTCTTACTCTTTGTGAAATCATTTGGTTGAAGCAGGTTTTGTCAGATTTTGGAGTTGCCACTACCACAGCTAATATATTTTCAGATAGCAAGTCTGCTCTAGCCATTGCTGCTAATCCAGTTCATCGTGACAGAACAAAACATGTGGAAATTGATTGCCATTTTATTAGAGAGAAAATTCAAGATGGAACCGTTCATGCATTGTTTATTCATTCGGTGGCATAAGTTGCTGACATTCTGACCAAGGCTTTGGGAGCTCAGCAGTTCTATCAGTTGATGAGCAAGTTGGGTCTGCAAGACAGAGGTCCATCTTGAGGGGGAGTGTTGGAGTTTGAATAATTGAGATTGCAGTTGAAGTATTGAAGAACAAAAGTGTTTGAAAGTTGTTTTGTGTTTTATATTTCATTTCCCGCTTTTGTATGAAGGGTAAAATAGTCTTTTCCCTTCTAGTATAAATAAATCAGTGCACTCTATATTTCATTTTGAGTTTTGAGAAATAGAAATGAAAAGTTCTCGCCCATACGATAATTCTACACACACTTCGTCTTCATCTTTTGATTCTGGATTCCTCTTCATCTGAAGATTTTTAGGAATCAATCGTTAGCTCTCCACTTTCTACATATATGGCACCAAGATCAGTCGTCCAACATCGTCCGGCTCCGCCTGTCATCAAAAAAGAATTGTCTGATTGAAATCTATTCGTTCATAGTAATCCTGCTCAAATGCTTCTGCAAAAGTTCGTCTAACAAATTAGAGAGTTTCTCCTGTATGATTAGAACTTAGAAGACTAAAATGAGGGTATTTTGGACAATTTTGCACTTTTAATGTAAAAATAATAGTTTTTTATATGATGGTGTAATAAAAAGTTTTGTTATATGAATAATAGTTTTTTATACGGTGGTGTAATAAAAAGTTTTGTTATATATATAAGTGTATTTTAAAATTTCTCCCTAATAATAAATTTCAAATGTGAAATAATTATTAATATATTTTTTACATTTTAAAATAATTAATTAAAAAATGTGAAATTTAAATTAAACTGCAAGTTATTGATAAAATAATATGAGAAGTGAAATGAAAACCAAGGTTGATAAACATAAAATATAGTCATAAAGAAGGAAAGTCAAAATGCATGGTAAGTATGGATTTCCAACAGAAAAAAAATAATTTTCAGTAAAAAAAAAAAATAGCATCCTCAAGTCATCTAGATACTATATGGATGAATCAACGTGGGAAACAGTAAAAAAACACAATAATTTTTTCTTGACTACCGAAATATTTTTTAATATTTTATACTCGGTATTTCTAAAATAATTGAATGTGGCATCATTTTATTATTTAATAAGAATTTTATAATAAATTTTATTAATATTGTAGTGTTAATTTATTTTTAATTTGAAAAAAAAAATTGTCAAACAATATCTGGATGGGGTATCATTTTATTTATTTAATAAGAATTTTATAATAAATTTGATTAATATTGTAGTATTAATTTATTTTTAATTTGCAAAAAATTGTCAAACTATATCAAATTGGATTAAGTATTTTTTATATGGCCACTTTGGCCAAATGGGCTGGCATTTAACTAAAGCCTAATTAGACAAATTTACTAATTTATGGCCATTTTGGCCAAATGTTTTTAACAAATCAATTTACTAATTTATTTCTTTTTAAATTAAAAATTAACAAATGCCAAAAAGTGGATTGATAGAATAAAATGGATTTTCTGCGAAATTTAAAACGTATAATTGAACGGTTTTTGTATATCCAGAATAAGCTCAGAAGCCAAGCGTAACAATACGATTTCATCGAAAAGCAAAACACATAGTCAGCTCGTCTTACATGTTAGAACCTCATCACTGCAACAAAAGTTTATACTACTAAAGGAAATCCAAAAACAAATGATAAACAAAAAATTAAAATCAAATTTAATCAAAATAAGAATTAAAATAAATTTATAAATATTCCCAGTTTATTGTATCACGTACCAACAGAAACATTTAGGGTTAGTGGATCTTCAAACGGGTAATATACGTTTAGGCTCCAAGCGGCAGACGGGTTGCCATGGATAATGGGCACCTGCTGCTGACTCGAAATGGAGCCATTCTTAATTTCTCAGAAAATTAAATTTATTAAAATAAATAATCAGATTTATTTGAGGCAAGGCGGAGGAGGCAAGTGTTTGACAAAGAGAGCAGAGAAGATGTATATATATATATAGCGCGGCGGCGGGGATGTGGTAACTGGAAACCCTAGGTAGGGTTAAAATTGGAATTTCGAAAAGAGACTTTGGTGGCTAATAGTATTGTCGTAATTTGCTTATTTTCAACTGTCAAAAACAAAAACTTTATTTTTTGTTTGATTTTAATTACCACTACTATTTAATAAGTACTATAAACATAATTTAAAATAATAAAATATTTTAAAAGAGATAGAAACTGATTTTATTTTATTTTTTATTTTATTTTAAATAAAGAGTATATAAGAAATTTGAAATTTCAAATGATGCTCTAATATATAATTACCTTAAATAATGTAAAAGGGTTAGAATTATTACACTTAATAACCTAATATATTCTTAACTTAAGACACACTTCATTTGTATAATTAAAACACCTTATAACCTAATATATTCTTAACTTAAGACACTTCATTTGTAAATGGGAAAACACTTCATTTGTAAATGGGACTAAAGTAGTTGCAGTAATCATATTGTACTATAAATTAAAAGATAATTTAAGAAAATAGTAGCAAATTACATACTTACTTGGGCGGACAGTTACTTCACAAATAACAAAGAAAATGTGACTATAAAATTAGAACATAAGTAATATAATTAAAGATACTACATAAAACGTTCAGAAAATAAATTATCTATTTCTTTTAAATAATAAATTGAGAACTTGAAAACAACTCATGACAGAAATCACACAAATTAAAAAACTTGGGGTGGCAAAAAATTAACTATCCAGATATCAAGAATTAACTAACAGGAAAATCAAATTACAACCCTGAGAGAGGCAGGCCATAAGCAAATAAGAAACTAATTTCAGGCAAGAACAGAATCACTTTATCCAAATACCAATTCAACTACTACTTGCCAGACTCTTACACGCATCATTATGCATAATGACATAGTAGAACAAAGAGCAAATACCATTAACAGGTCCAAAGAAGATTAAGATACCTATTAGTCTTGAAACTAACACTAACAACAAAATAGTCCACATAAGCGAAACCCTCCGCACACCACAATATCACTAACACAGATCAATCGATCCCATCAACTTGGGGGTGAGGCCTTGGCCGCAGCCCCAGCTTGAGCAGATTGAGGTGCTGCTGCATCAGAAGAGTAAGCTGGAGCAGTCGTCTGTGAATATCCCCCACCATAAGAAGCGTTGTATGGCTGAGACTGATACTGCCCGTAGCCAGCCTGGGCACCGTAAGCTGGCCCACCATACCCTGCCTGATAGCTTGAAGGAGGCTGCCCATAAGCTGCTGCCTGACCGCCAGCTGGCTTCTGAGGCTGAGGCACACCATAACCTGATTGCGGTGGGTAACTTTGACCACTGGGGGGTAGAGTTTGACTATGTCCAGAGGGAGGCACCTGGCTGGCTTCGCTGTAAGAAGGGTTGGTGGGACCACCTTCGGGAATAGGGTTGGACACATTGCCGTAGTTGGCAGAATTATATCCTTGCTGCTGCTGCTGGTCGTAACCCATCTGGGCATGATAGGCGGCATAGGCTTCTTGGCTGTAAGCCTGGCTTTGACTGTAGGCTGGTGCTTGACTATAATTATACCCTGAACTGTCGGACGGCGGATTGGATACCTGTTGTTGCTGAGGAGGTGGCTGCTGCTGCTGCTGGCTGTAGTAATCATAGCCGCCACCTTGAGGGGTCGTTTGTTGGTTCTGTGTAGCGGTGGATTGATCCCAGCCAGCGGCATTTGCATACCCAGTAGAGGTGGGTTGAGAGGTGTAGCCAGGGTAAGGGGATTGATTCATGTTGTATTGAGTTGATTGGCCAGAGTACTGGGGATATCCATAGCCCTGCTGCTGCATCAGTGGGGCCCAGGCATTTGGAGGTCGGGCTTGGTAGCCTTGCTGGGGATATGAACCAGACATTGATGGATTTCTAACGCGATTCTGCATAAATTTTTCGTCACCAAATGAACCAAATACCAAGGAAACACTATTCATGGAACAAAGATATACAACATAATAGGAAAAAACGCAGAACCAGCTACTGTGTGAAGAGATAGAGAAGGTTGGGGTCCCCTACAGATAAATCCTAAAATATGCTACACACAAATAATCATAGGACATTTGCAACAAGACAAAGATTAGACGCCTACATACCGTTCAGATTGGGACGTTTTATTGGCTTACTCCAGCAGAAGCCCATCCTCTCCCTATTCGAAGTGAATGGGTACAAAAATATTTGCAAATAATATACAACTACAGCCAAAAATAACTGGAAAGACAAGGCAGAATATGTGAAGACACACAAGGACAAAAGACACCCCATAAGTCGGCATTCACAGTGACCGACTTTGGCATCAAAAATTTAAACCAAAAGATTGAAAGAACTCTTTTCAAGATACTGATGAGAAATAAAAATGAAGATTAAAATTTCGGGATAGAAAGATTGCAAATGACATAAACTTGTGCATCAGAAACTTTTTTTCAAGGAGAACATTACATAGAACTATGTAAAGATTATCATTTGCAGAAGGATGCCAGATGGAAGGTAAGAACCAGAAGAGTTGGGGGAAATCAGGCTGATAGCAGGTGCATAATTATATAGAAGATTTATATTGCTCTTATATATTTGGAAGCAAGGATATAACACAAATCATTTAACAACTAAATTATATTATTGATATCGAAAAAAATCGCATTAGCTAGCATGATGTGGTCATAATTCAAGGCTTCAATTGCAAAAACAACTATGTGCTTGAGAATCCAAAAAATTCCTAGTTTGATTGAGAATTATACACGCAACTATAATTTTACTTGTATCATTCTCAGACAGACTCCATAATTATATTAATGAAATAATTTCCCAAAACCAAGAATCTTCTTTATCTTTTCCATTAACAAACTCTTTTCTTTCCACCTGGCTTTTCAATCGACTAAAACAACCATAACATTTCTGAGAACATCAACACCAAGTTAGAAACTATTTGAACAACTTAATACCACCTAGATCCTAATACGGCATACGATGTTTTAAAGACCATCTGATATGAACCACTATGACCCATACAGGAAGCCTATATCCAATGTAAACACTTACGTATTCAATTAGAAAAATTAGTAGTCCGGGAATGTACTGAATGTAAAGGGTCAAATATGTTGCATAGTTACCTCATAGGGAGGTATCACACCAAACCTGCCTCATGTGAGCAAAAAATCCAAATATCCGATAAAAGAAAATTTCTCAGAAGATAAATACTCCTTAACCAACAATCTCTATCCGGACAAAAGTTAATAATTCAGGAATTGGGTTACTAACAATGTTTACAGGGAATCAAACGAGTTTTAAAGAATTTAACTGATATAAATATAACAAAACTATATAACTATTTACCTCAAGAACCTGATGCCACTTGGTGAGTGATGAACAAATGAAAATGGCATTCAATTACTAGACAGTGGTATGAAACTAAAATTAAACACTAATCACACTTGATACATGAAGGTTGGATCTAGGGGAATGAAGATGCACTAACATTGAGGTTGGGCAAACATGCAAAAAAAATGTAGAATATACAAATGAGGGCTCGAAAATTGGTCTATGTCCTTTATCCTTGTCAAATAAATTTTAATAGTTTAAATAATTATCTGCATATATTACATTTACTGAAGAAGAAACTACAGTAAATGTAGATTAAATCTAAAGTATTTAAGATTTGCTATGTTCTTCAACATTGGTTCAATAAAATAATAAATCAAAGCAAATAGTAGCATGTGCAACCATTTTACAAACCTCGCTAGTGGCTTCCTCGACCAACTGTCTGGCAAACTCGATCTGTTCACTGGTTCCATCAATTTGTACAGTTCTCTCTTTTGAGATATCACCAGGTGGCAAGTGCAGAGGTATGACCTAAATATATCAAGGAAGTGCTTCTATCAGAACAGTATAAAAAATAATTTGTGATTCACATTTCACTTCAGAAATACACACATTATATGAGAAAAAAGTGGTGCCAACCTGAATACGAGCGCCAGATCTTTGTTGCATACTTTTTATTGTTTCACCTCCTTTACCAATGACAAGACCTACCTGAAAATTGTGTTGAACTAAATGAAAACTTCTTATATAGCTAAATCTCAAACTACAAATTAAAAAAAAAAAAAGTACCTTGTTGTTGGCAACCTTTAACGAAATCTGCTCTGATCCAGCTGGTTGCGCAGAATACCGTCGAGAGCCTCCAGAGGATGCTCCTGCATCAGCCTGTCTCGACAATAACATACAGTTAGCACAAATAACAAATTGAAGAAGAGGTCTTAGATCATAGTGGGGACCAGCAATTTATATCATGGTGTCATTCCCGTATCGACCAACGAGTAGAAAAATAGAAATACCTCAGCGATAACATCATTAATTAGCTTCTCTGCAGCGGCTATTTCATCTGGAGTACCCGTGAGATCAACCCCTCTCATAGCAGAATTAGGGTCTGAATCCGTGTCTCTAGTGACCTGAATCTTAGCCCCCGACTCAAGCTGGAGTTGTTTTATAGTCTCCCCTCCTTTGCCAATTATCACACCAACCCTGCCATTTGGTATCTCAATCTTCTTGAAGGTACTCTGATAACCAGAGGATACAGAGTGGGATTGAGCACTATAACCATAACCCATGGGTTTCGGAGTACCTGAATCAAAACAATATTTAAAACAAATTTGCAAGATTCTAAATCAGAACTACCTAATAAATGTGCATAATCCCACCAAACACTTCACATATTGAAGTTCTAATTTTAAAACAGAGTAAAATAGAATTGGCACCAGACCAAAAGGAACTTAAGATAAATCTTTCGAAACCAAGATATACAGTATTTCACTGTACCAACAGGACACAGAATCAAAAAGGCTAACTCATAATATAAGCGTTTCATGCGTTACACAGTGTTTCGATTACTTATAGGTGCACTCCAATTATAAAAGCGCATAGGCGGTCAATTGTAATATAATAAAAATGCAAAACCTGGAAAATGGAAATAAAGGCTTACTATAATCACTCGTGTCATATCCTCCACCACCGCCGCCGCCTCCTCCTTCGTTCTCGACTCTCGCTCTTTTCAGTGGGTCGGTATCATGCAAAAGCCTCGCCGCGATTTCCTTTGCCCTCTGCTTCGCGAGCTCGAAATCGTTCATCGGGGGAGGAACGCTGTTGTATGAGGACGGAGGCGCGGCCGAGTCCGGCGTCGACGAGAAACCAGAGGCTCTGCGAGGCGGGGCAGCTGCCAGCGGGGGCGAATCCCCGTACTTCCGCTTGTTCGATTCGGCGCCTATAGTTGGGTACACTGCTTCCTCTGCCATTAGTACGGATTTTGATTGGGTTACAACTGGAAGATATTTTTGTGTTGTTCACAGCCGGAGAAAAATTAGGCGAAGGTCGAAAAAAACCCTAGAGGAAAAGAGTCGCAGTAAGAAACAGTGGAAAGGGGGATTTTTATAGTCGGCCCTTCGCTGGGTCTAAACAGATATTAAGTGAAAACTCGGGACCAGTTTTGTAAATACTCTCCCAAAATAGTTCAAGCACACCTAAAAATAAAAATATACTCCTATATTCTAATTTTTTTTCATTTTAATAAATACTAGTACCACCACTTCGCAAGTGATTTATTTGTTTGAAATAATCTAAAATTTTATTAAATCTTCAACGTATTTCGCCAAAAAATTATTAATGAACTAAGAAATTATTTTATTTAATAATCGAACTTTTACTTAAATTTGTAATTCGTATTAATCTCATTATTAACATAAAAAAATTTATTATTTTCAAGAATTACGCCTGATTGATATAATTTATAGTATGTAAGTTTATTGGTGCATAGTCGAATGGTAAGGTTTGTGGTGATGTTGGTGAAATTCCCCGGAGACGCACAGTTCGAATCTCGGATATGACAAATTGACTCCCACATGTGTCTGCTACTCGATCACATTCCTCGATTTACATCATACCCGATTGAATAGTCTCTGGTCTAGTGGAAGAGGAATTTCTCGTCTATGCATTCCTTTTATCGTCTCTGCATTTCTCGAGTGTCAAACGCATTCAACAAATATCCAAAACCGGTGGGGAAAAATCAAAATAAATGAAAAATAAAAATTATAAAGATGGAAAATAAATAAAAATATAAAAAAAATTGAATTTACTTGGTGAAAATGAAAGGGATGAGGTGTATATTAATATAACGTACGTTAATATATCTAAATAATATACCTAAAAATTTGATCATAATATTAATATTAATGGAATAAAAAAGAACTTTGAGAAAAGAAATAGAAACTTATATATATAAGATGATTATTAATTAGAAAATGTTAATTTATTTCTCTTCCGATCGATTAACATTGCAATTAGCAAATAGAAATGCAAACTTTTCCATAGTCGTCTTTTGTCAAAACTTGTATCAATTCTACTCCTACTGAAAAGAACTTCATTCCAAACGGACTGTAGGTTACAATTCCAATTCAATTTATGAGATATTGAAAAAAAACAAATTCTACTAATAAATTATACCTTAATTTGATTATGCAAAAAAAAAAAACCAAATTTGAATTAGAGAAAAACGAAAAAAAAAATGTATAATGAAATAATTAAAGAGTAAATGAAATTCTGGAAAAAATAAGAAAAATTCGACGAATATATATACGCAGAAATATTGAAGCATAAGAACATGAAATACCTGAGCGAATTGATCTCGATATGTTCTATGAAACGCGACCGATTTTTTCTTGGGAAGATGAACGAATCGGTTGAAATTTGGAAATAGAAGGAGAATGAGTTTGATAAGAATAAAAAAATATTTTTGCAAATGGAAAAAAATAAAAAAAAGTATCATTAATTAGAATTACATATTCCTAAATTGTACAAATTTACTGAATATAAAAACTTACCAAATAATTATATTAATGTACAAATTTTAACTTAATAATTATATTATTATTTTTATTTATAATTTATAGTGTGAACACAATAATATTAAACCTTTCTTATTGGTCCACGTGGCATATAGATTACAATTTCACCTCTATTTTTTTTTTTTTGTATTTAAAAATATAATTTTATTCTTTCATTTTGGTCTAAATAAAACATTGTTTTTAGTTTCCGTGCTAAAAAAAGTAGAAGCACAATCTATTTATTCTGACTGAGGCTGAGGTTTCAGCTGTTATTTGAGCTGCACCCTTATAAGAGGTTAAGGTTCAAACTTGCAATTGCAATTTTCTTTGGATTTCGGCTTCTGACTTATTGCGGTTACAAATTGATCGAGAAACTTCTCATGTACGATCCGTGCAAGAGATTCAGCGCACGAGAGGCTCTGAATCACGAGAGCCATAAGAGTACTCTCCAGTTGTAGTCGATAGAACACGACTGGATTCAAATATTTGAATTTATTTATAGATAAATAAAATATAAAATTAAGTTTTAAATTCTAAGTAGTTAATAATAATGTTCAAAATTATATAGGCAGAGAGTAGTAGGTAGTAATTACGAGCGAGTGAAATAAATATACACACTTTGTAACTTGTAAGCAATTAGGGTGTCCTCCTTTAATCCATTGTGAATCTCCTATTCTCAAAACACACCACATTCCCATTCCTTTCTTCTTCGTTTCTCCGACCCTTTCTTCGGTTCATCTCTGCACACATTTCCTCTATCATCGGCTTCCACAGACGAACACGGGCATTTATAAACCAGTTCGAAACCTAGTCACAAAAGAAACGGCTGAAAACAATCAGTGATCTTTTCTTACAAACCGATGGTCAACGGAAATGTGAGCCATTGACCATACAATACACGGGAATGGTTCATACCTGGTTTCTCGTCAGACCACTCTTCAAGGCTAGCAAGTGCTTTTCTGCGTCTTTTGGATACCTGAAAATTTTCAAGAAATAATTACAAATATCACCCCCATGTCTTAGCTTAATTACAGAAATACCCCTTCATCTCACAAAACTACAGATAAGACCTTCACATTTACATTTATCTTGCAAAAGTGCACACCCTCAAGAGATCATGATTGGGCAATTTGTTCATTTATAAAGTTTTATTTTGTAATTAGACTAAACATCAGGGGTGATTTAGTAATTAATCCGAAAGGAAAGGAAAATGTATACCCAGGGGATGATTACAATGTCACCCTTGATGTTTGTCCCAATTACCAATAAGCCCACAAAACTTTTCAATATTACGAAAAAGCATCCATTGATTGATCTAATTACATTTGTATCACCAAATCAAACCTCAATTATTTTCATAATCTTTTAGCAAATTCTGGAACATAGAGCAAAAATAAGTCGAAGAGCTTACGGGTGAAGGAAATTCTGGAACATCCAAGCCCTTAAGACGGAGACGGATTTCTCGGGCAGTCCCCTTTGTGGCCTCCACAGCTGATGGTCTCTCTTGCTTAGCTGCTGCAAAGCCCACTGCCTCTGAATAAAACGGGTCTCGAATGACTGGTCTTCTATCGTCTCGCCCTCGCTATTATGATGCTGAGCTGATCCCAATGCAAGAATGTGGTTGCTGATTTTCTCCCTGAGGTTCTTGTACATGAAAGAGATCGCCGAGAGGACGAAACGGGCGTGCAGATTCGGATTCAGCTCGGTCACAGCGTGAAATGCAGAGGTCACCGTGTGGATTTCATCCATGCATTGGCTGTACCGATCATCGACCTTTAAGAAGACATACAAAGATGCAAATAGTCAAAAAAGATTTTTTTTTTTTTAGTGAAACGGGTTTGAATTACATACCACTTGCAATAAAGCCAGCAAATGCTTTTTCCTTGCAACGACTTCCTGTTCCTGCAAGACCCCGTTTTCGGACACGAAACCCTGGTCCTCGCTGGCAGAGGCGGAATAACCCGAATGCTCTCCGTCCCCAATCGCGTACTTTGCGATCTCGGCAAGAATTTCTTGAACCGCTTGGATGAATCCTGACCTCGGCACTTGGAGCTGCTGCCCACAAGAATCGAAGCTCGACGAGTGCTCTGACACCAACTGCCCACCGTGCATGGAGTAGCTGGTCCCACCCGAGGAGCTCATGTCCGAACGAACCGAATTCCCGTGCAAGACAGGCGGAGGAGCTGACGTGGCGAGACTCAAAGACAGCTGTCTCGATCCTGGCCATTCGTTGTTTGTTGGGAGAAACGACATGCCCTCGTAGCCGTAATTCACCGCCCCGAATGAAGGGTTCACAGGGTTCGAAGAGCTACCTGCAATGAAGGGGTGGGCGAAAGGGTAATTCTCCGAGCTCGATAAAAGTCTTTCTTGATTAGTGTTTCTGAATAGATGGTCCGTTTCTTGGAAGTTGGCGAACTGGGGATATGACGTGGCGGTCGGGAAGCTTCTGGAAAGCCTTCCTTGTTGGGGGCTGCAAAAGTCATCGGAATATGCTACCGTGACGTGATTCGCCATTTCTTCTCGGTCAAAGCTGTACATGGATTCTCCGGGGGTTATGGGGAGGACATATCCTGAGGTGGGATGCGAGGATCCATTTGCATTTGTTTGCATTTTTTCTCTTTTACCCAAACAAAGAAGGGAAGAAAAAGAAGAATGTATTGCTGATTTTCTAAATCATCTTCTCAAACTTTCTACTTGCTGTCAAAACAAACAAAAAAAGATGAAAAAACAAATTAAAAGAAAAAACCCATTTGTATAATATACTTAGCAAGTAAATTCAAGATTTTGAAATCCTACAATGATATTTTAATTTTAATTTTCTATATGTTTTCTTAATCCAGTAATGGAACACATGTACACATGTAGTATATATAAAATGGTTTAAAAATGCAAGCTTTTCATCATTGTATTAAACAATCATCAAATACTATGAAGGCATTAATATATGTGGACAAAGAGAAAATTCACAGGCAAAAAATGAACTACTTACTATTGGACAAACCTTGTTAATCTCGAAGAGTGAAAAAAAGGTTGCAAGAACAGATTCAACAGTGGTTCTTCTTGAGGGCCTTTTGCTGGATTAAAAATGTGAGAGCTGATCAACTAAATGCATATTGCAGAAACAATGTGTTCAAAAAGAAAGGAAGAAAGAAAAAAGATTGTTTTTTTTATCCTTTTGAATACAAATGATGATTGCCAAACAAAGCATAAAAGTGGAAGCCTTGATTCTATATGATCAGAAACCATATGTAGGAAATCATTGGTTACCCTTTCTCCCCCAAACAGTGCACAAATCAAAAACCCCAACAAAACCACCTGATGATATAAGTTGTGTTTTTGAAATTTAGCTGTTTTTTTCTTTTACCATAAAGAATAAGGTTGTGTGAAAAAACAAAGCTAAAAAACAGTGAACAAAAGTGCCCAAAGCCCCACTACAATTCTGAAAATACTACGTAACAAAGAATAAAAGGCCAAAGCCCCATAAAGTGAGCTGTTTTTACTTGCATGAACAAGCAAAGGGGAAAGAAAGAAAAAAAGTGGGATTTATTCCGAGAAATTCAAAACCCAAGAAAACAGAGAAAAAATCAGAGCTTCAGAAAAAGAAGAAAAAACCCATCAAGGAATCAAGAATCATGAATCCCTGCAGCACAAAAATCCCCTATATCCCTCTTTCTTTAAAACAAAAAAAGACTCGATTTTTCACACAAGACTGTCTTTAACCACAAGGTAATTCATTCTCCACAAGCGAAAACACAAAGGGCCATAAACTTTATACGAGAAAAAAGGACAACAAGCATTATTACTCACAAGCCCGCCATCAAAAGCTACACGCGAAAAAAAAATGGGGCTTTTTTTTCTTGCAGAAAAAAAAAAATCAGATAGGGTTGTGTGTAGGGGATGAATAAACGGACGAACCCATTTAATAAAAGTGGAGAGATATCAATACAATAGGCACACACATTAAAATTATTATTAATAACACAAAATTTGATTTTGGGGGAAAAAGAAAAAAAAAACAGAGCATTACCCTTTGATGCTGCAGTTCCACTCATTTCATTCTTGCAGCCTTTTGATTGAGGGCCCATGATTTCAATTAATTTTTCTCTCTCACACACACACTCCTCTCTCCCATCCCTCCTCTCTGAATGATCATCACCACAAACAAAATATCTGGACTCTGCCTCTGTTCAAACCCCTGTGCATGGCAGATATTTTCTTTAAATTTAAAAAATGGGTTTTTATTTTGTTGAGAAAAGAGTGAGTAAAAATTGAGCAAGAAAATAACCCACTTTTTATTTTACCTGAACAGAGCAAGTAGATGGGAAAAAAGAAATGATTTTTATTTTTTGAATTTTCTCTGTAGTACTGTTGCACCAGCAGTGTACTTTTAGTCATTGAATATATGTATGTGTGTATGTATATAATATACGTGTGGGGAGAGAGAAAGCAGTGTATATGTACTATATGGCAATGATGATGCAAGCAAAATTGGAGGGGAGTTTAAAGGTGGATATGTGAAAGAGAGATCTTTGACGATTTTTTTTTAACTGTGTAAAAATCGCACCTATGTGTGTGTGTAAGTATACATATGTATGTGTGTAATGTGTATCTACTTTTTCAGGTTTTGGTTTAATTTCCTTTGTACGGGCTGTGAATTTTGCAGACTTGAAAAGGAAAGAGTGGTGTTTAAGAAAGGCTATTTGCTCGATAAAGAAACCACTCTACAAATAAAAATAAAAAATACTCTGTATTTGCTTTTCTTTTTTTAATTATTGACAAGGTAATTTAAAATTTTAAATGTAGAAAAATTCTATTGAATATTTACAATTGACAGAGAAAAATTTAGGTGTATAATGTATTCAATAATCAATACAATGTATTTTTAAAAGTCTTTTAAGTATTCAATACACATTTTAAAAAGTTTATTAAAATCTCTAGTATTCAAAATTTTATTATTTTTTTAAAATCAATGAATTTCTATTGATTTAAATATTTAATCCTACAAATATAAAAGAAATCTATTGTTTAAATCTCTCGTAAATATATAAAATTTTTACGAATTTTTATTTTAATTAACAAATTAATTACTAAAAAAAATAAAAAAATATACAAATACATATAATAAAGTTAAATAACATAAAATAAATAAATAAAATCAATCAGAAAACGAGTATTGCTAATGTTAAGCCTATAAAATTAGACTGGGCTCTTGGACCTCTACTCTATCTTATGCAGGGCGATTACAGTTGATCCGATCAGTTATTGGTACGCTACATATCTACTGGATCAGTGTGTTCATACTCCCCAAGAGATTATTGAGGAGATTGAGAAGAGGCTAAGTAGATTTCTATGGTTTGGGTTGAGCAACAAGGGGTATGACAAGATCTGATGGGATGATATTTGCCGCCCTGCTAGCAAGGGTGGACTGGGTATCCGTGATCTCACTGCTCAGAATCGGGCCCTTATGACCAGACACATATGGACTATTCTGAGTCAGGACTCGAAATCTGTTTGGGTCAGTTGGATTCAGGAGAATCGACTGAGGAGACATTCCTTTTGGAGTGCTAAGATGCCGAGGGCATGCTCCTGGAGTTGGCATCAGCTTCTTAAACTACGCTCAGCCGTGTTACCATCTATACAGATGCGAGTCGGGGATGGATCACAGTTTTACCTTTGGAGGGACCTGTGGCATCCTCTAGGTCGATTGGAGGAGGTGTGTCAATTGGGACCGTGGCTTAGGAGGCTTCCTAGGGTCGCGTCGTTGAGTATGGTCATAGTTGATTGAGTGTGGAGGTGGCCTGCAGACTTTGCGGCGGAGTTTGTTGATCTTATGTATGGATTGCCGAGTATAGATGTGAGGACAGATACAGTGCGGTAGACATTGGATCCAGGGGCGGACCCAGGATTGTTATCCAGGGTGGGCCAAGTTTATTAAAAAAAATTAATAAACAAATTTTTATGTTAAAAAAATGTTAAAATACTATATTCATAATTATCTACTCCCTCCGGCCATTAATAAATTTCATAGTTTTCTCGACACGGAGTTTAAGAAAATTGTTATTACGTTTTTTTATTTTTTTAATTGAAAAGTAAAAGTTAAAATATATTTTAAAAGTGAAAAGTAAAGTAGTTTTAAGTAAAGTTTAAAAAGTAGTAAAGTAAAGTAGAATAAAATTGTATATTAAAATGAAAAAGTTAGAATAAAATTTTTTTTAGTGTGTCAACTATTGAACACCTAAAATAAAAAGTATTTCAATTGTCTTTTTATCGAGGGGTATATATTTTATTTATTTAAAACAATATTTTTAACTATACTTTCATATTTCACAAAAAATTGCACACTTTTTTTTTTAAATTAGATTTTTTTTAAATTAGAAATGAAATGAGTACACTTTTTTGAAACAAAAAAATATATTTTAATCAAAAAAATAATATATTTTTAATTTACATTAACGAATCCATATTTTTAGTAATTTAAAATAAAAATAGTATATATTATTCATAATCTTATTCAATTTCTCTTTACAAAAGAATACTATAACATTTTAAGAAATTGACCCGCACAATTTAAATAAATATGTTAATAATCTTTAATTATTACATAAATGCATAACTAAACTCTAGTTAATTAATATATTAAATATTTTTTTATCTATATTTTTGTTATAGTATTATATTAGATAAAACAAAAGTATACAATATGCGGGTATATTAATTAAGAATAACATACATATTATTAATAAATAAACACATAAATGAAACAAAAAGAAATGTGAGTGGTGGGCCCCCATCTTTTCATATATTTACTGCACAAAGTTGGCGTAAGGATTAGAGGCAGAGAGAGAAAAGTAATTGAGACTTTAAAAATATATTTAGCCCAAAATATAATAACATGTAAGGATATATAGTAGGGATTTTTTTTAAAATCTCAGGGTGGGCCTTGGCCCACGCTCGTCCTGAGCTGGGTCCGCCACTGATTGGATCGATCAGGGACCTACACCTCTGACTCGGTATATACTCTTTTCCGCCCGAAGGGGCCCAGAGTGCCATGGCCTGCCCTTTTGACTGGACCAAGATGTATCCCACGACATTGTTTCATTCTTTGGATGGCTATTCGTGGTCGGCTGCCGACTTGGGATAAGCGCTGGATTGGTCGGGGGATGACTCGTGTGTGCTTTGTGGTTGAGAGAGGGTGGAGACACACTCTCACCTTTTCTTTGAGTGCCCCTTCTCACGGGATTGCTTGCGGAGACTAAAGGTGGAGGTGAGATTTCTATGGCCACGTGGTAGTTGGCATAGTGCTGTATTACGGGCTTCTAGTCGATGGCGTGGGAAACACTTGATATCTTGCGCGTATCGTGGACTTCTCGTTGCTCTGATCTATTTTATTTGGCTCGAGACGAACACGAGGATTCATGAGGCTCGTTCGGTGTCGCCTGCAGTGGTGGCCTCTCAAGCGATTTCTATCATACAAGAGAGGATCCGCTCGTTGCGACTTCCAGATTCTCCTCAGACACGTGTGCGGAAGAGAGTATGGCGTATAGCCTGGTGATTGTGTTTGTATTGTTTAGTGCTATATGTTTTGTTGGTTGGTTGGAGAGTTAGCCTGTTAGCTCGGTGATGTAGTGGGGGCTTAATTCCCTATGCGTTGTACTATATCATACATTTTTTCTTTTTTATGCGATTGACTTTTACCTAAAAAAAACCTATAACAAAGAATGAAAGTTAATTATGAAAAACGAGTATTGCTAAGGGAGAAATTAAGTCATGACTAATGATCATTTATAACATGTAAATGAAACATGTAAGTTTGGATAAAATTAATAATGATGAATAATGATATTTTTTTATTTTTTAACTAATGCATTTTTTTGTGCTTTATTTTCTATACAATTTGATTTTTTTTTAATTGAATTTTTCATATATATACAAATTTATGAAAATTCATGTGAAAGTCAATTAAAAAATGTATTTCATTTAAGTCTATGGAAATCAATAAAAAAAAAGTCAAACTTTTCATACTCCTTTAATTTTGGAAATCCACAAAGCAAGGTCCATCCGGCTATAATGGTGTTCATAACTCTTAGCTGGAAGAAATCTTTTCATCAAGGTACTAAGGGCATTTTTAATGGTGGGAAACACAAATTTGGTGGCAAACTCAAAATTTGACACAAATTTTGCTTCTAAACTCAATTTCACTCCAATCATATCAATCAAATTTTACAGACAAAAAGAATATTCTTTTAGAATTCTCTTATTTTAATTTTTATTTATATTAAAATAATATATAACTAAAATTTTAATTTAAAATTAATTTTTGAAAAAATATAAAAATTAAACAAAATAAAAATGTAATGCATTAATAAAAAAAATAAAACATAAAAACTAATTATTATATAAAAAATTATCGCAATAACAACAACAAAATAATTAATCCTAAAAAATATAAATTACATATAAATTAATTTTATGAACTATAAAAATTATGTCAAATAATATTATTATATTATAAATATTAATTTTTCATAATTTTTTATCCATAATAAAAATTATAAATTAAAATCAACATATATTATTATATTTACATTTATATATATTTAACCATTAATTTAAAATAATAATAAAATAATTTGTCACCATGAATAGTGTGGAGACAAATTTGCCTTCTACTATTCACCGTGGCAAAATGCCACGAAATTTGGCTCCTCCATTGGAGTGATGAAATCGGACTTGAGGAGGCAAAATTTGGCATTGCCTCTCCTATTGGAAATGGTCTAATAACACTTCTTTATATTTTATATTACCAGTTTTTGTTGCTTTGTATCAATTTTATTTCGTATTTGTTATGAATATTATTAATTAGTGAATGACTAGTTTACCCTTTCTTGGTGAACAAGACAGAAACCCTACTTTGTATCCTATATAAAGGGGTCTCCCCATATGAATGAAATAACAATTCTATTCTCCTCTCATATTGTCTCTCTTTATACTCCAGTATTCTCTTTCAATTCCTCTTGAGTTTATAACACGTTATCAGCACGAAAAGCTCAACCGCGTTCTTCATCGAAGTTCTACTCATCCAAGATCGAACTCCAAGGCAAGAATTTATATGTTTGTTTATATTTATTAATAATTATAAATATATCTTTTTCTTCTCCCCTTCTTCATAAATTGCTCATGTTGAAGCAATTAAATATATAATGTTCCTGAAAAACATTATAATCTGATATTCCTGAAATAATATCATATGTTCCTGAAGAACATTATAATCTGATATTCCTGAAGTAATATCATATGTTCTTGAAGAACATCATAATATGATATTCTTGAAGTAATATCAAATTAATTATGATTAAGTTCCTGAAGAACACTATAATATGATATTCTTGAAGTAATATCAAATTAGTTATGCCTAATAAATAAATTAAAATTTTAATGTTCCTGAAGAACATTATGGTATGATATTCCCAAAGAAATATCAAAACTAAACGTTCCTAAAGAACATTGTGATATGAAGAATATGATATGATATTCCTGAAAAAATATCAAAATAAAATGTTCCTGAAGAACATCGTGCGAGTCTTTCATGGTCGAGTCATGTATGTGCGAACTCGACCCATGAATCAATTGAGGTATTTCCTGCAAAGTGGGTGAAACTTTAGGAAAAGTTAATCCAAACTTTGTTGAATAGCTCGATGGTTATTTGCTTGAATATTGGGATAGCCACATGAGTTTGAATCCCCATTAAAATTTGATATTCCTGAAGTATTATCAAATAAATATTGTTGGGATATGTCCTTCGATCCTACGTGTGCAATCGATAAAGTCATAAGGTCGTCTATGGATGTTTAAATAATTATTAGATAATATTAATTGCTGGGAGCAATATAATATTGATCGATAATTATACCTACAGGGTCACACACGAGCCGGAAATACGAGCTATAAGTGTTTGCTAAAATGAGTCGATTTGGAATCGACATATATATAAACTAGGTTTATATTCGATGTGATTTACGTACATGCATGGGATGCATGGCTTGCATGGAATACATGTCACATGGTGTGACGTGGCATGCCACGCAAGCGAATGAGACCACATCCAATGCAATGTGGCATGAGGATGTGGACATGACCATTCAACTTCACCATTAACACACCTTAATGTGTGATAATGATTCTACATCAATATCACCATTATGGGGGGGGGGGGGGGGGGGGTTACTTGGGGTTATTTCATGGTTTAATAGGTGAGAAAATGCTGATTTTCTCACCACAATATTCAGCTACGAAAATCACACCAAATAGAGAGAAAAGAGTTCTTGGAGAACAACTTCAATCTAACAAGCAAGCAAGTTCATTTTCCGGGTTCGTGTGCAACACGTAGAGGCCGGACCATTTTTGCGGCTTCAACATCCGGGCAATTCAAAGGCGTGACGAGGTCATTCCAAAGGAGAACAATTCGAGGCTGATCCATTTGAGGTGGTTCAATCGACTCAACACCACCTCAACGACATCAACGAATCACTTCGTCACCACAAGTAAGATCTCGTTGATCTCTCTATATATATATATTGGATGTATATATATATAAATATATATGTGTCTATACATATTTGTGTGCACTAAGATCATGGCATAGTAGATCTATTGCTTTACACGCTTCCGCACACACGGAATATCGATCGGATCGGTATACCGATACCTTCAATTGATATCAGAGCCTAGGGCTCGTGCACACTTTTGTGTTGGACACATGAAGTTTAAATCAACATAATTGGATTATATGTTTAACTGTGATTATGTGATTAGATGTAAGGCCGACCACCGTTAGTGGTCGGGTGAATGATTTCATCGTTTTTTACGTTTCGATTGGCCGTAGTTTTTGAGGGCTGCGTCCCTTGGAATCATTTGTAATAGATAGGGTTTTCTATTATATTTGTATTGTACTACTTGTAAGCGATGGACTTGGTTCATGGTTCGATGGAGGATCTCGGCTCTCCGGCGAAAACGAGAAGAAACGAAGCAAAACAAAGCAAAACAAAGCAAACCGGGGCTGCTGGAGCCAAACGGCGGGCGCCGTTTTAGCTCCGGCGGGCGCCGTTTTGATTCGGCGGGCGCCGTTTTGGAAACGGCGACCGCCGAATGGTCTGATTCTTGGAATATTTTTTCCGTGCCCTTTCGGCGGGCGCCGTTTTGGAAACGGCGACCGCCGGTGGTGTTCGACGACCGTTGATTGTGAAACGGCGGGCGTCGTTCGTGGTTTTTTGGGTACGGAATAGATTTGACCAAAATCGGAGGGCACGGAACTGAAACGGCGGGCGAGGACTAGTCCAGAAGATGTTCAAGGCTTTTGTTGTTACTTTAATTCTTTTCTTTTGAGAGTTGTGAGGTTCTAGGGGCCTTTCGATTTCGTATTTATTTGCTTTGCTAGTTATAGGTTGTTTTATGTTATAAATGTTCAACTTACATATAAACAAACCTATGCATGCAAGTTCCCAAAATAATGAGTATAATGTCTTGTCCAAAACATCACACCCATAAAGCCCTCGATCATAAGTTGGTAGGTCCGCCTCAGCGGGGTACTACTTGTTATCTTGGGATAAATGGGAGTAAGGGTTAGACCCTTACAAGTGAGTTTGGTTTTCTCATCGATAGATCCACTGCAGGCGTGGCTATCGAGACATGAGATGAGAATGGAACTCTCATCGACCGAGAGTGACATTGGATGTCATTGACATGGGATGTCTACCTATCTTGGAGTTCTTAAGTGCGGACTCAGTCGGCTTAAGGATTCGCAAGATGAGGGTCTTGAGATCGTTTTGTTCTAATTTATTAAAATTTCAAAAACAAATGCCTAATTTGTCTTTCATTTGGTGGATTATAAGGTTAGGATTATTTACACCTCGGGGAGTGATTTAATCCAAAACACTTAAGTTCATCAATGACACAAATTAGAGACTTTCAAGCCATTGGATGGCATAAATCGATTGTCTGGTTGGCTCCCTCATTTTAATGAGAGATAGGGCTTCAATTGCATGATAAGATCGGTGGTTAGAAAACCTCGAGTTTTCACTTACGATTTATCACGGTTTTGATATTAAGATAATTGGGAACGACGATATTGGATATCGAATGAACAAAATGAAACAAATAAAGTAGTTATGCGAGACAACCTTATTTGTTTAAACGCTTTGTGGATGTTTACTTACTTAATTTATCTTTCTTCTGTAGTTTAATATGTCTGTCTCAACTCAATTCAAGTTCAGCTCTATCTTGGATAGAGAAAAGTTGAACAACACCAATTTCCTTGATTGGCAACGTAACTTGAGGATAGTACTCAAATACGAAGAAAAGGAAAGTGTGTTGGACAAACCCCTTCCCGTGCTTCCCGCTGATGGGGGCACGGATGTCCAAAAGGAATCATATGCCCTTGCTAAGAAAGCCTCGAATGAGGTGACATGTTTGATGTTGGCATCCATGGTACCCGAGTTGCAAAAACAATTCGAGTTCATGGAAGCCTATGACATCATAGAAGAGCTCAAGAGCATGTTCGGGGAACAGGCTAGGATTGAGTGCTTCGGTGTCACCCGGGCTATAGCAACAGCTAGGCTGGAAAAGGGTAAACCCGTGGGACCACATGTGCAGCAAATGATTGGATTATTTGCTTCTAGTGCTCGCCTCGGTTTTGCATATGATGACGAGTTGGCTACCGATTTCATTCTTCATTCTCTTCATGATGGATATGACGCCTTTAGGCTGAATTTCCACATGAATGGACTGAAGAAATCGCTTCATGAGCTCCATGGGATGCTTAAGGCTGCTGAGCCGGCGATTAAGAAGGACCCTAGGAGGGAAGTTCTTATGATTAGGGAAGGGGGTACCAAAAAGTTCAAGGGGATTAAGAAACCAGAAGTGAAAGGCAAAGGGAAAGGGAAAGTTGTGGCAACTCCTTCCAAAAGGTTCTTGAAAGCTTCTAAGGTTCCTGGGGAATCTGAGTGTTTCTACTGCAAGAGTGTTGGACACTACAAGCGGGATTGCCCCAAGTTCCAAGAGGATGTGAAGAACGGGGTCGTTCCTTCATCTTCAGGTATTTATGTCATAGACATAAACTTTACAAATTCTTCTTCTTGGGTATTGGATACCGGATGCGGTGCTCACATTGTTTCACATTTGCAGGGACTGCAAAGAAGTAGAAGTTTGGTAAAGGGAGATGTCGATCTGCGGGATGGAAATGGAGCGAGGGTCGTTGCATTAGCCGTAGGATCTTATGATTTGTGTTTGCCTTCGGGCCTTGTTTTAGTATTGAATAATGTTTATTTCGTACCAAGTATTACCAAGAACATTATTTCTATTTCAGTATTGGATACTGAAGGATTTTCCTTCACTATAATAAATGGTTTATTTACTATTTCAAAAGGTGGAGTGTTCTATGGTTCGGCACGATTAGAACATGGTTTATATATACTTCAACTTGACAATCATATATATAACATTAATACCAAAAAGCCAAATCGAATGAATTCAATGAAACATACATTTGGCATTGTCGATTAGGTCACGTCAACATTAAACGTGTAGAGAAACTTCTTAAAGAAGGTATTCTCAAATCTTTTGACTTGGAGTCATTTGATACATGTGAAGGGTGTTTGATGGGCAAAATGACAAAGTCACCTTTTCTAGGAAAAGGAGAACGTGCAAATGATCTATTAGGTTTAATCCATACTGATGTATGTGGTCCAATGAGCTCACAAGCACGTGGAGGTTATTTCTACTTCATAACTTTTACCGATGACTTAAGTAGATATGGTTATGTCTATTTAATGAGGCATAAGTCGGAAGCCTTTGAAAAGTTCAAAGAATTCCAAAATGAAGTTGAGAATCAACTTGGTAAGAAGATAAAAGCCATTCGATCGGATCGAGGTGGTGAATATCTTAGCCAAGAATTCGATGATCATCTTATGAGTTGTGGTGTTCTATATCAACTCACTCCTCCTGGAACACCCCAGATGAATGGTGTTTCCGAAAGGAGGAATAGAACCTTATTGGATATGGTTCGATCGATGATGAGCCTTAGTGAACTACCAAAATCTTTTTGGGGACACACACTTTTAACAGCGGCCTATACACTGAATAGGACACCGTCAAAAGCTGTTGATAAGACACCATACGAGGTATGGAAAGGGAAGGTCCCTAACTTGTCTTATATCAAGGTTTGGGGATGTGAAGCTTATGTGAAGAGAAATATCTCTACAAAGCTTGAACCCAAATCGGATAAATGTTTCTTTGTGGGTTATCCAAAAGAAACACGAGGGTACCACTTTTACAACAATCTGAGAACAAAGTCTTTAATGCTCGAGATGGTGTATTTCTTGAAAAGGAATATCTTTCCAAGAAAGTAAGTGGGAGCTCAGTTGAATTGAACGAAGTTCAAGAAAACTTGAATGAGGTTCAAGAAGATCAAACTGAGATGGACACTCAAGATCAAGTCGAGAGTACTCCAGTGGTTTTGGAAACCACACCTAACCTCGAAGGTCCGGAAGGATTAGATCTCAACCTGACAGATACTTAGGTATTCTGACAAACGAGAGCTATGAAGTCATGCTTTTAGAAAGCAATGAACCTTCGACCTATATCCAAGCTATGACGAGTCCAGATTCCGAGAAATGGCAGGGTGCCATGAAATCCGAAATGGAATCAATGTCTGAAAATCAAGTTTGGAACTTGGTCGATTTGCCTAAAGGGGCTAGGCCCATTGGATGCAAATGGATTTAAAAAATAAAAATAGATATGAATGGAAAACCTAGTGTTTTCAAAGCAATGTTGGTGGCAAAAGGATATAAACAAATTCACGGGGTGGATTATGATGAAACTTTTTCACCAGTTGCTATGATTAAATCCATTCGGATTCTCTTAGCCATTGCTACTCATTATGATTATGAGATATGGCAAATGGACGTTAAAACCGCTTTCTTGAATGGGATTCTAGTAGAGGAAGTGTTTATGACACAACCAGAGGGTTTTATCGATCCTAATCAGGCTGAGAGAGTATGCAAGCTTAATAGATCTATTTATGGATTAAAGCAAGCATCTCGGAGCTGGAATCTTCGGTTCGATGAATCCATACAAGAGTTTGGATTTCAAAAGAACATGGAAGACTCTTGTGTTTACAAGAAAGTCAGTGGGAGTTACGTTGTACTCATTGTGTTGTATGTCGATGACATACTCCTTATTGGAAACAATATTCCTATGCTTAATTCTGTTAAAGAATGGCTAGGAAGATGGTTTTCAATGAAGGATCTTGGAGAAGCACAGTACATATTGGGCATCAAGATCTGTCGGAACAGATCACAAAGGATGCTTGGACTTAGTCAAACAACTTATATTGATAAGGTGCTTGACAGGTTCAGAATGAAAGACGCCAAGAAGGGTCTCATTCCAATGACTCATGGTACATCTCTGAGCAAGAGGCAGTGCCCTTCGGGACCTGATGAGCAAATGAGGATGGCAAATATTCCTTATGCTTCGGCAATAGGGTCTATTATGTACGCCATGATATGTACACGACCGGATGTATCGTATGCTTTAAGCATGACGAGTCGGTTTCAAGGAAACCCAGGTGAGGCGCATTGGACTGCGGCCAAGAATATTCTTAAGTACCTTAGAAGGACTAAAGATTATTTTCTTGTCTTTGGAGGACAAGAAGAGTTGGTTATGACAGGCTATACGGATGCAAGCTTCCAAACAGACAGAGATGATCTCCGGTCTCAGTCCGGTTTTGTCTTTTGTCTGAATGGAGGTGCGGTGAGCTGGAAGAGTTCTAAGCAACCCACCGTAGCTGATTCTACTATAGAGGCTGAGTACATTGCTGCATCTGAAGCAGCAAAGGAGGCCGTTTGGATAAGAAAGTTCTTGGATGAGCTTGGTGTCGTACCTAGTTCGGCCCATCCGATATCTCTCTATTGTGATAATAGTGGAGCTATCGCGCAAGCCAAGGAGCCTAGGGAGCACCACAAATCCAAACATGTGCTCAGGAAGTTCCACATTCTCAGGGAGATAGTTAGTCGTGGAGACATCGAGATAAATAAAGTTGCAACTGATGATAATGTTGCAGACCCGTTAACTAAACCACTCCAGCAGTCAAAGCATGATGCTCATACGACTGCAATAGGGATACGATATCTTAGAGATGGATTGTGATTCCTATTATTGTATTGTCTACTTTTGGAGTTTATGTAAACATTCACGTATCTTTTATGATATTCAATAATTTCTTCATATAATTGTGGTTTAAATTGTATGAATTGTCAAATGATTAAATTATATTAATTGGGTTATGAGGTTGATTTACCACATAATGAAGTCCCAATTGTTGAACTAATATAATTAAGTCATATATTGTTCCTAGTTCGTATCATCGAGTACGGACAAACTGACGATACAAAGAACTAGATTGTAATGTGTACTATAGCGCCGCTTCATGGGCTAGTGATGTGGGACATCAAGTACAATTACATAGATATTAGCTGGGAGCTAATGATCGAACAGACCCGACTGGAATAGTATTTAAGATTTCGAGTCATAATACTATTTCATTGACTGTCGAGCAATTTCCTCTGACCTGAGTAGTCCAGAGTGATTCCATTGTGAAATGGTGTACTTTGATACAAGTAAACGCCTTTCGTAAAAGGAGGTTATAAAACTTGTTATTGGGTATATCAGGAAGCAAGTGGGAGAGCTTGGATTGACAAAATGGGATTGTCCTCCATTTTATAATGGTATACATGTCTTACCGGCCACTTGGAGAGTCGAGACTGTGGAAAATACGTGGCCACGTCCAGATTCGTATCATAGTGATAAATCTGGTTTTACAGTCTGTCTCAAAGTCCAAGAAAGATTTGAACCGATTGAGGATGATTCGAGTCTTGCCTCAAGTTCAAATTTAGACATAAAGTGACAACAGGAAATTGGCAGCACACTGGCTCTGAAGGCCAAGTGGGAGATTGTTGGGATATGTCCTTCGATCCTACGTGTGCAATCGATAAAGTCATAAGGTCGTCTATGGATGTTTAAATAATTATTAGATAATATTAATTGCTGGGAGCAATATAATATTGATCGATAATTATACCTACAGGGTCACACACGAGCCGGAAATACGAGCTATAAGTGTTTGCTAAAATGAGTCGATTTGGAATCGACATATATATAAACTAGGTTTATATTCGATGTGATTTACGTACATGCATGGGATGCATGGCTTGCATGGAATACATGTCACATGGTGTGACGTGGCATGCTGTTGGGGGAGGAAAAATCAAATACAAAAACGTATATCCGAGGATAAGGCACGCGGGCAAGGGCTGTCCAGAAGCGTGCCAGGCAGTGGGACGACGCACGGGACGCGTCGCGGCTCGGACCACGGGTCACGGATCTCTTGGGCTATCCCCGCGGGGAAATGACTCGGGGCGCGTCCGCGACTCGGGTCACGGATCATTCGAGGCGAGCCATGCAAAGACATGACGTGAGGAACATGCTCGTCCCGGGGTTCCGATCACGTTGTCGTCATACTGGCCATGCAGGGGTTGCGGACCCGGGTCACGCTCTTGATCCGCTACACAAGCCCATCACGCTGCGAAGAGACAACGGAGGTTCGAAGACCCAGCCCGCGGCCCAAGCCATGCAATCATTATCTGGGGGAGGGTTCATCCCAGGGAGACCGGAGACATCGCCCACGTGAGCCCATATGCATCACCTATACTCCGGATCACGGGCCCCGGGTCGTTACTAGCTTCATTTAATGCTTTAGACGTAGTACGTGGTCTGAATGTAATCATTCCATAATTCCCTATAAATAGGGGGCTTATCCCTTCAAATTAGGGGGCAGCACTAATTAGTGAATATACTCGATATTAAAAGAGTAGATAATAGAAATCCTTCAGAAGAAGCTTCAAAGCTCAAAACCTCTGTTCTTTTCCAGATCTAGTCCAACCCCTACTCCAGAATATAAATTTACATGTATTAGTATCGTTTCAAACCCTCTATACACAGCCCAGCCCCGTATTATACTACCCGATAAAAACGTGCTAAAACATTTGGCGCTAGAAGGAGGGGGTTGTTATACTAGACCCAGGAAAAGAAAGAAGAGCCAAAGCCATGTCTGATGGAGCCACCGCGTCAGATTCCTCCCGCTCCGCCACGAGGAAGAAGCTGGAGAGAGGGAAGATGCCCGCCGTCGTGTCAGACGCCGCCCCGCCACTCTCCCCGAACGTCCCGGGGGACGTCCCCGGGAACGATGACGCCGCCGCCACCGGGGAACTGGACGGCCACAACACGTCCAACCAATACCTCCGTAGCAGCTCCGAGGCCCGACGCCTCAGACGCCGCCAGCAGGCCCACCGCCATGCGCATTGCTCGGATCCCGAGTTCCGACGCGGACCACCTCCCCCCGAGACACTGGCCCGGGAATTGCACCTCCTTTTGGACACCCCCGAAAAGATCGACGTTGCCATGTCCGACCTCATACAGCGTAAGCGTACTCTAACCTCCCTCTCTATTCGTCCAGGTGAGAAGATTGGGAAAGGAAGCGCGTTCGGCCGTCTGGGGCCCGGTCACGCCAGCCACAGCGCGTTCGACCGCCTCGGAGCGTGCCGTGCCGGCTCCAACCGCTACACAATCCCCGCCCGACGACTCGTCTTCGATCTCGGCGAGGAGGCCGGCAACCAGTCGGCCCCAGCAGACCAGATGGGGGAAACGGCGAGGAGAAGACTCGTCGCGCCGAGCCGGAGCAGGGTCCCGGGACCCGTTTCCCGCGACCACCGGGACCCGAGGCGGGTCTCCTGGACCTCTACAGCAAGGTGTCCGAGATGGAGAGAAAGCTGGCCGAGGCCCAGGCCCGACCGGAGCGAGTCGACTACTGCAAAGAGCCTTTGGCCCTAGAGGTCGAGCATGCGGTCATGCAGTACGAGATCCAGCCCCTCCAGACAACTCTGTACGACGGGAAAACGGATCCCGAGATCCACCTCAGCCGCTTCCGTACTTACATGTCCGGGAGAGGAGCCAGCGACGCCACGAGATGCAGGCTTTTTCCCCTCACCCTCGAGGATGTGGCCCACAAATGGTTCGCGGGGATCTCCTCCCGCTCGATCCACTGTTTCGACGACCTCGTCCAGCGTTTCGTGGCGCACTTCGCCTCCAAGGTGAACCGTCTCGAGCAGAGCCAGCGGTTGATCGGCATTCGCCAAAGTATGGAGGAAGGCGACGAGCGATACGTAGACCGAGTCGGGGACATCCTGCTCGGCGGAGAAGAGGTCGGCGACGATCTCAAGCTGCACACGGCGATGAACGGGCTCCGGAAGAATTCCGAGCTTTTCAAGCATCTAATGCTCAACTATCCACAGACCTACGAGGATTTCCGCGTAAAGGCCGCGGCACAGTGTTGGTACCAGCGCCTCATGCGCGGGACGGAAACCCCCGGAGACGCGAAACGGAAGGATCCCGCTCCCGTGGAGGCGAGACCGGCTCACGTCCCCAGGAGAGGCCCACCGAAGGCCCCGGAACGGGACCGTCCTGCCCCGAGTTACCGCGAGATGGAGGTCCGGCTGGTCGAGGTCATCGGGCAGGACACCATGGCCATGATGCACGCTCTCCAAGCCATGGGGGACGCCCTGACCAAACCCGAGCCCATGAGGATCTCGTCGGACAAGCTCGACAGGCGTCTATGGTGCGCTTTCCACGAGCAGCACGGGCATCCCACCGGTCAGTGTCGCCAGTTGCTGAAACAACTATGGAAGTTATTTGAAGAGGGGAAACTCTGGGAACTCCTCGGCAGACCCGGGGACCGGGGGACCGGCCAGGTGGCCAACCCGGACAACGGAAGAAATGTGGTCGCGGCCCCGGGCCGCGGAGGTCAGAACCGCGGCCAGTCCCCAGTACACGTCGGGCAAATCCTGATGATCGGCGGGCTGCAGCCCATCACTAGTGAGAGCAGAAGGAAAAGGAAGCGCGAGGTGGAGATATGGAGGGTCTACCAGGAGACAAACCCTGCCCCCCCTCGAAGCATCGCGGAATGCGCCTTGATCACGTTCTCCCCGGAGGACCGCGAAGGGGTCGGCTACCCCAAGAGCGAGGCTTTGGTGATCACCACCGCCATACTCGGAGTAGAAGTTGCGCGGCTTCTGGTCGATAACGGGGCCCACTGCAATATATTGTACAAGCAGGCCCTCGACCAGATGGACAACATGACACGATACATACTCCCCAGTAACATGAGACTGAAAGGCGTGGGGAAAGATGTGCTGATTCCCTACGGGACGGTGGTGCTACCTCTAGAATTGAGAGACGAGAAGAACCCCGAAATAAAGCTATTGAGGAACTTGACTTTCGTAATAGTCGATGAAGTTAGCGGATATAACGCACTTTTGGGGAGGCCCTTTCTAGAAGCTTTTGAAGCTGTGGCCTCCTCGTACTATTACTGTATCAAGTTCCCAGTCTCCTCCGGGGCCATTGGCACCGTTCGAGGAGACCAATTAATGGCAAAAAGATGTTTGTTGTGAGTCGATGAAATTAATACTCACGAGGAAGTAGTCTCCGCGGACCCAGAACTCGGGATCAATCCCGAAACACCCGGGGCCCGAGATGAAAAATATGAGGAAAAACTGATAAATCTCTCTTAGCAAAAGGATGACCCAGACTCAAAATTGGAACACCCGCCGGACGCGGCAACTACGGAACGGGCCTCGTGCCCCGTCACGGTTTCGTATCTCGAACTCGGGTTGGCATCACAGGAGGATATAGCCTCGAACCCAGGGCCGAGACCCAATCTAGATAAAGGACCGGCGATCGAACCCGCATCACAGAGTGCGGAACCCCTTAGTCACACCTGTGACCCCCATGACTCGCTTCCGGGGATCCAAAACCGAGACAGCATAGGGGTCGAGGCCATGGGAAAAACTATCCCCTTCAAAGTCGGAAGCAACGGGCTTTTCGCGACAGCTGCTATCGGATCATCTCCGGCACCCGCAATAAAGGACGAACTCGAGAAGGTTTTCCAAGTCAACCTACCCACGTATGCATAGACCGGTGGGGGACTCGGCAGGGTTATCCCGGGACGCGCGCGCCACCACCCACGGCTGGATAGTGAGCGCCACCCCGTAGCCCAGAGGCGTCGGAAGACGGGCTCTGAGAAGAATAAGGCATCGAACACGAAGGTAGACGAGCTGCTCCGAGACGGGTTGATCCGGCTCGCCTCGCACAACGTGACATGGGTCTCGAACGTGGTCGTGGTGAGGAAAACCTAAGGGAAACGGAGGCTCTGCGTTAATTATGCCGACCTCATCAGGAGCTCACTCTTCCCCCACGGAGCACATGGTCAGCACGCCCCGGGCAGCCTCACGTGGACGGGTCCTCTACCCGCGCGTGCTCGGGAGCCGGGGTGATGCTCCTGGGGCCAGATGGAGATTCGTTCACACCAGCGGTAAAGTTAACCCCTTCGCAACTTATAACGAGGACGAGTATGAGGCATTAGTAGCAGGTTTAGTGGCAATCAGCGTTCCCCACCTCCACATTTTCGTTAACTCACAACTGGTGGTGAACCGAGTCACCAGTGATTACGAGGCTTAAGAGCGAATAGATGAAGAAATGCTGGGCCTTGGCGCGGTCCCCCTGCGAGAAAATACCGGACGCCCGTGCCGAACAAAACCAACGGGAGCACAATTCGCCGGCCGACGCCCTGCCCAAGCGATCCTCGGCCGAAAGATCCGCGGAGTTGTCCCGAGTCATCTTAACCCAGTTGAAATCACCCTCGATCGCGGCCCGGGCGGAAGTTACGCCGATTGACCCGTCTCCCGGAACAACACCAGTAGCAACACCCGGGATGGGTTGGCGCGACCCGGTGATGCGATTCATCGAGTTTGGGACCCTCCTTTCAGACCGAGTCAAAGCGCAGCAACTCCGTCTACGCGCAGCGAGGTACGCGATCCTAAACTCTCAATTATCCCGCAGGAGTTTCTCGGTGCCGCTCTTGAAATGCGTTTCCAAAGGAGACGGGGTGCGGGTACTTACGGAGATTCACGAGGGACTATGCGGAAACCACGCCGGGGGCCGACCTCCCGCCCGCGAGACGACTGGCCAGGGTTATTACTGACCGAGCTTGCGCCGGGACGCGACCAACTTCGCCCGCAAATGCCTCCAGTACCAGCGTATGGGTCCAAACATCCTTGTGGGACCACAATCTGGAGGACCACAAGTGACCGAGTTCATCTGGAGGACCACAATCTGCCGTTTCGGCTTGCCCGAGTCCATCATCTCGGACAACGGCAAGCAGTTCGACGGGACCGTGATCGCGGATTTCCGTGAGCAATGGGGGATCCGGAGGACGTTATCCACCCCTACCATCCAAATACGAACGGACAAGTCGAGGCAGTTTTAGAATCATAAAGCACACCCTTAAGTCGGAGCTCGAGTCGCGCGAGGGAAAGTGGGCCGAAGAGGCACCCGAGGTGCTGTGGTCATACCAGACCACGGCCCGGGACGCCACAGGAGAAACGTCGTGCGCCCTAGCTTTAAGGCTTCCGAAGCGGTGATCCCGCCCGAGACCACGGCTCGCTCGCACCGAACCACCCAGGCCATCGCTCCGGAGAACGAAGCGGTTTTGCGTCTGGAGCTAGATTTTCTTGAAGAACGAAGGCCACGCTCCGACTCCCTCAACGCGATGAACAAACAGAGGATCGCCAAGGCTTATTACGCGCGGGTCCGCTCTCGCGAGTTCGGGATAGGAGACATGATGTTGAAAAAGCTGCTCGGGACGCATTCCGGGGCCCTCAGACCGACGTAGGAAGGGCAACCTCGGATCGCCAAATGCCTATTAAACGGAGCGTACGAGTTGGAGTTGCCAGACGGGACCCCGGATCAATACCGATGGAACGCGCGACTCTTGAAGAGTTTCTGCCAGGGAGAAGGAGCCGTCACGATCCCAGAGCAAGGAAAGCGAGTCTGTACTTGTGTTCCTAAATGGGGAACATATAAAACCGGATATTTCCGCATAGCTAAATGCCAAAGATCCCGGTAATACTAATGAGCTCCTAAAAAGACCTCCGGGTCAAGAGTCATAACGTGCGGGGGAACATATAAAACCGGATATTTCCGCACAGCTAAATGCCAAAGATCCCGGTAATACTAATGAGCTCCTAAAAAGACCTCCGGGTCAAGAGTCATAACGTGCGGGGGAACATATAAAACCGGATATTTCCGCACAGCTAAATGCCAAAGATCCCGGTAATACTAATGAGCTCCTAAAAAGACCTCCGGGTCAAGAGTCATAACGTACGGGGGAATATAGAAAGACGGATATTTTCCGCAAACAAGCTACGAGTTGTCCCCAGTAAAAGGGTCCGGAAACAAACACGGGACCATACGGCCCTGATCAGGAGAAGGGGGATCCCAGGATCACGTAAGAGAATCCGCAACGGGACCCCGATACCCACGCCCGGGATCGCATCTCAAAATCCTCAAAATAGGGCCGCAAGGCTGCATCTCGGATTCACAAAATCCATCCGGGACCCAAGTCCCGAGACGAATCGATGAGACAACATCCCGGACCTTTAGGGGTTCCTATCCCGGAAATCCATCCCGAGAAATCTCTGGAAAAAGGGTACGATCCGCCTACCAGGTAGATTCGGGATGGGCCACGAAACATACAAAAGAAAACCAGTGCTACGTTGAAACTTTATACACAGAAACTAGCTAAAAAAAGCACTGAATAAACACCCAAATAAAAAAACCAAAGCCAAGCCTCGTGGCTCGACTAAAAACATCCGAAGAGGCAAAGCCTCATCAAAAACATCCGCACAAAATACGGAATCCAAAGCAAGTAGAAGAAATTGTCTTGGGCTAAACGCCCACGGCCACCAACGGCCGCAAAAAGAAAGCGAAGACAAAAAAGCGTTTTAATCAGAAGCCCCTCACGGGAACTATTGTCACTCGGAACCACCCGCCTCTTAAGGACATTGGCTATCCGCCTCGGCCATCACCTGATCCTCCTGCCCGGGAACCGGCACCGCAGTAGCATCTTCAACCTGATCCATGCCGGCCATGAAGGCATCAAATGACTTCTCCGGGAAGCCCGACACCACCTCCTCCATAGCCGCCTCCTGGTTGGGATCCGAGTCGCCTTTCCCATCTGGGGTCGCCTCCGGGACCACGCCAGCACTCTCCCCCACCACTCCCGGGACATGGGCGGCATTTTCCGCCGTCACTTCGGCTGCATCCGAGGTACCGCCCGCCGGTCTGGAAGGAGCGGCGTGAGCAGGTGGTGAGCCAGGACGAACCAAGCGGTCATAGGTGGGCCACCACTTCATATCAATGTGGAGGTCCTCCTCTAAATCAAGGAAGGTTTCGGCGATCCCGGGATCAAGCTCGCGTCCCGCCATGTGCCTCTTCCAGTAAGCGAGGACGCGATCGAGGAGTACCTGGTCATTGACTTGGTGAGCGTGCCGGATGAGGTCCGCCATAGAGCGGGAGTAGAAGTGGTCCTGGAGAATCGTGTGATCGGTCCAGGGACTCTCGAGGTAGGCCTCCAACTCGTCCATACGGGCATCGGCCTCTGCCTGTTGTTCCCGAAGAGACGCCACCTCGGCATCCCGGGAGGCGAGAGATTGTTCCAACTGCGCCGCGCGGGCCGTCGCCTCGGAAAGCGCAGTAGAGATCTGCGCAACCCGGGCCTCCGCCGCCGCAGTCCCGGCAACCGCCACCTCCAGTTTCTCCCCCCGGAGATCCGCCACGGCGCGCCATTTATCCCGGTCTCCTGACGAAGCGGCAAGGGCCTCGGTGCTCTGCCGGAGAGCCTCCTCGTTCTCCCTAAGCTCGCCGCCCAGTCATGTATCTCCGCCATGGCCACGGTCGCCTGGCTCTGAAGCATGGACGCAAGGAGGAAGGCCTCGTCGGGTCCCCGGTTGAAGGCTTGCAGCTCTTGGGTCCAGCAGCGGGCCACCGAATCGTTCGCCCGGCCTACGGGAAGTCCAGGGGTGGACACTGGAGGCAAGGGCCCCCGACTCGCGGCATACTAAAGCAGGAGTGGCGCCAGGTGGGGCGCAGAACCCGAGATGCTGTCACCATGAACAAACAGCAAGTAAATCGCCAGTCGTGGCGAAAGAAAAGACACAAGGATAAGGGACGAGACACCTACCTCTGGGCGACGCCCAGATCAACCCCGTAAACCGGTGTGCTGCCAACGGGCGGGACATGGCCGAGAGACCCGATCTGCGGCGGCTCGACAGGGGCCCGGGGGCCGGAGCCTCCACCCTCCGGAACGGAGGGCGCCCTCCTTTTCCGGGACAGAGAGGGCTCGGGCACCTCCGGGAGATCTTGAGAGAACAGCCCGCCTCGGGGCGAATCAGGAAAGGACCCCATCAACGGCTCCCGCGCGGGAGGCGACTCGTCCGAGACAATGTCCACGGGACCGCCGTCCCGGGACCCGGGAACGCGGCTTCCAGGGGAAGGCGCGTGAATCACGCCTCTCGCGTCCATTATAAAAGGGCCGTGAGGGATCTCGGGCAGTGGCCCCGAGTCACGGGACTCCACCACTTCTTGCGATAGCGGCGGCGAGGACGGCCGGGCTCGGCGAACCCGGGAGGCAGAACGGGCCGGGATCACGGGCGGCGGTGCAGCGACCAGACCGCGGGTCCTCACCCGGGGCGCGGGTCTCCGCGGCGGCGGCGCGGCGGATGGCAACTTCTTATCTGGAACTCCGGGAAACTTGGACATTTTGCCGCGGGGGCGATCTTCAAAAATTCTAGTAAACGGGGCTGCAGCGCATTACCCAACTCCATAAGCAAACGAGGGAATATCTATAGAATGACCTGTATATGAAGATAATGCGAGAACAGGGTGACATTACCTGGGTACGGATCAAACAGGTGCTTGGGGGGACAGATCAGCTGAGCGTCGTCCCGCGATTCCTCTGTGCACAAATAGTCGGCTCTGCGGCGCCTCGTCGGCAGGGCACCAGCAAACCCCAACGCAACTTGGTAGTCCCAGTTCAACGGCCCCTCTCTGCGAGTGTTCACACCTATGAAAGCACAGGAGGGAGTTAAAATCAGTACGACGGGGAAAACTTATAAACGACTCAAGTCTTACTGGCAATTTTGTCATGGTAGCGAGTGGGGATGTCGATCTCCCCGCTAGGGGTCTGGGTCCGCCAGGCCCCGGCGACGTACACCCACTGCGCCCAGGGGAAGTCCACCTTGGAAATTTCAACCTCCACGGCAGGGATCCCGGAGCGCCCCTTGACGGTATAATCGCCGTGGCTCCCCCCAAATCGCGCGATCGTGAACGAGCGCCGAATCTCCGAATCAGTGAGGGTCCGATAGAAGCCGACATTGCCCAGCATCGAAAGGACCCCGATGAGCTGTGACCACCCGTTGGGGTGGATCTGATGCCGGGCCACTTCCCAAAACCGGAGAGCGGCACTGACGTTGGGATGTAAGGGGAATCGGAGTCCAAATTCTAGCGCTTCCGTCCCGACCGCCACCATCCCGGGAGGCGGGCAGCAAGCAGACTCCCCAGCACGAGGAAGGTAGATATGGACATCGATCGGGATCCTCCACTCCTCTCGTTTGTCCTTCAACATGGCGGGAGTGACTATACTCGCCCGGCCGTGGGCCCCCCACGCGGGGGTACTACAGGCGCGCGGCGATCGGGCAGTGGGCCGTGGCGGCGCGCCGGGATAGGGATTCTCGCGGAAGTAAGAATCCCAGAGAAACACGGCAGGCGGAGGATATTCCTCGTCCATCAGCGAGTCAAACTGTTGAAACAGGGCATTCATGTCCGGCTCCGTATCTGACGATGACCCGCCTCGATCTTCTCCTCTCGCCGCATCCTCGGACGAGGAATCTGACAACATGATTTCTTTCCCCCGGGACGACGACATCGGAACCTGTGAAAGAGGAAATAAGAAAAGGGTGATGAGGACTACCTTGAGCAACTCCCCAGAAGTTCTGAATTTGGAGTCCGGCGATTTCTAGGGTTCGAGGCAAAATTGCAGGTGCGAAAAGAGGAACCGCTGCGTGATTGGGGGGTTTTTATAGAAGGAGACTGCACCAAAGAGGGGACAATCAGGAACGGTTATTGATAAAAGCACTCAAGTACTCTCAAAGCCCAACACGCATAAAGGGGCCCAAGCGAATTTGAACCGTCCACAGAACACGAAGGGCCGTGTACCGGGACACGGGACGAAACCCAAAGAACTGCGATCCGGAACCCGTGTCACGGGGCAAGTACCTATACCGGGTGATTTGTGACTTTTGGAATGTGGCACCTCGCCAACCACGCAATACCGCGTCCCGAGATGACATAACGTCCACGGATGTTCACGGGTCACGGTCTCGCATAGTCCGGCGGCCCGCCATCCCAAAGTTCCCGCGCGCCGCTTCCCCGGCGGCGGCGGAAGAAGAGGAAAGCCGGACAAAAAGTCGAGGCGTCTAAAGCCGCGGGCACGATTAACACAGGCAAAAGAGAAATGGAGAACAGGGGATTTTCACTAACGAAGCTCCTTGAGGGGGAGAACCCTTTACATCAAAGGGAAAAAATCCCGTAATTACAAAGGAGAGATCGGAAATTTCCTACAAAAACTACACAAAAACCGGCCCACCCGCCGTCCTAAAAGTACCCTACCGGGGTCTGGTCTGAGCGACGCCGTGTTCATCGGTCACGCGAATCCGAGAGACCCCGTCCGGCGACCAGTTGACCCAGATACGCCACCCTCTCCGAGCTCCCAGGTGGCGGTAGAAGGAACGCCATCCTTTCCCCCGTACCCGGAGCCGGTCGCGAAGTCGAGTTAGCTTCATGGGCCAGTTCTGGCCCAAGGCGTCTTGGACCATGACCCGACGATCCTCCACACCGGCGAAGGGAACGGAGAGAGGTGGCGGCAAGGGCAGACCTTGGCGCCGCCACATCGCTGGCCGGGTCCGCGAGTGCCAGAATTGGGTGGTTCCCACCGTGCGCTCGATGGAAAGGTGACTGTCTCTGGCGTCCGGGTCGGAATCCGATGAAATCTCGACCACCTCCGACGGGGCTCGCACGGGCTCGGCCTCAGGCTCCGCATCCGAGTCGGAGGAGACATAGATGATCTCCGGCGCATTAAAATCATTACTGCCAACGGAAGAACTCACCATGATTTCTGCCTTTGTGTAAGCGGAAGAAGAATTGTTGGAAGTCCGGGGAAGAAGACAAGGGCGACAGTATCTTTTAAAGATCCCCAGGAGACGTGACGTGCATAAAGCGTCATCATTACCCTGGGGAATCGGTGTGGCTTTTCGACTCCCGAGGGACCGAACAGTCCCGCGCAAAAACCCGAGACCCGGGCTCGTAACCCGGGTCCGCGACCCGGCACACGGAAAAAATTAATTGTGTTTTTTCTCTCCTTTTTTAATTATTATTTATTCAAAGAAAATCAAAGACTATTACAAGCCCGATGAAGGCAAAGCGAAATTTTCAACTAATTATTACATGAACAGGGGAGGTAGAAAGCGAATCGGCCGCCCCAACTTAAAGGGGCCATTGGGCCGCAACGGGTACAGGGACCAGGGAACCATCGTCACGGAAAACGGCGATGTTGATATCCTCCACCGCCGACCAGCGCAGCTCCACTCTCCATCCCTCCTGCAGTTGCATATGCTTGACGAAGACGGCCCATCCAATGCCCCCAATCCCCAAGCGATTCCCGCCGGAGATCAAGTCAAAGACCCACAGACAGCTGGAGGAATCAGTGACCGTGAGCAAAGCGGGCCACACGTGCCCATACATCTGCGAAAAAGGAGACGGCATCAGAAGCACCTCGCGATGGTATCGAGGGTGAAACTTCCGGGACACAATGAAGCGCTTAACCCCAGACTCCAGAGTAGCCACCAGAGATTCTTCCCCGGGCTCACGTTCCCGGGGGTGAGTGATGGGCCCCACGCCGGAGTTAGCAGTGCTCGGAGGAAGGCTCGACATGATTTATCTTTTTGGGGATAGAGAAGATCAAGAACTCGGCGGCCTTATGAAGACCCCGGATTGCGAAAACCAAGGCCACCGCCCAGGCACGATTCCCGGGTGCATTAAATGGTTTTTCAGTGTCACAGTGGCGGGCCAGAAACACTCAGGCGATCACGATTGTCCGGGGTGGGCGGCGAAGTGCAGAAAAGGGCCACCTGCCAACCCCCACAATTAAAGTCGCACAGTCGCCAGAGGACAGCTGGCCAAAAACCCCCAACGGGCGGAGACATCCCCGAAAATACAAAACCTCCGACGATCTCTCCGGGGGCCAATGTTGGGGGAGGAAAAATCAAATACAAAAACGTATATCCGAGGATAAGGCACGCGGGCAAGGGCTGTCCAGAAGCGTGCCAGGCAGTGGGACGACGCACGGGACGCGTCGCGGCTCGGACCACGGGTCACGGATCTCTTGGGCTATCCCCGCGGGGAAATGACTCGGGGCGCGTCCGCGACTCGGGTCACGGATCATTCGAGGCGAGCCATGCAAAGACATGACGTGAGGAACATGCTCGTCCCGGGGTTCCGATCACGTTGTCGTCATACTGGCCATGCAGGGGTTGCGGACCCGGGTCACGCTCTTGATCCGCTACACAAGCCCATCACGCTGCGAAGAGACAACGGAGGTTCGAAGACCCAGCCCGCGGCCCAAGCCATGCAATCATTATCTGGGGGAGGGTTCATCCCAGGGAGACCGGAGACATCGCCCACGTGAGCCCATATGCATCACCTATACTCCGGATCACGGGCCCCGGGTCGTTACTAACTTCATTTAATGCTTTAGACGTAGTACGTGGTCTGAATGTAATCATTTCATAATTCCCTATAAATAGGGGGCTTATCCCTTCAAATTAGGGGGCGGCACTAATTAGTGAATATACTCGATATTAAAAGAGTGGATAATAGAAATCCTTCAGAAGAAGCTTCAAAGCTCAAAACCTCTGTTCTTTTCCAGATCTAGTCCAACCCCTACTCCAGAATATAAATTTACATGTATTAGTATCGTTTCAAACCCTCTATACACAGCCCAGCCCCGTATTATACTACCCGATAAAAACGTGCTAAAACACATGCCACGCAAGCGAATGGGACCACATCCAATGCAATGTGGCATGAGGATGTGGACATGACCATTCAACTTCACCATTAACACACCTTAATGTGTGACAATGATTCTACATCAATATCACCATTATGGGGGGGGGGGGGGGGGGGGGGGTTACTTGGGGTTATTTCATGGTTTAATAGGTGAGAAAATGCTGATTTTCTCACCACAATATTCAGCTACGAAAATCACACCAAATAGAGAGAAAAGAGTTCTTGGAGAACAACTTCAATCTAACAAGCAAGCAAGTTCATTTTCCGGGTTCGTGTGCAACACGTAGAGGCCGGGCCATTTGTGCGGCTTCAACATCCGGGCGATTCAAAGGCGTGACGAGGTCATTTCAAAGGAGAACAATTCGAGGCTGATCCATTTGAGGTGGTTCAATCGACTCAACACCACCTCAACGACATCAACGAATCACTTCGTCACCACAAGTAAGATCTCGTTGATCTCTCTATATATATATATATTGGATGTATATATATATAAATATATATGTGTCTATACATATTTGTGTGCACTAAGATCATGGCATAGTAGATCTATTGCTTTACACGCTTCCGCACACACGGTATATCGATCGGATCGGTATACCGATACCTTCAAATATATCAATTAAATTTATTGTTCCTGAAGAACATATACTCTGGTTTAAATATTATATTGATCGTTCTGGAAGAACATCATGATTTGATATTATTCGATAAATATCAAATTAAATTGCTCCTGTAGTAGCAATAAGTTTGGAAATATAAAATTAAATTGCTCCCATAAGTTTTAAATGTTCCTGAAGAACATTATGGTATGATATTTATGAATAAATATCAAAATTAAATTTTAAATGTTCTTGGAGAACATCATGATATAATATTCCCGCAGAAATATCAAATCAAATTGTTTTTGGTTTAGCAATTAAACTTTAAATATTTTAAATTTATATTTATATTTATAAGAAATAATGCAAAATATTCTTGAAATAATATTTTTATTGATTGCTCCGGAAGAAGCAAAGTTCAAACATTAAATATTTTTTAATAAAGTTACATCGATTGTTCTCGTCGAAACAATGATTACATATGAATTATCCCTGAAGGATATCTTTTGAAAATCGAGAACAAACGTATCTTATTATGTGGGTACTCATGAAATATCGAAAAAGTCGATTATAATTAAATGTAATTTCTGAGAAAATTATTAGAGATTTATTTTGATCCCGAAGGATCATACGTAAAGATAATGTATCCCCGAAGGATAATTGATAAAGATAATGTTATAAGAATTATGACATATTAAAAATTGGCTCCGGAAGAGCTTTACTAATTATCCCCACGAGTGCTACAAATGTACTTAAAAATGAAGATGATGCATATCATGATTATTATTAAGTGCGTGGAAATGAATCGAGCATTTCCCATCTGCGAATTAATTTTACATATGCAACTAATATTGATATCACCACTAAAGCGTATTTTTTATGAACGGGCATAATAGAAAATAAGGTATATTAAATATCTCGAGCCCGCGATCCAGAAGATCGGTTTATAGCAATTACGCTGATTTGCATATTAAAGGAAGATCATTTTCCGGCATTAGGAGGAGATAAGAATATAAAAGTTATAAATGCCGAGAAGTTTCATTGAATGAAAACGATCTTCAATTCTAGATCCACGCACCAATCAATTGAACCTGAAGTTCATGAAAATAAGTGACTTGCAATATTCAGCAAGTAATCTGCCAAATTCATTTACATAATGAAGGTGTGACAAAATCACATATATTTGTGATAAATTAACTATAAGAGTTCAAATACCAAAGAGATCAACTCAAATGTTGATTCTAATATACGCCTGAAGCGTAGTAGATCGATCTGAAAATATAAAATAAATCCGCGGAGAAACAAATAAAATAGCCACCTTCAAAATCTCCTGAAGAGAGTTAAGATGAAAATCCCATTGAAAAAACATGTGCACATGATAATAGAAAATCATGAGATTGCGGAACAACCAAATTAAATATTATGGGAAATGCTTTGGTTGATATATTGATTTGTCATCAACATGGAAAAATAAAAAGTCGTCAACGACATATTCACCTCAAGAGTTGCTCTAGAAAATTTGGATCCAAAACTCATATCTATAATAGTGTGCCAACAGCACTCAAGAAAATAGAAATGAGCAATTGAGGCTGAGCATTATTCGCTCAAGAGTTTTTCGCAGAAACTCGATGTTAATCAAATCTTTTGAAAGATGACATTAAGTTCCGCTACTTAATATTTATGGTAGCAACAACGATAAATATAGATATGCATAGAATGTATGGTTTGACCATGTAGATGTCATTAGAAAGATACATACATGAAAATCCTGGAAGGATTTTAAAATTCCTGAAATGAAAGGAAATGAAAATCAGAACATGATATTGAATATAAGGTCCCGAAGACCAGTGACTGGTCCCGGAGACCAGTGATTGCACTCTTTTTCCCTCTACTAAGTTTTTCCCACAGGGTTTTCTTAGTTAAAGGTTTTTAACGAGACAATCACCACAATATAAATGTGAATGTCATGTACTATTTTCCTCGAGTATTTTTTCCTACAGGGTTTTATAACGAGGTTTTTAACGAGACGTGTACATCACTCGATAATAATTAATGAGGATATCAGAATGTTCCATATGAGTTTGTTTTCGAGATAAAGTGAGATATTGAACCTGAAGTTCAAATGATTGTGAATTGAAGTTCGCATTATTGTTCATTTGTCAAGAAATGTATATTGAACACTAGACGCATTTAATATACTCCAGAAGAGTTACCGGCCGGTTATAGCAATTGCGAATGCTCTAGTCAATATAGATGTCTGGTAAAGGCATGTCCCTGAAGGACGAAAAATATACAATAATACAAATGAATGTGAAACTCAACAATTCGAAAGTTAGGTCCTGAAGACCAAAATTTATATTTGAATAACTAAGTTTTTCCTATATGGTTTTATTAGTTACAAGTTTTAATGAGACTGATTGATCACAAAGTCAAAGATCTTCGGTGATTACAATCAGGGGAGCAGACTGTACTCTTTTTCCTTCGTCGAGGTTTTATCCCACTGGGTTTTCCTGGCAAAGTTTTAACGAGGCAGCAATCCTGTAAATAGTCATTCAAGGGGGAGTATTATGAATATTATTAATTAGTGAATGACTAGTTTACCCTTTCTTGGTGAAGAAGACAGAAACCCTACTTTGTATCCTATATAAAGGGGTCTCGCATATAAATGAAATAACAATTCTATTCTCCTCTCATATTGTCTCTCTTTATACTCCATTATTCTCTCTCAATTGCAGTATTCTATTTTTAAAATTTTATTTTATGTTTATTTTTGCATTATTAATAAACCTTTACATTATTATAATTAAAAATTTTATTTTATGTTTATTTTTGCATTATTAATAAACCTTTACATTATTATAATTTAATTTTGCGCAATAAATATGATTTTTGATGTTATTTTCTTACTTTATATTTTATATTAACAGTTTTTGTTGCTTTGTATCAATTTTATTTAGGATTCTATTTTAAAATTTTATTTTATGTTTATTTTTTCATTATTAATAAACATTTACATTATTATAATTTAATTTTTGTTGCTTTGTATCAATTTTATTTCGGATTCTATTTTTAAAATTTTATTTTATGTTTATTTTTGCATTATTAATAAATATTTACATTATTATAATTTAATTTTGTGCATAAAATATTATTTTTTATGTTATTTTCTTACGCTAAACTAAAATTATTATAAGTATATATATTTTTATTTGCTTTATAATATTTGCGCAAATGATATCAACCAAATATTTCTGCGCAAATGATATCAACCAAAAGCCGAGACGAACCTATACCAAAAATATGAAAGTCTAAGATAAAGTTAAGACCACTGATTGCTGCCGGGACAACTAGTTCTGATGGTGTGGGGTCGTCGGCTCTTGAGAATCATGTTCTCGCTGATAAGTTGATAGGAACTCGGAGTTAGGAGAAAACACAGAGAAGCAGGAATCTTCTAAAAAGAACATGGGAATTTCGGATCCAAACGAGCCATTTGTCAAGTCAGATGACGACGACAACACTTTTGACGATATCCCTATGGATATAGTCAAGCTCCTGGGAATTCAGCACGAGCGGGCCCTGGATAGTTCGAGAAGCGGCTTCAGCGTCTCGAGTATTGGTCCCCTGATGTCGGGCCAACACAGGATGATAAGGCTCTCTTCGAGCCCGAGCGTCGTGTCGAGGCTGACGCCGGCGAGGAAAAAGGTGACATTCGAATTATGCCCACCCAGCGCCTCGAAATTAGATGCAAAAGACAAAGGCAAAAGCTCGAAGAGATCTTTTCCTCAAGGAAAGTAGTCGTAACACCTCTTTATAAAGTCGTGTTGTGTTGTGTTGAATTGTTTTCTGACGTGCGTATTGAGTGCGTACTTTCTCGGCAGCCGGAAGGTCAAATGCCTGCATTGATGGGAATCTCCAGGGTACCCGTTGACTTGGCGGCCCCCAGCCATTTGACGGCTCAGCCTTCAAGGAGCAACTTCCTTAATCTGGAATTCTGCCCAGTGAATCGGAACCCGACAGACTTCAGCGTTTTTGATGATGAGTGGAACGAGTACATGTTAAGCGGTAACGATTTGGAACCCAAGAAGAGGAGTGTTGCTCGGAGAACTGGGAAACAAAGGGCGAAGAAAGATTTGTCCAGAAAATAGGTCGGGATTGGTCACAAAATATTTTGAACGCAAAATATTTTGAATGATGAGAGAGTTTTGAGAGGTTGTGCTTGACTTGAAAGTTGAAAACCGCCGATTCAATTATTTCCAATTCGTAGAGAGTTTGGTTTCAATCTATATACATACTGTATTTCTAATACATTGAAACATTTTGTTTGTATCTTTGCGCTATTATTGAATATATATATATATATATATATATATATATATCGTTATATCACCTCTTTATATTGTATTATTATATTTTTAAAATTTTATTTTATTTTTATTTTTGAGTTATAACACCTCTTTATATTGTTTTATTATATTTTTAAAATTTTATTTTATTTTTATTTTTGCGCTATTGAACTTTTACATTAGTGTTTATATTGTCTTATTATATTTTTAAAATTTTATTTTATTTTTGCGCTATTATTGAACTTTTACATTATTATAATTTAATTTTGCCCTAAATGTGATTATTGATGTTATTTTTGCGCTTAACTAAAATTATCATATATTTTTAATTGTATTTTTAATAAAAAAAATCTTTAATTTTATATTTAAAAGCATACACAACTTTATTTACTATATTGAAAAGACTATCGAAAGAGAATACCCAAAAAAACTGAGACAACTATGAGTCCACCTGTTGCTACCGCGACCACTAGTTCTGGTGGTGTGGGGTCCTTGGCTCTAGATAATCCTGTTCTTGGACAACGAAAGGATAGTGACGTAGTCGCTGATAAGTCTAAAGGTAATAAGAAAGTTGGAGAGGCTGAGGAGACAAACACAGAGGAGCAGGAATCTTCTAGATGAACAAGGGGATTCCGAATCTGAACTTGTCGAGTCAGATGATGATATGAATCTTGCTCCAATATACATTCCTAATTATAAATTCCGATGGTGGCAGTGCTCGGATTGTGCTCTCGGTGATTTGGATCGTACAAGTGATATGATAATGGTGCGGTCGAAGAAAACACACACGTATATTTACGGAACAAATTCCATAATATAGGAGTACCTACGTACGTAGTGCGTTATATTGTATGAACAAATTAAAATCCGTGTTTTCTCGACTAGTTATGCAGCGGAGATTGCGCCCGAAAAAATATGTCATCGGATATTTCTACTCTTATCTCTCTACCTCCGAGATGGAAAAGAAAACGACCGAGGTCCGATGTAAAAAGGGCAAAACAGAATGCATCACTCGTACACGAAAGGAAACGAAAGCTGGTTCTTGAAAAAGAGAAACGAGGAGGAGGAGATGGCCCCTTAGATTCCCCGTGGATAAAAAGCTAAAAGGGCCCGTAATCGAAATTTCCGATTTTGATTCGGAAAAAGAGAACAGAATGCCGACGCAATATGGTTTGCGCAGTACTGAAAAGACTACCGGGAAGAAGCTAACATCAATTGACATCAACAAAAAACCGATATTGTCGTGTTGTGTTGCGTTGTATTCTTAAGTGCGCGTTGCGTGCATACTTTCTCGGCAGTGCGAATGCCTCTGCTAATGGAAAGCTCCAGGGCCGCGGAACCCAACAACCTGTTGGAAGCAACAACTTTAATCTGGATGTGTGCACTGTAAATAGACACCCACGACCTTCAGCGTTCCAGATGACAAGAGTAATTAACCAGTTCATGATAAGCGCCAAGGAATTGAACCTTAAGAAATTTTATTTTATGTTTAATTTTGCGCTATTATTGAACTTTTACATTTATATATATTTTATATTTTACCTTGATTAAATTGTTTTTAAAATATTTTATAACTTATTTTCGATAACCTATTTTTTAAAATATTTTATAACTTTTTTTTAATATTAAGACATTTAGAATAATATTGTTTTATAATGGACTAATGTAATGTTATTATTATTAATATGATTAATATGTTAATTTGAGTGTGTAGTTTTAAAATTCTCAGATTTATATATTATTTTTATTTTTATTTTAGTGCAAAATAAACAATAGAACCATTAACTTTAAAATCACTTATTTAAATATTTAATTATTTGTATATTAACTAAATAAAATGTGTTCGCATAATTAAAAACCACTTATTTAATTACTTGTATATTAGTTTTTGTATTGTTAGCTCAGTTGGTTGAGCTCTCAGGATTAAAGGTCTTAGGTTCGAACCCCAAGACATGTAATTGACCTATACCAAAATAAAAATTAAATTTGTGGTCCTGGTGCACAATATCCTAACATTAACTAGATTGTGTACTTAAAAGTTAAAATTATTGATTCGAGTTATTCAGTTGAGAATTGAACTTGACTATTGAACTAAAAAATATATTAATAATATCCTAACATTAACTAGATTGTGTACTTAAAAGTTAAAATTATTGATTCGAGTTATTCGAGTTGAGAATTGAACTTGACTGAACTTCGAGTTGAATTGAACTAAAAAATATATTAATAATATCCTAACATTAACTAGATTGTGTACTTAAAAGTTAAAATTATTGATTCGTTGAGTTATTCAGTTGAGAATTGAACTTGACTATTGAACTAAAAAATATATTAATAATATCCTAACATTAACTAGATTGTGTACTTAAAAGTTAAAATTATTGATTCGAGTTATTCGAGTTGAGAATTGAACTTGACTGAACTTCGAGTTGAATTGAACTAAAAAATATATTAATAATATCCTAACATTAACTAGATTGTGTACTTAAAAGTTAAAATTATTGATTCGTTGACTGAACTTCGAGTTGAATTGAATTAAAAAATATATTAATAATATCCTAACATTAACTAGAGTTAGAGTTGAGAATTGAACTTGACTGAACTTCGAGTTGAATTGAACTAAAAAATATATTAATAATATCCTAACATTAACTAGATTGTGTACTTAAAAGTTAAAATTATTGATTCGTTGACTGAACTTCGAGTTGAATTGAACTAAAAAATATATTAATAATATCCTAACATTAACTAGATTGTGTCCTTAAAAGTTAAAATTATTGATTCTGAGTTATTCGAGTTGAGAATTGAACTTGACTGAACTTCGAGTTGAATTGAACTAAAAAATATATTAATAATATCCTAACATTAACTAGATTGTGTACTTAAAAGTTAAAATTATTAATTCGAGTTATTCGAGTTGAATTGAACTTGACTGAACTGAAACGAGAACTGAATTAAAATGAATTGAAATTAAATTCAAAAAACAAAGCCTAACTTAAAAGCACCTAAAATCGATTCTTATCCGGAAGGAAAATAAGGGCACCCGTATTGTGTCCAACAATGGACTGGTCGTCAAAATTTTTAACTTGAAAATGCAATCATTTTTTCCACTCCGATATTTTTGTACTTGGTATTAATATTTTGATAAAAAAAATTGAAAATTTAAAATGTCATTGTATTATAAAGTGAAAAAGTGTTAAGAAAGAAATTGAATATTATTAAGAAGAAAAATAAAAAACTTGTGCTTTAGTCCAAATCAAAAGACTCCTAATTCCAATGATCCAAAGATGATTAACCTACTTATAATAATAAAAACGGTAATCCCACAAGCCAATAATAATCAAAAGCCTAAATAATAACCTAAATAAAAATAAGAAATAAACTTAATAAACTTCACATGCATCACATCAAAAAGTGAGTAAAAATTTTTAGTGTGATATTATTGTGACTTGTTGTAGATTTCAAAATACTAGTACTCCATTAGTCCATTTACAATTTTAACCACTGTGCTCCCAATTGTGTGCCTATCATACCATGTTGAGTTAAAATTGAAAGGCCAGAAAATGTTTTTCTTTATGAATTTCTTAACCTTTATCACCTCATGCTCAAGCTTCATCATCTTTCATCTTCTCCGCGACTTTCTTTTTTCATTTGCTGGTTAAACAAGATCAATTAAATTGAATAAGTCCTACATAAACTACAAAATCAGTCTCAAATCCCAAGCAATTACCATTTCCCTTTCCCAGTTGGTTTTCAATATTACAGAAAATACCCAGTTACTCCTGAGATGATTTTAATTTTTCTTGCTATTGAAAGTGTAGTTATATAAGACAATAAATTTCAGGGATACAAAGTCATGGAATATTTATATGTAAAATGTTCAAATATAACTATATAAGTGACAACATGTCAACATTATTTTTACATCAAAAACCACATTGAAGCTGCTGAGAAAGAACACCTCAACATTCCAACAGATTCTTGAAACAGTAAGTACCCAACGAAAACCACCCGACTAGCAGAATCGAGAACACAAATAACCCCATCAAAAACGGCCATCCGACCACGTAAATCCCGAAGCAGACCACCACCGTGAAGGGTAAAAACGACCGCAAGATAGAAACTTTATCGACCCACTTCGCCCTGAACATCATGAGGGCTGCGATGTCGACCATGTTCCAACACACGGACCCTCCGTAGCAGATGCGGTTGAGACAGGTGGCGACAAACGAGTGGCAGTTGCACGTGAAGAGGTTGTACGACCTGTGCTCGAAATGGCGCCCGCTCGAATGCAACGCGTCGTCCCAAGTGATCGACGACCCCAATTCCGAGTGCGCAAAACGGTGCTTGCATTTGTGGGCAGTGATATTCGGAGGGAAGCAACACTGCCAAAAGAGACTAAATTCAATCAGAACATGTTCTTTTGGACTTATTCTCAGTTCATTTCAGTTCAGTTCAGACCTCTTAAGTTCAGTTCAGTTCAGACCTATTAAGTCAGTTCAGTCAGTTTCAGTCCAAAAAAACAGGTCCTTAGCCCCTAATTCTAGCATGCGATCAACCTTTGAGGGTATCTTTGTAATTTAGAAAGTTAGCTACGTCGTTTTGTATCAAATTATCCCCCGAAGTTACTCTGATTCTAGGATGAAATATATAAACGCGCACACACAGACAATGTAGATAGAAGACATGGATCGAGCTATTACCTGTTCGCGGTCTAATTGAAGGTACCGAGCAATGGACCCAAATGCAAAGTTGTCAACATTAACCAAATTCGAACCCGAGAAATCTAAGACTGTTCCGTCTTCCATACAAATTCCGACATGACCCATGAAAGGCGCCAACCACGAGACAACTGGCAAAGGCGTCCAGACTATACAGCACGGGAATTTCGCCTTCTGAGGGTCAACCGGAGCCAGCGGCCAATGATCGTGCGAACTACTTTCGCCGTATCTTTTACTTTCGATTTCGTTGTCGACGAGATTGATTTCCATTTTAAAGAAAGTCACCCAATTGAAAGCTCAAATCTGTAAGATTGAAAACGTAGTATAATACAATTTGACAGAAAAAACAAGCAAAGGCACTGCATTTAGGATCGGTGTTCGATTAGAGATGCTCTGAAATCGACATTCATTATTATAAGAACAAGAACAATCTCATCAATTTCAATTACATTCAACATTGAACATATCCATAAAAAAACTAAAAAGGAAATGGGTAAAAATTAGCACAAACACGGTGATTCAAAAATGACTTTTTGAGCCCAGGACCTTTTTTTGCAGAGATAGAAAATTACTACGATTTAACACTTGATGATTAAATAACCAGAAATTCCAGACTAAATAGCTGAAAGAAAGATGAAACTCTGAACCCAACAAATAAAAGAATAAAAAAAGTTCACTGAAAAATAAAACCTATAAGATTGAAATCATAAACAATAAAATGAAGAAGCTGCGGATGAAGTTGTAATACCTGCACTGCGTGATCTCGGTGGAATCTCATCGCCGCATAATATGAACACTACTCTGTTTTTGATTTTATTGAGACCCAAATATTTATTTGTTGGAGTTTGGGTTTTATATTGGAAATGAAAATCATTCAATTCAACTCAATAAAATAATGGGAAAGTGCATGAACCTCAACTCAACTTTTTTTCTCTCCAATCTAGTGGGCCCGTATCTTATTTACTGTATTTATTTATTTTTTGTTATTTTAATAAAGAGGAGAGATCTGGAAACTAACCGTTTAGTGAGTTTGTATTGAAATGAGAATTTATTAGTTTTTTTTTTTTACTTTAAAAGTTTGAAATATTCAATTTGGAATTGTAAAAGTATTAAAATTTTCAATATGAATTTTAAAATCCTTAAATAATTGTAAGTATTCATTGAATAGTATGTAGATTTTATAAATTCAAAAAATTTCTTTGAAATCTCTTTAAAATAAAGAAATTTGACTCTCCAAATTTTCTTATAAGTACAAAAAAATTAAAAAAAAAAAACCACTTTCCATAGTCTAAATTATTATTAAAAAATAATAAAAATTATAAACAAAATAAAATATGAAAACAAAAAAAAAATGGATAATGTGATTTTAAAGAAAATAAAAAGGAGAAAAAAAATTCAATGTTTTACATTACAAAAAAATTGGTTTTTTCAAAATTTTTAAAGATGATTTTTTGCAAATCATAGAATTCATTGACAATATTTTTAAAATTTTCCATTGATCATATATTTAAAATTAATCAATTTTGTATTTTTAATTATAACATTACGTGAAAATGAAAGTGTAAAAATATATTGAGATTGTAGGATTTTTACTAATGTCATTTGTGTACACACAAATATTTACTTAGGAATCGAGTTATGAGTGAAAAGAGAATTACATAACAAAGGGCCAATAGAAGGAATATTAGTTAGAATCGCCACAAAATGCATCAGGCTCAAAGTTTCTTGCGGACTCGTCGTTGTAAATTCCCGGAACTGCCCTTCCTCCTGGCTCCTGTGACGTCGTAATATAGCCATTGTTGTGGGTGGCCTCATAGTTGACGAAGATGGATATGCACATCAACAACGATGTCCCAAGGGCCACGAGTGTGTTCTTTAGCCTTGCCAGCACTGGCTTCACCTGTTCCAAATCCAAAACACTATGTTTACTTACTACTAACAAAGCATACACAATCAAAATTGTAGTTTGTATTGTGTAGACGAAGACTTACAGTAAACGAACCGAGAAGCCTATCTCGTGCCAAAACTTCAGCACTTTTCACCCATATCTGCACATATGTGATATGTATATGTATCAAATGTTTTTCCTTTCACAACCACCATTATGTCGCACGAACTATATCCGTCCGATTTCCATTCAAATTATGATCAATAGAATACCAAATATATTCAAAAGAAACACCTAGCTATTTCCTCCTTTTTTTGTTCACTTGCATTTTATATGTGAGGCAAAGCAATCAACAAATACATATACTACAAGACATTACTAAAATTGCAAATGCACCATAATAGTATATGTTAGGGTTGCAACTACATACAAATAATGGGTCTCTCTGTAATCGAGGAATTCAGGGCTGCAAACGAGTCGAGCGCGATTTAAAACTGGTCTAATAGATTGAGCTCGAGTTAACATGATATTCAGAATTTGGACAAGTAAAATAAATACCTGGCCATCATACCATCCTGTCTCTTCATCTATAGCCACAAAACAGAAATCAGATTAACAATAACAACTAACAAGAAATTGAAATTGAAATTAATAATAATAATAATAAATTAAAAGAGCTCACATTCAACGGTGGCACTCAAGAGGCGATTCCCAACATAGGCCCAGCCCAAATACATTCTGAGGACAGCAAGAATAACAACGAAAAGCCCACTTGAAGCAGCGCCCAGAAGCAGCCTAATGGGCTCGGCCTTGGGCCCAACCGATCCGACCCAAGAAACAGGAAGGCCCACGAACAGAGCAAAGCAGGCTCCCGTCACGAGCAGCCTCGAGGTGTACGCCGCCACGTCGCCGGAGGCCCATGAGAAGGGGAAGGAATCGGACAAAGCGTGGTACTCGTTGATGGGCTGCTGATCCGGAGGCACCGGACACCCGGTGGTGTCACTGTCATACCTGGAAGACGAGAGGGGTATTTTCGGAATTGTAGACCGACGTGTTTTCGGATATGGGAGGAGGAGGTTGAGTTGGTAGTTGGAGGGGAAACAGAGAGGTGATGGAATTGGAAGGAGGGCTGGTTTTAGAGAGAGAAAAAAGGCACTTCCCATTTTCTCTATTTATTCAATTTTGGATTTTTGGGTTTCTTGATTGGTCGTGATTCTTGCTCGTAGTGGAGTGTTGTTTCAAAGTTCTGAGGACAAGAAAAGATTTTGACTTGGTACACTCTACACAATCCGTATCCTTAAAGGAGTTATGAACTTGAATGAAGTCGTTATTGAAAGTAAATAGATACTTTTGAGAGTAGGATCGCAAAAATATCGAAATACCGATTTTATTGTACTGAAAAATCTCAAAAAAATGCCAAATTTTTGATATATTAAAAATTTCGACATGTTATGATACCGTATCGATAATTTTCGTTACAATATCGCCATTAAATTTTACAAAAATCGATATATACTAATATAATGATCAATATATCAATATATTGATCGTTATATCGATATATCGGTATATATCGATAAATCGATATATTGATCAAGTGTCGATATAATTACCATTTCTTTATTTAATTTTTATAATACATAAATTAATTATATTTTCATAAATATATTACTTTAATTGAAACAACTTCTCCACATTAACACAATAACACTTGCGAGATCTAGAATTCTAGATTTAATTCCAAAACCCTAGTTCATCGATCGACCAACACCACTTTCACCGGCACAGCTACTCGCTTCTCTCATTCACGCTACCACTGCAGGTCCTTCTTCCACAACAGCGTTCTCACCGGCCATCGCCAAGTCGCCTCTCGTTCTCGTCACCGCTGCACCGCTCTCACTGCCACGAAGCATCATCATTCATCGATCGACCAACACCGCTCTCATCGGCACCATCGCCAATAAGGTGAGATACAATATTTTAGTTTAAAAATAGACACACCTAGTTGATGATGTGTTCTTAACCCAAATTTTGACTTGAACTCAAATTTCGGGGCTTAAAAATCAATCCATTTAATATTTTTCTTCAAAATCAACCAAAAATCATTATTACAACCTTCTTCTCTTGTCACAAATGAATAACTGGTTTGTTAGTTTTTTCACTATGTATTATCATTTTTTTAACAGTACTATTTTTTTTGTAGAAAAATTATTAATTTATTTTATAGCACGTACGAAGGGCAAGACATCATTAGTCATTACCATTAATTAAGTATAACTACAGTACACAAATTTATTACTCTTGGCTCTCTTAAAATTGTGTCTACTTATTTTTGTTGTCTTGTTAGTCTCTCATTCACGCTACTACTGCAGGTCCTTCCTCCTCAACAGTGTTCTCATCGGCCATCGTCAAGTCGCCTCTCGTTCTCGTCACCGCTGCACCGCTACTCACTGCCACGAAGCATATATAACTAGGTGGAATGGAATCTGAATCTTCCCATTCATCGCAACTTCCATCTGAGACACCTGTTCATACAACTACAGAATCTGAACCTCGCAATGAATGCACGAGTAAAAAAAGTGATAGAAATTTCGAGAAGAACCACCTAGTGGTTCGAGGAGTCCGTATTGGAATTACTGTTGGACAAGAACGTTAGATGATGATGATACCGTCCAGCCAATAGGGATATGCAAGAAATGTATGATCGAAATTCCAGTAACTAGTGGATGTACCAGTGGTTTGAAAAACCATTTGCTGAACAGGTGCAAAGGAGGTCCATTATACAGAGATAACTGTTTTGGGTCGTTTTTGTCGGGTATATTATATTATTATTTGAGCTGGTTAGGGTTTGGAGACGAAGCAAAAACACGTATATTTATATGTAGAAAGGGAGCTGAAATGAAATCACACCGAGACTAGGCTTGAATGGCCGAGATGATATCTCTCTTTATTTACTAGTATTACACTGGGTTTTAGAGTAGGTCGGGCCCCCTTCACTTCGTCCTGGATCCTCCCTATTTATAGGGGAATTAAGGATAAATCACTTGTCCATTATCGACACGTAGCAACGCATGCATAAAGATAGAAACGTTTCCTATTTGTGCTCTTCTACCCGGTGTAGGCTTTATATACATTGTCACCAAGTCGGGTCTCGGAACTCGGAGCTCGTGTATCGTCGTATCACCTTTTGTGACTTTGTGCTCTTTCTGCGTAGCGCGTCACTCACGCGATGTTCTTCGGTGTTCGGGGTCCGATCTTGCCCCCGTCTCTCAATGCTTCGTCCTCCTGCGTGGTCGTCGGCACCAGGGCTTGGTTCTCGGTCGCGGTTCTGGGGCTCGAAGCCCGTCGCCCCGTCGTCCCGTATGTACGATCGTGGTCGCCCGTGCCGGGTGCTGGGGCGCGGTCCTCGTGCACTTAGGATTGTCGGCGTCCTTGCTCGGTGCTGGGGCGCGATCCGGGGCACGTTCCCGGGACCCGCATGTATGGTTTTCTTCGCCCGTGCTCGATGCCCGTGGTGAGTTCCGGGGTACAGTCCCGAGATATGGTCCCGGGTCCCGTTATTTCATGTGCTTGGCCCCGGGTATGGTAGAAGTCTTCTAAGGACAATCTCTTCCGGCGCGGGCTGCACCTGTGCTCCGTGAAGGGTGGTCATTTCTCTCGACTCGACTTCTCGTAGAAGTGAGCTGGTAGGTAGGCCCATGACACCTGTCTGTGGGAGATTTCTGTGGCTCAACAGTACAATTCTGATAACACTCAAACTATATTGACGAATTTGGGTACTGGGGCTGGGAGTGCTTTAGTTCCTCAAAGTTTTAATCAGAAGATGTGTGAAATGAAGGTTAAAGAATATGTCATTATCGACGAAGCGTCTTTTCGAGCTGTTGAAGGGAAAGGGTTTGTAAGTCTTCTTCATGAATTACAACTGAAATTCAAGATACCTGATCGAAAGAAAGTAGCAGGTGTGATTTATGATTTGTTTTTACTTGAAAAGACGAAGATTAAAAATGAGATTACTAACCAAAGGGTGAGTATCACAACTGATACTTGGACTTCAGTTCAAAATATAAATTACATGGTTGTTACTGTGCACTTTATAGACAGTGATTGGAATTTGCATAAAAGGATCATTAATTTTACAAAAATCACTAATCATGTTGGTGAAAAAAATTGGAAAGATGGTTGAGCTTTGTTTAAGAGATTAGGGGATAGAAATAGTATTTTCAGTCGTAGTAGACAATGCTTCTTCTAATGACACTGCTACTGAGTACTTTAAAAAAAGAATGAAAAGTGAAAATTCACTCTTGTTTGATGGAAAATACATGCATTTGAGGTGCGCATGTCATATTCTTAACTTAATTGTTAATGACGGTTTGAAGGAGCTCAAGGAATCTATTAAATCTATAAGGAATTGTGTTCTATTTATTCATTCTTCCCCTTCTAGATTGAATAAATTCAGGGAGTTTGACGTGCTAGCCAAATTTGCGAGTACATCGTCCATACCAATGGATGTGAAAACTAGGTGGAATGCAACTTATAAAATGCTTGAAGTCGCATTGAAGTTTAGAAGGGTATTTGAAAGGATGAGCGAAGAATAGTGCAACGAAAACCCCGACTTCTCAATTAATCTCGCTATCAATCAATGGTTGCTCTACAAATTGAGATTGATAAAAGAACCAACGATTATTCTGATCTCATTCTTCAAAAGGTAAGTGCTATGAAGCTGAAATTTGTGAAGTACTGGGGAAACTGCTTTCCGCGCCCTTCTTTTCCCGTAGGGGATCCCTACGGGGCTGTCGTAGGTTCGCCCGTAGGGGATCCCTACGGCTTATCCCCGTAGGGAATAAGTATTAATTTAAAAACGGGTGCCCCAAGCAGCTCGAGCCACCAGCCCGACTCACGATCCGAGGGCCGACAACATCCCACCATTACAAGGCCCGACACAAGCCCAGCCCTCAATTGAGGGCTTTGTAATAATTATTCATGTATATTGCATAGTCCAGGGTTTGAACCCTTGACCTTATGAATGAAGAAGAGGATGATAACCGCTAGGCTATCTGAGTTATATGTCCAATTCTTAAAAGATAATATATATGTATCATTAACTTATATTTATTATGTAAGTATAATATAAAATACAATATATATATATATATATATATATATGTGGTTTAAAATTAAGGTAATTTTAAATAAAAGGGAATTTAAATATATTAAATTAAATAGAACTCTCAATATTTTTTTATTAATATTTAAGGTCTCTTATTTTTTAACTTTTTTGCGTTTACAAGTTTTACGTAGATTTAAATATTATTTAGTAGTAGTTTTTGAAATTTGTTTAGACTATAATACATTTTTATTATTTTTCCGTAATTTTTGCGTAATTGCGATATTTTTTATAATTAATTATTTTTATAAAATTGTGTAATTTTTTGCGTAATTGCGTGATTTTTGTAATTAATTATTTTTATAAAATTGTAATTGCGTAATTGCATAATTGTAATTGATAGTGCGTAAACGGTTAAAAAAACTTTAATCGTAATTTTATTATTTAGTAAAATAGTAGTTTAACAAAAACATTTATAACAATTTAAAGTTTTTATGATAACATTTAATAATTTATAATTATATAAATTTAAAAAAAAAAAAAAAAAAAAAAAAAAAAACATTTTCCCTACGGCAACTGCCGTAGGGAATACATTTAATACTCCCCTACGGGAAATAGCCGTAGGGGACCCTTACGGGAAAAGTTGCCGTAGGGGATTTATTATTCCCCTACGGGATATGCCCGTAGGGAATTTTCCCTACGGCTAGCCGTAGGGGATCCCGTAGGGGATTTTGGAGGCAAGCTATACGCGCGAATGCGCGCGCAGTCCCCTACGGGGATCCCCTACGGGGTTTACCCCTACGGCTGGGGGGTAGGGATTGCCGTAGGGGATGTCAAAATATATTTCCCGTAGGGAATGCCGTAGGGATTCCCCTACGGGAAAAAGGCCGTAAGGAATCCCTGGTTTTTTTGTAGTGAACCTTGTGGTTGGAGTACAAAGGAATAAACGATTCATCGGATAATGAGAGGCAAAGTATGCAAATAAAGTATAATGATGGAGATGGTACTAGTTCAGTGGGCAGTGGTCTTTGGGATGAATTTTTCAATGAGGTTGAAGCACAAAATGAAGAAAAGCAACTTTAAGAGATATCTAATGAAGTTGATAAGTACCTAGCGGATGAAATTGAAAAACGTTCTAATAACTCTTTCAATCTACTGTAGTGGTGGAAAGGAAATGAAACAAGGTATCCAATTCTTTCCATAATTGCCAAGGATATTTTGGCAATTCCTAGCTCAACCGTAGCTAGCGAGTCCGCTTTTAGTTTGGGAAAACGAGTTGTTGATCCTTTTAGAAGTAGTCTGAGTCCGAAAATTGTAGAAGCCTTAGTGTGCACTAATGATTGGCTAAATGCGGAAGCATTCAACATTTACAAGGATCCAACCGATGATGACCTTGATTTATACAAAGAAATTAAAAAAATTGAAAAGAGTAAGAAATAAAATATTTCATTTACTTGATATTTTTTTACTTTTTTATTTAATAGTATTATTTTTTTATTCTGATATTCTCACAATGTAGCACGGTATGTTGTTTAAGGTTGTAGTAGTACTAATATTTTATTATTTATTATTATTATTTTTTATTTTTTTATGTTTTACAAATGCAAATGTGACTAAGTAATGTGAGCTCCAAGAAGACCGTTTTTTCATGTGAAGTTACTTCAAAAGATATTAATAAATAGTAGTATAATATATTATATCTATTTGGACTTTAATAAATTTAAATTATTAACTTTTTCTTTTTTAACATTTGCAGGCATTTTGTGGCTGCTGGAAATCGAATTTGCAAGCATTTTGTTACTTATTTTTTTAAGTAATGTGTTGCTGCTGGAACTATTTTGTGACATAAGTTTGTTTGATCATATTTTTTTGTGTTTTTATGTTTGTTAAAACTAAAAAATGTTGTCTGTGTTTTTATGTTTGTTATAAATATTCTGTGAATTATTGAGTTTTTTGGTATGTTATTTTCTATATATCGAAAATTTTCGATATATTTCGGTATGTCAAAAAATTTCGGTATATTGAGAATTCGGTATGCCTCGATATGAAACGGTATTCAATTATAGCATACTGAAAATTCGGTACATTGAAAATATAGATATCAATATAGTTTATTTCGATACCGAATTTTCGGTACGATATTCGATATAATTAGTTCGACACGATACGATACGGTATCCCACCCCTACTTGAGAGTCCTCTTATTCCTTCCTTCCACCAACAACTTTTGCTTCGGTGAGTATTGTGGTCAATGTTTTCGTAATAGAAATTACATTCCCCTTTAATCACATACTTGTCTTTTCCCCAACACATCTTGAAACAAATGACCGGATATATAAAACTCGATTATACCTCTCGCTTTTCGATCTTTCCTCTTACTTTGTCATCGGACGTGATTGACATATTGTCAATGTCCAACAATGTATCATCAAGATAAAATTAAGCAAGAATCAACTCCATCTTGAATTGTCATGTAAAGAACTTTGTGTTTCGATCTAACATTCATGCAATAATCTCGTGCAAGTGTGCAACAAACCAAAGATCTGATATCATTTGTGATTTTAGACTCAACTTACGCTCGAATATACAAGAATGACAAAAGGAAGTAATGATAAAATAAAGATTAGCACATAATTTACATGAAAACTAAATATCACTTGATAAAATAATGACTATTCTTGAGAGTTATAATAGTCATCATAATTTTCATCAACAATATGAATCCATATTTATAAGGGTAGAAAATCATTAAATAAATAATAATTATAATTAAAAATAAAATTAGGCTCCAACTATTTACACCTCCATGTTTACTTTCCACACCCCTTCTAATTTTTTGCTTTTATAATAATAATATAAAATGACTATAATAACCTTATTTTTATAAAACTAATTAAAAACAGTCGTAGAATGAATGTTGAAAGAATCATAAAGAACCCGTCTTCCTCGTCTAAACTGTGCGCCTATCATCTTTAAATTAAACTCAGAACAACTGCCCTTTACGCCTACACTGTCCGTCATACTATTCTTCTCGGAGGCGATCTTCGCCTCGATTATTTCCAGACCTGGACCACGGGCTTCACCAATGATCCGAAATTATGTTTTCTGAAAGGTATAGAATGTATGTATTGCCTCCAAAATTTAGGCCTGCACCATTTTCACCTTCGAATCCTCCGACTGCGATAGGTATGTAGTTTCAGTGCGGGACCTTGACACACACCCGCATAGTACGGGTGAACTCGTTGACCCGCAAGGACTACTACGAAGTCTCCATGATGAAAGGGTTCAATGTGTCGGAATTCACACCAAGTAGAAATAGGTGTAAAGAGACCCATTAGCCGGAGTCTCACCTGTGTCTGTTTAAGAAGAAGAAATAAAGAACAAATAGTAAGGAATTCAAAGAGGAAGAATGAAAATTAGGGTCAGCGGATTTTTTTTTAATGAATAGGGGTATTATTGATATTTTGGAAGGTGTGAACTAATCATTTTAATTATTTTTAAAGGGTGAATTAATCTAAGGGTGGGTTGAGTAATTCTAGAGGAGTAAATAAACTTAACCATAAAATTATTCTTTTAACATAACTCTAAATTTTATAAAAATAAAATTATATTCTCAATATAATTATATTATAATTATAGTTTTTAAAAAAAAAAAAGAAATTGTACCACCACCAATTACGACTTGACCACCAACTCAAAATTCGCCACATCGCAAAAAAAAAATTAAAAAAAAATAAATAAATGCACACCAAAAGAATTTCTGAACACCGTCACTACAAAAACAACGATCGCTAAGTTCCTGAAAGATATCAATTTTAATTCAACCGAATATCTCGGTCCTAATCTTGGCATTTATACCTTTTGTAGTGATCTCATATCTCTTACCACTTTGTGGTGATCTCATTCGATTTGTAAATATTTTTTCCATAACGTATGTATAAATCAATAGACCCTGTATATGATTAATCAAGAGAGAAAGGGGAAATATATTTCTTTCATTCCTTTACCAGTTCATAATTTCTCAGTTCTTAATCAAGAGAGAAAGGGAAAATATATTTCTTTCATTCCGTTACCAGTTCATAAGTCTTTTGTCGTTGGGCTATTAACATTTCTAACTGGATTGAAAATTTGATGGATTAAAATGACTGTTTATAATTGTATCGCGTAGTATAAATATATAATAATCAAATCAAGTTGTTTTGATTCTTCTTATATTATTTGATCGAACAAACATTTTACAGATTCTCTTCGCCAACATAGTTATGAAAGTCAACACAGAAGCAATGATACACTAAATTCAAATGGTATGGACGAAGAAAAAATACATTATCTTCACGAAAAAAATTAACGATGAGTATAAAGGGATATAACAGAAGCAATACTATTTAATTGTTACTCCATATTTAATCAAAGTGGGAATACAACTTTTTAAACACAAAAATAAAAAGTACATTTATTTTGTCACACCTCATAAGAGTACATTTATTTTAGACAAAATCAATTGGAAAAGTCCTCTTTACCCTTACTTTTTTATTCTCTCAAATAATAATACAAAAAAGATTTTAAAACATTTTAAAAACTCAAAATATCAAAACAAAAAAACTGTGGGGCCCACGAAAATCAGATTTGAGGTTGGTGGTGTGTTTATTGCATGCATGAATGCCCTCATCTTCCCCTACCTCAAACCCTCAAACCCTAAACCCATTTCAAAAAACAAAACTTCATTCTCTCTCAAACAAATATCCTCTCTACAAAAATCGTCGTCTGAATCTACGTGGGAAGGGCAGCCGAGTTCGCCGGCCGAAAGGTACGTCGAAACGCGTCGATTCTGGTTTTTTTTTTTCGATTTTCTGCAAAAAATCATAACTACACGGTGGCTACACGGTGGGTTTCCTTGACCGTGTAGCCACCGTGTAGTTATGAAGATTACCCGGTTGCTCGGTTACACGGGCTCGCACTACACGGGTATTACCCGGTCACCGTGCTCTCGGTAACACGGCAAGTCCACTACACGGTCACGTGACCGTGTAGTGACCGTGCTCTCGGTAACACGGCAAGGCCACTACACGGTCACGTGACCGTGTAGTGACCGTGTACAGACCCCGTTTTTTCATTTTTTTTTTTAAATTGTCTAATAATGGCTTTGTTTATGCGTTTGGATGGATATTTTGGGTTCCCTAACTGAATTCAACTTTTTTGTAATTGTAGATGTCGAATAATCAACGAATCACGGTACGTTACGGTGGTCGTTGGGATCGAGAGGGCTACGTTGACGGAGTAGATATGTGCCTCTTCTTTCGTAGGGAAGAAATTACACTCGACGCTCTCGTGAGCCGGATTCGTGCGGTTTTGCGCCCTCCGCCCAGTGTCGATTACATGTTGTATTGTTATACCCGAGGCTATGACATGCGAAGCGTGCGAGCTCCTATGCTTTGTGACGAAGATGTGTCCCGCATGTTAGACGAGCAAAGGGCCGAGTGCTTTGTGTTCGTCGTCGAAGTAGAGGGACAACGAGCTGCGCCGGAAGTGAATATCGGAGGAGAAAACCGCGATCGGGGCGTACCGTCAGAGAACGAGAACGAGGAGGTACATACTTCCGAGGACGAAGAAGAAGCCCGTCAGTCCGATCTCTTGGTATCGTTGACCACGGAGTGGACCGAATGGATTAGACAGCCGGGCGTGGTTAAAAAGATCATGTCGCGCCGTAATATGTCCTCGAGTTCTCATGCGGGAGGTGGCGAGCAAACCGAAGCTTCTCAGAATGCACAGAATAATCCACTGCGCAATTGGATCATTCCACTACCGACGTTTGACCCCGCTGTTCCGTTGCGTTCTGTCGAACACCAACCGATTTACGGTCAGATGGCAGTCGGAGCCACGTTCCGAAAGAAACGGGATCTGAAGGTGATGGTGGGGATGTATCACATGGAGAATAACGTAGAGTGCAAAAGTGATCGCTCGAACACTGAACGGGTGACGTTCGTTTGCAAGCTGGGGCGTGAAAAATGCTCGTTCAGATTGTGTTCCACGGGTTCCGATAACACCTTTTGGAGGATTACGAAGCTGAACTTGGATCATACGTGCCGTAACAATTTGGGGAGGACTGCGGATCGACAGGTGTCGTGCAGGGTTGCGGCTACTTTCTTTGCACGTCAGTTAGTCGGCAATCGGGAACTGAAGCCGAAAGATATGGTTGAGGATTTGAGGAGATTGTACGGAGTTCACATCAGCTACAACTTTGCCCTGCGGGCGAGGAACCTGGCGCTTGAAATAGTGTACGGCGACTATCAGGGATCGTATCAGAGGCTCCCGTCATATCTGTACATGCTGAGAGAGCATAATCCCGGGACTCAGTACCAGATTCAGACGACCGACCAGGGCGTGTTTTGCCGCATGTTTGTTGCGCTCGGGCAGTGCATTCGTGCCTTTGAGAAGGGCACTCTGAGGCCTGTGATAGTACTCGACGCCACCCATTTGAAAGGGAAAAACACCGGTGTGTTGTTTGTCGCCTGCACAAAAGACGGGAATGAGAATATTTTCCCGCTTGCGTTTGGTATCGGTCCGATAGAGAATGACGAGGAGTGGTTGTGGTTTCTCCAGCACGTCAGAGCTTGCTACGATACAGACGACGAGGATCTCCTCATTGTGTCCGACCAGCATAAGAGCATCGCGAATGCTATTCGGAGTGTCTATCCCCACGCGACCCGTGCGTTGTGCTATCACCACCTCTCGAAGAATCTAGCACCGTACGGCCAGAAGGTGGTCGAAGCTGTATAAAAAAACTTGTATTTGATAGGATGATTGGATCTTACGAAGAACTCGGTACACAAGAGTATAGTCTTCCTTGGAGTGACTTCATCTTTTAAACCCTTGCCGGACTTTATCTTGTCGCGCAGGTACGTAATGTACATGTCAATCTCCTGAAAAATATACATATCACAGTTAAGCACAATTTAATAAACATTATAAATTTCAAAGTTTAACTACAAATTAACTTACCATGTCCGCGTACCAATGATGTAGTGACTCAATCCGGGTGAAGTAGGCCTGGTCCAGATACACTTCGTTGAAAGGGATATAAACACTCATTCCATGCCCGTCACGACGGAACATCGAATAGAGCGCCCTAACCTTCTCGTTGCCTCTCCGAGCGAACTGCGCGACGTACGGGCTCCGAAGAGCTGCCGATGGCCTCCTCACACGGGGTCCGAGACTACTCTCGGCGACATCATCCTCCTCCTCCTCATCATCCCCAAGTTCTTTCTCCTCTTCCGACATTGCAATCTCTTTTACGTGTTCATTTTCCACGGGAGATGTAATCTTGAACAACTCGACTTGAGACGCAGCCGGAAAAAAAGTCTCTGCATCAACGATCTCCTGCGGTATATCAGCCCCCCTCGGTACAATAAAACCAGGATCATACTCTGGCCGATAAGCAGTAGTCGGAGTGAAGATGCCGTGGGTGGGAATCGCTGGGAAGGCACCGAAGACACCCTCAAAATCACGCAGCGCCCTCGGTGGCGAAGAATGACCGCTATCTGCCCAGACAGCCTGAGTCTGTGCCGGTGTGCGATAGCTATCGCCAACGGTCGTCTGCTCGTACTGGGGCTGCTGCTCGTACAGGGGCTGCTGCTCGACCTGAGGCTGCTGCTCGACGTGGGTCGACTCGGCATGGAAAGACTCGGCATGGGTCGGCTCGTCAAGTGGCGACCTGCGATAACCAGCAAAACTGTGTCGCCTGTCCCCAGACGAAACCCTGATATCAACATCAACCAACTCTTCGGGCTCCGAGTCCTGATAGCGAGGAGGCGCGCTGATAGAATGCCGAGCAGCCGGAAAACCGCCCTGAGATGCATCAGAAGGACAAGGGCGACTCCGAGAGTATCGCCTGCGACCGAAAAACCCCCGAAACTGCTCCATCAGACTGTCGTTGCCCTCCTTCTGTATCCTCCTCATCCGGGCAGTCAATCGGCCCATAAATCCAGTCTCAGACTCATCGTTGAGGATCTTGTGGAGCCGTCGATCAATGCGTCGATCGGTACTGTCATCTGAAGCCTCAGGTGCCTCAGGTGCCTCATGTGCCTCAGCTGCAGGAGAGGGCTCTCGTCGGGCTCGATGAGATGCACGCTGAGATGCATGCCGCTCGGCAGATGAATCAGATGTCCTGTCGTCACGCGTGCGTCGACTAGTCTGAGGGACATCGCCCGTAATCTTGTCCATTGCCTTGGACACGCGTCCGGCCACGCGCTCTATCAAGCTCTTCTTCTTCTTCGTCACCGGTTCTGCAGCCTGTGCTCCGATCGGAGCATGTCCAATCCTAGCAGGAGCATCATACCTCACTTCGTCTGCTCCTCTGTTAAGGAACGAAGTGTAGTACACACTCCTCGCCTCCTTGCGTGTCGGCTCTAGAGTCGAGAGGACCACAAGCTGAAAACAAATGAAAATTAATTTATTAAGCATTAATTAAAGGAAATAAATAATTTAAAACATTAATTTCACAAAATTTACCTCATCGTCCTCGAAGAAATGAGTGAAATCGAGGGTGCATCCAATCGATTTCCAGTTCAAAAACCGAGGCCTATTTCTTTTCTCCATCCGCACTCCGCAGACACTGCCCAGGCTCGGTATGGCCTCGTACGACCAAAGCTGAAAGGCCCAAATTGGACCGTAAATGTGGTATGCCCTCTTGTCAACCTGACCGGGCTTCATCGCAGCTATGCTGATGTAGTGCGACATGATCTGCCAGGTGTAGGATCCCCAGGGAAACGACTCCCATCCATCAACGTCCTCGACAAAAGCCCAAGCCCAACTCTCGACCGTGATGTCGTCTCGGCACAACAAAAAGAAATAATAAACCAGCAAGTTGGCCGCCTTCAGGTAGTCGGCCGGGTCGTGGCCCATACTCAGAGACCTGAATCTCGTACGAAGCACTGAAATCAGCGTCGGCTGTCTGAAGTGTCTGTGGTAAATAGACTGCTCAGAAATCGAGTGGCTGGCCCTGTCTGAAGGATCAAATGCGTGAGCACCAAATCGAAGTCCGGTGATCAGGGCATACTCCTGTGCTCGAAAGCGAATAGTCTGACCCCCGACGAAAAACCAATGCTCGAACGGAGGTATCGTCGCACCCACGATCTCCCGAGCTAGGAGGTGATGCATGGCCACGTTTGATCTTCCGGATCTCTGAATCCAGAGAAAAAACCCAAAACAACTGTCCCTAAATGTGCGAATAGTCGCATGGGTAGGGTCAATGGACGTCAGCGTGGCTTTAATTTCTTCTAGTACGCCATCTTTATCGTACAAATTTAGGTTCTTCGTCGTGTGAATGAACTGTGGCCTCCTCCAGTTGAATCCCTCCTGCAAAAACAAAGTCAAATAAATAAATATTACATTTTTAATCAAATAAAAAAAAAAAAAAAAAATTCTGTTCTGACCGGCTACACGGTACCGTGTAGCCGGTTAACCGGGTACACGGTACCGTGTTCTGACCGGGTACACGGTACCGTGTACCCGATTAACCGGGTACACGGGACCGAGTAATTCACACCATGTAACCGGGATTTTGAGGTCAGTAATCGGCTACACGGTAGGTAGCTACACGGTGACCGAGAAAATCACCACCGTGTAGAGCTACCGTGTAGCCTGGAACAGCGGCCCAAAACCAGATTTTTCAGACATTTAAACGAGCAATTCAACACTGAATTTCGATTCTAAATCAACTAAAACACAATAGGGAACTCTAATACACTCAAATACTAGCAATTCACGCATCAAATTCAACACATTATTGAAAAAAAGTCGAATTTTCGAAATTGAAAAAAACTAGGTTTCGGCACTTACCGGAGGTTGAATCGGCCATTGTGGCTCGTCTTGTTGTTCGTTGTTGTCGTTGTTGCCTGACATTGTGTTTCGAATGGCCGGATTTCTCTTTGATTCTCAAAATCGGCGGCGGTTTTTGAAGAGGGTGGGGGGACCGATTTCAAGATTCGGGGAGAGAGAGAGAGAATATTAGGGTGGGGACCGATTTTTTAATATGTTTTATTTTGTTTTGTTTTGTTTTGGAAAAGGTAAGGGTAAAGAGGACAATTCCTTTCCAATTTGTCTAAAATAAATGTAAACTTATGGGAGGGGACAAAATAAATAGAGTTTTTATAAATGTGTTCAAAAATCGGGAGGCCTCTTAATCAAATATGGAGTACTTATGTGATTAAATTTTTTTACTCAATATTGACCATAAAAAGTCATTGCGAAGCCGTAACGTGATTACGGTCAAACTTGCTCCAGCCAATACATACACCCAAACGCAGCCGACACTCATTAAACCTAAAATCACCGCCGTTGAAAATAATTGCTTTGATTTGACTTTATGATTTGCATTTTTTTGGTCAAACTTGTAAAATTTTGGAAGAATCTGAACTCTTTGATTTGATATTGGTTTAGATATCGACTGATATTTTCAACATTCATCCAATTTTTTATTAGTATAATTTAAATTAAATTGAAAAATATATATACTTCTTCCATCCCATAGAAAATGTCAAATTTCACTTCTTTTATTGACTTAAGTTATGGTCACACCTCCCTCATTTATACATTTTACACTATAAAAATACTTTTATACTCTTTAAAAAATCAAAGAAAAAACATTTTTCTTAAAAATTGTGCACACTCCCTTATTATGTTCATTTCTTTGAGATAGAATGAGTAATTAATACGGAGTATTTTGTTTTACATAAATAAAGTTTATAATTAAGTTCAGCAGTAGATGAATTATTTGTACCATGTGTTGTGAGATTTGATTATATAGTTATAAATAAAATACTACAGTATATTACTAATAAAGTAGATAAATGATATGGTATTTTTTTTTATTTTAAGAAATGTTCTTTAAAATGAAATATGCATCATTCAGAATAAATATAATGTTTTACTATAATAATTATCTAGGAATATAATTAATACAGTATATTAAAATGAAATATGCATCATTCGTAATAAATATAATGTCTTACTATAATAATTATCTATGAGCATTATACATGTTATGAAAATGCGAAATATAATTAGTTAATTAGATTTTTTTCATTTCATTTTGCTCACACTATAAAAACCATTAAGTTAATATTATTTAAAAAAACAATATATATATATATATATATATATATATATATATATATATATATATATATATATATATATATATATATATATATATATATATATATGATTTGATTAGTGATTAATATATGTATTAATCAATGATAATATTAAACAATTTAATTTAAAATTTTACAATTTAGTGTATACATTGAAAAAATGGCAATTTATACCTTGTTCCTAGGAGCACGATTCTAATTGTACACCCATAATTATATCTTAATATTCATTAAGTATGCTAATATATTCATTGTTATGTTAATTTAATGTTTATAATAATTATTTTTTGAAATGAAAATTTCTTATTATTAAATGATGATTTTTATATTTTAAAGTCTGAGAGCACTATTTATATCGTACTCCTATGAGCATGATATAGGTATTGTGAAAAAATAATATAGTTGTAATAAATTATAGTGTAAATAATATAAATTTTAATGTATAATGTTGAAAGTTGAAATTTGATGAATAAATTAATATTACGATTATATAATATATATATATATTAAATTAATATATATATATATATAATTAATTATATTATAAATCAATTAATTGATTTTTGTTTTGTATGATGATGCTATTATAAATTACTCCGTGTGCTTTACAATATAACAAGGAGTATATTATAAAAAAATTATGGCCATGAAATGTTCCAACTCGAAGTCGAAATATTCAACCTTATAAAGGCAGCCAACAATCATGTTTAAGCAAACAAGAAAACAAACAACCACGGCCAAAAAATATCTTCTTTTGAAGTTTATTTAGCTATAGAAATAGTGAAGTGCTGGGCCCCACATCGCCAATGCTGTTTTCTCGCTGTGCTGTCCACATCACCCTGGCTAAACACACACACACATATTACTATATCTACAATTTTTTATTTCCATCTCTCCCTCGCCTCTTTTGGCCTTTTCTTTTACAAGATTTCTACCATCCCCACGTCGACACGTGTCCATATTCAAGATCTTAAAATTTAGTAAAATTATCCTAATCCCATGAATTAAATATAAACATAAAAAAAACTGCGAATCCCCTACGGGAATTCTCTACAGCATTTTTCCCGTAGGGTTTCTTTACAGCATTCCCAACGGGAATCATATTCAGAGTTTCCCTACGGCATTCCCTACGGCCCCAGCCGTAGGGGCGACTCCCGTAGGGGATTCTCGTAAGGGACTGCGCGCGAATTCGCGCTCATACATTCCTTCCAAGAGGCCTACGGATCCCCTACGGCTAACCGTAGGGAACTTGTCCCTACGGGCAAACTCCCGTAGGGAAACAATAAATCCCCTACGGGTATTATTCCCGTAGGGGTCCCCTACGGCATTTGCCGTAGGGGAGTATTTTTTTTTAAACTATACTCATTAAAAGAAAAATACCCTACGGGTACCCTACGGCATTTGCCGTAGGGAGTATTTGTTTTTTAAAAATTATTAATTTATATATTAGTAAATTAATTAAATATTAATATAAAATTACATTAAATTATTTTAAACCATTATTTTACTAAATAATAAAATTATTATTAAAGTTTTTTTAACTTTTTATGCAATTATACAATTACGCAATTATGTAATTATAATTTTATAAAAATAATTAATTACAATTAAGCGAAAACATACGCAATTTTATAAAAATAATTAATTAAAAAAATATTGCAATTACGCAAGAAATAATAAAAAGTTATTATAATCTAAACACATTTCAAAAACTACTACTAAGTACTCCCTCTTTCTCTTAAAACAGTGCACACTTTCTTTTTTGGTTCATCCCTTAAAACAATGCACATTCCATAAATAAAATTACTTTTCACAACTTTATCCTCTCAATACACATTTATTTACCCTTATACCACTACTTTTTCAACTAACTACTTTATTACTTACACATCAATACCTATTATACCTTTACTTTATATTATTAAACACATAAAAAATCATTTTTTTTAATCTACGTCACATTTTCTCTATGCACTATACTAAGAGATGGAGGGGGTAATTGTAAACGCAAAAAAGTTAAAAAACAATAACCCTTAAAAATTAATAATAAATAATTCGAATTTTTATTTAATTTAATATATTTAAATGCTCTTTTATATAAAATTACATTATTTTATTTAATATATATATATATATATATATATATATATATATATAGTATTACATGATAAATATAAGTTAATAATACATATATAATATCTTTTAAAAATTGTACATATAACTCAGATAGCGGTTATCATCCTCCTCTTCATTCATAAGGTCAAGGGTTCAAACCCTAGACTATGCAAAACACATTAATAATTATTATAAAGACGTGGTCGGGCCTTGGGTTACGGGTTGGGTTGGTGGCTCGGCTCGTTTCGGGCCTTGGGGTTGTGGGACGTGGTCGGGCCTTGGGTTGCGGGTCGAGCTGATGGCTCGGCCCCATGGAGTTCACATTTTAAAATGAAAGCTTATTCCCTACGGGAATAAGCCGTAGGGGTTCCCTACGGGCGAACCTACGACTACACCGTAGGGCATCCCTACGGGGAATATAGGGGGCGGAAAAGCCGTAGGGGATCCGCGAATTTTTTGTAGTGTTTAACAAGTGTTGTGTTGCAGCTTAATTATCATTTTAAAGAAACAAATCAAACAATGCACATGTTTGAGAAAATGTTCAAGCTAGGGCCAGGTATATTTTAGAGTTTAGACAATTGGGTAAGTCGTCAGCAAGTTAAACTTGCTATCGATACACATTTTGTTTTATTTTGTATTCATAAGTATGAAGGTTTTATTTAAGAACTCTTTTTGTTTTATATCAATTGTAATGTTTTCTTTGTAAATCATAAAAGAAATGCGACAATCGATATTGAACCTAAGGAATACTATAAGATATTGTTCATTGCATTGAGAAAATCCGATAAGTGCAATTCATCTAGTGTTTCCCTTCACGTACTAATGGTTCAATTCAATATATTTTGATCAATCCATATACAAAGTAAAGCGATATTATTCAAATTAAAGAGATATATAATCCACGCAATATATAAGACTGATAGTTTTCCAACATACGATATATAAAAACAAACAAGAAAAAAAAAATTATAAGTATTATTTGTCCCTACATTAATAGTAGAGTTCAAAAATCCTGAAGTTTATATATAAACTGAAATATACACCACAATTTACATGTGCAGTCTATTTACTATATTATTATTGAAATAAATTTATATGGACATTAATAGCAAATCCTAAATAAATTTTTGTTCTTGTTATTTCCAATAAACAAATAATGAAATACGTACTTCTCACAATTTTGTTCTAATATTAATATTTATCGAGAAATATGTGTAAGGCGGTGAGGAGAGTTATTAAAGTTTAATCCATAACACTTTAAAATTGCTTATTATAGGAATAAGATAATGTAACATATATGTGAGCAATTGTTTTTTAAATATATGTAAAATATCTAACACGCTCCTTTGCATAGGCTAATTATCTTTACTTGTCATTTGCTAAAATTTACCTCAATGGTTTAAATATAGCAATAATCATTTTATTAAATTAAATAATATAATGTTGTTTTTTGGTAGGTGATCATATTAATTTTATAATTAAAATAAGCTTGTTGAATATTGAGTGGTTGAAGTGAATGGTTGAGATGACATGACACAAATGGCAAGAGTCATTTTTCCATGTATATTTGCTCATATATACATGAAAATTTAGCAATGACTATTTTTTGGCAAGGGCCATTTCAACCATTAGAGTTAATTTTTTTGGCTTTTTGCCAAAAAATGACAATAACCCTTGCCATTTCACAACCATTGGGGTTGCCCTTAGCCTACACAACTCCAGCGCTTGACTTCACCAAAAAGTCAGATTTGATTGCACAAAATTTCAGTAAACACATATCAACAAGATTCACAGTCCAATTTTGTACTCTGTATCAAAATTTTGATACTATTTTTCCATATCTTAATTCGTACATTCCTCCTAAAAAATGTAGGTAAATATAAATTATTATTATTATATGTTAATTGTACCTACTACTTAAATGCACTAAACTTTGGTTATTTTTTCATAAAACTTGTCACTTTTTCTTGACTATTTCCTCATATGACTCCACAAGTTTACAAGTCATGTTGTATTTTTATTACAGGCTGGAAGCTGGATAGTCACAGGCTAAATGCCTAAATGTGATTTCTCCCTTTATTTAAGAGAATCCACAATCCCCTCCTTCCACCTATCATTAGCACCACATTCACAAACATCATTCCCAAACACCAAGAAATTATCTTTTTTTTCTTTTTCAAAAATGTTTGAACAATCTTCTTCATCAGAAATACCTTCTTCAATATGGGCATCCATGAACAGCTGGTTCACACCAGCTGTTTTCTTTGTGCTCCTAAATCTCATGATAGGCACCATAGCACTTACATCCTCACTAGCCAAAAAAAACCCTAATCCAAGTCCAAACCCAAACCCAAAAACTGGCGGAGGATCATCAGTTCTTCAGCGCCTCAAATCCACCAATTTCTACCCTCACTTCCACAGATCTCAAGAACCCCACATTCCCCCTATTTACAAACACGCCCACAATCTCGAAACAGAGGCGCACTTCTTTTTCCAAGAAAATAGCGTTCAAGTCCCCCAGATTTCCTCTATTTGCAAACCAACCCCAGATTCCGAACATACCCGAAATCTCGAAACAGAGGCGCACTACTTTTTCCAGGAAAATAGCGCTCAGGTCCCCCAGACTCTGTCTATTGACAAACAGACCCTTTTCGACCCCGACCAGTCCAAGAATCTGGAAACGCAGACCCACTTCTTCTTCCAAGAAAATCTGCGGATATCGCAGTCGCAGGTCTCGGACCCCGTTTTCGAACAAGCCCGCGAGCTCGATCCGCGAGAATCACGGACCCATTTCGTTTCACCCCATAAAGATTCGATCTTGGTTGAATTCGAGCGGGCCCACCAGGGGGAGAAGGTTGGGGAAAGCGAGGGGGAGCAGAGCATGGATGAGGTTTTCAGCCGGCTCTCCGGAGGCAGTCACTTTGGCAGGACTAAATCGGACACCGAGCCGGCTTCCGGCGAGGTTACGGATAAGCTGCCGACGAAGATGAAGAAATCGGCGAGCCTGAAGTCCCCGTTCGGGCACTTCGAGGAGGAGAAGATCGTGGAGGCGCGGCGGCCGGAGACGGTGAGGGAGAGGGTGGACGGTGACGTGGAGGTAGACGCGAAAGCTGACGATTTCATCAATAGGTTCAAGCAGCAGCTTAAGCTTCAGAGGTTGGATTCGATTGTCAGGTACAAGGACATGATTGGTAGGGGTAGTGGTGGTGGGAGGTAAATATTTTTACTGTAGTAATTTTTGTGTTTTTGGGGACTGCTTTGCAATTATGGTTTTGGTGGAAAAGTGAAATAGATGGTTTAGGAGGGGCTTTAGTGCAATAATTTTGTGGCATGGGGGAATCAATGTGGCATGTTGATTGTTGATGATGTATCTTTTTAATGGTTTTGGTAATTATGATTGGGTGTTTCGTTTTTCTTTTAATGACATACTTGAACTTTGGACTATATGATTATTAATTTATTAATACTACTATAATAATAATGTTCACTTGAAATGGAGTATGTTATTTTTCTAGAAATATAATACTATATCAACAATAAATATGGAATCTTAAGGCAAGATATGTAAGAGGTTGTCGGCAGTGTTTGTGTGCACCGATTATTTTGACCATTTAATAATTAAGGAGGGTTTATTCGATTAGGATTTCATTGGATTTTTTTAGATTTTAAAAAGTCTATGGACTTTCGTGGATTTAAAAAATCCACAGTCTACTTTAAAAAGTCTATGGACTTTCGTGGATTTAAAAAATCCACAGTCTATATAGAGTTTGACCGAGTTTTATATGGATTTTCATAGAGTTTGAATTACTTTTTTATTGATTTATATTAATTTTTATATTTTATATTTTTAATTTTGAAATTCAAAATTCGATTTTACTTAAAAATAAAATGTTCAATTTTAATTCTTTTGTTCCTTTTTAGAAAACTTAAAATTTTAATTTTCGACCAAATTTCAATTTTGAAATAATTAATTCAAATATGTATATATATACATATATATATATATATATATATATATATATATATATATTTTAAAATACAAAAAGTATTTATTTTTTTAAAATAAAATGTTAAATATTTTTTTTTATTTTTACAATTGTTATACAAGTATAATTTTTTCACCAAATAAAAATGTATTAATATATTCAATAATTTTAATATTATTTTTATATATATCAACATATACTAACATATTAACTTTTAATATTATTATAATTTATTATTATATATTCAACATATAATAACATATTATTTTTTGATTTTTGTTTTTGTTTTTTTCATGTTTTTAATTGTATTACGTTTATTTATATATTTTTTATGTTTTATTATTTTTTAATAATAAATTAATAATTAAAATAGAACTCTATAGAAATCTCACGTAATTAGGAGAGATTTACTTGAATTCTTTTGTATTTTGAAAATGAAATCCATAAAAATCCATACACTTTTAAAATGCATTTACTTTTGAATACCGGTAGATTTTTAAAGACTTTTTAAAATCCATATTGAATACCTCAAGATTTTAATGGACTTTTAAAAATCCGGATTGAATACCCCTAGACTTTAAAAGTCCATTAAAATCCTATAGAGTCTTAAATAAATACACCCTCCTATGTAAGGACTAGTATTTAATTGTGATGATATTTTGGAACCAAATTTCAGAAATTAGTTAAAGAGACATCTAATGATTAAAAGCGATTACATAAAAAACAAGTCTTATTTCTATGGTATATGTTGTGCTCTTTATTTCTATGGTACGATCTCTCTGATAGCACTTATTGCGATATTGAAACACTAAATTTCATGCGAATAAAAGATAAACCAAAAGAACGAACACAGGAAAAACCACGGAAAGAAAGAACCAATTCACTACATCGTTGAGGCTTACAATAATACACTATATGATCTATTGCACTCTATTATTTTCGTCACAGGAGAACATCAATTTATAGGTGTAGCAAACCTATCAAATTGGTAACAATTAGAATTAGGAATAAATAATTTTCCTAATTTATGACTCCTAAATTAATAAGGAATATAATTATATTTCATATAATTATAATTTCTTAATTAAATAAACCTACGCAAATAACCAGTGCAAAAAAGCCACGCAAAAAATGACCCAGCGCAATCTGCGCAGAAAAATCCCGCTGGACAAAACGGAGGCCGCCATTTCTCATTCGGCGGTGGAACACATTCGGCGGGCGCCGAAAACCCCAAAAATTGCCCAGTCTCGATTTCGACTTTTCGGCGGTCGCCGAAACCTCCTTCGGCGATTTTGACCTCTTTTGCGTTCCGATTCGAGTCATAAACAACAAATCTCCATCTTGACGGGAATCCCGGCGACTCCAAGCCGCACCATCCTCCAACGATCATAGACCAATTTTTTTTTCTTTCACCCAGCCCCGCAGGACTCACTCAAAACATGAGCAACCTAAGTTTGAACCACACCCAAACTTAGTACAAGAATGCGAAGTTGCACCGATCATCCTTGGGTGCCACCAGTCCACCAAGCTCTATGACCTCCACGCAATCTCCATTCTCAAATCTCGTCTTCCCACTACTATCAGCACCCCCTGCATTCGCTATTACTTCAGTGCTATCCATAGTACGCCTAGGCTCGATTATCCAAATTTTGAATACTATTCGGGTTAGTATTCCCGGTGTCCCCAACACCAACACACATGAGCATGACTTTTAAAACCAAGGTGATCCCGACTCACCTTCCAGCGAATGACTTCATTGGGCAGAGACAGTTTCCCACTTGGTAATTGTGTTGCCGCATAGCTCATACAATGCACCAAATCTTTCTCTCGCCTCGCAAAATAAGTCGCCCCGACTTACTTTCAACACTCCACCTTTACCGAAGTTGGTACTCATTCGGATCTAAGGTCTGAGAGAGATAAGATTACCATTAAGGACTGGAAAGTACCTTGCAGTACCGAGGGTTCGAATATGCCCATCGACCATCTTGATTCTCACATTTCCCGTGCCGCGTATCTCACACGATGTGTCATGCCCCATGACCACCGTTCCACCGACACTCTCATCAAACCTTTCAAACAAATCCATGTTTCGACACATGTGATGCGAACATCCAGAATCCAAGATCCACCCCTCACACGTTCTCCAAATCAGAGACAACCAGGAGTTCCCAATCAGGAAAACCTCGTTCTACGGAATCGGCCACCTTTGATTCCTTTCTCCGATTCATCAGGGCCTGACAGTCCCCCTTCACGTGGCACTTTTCCTTGCAGTAGTGAAAAACTCCCTAGAATTTCTTCCATGCTCCACCTTGGCCATTAAGAAATTCACCTAGATTTTCACCACTCCCTTTTTCCTTGTAGTAATGACAAACCCCATGAAATTTCTTCATCTTTACCCAACCTGGACATCAAGACATTCCCCTGGATTTTCACTACTCAAAACCTCCTTCATCGTCTCCCTCGATCGCAAAGCCGCGACCGCATGAAACAAATCACCGTAGGGATAGAGTGCAATTATAACTCACCTTTCTATTCTTCCACACCTTCTCTTATGGCTCCATCGCGCTTGGCATCGTCATTGCTCTAGCAACGCATCATCAAGATCCATGTTGGTTAGAACCACTGAACCAACTCCACCTTGAGCCGCCATGAAGAGAACCATGTGTTCCGATCTAACACCGAATATCAACCATCGTCGCTGTTTTGGCACGTTTTGGTCGGGTTGAAAGTAACGGGGCTGGGCTGTGTTTAGAGGGTTTGGAAACGGTACCAATACATTAAATTTATATGTAGAAAGGGCTGATTACTTTAGACTGGAAAACAGGATAAGAGCTTGAAGCTTAGGAGGATAATTATCCTTTATTTCTTTAATGGCTTTATTAGCTAATTTGTGCCGCCCTTTAATCGTTTACGGGAGGGTGCCTTTTATAGGCGATGATACATGCTTATCCATGCCACGATACCCTTAACACGTTGGGTACCTAGTCTAGATACATTAAATGCCGAGGCACGATTCCGAGGTGCGTTTGCCGTGGTGCGGGGTCCTTGATGGTGATGGCCGCTAGTCGCCCCGTCGTGGCTGGGGTTCGTGATGATGATGGTATGACACACTTGTCTTGTACTTATTTTGGGTGCTCTGTGAATGGCTCGGGTGCTCCGTGAACGGCCGCCCGCCCGGCCAAGCGATTTCGGCCTGACTCCGCGGCGGTGCGCGGGTATGAGTTTCTGTGATCCGGACCCCTTCACAGGGCCCCACGTCCATTTGTGCGAATGTGATCCTTATCCTTCCAAGATGTGCGTGGAATTCCAACTGTCCGGAATCGACACGTGTTTCTGCATGCACAGATATGAACGTCCTGGGTTAATGAACGTCGGGGCAGGTCGCACCTGTGCGGCGTCTGAGTCCCGCGATACGCCCCGGGACATGGCGCCCGGGACTGATTGCGTTCTTCCGTCGCGGGTTTACTCACGGGGTGCTCTCCCGCGGTTGGGATCCGGGGGCGTCTCAGGGCTTCATGTCCCGTCGTCCTCGTCGTCATTCATGCCAGGTTGCTTGGCTTCGGTGATTCGTGTCGGGTCCCGCCGGGTTGTTAATGTCTGTGCCCCGTGCTGGGGCGAGATCCCGGGTCTGTCCTCCCCAAGCCGTGTCGTTGGCGCCCGATCTCGGGGCCTGTCATGACCCTCGCGACGGGGTCTGGCACGTGGGTCCACGCCACCAGTTGGTGGGGGGACTGATCTTTGGCGTCCGTGCAGGATGTGCTGGCGTGATTCGGGGGCTCGGGCATCGTCCCACTGCATGCGGGTCATTGGCACCTGAGCTTCGTGCTGGGCCGCGTCCCGGGAACCTTTGACCCGTCGTCCCGTATGTCGGGTTATTGTCACCCATTGCGGTTGGCCGGGATCCGGGCACGGTATGCGTGGTCATTATCTGATTCGTGTGATGACGAGTTGGCGTGGGGGCCCATGGCACTAGTAGGAGCCCTATCTGGGCCTTTTTATCCGGTGTCGGGTGTTGGCCCATTCCACGTGTCGGTGGGAGATTTTTGTGGCACAACACTGGCCCCCAGAGAAGTCCGTGGAGGGACTCCGCTGATTTCTCTGAATGTTGTGTTTGGTCTGGTCCGCGGCTTCCACAAATCCGTTTGCTTGTCTTGATTGATGCTTTTGAAAAAGCTTTCATCCGTGAAGCGTGGTAGGTGATCGTTGCTTTGAGGCAGGCTCTGTCGTCGTTGTCTGGTGTCTTTTTGCAGTGGTGGTATGGCACGTGGGCCCGTGCCCGAGTTGGCGGGGGCGATCATCGGCGTGTGCGGACGTCACTTGGGAAATTGCTTCATGACCTTTTTCTGCCGTCGGGGGTTTTGGCCCCGTCGCCTGGTGACTCGGCCCCGTTTGGACTTTGGGATTTATTGGTTCCTTGAAATCGCACCATCCTCGACCCGGGACCCGGAGAGGTCGTATGGGTTCAGGTATTAGTGGATTTGGGGTTTTATTTTACCCGCACCTCCGCGACCCGGGACCCGTTGGGGCCTAATGGGTTTAGGGATTAGTGGTTTTGGGGTTTTGTTTTACCCGCACCTCCGCGACCCGAGACCCGTTGGGGCCGTACGGGTTTAGGGATTGGTGGTTTTTTGGTCGTTATGACGCTCTCTGGGATGCGGATTTAATGGTTCACGGCCCCGGGGTTTGGTCATTTTGACATTCTCCGGGATGCCGATTTTAGTTGGTTTGGTGTCTTTCCGGGGCCGGGTTTTTCTTCCGGGACCCCGTTTGGACTTTGGGTTTTTTTATTCGTTTTGTGTACCCGCACCTCCTCGTACCGAGACCCGTTGAGGTCGTATGGGTTTAGGGATTTGTGGTGTTTTGGGGTTTTTGTTTTTGTGCACCCGCGCCTCCTCGTACCGAGACCCGTTGAGGTCGTATGGGTTTAGGGATTCGTTGGTTTGGGGTTTTATGTAACGCGAGGGCGTAGAGAGTCTCTCCGGTTGCGTTTTTTGGCCGTGGTTCGAAACGACCACGGTACCTCTTTGGTTGCGTTTTTTGGCCGTGGTTCGAAACGACCACGGTACCTCTTTGGTTGCGTTTTTTGGCCGTGGTTCGAAACGACCACGGTACCTCTTTGGTCCACTTCTATTGAGCGTCCCGGGCGCCGTGATGAGACCATAGGTCGTGCCGCATGATGCAACAAGTTTGCCCGAGTCTGTGCTGGGAATCTGCAATAATACTTCCAACACAGAAATACGAATATAGCAAAATATCAATTGATTTTACTTATCTGATCCTCCTGGATCGTGCGAACTGCGCCGGCCCATGAGAGAGGGGGCTCGGGACCCGAGATCGGTGTTGTTGCCCGAACATCGGTATGCAAAGGTTGGAATTGGGTCATCCCTAGTCTCTGCTCCAACTCCATGATTCTATTGAATAAGTTTGAGAGATCGGGATCGTGCCCCGGGACCGGTAGGTTTGGGAGACGGGGCTCGGGCCCTGGCACCGGTTGGTCCGAGAGGCGGGGCTCGGGCCCCGGGACCGGTTGATATGCCTCGATGGTCCGTTGTTTCGCTATTGGTCCCGTAGACCTCGCCTCGCTCGTGTTAGACGCTGTCATTGATTCGGTCGTGCGCGGCGAGTCGGTCGCGTCTCTTTGGTTTTGGGTTGTTGACTCGACTCCTCGGGTCTGGTGGGTTTTTGGCGAATTCTCTACCCTGTGGTGATATCCTTGCGCCATATTTAGGTGGAATCGAAGGTTTCACAAGAAAAAGAGAATAGTAGAAACTTTATTGTTATTAGCTCGTCCCCTTCCACGGTGTCAAAGGCACCGGAGGGGGCAGGGAAATTGATACAAATAAAGTAGGTGGGGGCCACGGCCTCGAAAACCTCTAAAGGGGGCTTTTCCCGGAGTGTGCTATAGCCGCTTAGAGTATACATCTCCCCAGTTTCTGCCCATTGGCGCCGCGTCCCGCTCCGGCCTGTCCGGGGATGCCCCGGGCTGCGGGATTGTCACCCCGAGGTCCGGGCCTCGAGAGAAGATCCCAAAGTTTCCCGTCCTCAAAAAGCTTCCATAGCTGCTTTAGCAGTTGCTTGCACTGACCTGTTGCATGCCCATGCTGATCGTGGAAAGTGCACCAAAGTCTCTTGTCCAACTTGTCGTCGGGGGCTCGCATGGGCCCCGGTTTGACGAGGATGTCTTCTCCGGTGGCGAGAAGTATCTCCATCATGGTCATGGTGTCCTGACCCGTCTGTTCCACCATCCTCACTTCCATTTCTTTGTAGCTCGGTGGCGGACGACCTTGCTCGTAAGGCTTGTATGGTGCCTTTCTTGGCCCGTTCGCCGGCCTCCGGTCCTCGGGGTCCGGATCTCGCTTCTTTGGCTCCGGGGCGTTGTCGTTTTCTCGCATAAGCCTCTGGAACCAACATTGTGCCCCTGCCTTGACGCGGAAATCCTCGTAACTCAGTGGGTAGCACAACATCAGGTGTCTGAACAGCTCCGAATTCTTCCGGAGCCCACTCATGGCGGTGTGCAGTTTCATGTCGTCGCCGACTTCTTCCCCGCCGAGCAGGATGTCCCCCACTCTGTCCATGTCCACGTAGGATTCGTCACTCTCATGCGACGCCTGTTTGACGCCGATCAACCTTTGGCTCTGCTCGAGCCGGTTGACCTTCGAGGCGAAGTGGGCGACGAACCGCTGGACCAGGTCGTCGAAACAATGGATCGATCTGGCGGGTAGCCCGGCGAACCACTTGTGGGCTGTTTCTCCCAGAGTTAGAGGAAGCAGTCGGCATCTCGTGGCATCGCTGGCCCCTCGTCCCGACATGTATGTGCGGAACCGGCTGAGGTGGACCTATGGGTCCGTCTTTCCGTCATAGAGATTCGTCTGAAAAGGCTGTATCTCGTGCTGCATGGCGGCATGTTCGATTTCCGGGGCCAACGGCTCCTTGCAGAAATCGGCTCGCTCGGGTTTGGCTCGCACCTCGTCGAGTTCCTTCTTCATCACCGTGAGCTTCTCGTATACATCGCGCAGGCCTGCTTCAGGTCCCGGAACGGGAGCAGGAGCGACCTGGGCGACGAGTTGAGGGTTTTGCCTCTCCAAGCGTGCTCGTAGATCTGGGTCCCCGTACTCCGGCACCCGTGGTGCTGACGAGGCGGACTGATTTTCGGCCTCATTGGTGCTTATCTTAGCATGTTTATCACCTGAATGGATAACAAGAGTAGTAGTGTGCTTACGTTGGGTCAAGTTGGCCATGAACTCGTCGATCTTCTCAGGCGTGTTGAACATGTCGATTGTGAACGGGGTCGGGGTGGCGTGAGGAGGTGGGTCACGAAGTGGACCGGGGTGCGACCGCCGATGGTGTTGCTCAGCGCGTTGATGGCGCTTCTGCCGCCGCGCTTCGCTCCCGCTCCGAACTTTTCGGTGGGCCGACCGGTGCGGCCTTGCATCCTTCTGCCGGACCTCGGTCTCCGACGCCGGGTAAAATCCCTGCTTGGTTGGCGGGTGGATCATAGGCTCATCCTCCATGGGCATCTTTCCTCGCTCCAACCTCCGCCTGGTGGCGGATCTCGAAGAATCCGACGCGGTGGCTCCGTCTTGCTCCTGGCCGGACATCTTTCGTTCTGGCTTTTTTCCTGGGTCTAAGGATTACAACCCCCTCCTTCTAGCGCCAAATGTTTTGGCACGTTTTGGTCGGGTTGAAAGTAACGGGGCTGGGCTGTGTTTAGAGGGTTTGAAAACGGTACCAATACATTAAATTTATATGTAGAAAGGGCTGATTACTTTAGACTGGAAAACAGGATAAGAGCTTGAAGCTTAGGAGGATAATTATCCTTTATTTCTTTAATGGCTTTATTAGCTAATTTGTGCCGCCCTTTAATCGTTTACGGGAGGGTGCCTTTTATAGGCGATGATACATGCTTATCCATGCCACGATAATCTTAACACGTTGGGTACCTAGTCTAGATACATTAAATGCCGAGGCACGATTCCGAGGCGCGTTTGCCGTGGTGCGGGGTCCTTGATGGTGGTGGCCGCTAGTCGCCCCGTCGTGGCTGGGGTTCGTGATGATGATGGTATGACACACTTGTCTTGTACTTATTTTGGGTGCTCTGTGAATGGCTCGGGTGCTCCGTGAACGGCCGCCCGCCCGGCCAAGCGATTTCGGCCTGACTCCGCGGCGGTGCGCGGGTATGAGTTTCTGTGATCCGGACCCCTTCACAGGGCCCCACGTCCATTTGTGCGAATGTGATCCTTATCCTTCCAAGATGTGCGTGGAATTCCAACTGTCCGGAATCGACACGTGTTTCTGCATGCACAGATATGAACGTCCTGGGTTAATGAACGTCGGGGCAGGTCGCACCTGTGCGGCGTCTGAGTCCCGCGATACGCCCCGGGACATGGCGCCCGGGACTGATTGCGTTCTTCCGTCGCGGGTTTACTCACGGGGTGCTCTCCCGCGGTTGGGATCCGGGGGCGTCTCAGGGCTTCATGTCCCGTCGTCCTCGTCGTCATTCATGCCAGGTTGCTTGGCTTCGGTGATTCGTGTCGGGTCCCGCCGGGTAGTTAATGTCTGTGCCCCGTGCTGGGGCGAGATCCCGGGTCTGTCCTCCCCAAGCCGTGTCGTTGGCGCCCGATCTCGGGGCCTGTCATGACCCTCGCGACGGGGTCTGGCACGTGGGTGATGGTTTTCGATGCCGATCCAATCGCTCGATTACCTTGTTTGCGGAAGCGTGTAAAGCGATAGATCTACTATGCCATGATCTTAGTGCACACAAATATGTATAGACACACATATATTTATATATATATATATACATCCAATATATATATAGAGAGAGATATCAACGAATTCTTACATTTGTTGATACGTGTCTCGTTGATGTTGATTAAGGTGGTGTTGAGTCGATTGAACCACCTTAATGGATCAGCAACTCGAAGCTCTCCTTATGAATGACCTCGTCACTCCTTTTGATCGTCCGGATGTGGAAGCCGCACAAATGGCCCGGCCTCTACGTGTTGCACACGAACCCGAATGATGAACACCTTGCTTGTTTGAAGTGGTTCTCCAAGAACACTCTCTATTCTCTCCTTTTTGTGTGAATTTCGTGGGTAAGCATAAAGTGATATGAAAATCAGATTTTCATGTCTATATTCATGTCCATTTACCACTCCATGTAACCCCCCCATTATGTGCATCATAATGCACAAGCAATGGTGGTTAATGGGGAGACGAAAAGACACCTCCACATAATCATGCCAAATCATGATATGTGGTCCCACTTGCTTGTGTGGCATGCCATGTCACACTATGTGACATGCATTCCATGCAAGCCATGCATCCCATGCATGTATTAATCCACGTAAATATTGAATATAAATCAATATAATTAACAAGCTACATAGTACATCATCAAGTCCGTGTGTGACCCTGTAGGTATGATTTATAGATCAATATTATATTGTTCCCAACAATTAATATTATCGAATAATCATTCAACATCCATAGACGACCTTATGACTTTATCGATTGCACACGTAGGATCGAAGGACATATCCCAACAATCTCCCACTTGGCCTTCAGAGCCAGTGTGCTGCCAATTTCCTGTTGTCACTTTATGTCTAAGTTTGAACTTGAGGCAAGACTCGAGTCATCCTCAATCGGTTCAAACCTTTCTTGGACTTTGAGACAGACTGTAAAACCAGATTTATCACTATGATACGAATCTGGACGTGGCCACGTATTTTCCACAGTCTCGACTCTCCAAGTGGCCGTTAAGACATATATCCCATTATAAAATGGAGGACAATCCCATCTTGTCAATCCAAGCTCTCCCACTTGCTTCCTGATATACCCAATAACAAGTTTTATAACCTCCTTTTACGAAAGGCGTTTACTTGTATCAAAGTACACCATTTCACAATGGAATCACTCTGGACTACTCAGGTCAGAGGAAATTGCTCGACAGTCAATGAAATAGTATTATGACTCGAAATCTTAAATACTATTCCAGTCGGGTCTGTTCGATCATTAGCTCCCAGCTAATATCTATGTAATTGTACTTGATGTCCCACATCACTAGCCCATGAAGCGGCGCTATAGTACACATTACAATCTAGTTCTTTGTATTATCGGTTTGTCCGTACTCGATTATACGAACCAGGAACAGCTATATGATTCAAGTATATCAGTTCAACCATTGGGACTTCATTATGCGATAAGTCGACCTCATAACCCAATTGATATAACTTAATCATTTGGACAATTCATATAAATTAAACCATATTTATATGAAGAATTATGTATTATACATATGAGTGAATGTTTACCAAATCTCCAAAAGTATCTAATACAGTAATAGAAATCACAACCCATCTCTAAGATGTCTGATATTTATTGCAGTCGTGAAAGCCTCAAGCTTAAACTGCTGGAGAGGTTTAGAAAGCGGGTTTGCAACCTTACCAAAAGTTGCAACTTTATTATCTTGATGTCTCCACAAAACTATCTCCCAGATAATGTGAAACTTCCTGAGCACCCGTTTTAGACTTGTGGTGCTTCCTAGCTCATAGGCTTGCGCGATAACTCTACTATAAATAGAGAACTATCGGATGGGCTGAGCTAGTTACGCCACCTAGTTCATTCAAGAACTTTCAAATCCTAACTGCCAACATTACTGCATCCAATGCAATACTGTGCTCAGCTTCTGTAGTTTAATCAGCTATATTGCATTGCATGGAACTATTCCAGCAAATATCACCTCTAACCAGACAAAAGATATAACCAGATTAAAATCGGAAATTATCTTAGTCTGTTTTGAAGTTAGCATTCAAACAGCTTGTTAATATCAACTCTTTTTGTCTTCCAAAGACAACAAAATATTCTTTTGTCCATCTAAGGTACATAAGAATATTCTTGGTCGCAGTCTAACGCGCCTCACCTGGATTTCCTTGAAACTGACTCGTCATGCTCAAAGCATACGATACGTCCGGTCGTGTACATATCATGGCGTACATTATAGACCCTATTGCCGAAGCATAAGGAATGTTTTCCATCCTCTTTTGCTCATCAAGTCCCGTAGGGCCTTGCATCTTGCTAAGAGATGTGCCATGACTCATTGGAATGAGACCCTTTTTGGCGTCTTTCATTCTGAACTTATCAAGTACCTTATCATTGTAGGTCACTTGACTAAGTCCAAACATCATTTTCGATCTGTTCCGGCAGATCTTGATGCCCAATATGTACTGTGCTTCTCCAAGATCCTTTATTGAAAACAATTTCAAAGCCATTCTTTAATAGAATTAAGCATAGAAACATTGTTTCCAATAAGGAGTATGTCATCGACATACAACACAATGTATACAACGTAACTCCCACTGTTCTTCTTGTAAAACAAGATTCTTACGAGTTCCTCTGAAATCCAAAACCCAGTATGGATTCATTGAACTGAAGACTGCTACTCCGATATGCTTTGCTTTATTCCATAAATGGAATTATAAGATTGCATAATTTCTCAGCCTTATTAGGATCGATAAAACTCTTTGGCTGTGTCAAAACACATTCTCTTCTAGAATCCAATTCAAGAAGTTAGTTTTAACATCCAATATTACCATACCTCATTATCAAGATGAGTAGCAATGGCTAAGATGATCTGAATGATTTAATCAAAGCAACAGGTGAAAGTTTTTCCATAATCCACCTCGTGAATAAAACTTTTACCATCAACCTTGCTTTGAAAACCCTAGGTTTTCCATCTGTCTGTTTAGATCTTAAAGATCTATTAGCATTCATTGGGTTTAACCCCGTGATGCAAATATATGAAGTTCCAAACTTGATTATCAGATATTGATATCATCTCAGATTTCATGGCACCATGCCAATTTTCAGTAGCTGGACTCGTCATAGCTTAGAATTAGGTCGAAGGTTCACCGCTTTCCAAAAGCATGAATTCATATCTCTCATTGGTCACAATATCTAAGTATTTGAATAATAGAGATAGATTTATGCCTTTCGGACCTACGAGGGCTGGTATGGCTTCCAAAACCATAAGAATACTCTCAACCCAGTCTTGAGTATTCATCATTGGTTGTTTCACTTGAACCTCGTTCAAGACAACCGAGCTCCCACTGAATTTCTAGGAAAGATAACTCTTTTCAAGAAAATCACTATCTCGAGAAACAAAATATTGTTCTCAAATAGATCGTAGAAGTTGTACCCTCGAGTTTCTTATGGACATACCATAAGGAAACTTTTATCCCATTTGAGTTCAAGCTCTATAGAGATAAATCTCGTCAGAGAAGCTTTTAGAACCTCAAATCTTGATGAAAACAATTTAGGGACCCTCCCTTTCCATACCTAGTATGGTGTCTTATCAACAGCTTTTGACAGCGTCCTATTCAGTGTATAAGTTGAAGTCTAGAATTGTGTGTTCCCAAAAGAGACCAGTAGTTCATTTAGACCTCTCATCGAATGGTCGAACTATATCTAATATAGTTTGTTTTCTCTTTTCCGAAACATAACCTTAATGTGCTTGTGAACTAATAGGTTCCACATACATAAGTATGGATCATCCCTAATTACTCACATGTTCTCCTTTCTCCAAGAAAGATGACATTGTTATCTTTTCAATCACACATCATTCACATGTATCAAATGACTCCAAGTCAAATGATTCTAAAATTTCTTCTAAAAGAAGCTTCGTTACATGTTTAGATTTTGATTTGATCTAATCAACAATGTTTCAGTTATGTCTCATCGATACTTATTCGATTTGGCCTTTGGTCTTAATGATATATATGATTTGTCAAGTTTAAAGTATACATAAACAATATAATAATCGTACCAAAACAAAGAATAATTCACAATTAAAATAGTTACCAAACTATTTAATAGTGAAAAAATTAATCCATCAGTATCTAATACTGAACCAATATTCATTGTTTATTGAAGGTACGAAATTACATAGTTATAATACTAAAACAAGGCCCTAAGGCAAAACAACATCATATAATCATACGGCTAATGCAGCGACCTTCGCTCCATTTCTTGCCCGTAGATCGACATACTATTCACCAAACTTATACTTCTATGTAGTTCCTCCACATAAAAATTGGAGAACCACATTTGGCATCCAATACCCAAAAAGTAGAATTTGTGAAGTTTAATGTCTATATCATTAATACTTGAAGATGAAGCAACCCCGTTCTTCACATCTTCTTTGAACTTTGGGCAAATTCAATTATTCCCTATAATTGAGTCTCATTCAAATTAATACAATGTCAAAGCGTGATAAATCGTAAGTGAAAAATCGAAGTTTTCTAACCAGCGATATTATCATGCAATTGAAGCCCTATCTCTCATAAAATATGAGGGAGCCAACCAGACAATCGTTTCACGCCATCCAATGGCTCGAAAGTCTCTAATTTGTGTCATTGATGAACTTAAGTGTTTTGGATTAAATCACTCCCCGAGGTGTAAATAATCCTAACCTCATAATCCATCAAATGAAAGACAAATTAGGCATTTGTTTTGAAATTGAATAAAATATGAATTTTTTATATGTTTGCAAGTAGTGTCCAACACTTTTGCAGTAGACGCATTGAGATTCCCTAGGAACCCTAGTAGCCTTCTTGCCCATGCTCTTTTGAATACCCTATCCCATATCATAAGAATTTCCCTCTTAGAGTCCTTATCTATCGCCGGCTCAGCAGCCTTGAGCATCCCGTGGAGCTCACGAAGCGATTTCTTCAAACCATTCATGTGGAAATTTTAGCCTAAAGGCATTATAACCATCATGAGATTGAAGTATGAAATCGGTTACCAAATAATCATCATAGGAAAAATCTAGGCGGTCACTTGAAGCAAATAATCCAATCATTTGTTGCACATGTGATTCCATAGATTTCCATTTTTCCAGCCTAGCTGAAGCGATGAACCTGGTCATACCGAACCGCTCAATCTTAGCATATTCCCCGAACATGCTATTGAGTTGTTCAATGATATCTTAGGATGTGGTTATTTAACACATTTTCATTGTCTTCGTATTTGAGGACCATCCTCAAATTACGTTGTAAATCAAGAAAATTTATGTTGTTCAATTTTTCATAATCAAGAATTGAACCAAACTTGAATCGAGTTGAAATTAACATGATAAACTACAAAAGAAAGATAAATAAAGTATGTAAACATTCACAAAGCGGTAAACAAATAAGATTGTCTAACAAGCTACTTATTTATTCCATTTTGTTCAATCGATATCTAATATCTTTGTTCCCTTGAGCAAAACAATCCCAAGACCCTCATCTTGCAAATTCTTAAGCCGACTGAGTCCGCACTTAAGAAGTCCAAGATAGGTAGACATCCCATGTCAATGACATCTAATGTCACTCTCGGTCGATGAGAGTCCCATTCTCATCTCATGTCTCGATAGCCACGCCTGCAGTGGATCTATCGATGAGAAAACCAAACTCACGTGTAAAGGTCTAACCTTTACTCCCACTTATCCCAAGATAACAAGTAGTACCCCGCTGAGGCGGACCTACCAACTTATGATCGATGGCTTCATGAGTGTGATGTTTTTGGACAAGACATTATACTCATTATTTTGGGAACTTGCATGCATAGGTGTTTATATGTAAGTTGAACATTTATAACATAAAACATCCTATAACTAGCAAAACAATTAAATACGTAATCGAAAGGCCCCTAGAACCTCACAACTCTCAAACGAAAAGATTAAAAGCATTAAAATAGGCCTTGAACATCTTCTGGACTGGTCCACGCCCGCCGTTTCAGTTCCGCGCCCGCCGGTTTAGGTCAACCTTAGTCCGTACCCCAAAAACCACGAACGGCGCCCGCCGTTTCACAAACGGCGGTCGCCGAACACCACCGACGGTCGCCGTTTCCAAAACGGCGCCCGCCAAAAGGGTACAGAAGGGGGCAGAACCTAAATCAGCCTTTCGGCGGTCGCCGTTTCCAAAACGGCGCCCGCCGAATCCATTCGGCGCCCGCCAAAGCACAAACGGCGCCCGCCGTTTTGCTCCAGCAGCCCGGTTTTCGCCCGTTTCGCTTCGTTTTGCTTCGTTTCTTCTCGTTTTCGCCGGAGAGCCGATATCCAATGTCGATCCATTGATTCAATCCATTGCTTACACATTGAACAATACATTTTTGAATAGAAAAAACCTATCTATTACAAAAGATTCCAAGGGACGCAACCCTCCAAAACTATGGCCAATCATACGTAAAAAACGACAATTTCATTCACCCGACCACTAACGGTGGCCGGCCTTACATCTAATCACGTAATCACATAATCACATAAAACAATTAAGCAATTATGTAGATTTTAAACATATTGTGTCCAACACAAAAGTGTGCACGAGCCCTAGGCTCTGATACCAATTGATGGTTTTCGTAGCTGATTCGATCGCTCGATTACCTTGCTCGTGTGTGCGGAAGCGTGTAAAACGAGTAAACACGAACATACAAGATCTAGGCACATAAATATGTATAGACACACATATATTTATATATATATATATACATCCAATATATATATAGAGAGAGATATCAACGAATTCTTACATTTGTTGATACGTGTCTCGTTGATGTTGATTAAGGTGGTGTTGAGTCGATTGAACCACCTTAATGGATCAGCAACTCGAAGCTCTCCTTATGAATGACCTCGTCACTCCTTTTGATCGTCCGGATGTGGAAGCCGCACAAATGGCCCGGCCTCTACGTGTTGCACACGAACCCGAATGATGAACACCTTGCTTGTTTGAAGTGGTTCTCCAAGAACACTCTCTATTCTCTCCTTTTTGTGTGAATTTCGTGGGTAAGCATAAAGTGATATGAAAATCAGATTTTCATGTCTATATTCATGTCCATTTACCACTCCATGTAACCCCCCCATTATGTGCATCATAATGCACAAGCAATGGTGGTTAATGGGGAGACGAAAAGACACCTCCACATAATCATGCCAAATCATGATATGTGGTCCCACTTGCTTGTGTGGCATGCCATGTCACACTATGTGACATGCATTCCATGCAAGCCATGCATCCCATGCATGTATTAATCCACGTAAATATTGAATATAAATCAATATAATTAACAAGCTACATAGTACATCATCAAGTCCGTGTGTGACCCTGTAGGTATGATTTATAGATCAATATTATATTGTTCCCAACAATTAATATTATCGAATAATCATTCAACATCCATAGACGACCTTATGACTTTATCGATTGCACACGTAGGATCGAAGGACATATCCCAACAGTGGGTCCACGCCACCAGTTGGTGGGGGGACTGATCTTTGGCGTCCGTGCAGGATGTGCTGGCGTGATTCGGGGGCTCGGGCATCGTCCCACTGCATGCGGGTCATTGGCACCTGAGCTTCGTGCTGGGCCGCGTCCCGGGAACCTTTGACCCGTCGTCCCGTATGTCGGGTTATTGTCACCCATTGCGGTTGGCCGGGATTCGGGCACGGTATGCGTGGTCATTATCTGATTCGTGTGATGACGAGTTGGCGTGGGGGCCCATGGCACTAGTAGGAGCCCTATCTGGGCCTTTTTATCTGGTGTCGGGTGTTGGCCCATTCCACGTGTCGGTGGGAGATTTTTGTGGCACAACAGTCGCCATCTCCCAAAAATATTCTCGAGCTCCATCAGGATCTAGAAACACCAATATCCGCAACGTCCGCCTTGTATGAATTCCGCGTCTGGGATCCCCAACAAAAACTCTTGATAACAGGTCACAGGATCGTAACCTAGCTCTGATACCACTTGTTGTGCTCTTTACGATCTCTGATACCACTTGTTGCGATATCGAAACACTAAATCTCTCACGAATCTCGAAATATATATGAGATGCGAAGAAAAGATAAACGAAAAGAACGAACACACGAATTTACGTGGAAATCCAAAACACGGGAAAGACCACGGAAAGAAAGAACCAATTCACTAACTTATCAAATTGGTAACAATTAGAATTAGGAATAAACCATTTTCCTAACTCCTAAATTAATAAAGAATAGAATTATATTCCATATAATTCTAATTCTTTAATTAAATAAACCTACACAAATAACCAGTGCAAAAAAGCCACGCAAAAAAGGACCCAGCGCAATCTGCGCAGAATTCGGCGGTGAAGGAACACATTCGGCGGGCGCCGAAAACCCCGAAAATTGTCCAGTCCCGATTTCGACTTTTCGGCGGTCGCCGAAACCTCTCTGGCGTTCGCCGAAACCTCCTTCGGCGATTTTGACTTTTTTTGCGTTCTGATTCGAGTCATAAACAACAGTATGAATGGAGCATAAATTAGTAATACCTTGGAAAAAAAGAAAAAAAATATATTATTGAGCTCAAATATAAGTTGAACATTTAAAAAATTAAGTTAAATCGAAAATGGAAAATAAAAATAAAAAATGAATTTGAAAGAAATTTAACTCATAGTAGTGCCCGCTGCTACGTGAGGGGTAACGACCCCCACATGTGGTTTTGGAGCAACAGTAATTTTCGGGTTCAAACCCATTTAATTGAACCCCTACTACAATACTAATGTATGTAGGGGTCGTTTAATTGCACATCCTTAACTACTACACCTTTAAATTGAATCAAGTTTAAAGTATTAACCTGCATTTTTCATAATTTTTTTAATAATTTTTTGCCACTTGTCATTGGCCAATTGGTCAGCAAAAGAGTTGTGTAGATCGCGCTCCATGAGGCGTGTGTGAGTTTTATGTGGTGCAATTTTTTTTTTATATATTCTTTTATTTTTCTATTACTATTTATTTGTTTGGATATTTTTTAATTAATTTAAGTAAAAATATATCAAATTAAAATTTTAATAATTTATTTATTAATAATTTAAAAATATTAATATAACATTTAAATATAATATTTTAAAATTTTATTTTATTTAATTCAAATGAAAAAAAAAATTAATTATTTTTGTTTAAAATATATAATTAATAATAAAACATATTAAAATATATAGTGTTTTATTTAAATTGAAAATTATATAAAAAAAATAATGGTGAAACTCATATATAAAATTTAAATTAGTAATGAATTTGAGTACTAAAATATTGAGTTAAGTGAATAATAATTGAAAAATAAGTAAAAATGATTGGAATATAATTAAAGTACCCATCAAACCAATGCACATGCCCTAAATTATTTGTAATAAAATTTCAAAAAAAAAACGAGTAGATAAAATAAGGGGTTAAATACACTTTGCCACCCCAGGATATGGGATTTTTACACTTTGCAACCTTGTCGGAAAAGTTTTACCGATCAGTACCACAGGATAAGACATATTACAATTTGCCACCTGCGGGCTGGCGGATCGGAATATGTCATGGAATATTCCTATCATATGAGCTCCACATGGCATAATTAAGGGCAAATTTGTCTTTTTACAAGAAAAATCAGTTTTATTAAATAAATAAATAAAATATAAAAAAATGGATATTTTAATTACAAAATCCAAAATTAAAATAAAAAATTTAAAATCAAAACAGATCTATAGATCTAGAGTCTTTTTTTTTTTCTATCGAATCCACATGTCATTTTCGGGCAATGGAAAATCCTAGATGATATTGTTAATCAAACTAATTCTGATTTTAATTCGGGCAGATACAACTTGTTTCGTGCAGATGGATTTACGACAATGTTTCGTATCCCCACACTAACAGGGAGATTCGATGAGAAATTGAAGAGGGAATGTAGTAAGCCTTCGTCTCCCCCAATAGTGGCGGCGAGTCGGCGACCAGCTTTTAAGAAAGAGGAACACGTGGCGCCGGCAGGCGTGGGCGCGGCAGCGACGGGCATAGGTGCGGCAGCGACGGGTGGTCCAAATTTTGTTCGAATGTTATTTTTGTTATTTGGGTAAGATCTGAGATGGGGGTTTGCTTTTTATAAGATCTGAGATCGGATTTTTATTAGAACATACTGAATTTTTTTCATGTTGATGATATGTGTTTTGAGATTTGTACTGTGTTAATTATCGATAATTTTTTAATTTTTTCATGTACTGTTTTAAGATATTAATTTGTTTTAGAAGATATTTATTTGGTAAAATATTTAAAATTTGAATTTGTTTTTGAAGATATGGATATTAATTCTTCAAGAATTTCAAGTTTCAAGATTTTTTCGAAGAGATGAAGACACTCTGGTCAATTAGGTTTTGTTTGGTTTTTTTTTCCAGAATCACAGTGAAGAAGATGATGAAATGTTTTTTTTTTCAATTTAAATTTTCTTACTGAAGGTGAGACTAAGTGAGGGCAAATTTGTAAAATGCAATTTAAAAATTAAATATATTAAATGTGATCGGAATATTCCATGGTATATTTCGATCCGGCAGCTCGCAGGTGGTAAATTGTAATATGTCTTATCCTGTGGTACTGATCGGTAAAACTTTTCCTACTAGGTTGCAAAGTCTAAAAACCTCATATCCTGGGGTGGCAAAATGTATTTAGCCATAAAATAAGAGTATTTTTTTCAATTTTTTGGAGAAATTTATTATTTTGAAACATTTATTTTAAAAAAATTATCTAAGTTTTTATGAAATGGAGAGAATATATATTGGAGAATATATTCTCCAATAGTATATGAATAGAGTTTATTATAAGTCTATCCTATAAATTTGAGTCTATAACAATGTAATTATATCATTGTGAATCATAAGATACACTGAGAATAGTCGAGAATGCGAGGTCACAAAATATTGATAGAAATATTGAATTGTGTGTTACGCAATTGTGTTTTGTAAACTCACCGAAGTCGATTATTGTTATTCAAGTGATATTTGCATCAAAAAGTGGGCGAAATCCTCGATAAAAGGTGAACTACTATAAATTTTGTGTTTGTGTTTGTTTATTATCGACGTAAATCCCAACAAAATAAATTTATCACCTTAACAAACATTTTAAAATGTATATTGACTCAATTTTAATAATAAGAAAGTGATGTATAATTGTGAGATAATTGTGATGTATATTTCAGATACGCTAAAAATAAATTGTTTAAAATATATTAAATTGTATGTAAGTACTAAATGTATTACTTGTGCTGTTGTGCATTATGAAACGATTATATACTCTTAAAAGACTTTTAAGTCATTAAGGTTAGATATCAACATCCATTAGATAAAAAAATGCAATCGGATAAAAATTAGATACTTATATCACTTAACGAGACATTTTAAAATGTTATTCACTCAACTTCGACATGATATCAGAATATGTCCAATACGATGATAGGCGCTCAAACCGATTGAATTGCAATTTCTCCACAAATGACACATTAATCCACAAGTACATTTGATGAAATTTCCGGTTTGCTTGAATACTCGTGATGGTAATGTTAGATATCTACATCGATTATATAAAATAATTTGAGTTCAAATAAAAATTGGACAATTTTAATTATCAACTTAACAAGACATTTAAAGTGTGTTATTGACTAAATTTCGAAAATTATTAAAAATGCATCAAATTTAATACACATTGACGTCAACAAAATTCTCGACAAATTCACCGAAATATACAATATTGAAAGTAGTAACTAATTAGAGCCGTCGATAAATGCACAATTTTACCGAAATAGTAAAAATTCCTACGTATATATATATATTTTTTACCCGGAAGACTCAAATTTTGTTGAAATCAATTTTGGACCTTAAATTCATTAAGATTGTAATGATTTTTTTTATGGTCATAGAAGATTATAATAATAATAAGCAATAATATTAATAACAACAACGACACAAACAACAACAACAACAACAATAATAATAATAATAATAATAATAATAATAATAATTTTTGCAACAATTATTAAAACACCAATACAATATTTTGGATAAATACTTGACTTAAGCATAAAAACAAAAAGGAAAATATCGAAGCGTAATCTGAACTTTAGTGAGTTTTCAAAGAGTGGATTGTTTTTCTCGGCTTTACACCCAATTGAAGAAGACTTTCTTGCCATCTACTTGGGTGTTTTTTGAAGGGCATTTTGGTCAATGCGATAGGCGTGAGGCATGTGTTCTAATAATTGTAGCATCCGAACAACTTTACCCGAACGAATTGGATGCAAGGATTCAATTACAAAAGTAAAAAAAATACAATAGTTAAAAAATAAAAAATCATGGGACCCACATAAAAGGGTTCTTTCATTTCGTTTTGAATGATTATATAAATGGTTTAATATATGAAATAGACTAAGATATTAAATTCGTAAAGTAGTACGTAGTAGTACTATATTTTTATGAAATACTAATAGTGTGTTTTTGTATTTTTAATTATTTTTATGATTCTAAATGAAGTATAGCTCTTGAAGTGAAACATATAAAATACTAGAGTATACATTACCAATTTCATTTAGATAATGTATCACTTGAATTATGCTTGGTTAAAAAATTGAATATCATGCTAATATATATATTTTTTAAGGTCAATCACATAAAAAAACAGTATGACGCATAAGGTATGAACACCTCACCGCATCACAGCTAACAGACTAGCTCTCTAAGGCTACGTTTATCAGCGACCACCCCAACCACCCAACCACCCACCTTTATCAATATTTAATTAATTTTTCTTTCAATTCTCTCTCTTCCACATCATCAACTCAACCATCATCTATTTTTTAAGTTTATCAATGACCACCCAACCACCCAACCACCCACCTTTTTTATATATTTTTTAATAATAATATAATTACTTTTATTTTTTAGTTTTATATTTTTACCTCAACATAAAAAAGAAAAAAATTAAAATTATCACTTTAATTCCAAGATAATTGAAATACGAAATTGAGAATACATCAACAGTGCGTGAAACATATGATTAAAATAATACATTCAGTTACGATCGTCGAACTTCATCCATATATGTTCAATCAAGTCGTTTAATAGAGTTTTGTGAGCTTCTCTATTGCGGACTTGTTCTCTGTTTTTCATGTACCTCGTTAAGCTTGCGATCCTATCGGTAGAGTATTCGAAATCATTAATCTCTTCACCATCTTCAGTTGAAAAATTATTATGTCTAAGTCGATCTTGTATAAATTTTGTAGGATCATGATAGTTGAGGTAATTGCTTCTTTCATCTTCCACGATCATATTGTGCATGATTATGCAAGCAATCATTATTTTTCCCATAATATCACGATCCCAAATAAGACATGGGCGTTTGATAAAAGCGAAACGAGCTTGCAACACACCAAAAGCCCGCTCAACATCTTTTCGGGCAGCCTCTTGATGATGAGCAAACAACTGGTGCTTCTTCGTTATTGGACCTGGAATAGATTTGATAAAAGCTGCCCATTGAGGATATATGCCATCAGTGAGATAATATCCCATATTTTTTTGGTGACCATTTACGATATAATTGACCTTTGGTGCTCGACCCTCCAAAATATCATCAAAAACAGGAGACTGATCGAGTACATTGATATCATTTCTCGAACCTGGGGTTCCAAAAAATGCATGCCAGATCCACAGATCTTGTGATGCAACTGCTTCCAAGATGATTGTTGGCGTCCCGCTTCTTCCTGCATATTGCCCTGCCCATGAAGTGGGACAATTTTTCCATTCCCAGTGCATGCAATCAATACTTCCCAACATACCTGGAAACCCTCGTTGTTCTCCAATATGAAGAAGACGCGCCACATCATCATCGGTGGGCTTTCTCAAGTACTCATCACCAAAGTTAGAAATAATACCTTCAACGAACTTGGTGACGGATTTTCGAATGACTTGTGCGCTCATTCTCAAGTATTCGTCGTGTATGTCTGCCGCTGTCCCGTAGGCCAACACCCTCATAGCTGCAGTACATTTCTGAATCGCGGACATACCAAGTCGACCAGTTGCATCGCGCTTCTGTACAAAATAGTTGTCGGTGTCGACGAGCTTGTTGACTATTTTCTCGAACAAAGGCTTTCGCATGCGATACCTTGTTCGAAAAATGTGAGGAGGATAGATAGGGTCTTCAGCAAAGTATTGCTCGAAAACACTATCATGTCCCTTTTCACGTTTTCTCTCAATGTAGCGCCTCGGAGCTCTACCAATATGGTTGGATGGTTCAAAAGATAGTGTTGATGCATGAATGGCTACCTCCTCGATAATGATATCAAGTTGACGATTTTGTTCAGCAATTTTTTCTTCGGCAACAATTGCGCTGGGGTAGATCGCATCATCGACTACCATATTACCAAACTTCAAGATGAAGGAAACATCGTTGAAGGTGGAGACAATGGCCAAGGCATCGTCGATGGCAACGGTAAGGGCAGCAGCAATGGCATTGCCATTGATTGCGGTAGCGAATGCCGTGGGTTAAATCGTAGCATCGATTACCAGATTAAAAGGCTTCAGGATGATCAGTACATAGCTGAAGGTGGAGGCAGCGCTGAAGGCAGCAGCAGTGGCAGTGGTTCTGAAGGCAGCAGCTGCAGCAGTGGCAGTGGTTCTGAAGGCAGCAGTTGCAGCAACGACTGCCATGAAGAAAATCGTAGCAACGATTACTATGTTGATGTTGATCAACATAAAACTGATTTGGGAGGATATCAGTTGGCAAGGAATAGAGAGAGGAGAGTCATTCACCCACCAAAGAGGTTTGCACAAGCCGATGTTGTTTGTTATGCCCTTATGGTGGAAGAGGAAGTGGATAGCTATGAACCTTAATACTATTCGGACGTGGATGACATGCTCATTGCTGCACAATCAAAGGTCGAGGTGGAGGCATTGAAGAGACTACTAAAGGCAGAGTTTGAGATGAAGGACTTAGGTGAAGCAAAAAGGATTCTTGGCATGGATATTGTTAGGAATAGGAAGGAGGGTTCCCTAGTCTTATCTCAACAAGATTACATGGTGAAGGTGCTACAAAGGTTCAACATGTATGAAGCTAAGAGTCTTTCAACTCCTCTTGGGCAGCATATGAAGCTTTCTATTTCGGACTGCCCTGCAGCAGGGCTTGCCGCAGCAGCAATGGCTGCAGTGCCTTATGCAAGTGCAGTAGGCAGTCTCATGTATGCAATGGTATGCAGCAGGCCGGACATTGCCTATGCTATGAGCGTAGTATCACGCTTTATGAGCAATCCTGGTAGGAGTCATTGGGAGGCAGTGAAGTGGTTGTTGCGATATCTTAAAGGCAGCGTGAGCAAGGGAATCATATTCAAGAAGATGGAGGTCAAAGGTGATGCTCTAATTGGATATGTGGATGCGGATTTTGCTAGTAATCTTGATACTAGAAAATCTGTAACGGGGTATGTGTTTACCTTGTTTGGCTCGGCAGTGGTTTGGAAGGCAAACCAGCAGGCAGTGGTTGCGTTGTCAACTACGGAGAGCGAATACATTGCTTTGACTGAGGCAATAAAGGAGGCAGTGTGGTTGAAGGGTATAGTTCAAGAGCTTGGGGTGTCACAAGAGGTAATCTCGGTTAATTGTGATAGTCAAAGTGCCGTTCACTTGGCGAAGCATCAAGTATTCCATGAGCGGACCAAGCATATTGACGTGAAGCTACATTTTGTTAGAGACTTGGTGGATAAAAGAGTTGTCAAGGTGGAGAAGATTGCTAGCGAAATCAATCCAGCCGATAGCTTCACTAAGTTGCTTCCGGGGAAGAAATTCAGTCTATGCCAGCAGCTCGTATCGCTGCTGGACATCTCGCAATGCTGAAATTGCGCAAGGGCTGCGGCAGGCAGACTGCCGCAGGGGCTGTGGCAGGCATCATGCTGCTGCAGGGGGGCCAAGTTAGGCAGCGAGATTCAGACTGCTGCAGGCAGTGCTGTGAGTTGCTAACTTGATGAAGTCGTCTCTGGAGGTTTCTGGAGGTGCGGGAAGGTGGAGTGACATCTACTTTCGGATTATGACGTATGTCGTGTACAGGTTCTTGATGCCGCATGGTGGTGTTGAAGAATTTGGGAATGCAATACCTATGGCAGGTGTTGCGGTAGTATTGGGCATGGCATGTTATGTCTAATGTCAATACTAGGAGAAATATGATCGGGTATGATCATATGGGATCAGTGTGATTCGAAATCATACTGGACTGGAGTCGAATGATCGGTTTTGATCATGGCATGGTGAATAAGGTGTCGTAGCAAAAGGAGCTGTTTGGATTTTGGCTTGTCTGGGTTGAGCAGTACTTGATCACTACTGCAAGATGGTAGACATGGGTTTAGAAGTTTGAACAAGGTGGAGATTTGTGAAAATATGTTCGAAATTCTAAGGCAGGGCGCTGCGCAGCAGAGCGGTTGTGCAGCAGGCGGTTGCGCAGCAGGATGCAGCATCTTATATTTTTGGTAATAAACCAAAAACTGAATATCTCTTTCCATACTTATCCGATTGAGGTGATTCAAAAGGCTACGGAATCCTTAGAGCACAAGGAACCTATTCCTACCATAAATCGACGTCCAGGTCCTCTATAAAAGGACGCTCGATCAGATGCATCGAGAGAGAGCAAGAGAGAAAAGGAACACGTCTTCTTTAGAGATTAAACTTGTAATCGCTTACACCGAGTTTGGTTCTAGGGTTACTAGGAACAGTTGTAATCTCGTTTTTCATATAATAAAGAAGAAACACCCTCTCCCCGAGCACGTAGGTTTCTGCTGCTGCGCAGCACGAAATCGAAGCTCGTAAATCTTGTCTTGTGCTTTCGTTTTTATTTGCTTTCGTGTTCTTGTGAGTTCATATACGTGAGAGATCGTGAGCTTGAGAGTCAAGTCGTATTCGTGCGGTTTTGGATATTCATATTCGTGTGGTTTATGAAAGTTTAGTTTAATCGGATTTATTCGGTTATTCTAGACCTTGTTGCGCGAATCCTGAACAACAAGCAATCCATGAGACGATACCATGCCTTAGCCACAATAATTCACAAGTTTGGATAAGTGATTGAGCATCGGATTCTATTGTGGATGTTGACAACACAAGCACTCCATGAGACGATACCATGCTTTAGCCACAATAATTCACAAGTTTGGATAAGTGATTGAGCATCGGATTCTATTGTGGATGTTGACAACACAAGCACTCCATCTTATTAGCCACAATAATTTACAAGACATGATAAGTAATTGAGCATCGGATTATCTTGGTGAATTTGAAAATTACATATCATAAGCAACATAAAACTAAAATACAACATAATCAATAAAAATTAAACATTACATGGCATAAGCAACATAGATTGAAAAGCACACAACATAAGAAACAGAAATTGAAAAGCACACAACATAAGCAACATAAATTGAAAATTACACAACATAACTGAAAATACAATCACATCCCAAATAACTCTTCCATTAGACGAATTTTCAAAGCTTCTTCTCCTGGAGATAGGTCCCCTTTGGACATCAAAGTATTAAGCATAGTTGCTTTGATGTTTCGTTCTTGCAACTCACGTGATGCTTGAATTTTTCGTTCCTGTATTTCACATTCTCGTTCACGCGTGATCCTCATTGCACGCAGTGTTTCATTGAAATCATCAGGAAATGGATGTGATTGTGATGCCACATCCTTTCCTTTTCTTTTAGAACTAGCTTTGGCTTTATCTCTCCCACTAGGACGTTGTAATCCTGAAGAACCAGGAGTGGAGTTGATTTGAGAATCTCCATCTTCACTCGTCTTTGATCTTTTTGAGCTGCCACAACTTTCTTCAAGATCATCTTCATCTGGCTGGAAACGCGTCGAACTAGTACTTTTCAACTTCAATTCCCACTTGGGATTGTGACGCATCACTCTCTCAAAAACTTCATGGTGAGTAAACTTACCCGTTCCGTAAAGTTGTTGAGCTACTTTCTCAATATCCTCTTTAGACTCACCGCTCTTAGCTCGATCGTGCGCCTTTTTGTATGCAGCAACCCACTTGGTCACGTTTGTGTTGAGACGTTTCCAGCGGCTCCTCAATGACTCCACAGTCCTTCCGCTCAATCCTGGTGTATCTGCTCTTCCTTGTTCATATAGTTCATGAACAGTTGCCCATAGTTTGGTACTTTTTTGGTTGGTACCGACAACTGCATTTGTACTAGCGAAACACCATGAGGACATTAGAGCGAAGTCTTCTTGATCACTCCAGGCTTGTGGATTGTTTGAAATATTATCGTTGCTTTGCAACTCTTCATGTACTGGATTTTCAGAGATGTTTTGAAATGAGCTTTCATGTTCGGCAGAATTTGGGAAATGATCAAAACTGGGATAGTATCCTTGTGAAGGATCGAAATTTTGGGATGAATTGAAATTTTGGGAATTGAAGAACGAATTATTCTCATTATCCATGATAAAGAAAATAAGAAAAATAGGTATTTCGGTGTGTAGAATTATGTCAATGTTGATCCCTATTTATAGAGTTTGTAAAAAAAAAATTAATTCTTTTAAAAAAAATTAATTTTTTGTGTGTAAATTATAGTCAAATTTTTTTCTTTGTAAAATTATATCAATATTGATCTCTATTTGTAGAGCGTAAAAAATTATGAATTTTAGTATTTTTTTTATTTTTTTTAAATATAATTTAAAAAAGATATACTAATTTTATTAAACAAAAAATAATAATAATAAGAACCAATAGGGTTGTGACAAATGTCACAACCCCATTGGATACAATTAATTACATTTTGGGAGACCGCCTGGGCTGATTTCATCAACCACCCAACCTTGGGTCGAAGAGAGAGAAATATATAAATGTGTATTTTCAATATAACACTAAAAAAAATACACACACAATGCATTTATTTTTTTGAGTATTTATTTATAAAAAAATATTATGTTATTTTTCATTCATTTGAATTAGTTTCAGTTATCATTTTGAGCGTTTTGTAAATTACTTGTTTTTTATTTATTATTTATATAAAATATTTATGAAATAATTATAACCACATACAACATACTACTTCTGTTTTAATTAGTGATTACACTTTCTTTACAAAATACAAAAAAAATGTGACCATTAGTGATAGGCATAAAAAAAGTACTATATAATAGTAATAAAATACTTCCTATGTCTCAATAAATAATTATTCGTGACAAAAATAGTAACATTTTTTTAATTTTGTATTGAGTAAAACTAAGCTCAATTTAAATGAATGGATGATGTAATACTTACATGTTTTCTTTAATATAATATTACTATTAAAAACAATTATTGATCATTAAATCAACTCATAAAATAGAATTTTGACCGTTAAAATCAGTACATTATGTGGAACACATAAAAAAAATCACCTGATTAATAGATATAATTATACTTTCAAACAAATAATTAGATGGATAGAAAATATGAACAAATAAAATAAATAAACATTTCCTATAAATTAATACTCCATGAACATTGAAACTCAAGAGGGATGATGTATCTCATTAAAAAAAATCAATAATTTATAGGAGTATTCACCATTTTCTTTGTTTTGCCGTGGGAGCATTTTTGGAAAAGCCAATCGAGTTGTTGCACTTGTAATAATTATAAATGTGACAACTTATAATAAATGCACAATGCATTTCAAGGAATTTTTAAATAAGTATTTTTTTTACCAAGAACTAATAAAGTATATTAAAAATAATTTTTGATCATATGTGACTATTGCTGTGAGATAGAGATAGTATCATTGTCAAGTTCTACGTTGTTTTGTCATTTTTCAGCATCTTCGGTGTGATTATTCAATTATTCCAAAGTTAGCATCTTTTTAATTTTAAATTATTCGAGTAATTATACACCAAGTCACACCCTTTGTTTAATTCATTTAGAAAGTATACAATTCCACCTCCTCCCAACCAGATTAATAGTCACACCTCCTTTGTATTTTGTGAAAAAAATGTGACTATTAGTTTGGTTGGGAGGGAGTGCTAATAATTAAACGAATAAAAATGTGGTCTACTTATCTATTATATGTACTAATTTTATCTATGCTTACACCATGTGAAATACACCATAAATATAATAATCGTAAATTTAATGTTATTTTATACAAATACTGTACACACAAAATTACACGACGTGTATGGTGTATGCGATTAGTTAATTAACGGATATGTATAATTTAAACATTTATAAATATTTACTCTATATAACAAGAAACGTAACATTATTTGTGACAAGTCGTTTTTTGTAGCGGAAAAATCAATTGAATTTATATCGAACTAGTTGTCGAAACAACTCGCCCGAGTCGGTCTCGAGGAACACTACTATCGGCGCGTACACGTGTTTATTTGTTTGCAACGGAGATGACGAAAGTGAAATAGCATAATGCTTAAATTGTTTTTGGTTTGTTTTTAATCTAAGGTTATCTAAGTATTAAAAAAACAAGAGAACAAGAAAAAGCTATCTAACATGAACTAGGGTTTTGGAATTCTTAATTTTAATTGAAGAACTATTGGATCTAAGAACAACAAAATTCATAAAATCGATTTGAGAAGTAGAAAACGAAACAACGAATCTAACACGGAATTTAAAAGCGAACGAAACGAAAGAAGAATAAAACTTACTAGATCAATATTTGAATCCCAAACTAAGGTACCCGTCGGCGGAATCTCCGACTTTTACCGAGTCTATTACAATCCAAGATCAAGGAAAACGGAAATCGAAAACCTAAATTATGAGTTCCCAAGAGCTCTCTCCAATCCCAGAAAAATAATGTAAAGAGTGCGTACTCAAAACCTAGGTCCGAAAAACAAATACATAGTCGCCAAAGTTTAAAGTAAAAAACGCGGTCAAGCTGAAAACAGGAGGAGGCGACCGCCAGGGAGGCAGGCGATCGCCTGGTGATGATCGCGGGCGACCGCTCATGAAGAAAGCGATCGCCTGCACAAAATTTCTTCCACCTGTAACTGGAGTGCAGGCGATCGCCAGGGCAGCAACCGGTCGCCTGGTGGTTTCGCGGGCGATCGCCGAGGGCTTCAGCGGGCGCCTGGTGACAGTTGGGCAGCTTGCTCCTCAACTCCACTCGAACAAGCTCGATTCTTCAATCTTTTCCACGTAATCACCCCCGAGGACCTGCAAACTCAACAAAATATCAAACATACCACAACCACGAGAAATACCTAAAGAAACGACTCAAAACATAACAACTCACGCCCAAATGAACAAAAAAAAGAAACGACACAAATACGAATACGTCAATTTGTCTAACATTTTTCTATACAATCTTTTGATTAATTAGAAAAACAAATCAATACAATCTTTCCTGAATATAAAAATAAAATAAAATCATAAAATCATTAATTAGAAAAACAAATCAATACAATCTTAAATATAAAAATAAAATAAAATCAATATGATATTTCCAATAATAAATATTGCTGACTCATTAGATTGAATAATTTTTTATTTTTTTTAAAACTAATAAAACAAGTTAAGTAAAAAAAAATGTTAAAAGTAATTTAAATCAAGTATTTAAATCACATAATAAAAAATTGCATGAACCAATATTTAGAGTGGAAAACAAGTAAATTGCAACCAAAAAAAAAAAAAAAAAACTTAAAAGTTAAAACTAAAAGAAATTTAAAATTGAGGTTACAAAAATAGCAGATTTCCATGACCAAATTCTGGACTATAATATTTGACTTCTAAATACCAATCATATTATTCATCTATTTAAGTATTTATATATCAAATCAGTTCTTTCAACATTACAATTTCATCTAAAATCTTACCTTCAGCTAAAAATGAATGTTTCCCCATCTCAAAGTGTCAAAATCCATTCAACAAAATGTTACAAGCAAAATGAAAATTGCCCCAGTGCCCTTCAAAAAACTTACATCTCAGGATCCCACAGGCGCAGCAACACCCTTCGTCTTTGAGGCAGCCGCAGAAGCAGCAGCGGCAGCTGCCGCCGCCGCCGAGGCAGCCGACGAGGCAGCACCGGGAGGTGGAGGAGCCGCCACGTTCGACTGAGCCGCCACAATCTGCTGCGGCTGCTTTCCCTGACCACCATTGACTCGAGCCAGAAGTTCCTTGATCTGAGCCCCAGTCAGAGTCTCCTGTTCGAGCAAGGCGTTCGCAAGCGCATGCAGCTCCTTATTATGCGTCGTCAAAATAAGCTTCGCGTTATTATACGCTCGTTCGAGAAACTCCTTCACCTCGCTCTCGATGAGCTGCCTAGTCTCGGTGCTCATGCTCTTCCCGTTGTCGTCATAGTTATGCGTGACCACCCCTACACTCTTGCTCATCCCGTATTTAGTCACCATCGCCCGAGCCAAGCTCGTCGCCTGCTGGAGATCGTTCGAAGCTCCCGACGTGACTTCGCTCTCGCCGAAAATCAGTTCCTCGGCGACCCGCCCGCCCATGGCGACATCGAGTCGGGCGAGCATCTGCTTTCGGGAGATGCTCGTTTCGTCCTTGTCGGGCAGCTGGGAGACCATCCCGAGAGCCATGCCACGCGGGACGATGGTGGCCTTGTGGACAGAAAGGGCCCCGTCTGTGTGAATGGCGACGAGGGCATGGCCGCCCTCGTGGTAGGCTGTCAGCTTCCGGGACTCGGGGGATATTACAGCCGACTTTCGCTCGCTGCCCATCATGATCTTGTCCTTTGCGTGCTCGAGGTCGAACATGTTCACAGCCTTGGAGCCATCCATGGCGGCTTTCAGGGCGGCGACGTTGACTAGGTTGGCCAGGTCAGCACCTGAGAAGCCGGGAGTTCCTCTCGCGATAATCGAGAGGTCCACGTCCTCGGCCTTGAGAACCTGAAAAACGGTACACAAAGGACATGAGGATTGGAGTTAACGATGCACGTTTTACATAACACTCACCACAATGAGATTGTGAGAATATATTTATCTTCAGTTTCTTATTGTGGCGAGGAATACTTGCCAACAATAAGATGTATAGAAGAATAAGGGAATGAAAGTATGAAGTCTTTTTTCATGTGAAGATATAACCTCAACTCAACTACACTAGTTTCATTTTTCCCAACCTGGTGGTGATGTCTAAATAGCCACACAAGGTATTCACTGAATGTCATGAACTAAAATTAATAGCTCCACAACGAACCAAGTAAAATCCATGGTTGGGAATTCAGCAAGAAATTAAGCTATATGGGGCGGCCAGTTTGTCCTTAGTCTTCTTCATGTAGCAAATAGCAATTTTTGGCTTGACCATTTAGCCCTTCCACAATATAGCAATTTTTATCAAGTAGCTTTTTTTATAACAGAATTAGGGACATCCCTAATTCTGTTATAAAAAATCAAGGGGCAAATTTCTACATTGGCACTTTCAGGATCAAAATTGTTAGCCATTCATATCTACCGGAATTGTTATAAAACATACCATAATGCTAATTATATATGATGTCCTTATTCCTCGAATTATACATCTATATTGCCTGAAATCCCCGCACTGATCATAATGTTTTAATCTACTCAATACCATTTAGAAACAAATTTTGGCTTGCAAAACGTAAGAAGAAATTACCTTCGACATGTGAGCTTCCAGGATCTGCCTCCTACCCTCGACATCGGGATTTGGTACAACAATATGCCGATCGAAGCGTCCAGGTCTAACCAGCGCCTTATCCAACGACTCTGGAAAATTAGTCGCAGCAATGACAATAATACCCTCGTTCTGTTTGAATCCATCTAGCTCGACGAGCAACTGGTTTAGCGTCATTTTCATGTACTGCTGATCTTTGGGGTTCCGGCTCCCACCTATGGCATCTATCTCGTCGATAAAAATGATGCACGGCGACCTTTTCTTGGCGGCAGCAAAGAGATCTCTCACCCTACGGGCACCAACCCCGACAAACATTTCTTCGAATTCGCTGCCGCTGCATGAGAAGAAAGGCACGCCTGCTTCTCCGGCAATAGCTCGGGCTAGCATAGTTTTCCCAGTGCCGGGCGGGCCCACTAGCAGGACGCCCTTTGGAAGCTTGCCACCAAGACGTGTAAAGCGCTGAAATGAAATGATTGGTAAACTGATAATCTATTCTTTTCGATACAAACTACTCTCTGTCGTATTTTACTATTTTAATAGTTCACTTTCTCAATCACATTAATTAATGCATTTCATAAACCTCATAAAAAAAAAACAATGCCCAATATTTCTATACCCTTGACTATTACTGAGATATCAAAACATGGCTCAGAAAATAGGAAGATAACATGAAATGAAAAATGTATTATTCATTAATTTTGAAAAAACTAGGAAAAGAAAAAATTTGGAAACCTATTTTTTACTAATTCAGCCATTTTTATGTTTAGTAACACAAATGGACCACACTGTTATAAGTAATTTTTTGAGTTGATTCAAAGTCAACTCAAGTAACCAATCCCACAACCTGGGATGTATAATAGGTTAAGAAATAAAATACAACCTGCAATACAGATAAAATACTTGTTACCATGTCAATTTATCCTTACATGATTTATTAATCTCACATTCTTTAGTATGTGAAAGAGATGGAGGGGTTTAAAAAAATAATAGGCTCATAAAGTCATGATGCACTTACCTTAGGATCACGAAGGTAGTGAACGATTTCTTCCAGCTCTGATTTCGCCTCATCAACCCCCTTCACATCACTAAATTTTGTATTGGATTCCATACTCGGTTGCACTTCTTCGTGCAGACCAAGTCCTGAAAAACAAGTAAATAAGAGAAGCATATTTTCAGCCATAATAGTATCTGAATCACATTGCAAAAGAAATTTGCTAACACTATGGAAAAATAAGACATTGCAATTTTAGGCCCGTAACTTATAGGGGGTTTTAAGTTCATGATGTGGAAGTTTTGGTCTCGAGAATTTTTACATGGTCAAACAGCATTTCCAGCCCATAAATTTTATATAGGTATTTTGGTATGTTGTTATTTAATGGCATCTTGGGAATAAAACCATGGTCTCAAAATTGCACCAACTTGAACTTTTATAAGACCAAAATTGATAGTTCTTAAGAGTTGGGGAACCAATTAAACAATCATAAAAAAGAGCTCTCAGGCCACCTAAGCAGATTCATTTTTCCAAATCGGTTAGGTAGTCATAATTTTGAAACAAAAATGCATGTTCGTAGAGTGAATACTAATTACTTTAGAAAAATAATTAGTTTTTGTATGTTGTTTTGAAATGTATGCAAGGCAATTGACTGCGGAAGATTTATCATTACCTTTACCAATCCCTCTATCTTCAATAAGAGCCCCAACACCTGAAATTAAGAGGAAGGCCAAACCCAAAGCACGAACCGTGCGCCATAACTGCTCCTTGAAATTCCCACCTTCTGCAGTCACCATGTGTATAGGGGCACTCGCGGTACCAAGAACACCTCCATCTTTTGAAGTTTTCCCAACGTTTCTAAGGGCCAAAAGTGCTCCATAACTTTCTTGTTCCACCTGTGAGCTTTCAGCTCCCAACATCCCTGTAAAAATGTTCAAGTCAATATAAATGATATCAAGGGGGTTTAAATTTAAATGTATAGTTACAAAATTTCCTTTAAGGTTTAGCATAATTACAAAAGAAAACTTTCAATATTACTAGTCTCCACTTAAGGGCGTTTTCGCATATATGCACAGGTTGTCAAATTACATATGTTGAGGTGTATTTATAATTTTAAAGATAATACTTTTTTTTTTGGTAATGTGATTGAACCTCAGGGGTAGTGTTTGCAATCATAAAGGGATAAAAACTATACCTGAGAACGAACAGCTATTGCGTTACATTTGAAATTTGCCCATATTATAAAACTAAATAAAAAGTGTCTATTTATTTACATTCCTCCATATTTCTACATATTACAAATAGCCAGACCAAAAGTTTAGACTATTTGTCATATTTTGAAAAGTAATAGGCTATATAACTGTAATATTTGATGAGACGACACATTGGGTCAGTTCAACTAACCCTTGGGGCAAAATGTAAGCAAATTGAAATCTTTAAGGGTGGTTTTTGTAGTTTTTAGAATTCGATGTTTTTGTTGTTGTAAATGCTAAATTGGAAATCTGGGATTATTCTTAAGTGCTCCTCACCTTTGTGCAATGTCTTGAGCAGCTCACTTTCATCAAGCCGATCAACCTTGACAAGAGCTTTGACATATTCAGCAAGTGCTGATGGATTAGAATGCAATGAGGGTTGACTTTCAAACAGCCTTATGACTGCCTCTGGATCATTCCGGTGATAAAGCTCCTTAAGATATGCAGCATCGTTCGATCCATCTCTGTAACGCACCCCACGTGATAGGCTGCCAAAATTACTTGATCGTACAGATGCCACTGGGCTTGTTCCAAGAACACTTGAAAGCAGCTTGTGCACTACAATTTTTTTTTTAAATAAATTATCTTAGCAATGTGCTCATAAGCCAATGAGTATCTAATAAATTATTTTTTTGGATAATTGATTTATTTTCCATTGTTGAAATGACATTATTAAAAAAAACTTTAACTTCCATTTTTTTTCTCATACCAATCACTTCGATCATTTTTTCTCATATCAATTATTAATCATATTACACATTTTGTCATAAATTTCACTATGATCCCACTCAAATAACTCTAGCTACCAATCATATAAAGTCATTAATCATTATGTTACTTTTTTTACGTTAAATCAACTTCAGTATACAAGGATTACGAATGTAAAGGTTAACTTAACCCAAAACATGGATGCCTATAAAAAGACATATTAATCGCAAAAGATGTTTTAACCAGTGACTTTGCTAAATTGATATGAATAACACAGCTCGGAACCCTAACAAGTGAATTGAAAATAAAATTTACAGGAACGCTCAAACGTGAGATTCAAATAAAAAAAATCGAAAAGACAGTTAATGAAATCAAATCTAAATAAAAACTTTAGAAATTAGAACCACATCTCCTCAAACCCCTTTACAACGTGAAGAAGAATTTATCAAATTTAATTTCATTGAAAACAATATTCACGCCAACAATCAGTTCCAAGAAAATATATTTTTTAAGTAAAATAAATTGTGTACCCGCTCCTCTAGCATTCGCCCCGGTTGCCAAAGTACTTAAAAGCCTCAACTGAGATTGCTGCTGTTTGACCTAATAAACAATAATAGAGCAAATATAATCAAACAAACAACTTAATGCAAACACAACCTTGAAATTCAATAGAATCGAATCATAAGGGCAATTTAATGAATTTCAAGAGCAACAATTGACATCAAAACTACACTTAATACGGAGAATTAAAGTAAAGTTAACAAGAGAGCAAAACAGAGCTAGAGAAGTTGATGAAAAAATTCAGATCTCTGATGATTAAATCGATAAAATTATAGTCCAAACTTTCAGTCTTCTAATAAAGCCCCCAAAACCAACCGAAGTAATCGAGTTCCTCGTCCTCCAAAATCCACAGAAATTAATACCAATTCATCAAATAAGACGACCAAAAAACTCCAAAATTAGGGTTTTCGATGGGGTAAACATTACACAGTAACAAATAAAATACCAAAATCAATTCAATTCAATTCAAATTCGAACCAATTTTTATAAATAAAAAAAATCGAATGAAGATGAAATTGTACGAGGAACCTGAGTGAGAAGACGCCTCAAAGCCATCTCCTTTCCGAGAGTAGGGTAATGGGAAAACGCCCTCGAAGTCGAAGGGAACAATATACAGGTTTTTTCAGTCTTCAGAAATGCGATTGAAAATTTTAACAGTTTTTTCTTATAAAATAGGTAATATAGGTGTGTAGTTTGGACTTTGGACACATGTTAATATATGCACCAATACTTATGGTTATGGTGTAACCATTCTTATAAGAAGCTTAATTTGATTGATAATAATCATAGCAATTGGGTGATCCATGTAATCCGAAAAATTTATATTAATATTATACAAAAATATAAATTTATGACGTATATCCTAAAATATTTTTAAAATGTTATATATATTTGATTTCTGAAATTCATTTACAAAATAAATTAGTTTTTTAAACAATTGAAAGAGTATTTGAGGCTTTTTAGTAATTATAAGTGTAGAAATATATATAATTAAGTGGGTGTATATGAATGTATTATCACTATAACGTAAAGTAACTTAAATTTTAAATTTTTTTAAAGAGTTTATAAGTTGTTTGACATTTTATTTTGACATTTTATAAGTTCTTAAATGTATAAGGATGTATTATCATTGTAAGGTAAAGTACTTTACAATGATTCAGTGGCAATTCATTCCATCATAGAATCGAGAGACGCAATATTTGATAAAACTCGATTTACATCAATGGTTAGGCTCAAGAATTTGGAACCTAAGGTGGCTAAAAGTTCGGATTTATCCGTGCCCCAGCCTGAGTCACTGGAACCTCGTCGAGGCACGAGGATAAGGACTAAGAAATCGTTCGATCCCGATTTCCAGACCTTTCTGGTTGAAGGAACAAGGGACGAAGTTGGCTTCCAATACTCGTATTGCTATCATGTTGATGATGAGCCTAAAACATACGAGGAAGTCATGAAATCGCAAGATGTTGCATTTTGGAAAGAAGTCATCAATGATGAAATGGATTCCATTATGGGAAACAACACTTGGGTGCTTGCTGATTTACCTAATGGTTGTAAACCATTAGGATGCAAGTGGATCTTCAAGAAGAAGATAAAAGTTGATGGTTCAATCGACAAGTATAAAGCCCGATTGGTTATTCAAGGCTTTAGGCAAAAAGAAGGCATTGATTATTTCGATACTTATGCCCCTGTTGCGAGAATAACTACGATTAGATTATTGATAGCTTTGGCTGCAATAAATAATATAGTGATCCATCAAATGGATGTAAAAACGACATTCCTTAACGGTGAGTTAGAGGAAGAGATTTACATGAAACAACCCGATGGGTTCGTTATGCCTGGTAATCAGTATAAAGTATGTAAACTCGTTAAATCCTTGTATGGATTGAAACAAGCACCTAAGCAGTGGCATCAAAAATTTGATGAAGTAATCTTGTCAAATGGATTTAAATTAAATCAATCAGACAAGTGTGTGTATAGCAAATTCGATGACTTTGGTAAAGGAGTCATCATTTGTCTATATGTTGATGATATGCTTATCTTTGGTACTGACCAAAGACAAGTGGACCTTACTAAGGCATTTCTATCATCAAGCTTTGACATGTAGGACATGGGGGAGGCGGATGTGATTTTGGGAATAAAAATCAAACGTGAGAACAATGCTATTACTTTAACACAATCTCATTACATTGAGAAAGTGTTGAAGAAATTTCATTGCGATGAATACTCTCCGGTTAGCACCCCTTATGATCCAAGTGTGAAACTTATGCCTAATACGGGTGTTGCGGTGTCCCAGTTGGAATACTCTAAAGTAATTGGATGTCTTATGTATGCTATGACTAGCACAAGACCGGACATTGCATTTGCAGTGGGCAAACTAAGTAGATACACAAGTAATCCTAGCACGCATCATTGGCAGGCTGTTAGGCGTGTATTGAAATACTTGAAGGGAACCAAAGACCTTGGTTTGACGTATGTCGGATATCCTTCGGTATTAGAAAGGTATTCCGATGCGAGTTGGATAACCAATATAGAGAACATTCCTCTACTACTGGTTGGGTTTTCTTACTCGGAGGCGGTGCTATAAGTTGGGCTTCAAAGAAGCAAACTTGTATTACGAGTTCCACTATGGAATCGAAATTTATAGCACTCGCGGCAGCTGGTAAAGAAGCTGAATGGCTAAAGAATTCGGTGTATGAAATTCCTTTGTGGCTGATTGACCCGTTTTTGGTGCGACTTTCGGACGATTTTTGGTTCCTCCGTATCCTTGTTATGCCCGTTTTCCCCCGTTTTATGAGCTTATAGCATTAATTTGATTAAAACGGTGTGATTGATACATCTTCCGTGTTTTGTAGGCAAAATGGGGTGAAAACGGAGAAAATTGGCTTTTCGGGTGAAGAGTACACTGACTGGAGACCGACAGCCGAAGACCTGGAGGGCGACACCTGACTGGAGGCCGACAGCCGAAGACCCGGAGGGCGACACCTGAGTGGAGGCCGACAGCCGAACACCTGGAGGCCGACACCTTCAGAGAAAGAGCAAAAATTCCATGGTTCCAGGATATCGAACCTACGACCGCAGGGAAATCCCACGTCCGCAGGAAGGATGTCGCCCTACACCATACAACCAGTCGGCCGACAGGGGCATGGAGGGCGACAGGCATAAAGCTGTCGCCCGACACCGACGTCAAGATTCCAGCTCTGCGCAACTTTGGGAGAATTGCGATTCCGGCTTCGTCAACCGTTGGATTGACCTGAAATTTTAACAGGATGTTCCCAACTTCTATATCTATAAGATCAACGGTTGGATCGACGAAATGATGAGCGAGGAAGTTCCAGTTATTCCAAGAACGCATCAGCACGTCCCTTGGGCGAAAATTAAGAAGGAATAAAGTCTTGACTTATGTTTGACTTGTTTTAAGGGCCTTTTGGTATTTTTGGTTAGTCTTGTGGATAAACTATAAGTAGTTGTGTTTATCTTGGAGAGAGTAGACCCCAATTCACAACTTTCATTCCACACTTTACATATTCTATCTCTAGCTTTCTCTCCAAGCTACATTGTTCTTCATTCAATTCAATCACAAATTCAAGATATATTCTTCATACGTTTGGATTTCTATTAAATCTCATTCACAAACGTTGTTCATCTCATCGAGGCGGACGTTTTCAACGGATCAATTTCTTCGGGTGACAAGTCGAAGTTCGGTCCCGTTTTTGGAAGCTCTTCTCGATTCGTGCTGTTCATCCATCGATTCCTCGATTTCCGTGGTGAGATTTCCTTCGTCCTCTCGATTATGGATTATTCCTCTACGGATTTAAGTATTGAGTGCTTGATTATGGCTAGCTAAACTTGTGTAAGGGTGTTTGATGAAATTCCTCAATGAATTAGAGTTGATCTTCTAAAGTAGCTCGATTTCTATTAATTGTACGATTACACCTCTCGATTTGTGGTCTCGTGTCGAACAACTTCGTAGTATATCGCTAGTGGACCATACGGTCGATGTGTAATTAGACGATCATCGGTGAGGGAGCACGTGACAACACCGTGATCTCTTTAGTCCGATTAATAGTTAGTTGGGAATTTATAAATCTAATTCAACTCTAGTTCGTTAGGAAGAGTAATCGGAACACCCTTGCTTTCCAACTCATTTACTTAAACTTGATTTTTAATTACTCGTCTTTAATTCTCGTTCGTAGTTATTAATCAAACACTCATTGCAACCCCGCTTAGTTTATAATGATTTTCTTTCCCGTTATGAAACTCGTACTTAGCATATACAAAACGATATTCACGTGCCGATAGCATTTCTCCTCGAGAGATCGACTCGGGGGATTTACGTAGTAAATCTTTCGGTTTTATAAATAGTTTTTGAGCAATCAGTGGCCGAAGCCTATTTCGGCATTTTCTATTCATTGTGACAGTGCAGCCACTTTGGCTAAGGCATACAGTCAAGTATACAATGGCAAGTCAAGGCACTTGGGTGTTAGACATAGCGCGATCCGTGAGCTGATCACTCATGGAGTAATCTCAATAGATTTTGTGAGATCTCAACATAATCTCGCTGATCATTTGACCAAGGGATTAGCGAGGGACTTGGTAGCAAAGTCGGTAACTGGGATGGGTCTTAAGCCTCTCTGAATCTTCAAATATGGGATACCAAATTCATTTCTAATTACATTAGAACCAGAATTCAATTGGGAAGCTTATATTTGAGATTGAAACACATGGAAATTATCCCAAAGGTATGTGTTTGAACCTGCATGTTAAGGTTGAATTTAATTCTTAATGAGTCTTTTGACAAAGTGCATTGTGCAGGTGCACGAAGAAAAGATTCACCTATATGAGTGGGAAGTGTGGCAACTTCAAGAGTCGTGGCTAAGCTCTATATACGCTCAAGAATGGATAGGGACACAAGGCCTATTTTGTGTCGGTTTTCCTTATGGAATTTTAATAAACTTGTGTGTGTTTTGTCTTCATGTATTCAGATGGGTTGAACGGTTCAATCTTTAAGACACCGTGATTCTCGAATATTTGTAAAGTATGATACCCTAAGATGAAAATTCAATCTTCAAGACATTTTCATTTTATGCACGAGTTTGGTTTTATTTGTTGAATTTGTATGATTCAAGTATTGCACTTAAATGGGGGAGGAATGTTGATGATTTAAGTGAAATCATTGTCCGTTTAATGTGATTGGAATCATTCAAAGCTTTGGATTAATCCTAGTCAATAGAATATGAATTTGGAGAAGTGTGGAGTACACGTTCATATAAAATTGATACGGATTAATACTTTGAATAAGCATGTTGATGCATGTCGAGTTTAATCTCGTAGTTGCATGGTTTGCATGGCTAAGTAATGATTTAATATCATATATTGTATGCAAATTCGAAATTGCATGAATAGCCATGCAAAACAATATGAATAGGTGCTTAGTGAAAGGGTGTGTTCACTAAAAGGTACCTATTCAACTAAAGGGTGCTTATGTTCAAAGGAAGGGGTGTCTAAAACTTATATAAGGGAGTGAAATTCATTATCTGAAGACACACAATATCTCCTACGAAATTGAAAGCTTTGAAGCAACAAATAATACATAATGTTCTATAAGTTGCTCGTGTTCTAAGCCTAAGACTCGAGTGTCGTTATTGTCTTATCCTACGAGGGATTTCGTGATACCCAGGCTTATAGGGTCGAAATACTTTTTAAGAAAAGCGTGCTACGCGATTCAATAAATATCCAAGCCTTTTTTCTTTCACTAACCATAATAACAACATGAATCAATCTCTCTACTATAAGCACGAGTATGCCTACGGGAAAGTAATGCTATTGCTAGTCTCCTGAGCATCGAGGAAGTCATCGATTAAGTACTGTATGTGTTGGGATAAAATAAGCTTGTGAATACAAATTAGGGAAACCTAGCTTGCCCACGAAAACATGTGATGATTCCCAGGACTGGACAAAAATAAGCTTGTGAATACAAATGAAGTACTTTTGTGAAGGTGAAAGTAGGGTTTGAAATGGGTTTGGTGAAATGGGGGCGGCTGGTGCGATTTCAAAGTATGGTTTGAAATGAGTTTGGTAGGTTTCTAAAGTATTTATTCTAAAAAAATTAGTAAAAAATGAAATACAAATTGTTGAATTGAATTTCAAATTTGATTTGTCGAATCCTTTTCGAATGTGGATTCACGGCGAATGTGGGATTCGCCATGTCAAAAATTACTTATAACATTCACCAAGATAGAAGAACAATTTTGGTTGTTCACTGGGATTTGCCATGTCGAAAATTACTTATAACATTCACCACGATAGAAGGGCAATTTCGATTGTTCAATGCTTTTCTTTGTAAAAAAACAAATTTTTTATTTGGTAGTGTAAAAAAAATGTATCTCATTTAGTATACTTTTATTTTTCTCTTTTATTATTATTTAGTTGACACTCACAATAAATAAATCTATTTTTTTTATGTAATTTTATTTTACTTTATTTAGTTGTCATTTGCTCTAATAAAAAATTTTATTAGTAGTATAAAAAACATCTAACAATCGCATTATAATAATAAGGGTTTATTACATTTTGCAACTTCGGGTTTTTAAACTTTACAACCTAATCGAAATTTTGTTGCATTTTAGTACCTCATGAACAAAGTATTTACATTTTGCAACATGCTAATCGCCGGACTGGAATATTCTTGGAATATTCCATTTTTATAAGTATATAAATAAATAAAAAATCTAATATATGATGAATTACTGATTTACCTTCATTCCTTATTAGCACGTTTCAAATAAAAAAAAAAAAATACTCATTATTAATCCTAAATAAATTCATTATTAAACTAAAAAATTATCTTTTTCTTCGTAACGTGAAGGACGGATAAAGGAGAGTCGCAACATGTGTAGGGAAGGCAACAACGTATCGTTCAGAGATTGAGCCTTCACTAAAGACGACGAATCGAGAAGCTGATTGGCGTTCGGCTTTGACGAGGGCAAAACTCAGATGAAAGCAGCGGCGCCGACGACTTTGCGGCCTGTTAGATCTTTGCAGCTGATTGGTTAGGGGACGTGGTCGGATTCGAAAATGGTTTCAACGCTTGGGACGCGTAGAATTCATGAGATTTGCTGGATTTGAGAAGATTTGCTTGATTTGAGAATTAGGGTTTCTGGTTAGAAATTGAGATGCTTATATTTTTTTTTTTATTAGCGATTTTCTTTTTTCTGTTTTGGATTTTGAGACACAATAATTTCGAATTTAATATGCTTGGAATTGAAGTTGAATTTTCATGTTTTTGATTTTTTTTTTCTTGTTTGAGATTGAGCAAGACGAGATCTTCATATTTACGTTTTTCAATTATTAAAATTGAGTTGGAATTTGAGATATAAAAATTTGATTATGTTATAGATCTAAAAATGCCCAATCTTATGCCTTTCACCGTCACCGAGATCGAGAGGTTCGAAGCATCTAGGTCATGACGATTTGATGAAGATGATGGTTGATTTTTTTTTTTTTGGTATTGATATATGTTTTTATTTATTTTTATTAATGCTAGAAATCTGGGAAAGAGTTTGAAGGAGGAAGATGATGTTCATCATTGTATTTGAGTTATTAATTCAAAAACAATTAATAATGGGTAAGTACATTAATACTCCTCCAGCTCCATATTAAATGTACACTTACACACTTCACAGGAACGTGGTATTCAATCTCTTGGAATATTCTATCGACTATTCCGATCCAGGTTGCAAAGTGAAAATCCGTATACATGGGGTTGCAAAGTGTTATGAAATTCCGATTAGGTTGCAAAGTGTAAAAATTTCTGTACATAAGAGGTTGACAAAGGTAATAAACCCTAATAATAATATAGAGACGATGGAATCAAGAATGAGTTGGCCCAATCAAAACCCATTTCCATGAGAGATTTTGAGTTGAATATATTTATAAATAAAAGTACTGTATAAATTATTAGGTCGAGACCCATCATGAAATGTAGGAGTAATACTAAATGAGATGACAGAGACGATGTTTGCCCACTAAACAAATGGTCCTAAACTTCTCATATTTATCAAAAAAAATGTGTTTTTTCATGTTTTTCTTTTAAAAGCAAAGGAAGAGGATCTGTTCTGAGAAAAAAAAAAACATGGTGGAGCGATCTGCAATGAGGGTATTTTTGTCATTTTTCATGTTGGTATTCAACGGGGTTAGGGCAGAAGCTTTTCACCATAGCCGCAGCAGAGCCAAAATTAATCTTGAGGAACAACCTTACAGAACTGCTTTCCATTTCCAACCCCCTCATAACTGGATGAACGGTAACCAACTTCAATGTCTCTGTTTTTCTTGTTCAATTAATTAATTAATTAATTAGTCTGATACTTTATTTTTCATGTAACTGGTGATGATTCTGGGGGCTATTAATTTTTGAAGATCCAAATGGTATTATTATTTGTTTTTTATTTTTTCAGATTTAATTTTATTCACTGTATTATTATTGAAGATGCAATTTCAAAAAAAAAAAAAATCAGGACCTATGTACTACAATGGAGTATACCACTTGTTCTACCAATACAACCCTTACTCACCCAAATGGGGCAACATCACCTGGGCCCACTCCATCTCCTACGACCTCGTCGACTGGCTCCACCTCGACTCCGCCCTAACCCCGTCCGACTCGTACGACCTCAACGGCTGCTGGAGCGGTTCAGCCACGCTCCTCGCCGATAAGCCCGCCATCCTTTACACGGGCAGCAACCACTTGAACCAGCAGGTCCAAAACCTAGCCACTCCGAAGAACCTCTCCGACCCGTTCCTGACCGAGTGGGTCAAGTCGACCCGCAATCCTCTCATGGTCCCCACCGACGGCCTCGACCCGCAGCTCTTCCGGGACCCCACGACCGCGTGGCGAGGAGCCGACGCCAAGTGGCGCGTTCTCGTCGGGGCCCGGATCGAGGAGGGGCGTGGGGCCGCGGTTCTGTACAAGAGCGAGGATTTCGTCCGGTGGGAAAGGACGAAAGCGCCCCTCCACTCGTCGAACGGGACGGGGATGTGGGAGTGCCCGGATTTTTACCCGGTCGATGGTGAAAACGGGCCCCACGTGCTGAAGGCGAGCTTCGGAGGCCGCGATTGGTATGTGATCGGAAGCTATGATTCGAAAACGGATGGATTCGAGGTCGGTGTTGACTTTATGGACGAGAGGGTTCGGTTTAGGTATGACTACGGCGTGTTTTACGCGTCCAAGACGTTTTACGACGGGGGTGAGAATCGGAGGGTGTTGTGGGGATGGGTTACTGAGGCTGATAGTGAGGATGATGATGTTGCCAGAGGATGGTCTGGTCTTCAGTCCATCCCAAGAACTGTATTGCTCGACAAAAACGGGAAACAACTGATACAATGGCCGATTGAAGAACTCGAAAAGCTCCGTGGCGAAAAGGTTGCTTTGGAGAATAGAGAGGTTAAAAGTGGAGAAATGCTCGAAATATCAGGAATCACAGCTTCACAGGCTGATGTGGAGATGTCATTCGTGTTGCAAAATTTAGAGGGTGTTGAGTTGATTGACGACCCGTTTGTCGACCCTGGGCAGTTATGCAGCCAAATGAATGCTTCGGTAAAAGGTGTTTTCGGGCCGTTTGGATTGTTGGTGTTGGCATCGGAGGACTTGACGGAAAATACCGCCGTATTTTTCAGGGTATTCAAAAGTAACGGCAGAAAACATGTTGTGCTCATGTGCTGTGATCAAAGCAGGTAATAATTTGTTTGTCGAAGCACGAGTTTTGTCGTTTCTGAACTCATGTATCTGATGTTTGTTTCCATCAGGTCTTCGGTGAAAGCACAAGTCAAAGAACCATTTTTCGGGTCGTTTCTTGATGTGGATCCTAATGAGGAAATCTCACTAAGAACTTTGGTATGTTAGCCTGATTACTAAGAAATATTTTCGGCTAGAATACGTTTGGGTTTGTAACTGAGGTCATACATACGTGCTTCTTCGTTGTTATACAGATAGACCATTCGATCGTAGAGAGTTTTGGCGGGAAAGGAAAGAGTTGCATCACGGCTAGGGTTTATCCGAAGCTGGCCATTTTCGAAGACTCCCACATCTATGCATTTAACAATGGCAAAGGAAGTGTTGTTATTTCCAGCCTCAGTGCTTGGAGTATGAACAAAGCTCAAATGGCGCAGGTTCGTAGACGAAGAAAGCCCTCGCTCACTTGAGAAGCACGGTGCTATGTCATCAGCATCGCCGTCACGATAACTTGGTGATCGATTCTCGTATCTGTTTGTAGTATTATAGCTATAATATATCTATGTCTCGTAAAAACAACAACGCTTCATTCACAAAATACAAAAAAAAAATAGTTATGTATCTTTGCGACGACCGAAAATGTAATTATTTTAGATCATTTTAAGCATGTGTGAAAGGATGTTCTACACTTCTACTCATTGATTTAGGTTATGCCTTGGAAAATATGGATTCAATATTAGTGTAATTGTATTTTTGAGAATTAAAAATATGTAAATTTATTTATCAATAAATGTGATTTTTTTTTTTTGGCACAAATCAATATACTACACTTTTAAAATGGAGTATTTAATTTTATTTTAATAATTTAAAAATATAAATGGAGTATTTAATTTTATTTTAATAATTTAAAAAAATATATTTATATTAATAGATTGCCCCAACCCTATGAAAAATAGTCAATTTTTAGAAGATAACACAGAAAATGGAGAGAGAAAATAAAATGAAAACACTTTTATCATGTTTTATACAGAATTCAATTCCAGAAACGTTTTATCCGAATTTGTCCCTTTTCAAGAATCAAAACTCACATCAAGGTTCGAACCTTTTTGGTGATTGATCGTGTTTTTACAGCATATGGCGGCGGAAGGTGAGGCAGGGGGGAAAAAGGGTTCCGGCGATGTTATATCAAGGAATCAATCCGGGCCGTCCAATTGGTCGAGCAGCTTCCACAGAGATCTGACGGCGGGGGCGGTGCTGGGCGGCGTGGTGCACACGATCGTGGCACCGATCGAGAGGGCAAAGCTCCTCCTCCAGACCCAGGAGAGCAACGTCGCAATCCTGACCGGCGGGCCCCACCGGAGGTTTAAAGGGATGGTGGATTGCATTGTCCGTACGGTCAGGGAGGAAGGGATGCTGTCCCTCTGGAGGGGCAACAGCAGCAGCGTCATCAGATATTACCCTTCCGTTGCCCTAAATTTCTCTCTCAAGGTATCATTCCCATTATTTTAATTGTGGGTTTTTTTAATAATGTTTGTGATTTGGGATATTACTCATAACTGCAAAAATGATACTCCATTATAAAATATACTTTGGTTGTTGATGGCTCCGATTTTAGAATGTTCTACGGTGATTGTGTATATGCGCAGCAATGTTCGGTTTGTATGTATCTGTGCCTCGATTGACCTTTTTTAGTTTTTTGATTGTCACTTTCGATATGATCGAGTGGTTGGTTGATGTATTATACAGTAAGTCGTTTTATGTTGTAAGCTCTGATATGTCTAATGTGAGGGCTTATGTGAAATATCGTAGCTAATGAATGATCTTTATAGTCGAATTTGCCTTGAAAATTTAGAAACAAATGCCTGCAAAATCTTACCATTCAGTCGAGTATATGTCTATATATATTATATACTCTCGTTTTAGTTGACGGCAAATCATTTATAAGCAAACAAGAACTACTTACAATTAGAGAAATGATATTGCTCTGTATCAGGAGCACTTTTTTGGTTATGAGGTTCATTTTGATTAAGACAAATGGATAAGGCCACATTATGATTTCTTTTTTAATTAATTTATCGACAATATCTATAACGCCCATGATCATTAAGGTATAGCACCGACCCATATAGGAAACGGCCACATTATTCCTTGCCTTGACCGGTAATGTCGAGAGTAACATAGTAGCACGACATAGCTTTTTATCTATCAAAATGGTCCTATTTGTACTAAGAACTTCGATTCAAAATGAAAAATCAATTGAGCTTGACTGGGCACGTCTTCTACAGTTAAGTTACCATGTCCTGTTTTTTCCTAGTCACTCGACTCATTTTTGTAATTTGGGTACTTCATTAATGTTTATATATCATCTTGTGATATGAATGAACATCGTTCATCCATTGTAATTCCATAAGATAACTCAAGGGTATATATTCACATTTTCTTTTAGTTTTGTACTAATGTGAGAATCCGGGTCATTTTGGTAATTTTCGTGCAGCATTATGATTCCATAAGATAACTTCAAGGCTATGTTCCTAAGTTTGAATCAAACATTCAAATCACACATACTTGTTCTAACTTGTATATATTTCCACAGGACCTTTATCGAAACATCCTTCGCGGAAACGCACAGCACGACAGTCTCTTCTCCGGGCCCTCTGCCAATTTCCTCTCCGGCTCCCTCGCCGGATGCACGACACTTGTCATCATCTACCCGCTCGACATCGCCCACACCCGCCTGGCGGCCGACCTCGGAAGAGCCGAAGCTCGTCAATTCCGAGGCATCTACCACTTCCTGAGCACCATACACAAAAAGGACGGCATACGTGGGGTCTACAAGGGCCTCCCGGCCTCCCTCCATGGAATGGTGGTCCACCGTGGACTCTACTTCGGAGGGTTCGACACGATCAAGGAGATGATGTCGGAGAATTCGGAGAAAGACGAAATTGCCCTCTGGAAGAGGTGGGTTGCGGCTCAGGGGGTGACTACGGCTTCGGGTTTGTTGTCTTATCCGCTGGATACAGTGAGGAGGCGGATGATGATGCAGTCGGGGATGGAGAAGCCGATGTATGGGGGCACATTGGATTGCTGGAGGAAGATTTATAGGGTGGAGGGTTTGGGCTCGTTTTATCGTGGGGCATTGTCGAACGTGTTTAGGAGCACGGGAGCTGCCGCGGTTTTGGTGTTGTATGATGAGATCAAGAAGTTTATGAATTGGACTGGGTTATAACGTCTTATAGTATATCAGTATAGGAGTACTTATTTATGAATGAATATAACAAGGCTTTGAGATGAAGAATTGATGGTAAATGTACAGACTAAACAAATGTCTTTTGATTACTTAATAGAATTGAAAATCAGTTGGGTACTGATAATTTGTGATTCTTGTTCTTTAGAGGATATTTTCCATTAGAGCATTTCACATGTAGTTCAGGTTAGGTACAACTTTGTGTTATCTCACATGCCACATCATAAATATTTTTTTTCTTTTTTGAATTGCCCGTATACCATAGATTTGATACTCTCATTTCTCTTTCATAATTTTTAACTTGTTTTTGAATAATAATGTAATGTGTCTGAGTACAAATTTATGAAACATACCATTTTTACATACCATTTTTACATACCATTTCTATAGACGTATATTAAGAAAAATTATTATTTATATTATTTAAGTGAAAAAAGTAATAATATTTTGGTATTTAAAGTGAAAAGTAAAAATAATTGTATATAAAATTTGAAAATCAAATAAAAAGTTAATAATACAATTTCTTTTTAAGTGAAAAGTAAATACAGTAATTTTTTAAGGGTGTAAAGATATACACATATTGTAGCACAATGCAAAAAATAAAGTGTGAAATACTAGTATATACAGTACTAATATAAGAGACAACTTTTGACCCATTTTTTTTTTTTTTTTTTTATATAATTATTAGGGATAATTATAGTTTAGTACCTAAACTATAGGCACTTTCGAGCTTTGGTGATTGATCTTTTTTTTTTTGGGTTTGGTACCTGAACTTAGGCGAAATTAGACTTTAGCGGCTGGAGTGGCGGATTCCGGCCACACGTGCAAACACGTGCCTTCAGTTGACAGGTGTCACGATTACGTTGGCTGACGGTGAGAAGTTACTATTTTACCCTTTTATATTATTTATATGATTTATTTTTAAAATTCAATATACGGTATTCTACTCTCTAATACATACGGTCAAAATAAACTTTAATTATCCCATTAATTAAAAAACCAATTCAAATCTAAACAAAATCAATCGACATCTCTGAACTGTTAAAATTGGAAACCCATTCAAATCAAAACAAAAACCCATTCCAATTCCATTACAACAATAAAAAATTAAATAAAAAAAGATTCAATCTTTCTCCTAATGCAAAACTCAGCGCCTGCTTCACCGGCGGCGAGATTTCCCGGCGACGAAACCCCGCTCACGCGGCGTACTTCTCCGAACCATTCGACGAAAGCCTGGGCCACTCCTACTGCTACATACCACACGACTCCCTCGAGAACCCCCACCCTCTCCCCTCCGGCCAACCGTCGCCGTTCTGCACCATCTTCGGCGCCGACATCTTCGCCAACGTCTCCACCCCTCTCTCCACCGACCCTTTCAAGAGCTCGAACCTCTTCTCCTCCACCCCTCTCCAACCCATCCACATAAACTCCCACCGCGACCCCGCCATCAAATCCGGCCCGATCCCCAAAAATTCCGACCCGATCGATAGGGGCTTCCTCTCCGGGCCCAAACGGGCCCTCGTCAAGAACCTAAAAAAAACAATGTTCTAAGAGCAAATGATTGTAGTTTTTAATTTTATAATTTATTTAATTTTCCAAGAGAATGATTTTGTGTTTTGATTTGTTGCAAATTATTTACGAGGGAATGGAAGATTCATAGGGTTCTTCTTGACGGAATTGGTTTTTGAGAACGGTGGTGAATTTATTTTCTAAAATATATATTAAATATATATATATATATATTAATAATGTAAGAAAATGTCGATAATACCTCCAATATGTCACAACTTTTATTAAAATAAGCACGTGCAAGGCACGTGTGGCCGGGATCCGCCACTCAAGCCACTAAAGTCTAATTTCGCCTAAGTTCAGGTACCAAACCCAAAAAAAAAAAAAGATCAGTCACCAAAGCTCGAAAGTGCCTATAGTTCAGGTACCAAACTATAATTATCCCTAATTATTAGGCCTGTCAATTTGGACACGATCCAATAACACGACTCGAAACCCGCACGAAATAAAGCGAGTTGAATCCGCACGATTAAGAAGCGGGTCAACGGTGGGTCAACCCGTCATGACCCATTTATTAAATGGGTCAACCGCGAGTCGACCTGCGAACTCGAATTAACCCGTGTAACTCATTTATTAAACTTATTTTTAATTATTATATTATAATAATACATTATTCATTAAATAAATAATAATAATATGTTACTTGTTTAAAATAATCGATTAATTTTATTTTTCTTAAGATTATGTTTATTATAATATTCACTTTCTCTTAAAATTAGAGTTATTGTAACACTATAAATTATGTGTAGTTTGTTACTTGTGATTATGTGTAGTTTGTTTTATATAATCAAGTAATTATTCAAATGAATATCAATATATAATATATAAAACGACAAACTTTCAAAGTTTTATGACATGTCTACACTATATATGTAACATTTTAGAAATTAAATTATTTTATTATATTTTAATTTATAAAAAATATAAAATTTTTAATTTAAATAATTATTTTTTCTTTTTTTTCGATTAAATTAATTTGTTAATATGTTATTTCTATATTATTCAACATTAAATAATTTAATTATTAATTAAATTAGTTAAATGGGTTGAAAACGGGTTATAAATGGGTAACCCGTTTATAAATAGGTTTGATTTGAGTTTAATTTTTCGCACGATTATTAAATGGGTTGGGTTTGGGTTTATGTTTTGTGACCCGCAAATAACTTTGACACGATATGAACTCGACCCAACACGACCCATTGACACTCATAATAATTATTGCAAATATTTTTATTTTTTTATTTTTGATTAAAAAAATGTACTTCCAACTCATAAATATATGACCTTTTTTTAGAAGATTAAAAAAATGTTATTTTTTGACAAAAAAAATGAAAGGTAAAATGTACTTTTAAGTTAAAAAGTAAAATAGTTTTAAGTGAAATTGAAAAAGTGGTTGGATAAATTAGAGGTAAATTTGTTTTTTAAAGTGAAAAAATAAGAGTTTTTTTTAGAGTGTCATTATTATAAAAGATTTTATCTATGATACACCGAACACCATATACATCTTAAATATTATTATATTAAATACATACTTAATGACACACATCCCAGGTATGGTAGCATGCAACTAAGATTAATATGCCACCGAGAGTATTGCTCTCGGTAGCTTGTGTAGCATCTCATAGATTATTGTAAAATGTTCATTTTAGGAAAAAGATCTTGTTATTATGAATCGGATGGAAAAAGTAACGTTTTTAAATTTATAAAAGTTTCTAAATTTTTCTAAGACCAAGGAAGTCACATTTTTTTTTATATTTGTATCTATAAAAATGTATCTATAAACTTATACGAGTCACTACTTGGTATAATGTTTTGTATATATAACTTGAGAGATACAAGAAAAAGTATTGCAAATTTTAAGTCAACATGGACTCTTAGGTAGTCATAATTTTAACCTAATCACAACTACTCCGTAAAAAAAATTACTTAATTTCACAACATCCATAATTCAAAATTAACCCTTTACCCAAAATCAACCCCAAAGTAATGAAAAAATTACTATTTATTTTGAGGCTTATTAAGAGCACCAACTAGATGAAGCCTAGGCACAAGATCATTGCGAACGTGCAAACCCATCATACTCTCGAGCCCGCCCACACACGCCCGCCCGATGCACAGCGAGGGCAGGGCGAACTTGTCGGGCCCACCGCAGACCTTGGCGGCAACATACGCCTCGTCATCGTCTAGCTCGATTACGGTCGGGTGGGCCCCCACGGCAGAGAGGAGGCTCCTCATGACGTGGCACATGCAGCAAGAAGGCCGGGAGAAGATGATCACCGGATTCTCGGACCTGAGCCGTTTGATCCGAGCCCTCGGTGACTCGGAGATGCCGATCGCAAATCGAGGCTGATGTCATCGGCCGACATCGGCCCACGATCACTACGGAGGCGTGCTTCCATCAATTTTGGATTGTTGATTTGTTTGATGATATTGAGAAATGAGAAGTGAGTGAGTGAGTAATTGGGGGATATATGTGGTTTTGGTTATTAATTATTTATAGCTACTTGAGTTATTTGAGGCAATACCTAACGTCACAAATAGTCTTAGTATTTTTTTTTATTAATGTATTCCCATTATTTTTATTTTATTTAGAAATCAAAGGGTGCATGTTTCTTTTTTTGTTTTAAGATGATTGTACAAGACTTTAACCGTATTTCGCAATCCAAAGTAAACCTTCTCAAAGCATACATTTGAGTTTGGGTACAAATTTATGCTATATCATCACTAGACAAATTAAAAATTACTCCTTCCAGAATGTTATACTCCCTCTATCTCTATAAATTATGTATAGAGAAATTTAGACTAGATTAAGAAAAAACGATTTTTTTGTGTGTTTTATAATATAAAGTATGAGTATAATAAGTGTTAAATGTAAAAGTAATAAAGTATGTTAGTTAGTTGAAATAGTATTGGTATAAAAGTAAATAAATTTGTATTGAAAAAAAAAATTGTGTCTATTTATTGAATGCACTTTTTAAGGGATAAACAAAAAAAGGAAAGTGTGCATTTTTTAAGGGATGAAATGAGTATTTTTTTGGAAACCGGTTCAAGAAAAATGTTAAAAGTAAAGAATAAAAATATATTTTAAAGTAAAAAATAAAGTAGTTGTGTATAAAGTTTAAAAAGTATAAAGTAGAATAAAATTATGAAGATTGTTAAATGGGCAGAATCTGTTAATTTTTATTTTTTATAAATATAATAATATTTAATTATTTTTTTTACATTTACTATGATTAGTTATAATATATAAAATATATATTGTACAAAAAAATTAAAATAATTTTTTTTAATTAAAGATAATGCATAATTTTTATATTTATAATAAAAAATCAATTAAATAGAAAAAATATATTTTAATTTATAATAATAAAAAATAAAAATTTTATTTTAAGGTAATTATTAAACTTATCATATTAATAATTATATAAAAAATAAATTAAATAAATAAATTTGGGCAGTTCTGCTGATGGGTGTCAATGACTCGTGTTGGGTCGAGTTTGTGTCGTGTCAAAGGTATTCGCGGCTGACAAAACATAAACCCAAACCCAACCCATTTAATAATCGTGTCGAAAAAATAAACTCAAACCCAACCTATTTATAAACGGGTTACACATTTATAACCCGTTTCCAATCCATTTAATCCATTTAATTTTAAAATTAAAATTTTATATTTTTTTATAAATAAAAATATTATAAAATAATTTGATTTCTAAAATAATGACATATATAATGTAAACGCGTCGTAAAATTTTATACACTTATTATATCACTAAATACAAAAAACTCCACATTATCACAAATCACATAAATTAAAGAAATTATAATGTTATTATAACTCTAATTGTAAGAGAAGATAAATGTTATTGTAAATAAGAAAAAGAGAATTAATCGATTTTTCTAAACAAATAATATATTAATATTATTTATTTAATGAATAATGTATTATTATAATATAATAATTAAAATTAATTTAATAAATGGGTTAAACGAGTTAATTTCGAGTTCGAAGGTGGACCCGTGGTTGACCCATTTAATAAATGGGTCATGCATGACGGGTTGAAGGTGGACCCGTGGTTGACCCATTTAATAAATGGGTCATGCATGACGGGTTGACTCGCCGTTGACCTGCTTTTTAATCGTGCGGGTTCAACCCGCTTTATTTCGTGCGTGTTTCGAGTCGTGTTATCGAGTCGTGTCCAAATTGACAGACCTAATCTGCTCATATAGCATTTCCGTAAAATTATATTTTAAAATGAAAAAGTTAGAATAAGAGCATCCCAATAGCATGTACAATTCATACTTTCATTAAATTGTAGTTAGGTATACCATTGGGGGTGAGTACAATTAGAAGATAAGTTTTTTGAGTATCAAATATTTGATACAAGTACAATTCCATTAGTGAACCCATTTATCATGTTTTTTTATTTTTTATTATTTTTTTATAATATATGTATATAAATAAAATAAAAATGTTTACATGGTGGGACCTTTAAAAGTAAAAATTCTACCTTGTATTGTTGTGAAGTATTTGTATAAATTAATAAGTACTAGTATCACTGCCCGTGTGATGCACTTGTTTTTTTCTCGCACTGTTACCGACTATTTGATATTGAGTGTTGCAACGGTCGTTTCGACAGTCGGGGTTGCGCAACAGTCAATTTAACACTCGACAGTCGGCACTTACCTACAGTTTTCCGCAATAGATAATTTTGGTCGGTGTTTGTCAGATTTTTTTTGTAGTGTTGGTGATGTATAAATTTTATCTGCTCGTATTTTTTTAAATTAGTGCTTATAAAATAATTTATAAATTTATGAAAATTAGTAGATATGAAATAACCTATAAATTTTATCCGAAATGTATTCACCAAAACTTTATTAATAAACTAAGATTTTATTTTATTTAATAATCAACCTCCACTTAAATTTGTAAACTCATATTGATATTATTATTAATTTTTACCTCAAACGTTTAATTTTTATTAAAATTAAAAGGTTATGAATGTTTCAATTAAACTTTAGTATGTAAAAATTATGAATTTTTTTAAGAAAATCAAAAGATTAAATATATTCTTATTGCAAAAACACATAAAACATTTTTGAAGTTTGATACATATGAAATAATTTATTTAATTAATCTAAAATAATTTGCACATAGTTTAATAATTTATTCATCTTCGTACATACAATTGTAAATGTATTAAATTAATCATTATTTCTTAAAATTGTAGTAATTGATAATCGATTACTCAATCCAAATTTGTATTACATTAATCATTACTATATCATAAATAAAAAATATATATTAAAATTCAACAGTTTTCTCCATTTCAAATCAAAGCATTATAGTCACAAAAAAAGTAGATGAATTAAAAGATATTTAGATAAGCTTATTTAAAATAACTTATAATATGTTAATATAATTGTTAAAAGATATAATTGTTATCCCATTTGAAAAATAATTGTGAAAATAAAAAAAAATTGAATTACTCTAAATAAGTGAACTAAATTGATCATTATTTCTTAAAATTGTAATTCGCAATCGATTATAGTATTAATCATTATCTCATAAATTAAATATTCACTTCGTCCCAAACTTTTTTTGTAAAATATAGAGGAAAAATGTTTAAATCTCGAACACCGAGTGAGTATCTAATAAAATTCAATAGTTGTCTTATTTTAAATTAAAACATTATCTTGAAAAAAAGGAGAAATAAGAAATATAATAAATTAAATGCACTATCGTTGTAATTATAAAATTCTTCTTTTTAAATTATATTAACGGGTTAAAAATATATTTTTTGATAATTGTTTACAAGTTTGAAATACTTGAGTTAGTTAATAAAATTATATTATTTTATAATTGTTTTGTTCTTGAAATTGTTTCTCAATAATAAATTTCAAGTTTTGGTCTTAAAAAATACTCCTTATGTCCCATATTAATCACATTTTGTTATTAATGAAGGAAACGTGATCATTGTTTTGAGACAGAAGTAGTATAGCAATATCTACAATTGCTACAATAGCTACATGCACAAAGTATCAAAAAGTTATTCAAAACACAATTGTAATCACATAATGAAAATAATCATAAGATGTTACACAAATTCGATTAAACTATATAAACGAGATAAAAATCGTAAGATAGTTATAAACAACAGTATAATAGAAAAATTAAAATACTAAAATAATGGAAATCATACTATTATAATACATCATGATAAATACAAACAATAAAAATCTTTGCGAAAATAAATTTCTTAATAGAGAAGCTCGTGAAATAATTTGACATTTTTATGGTTTTTTATCAACTACATATATAAACATAGATACATATACATATAGGCTATAGCATATTGCACACATTATTATTTCTACACCACACACATAAATACACACACATGCACATGTTATGGGGTACGTGATTGCTTACTGAAGGTTCCAAGTAGAAGTCTTTGTTCCGGCGACTCGATCGATTCGTGTTTGCCACCTGTCGTGCTGATGATGCTCGCAGAATGAGAATTACATGATATCATACTATGAGTGAGTTTGGAACAATAATTAAAATGATATTAGGAATATGATAATGGATCGATCTATATATTGATCACCTTAATCGTTACACCACGATACATGGATGCACCCCTGGAAAATCCACCGCCCCTCGATTCGGCGTCGTTTGGGGAAAACTTCCTCGATCCCATCGCTTCAGCGAGTCCGAGAAGTCCCTGGTGGACGACTACCTGGAGTGGCGACCGACGGAAAAGAATGAGTGCGGAGGGGAGCCCATCGGGCTGCCCATCACCGGCGTCGAGTGAAACCGGCGTCGAGTGAAACCGATAAAAGCAAACAATCAATTGAAACATATATTTAGGTTCAGGGAAAAGGACGAAAGAAAGGGTCATACGATCAATTTAAAATCTGGATGGAAGAAATGGCGAAAGGATAGGCTGAAGAAGAGACCGGGCGACTGCTTCTCTCGTATAATAGAGATTTGGGAAGAAAGACGAATTAATTGTTGATAGTAGTAATTACTACTACCAAAAATAAATAAATGTAAATAAGCTAATTATGAAAATATAAACAAACTAATTATGAAATTTTATATAATTACCATGAGAAACTATTTAAATTAAATTTATAATTATTTTTATTATTTTTATTATTTTTATTTATAATTTATAGTGTGAACACAACATTATCGTTATTTACTTATTGTCCACGTGGGGTTGAGAGATTCAGAAATTATATATGTATAGATAATTTACTTTTGATGTAGTATATAACATGTAGCACAAATTTGTACTTAAAGAGAAATATACCAATAAAAATGCTCTAATTATTTCTTTTTTGGGGCCATTCAACTATTGTTAGACACTGCGGAAAAAAAATATGTCAACTATATTAAAATTGATAGATTAATTTATTAACTTTTATTTACACTTGTCTAAAATGAAAAGTAATTTGTTTTTGATTTCCAATGTTATCTGACATCAATTTGTACCAAAACAGAATTACACCATTGTAGTTGATCTGAGTACATTTACATTTTAGGAAGGAATTGTAGCTATTGTTGCTATGCTCTCACTCTACTACCTATATCCTTTAAAAGTTTTGTTACACACAATAATTACAAAGATAGAAATTTATTATACCAATAAAATAATCAAAATATAATGATTAATACTACTTCTGTTCCAAAACAATAGTTACATTTTTTCACAAATAACAAATGAAGTGTGACTATAAAAATTGGACAGAGGTCCCTCGTAGGGAACAGATTCCCTACGGGCTTTTTAGAGCCGTAGGGGAGATCCCTACGGGCTGGCCGTAGGGGAGCCCCTTGGGAAACTCGTCTCCGCCTCTCCTTCTCCCGTAGGGGTTCCCTACGGCTATGCCCGTAGGGATAGTTTTTATCCAAAAACGTGACCCATTTGTTACTCGTGGCCCGACCGACCCCGACCCACAACACATGGCCCGACAATATCCAATCACCCAAAGCCCGACCCAAGCCCAGCCCTCTTCGTAATAATTAATAATGTGTATTGCATAGCCCAGGGTTTGAACCTTGGACCTCAAGGGTGAAGAGGAAAAAGATAACCGCTGGGCTATCTGAGTTATATGCACAATTTTTAAAAGACAATATATATGTATTCATTAATCTATATTAGTTATGTAGTATAATGTAATAATAAGATAAAATACAATATATATATATATATATATATATATATATCAAAATATAAATATAAATAGTAGTTTAACAAAAGCTAATTTTAAATAAAACACCATTTAAATATATTAAATTCCGAAATTTTTGTAATTGATTATTTTTATAAAATTGCGTAATTTTTTGGGTAATTTTATAATTTTTGTTATTAATTATTTTTATAAAATTGCTTAATTTTTTGCGTAATTATATAATTTTTGTAATTAATTATTTTTATAAGATTATAATTGCTTAGTTGTATAATTGCGTAGCTTAAAAAAACTTGTCAAAATGTTGAACCAACATTGTATAATTTTTGTTATTAATTATTTTTATAAAATTGCGTAATTTTTTGTGAATTGTATAATTTTTATAATTAATTATTTTTATAAAATTATAATTGCGTAGTTGTATAACTGCGTAAAGTTAAAAAAAACTTTAATTGTAATTTATTATTTAGTGAAATAGTGGTTTAAAAAAATATTTCAAATAATTTAGCATAATTTTATAATAATATTTAATTTATTTATTATTATATAAATGAATATAAAAAAAAAACAATTCCCCTACGGCAAATGCCGTAGGAAATATTTTTAAATTCTCCCCTACGGGAAGGGGACCCCTACGGGAAAAATTTCCGTATGAGATTTATTAATCCCTTACGGGCTGTGCCGTAGGGACAATGGAGGGAAGCTATGCGCGCGCATTCGCGCGCAGTTCCCTACGGGAATCCCCTACGGGAGTCACCCCTACTGAGGCCGTAGGAAATGCCGTAGGGGAACTCTGAATATGATTCCCGTAGGGAATGCCGTAAGGTATCCCTACGGAAAAATTGCCGTAGGGAATCCCCGTAGGGATTCCCTGGTTTTTTTGTAGTGTTTTACTCTCTAAGCCAACAAATGTTTTTTACTTTCTTCTTTGTAATACAAATAAAGTGAAAAACATTTGTGGTACATATATGTACTAATTAATTAAAATAAACAATACTCCCTCGTTCACACAAAAATTGAAATTTTGTGGGGACGAAAATTAAAAATATATATTATATTTTTATTAAGAAGTAAGAGGTAAATGTATTTTGTTAAGTTAAAAAATAAATTAGTTATATATGAGTGGAGTTTAAAAATTATGTAAATAAAGTATGAGTAAATAGTATTTTAAATCGAAAAAATTATAAAAAAGGAAAATGTTGTAACTTATGTAAAAGGAAACGAGTATCAAACTAGAAAGGTAACAATAAAAAATTAGAAAATCAAAATTTCTAAAAAAAAAAATGAAAGTTGTGTAAAGAATTTCAAAATTTGTGATTTGAGTAAGATTTTTTAGTTGATTTACATTAGTATAATATAAAAGTGGACTCCACAAATTAAGCGGGTTTTGAGGGATTTGGTAACGGTAACAGTAACGTTAACGAGGATTTGCAAAGAATCCGTTTGCAAACGTAACTGGTTGCGTAAGCAGTGGTTGGAATTATTAATTTAATATTTTTTTTTTTTGATAAGGAGGAGAGACGAGAAACTCCACCCCCACTCGATCGGAGGTCCCTCGATCGAGTAGGATGTAAATCGAGGAATGTGCCCGAGTAGCAGACACTTGTGCGAGAGAGCCAACAGGTCGAACCCCAGGATAAACCTTCATAATATTTCAATGAAAATTTGTCCCACCCGAGATTCGAACCCTGCGTCGCCGAGGAATTACACCCACATCAATTAATTTAATATTACTTCGTATTAAATTATTAATTTAATATTACTTCGTATTATTATTATTATTATTACTTTAATCGTAGAATTTGTAGTACTAGTAATTAAAGACGAGTTTTAGGTGACAACTGGCACGGCAAGAAGATGCATGCAAAAGAGTAAGCGACATTAATAATTAGGCATGTCAATCGGGTCGGGCCGGTCCTAACTCGACTCGTTCGGCCCTAAGAAAAGTTTCGTTCGATTAATATTATTTAGGGTCGAGCCGAGCTTGGGCCGAAAAATGAAGCCCATATTATATATAGGCCGAGCTTGGACTTTAGTAAGCTCGGCCTCATATAGGCCCGGCCCTATATAATAATTAATTTTAATTAATTTTAATTTTATAAATAAAAATAAATTTAAAATTATGATGAAGAACACATATATTCTTCAAATAATACTTTTTTTTTAATAAATTTATTTTTTCTCTTCTTCTTCTTGTTTATATTTATTTTTATGATTTTATTAATACTTATTTTTTAATATTTATTTTTTTAAATCTTTATAAATAGAAGTGTTGACGAACATTACATGGTTCATGCGGACAATATTTAAAATATGATAATTTTTGTTTTTATTTTAATAATATTATTGGCTTGTTTTTCTTTTGTGGCTACTCGATAAATCCTAATATATTTTTTAAAAATATTTATGAAAAATTTGTGAAAATAATTTTAGATTGATATGTTAGGGCTTAGCCCGTTCCAGGTCCAAAGCCCTAATATTATTATAGGCCGAGTTTGGGCTTGAAAATTTCAAGCCCAAAAGGTTAAGCCCAAAGCCTTTAAAATTTCATGAGCCGAGTCAGGGCCAATCAAAGCCCGACCCATATAGCCCGATTGACAGGCCTATTAATAATTAACAAATGGCTCAGTTTATCCTTACCCCTACCAAGTACACTCAAAAGCCTAATAATAAACTTGCAGAAAATAATAAAAATAAAAACATTGCAAACAATAAATCAAGCACCGGAGAAGATTAATATCGAGATCGTCGGACATAGCCGAGATCAAAATCGTCGCCTAATTAACCTCCACCCCTTAGTCTCAATCAAGATACTGGAGAGCCTCCACTCAATTTCCCTCCACAGTACGAAACCCACCACCGCCGAGATCCATTCAAATCGCCCAATTAAACTCGAAACCTTGCCGGAGTTTTAAGAGTGTTGCTGCCTTGTCACCTCGCCGTTGAACCGCAGCCAGACCTCGCTAGAGCACGTGAGACCACGGCACTTCATCAGAGTGTCGAGCCGAAATCTAGCATCGCCGCTTACCTAATGGCGCAGCCAAGTTGACCCCGAGCCATCTGAGCATCCGCTGCCATAATCCCTCGTTTGCCAGCCGACTCTACCCTCGCCGGATTTGTTATCGAAGTGTTTGTATCGAGGTGTGGTCGTTCTTTTCTCTGAAACTTTGGTATTTCAGTGAAGAACATTAGAAGGGGTAAATTAGACATTTAGAGGGGGCTGTCATTATCAAAATTGTAAAAATAAGAGGGTGAAGTAATAGGAGGGGTGGCTTTAGTAAAGTGGGAGGTGTAAATAAACTCAACCTTAACAAATACTACTCCATATTACATAGTATAATTTGTCCCGAACCACTCATTACACTTTTTTTTTTTTAAATTATTTAAAATATGTAATTATTGATATGGTACGAAGAAAGTATATGACTCCGTCTGTATATTGTTCATTGTCTGAATATGGTGTTCGAATTTTGGGTTCAATTGTCAATTAAAAAAATTATAGTAATAAAAAAATGAATTACAGAGTAAATAGAAACTAAAAATATACTACCACTATGTCCACTTGGTTGTTGTATAGAGTATACCTACTTATGTTCCGAAAAATAACTATGAATATTAATTGGGGATAGAGATAGTATATACTCTTTTAGTCCCAACAATGTTTGTCAAATAAAATTTTCACATAAATTAAGAAAAAAAAAATTGTGTAGAATAATATAAAATAATGTATATTAATTTGTAATTGAATAATACAGTAATTGCAAAAGTAGTGATATTTGTGTAAATAAAGGTATATTATTAAGATAAAGTTAAAGAAAAACTTTCGATTTTAAAATGTACAGATAATTGTTGGACAACAAAAAAAAGTGCGCAAACAGTTGTAGGATAGAATGAGTACTTATTATTTTTTTGGTTTTGGAAAAATGTTACTACTTGCGGGCCTGCGGCCCACAAGTAAATGATATATATATATGTATATATATTTATTTTTAAGTTAAAAAGTAAATTAATAGTTAATAAATTAAAAAAATAAAAGTAAAATTATATTTTAAAGTAAAAAAATAAAATATTTTTTAAATATATATTCTCCAAACAAGTTGGTCGATTTCAACCTCTAGTTATCCCAAAGCTCTATAGCCATGTTAAATGTGGCATCATTCAGCAGTTCAAACTGAATGAGAAGTTAGACTTCTTTACATCTATATTAATGAGACAAATATATTCTCCAATATTATGAAACATTGATAAATTGTCATATTATTATGAACTAGTACCACTGATCCCGTGCGACACGTAATTTATTTGTTTGAAATAATCTAAAATTTTATTTAATTTCCAATGTATTTCGACCAAAAATTTATTAATAGACTAACAAATTATTTTATTTGATAATCGAACTCTCACTTAAATTTGTAAATTCGTATTAATCTAATTATTAATCGTTGTCTCAATTATAAAAAATTTATTATTTTCAAAGACTAGCATGTTTGATGTAATTTATAGTATGTAAGCTTTTTGGGCATACCGAGTGGTAAGATCTGTGGTGATTTGGTGTAATACCCCGACGACGCATAGTTTGAATCTCGGATATGACAAATTTTCATTGAAATATTATGAAGTTAATCCTTGGATGAGACCTATTGACTCTCTTTCACATGTGTCTGCTACTCGGGTGCATCTCTCGATTTATATCATACCCGACCCGATCGAGGAGCCTCTGATCTGGTGGAAGAGGAGTTTCTCGTCTCTGCATTTCTCGAGTATTAAACGCATCTAACAAATACCTAAAACCTTTGGAGAAAATCAAAATAAATGAAAAATAAAAATTATAAAGTTAAAAAATAAATAAAAATATAAAAAAAAATGAATTTACTTGGTGAACATAAGGACATGACATGACAGAAATGCAATTATATTAATATAAAGTATGTTAACCTCAAAACAAATTTAACATAAATGAATTAGAGATAAACTAAAAATTAAAAAAAAAATCTAGTCGAGTATAATTAATAACTCGAAAATTTGATTCAAGAATATGCGAAAAAATCATAATTAATACATAAAATTAAAAAAATCGAGGAAAAAAAATGAATGAATAGAATAACGTATACATATATATATCGACTCAATGTTCAGAAAAATAAAAAAGAAAGTCAGATTATAGCAAGAGAAAATAATATACCTAAAAAGTTTGATCAATTTTTTTTAACTGATTAGGGAATAGGAAGAGATTGATTTTTATAAGATACAATTAATTGGAATTAAATTAATATTAATGGAATAAAAATTAATTTTGAGAAAAAAAAATAAAAATGTATATATTTAAGATGATAATTAATTATTATTACCAAAAACATATAATTCCAAATTACTATTTAAAATTTGTATATAATAATTTAAATATACTTAATTATATTATTATTTATAATTCATAATTTTTTTTATAATTTATAGTGTGAAAACAACATTATTATTGTCATATGGCATTAGTGGATCCGGAAAGGCTGAAATTATATATGTATAGATAAACTTGAATATTATTTTTATTTAAGAAAAATAGTTATATTATTATGAAATAGATAGTATTATTTAAGAAAAATAGTTATATTATTATGAAATAGATAGTTTCTTTTAATTGAGGAAGACAATAATATTTAATTCAAAAAAAAATATTTTTAGCTTTTAATTTTAGCTTTACCTTCTAATTTATTTTATCACTTTTTTAACCTACTTTACATTTTCAACTTAGTATATATGTTTACCTCTTATTTTTTTATTAAAATTTAAAAAAAAAATTATCATTTTTAAAATTTCATGTCTAGATAAATATGATTATCTTTTTGTAATGAATTAAAAAATTAAAAATATACTACCTTCATCTTAATGGTCTTTGTTCTTTTGTAATTTCTGAAGAAAGTATGATCAGGTGTAGGAAATAAATGTAAGAAATAAAAAGTAGATTACAATGCTTGTAATTTTTATAATCTTAGTATTGAAATTGTGGCTCAAAATCGAAACAAATAAATAAGGAAAACAAACATATCCATTTCACTATAATATCAAGTCTCGCGACCATTGTGTTATAGCGGCCTTGCATTGGCTAGAGTTAGCGGTTTTGTGCGCGAATTACTTGCACTACTACAAAAATGGGCTTTAGAAACGCTCAAAAGTGTCACTACAAATATCTTTAGTGACACTTTTGCTATAGTGACGCTTCAATCAAGCGTCACCTGATTTGGCGTTTCTATATCTACTTATAGTGACGCTTCGAAAGTGTCACCATAAATGGTAATTGTGACACTATTATGCGTTATAACATCTTTTAGTAACATTATTGTGCGTCATAACAAAACTAAGTTCTTCTTCGTCTTCTTCCCTTTCGGTATCACGACACACATTTCACCAGGCTTTCGAGGTAAAGGGCGTCGTTTCATTTTGCACATCTTGCTTTCAACCATAATATCATTGTTGTTCGAGCTCTTTCTCAAAGACTTTGTTTTGATGACATTACTTTCAGAAAATAGATAATCATACTTCGCAAAATCTTTGTAAAAGTGGTCTACCTTCGAACTTAGAATTGGAATGGGAGGTCGGTAGGGGTTCTTGGCTCGATGCAACATTTTTGGTGTGATCTCCTCCAACACCATACACTCCACCTTCTCCTCCATTTTATTTGACAATGGTGCAATTCCATCAAACCTCTCAGGAATTTCTTCTTCCATGTTCTCCACGGATTTTGGAATCGGTGTTGACACAACACAAACAGGGACGGGCATCTCAAGTAAATGGTACATCTCAACTTGTTGAGAAATTGAGTTGTCTAGCTTTTTGCTCTCTTCCTCGTCATTCTCCTCCAAGCGTGGTACCTCTAGGGACACATATTGTACATTGGTATTTTCTTCTTCTAGCTCTTCCTCGTTATTATTTTCCAATGTCGATTCATTAAGGTATTGAGGCTCAACTTTGGACTCGACTTCATTCAGTTCTACTTCGTCTTCTTCGTAGCCACTTTGGTGATTTATTTCCTCGTGTGCCCACTCGCACATTGGGCTTGGTAACACAAATTTTTTCTCCCACATATCAATTGACCTTGCTTCTGCTTCAACATTTTCGGCCAATGCAACTTCATTTGTTTTCATCCTCGCTTCATTTTCTTTCATGAGCTGTCGTGTCGTCTGCATAAAATCTCTAAAAGTGTCATCCAATGATGGCTTGAATGGTTGCTCTTGTTGCATTGGATACGGTGGGGGGTATGCCAAATTTGCTTCAACATTTCTGGCCATCGACACTTCATTCGCTTTGATCGCAACTTCATTTGATTTCATTATCTGTTGGGTCGTCTGCATGAAATCCTGAAAAACTTCATCCAAAGAGGGCTTGTATGGCGGCTCTGGTTGCATTGAATATTGTGGAGGGTACATCATGTTCTGAGGAGGCCATTGTTGTGGAGCCCATTGTTGCTGAGGCGGATCAACATAATAACTCGGATGAGAATGCCACTCCGGATTGTATGCCTGAGACTGAGAACCAAACAGTGTTGTCTTGTCATATGGGGAAGGCTCATAGAATGTGTTCGTCTGAGGCCTTGAGAACTCCCACCCATAATTATTATGTGTATTCATCACTGCTTACACAAACACTTGACAAAAACATTAAACGCACCGGTGGGAGAAATGATAATCATATAAAAAGAAAAAGAAAGTTGCAAACATTCAAACACTAATACTAATGCCTAAAGTGTTCCCCGGCAACGGCGCCAAATTGATATGTCGTTTTCGTACGGGTTAAATCAATTAAATTTGTAATCGAACTAGTTGCCGAAACAACTCGCCCAAGTCGATCTCGAGGAACACTACTATCGGCGCGTAAAAGTGTTTATTTATTTGCAACGGAGAAGAGAAAATGAAATAGCATAATGCATTGGTTGATTTTGATTTTGATTATGAATTAAAATTTAACTAATTAAATAGAAAGCAAGCGATTAAAAAGGTTTAAGCCGATGATTAGAAGAAACTAGGATTTCGGGATTCACAAATCTCTACTTCGAGTTCAAATTCACATTCATCAAGTTACATTAACACGCCCGTTTCCGGTTGGCACTAGTGTAGTTCAATTAATCCTAATCATATATTCGCATAAAAGCCTAATACATGTTTGTGAAATTCAAATAGACATTTAATCGAACACCTTGATATTGAACGTGAATCCAAACCCTAAGACAAGAGTTGCTTCACCCTAATCCTAGATAAGTATTTAGCTACTCATATTAATTCTCGAAATCGAACATGCTATCGTGGAAGAATTCATGAATGCACAAATAAGATAAGAACACGAAATATTCAAGCAATTTAACAATAACACAAAAGAGCGAAAAGAAAAGCTTACTAGATTAATAATTGAAAACGAGCATCTATCGGAAGCTAACCCCGATTTTTGCCGAGAGTCGAAAAGCAACAAAGATCCAAAACGAATGTTCAAAAACCTAGGGAACGGAGTCTACCAATCTGAAAAACGTGCGTGAAAGAAAGGTGTGTTCCGAATAGGACAAAACCATATTCTTATACAAAACAAGTCGGTCAAACGCGGGTCAAACATCATAAAAACGGGAGCCAGGCGGCCGCTTGGGGGGTCAAGCGGCCGCCTGCCCCGTCTTCCAGAAACTCTGATCAGCACAGCGAGGCGGCCGCCTGGGGGGTCAGGCGGCCGCGTGGGGGTTCCTCCAGCCAGTTCTGCCAAGGGCACCAGGCGGCCGCTTGGGGGGTCAAGCGGCCGCTTGCCTGGTGGTCAGTTGGGTCCTTGGCTCGTCTTCACGTCTACTCGGCTCGTCGTCGCGGAAATGCCTCAAATGTAGCTTCTAACACCAACTAAGCCCTGCACACTACACAAACACGTCGAACACACCAAACTAAAGGGAAAACACACGACATGACACACAATAATGCAAGACGACACAAGAAAAACATACGGAAAATCACACAAAAACTAGTACATCAACTCCCCCACACTTAAACTTTTGCTAGTCCCTAGCAAAATCCAAGAGTAGAGCAAAATATAAAACCAAAGCAAAGAATACAAGAAACACAACGAGCCAATCACCTATTCAACCTCCCAAAATCACAAACAAATTCCCGGTGCTTCCAACGCAATCCTAGTGAATAGCCTTGACCCCAAATACATAGCACAAAGACAATCAAGCGAGTTTCAATACATGTGACCAATCCGACATCCCTCACAAAGGTTCACTCTCTTCTTTTACACTCGAAGTATATATGGTTCACTCAAAAGTGTGCACAAGAGAAGGATAGATAATAAAAAATGTACTTGTGCACTCAAAGAAGAATAAGCATATAGGGAACAAAGACGATCATGTAAGGAAAATGAAAGAGCTTCAAATAATATCATATGCGCCTAAGAACAAAAACTAAACACGTTATTCAATTGTGCTCTCCACAAACCAAGTTCTACCATCTCAAGAATCATGGGCGATCGATAAATAGGGTGTAACGGGGCTAGGCTTAGGGTATTCGAGATAATTTGGGAAAAGTGGACTAACCATCAAACACGCGTCATCACTACCAAACTTCCTTTTATTTCACACCACAACCCCCGACAACTTCAATCATAGAACATGAAGACATCAAAACCACAACTAATGCCCAAGCAAGATATACTAACATTATTAAACTAATACACTTTTTTTTCTTGTTTTGGAGACTTGTAACATGTCTCAATTTTCTCTTTTTTTGGAGACTAATAGCACGTCTCATTTTCTATTTTTTTTTCTCTTTTTTTTTTTTTTTTTTTTTTTTTTTTTTTTTTTTTTTTCCGGAGACTTATAACATGTCTCGATTATTACATAAGAAGTCGAACGACAACACTACTCAACACCCTTCATTATATAAGCACACCCCAACCAAATACACCACTCCCTCCTCGACGTTTAGGACAAGAAAGAAAGGCTAAATGTAGGCTCAACGGGGTTATCTAGGGTGTCCCACGACGGGCTCATGGACAAAGTAAAAGCGGTTCAAATGGCTAACCTAATCGATCAATTCCCAATCATTTTCAAAATCAAGCAAGTTATGATTATCAAGTCTCAAACACAACCAAATCACGGCCTAGTTATTCTAGTTCATACGGGCGCACACAATATAGAATAAGAAAGAAAAAGAAGCTCAAAGAGACAACGAAGTATTACGCACATAGAAGAAAGCTATAAAGGCTCAAAATCTTACAAGGGTAATTGGACAAGGAGAAGTCTACAAGCATATAACTCACCATCACATCAAAGTAACCACACACGGGGTCTAAGCTACTCACATCCAACATAAAAGCACCAAAGATTTATTCATGATTTCAAGAAACGTCATAAAGCGATTGACAAGCACACATAGACACTCAAAGGACAAAACAAAAGACACAACATAAGCGACGTTTGAAGACTACTATAACCCCAACAAACCTCGCGAAACAACGGGTTACCCTAAGAACATGCAAAGCTACCCCCAAACTTGAAAGACACATTGTCCTCAATGTAGCACAAACAATCTAATAAATCTCAGGCAAGAAAGAAGCAGTACATGTCCCAAAAGAAAAAATAATAATAATAATAAAAACATAATATACACAAACAAGCTACAAAAATAAAGAAGGGTGAGAAGGCGCAAACAGTGGTGTCGACTCCTTCGTCCTTCTTGATTGAGCTCTTTCAAATTCGTGGGAAGGCCCCCATGTGGCGCTCGTTTATAGTCGAGAGCATCGACTCATCCCCATGATTGATCAATCACCACAAGCACCTCTCGATATTCCCTTGTCTCCTTGCTATGTCTGGCCCCTTCCTTGGGAATTTAATTTTGAGCAAATAACGCTCCTCCACCTTTTGGTCATACACACGAACGGATTTGTTTTCCCTGAGTAAGAAAACTAAGTTCTTCTTCGTCTTCTTCCCTTTCGGTATCACGACACACATTTCACCAGGCTTTCGAGGTAAAGGGCGTCGTTTCATTTTGCACATCTTGCTTTCAACCATAATATCATTGTTGTTCGAGCTCTTTCTCAAAGACTTTGTTTTGATGACATTACTTTCAGAAAATAGATAATCATACTTCGCAAAATCTTTGTAAAAGTGGTCTACCTTCGAACTTAGAATTGGAATGGGAGGTCGGTAGGGGTTCTTGGCTCGATGCAACATTTTTGGTGTGATCTCCTCCAACACCATACACTCCACCTTCTCCTCCATTTTATTTGACAATGGTGCAATTCCATCAAACCTCTCAGGAATTTCTTCTTCCATGTTCTCCACGGATTTTGGAATCGGTGTTGACACAACACAAACAGGGACGGGCATCTCAAGTAAATGGTACATCTCAACTTGTTGAGAAATTGAGTTGTCTAGCTTTTTGCTCTCTTCCTCGTCATTCTCCTCCAAGCGTGGTACCTCTAGGGACACATATTGTACATTGGTATTTTCTGCTCTTCCTCGTTATTATTTTCCAATGTCGATTCATTAAGGTATTGAGGCTCAACTTTGGACTCGACTTCATTCAGTTCTACTTCGTCTTCTTCGTAGCCACTTTGGTGATTTATTTCCTCGTGTGCCCACTCGCACATTGGGCTTGGTAACACAAATTTTTTCTCCCACATATCAATTGACCTTGCTTCTGCTTCAACATTTTCGGCCAATGCAACTTCATTTGTTTTCATCCTCGCTTCATTTTCTTTCATGAGCTGTCGTGTCGTCTGCATAAAATCTCTAAAAGTGTCATCCAATGATGGCTTGAATGGTTGCTCTTGTTGCATTGGATACGGTGGGGGGTATGCCAAATTTGCTTCAACATTTCTGGCCATCGACACTTCATTCGCTTTGATCGCAACTTCATTTGATTTCATTATCTGTTGGGTCGTCTGCATGAAATCCTGAAAAACTTCATCCAAAGAGGGCTTGTATGGCGGCTCTGGTTGCATTGAATATTGTGGAGGGTACATCATGTTCTGAGGAGGCCATTGTTGTGGAGCCCATTGTTGCTGAGGCGGATCAACATAATAACTCGGATGAGAATGCCACTCCGGATTGTATGCCTGAGACTGAGAACCAAACAGTGTTGTCTTGTCATATGGGGAAGGCTCATAGAATGTGTTCGTCTGAGGCCTTGAGAACTCCCACCCATAATTATTATGTGTATTCATCACTGCTTACACAAACACTTGACAAAAACATTAAACGCACCGGTGGGAGAAATGATAATCATATAAAAAGAAAAAGAAAGTTGCAAACATTCAAACACTAATACTAATGCCTAAAGTGTTCCCCGGCAACGGCGCCAAATTGATATGTCGTTTTCGTACGGGTTAAATCAATTAAATTTGTAATCGAACTAGTTGCCGAAACAACTCGCCCAAGTCGATCTCGAGGAACACTACTATCGGCGCGTAAAAGTGTTTATTTATTTGCAACGGAGAAGAGAAAATGAAATAGCATAATGCATTGGTTGATTTTGATTTTGATTATGAATTAAAATTTAACTAATTAAATAGAAAGCAAGCGATTAAAAAGGTTTAAGCCGATGATTAGAAGAAACTAGGATTTCGGGATTCACAAATCTCTACTTCGAGTTCAAATTCACATTCATCAAGTTACATTAACACGCCCGTTTCCGGTTGGCACTAGTGTAGTTCAATTAATCCTAATCATATATTCGCATAAAAGCCTAATACATGTTTGTGAAATTCAAATAGACATTTAATCGAACACCTTGATATTGAACGTGAATCCAAACCCTAAGACAAGAGTTGCTTCACCCTAATCCTAGATAAGTATTTAGCTACTCATATTAATTCTCGAAATCGAACATGCTATCGTGGAAGAATTCATGAATGCACAAATAAGATAAGAACACGAAATATTCAAGCAATTTAACAATAACACAAAAGAGCGAAAAGAAAAGCTTACTAGATTAATAATTGAAAACGAGCATCTATCGGAAGCTAACCCCGATTTTTGCCGAGAGTCGAAAAGCAACAAAGATCCAAAACGAATGTTCAAAAACCTAGGGAACGGAGTCTACCAATCTGAAAAACGTGCGTGAAAGAAAGGTGTGTTCCGAATAGGACAAAACCATATTCTTATACAAAACAAGTCGGTCAAACGCGGGTCAAACATCATAAAAACGGGAGCCAGGCGGCCGCTTGGGGGGTCAAGCGGCCGCCTGCCCCGTCTTCCAGAAACTCTGATCAGCACAGCGAGGCGGCCGCCTGGGGGGTCAGGCGGCCGCGTGGGGGTTCCTCCAGCCAGTTCTGCCAAGGGCACCAGGCGGCCGCTTGGGGGGTCAAGCGGCCGCTTGCCTGGTGGTCAGTTGGGTCCTTGGCTCGTCTTCACGTCTACTCGGCTCGTCGTCGCGGAAATGCCTCAAATGTAGCTTCTAACACCAACTAAGCCCTGCACACTACACAAACACGTCGAACACACCAAACTAAAGGGAAAACACACGACATGACACACAATAATGCAAGACGACACAAGAAAAACATACGGAAAATCACACAAAAACTAGTACATCAACTCCCCCACACTTAAACTTTTGCTAGTCCCTAGCAAAATCCAAGAGTAGAGCAAAATATAAAACCAAAGCAAAGAATACAAGAAACACAACGAGCCAATCACCTATTCAACCTCCCAAAATCACAAACAAATTCCCGGTGCTTCCAACGCAATCCTAGTGAATAGCCTTGACCCCAAATACATAGCACAAAGACAATCAAGCGAGTTTCAATACATGTGACCAATCCGACATCCCTCACAAAGGTTCACTCTCTTCTTTTACACTCGAAGTATATATGGTTCACTCAAAAGTGTGCACAAGAGAAGGATAGATAATAAAAAATGTACTTGTGCACTCAAAGAAGAATAAGCATATAGGGAACAAAGACGATCATGTAAGGAAAATGAAAGAGCTTCAAATAATATCATATGCGCCTAAGAACAAAAACTAAACACGTTATTCAATTGTGCTCTCCACAAACCAAGTTCTACCATCTCAAGAATCATGGGCGATCGATAAATAGGGTGTAACGGGGCTAGGCTTAGGGTATTCGAGATAATTTGGGAAAAGTGGACTAACCATCAAACACGCGTCATCACTACCAAACTTCCTTTTATTTCACACCACAACCCCCGACAACTTCAATCATAGAACATGAAGACATCAAAACCACAACTAATGCCCAAGCAAGATATACTAACATTATTAAACTAATACACTTTTTTTTCTTGTTTTGGAGACTTGTAACATGTCTCAATTTTCTCTTTTTTTGGAGACTAATAGCACGTCTCATTTTCTATTTTTTTTTCTCTTTTTTTTTTTTTTTTTTTTTTTTTTTTTTTTTTCCGGAGACTTATAACATGTCTCGATTATTACATAAGAAGTCGAACGACAACACTACTCAACACCCTTCATTATATAAGCACACCCCAACCAAATACACCACTCCCTCCTCGACGTTTAGGACAAGAAAGAAAGGCTAAATGTAGGCTCAACGGGGTTATCTAGGGTGTCCCACGACGGGCTCATGGACAAAGTAAAAGCGGTTCAAATGGCTAACCTAATCGATCAATTCCCAATCATTTTCAAAATCAAGCAAGTTATGATTATCAAGTCTCAAACACAACCAAATCACGGCCTAGTTATTCTAGTTCATACGGGCGCACACAATATAGAATAAGAAAGAAAAAGAAGCTCAAAGAGACAACGAAGTATTACGCACATAGAAGAAAGCTATAAAGGCTCAAAATCTTACAAGGGTAATTGGACAAGGAGAAGTCTACAAGCATATAACTCACCATCACATCAAAGTAACCACACACGGGGTCTAAGCTACTCACATCCAACATAAAAGCACCAAAGATTTATTCATGATTTCAAGAAACGTCATAAAGCGATTGACAAGCACACATAGACACTCAAAGGACAAAACAAAAGACACAACATAAGCGACGTTTGAAGACTACTATAACCCCAACAAACCTCGCGAAACAACGGGTTACCCTAAGAACATGCAAAGCTACCCCCAAACTTGAAAGACACATTGTCCTCAATGTAGCACAAACAATCTAATAAATCTCAGGCAAGAAAGAAGCAGTACATGTCCCAAAAGAAAAAATAATAATAATAATAAAAACATAATATACACAAACAAGCTACAAAAATAAAGAAGGGTGAGAAGGCGCAAACAGTGGTGTCGACTCCTTCGTCCTTCTTGATTGAGCTCTTTCAAATTCGTGGGAAGGCCCCCATGTGGCGCTCGTTTATAGTCGAGAGCATCGACTCATCCCCATGATTGATCAATCACCACAAGCACCTCTCGATATTCCCTTGTCTCCTTGCTATGTCTGGCCCCTTCCTTGGGAATTTAATTTTGAGCAAATAACGCTCCTCCACCTTTTGGTCATACACACGAACGGATTTGTTTTCCCTGAGTAAGAAAACTAAGTTCTTCTTCGTCTTCTTCCCTTTCGGTATCACGACACACATTTCACCAGGCTTTCGAGGTAAAGGGCGTCGTTTCATTTTGCACATCTTGCTTTCAACCATAATATCATTGTTGTTCGAGCTCTTTCTCAAAGACTTTGTTTTGATGACATTACTTTCAGAAAATAGATAATCATACTTCGCAAAATCTTTGTAAAAGTGGTCTACCTTCGAACTTAGAATTGGAATGGGAGGTCGGTAGGGGTTCTTGGCTCGATGCAACATTTTTGGTGTGATCTCCTCCAACACCATACACTCCACCTTCTCCTCCATTTTATTTGACAATGGTGCAATTCCATCAAACCTCTCAGGAATTTCTTCTTCCATGTTCTCCACGGATTTTGGAATCGGTGTTGACACAACACAAACAGGGACGGGCATCTCAAGTAAATGGTACATCTCAACTTGTTGAGAAATTGAGTTGTCTAGCTTTTTGCTCTCTTCCTCGTCATTCTCCTCCAAGCGTGGTACCTCTAGGGACACATATTGTACATTGGTATTTTCTTCTTCTAGCTCTTCCTCGTTATTATTTTCCAATGTCGATTCATTAAGGTATTGAGGCTCAACTTTGGACTCGACTTCATTCAGTTCTACTTCGTCTTCTTCGTAGCCACTTTGGTGATTTATTTCCTCGTGTGCCCACTCGCACATTGGGCTTGGTAACACAAATTTTTTCTCCCACATATCAATTGACCTTGCTTCTGCTTCAACATTTTCGGCCAATGCAACTTCATTTGTTTTCATCCTCGCTTCATTTTCTTTCATGAGCTGTCGTGTCGTCTGCATAAAATCTCTAAAAGTGTCATCCAATGATGGCTTGAATGGTTGCTCTTGTTGCATTGGATACGGTGGGGGGTATGCCAAATTTGCTTCAACATTTCTGGCCATCGACACTTCATTCGCTTTGATCGCAACTTCATTTGATTTCATTATCTGTTGGGTCGTCTGCATGAAATCCTGAAAAACTTCATCCAAAGAGGGCTTGTATGGCGGCTCTGGTTGCATTGAATATTGTGGAGGGTACATCATGTTCTGAGGAGGCCATTGTTGTGGAGCCCATTGTTGCTGAGGCGGATCAACATAATAACTCGGATGAGAATGCCACTCCGGATTGTATGCCTGAGACTGAGAACCAAACAGTGTTGTCTTGTCATATGGGGAAGGCTCATAGAATGTGTTCGTCTGAGGCCTTGAGAACTCCCACCCATAATTATTATGTGTATTCATCACTGCTTACACAAACACTTGACAAAAACATTAAACGCACCGGTGGGAGAAATGATAATCATATAAAAAGAAAAAGAAAGTTGCAAACATTCAAACACTAATACTAATGCCTAAAGTGTTCCCCGGCAACGGCGCCAAATTGATATGTCGTTTTCGTACGGGTTAAATCAATTAAATTTGTAATCGAACTAGTTGCCGAAACAACTCGCCCAAGTCGATCTCGAGGAACACTACTATCGGCGCGTAAAAGTGTTTATTTATTTGCAACGGAGAAGAGAAAATGAAATAGCATAATGCATTGGTTGATTTTGATTTTGATTATGAATTAAAATTTAACTAATTAAATAGAAAGCAAGCGATTAAAAAGGTTTAAGCCGATGATTAGAAGAAACTAGGATTTCGGGATTCACAAATCTCTACTTCGAGTTCAAATTCACATTCATCAAGTTACATTAACACGCCCGTTTCCGGTTGGCACTAGTGTAGTTCAATTAATCCTAATCATATATTCGCATAAAAGCCTAATACATGTTTGTGAAATTCAAATAGACATTTAATCGAACACCTTGATATTGAACGTGAATCCAAACCCTAAGACAAGAGTTGCTTCACCCTAATCCTAGATAAGTATTTAGCTACTCATATTAATTCTCGAAATCGAACATGCTATCGTGGAAGAATTCATGAATGCACAAATAAGATAAGAACACGAAATATTCAAGCAATTTAACAATAACACAAAAGAGCGAAAAGAAAAGCTTACTAGATTAATAATTGAAAACGAGCATCTATCGGAAGCTAACCCCGATTTTTGCCGAGAGTCGAAAAGCAACAAAGATCCAAAACGAATGTTCAAAAACCTAGGGAACGGAGTCTACCAATCTGAAAAACGTGCGTGAAAGAAAGGTGTGTTCCGAATAGGACAAAACCATATTCTTATACAAAACAAGTCGGTCAAACGCGGGTCAAACATCATAAAAACGGGAGCCAGGCGGCCGCTTGGGGGGTCAAGCGGCCGCCTGCCCCGTCTTCCAGAAACTCTGATCAGCACAGCGAGGCGGCCGCCTGGGGGGTCAGGCGGCCGCGTGGGGGTTCCTCCAGCCAGTTCTGCCAAGGGCACCAGGCGGCCGCTTGGGGGGTCAAGCGGCCGCTTGCCTGGTGGTCAGTTGGGTCCTTGGCTCGTCTTCACGTCTACTCGGCTCGTCGTCGCGGAAATGCCTCAAATGTAGCTTCTAACACCAACTAAGCCCTGCACACTACACAAACACGTCGAACACACCAAACTAAAGGGAAAACACACGACATGACACACAATAATGCAAGACGACACAAGAAAAACATACGGAAAATCACACAAAAACTAGTACATCAACTCCCCCACACTTAAACTTTTGCTAGTCCCTAGCAAAATCCAAGAGTAGAGCAAAATATAAAACCAAAGCAAAGAATACAAGAAACACAACGAGCCAATCACCTATTCAACCTCCCAAAATCACAAACAAATTCCCGGTGCTTCCAACGCAATCCTAGTGAATAGCCTTGACCCCAAATACATAGCACAAAGACAATCAAGCGAGTTTCAATACATGTGACCAATCCGACATCCCTCACAAAGGTTCACTCTCTTCTTTTACACTCGAAGTATATATGGTTCACTCAAAAGTGTGCACAAGAGAAGGATAGATAATAAAAAATGTACTTGTGCACTCAAAGAAGAATAAGCATATAGGGAACAAAGACGATCATGTAAGGAAAATGAAAGAGCTTCAAATAATATCATATGCGCCTAAGAACAAAAACTAAACACGTTATTCAATTGTGCTCTCCACAAACCAAGTTCTACCATCTCAAGAATCATGGGCGATCGATAAATAGGGTGTAACGGGGCTAGGCTTAGGGTATTCGAGATAATTTGGGAAAAGTGGACTAACCATCAAACACGCGTCATCACTACCAAACTTCCTTTTATTTCACACCACAACCCCCGACAACTTCAATCATAGAACATGAAGACATCAAAACCACAACTAATGCCCAAGCAAGATATACTAACATTATTAAACTAATACACTTTTTTTTCTTGTTTTGGAGACTTGTAACATGTCTCAATTTTCTCTTTTTTTGGAGACTAATAGCACGTCTCATTTTCTATTTTTTTTTCTCTTTTTTTTTTTTTTTTTTTTTTTTTTTTTTTTTTCCGGAGACTTATAACATGTCTCGATTATTACATAAGAAGTCGAACGACAACACTACTCAACACCCTTCATTATATAAGCACACCCCAACCAAATACACCACTCCCTCCTCGACGTTTAGGACAAGAAAGAAAGGCTAAATGTAGGCTCAACGGGGTTATCTAGGGTGTCCCACGACGGGCTCATGGACAAAGTAAAAGCGGTTCAAATGGCTAACCTAATCGATCAATTCCCAATCATTTTCAAAATCAAGCAAGTTATGATTATCAAGTCTCAAACACAACCAAATCACGGCCTAGTTATTCTAGTTCATACGGGCGCACACAATATAGAATAAGAAAGAAAAAGAAGCTCAAAGAGACAACGAAGTATTACGCACATAGAAGAAAGCTATAAAGGCTCAAAATCTTACAAGGGTAATTGGACAAGGAGAAGTCTACAAGCATATAACTCACCATCACATCAAAGTAACCACACACGGGGTCTAAGCTACTCACATCCAACATAAAAGCACCAAAGATTTATTCATGATTTCAAGAAACGTCATAAAGCGATTGACAAGCACACATAGACACTCAAAGGACAAAACAAAAGACACAACATAAGCGACGTTTGAAGACTACTATAACCCCAACAAACCTCGCGAAACAACGGGTTACCCTAAGAACATGCAAAGCTACCCCCAAACTTGAAAGACACATTGTCCTCAATGTAGCACAAACAATCTAATAAATCTCAGGCAAGAAAGAAGCAGTACATGTCCCAAAAGAAAAAATAATAATAATAATAAAAACATAATATACACAAACAAGCTACAAAAATAAAGAAGGGTGAGAAGGCGCAAACAGTGGTGTCGACTCCTTCGTCCTTCTTGATTGAGCTCTTTCAAATTCGTGGGAAGGCCCCCATGTGGCGCTCGTTTATAGTCGAGAGCATCGACTCATCCCCATGATTGATCAATCACCACAAGCACCTCTCGATATTCCCTTGTCTCCTTGCTATGTCTGGCCCCTTCCTTGGGAATTTAATTTTGAGCAAATAACGCTCCTCCACCTTTTGGTCATACACACGAACGGATTTGTTTTCCCTGAGTAAGAAAACTAAGTTCTTCTTCGTCTTCTTCCCTTTCGGTATCACGACACACATTTCACCAGGCTTTCGAGGTAAAGGGCGTCGTTTCATTTTGCACATCTTGCTTTCAACCATAATATCATTGTTGTTCGAGCTCTTTCTCAAAGACTTTGTTTTGATGACATTACTTTCAGAAAATAGATAATCATACTTCGCAAAATCTTTGTAAAAGTGGTCTACCTTCGAACTTAGAATTGGAATGGGAGGTCGGTAGGGGTTCTTGGCTCGATGCAACATTTTTGGTGTGATCTCCTCCAACACCATACACTCCACCTTCTCCTCCATTTTATTTGACAATGGTGCAATTCCATCAAACCTCTCAGGAATTTCTTCTTCCATGTTCTCCACGGATTTTGGAATCGGTGTTGACACAACACAAACAGGGACGGGCATCTCAAGTAAATGGTACATCTCAACTTGTTGAGAAATTGAGTTGTCTAGCTTTTTGCTCTCTTCCTCGTCATTCTCCTCCAAGCGTGGTACCTCTAGGGACACATATTGTACATTGGTATTTTCTTCTTCTAGCTCTTCCTCGTTATTATTTTCCAATGTCGATTCATTAAGGTATTGAGGCTCAACTTTGGACTCGACTTCATTCAGTTCTACTTCGTCTTCTTCGTAGCCACTTTGGTGATTTATTTCCTCGTGTGCCCACTCGCACATTGGGCTTGGTAACACAAATTTTTTCTCCCACATATCAATTGACCTTGCTTCTGCTTCAACATTTTCGGCCAATGCAACTTCATTTGTTTTCATCCTCGCTTCATTTTCTTTCATGAGCTGTCGTGTCGTCTGCATAAAATCTCTAAAAGTGTCATCCAATGATGGCTTGAATGGTTGCTCTTGTTGCATTGGATACGGTGGGGGGTATGCCAAATTTGCTTCAACATTTCTGGCCATCGACACTTCATTCGCTTTGATCGCAACTTCATTTGATTTCATTATCTGTTGGGTCGTCTGCATGAAATCCTGAAAAACTTCATCCAAAGAGGGCTTGTATGGCGGCTCTGGTTGCATTGAATATTGTGGAGGGTACATCATGTTCTGAGGAGGCCATTGTTGTGGAGCCCATTGTTGCTGAGGCGGATCAACATAATAACTCGGATGAGAATGCCACTCCGGATTGTATGCCTGAGACTGAGAACCAAACAGTGTTGTCTTGTCATATGGGGAAGGCTCATAGAATGTGTTCGTCTGAGGCCTTGAGAACTCCCACCCATAATTATTATGTGTATTCATCACTGCTTACACAAACACTTGACAAAAACATTAAACGCACCGGTGGGAGAAATGATAATCATATAAAAAGAAAAAGAAAGTTGCAAACATTCAAACACTAATACTAATGCCTAAAGTGTTCCCCGGCAACGGCGCCAAATTGATATGTCGTTTTCGTACGGGTTAAATCAATTAAATTTGTAATCGAACTAGTTGCCGAAACAACTCGCCCAAGTCGATCTCGAGGAACACTACTATCGGCGCGTAAAAGTGTTTATTTATTTGCAACGGAGAAGAGAAAATGAAATAGCATAATGCATTGGTTGATTTTGATTTTGATTATGAATTAAAATTTAACTAATTAAATAGAAAGCAAGCGATTAAAAAGGTTTAAGCCGATGATTAGAAGAAACTAGGATTTCGGGATTCACAAATCTCTACTTCGAGTTCAAATTCACATTCATCAAGTTACATTAACACGCCCGTTTCCGGTTGGCACTAGTGTAGTTCAATTAATCCTAATCATATATTCGCATAAAAGCCTAATACATGTTTGTGAAATTCAAATAGACATTTAATCGAACACCTTGATATTGAACGTGAATCCAAACCCTAAGACAAGAGTTGCTTCACCCTAATCCTAGATAAGTATTTAGCTACTCATATTAATTCTCGAAATCGAACATGCTATCGTGGAAGAATTCATGAATGCACAAATAAGATAAGAACACGAAATATTCAAGCAATTTAACAATAACACAAAAGAGCGAAAAGAAAAGCTTACTAGATTAATAATTGAAAACGAGCATCTATCGGAAGCTAACCCCGATTTTTGCCGAGAGTCGAAAAGCAACAAAGATCCAAAACGAATGTTCAAAAACCTAGGGAACGGAGTCTACCAATCTGAAAAACGTGCGTGAAAGAAAGGTGTGTTCCGAATAGGACAAAACCATATTCTTATACAAAACAAGTCGGTCAAACGCGGGTCAAACATCATAAAAACGGGAGCCAGGCGGCCGCTTGGGGGGTCAAGCGGCCGCCTGCCCCGTCTTCCAGAAACTCTGATCAGCACAGCGAGGCGGCCGCCTGGGGGGTCAGGCGGCCGCGTGGGGGTTCCTCCAGCCAGTTCTGCCAAGGGCACCAGGCGGCCGCTTGGGGGGTCAAGCGGCCGCTTGCCTGGTGGTCAGTTGGGTCCTTGGCTCGTCTTCACGTCTACTCGGCTCGTCGTCGCGGAAATGCCTCAAATGTAGCTTCTAACACCAACTAAGCCCTGCACACTACACAAACACGTCGAACACACCAAACTAAAGGGAAAACACACGACATGACACACAATAATGCAAGACGACACAAGAAAAACATACGGAAAATCACACAAAAACTAGTACATCAACTCCCCCACACTTAAACTTTTGCTAGTCCCTAGCAAAATCCAAGAGTAGAGCAAAATATAAAACCAAAGCAAAGAATACAAGAAACACAACGAGCCAATCACCTATTCAACCTCCCAAAATCACAAACAAATTCCCGGTGCTTCCAACGCAATCCTAGTGAATAGCCTTGACCCCAAATACATAGCACAAAGACAATCAAGCGAGTTTCAATACATGTGACCAATCCGACATCCCTCACAAAGGTTCACTCTCTTCTTTTACACTCGAAGTATATATGGTTCACTCAAAAGTGTGCACAAGAGAAGGATAGATAATAAAAAATGTACTTGTGCACTCAAAGAAGAATAAGCATATAGGGAACAAAGACGATCATGTAAGGAAAATGAAAGAGCTTCAAATAATATCATATGCGCCTAAGAACAAAAACTAAACACGTTATTCAATTGTGCTCTCCACAAACCAAGTTCTACCATCTCAAGAATCATGGGCGATCGATAAATAGGGTGTAACGGGGCTAGGCTTAGGGTATTCGAGATAATTTGGGAAAAGTGGACTAACCATCAAACACGCGTCATCACTACCAAACTTCCTTTTATTTCACACCACAACCCCCGACAACTTCAATCATAGAACATGAAGACATCAAAACCACAACTAATGCCCAAGCAAGATATACTAACATTATTAAACTAATACACTTTTTTTTCTTGTTTTGGAGACTTGTAACATGTCTCAATTTTCTCTTTTTTTGGAGACTAATAGCACGTCTCATTTTCTATTTTTTTTTCTCTTTTTTTTTTTTTTTTTTTTTTTTTTTTTTTTTTCCGGAGACTTATAACATGTCTCGATTATTACATAAGAAGTCGAACGACAACACTACTCAACACCCTTCATTATATAAGCACACCCCAACCAAATACACCACTCCCTCCTCGACGTTTAGGACAAGAAAGAAAGGCTAAATGTAGGCTCAACGGGGTTATCTAGGGTGTCCCACGACGGGCTCATGGACAAAGTAAAAGCGGTTCAAATGGCTAACCTAATCGATCAATTCCCAATCATTTTCAAAATCAAGCAAGTTATGATTATCAAGTCTCAAACACAACCAAATCACGGCCTAGTTATTCTAGTTCATACGGGCGCACACAATATAGAATAAGAAAGAAAAAGAAGCTCAAAGAGACAACGAAGTATTACGCACATAGAAGAAAGCTATAAAGGCTCAAAATCTTACAAGGGTAATTGGACAAGGAGAAGTCTACAAGCATATAACTCACCATCACATCAAAGTAACCACACACGGGGTCTAAGCTACTCACATCCAACATAAAAGCACCAAAGATTTATTCATGATTTCAAGAAACGTCATAAAGCGATTGACAAGCACACATAGACACTCAAAGGACAAAACAAAAGACACAACATAAGCGACGTTTGAAGACTACTATAACCCCAACAAACCTCGCGAAACAACGGGTTACCCTAAGAACATGCAAAGCTACCCCCAAACTTGAAAGACACATTGTCCTCAATGTAGCACAAACAATCTAATAAATCTCAGGCAAGAAAGAAGCAGTTACATGTCCCAAAAGAAAAAATAATAATAATAATAAAAACATAATATACACAAACAAGCTACAAAAATAAAGAAGGGTGAGAAGGCGCAAACAGTGGTGTCGACTCCTTCGTCCTTCTTGATTGAGCTCTTTCAAATTCGTGGGAAGGCCCCCATGTGGCGCTCGTTTATAGTCGAGAGCATCGACTCATCCCCATGATTGATCAATCACCACAAGCACCTCTCGATATTCCCTTGTCTCCTTGCTATGTCTGGCCCCTTCCTTGGGAATTTAATTTTGAGCAAATAACGCTCCTCCACCTTTTGGTCATACACACGAACGGATTTGTTTTCCCTGAGTAAGAATAAGAAAACTAAGTTCTTCTTCGTCTTCTTCCCTTTCGGTATCACGACACACATTTCACCAGGCTTTCGAGGTAAAGGGCGTCGTTTCATTTTGCACATCTTGCTTTCAACCATAATATCATTGTTGTTCGAGCTCTTTCTCAAAGACTTTGTTTTGATGACATTACTTTCAGAAAATAGATAATCATACTTCGCAAAATCTTTGTAAAAGTGGTCTACCTTCGAACTTAGAATTGGAATGGGAGGTCGGTAGGGGTTCTTGGCTCGATGCAACATTTTTGGTGTGATCTCCTCCAACACCATACACTCCACCTTCTCCTCCATTTTATTTGACAATGGTGCAATTCCATCAAACCTCTCAGGAATTTCTTCTTCCATGTTCTCCACGGATTTTGGAATCGGTGTTGACACAACACAAACAGGGACGGGCATCTCAAGTAAATGGTACATCTCAACTTGTTGAGAAATTGAGTTGTCTAGCTTTTTGCTCTCTTCCTCGTCATTCTCCTCCAAGCGTGGTACCTCTAGGGACACATATTGTACATTGGTATTTTCTTCTTCTAGCTCTTCCTCGTTATTATTTTCCAATGTCGATTCATTAAGGTATTGAGGCTCAACTTTGGACTCGACTTCATTCAGTTCTACTTCGTCTTCTTCGTAGCCACTTTGGTGATTTATTTCCTCGTGTGCCCACTCGCACATTGGGCTTGGTAACACAAATTTTTTCTCCCACATATCAATTGACCTTGCTTCTGCTTCAACATTTTCGGCCAATGCAACTTCATTTGTTTTCATCCTCGCTTCATTTTCTTTCATGAGCTGTCGTGTCGTCTGCATAAAATCTCTAAAAGTGTCATCCAATGATGGCTTGAATGGTTGCTCTTGTTGCATTGGATACGGTGGGGGGTATGCCAAATTTGCTTCAACATTTCTGGCCATCGACACTTCATTCGCTTTGATCGCAACTTCATTTGATTTCATTATCTGTTGGGTCGTCTGCATGAAATCCTGAAAAACTTCATCCAAAGAGGGCTTGTATGGCGGCTCTGGTTGCATTGAATATTGTGGAGGGTACATCATGTTCTGAGGAGGCCATTGTTGTGGAGCCCATTGTTGCTGAGGCGGATCAACATAATAACTCGGATGAGAATGCCACTCCGGATTGTATGCCTGAGACTGAGAACCAAACAGTGTTGTCTTGTCATATGGGGAAGGCTCATAGAATGTGTTCGTCTGAGGCCTTGAGAACTCCCACCCATAATTATTATGTGTATTCATCACTGCTTACACAAACACTTGACAAAAACATTAAACGCACCGGTGGGAGAAATGATAATCATATAAAAAGAAAAAGAAAGTTGCAAACATTCAAACACTAATACTAATGCCTAAAGTGTTCCCCGGCAACGGCGCCAAATTGATATGTCGTTTTCGTACGGGTTAAATCAATTAAATTTGTAATCGAACTAGTTGCCGAAACAACTCGCCCAAGTCGATCTCGAGGAACACTACTATCGGCGCGTAAAAGTGTTTATTTATTTGCAACGGAGAAGAGAAAATGAAATAGCATAATGCATTGGTTGATTTTGATTTTGATTATGAATTAAAATTTAACTAATTAAATAGAAAGCAAGCGATTAAAAAGGTTTAAGCCGATGATTAGAAGAAACTAGGATTTCGGGATTCACAAATCTCTACTTCGAGTTCAAATTCACATTCATCAAGTTACATTAACACGCCCGTTTCCGGTTGGCACTAGTGTAGTTCAATTAATCCTAATCATATATTCGCATAAAAGCCTAATACATGTTTGTGAAATTCAAATAGACATTTAATCGAACACCTTGATATTGAACGTGAATCCAAACCCTAAGACAAGAGTTGCTTCACCCTAATCCTAGATAAGTATTTAGCTACTCATATTAATTCTCGAAATCGAACATGCTATCGTGGAAGAATTCATGAATGCACAAATAAGATAAGAACACGAAATATTCAAGCAATTTAACAATAACACAAAAGAGCGAAAAGAAAAGCTTACTAGATTAATAATTGAAAACGAGCATCTATCGGAAGCTAACCCCGATTTTTGCCGAGAGTCGAAAAGCAACAAAGATCCAAAACGAATGTTCAAAAACCTAGGGAACGGAGTCTACCAATCTGAAAAACGTGCGTGAAAGAAAGGTGTGTTCCGAATAGGACAAAACCATATTCTTATACAAAACAAGTCGGTCAAACGCGGGTCAAACATCATAAAAACGGGAGCCAGGCGGCCGCTTGGGGGGTCAAGCGGCCGCCTGCCCCGTCTTCCAGAAACTCTGATCAGCACAGCGAGGCGGCCGCCTGGGGGGTCAGGCGGCCGCGTGGGGGTTCCTCCAGCCAGTTCTGCCAAGGGCACCAGGCGGCCGCTTGGGGGGTCAAGCGGCCGCTTGCCTGGTGGTCAGTTGGGTCCTTGGCTCGTCTTCACGTCTACTCGGCTCGTCGTCGCGGAAATGCCTCAAATGTAGCTTCTAACACCAACTAAGCCCTGCACACTACACAAACACGTCGAACACACCAAACTAAAGGGAAAACACACGACATGACACACAATAATGCAAGACGACACAAGAAAAACATACGGAAAATCACACAAAAACTAGTACATCAGCTATTGTGATGACATTTAAGAAAAAAAAACAATGTGACTAACATATACTCCATATACAATCTGTAAACGATTTTTTTCTAAAATAAAAATATATAAAAATAGGTTATGCATCTAACAGTGAAAAAATCAATCAAATACTAATACAAATTGAACAAAAAGGGCCTTGAATCTAGAAAACGTAGGAGACTTTGACACGTATTTCTGTAGTCAATGATTAACAACAAGATCAAAGAATATATATGTATTTCCCTATCCATCTCAGACTCTCATCTTCAATATCTATTAATATTTCCTTCATTTTTGCACAAAAGAAGGGTTTGCAAATTGTAGAAAAAAATATTTCGTACCAATATAATGAATGTTGGTAGAGAAAAGGTTGGTGATCACGGCGGTGGCAATGGCGGAGGCGGTGGCGGTGAGTGGGTTGGGACCCTTACAGTCTCGGATTTTCACGATCAAGGCCAAATTTATGCTTCCATGGAGTGATTCTAAACCAAATTACACATATTTTTATTAAATTGATCGATCTAGAAAGAAAAGTATTTGATGAAGTATTAGGGTGAGAAAATTGAGGGGAATTGTTAGCGGAATTAGAGAAGACGTGATATAGAAATATTCATACCCACTAACCCACTTCAATAAGTACTGAGTATAAATTAAAATGTTGAAAAAAGAGTTAATAATATTGACAAAATAAATTAACCATAGACTTGAACCCAAGACCTCAATTAAAAAATTTGCGCGTTTCTATAATTTCAGCGTCACTATATGTATCTAAAAAATAAAGTGTGATTATATATTTAATATGATGACATTTTCTTAGAAGTGTCACTGAAAAAGTGTCACTACAAATGGTATTTTGTAGTAGTGTTGATTTATGGAAGTAGTAATTTGTGTGATTTCTAATCTAATTAGGAGAATTGAGTTATATTAAAAATAATATTTTATTTCCTATCCTCATTGTTTACCTATTTTATAATCCCAAGATCGAGCCCAAGATCATCTTTTCAGCATTCAGAATATCAAGTGTACGTAATCCCGTTTTCGATCTTCGAAATTTCAAAGCAAAATCTAACATTCTTTTAAGTACTTAATGTATATCAATTTCATGGCTTTCTAGTTGCTTCTCTATAGCTCACTGCTCCAACTGCACTGGTGCATACCATCGCATACTTAAAGCTTCCTATCATTTAATCATAAAAGACCTTATCCATGTGTGTCATATCTTCATCGCTCACTATCATCAGTCCTCAATTGACAATTGAAAATGACTAGCCAAATGTGTGTTTGCGGGTTTGGCATCATTCATACATGCTAAATCTCGTCAACGCCCTTCTTCATATAGTTGAAAAATATTGATATAAATTGATACATTTAAATTATTTTTTATTTGACAAGTGGCATGACACAAATTCATAAATTAATTTACATTTTACATACGATTTTATATGATCATAAATCAAAATAGTTATAATTTTGACGTTGAACAATGATATGATTCAGAGCATGTTAATCTCTTAATTGAATTCATTCCGGGTAACAAAATGGCTCATTTCTTAGTCAAAATGTAATTCTTTCGAATAATTTTACACTCTTTAATTCCTCCTTTTAATGTTCTTATTTTTATTGTTTACTTTAATAATATTTAAATTTTCATTCTTACAAATATTGAATTACCGACAATATACTATTTCAATAAATTTATCTAAACAAGTTTATATGTTTGTTTTTTATACATTAAAAAGTGAATAAATTTATTATGTTTTATTAATTTATGAAATAAATCGAAAAATTATTTTTTTTAGGTAAAAGTCAATCAAATAGAAAGTAATTAAAAAAGTGTATGATATAGACATGCCTAAAAAAAACCGGACTGGCGGTTAAAACCGGGAACCGGCGAACCCGGTCTAGAACCGAACTGGAACCAGTTTTAGCCCGGTTCGGTTCCGGTTCCCGAAAAATGAGAACCGAAATCGGCAGAACCGGCGGTTCTAGTTCGGAACCGTCGTTTTTTCACAAAATGAAGAAGAAAATTTAAAAAAAAAGTGTTAGAATCGGGAACCGGAACAGAGAACCGTCGAAACCGAACCGGAACCGGAGGTTTCGGAACCGGGAACCGTGAAACCCCGGTTCGGTTCCGGTTCCTACAAATATAGAACCGGAACCGGTGGTTCTAAAAACCGGCTATATGTTTAGTGCTATGATACAATCAGCGCGTAGGGAATAAAATCTCCACCGCATCACTGAACTAACAGACTAGCTCCTCAACTAACCAACTAAACATATAACACTAAAGAATAATTGTTCAGCACTAAACATATAGCACTAAAGAATATCGCAAAATTGTTTAGAGGCATTCCTGATAAAATCAATTTAGAGATATAGAAAAATTAAAGTTCAGGTAATAATATATCTCCATGATTTTTGGGATATATATTCACGATTAACTTTGAAAAAGTGAAATATTTGGCTTGATAATTTTTAAAGGATCCAAAACATTAATTACAAATGAACTGAAGTACTCCTTCCATCCCCCAAGACTATGCAGAAATTTGCACGTAAATTAAGAAAAAGTGAGTTTTTGTGTGTTTAATAATATAAAGTAGGGGTATAATAGGTATTGATGTGTAAGTAATAAAGTAGTTAGTTGAAAAAGTAGTGGTATAAGGGTAAATAAATGTGTATTGAGAGGATAAAGTTGTGAAAAGACATTCCATTTATGGAATGTGCACTGTTTTAAGGAATGAACTAAAAAGGAAATTATGCATTGTTTTAAGGGATAGAAGGAGTATCATACAGTACTTTTATCTCCTACCAATTATTATATACAGTACTACAGTATTTTTTATAATTTATAAAAAAAATTATGACCATTTGCTATCTAGGGGGAAGTAGTATAATTAATTTAATTACAAATTAAAAGTTAAGACTATCCTTTTTTTTATCCTTCCGTAAACATGACGTTGGCCATGACGCATGCATTTTTCATATAAAACACAAATATAATACTCTGTCCATTTGAATTATCATAGCTAGGGTGTATTACTTTTAAACATTAATTACTCCAAAGTCTCCGATGCTTTAGAAAACCTTGTGTTTTTAATTGACTTATTTGGCTTCTTTTTTAGGTCACGACATAATGTTATATAGTAGTAATTAAGATTAAAAATATTTTGAAAGTTCATAATTAAAAACAAATCACACTCTCTCCCTCAGGCCTCAGTCCACAATCAATAAATACTTTTTATAATTATTTTATAAAAAAACATGTATATTACTTGCGGACAGACCAAGTATTATGTAAATTATTTTACCACTTCACAGTATTTAAAATAGTACTCCGGCATTGTTTAAGTAAAATTTTAACCTAGTTTAAGACAAAAAATTATATAGAATAATATAAAATAGGAGTATAATAAATATTAATTTTTAATTAAATAATAAAATTAGTTGAAAAAGTAGTGTTATATAGGTAAATAAATGGGCATCGTAGAATTAAAATTAAAAAAAAAAACACTTTTTGTTTTAATGTTTTAAGGTATGTAAACAATTGTGAAAAAAAAAAGCGGAAAATTGTGAGACCCGGGGGACTGGGGGAGGGGAGTACGATTCAAATTCATTCAAATCTCAATTATGAATAATATTTTCATGATTTATATAAAAATACAAATGAAATCATCATCAAGATTTTCATCAAGAAAAAACAGTCACATGTTTGATGAGCCCTTATCCCTAATCACTAATCATAATAATTAGTTTTTGCTAATTAATTAATTTACATCTTTCTTCCCCTTCTTTAGAGCACAAACTTCATCAAGCCTAGGCACGAGTTCATTGCACAAGTGCAACCCCATCATGCTCTCGAGCCCGCCGACGAACGAGCTCCCGATGCACAACGAAGGCAGGACGAACTTTCCCGAACCACCGAGGACCCTGGCGGCAACCGAGACCTCGGAATCGTCTAACTCGACTACGGTCGGGTGGGCCCCCACGGCCGAGAGGAGGCTCGTCATGACGAGACACATGCAGCACGAGGGCCGAGAGAAGACGAGCACCGGTGTCTCGAAAACGAGCCGTTTGATCCGAGCCCTCGGTGACTCGGAGATTCCGATCACCAGATCGGTCGACGGAGTCAGCTCGAGGCTGATTCCGTCGACCGACTTGGGTTCGTGACTACGGAGGCGTTTCATCGATGGATCGATCGAGAGATGTGTGTGTGTGTGTGTGTTTGTGTGAATGATTGAGCAGAGTGAGTAATTGTTAATTGTGTGATCCAAATGTTTGGGTTTATTATTTATAGCCAGAGTTGTGGATGTAACACCTTACGTCACAAGATTCCTTATTTATTTAGTATTTAGAAATCAAGACGTGTATTTATTTATTATTTTTAAAAATATAATTGAAAGATTTTGTCTCTCTTTCACGCAAAAGAAGTTTCTTTCATAAATCTTTCCTCCTCCGAAAACAAATGTCATACTTTTTTTAGCACCGGGTTTAAAAAAACTGTTAATTTTTTACTTTTTAATCAAAAAATAAATGGCAAAAATATAATTTTAAAATAAAAAATAAAGTAATTGTGAGTAAAATTTAAAATTTAATTGATAAAGTAAAGTAAAGTAAAGTTATATTTTAAAATTAAAAAGTTAGAATAAGTATTTTTTTTGTAATGTGTCAATTATTGTAAAAAAATCTTGAAAAAAAAAATGTTAACTATCTTAGAACAAATGACTGAAATGAGTACATGTTTCTTATGATATATTAGTATAAATCGTAAAAAAATATATATATTTGTATAATAATCATTATTTTGTCACTTCATTTTAAAATAAAATTATGATAATATTAATTTTTTACATTTATAAATTCAACCTTTTTAAAAGATACTACTATTAACTTTCTATTTTATTTTATTTTTGAATGGAAAAATATGTGACAACTTGCACTTGCACATGTTTTATTTTAAAAGGAGTATATAAAAAATAGTACTACGATACGGAGTAATTTAAGACTTATATAAAGTATATTCAATAATAAAACATAAATAAAATTTTGTTGGTATATGCAAAAGTCTAAATAACTTAGGCGGATTTTGAGTTATAACTTATAAGGGATCCGGTTAACGGTAACGTTAACGAGGATTGTGGACGTCCGTTTGCAAACGTCACTGATTGCGTAAGCCGTGGTTGAAAATAAATTGTCCGATGTTAAAAATTGTGCATATTCAGTTTTAAGTTATGCAATTGCAATTTGCAATGGAGCATTTAAAAAATAAATAGTAAGAAAATGAATATTAAATATTTATCACTATAATAATTTTATTTTATAAAACTCATTCGCAAATCACTTTACTTTATTGCTCAATTTTATTTATAAAATAATAATTAATTATTAAATCAATTTTAATGACACACATATTTAATTATTTTTTTATTGTAAGTAATTTGACGACATTTAGGTGGCAACCGAGACGGGAATGGCCGAAGGGAAGGGAATATTTTTAACAGTAGTAGTTATAATTTTATTATATTAATTAATTATAATAAAGAAAATGGCTAAAGGGAATATATGATGACGGACCTAATGATCTCACCTCCGTTCTCTATAATAAATTGGGCGACCAATAATTTTATACTACTCCATATATGATTAGTACTGTATTACTAAAAACATGAATTTTATATAACTTTTTGAACAACAAGATTAATTTACCTTTCCAAAGATTAATTAAACCCCTAAAACTTGATTTTTAATATATTTGTTGGTCTTTATTTGGGAATTCGAACGAGATGTACGAGAGATTTCGTGTATATATAAATGCATAGTATTTCACAGGATTAATGATCAATTTTTTGTTAGTGGAATGTGTTGAGTTTGTAATTCGTAATACAATGTCATTACAACAACATGACTGCATAAATGTGTTATCCTAATACTCCGTTACATTAATTCATTTGTTTCATGTTCCTTACATTTTACTAGATTTTATTTCATTAACATGACCATTTGTTTGAATATTGGACATTTCACAATACTTAGAACTCTAAACAAAATACTTTTATTTTTTAAATTTAAAATACAATTTTACATTTTTTTTATCTAACTATTTTTTTCAACTTTGTTAATAACTATTTTACTTTTTAACTTAAAAATATATTTATAACTTTCATTTTTTGTAAAAAAATTAAAAAATAATATTTTTCCTAATTTGTGTATTCAGAAAATATCCTATATTTATGAAATAGAAAGAATACAATTTAGGTTCGTTTTTAGTGTAGTGATCACAAAATAACTAAGTGTCCAAGCATAGCTCAGACTCCATTTACAAAAGTATAAATAGTGGCGGGCCTACTTGAGCAGCAGTTTGGGCTTAGGCCCACGGAAACATTCACAGAAAAAACATACTGCTACTACGTACTAATAATGTTTGTATATTTCTGATGAAGAAAGGAAAGTAAGCTTTCCTTTAATGGAGAATAAAAAGATGATATCGAATAATATTTATTCAGTACATTAAATACGGTTGAATACATGCATCCATATATATACAAAATCCTGAGCTACTAAACCCTAGCAGTGTAGTAGGGGAGACGTGTGGATGCGCGCCAGCTGTCCTCAGAATCGACGGTCCAAAGCGAGGGTAAGAAAGTAAAAGAACCCGATTTAAATTGGGGCTGAATTCAGGAATTAGGGGCTCAATTAGGGCAAAATTAGGGTTTTCCAAATTGGGGAAAAACCCATAATCATGCATCGTCTATTACGTACTACAGTACATGTTCAAACTAGGTGACTGTCTGTCGTAGTTTGCAATATACAATGTTTAGCTCGAAAGTTTACTCAGGGCGCACTCGATGAGTTGCGCTTGTCGTTTCCCGGTCATAATTTTATTTTTATTAAAGTCACATTTAAATATGAAATATAAACATTTGGATGAATTGAAAGAATACAATACTAAGAACACCTTGATACTAATATACTACAGACTCTACATTAAGTTATTCAAGAACAAAAATACTTTTATTTAATATCAAAAATAACTACTGTAGAATAAATTTAAAATAAATAATTTAATCAAAATGTGGACATCAAAACACTATCTTGAACTTCCAAATATGATAACATTTTGATTGTATTCACATAGCTTAACCTTAAATCTTCTATTTTGAGCTAAAAATAATATTATTATAATTAATAAAAAAAAATTGTTAATACAAATTTAAGTTACTATTAATAAAATATTAATATTTAATAATTATTATTATACTTATAATATTTAAATTATTTGAAATTTTAAATATATATTTTATAATATTACAATTTTAGTTAATATTTTTTTTATATTTAATTTTTATTTATTTAGACATAATATTTATATCAATACTTAAAATAAATTTTAATGTTGTGAAATAAATCGGGAGCTAGTCCACTTAGTTTGTCGAACTCTTTCTATTGTAAGCGATTCGGTTTTAATTTTTTTTTTTTTGTTATTTATGTGAATTGCAATGTCTTGCAATGTCTTGGATTCGAACCTTACATTTATAATCTTCAATTCAAGTATTCAACCAACTGAGCTAAGAATCTTTGGGTACAATTTTAATTTTTTTTGGCATAAAATAATCAATTTTAACCTTAAATTTAATACAATATATAGTTCAATTTTTTACTTTTTATTTCAATTTCATTTTTTACTATCATGCTAATTTCAACTATATTCTTTAATTTTATAAAACTATATAATTCTATAAAAATATTGTAAATAGTATAGTTGTTATTACAAGTCACCACACATTTTAGTCGATCAACTTAAATTAGAGTGTCAAGAGTTGTTAGCTCAATTGGTTAAGCAGTTGAATTGAAAATCTTGAAGTCCTAAGTTGGAACACGGAACATTGTAATTGACCTAGATAAAAAAAAACTTAAGTTAAGGTCATAATATTATAATTTCATATTTATCATATATATATTAATCTTCCATTTGAATTAGTATTATATATTAGGGTGCACGACTTTTAAACGTTGCTTCAATACTTTTGAAAACCTAGTGTGTTTTTAATTGACTTATTTTCCATCCTTTTAAGGTCACGACATAATTAAATAATTAAGATGTTGAAAAATATTTTTGAAAGATCACAATCCAAAAATTCACATTAATCTTAATTAAATATACACATATCTTGCTTTAATTATATTACAATATTAATTTTGAATTGAAAGTTAATAAAAATACAAGATAATACTTCATCATTAAGATTTTAATGAACACACACATAGCTTGTTAGGTAGTCATAATTTGATCCTAATCACAACTACTCCGAAAAACCCGCCTAATTTCACATCCATAATTGAAAATTAACCTTTACCCTTACCCTTACCCCCTACTCACTAGTCACTAATAAAAATAACCGAAAAAATTTGACGATTATTCAATCCAGAAGAAATATACTCTTTCTCTACTATATTAATGATCATATTTTTTTTTTGTTATTTGTGAAAGAAGTGTAACTATCTGTTTGTGACAGATTGTTTTGGGAGAAAAGTATTATAAATTAATTATTTTTAGAGTTGTTTAGAGCACCAACTTGATCAAGCCTAGGCACAAGATCATTGCTCAAGTGCAACCCCATCATGCTATCCAACCCTCCGACGAACGACCGCCCGATGCACAACGAGGGCAAGACCAACTTGGCACCACCGAGAACCTTAGCGGCAACCGAGACCTCGGCATCTTCTAACTCGACGACAGTCGGGTGGGCCCCCACGGCTGAGAGGAGGCTCTTCATGACGAGGCACATGCAGCACGAGGGGCGGGAAAAGACGAGCACCGGATTCTCGGACATGAGCCGTTTGATCCGAGCCCTCGGTGACTCGGAGATGCCGATCGCAAGCTCGGTCGACGGTGTCAGATCGAGGCTCACGTCGTTGTCGGCCGACTTGGGTCCGTGACTACGGAGGCGTTTCATAGATGGATCGAATTGAAGATATAGAATGAAAGTGTGTTTGTAATTGTGTGTGAGTGATTGAGAAGTGAACAAATTGGGATTATTATTTATAGCTAATAGAGTTGTGGGATGTAACACCTTGCGTCACTAATATTCTTTATTTAAAATAATTAAAAAAATATTTTGTCGGTCTTTCACGCGTATAATCATACACACCTATAATAATAATTTATTTGGTTTTAGTTTTATTTCAACTATATTCTAATATCAATGCTCACATAGTAAATACTCCGTATTTCTTGACAATGCCTGAAGATAGTGTAAGATTATGGACTTTTGTACATTTCTACTACGGTAAGATATATTGTGCTTTAAAATAAAGTGTAAATATAAAAGTGGGCCCCCATCAATTAGGCGTGTTTTGAGGGATCCAGTGACGGTGACGGTAACGGCAACGAGGACTGAGGATGTCCGTCCGTTTGCAAACGTAACTGATTGCGTAAGGAGTGATGAAAAATATTATTATAATAATAATTATTATTATTATTAGGGCTAAATACACTTTGCCACCCCTGTATATGGGTTTTTTACACTTTGCAACCTCGTCGGAAAACTTTTGCCGATCAGTACCACAGGATAAGCAATATTACAATTTGCAACCTGCCGGCTGCCGGATCGGAATATTTCATGGAATATTCCGTTTTGGAGGGTTTTTTAGTAAATTTCAGAACAAAAAAATGGCTGATTACCCATTTGCCCTTCCCTCTTATTTTACTGAATATTTGTTTTTATTTATATTTAATTTAAAACCAAAAAACATAAATACACAACTCATTAAAAACGTCATCTTCAACATTTCATCACCAAATTCTGGAAATTAGGGATCGTAATTCCGGAAATTGGTCATTCGTCATCTTCAACATTTTTAAATTCCCAGAGGCTAAATTCTGGAAATTAGGGATTCGTCATCTTCAACATTTTCAGATCCAATTTTTCATTTCTTTTTATTATTAGGGATCTCGAAATTAGGGATCGTTCGCGGCGAGGTTAATCTTCCGGACCGGCGAGTTTCTCAACAGACCCGGTTTAGCGAGGCCGACGGCGCCGCCGAGGCAGTTCCTGGAGATATCGATTTCGGCGAGATTGGTGAGGAACCATAAAACAGGGGAGACGGATCCGGTGAGGTAGTTGCCGGAGAGATCTAAGGTGCGGAGGCGCGTCATGTTGGTGAGGAACTTCCACGAAACGACGCCGGAGATTTCTGGAGGGGAGGTTAATTTAGGAGATGGAGGAGCAGTGGGAGAACCATGAGATGTTGAAGTTGGAGACGGCGACGAAGGCTTTGGAGACAAGGGCTTGGTCGGAGGTGTTGCTGCAGTTTTTATCGGAGAGAGAAGTGAGAGGAGGAGAAGGAGGTTTTGAGATTTTGAGTTTTTCGATTTGGCGATTTGGTTTTAAGATCTTGAGGTTTCTCAGACTATGAATTTTGAGATTTGATTTTAAGAGTTTGAGAGATTTTGCGTGTAATGTATAAGCATTTTTTCAGATCTTGTTTCTAAGTTATGATATTCATATATTTTTTCAGATTTGTGTTGAAGATACGTATTTTGGTTTTATATTGTACTCCGTATTCATATTTTATTGTTTTTATTTTTATAAATTAATTTTGATTTTTTCATTTTTTTATTTTATTTTTGTTTAAAAATTAATTTACTAAATTAAATATTATAAAGATGTGCAATTACAAAACTATCCTCAAAAACTTCAATATTGAATGAGACTCACACGCTAAATGGAAGGTGAAATACACTCTCTCGGAATATTCTACCGAATATTCCGATCCGGCAGCCGGCAGGTTGCAAATTGTAATATTGCTTATCCTGTGGTACTGATCGGCAAAAGTTTTCCGACGAGGTTGCAAAGTGTAAAAACCCCATATCCAGGGGTGGCAAAGTGTATTTAGCCCTTATTATTATTACTTTAATTGTAATTTAAGGCGACTTTTAGGTGGCAAGTGGCACGCGAAGATGCATGCAAAGGAGTAAGCGACATAATAATCAACAAAATATCGAAAGGAAATATTGTTGGCGTCACTACAGATCGCACCTACGTTTTTAGTCTCTCCGTTCAAATTTATTATTCATCCTATTTGAATAAGTGTTTTTTATATATATAGATTATAAAATATACTAACATCTTATAAAAATATTTTTACAACTTTTAAAACTTTAAATTTATGTTTGTAAATAAAATGTTGAATTATTTGAATAAATTAATATGAAACAATTTATAAGATGTTAGTAATAAAATATTTAAATTTATAAAATAAAATAAGTTCTTATTTGTAAAAAAAATAAACAAGGTGAGTAAAAAAATCTCGAATATTTCAAGAAAGATAATTGGGCCTAGCCAATTAAGCAATGTCAGTGAAGATCTAGGCGCGGCCCATTAAAAGTTTTCTATCTACAAATACAATAGTTACTGATTTTGCTAGGTACTTTAGGACGATCTCCTTGGAAGAAGTTCGAAATCTATCTTTGTTTTGCTAAATTTTTATATTTATACAAATTAAAAGTATAATTCTGAGAATCATTTATTTTGTATAAATGTTTTTGCTGCATAAACTACTAGTATAATTATTGAAGACTTCGAAACTTTGGGTAATTAAGGATTTCGAAGCTTCCTTGTTGTTCGGAATTAAATTGCCCAGTTTATCATAAAGTATGCTTCCCAGACTTCGAAATATTTGTGAGAGATTCTTAAATCTCCATATATACCTTATAGAAGATTAGTAGAATTGAATTGATCAACGTGTTTAAATTAAAATGTATTGAATTGAATATTTAGGAATTGAGACTGTTAGGATTTAGGGGCGGAGGCATTTAAAGGCCAAAGCATAAGAGTATACAAGTTCTGAAGTCTCGTCCATAAAAATGTAAGTTAAGTAGGCCAATTTGAATGAAAAGACTTAAGTGCCCTAAAAAATTATATTTTCTGACAAAACAACAAATCGAATATTACAAATTAATAAAAAGAATATCAGAAAAATAAAATTGCCCCACAAAATCAATTTTCGACGTTTGAAATTCACACGCACGACGAGCGCCGCCACGGTGAAACATCAGCCCCGACCGTTATCGAATCAACCTCCGGTAAGTCCATAACCCTAGCTTTCCAACTTTCGATTATTCGAGCTTTGATGCTTGTAAATCATTCGATTTGTAATTTGATACCGGTATATTATATTCATTCAAGATATGGTTTTTGTTTCCGACATTTTAAAATGGTTAATGGTTTATTGCTCTCTGCAATTTTTTCGCATGCGGTTTTGTGTCAGTTCTGGTAGACGACGGTTCAACCGTGAGTTTTATCACCGTGTATTATCACGGTAGAGTTTAAGACGGTGATATATCTCACGGGTGACTTACACCGTTTGTACTTACGGTCTTGTACGAGCACGATCCACGACTGTGATTTATCTCACGGTGTAATGTTACCGCGTGTACTTACGGTCGTGTATGATCACGATTCACGACAGTGTTTTATTTGACGGTGTATGTGTACTTACAGTCTTGTACGTGCTCGATCCACGGTGTACATACACCGTGTGTAATGTACACCGTGGAAAAACACCGTTTTGTATGTTCACGGTGAATTTACACCGTGATATTCAATAGTTTTTTTCTTACGGTGTAATTCCGTCTTATGGTTATGCACGATCCCGGTGGTTGACATCACCGTATGTATCTTCACCGTGATATTCAATAGTTTTTGTACACCGTGGAAAAACACCGTTTTGTATGTTCACGGTGAATTTACACCGTGATATTCAATAGTTTTTTTCTTACGATGTAATTCCGTCTTATGGTTATGCACGATCTCGGTGGTTGACATCACCGTGTGTATCTTCACCGTATACCCTTGATAACTGTTGTATATGCAGTATGCTCGTCGTGGATTTAACATCTCCGTGTACACTACACCCTTAGATGTTCACCGTGTACATTTCACCCTTTGACGTGCCACGGTGTTAAGTTAAACTCACCGTGAATCGTGAAATCTTCTCTAATTTGATTGATATTTTCAGGCTGGGTACGAATGGAAAAGACCAGTAGCTTTGCAGTCGATCACCCCAAGAATCAATTTGTATTACCGTTTCGACGTGATAAACTTGATAAAGCGTGTTATGGGTTCAATCGACGGCGGCGATGCAACATTGGCTGAATTCGCTCAGCATTCCTATATGAAGCATTTTCTGGAATTCGTAAAACCCAACGAAGGATTAGTTAAAGGACATGCTGCACACGCATCTCGTTATTTGCATCATTTCCTATGTAGAGAGTTGACTGGTCCGACAATACCGGCGATGGAACATTGGTTTTATGTCGGTGAGAAGATCGCGAAATTCACACCGGCTGCTTATGCCATGGTAACGGGACTCAATTTTGGGCACTACACAGGCTTTGATATTTTTGAGTCACGTGAGTTTCCTCCCGATAGCTTGTTTATTCGATTTTTCAAAGGAGATACAACCATTAGCTTATCGGAGCTACGCCAAAAGTTCGAGGATGTAAATCTCGGCAAAGAAGCGAAGGCGGAGGATTATATGAAAGTAGCCAAGCTCCTCATGTATTATTTCATATTGCTTTGCCGAGACCATAAGGTTAAAATCGATAAGTCGGCATGGTTGTTGGTCGAGGACCACGATTGTTGGGAGGAATTTCCCTGGGGCGCTTATTCCTATCAGAATTTATCCTACTACCTCAAAACGACGTCCATGCATGATGATGAATCTACTTACCATTTCTACGGGCCGGTTTGGGCTTTTCAGTTTTGGATGTACGAGTCCGTACCGTCGATCGGAGCATTATGCGCGAAACGTGCTCGGGTTACGAGAATTCCACGTTGCTTGATGTGGGACTCTACTGCATCGAAACAAGCTGCGTGCGATTTCACTAAATTCTTCAATGAGAAGGTACTTTATTGAATTTTCATTATTAAAAAGCACACGCGTTGAACTTTATTGTTGTTGTACGTTGATACAGAGTATATTTGTCTGTAGATGGAAGTTTTTGAATCGTTAATTCCTACACCGGAAGAGGCCAAATCATTATCTTATGTTACTGTAACTGAATCTATAGATGATTGTGAACTATTTTCTGTTGAATTTTGTCCACCTCGACGAAAAGGAGGTATTAAGAAGAAATATCGAGCCAAGCCGTCTCACAAGCGTGCTGCACAAAAAGCTTCACGTGCTATAGAAAGGCCTATTTCTAAGCGACGTGTTTCCGGACCTGATCTGACTTCTGTGACGGACATTTGCTGTCGAAAAGCAAGTGTCTTCGGTCCTGAGGGGCCGGACAACGATGAGATCGATCGCCAGGTAGGTAGGATTTGGTCTGCCGAACTGAGGGCAGATATTGTTTCGTTCCTTGCTGATGATTCTGGCACTTGCTTTAAGGAAGCTGTTGCTCAAAAAGTCTTCGAACTCATGAAATGTTTCCATTCGCAATCTAGTGCGAACCAAAGCGGACTCGAATATGTGGAAACGTTGTTCAGAGAATGGATGAATTCCGGGTCTACCGACTTGATTTCGTGCAGTCGAGGCTCCATAGACCACAAAGTGGGTGCAGAATTGTTTGATAAAATTGAGGACTTCAATTGGGCCTTCGAATCTGAGGTGCTAGATCTCTATATTATTTATTTGAAGTGCAAAGTTCGTGATGTTAAAGGGAGTACAAACACAGTCTTATTGAGCACTCAATTTTGGGTAAGTTTTACAGTACTCTCATTTTGGACACCTTCGTTTTTACTAATAATATCTTTTTCCAGAGTACTATAGATGCTGCATATAAGATTCATCGTGGCTCTATTGATGATTGGGTAGTGCCTGATTCTCTTCGAGAAGCAGTGGATGACACATATGGTCCGATGTCAATGGAGTCCGACCAGCCTACTCACGTAAGTATTGAAAAGCATACATGCTTCATTTTAACTAGTGTGAAACTGAATTCTAACTCGCAAACCTTAAACATGGCATGTAAAGCTCGTGGCGATTTGTAATGTCCACCATCATTGGGTCACCGTCCGAATATCCCCCGAAGATTGGACTATCGAGTTGTATGACTCATTAATTCATACTCAACTGGCGACGTATCCTGAATACGGATTTCGGAAGGACGAATTGAGGCCGTTAATGGAGTTTTTACCTCTTGTGTTGAGGAGATCAGATTACTGGGCAAAGAAGGGTCAACACCATGCGATTACGGAGGCCTTCGAGTTTAAAGTCATGCCGGATGCCGAACAATTCGTCCAGGATGTTACTGATAAACACTCTTGTGGAGTTTACTGTACCATGCAGCTTGACCGTTTGTTAGTCGACCCTCTGATGCATCGTAACGAAAACATCGATGAAGTGTACATTGAGGAGGTCAGGAAATAGATATGCCTGAAGATTTTTTGGCTGAGCTTGAATGATGTTGCTGATCCATTTTGATTGACGTGTCAGTATAAACAGGTTGGTTGCTTTCACATTGTGATTCATTAATACTGGTTTGTAATTGCTGTTTTGTGAACGAATATTTGTACACGGTGCCTGAATGAATAAGTCCACGGTGTAATCACAGTACTGTGTTGTAGCCAATAGTAGACTCCTATGATAAACCGTGTCACGGTGGATCAATATTTGTACATGGTTCCACTGTGTATCTTGAACCGTGACACGTGCCAGCCGCAGTCCTCTTTCAACATAAGCAAACATTTGAATTCAAATTTGAATTCAAATCATCCAAAACAAATCAGTCAAAAACTTATCACAACAATATGTCTACACAATCGGTTAACTCCATGAGTACTGGTCAACCAAGCCGATTGAAGTACCAAGATAAAGTTTGTGGTAAATGTCGGAAGAAACTTCAGATTCGTGTGGTGTCCTCGAAATCTGAGAATTATCAGAAATTGATGTATTATTGTCAAGATCATACATTCGATTCCTGGTGTAACCCGTCAAATGAGGGAGATATACAACATGAACAAATGTCAAGAGCGGAAGAGAAAGCCACAGAAGCTAAAATTAGGAAAGATCTGAAGAAGATGGAGACGTCATTGCACGACGTATCCATCCAGTTGAAGACTACTCTGTTTATTGTCTCCATAATTATGGTTCTTGTAATCATAATTATTGTTATGCTTAAGTGATTTTCAATGAACTTGTCATTGTGTTATTTTCGAAATATGAAATTTGAGGTCGTTTGCTTCATTCTCTCCATATACTACATTGTGAAAAATCTGTTGCAGGGCTAGAAATTAGTTTTCACGGTGTATACTATCGCGCACGGTGTGTACACGGTGAAATACACACGGTGGTAAGACCATGTGTACACCGTGAATCTTATATTGACCGTGAAAACAACGGTGCAATATTCCAGCGTATAATTTTGGAAACAAGGAAAAAGGAATACGGAGTAATTTTGGTGTACTAAATTAGGGGCATCCGAATTACAAAAGGCGCCGATTTACAAAAGAAAAACCTAACGCCGAAACCCTAAGATGGTTTACTCTTTTTCAGAGACGACGACGACGAAGGTACATCCTCGAATGCTCTCTTTCCTGGAGCAGGTCTCGGCAAGAATGACTTGAGTTCATCTCCATCCTCTTGAAATATCCGCACCAGGAACTCGTCTGGAAGTGGCCTATGCTCGAACAGGAGGGTCATGCCTTTCTTCAACTTGTGGATGTGTTTGAATTCAGTCCAATTATTGTAGAAATACGCCAAGCCATTTTTAAAGCCCATCAAGGTTGCCCACCTCTCACCGTGAACATCGCGGAGGTAGAAGAGCGGAGGCTCTGTACTGTATCTCACACGCAAACGGTAGAAACGTTCGGGAAGTCGAAACCGTCTAGATTCAATATGTTCATCAGTCAGCACAACAATGAAAGCATCAGCTATCTGAGGGGTATCCATTATTGGTATGAGGATTAAGGACCAAGAAATATTCAGAGTTTATTAGAGGATTAGGCCTGCATAAATCACTATAAATAATGTTTCTCGCTGGATTCCAAAGGTCGCGTTTAACTAATTATTACAGAAAGTCGCGTGTAATTATAAATAATTGCGACGTGATAGGCGCCGTTTCGGATTTACGCATCCCACTTATTAAGGCCCATTTGTTAGTGGTAGTTGTATTATGTATGAGACCTAATAAAAAAACACATCATCGCCGTGTCTATAATAAAATCACCGTGACACACGAAAAAAAATTTCTAATTAGACACCGTGAGAGTTCAGTATGGCACGGTGTCAAACAACTCCGCGATGACCACACGGTCTCTTTGTCACACGGTATCAATTTATACCGTGACAGTAGACCGTGCGGTTTTAAAATCAATGTTAAAATTTGAAATTTAACTAGTCGTGTATTTTCGTGGAGAACCTGATGAGACGGTGGCGGGACAACCGATGCACGGTCTATTAAGTATTGACAGTACTCAAAACTCAAAACAGCTTTTGCAGGCGCGAGTTAATTTTACCGATTTATATTTAAAATTCTAACTAAATTATCGAAAATAAAACTGAAGGGATGGAGGTTTCGCTAAATATCACGACCGTCACACGACATAACACTTACGATGTTACACGGTCATTTCTAATATTCATCGTGAATTCGTGAAACTCCAAAAAAACGAGTTCTCATGGTTTGTACACAATTTGAATTCTTTATTAACGTTCACTGTGATATGTTTCAATCATTGAGACGTATGGTATTTGATTTTAAACACGTATGATTCGATTTGGAGTATGCATGTCTCAAATTTAAGAGATGTCTAATTCATTTGTTACAAGTTACTCTCAAGTGTGATCATACATTGCACATGATATATCACATTCAATCGTTTCTTGCATAATTTTGGAGTTTTATCGATTTCATATAATCATCTAGATGGAAAATTAACTTTGGATTAGCATTTTAACCAAAATATTCACACAACCCGAGCAATAATCACCAAAAAACGTCATTGTTCATACTTACACGGTGATGTTGTGATATATCACCGTATCGGGTTACCGTGCGGAGATCAGATCAATTTTTAAATTTGAAATTTAACGAGAAAAGTACTGGTATAGTACTAGTTCCCAAGATGGTGGCGGGACAACCGATGCACTGTACTCAAAACAGCTTTTGCAGGCGCGAGTTAATTTTACCGATTTATATTTGAAATTCTAATTAAATTATCGAAAATAAAACTGAAGGGATGGAGTTTCGCAAGGTGTAAATACTAAATATCACGACCGTCGCACGACATAACACTTACGGTGTTACACGGTCATTTATAACATTCATCGTGAATTCGTGAAACACCAAAAAAACGAGTTCTCATGGTTTGTACACACTTTGAATTCTTTATTAACGTTCACTGTGATATGTTTCAATCATTGAGACGTATGGTATTTGATTTTAAACACGTATGATTCGATTTGGAGTATGCATGTCTCAAATTTAAGAGATGTCTAATTCATTTGTTACAAGTTACTCTCAAGTGTGATCATACATTGCACATGATATATCACATTCAATCGTTTCTTGCATAATTTTGGAGTTTTATCGATTTCATATAATCATCTAGATGGAAAATTAACTTTGGATTAGCATTTTAACCAAAATATTCACACAACCCGAGCAATAATCACCAAAAAACGTCATTGTTCATACTTACACGGTGATGTTGTGATATATCACCGTATCGGGTTACCGTGCGGAGATCAGATCAATTTTAACGAGTATTGTATCAGTAGTACTAGTTTCCAAGATGGTGGCGGGACAACCGATGCACGGCGTAATATCACGGCCGCCACACGATGTACTACAAATATAACACGGACGGTGGTACACGGTCACTTATAAGATTCACCGTGACACACAAAAAACGAATTCACAGAAACCATTCAAATCCCAACAACCCCAAATAATCCAAAAAACACACAATCGCAGAATATCATACAAAAAAAAAACCCATAATTAGTTGCAATACCTAAATATCACAATTGTTCAGCATGGTCACAGAACTTAACGTTAATCCCCCCGCACCGGACATGTCTGTATGTTATGGTCTGCACTCCGGCATACGCTACATTTTTTCTTTAGTCTTTTCTGTCGGATTGGTTCCAGCGTGGGTTGAGAATTCTGATCATCTTCGAGCGTCTGGCTTTCGGTGGGTAAAACAACTTGGTCACATTTGCGCGCGTTGTGTGTGGTCGAATTACACTTACTACACTTCTGAGGATGACTTCTTCTTCTGGGGGCATTACCCTCGACAGAAGACCGTGCACGGCTCATCCTCGGACGACCAGCCTGTCTCACCGCAACCGGAGGATGAATGACGTGATCAGTTATATACGCTGGAACGACCCACTCAGCAGGATGCGTAAGTCCTTTGATAGGAGTCGAATATGTCTCCATCAAATTGTGTTGTTTGTAATATCCACTGACGAAGTCATATATATGCAATCCTCTTTGTCTGAGAAATAGAAGTTGTGGTGGCAATGTGAAGTGATACGATCCTAACAAGTACGAACATATTGTCGAATTAATAAATTGAAAGTGTTTGTTTGATTAGTACGTACCTAACAGCGGCTGCAGCGTGACTGCAGGGGATTTCATCAAGTTCGAAGCGTCGACATTCGCATGTCCGATTTTGAAGATCAACTTGAAAAGATAGCTTACCATCCTCCACTTTATACACGTCAGGTGTGGTTGTGTCTCGGACAACCATACGCATAGCGTGCTCCACCGCGCAAGTTAGTTTATTAAATGTCTCTTCAGTCAACTCATGTTCTCTTGACGCAGCTTTCGCGCTTCGCTCTTGAAACCATTGTTCCAAGACTGCGCGGAATGCCTCGACCAATGAACATACGGGTAGACGTCTCGCCCAGACCATACGAGAATTGAAGCACTCGACAATATTGGAGGTCATGAAACCATATCGTCGTACTGGACACATTGCCCTCGACCACCTCTCGACCCCTATTTCTAACATTCTCTTGTAAGCCCCGTCAGGGCTCAGCCTCTCCAAATCAGTTAAATGTCTGTGCATTGTCTCAACACGGTAACTGTTTGATGCAGAGGTTATTACGGCCCTGACGCGACCGCCATAGCGAACTAGATTCTTCTTAATGTGGTAAATACAGAACTCATGCACTGCATTCGGGTATGCAGACGCAACGGCAGTTTGGATGCTCTTATGCTGATCGGATACGACAATCAAACCATCTTGTCTATTGAAGCACCTGCTCAGGTTATGAAGGAACCATGTCCACGACTCATCATTTTATTTCGGACCAATCCCAATTGCAAGTGGGAAGGCGTTTTCATTCCCATCCTTCGTCATGGCGACAAACAATATCCCCTGGCTCTTTCCCTTGAGGTGAGTCCCGTCCACAACAATCACTGGCCTTAGATTACTATAGAATGCAGAAATAGACTGTCCGAGAGCAAGAAACATGTGTTGGAACACCCCCCATTCCGTGTGGATTGTATTTCATAAAATGTGCCGGGATTCTGCTCTCTCAATATATACAAATACGAAGCGAGCCTATGATATGACTCAGCATATGAGCCATACGCCATCTCTATCGCTATGCTCCGCGCTCGGAGAGTGAAACTGTAATCCATCTCAACGCCGTAACGCTCACGCAAATCTGTTATCATGTCCTTCGGCTTCAGAACGTCACCTTCTTTGACAAGTTTACGAGAAAAGTAACTAGCAGCAACTACAGATTTAATTCGTCGACAGGTAGTACGATGCAATATAGTCTGACAAGTGTGACTCAAGTTCAACTTTGTGATCATCCATAGTGTATCATCACTCCCACTAGCACACAATCTAAACGTGCATACTTTCCTACCGTGCTTGCAAACGAATGCACAACGCTTTTTGTTTGAACGATCAGTGACATATTCTAAGCGACTCTCCAAGTGATGCATTCCCAAAGATATTTCCAAGTCAGATTTCTTTCGAAACGTGGAACCAACTGCGAGTTCACCATCTTCGGGTTCACGTTCTTCGACCCAACGCATAGGTGGTGGCAAAATATCAAAATCGGGCATCGGGATCATCCAGTTGCTTAGTTTTCGCTGTAGTAGTAGATTATGTTCCATGACTGGTTCTTCGTGGATCGGTTGATGATCAGATGATAATTTACGGGATCCCACAATCCTCTCTTTTTTTTTCGGATGTTGAAGCCAATCACTAAACTCTTGAATTAGGCTATCGTTTAACTCTTTATCACGTTCCGCTCGTTCATCATCTGATGTAAATACTTCCTCGTCATCGGGTTCAGTACAAGATAGTGGTTGAGGTGGAGTAATGCTTACATTCTCTGCTTCAGAATATGTACCTCCAACATTAGCATTCTTAGACCGATATTGTCTTCTCTCAGTCAAAAAGAGCACGTGATTGGTAACTTTTCCTTGCACGATGAATCGCAATAGATCTGTATCGTTCTGCAAACTAACCTTACTTCTCTGCGCGTCTAAGTAGAAAATCACGTAATCTCTGTCCTCTGGAGCATTCAAAATAGATCTAATTTGATTGATTAGATCAACATAACTGATTTCTGAACACGTAATGTGTATGGCCACGCTATCTCCGCCTACGTATGTTGACTGTTCCCAGTGACCACCATGTCGTAAAGAAACACGCTGCCACGACATCTGTGATATAAAATTACAGATAATTAAAACAAACAGTTATTGAAAACCTAACGACCTGCATGCATGCATGTTCTAATAAGTATGCACGATGTAAACGAGATGTTTTTTATCACACGGTGTTATTACGATTAAGTATCAAACGGTGAACGAAGACAACGTGCTACGGTGACACCACCGCTATAAATAACACGGTAAAATCTCCGTGGTAATAATACGGTGATTTCGTAAACACGTCGGGGTTAAGGAAAACCTATTACACCTTCAGTGAACCGTGCAACGTGCTCTCTATCTCACGGTGAACGACGACATTCGGTGAAAAACACCTCAGTGTGCTTTAAAACAATTAAACAAAATGCGAAACGTGCTACCTCGTTGTTTTCGTACCTTTGATGTGCTTCAGAGACTCGACAACGAACTTGTTTTGAGCTTGTTGTGTAAATGAACTAGCAATATTCGAGAGAAATGCAACACAGCAACTGCCCAATGGGTTTTGAGTTTGGTTTCAGACCATTATTCTTTTTGACTATAAAATTCTCATATTGATTTTAGCAGCAACACAGCAACTGCCCAATGGGTTGTTGAAGTGTCATTAACGTCGAGGTGAAATGCAATTATTATTTGTGGTTGTTGGACCTGCTGAAATGCAATTAATGTAGAAGGTTCGAGGATGGAGAATGGGGATGCAGTGCTTTTGGACACGTTGAAACCCTAAATTTATTAATATATCACCTTTAACCGTGGACCGTGGTATGTAAACGGTATAAGATTTCCGTGCCTTTCTTCACGGTGACGGGTTATCTTGGATGGTCTCACGGTGTAATATAACTGTAGATGGTCTCACGGCGTAACGATTATCTTTCATGTTCTCACAGTGTCACCTACCGTGTTTTTATCACGGTGTCCGTTTATCGTCGATGGTGTCCATTTATCGTGATTTGTAAATTGTAACACGGCGTTTTATTATCGTGGATGGCTCAGGGTTTCCACTTTTCGTGTCTGGGTGCACGGTATTACAATCCACCGTGGAATATCCACGGCGTCACATTAGGTTTTAGGGTTTTCTGCCTTCCTAATACCGTTTCACGGTGTTAGAATCCACCGAGGGAACCCCACGGCGACACAGTTCTAAGGTTTTACGTATTTATTTTCTTAATTAATTAATCGCAATGTGTTTAATGGGCGTGGTTGGGAGTTGATGAGTCGTTTCGAGCAACGATTGAAATCCGGCGGTGGGATGATTCAGAACAGAGATGCATTAATTCCCTGAATTGAATGGTCATATCAAATTAATGGATAGGGAGTGTTCGATGGGGTGATTTTCTATTAATTTAATTAATAAGCGTAGTTGGCAGTTGAATCGTTTAGTGGAACGATTGAAATCCTGGTGGTTGGATGGTTCAGAATATTACGCCTATAAATACGAACGAAAGAACTCTATTTTTCTATATCCATTAATTCTCCATTTCTCTGTTTTGTTCTGGTTTTTATCATGGAGCAGTTATCACCACACTTTTTCGAATTTCACAGCAGTTGCATTACTGTATCGAGATACTCGAGTTTCCAAAATTAAAGCATCATTCTCCTGGGTCATCTTGCACGAGATACGCGAGGTTCCAAAACCTCCCCTAGTATTCATCTGTGTCTCATTATGACTCCGGGGTGTCGGTGGTGATGATTCGGAGTGCATGTTAGCCTGAGCTCCTTGTCTACCTCCTTCGATTTACCAGTTTTGATCGAGGCTTAAAAACCTGTGCTGCAGATTCACTGGTGTGATGCTTTGTTATTTTTCTTGTTTTTTTAGCTTTTTGGTATACAGCTGACCGATTGTGTTTAGGGTTTAGAGTTTTGATCCATCAATTGTTCTCAAGTTTTATGGTTCTGCTTTTTAATCTTCTGTGTAATCGTTACTATAATGAATTATAAGATTTTAATTTATTTTATATTTCTGCATTTTCATATTCTCATTCAAATTTATCACACAGTCGCTTTTAATTATCGTGTATCATATCGTACCACGTTGTCCATTTATCGTGACTGGTTTCACGGCTTAGGATTATTGTGTACTCTGACGGTATTCATTTATCGTGGATGGTCTCCCGGAGTCCACTAGTCGTGTATGTATCACGGTGTTCAATAATCGTGATTATTCTCACGGTGTGTGACTATCGTGGATTTGCTCACGGAGTCCAATTATCGTGTTTGTTATCACGGAGTGCGACTTTCGTGGATGATCTCACGGTGTCTACTTATCGTGCATGGTCTCACGGTGTACGATTATCGTGGTTGTTCTCATGGTGTCCATTTATCGTGTATGCTTTCACGGCGAGCAACTTTCGTGGATGTTCTCACGGTGTCTACTTATCGTGTATTGTATCACGGTGTACGATTATCGTGGATGTTCTCACGGTGTCCATTTATCGTTGATGGTCGCACGGTATCTATTCATCGTGGATGAACTCACGGCGTACAATTATCGTGATTGGGCTCACGGTGTCTTATTATCGTGCATAGTCTATTGGAGTTTTATTATTAATTTTTAAAAGAGAAATTCTATTTTAAATTACATATTCAATTTATATTCATTTGTTAAACATCGAGGGTAGTGTAGAATTTTCCAAGCCAATTGCCTAATAAACTTCTACTTTTATGGACAGGGCCTCAGAACTTATTTATTTTATGAGGTGGTCCTGAATCCGGTATTCCCACTAGGATTTATATAATCGAACAAGGATTAAAGGAAATAAAAAGATAAACGTAGAAAACTTGTGTTATTAGAACAAAATAAGCGTGATCTAAAATATAAAAAAAAGAGGCTTTATATAGCCAAAACACAAGATAAATCTTAATCCTATAAATATAAAGGTAAATCATAATTCTATAAATATAATAATTAATATATTCTAACATGTCGAAATCCAATGGGGTGCTAACGTGCGGTCCACTAGAGAGCCTCAATCTAACTCAAAATTATTTCAACACACCCCCTCCACTTGTGAGTCCTAGTGAATGGGGCTCCCGCTCCAACTCACAAACAGGATCGAGCTCCCGCTCTGATACTATGTCGAAATCCAATGGGGTGCTAACGTGCAGTCCCACCCATTTTTTTATTCCAACCTTATGGTGCAGGTGAAAGCGTATGCAGTCGGGTGCGAGTGGATTAACGTGTGAACGGGCAAGTTTAAGTAAATATGTAAATTTTTAAATGGAAAAATTAATAACCAAAAAATAATAATAAAAAAAATAAAACTAATACAAATAAAATAATATTAATTCAAAATTCTAGTAAAATATTATACAAATAATACTAACTTCACAAACAATTAAAGATAGTGCTAATTTAAGACCATGTAAACTTTAGTGTTATAACTGATATTGGAAAAAAAATCCAAAGCCAACATAAAAAATTAATTAAGAAAAGTTCATAATTATCTTATGAACTAATATTATACTTAGTAATGGAATATTAATAAGAAAGACCATGTAAACTTTAGTGTTATAACTGATATTGGAAAAAAAATCCAAAGCCAACATAAAAAATTAATTAAGAAAAGTTCATAATTATCTTATGAACTAATATTATACTTAGTAATGGAATATTAATAAAAAAAATGTAGTGAGAATTAGAAAAAATGTCAATTATATATAGATATATATTATGTGTGGACAGATCGGTTTGTTTGCGAGTAGTCACTAATGTAATTGTTACCTACCCGATTATTTGCGGGTTTTAAAAATATAAACCGGTTGGGTAATTTGTTTACAATAAAATTGACCGGTTCGAGTGGCTTTGTGTAGGTTTTGCGGGCGAATCGAGTTTTACGAGTTTTTTGAACATCCCTAGACCCTAATTATGAGTTTGCTTAATCATTATGTTTTATTACTTAAGGGTGGGTATTTGGTCTCATAATCTCGATCTCGTCTTGATCGATCTCGTTCATAAATTGGATGGGATGAGATGATATTGAAATTTGAAAAATGTTAATCTTGTTTCTTTCTGATACCAATTTAAAATTGTGGAAATATGTTCGAAATTCTAAGGCAGGACACTGCAGCAGTGCTAAGGCAGAGTCACTGCCGCAGCAGGGCGCTGCGCAGCAGGCGGTTTCCTGGCAGGATACAACATCTTCTATTTTTTGTAATAAACCAAAAATTGAATATCTCTTTCCATACTTATCCGATTGAGGTGATTCAAAAGGCTACGGAATCCTTGGAGCACAAGGAATCTATTCCTACCATAAATCGACGTCCAGGTCCTCTATAAAAGGACGCTCGATCAGATGCATCGAGTGAGAGAGAGGAGGGGCATCGGTCGTTCGATGAGAGTCGGCCGAAAGTATTAGGGATTTAATAATTGTTATTAGACGTGAGGTTAGATCGATAATCGCTTACGCCTTGTTGGCTCAGGATTATCAAGAGTGATTGTAATCTCGTTTTCGTTTAATAAAGAAGAAACACCCCTCTCCCCGAGCACGTAGGCAGCAGCTGCCTTGCCATAGGCAGCGCGATACCGAAGCTCGTAAAATCTTGTATTGTGTGTGTTGATTATCGTGCTTTTATATTCTTGTGAGTTCACATATATCGTGAGTGATTGTGAGCTGGAGAGTCCAATCATATTTGTTCGGTTTTGAGTTGTTCACGTCGTGTGGTTTATGAAAGTCTAATTTGATCGGATTTATTTGGTTGGTTAGACCTTGTTGTGCGAATCCTCAACAAGTGGCGCCGTCTGTGGGAAGATAAATCACGAGAAGATGTTGAAGCTTGGATCGAAGAAGGATGATGAGGACAAGGCGTCGACAAGAATAACTTTGGTCCTTGGCGGATCGAAGGCAAGGCGATGAAAACACAGCTGGAGGTTGCTGCTAGCACTGCCATTCTCCAGGCAAGGGGAACTGATAATCCTATGGATGATGCAGCTGAAGCTGCGGCAGCAGGTACTCAGGCAGGCTCTGCGGCAGGACGAAGTTCCGGCAGGTACTGAAAAGGCAGACACTATGGCAGAACCAGAAGGCAAGGGTTGTTCGCAGGGGGCACTAAGACGATGATTAGGTGTCTTGGAGGCACGTTAATTATTGTTGTGTCCAAGGAGCCGGCTGTCGAGGCGTTACGGCAGGAACTGGAGAGTTTGTACTCAAGGAAACTTCAGAAGAGGAGTCGGAAGGGTGAAGAACAAGGCATCATCTCATGAAGGCACAAGGTGTTTTTCAAGGTAACAAAACCATGTTCTTGAAGAGGGTTCGTCTCGTCAAGAAGGAGCTGAATCAAGGATGGATCTAGCACATCACGATGATGATGTTGCTGAGGCAGCAACTGCGGCAGAGGGAACTGCAGCAGGCCTTCAATTGTCACTTCAAGAAAGGGGGCAAGGTGGATCAAAGATTCAGGGTGCACGGTTCACATAAGACCTATGAGGCACTGGTTTGAGATTCTTGAAGAAAGATTATATTGTCTTCAAGAAGTAGCTGAATCGAGGATGGATCTAGCACATCACGTCGATGATGATGCTGAGGCAGCAACTGCGGCAGGGGGAACTGCAGCAGGCCTTCAATTGTCACTTCAAGGAAGGGGGCAAGGCGGATCAAAGATTCAGAGTGCACGGTTCACATAAGACCAATGCGGCACTGGTTTAATGGTTTTGAGGAGATGGATGGAGGTTCTATCATTTTTGGAAATTAACCTAACTTGTAAAGTTGAGGTGGTTCGACTCTATATTGAAGCTTGGTTGATAGCTCGTCGAAGCTTCTAACCAAGGTGAGATATATCCCGGAGCTCAAGAGGAATCTTATTTCCATTGGTCATTTTGATAGCTCGGGATATAATTTTTGTTATAGTGGAAGATGCCTCCAAGTGAAGAGAGGCAGCACTACAGTGCTAGAAGGAGAGAAGAGGAATGAGTTGTAGGCAGGGCAGTGGATGTTGTAGGTAGCACTGCGGTGGCAGCAGCAGGTGATGCGGCAGCCACAGGAATTAACGCAGCTCCTGTAGCAGGGGCTGTGGCCGGGATTGCAGCAGGGTCTGCCGTTACATATGGTGACAAGATCTTGCTATGGCACAAAAGGCTTGGACATCTTGGAGAGAAAGGGATGCTGGAGCTGGAAAAGCAAGGGGCATTCTTAGTTGATAAGATAAGCAAGCTCGAGTTTTGTGACCATTGTGCTCTAAGCAAGGCTGCAAGGGCAAGCTTTGACACTGGAAGGCATACAACCAAGGGCTGCCTAAATTACATTCATTCCGATCTCTGGGGTCCATCTAGAACAAAGAAGAAAGGTGGTGGAAAGTATTTGTTGTCCATCATTGGAAAAGTCAGCAGCAGGCAAAGCAACTGCGGTAGACACTGCGGCAGCAGAAACTACCAGGAAGGCAGTGACAGGCTGACAGCAGTAATGGCTTAAGGACTGCGGTAGAAACTGCGTAAGCAGATACTACCATGATTCCAAGACCTCAGGATGATCAATACATCGCTGAAGGTGGAGACAACGCTGACGGCAGCAGCTGCAGCAGCGACTGTCATGAAGAAAATCGTAGCAACGATTACCAGATTGATAATACTCAACATAAAACTGATCGGGAGGGTATCAGTTGTCCAATTATGCAGAAAGGAAGGTTAGTGTTGCTAATTTTAAGGTGGAGTAGTGCAGTTTCCCTTAGGCATCACTTTATACTTTCTGTGGAGAATTGCCCTGCGGCAGGGGGAACCGCCGCAGCAGCCAGGGCAGCAGTGCCTTATGCAATGGCATTGGGAAGTCTCATACATGCTATGGTGTGTAGCAGGCCTGATATTGACCAGGGTATGGGTGTGATATCGAGGTTCATGAGAAGAAGTCGCTGGTGGCAGTTCGAAGGTTGTTGAGGTATGTCAATGTAACCAATGGTTACGGTTTCATGTCCAAGAAGATGGAGGTCAGGGATGATACTCGAATTGGATGTGGGGATGTTGATTTTGGTAGTCTGATACTATAAAATCAACAAGGATTGTTGTTGGTGTAGCGGCAACTGCGGCAACATCTGCTGCGGGCTATACTCATGAGTAGAAGGAGGTGCAAGAGATGTACCAAGGGGATGGCCTGGAACCTTCGGTTCAACCATCATTAATCTACTTAGGGACAAAGCAACAAGACCTGGAATCTGTCCGGGAAAGAGGCAGAGTGTTTCCACTATTTCCAATTGGAGGCAGAGACTACTATTGCCTAGGCAGAGGCAGTAGGATTACCGTAGAGCCAAGTGTCAAGGCAGTGACATTTAAAAGTGGATTTGGTGTCAAGTTGTTCGTTGCTTATAGATAAGTGATGATTCACTTTGTTTCAAGCAGAGAAGATGGACTTCTTATTAGTAATGTTTGTTCAAGCTTAGAGGCAGAGAGACTTCTTGGAAATGCTTGGTTAAGTAGGAACAACCGCTGTACACACAAGTGGTAACCACGACAGCAGTAGGTACTACTGCACGAACTCTACAGGTAGACGTGTGGTGTGACTACCGGGAAGCACAAAGCATTCAGTTGTTAGTGTGGTAGGGTACAGGCATGACAGGGTCTGCCATATGGCATGGCAGGGGCAGAGACGACGTTCTTCTGCCGGATATAACAAGATGAAGCGGTTATGCTAAGACTCTTGTTATGGTGATGTGATGCATGGGGTTGATTAGACTCGTTCGAGATACTTCAACAGGATATAATGCTTCTCGAGGTGGAGGCATTGGCTATGGTAGAGACTGCATGCACAGACTACGATAGCGACTACAATAGCAACTACCGCAAGGGCGATTGCTGCAAAGAGTACCAGTAGGGATGTGCATCGACATATGGTCCCTCGTGGACTGTTTCACAAGCTTCCGAGCATTGTGAAGGGGCTGCAGTAGGCATTGCGATGCTATTGCAAGGTTCAAGGGCAGCGACAAGACTCAGGCTGCGGCAGACAGTTCTGTGAGTTGTTGACTTAGAGGATTCACGCTCTGGTGATATCCGGAGGTGGAGAAAGGTGATCTACATCAACCTTTCGGGATATGAAAATGGATTGCGTTCCATATTTCATGTCGGAGATGCATGTTTGCACCAAGTCCGAAGAGGACAACCTCACAATGCTAAAATTGTGCAGGAACTGTGGTAGGCACTTTCGTGATGCTGCAGGGGCTGTGGCAGGCATCACGCTGCTGCAGGGGGGCCAAGTTAGGCAGCGAGATTCAGACTGCTAACAGGCAGTGCTGTGAGTTGCTAACTTGATGAAGTCGTCTCTGGAGGTTTCTGGAGGTGCGGGAAGATGGAGTAACATCTACTTTCGGATTATGACTAATGTCATGTACAGGTTCTTGATGCCGCATGGTGGTGTTAAAGAATTTGGGAATGCAGTACCTATGGCAGGTGTTGCGGTAGTATTGGGCATGGCATGTTCTGTCTAATGTCAATACTAGGAGAAATATGATCGGGTATGATCATATGGGAGAAGTGTGATTCGAAATCATACTGGACTGGAGTCGAATGATCGTGTTTGATCATGGCATGGTGAATAAGGTGTCGTAGCAAAAGGAGTTGTTTGGATTTTGACTTGTCTGGGTTGAGCAGTACTTGATCACTACTGCAAGATGGTGGACATGAGTTTAGAAGTTTGAACAAGGTGGAGATTTGTGGAAATATGTTCAAAATTCTAAGGCAGGACACTGCAGCAGTGCTAAGGCAGAGTCACTGCCGCAGCAGGCGGTTTCCTGGCAGGATACAACATCTTCTATTTTTGGTAATAAACCAAAAATTGAATATCTCTTTCCATACTTATCCGATTGAGGTGATTCAAAAGGCTACGGAATCCTTGGAGCACAAGGAATCTATTCCTACCATAAATCGACGTCCAGGTCCTCTATAAAAGGACGCTCGATCAGATGCATCGAGTGAGAGAGAGGAGGGGCATCGGTCGTTCGATGAGAGTCGGCCGAAATTATTAGGGTTTTAATACTTGTTATTAGACGTGAGGTTAGATCGATAATCGCTTACGCCTTGTTGGCTCAGGATTATCAAGAGTGATTGTAATCTCTGTTACCAACCCCAACAATCTCGATGATCGTGAGGTTAGACGTGAGGTTAGATCTGTAATCGTTTTCGTTTAATAAAGAAGAAACACCCCTCTCCCCGAGCACGTAGGCAGCAGCTGCCTTGCCATAGGCAGCGCGATGCCGAAGCTCGTAAAATCTTGTCTTGTGTGTGTTGATTATCGTGCTTTTATATTCTTGTGAGTTCACATATATCGTGAGTGATTGTGAGCTGGAGAGTCAAATCATATTCGTTCGGTTTTGAGTTGTTCACGTCGTGTGGTTTATGAAAGTCTAATTTGATCGGATTTATTCGGTTGGTTAGACCTTGTTGTGCGAATCCTCAACAAAAATAATGTGCGAGAACGAGATTAGTTATATAAATGCCGTGATATATATTTCGTTTTAGAGATATAAGGTGAATAATAATTGGATGAGTATTAATTAGTGCTGTGATAATCTAAGTGAAACTTGAGTTCTTACAAATTAATCTACAAATTTTAAGCTCGTGGTTGTGGTGGATGTGGCTGGCTCAAAATGCCCTCAAATTCTCGGGTCGTATTGTGCGATTGAGCTCTACCAAATATTTTTGGTAGGCCCGGACGGCTACAGCCTACAGAGCTGAAAAATAAGAATTCTAATCCAGCCCAGAGCTAAAAATGGGCCGGGCGGGTTAGGTTGTTGGGTCGGCCGGGCCGGGTTATTACCTTTAGACCGAAATTTATTATTTTATCCGCAAAAGACAATTGACTGACAGTTTGACACCACTTGAGTGGTAATATTATTTCAACCTATATCAATCAATTAATACAGGTAGGCATGATAATTTGATTCTAATCACAAGTAACTCGAATTATTAGAGAAATTAAGTCCTTAACATTTATATTAGTAAAACGTGTTGTAAGATCGGACGATGTATAGTATGATAATATCAAGAATACCGAAAAAAAATCAACGAAAAATAGAGAAGACAAGAATTTACGTGGAAACCCAACTGGGAAAAACCACGGGAGGAACGACGAACAATTCACTATAATATTGCTTCACGATTACAAGGATGATATACGCTCTAAACCCTCAAATCTCACGCAATAGCTATAGAATTATAATATGTTGTTTATGCCCATGGAGAAGCTCTCTTTATATAGGGGAGAGACCTAATTAATGTATGGAAACATTAATTCTCGCCCATGCTTTGCCTTGAAGGAGAAGGAAACCAAAACGGACCAAAAATAGGACTTTCCAAAGTCCTCCCGCGCCTGGCACTTTTGGCGACCGCCATTTTCAAAACGGCGGTCGCAGGACAGATTCGGCGGTCGCCGAATCCCTTTCGGCGGTCGCCGAAACCCCCAAAAACAGGCAGCCCCGACTTCGTCAATCTCGACTTTTTCGGCGGGCGCGGATCCATAAACGGCGGTCGCCAAACATAAACGGCGGGCGCCGTTTTCCTCCTCGTTCGGTTTCGTGGCAAACTTCAACAAATCTCCACCTTGGCACTAAACCGCGAACTTCCTTCGCCGTCCGTCTTCCTCCAAAAGCCCCTAAGGGCTTATTCTCTCGATCGAAGTCCAACCAAGCTAGAGCAAAGCTCAAACTTGGTTGCGGGTAAACTCTTCGTCAACATGTCTGCCGGATTGTCGTGAGTACTAATCTTACTCACCTTAATATCGCCTCGAGCGATCACCTCACGGACAAAGTGATAACGAATGTCTATATGCTTTGTTCTCTCATGGAACACTTGATCTTTTGTGAGACAAATAGCACTTTGACTATCACAAAAGATGGACGTCGTCTTTGAACCCTTCAAGAGCTCCTTAAACCAACCTCTTAACCATAGAGCCTCCTTGCAAGCCTCGATGACCGCCATATACTCCGCCTCGGTAGTAGATAAAGCCACCGTACTTTGCAAAATAGCTTTCCAACTGATGGCACACCCACCAATGGTAAAAACATACCCGGTAAGAGATCTTCTTTTATCTAGATCACCGCCATAGTCGGAATCCACGAACCCTCGAACATCTTCTTGATTCCTCCCGAACACTAGCTTCTTGTTAGACGTACCTCTCAAGTAGCACAACACCCACTGCACCGCCTTCCAATGCTCTCTTCCCGGATTCGCCATATACCGACTCACGGCACTCACGGCGTGGGCCAAATCCGGACGAGTACACACCATGGCATACATCAAGGACCCAACGGCATTGGAATAAGGGACTCGAGCCATATCCTCGATGTCCTTCTCCGTAGTCGGAGAGTAAGCAGAGGTAAGTCTAAATTGTGTTCCAAGGGGAGTACTTACCGGGTTCGCATTCTCAAGGTTGAACCGACGTAGCACCTTCTCTATATACCCCTTTTGGCCAAGATACAACTTGCCATCTCTTCGATCTCTTGTGATTTCCATTCCTAGGATCTTCTTTGCCGCACCAAGATCCTTCATCTCGAACTCCTTACTAAGTTGTGCCTTGACTCTCTCCACCTCCGACTTATCCTTAGCCGCTATCAACATATCGTCGACGTAGAGGAGAAGATATACTAAAGACCCATCACGACCTTTCTGGAAATACACACAACTATCATAGGAGCTCCTTCGGAAACCATTATTAATCATGAACGTGTCAAAACGTTTATACCACTGTCTAGGAGACTGTTTCAAACCATATAAGGACTTCTTGAGAAAACACACCTTGTTCTCTTGGTTTGAACCCTCGAACCCCTCGGGTTGGACCATGTAGATATCTTCATCGAGCTCCCCATGTAGAAAGGCCGTTTTCACATCCATTTGCTCAAGCTCCAAATCATGCATTGCCACAATGCCTAGAATTGCCCGAATCGAGCTATGCTTGACCACTGGTGAAAACACATCATTGAAATCTACTCCGGGAATTTGGCTAAAACCCTTAGCCACCAATCTCGCCTTATATCTGTCGTCCTCAACCCCAGGGATGCCCTCCTTCTTTTTGAAGATCCATTTGCACTTGATGGCTTTCTTGCCTTTAAGGAGATCAACCAACTCCCAAGTGCCATTCTTATGAAGAGACTCCATCTCTTCTTGCATAGCCAAGACCCACTTACTTGAGTCATCACACGCAACCGCCTCGGCATACGAGGAAGGCTCCTCATACGAATCAACTTCATCGGCTACGTTTAAAGCATAGGCCACTAACTCATAATCGGCTAACCTTTTAGGTGGTCGATTCTCACGCCTTGGCCTATCTCGTGCTATGCATTGCGGCTCCTTCTCTTTTGGATCTTCCGGAGTAGTCGAACTACTTGCCTCATCGTTCGGGGAACTTGACCCATCATCTTTCTCTTGCACCCTGTCCGGCTCCACCTCAATAGGAGTACTTGGAATCTCGAGATTCCCTTTAGACGACCGATCACCAATCATAGAAGCCTCATCGAAGACTACATCACGGCTTAAAATGACCTTCTTCGTCTCTGGACACCAAAGCTTGTATCCTTTAACTCCTTCCTTAAAGCCAACGAATATGCACTTCTTAGAACATGCACTCAATTTCCCGTTGTTGACATGCATGTAGGCCGGACACCCAAACACCCTCAAGTCCTCATAATTCGCCGGAGACCCCTTCCACAATTCTTGTGGAGTCTTCTTGTTAATCGCCATGGACGGGGAACGGTTGATAAGGTAACATGCTAAAGAAGCCGCTTCAGCCCAAAAACCTTTACTCAACCCAGAAGTCGCTAACAAGCAACGTACCTTGTCCATAATCGTGCGATTCATTCTCTCGGCTACTCCGTTTTGCTGAGGGGTGTATCTCACAGTGTGGTGCCTCACAATCCCCGAACTCTTACAAAACTGGTTGAACTCATCGGACACAAATTCTAGGCCATTGTCCGTACGTAGGTTCTTCACGACTTTCCCGGTTTGTTTCTCTATCATCACCTTCCAATCTCTGAAGGTAGAAAACACGTCGCTCTTGTTTTTAAGGAAGAACGACCAAACCTTTCGGGAATAGTCATCGATGATGGTAAGCATGTAGTAAGAACCTCCAGTGGAGGGGACCGGGGATGGTCCCCATAGATCGGAATGGACATACCCGAGTATCTCTTTAGTCGTGTGAGCGCCGGTAGTGAACTTCACTCGCGTTTGCTTTCCATAGACGCACTGCTCACAGAACTCCAACTTCGACAAGCCCTTATCCCCAAGAAGCCCTTGTCTACTCAACTCGGCCATTCCGGAATCACTCATATGCCCTAGACGCATATGCCAAAGTCTCGTTGCATCGACATCCGGGACCATGGAATCACCTACGGCTACTTCACCTTTCACCGTGGCTCCTTCAAGAACATAAAGTCTATTTGACTTACATTCACCTCTCATAACCACCAACGAACCGCTGGCAACCTTCACGACTCCACCTTCTCCGGTGAACGAGTAACCCTTAAGCTCCAAAGTACTAAGCGAAATCAAGTTCTGCTTTAAGCCGAGAATGTATCTAACCTCGCTTAGGGTGCGGATCGCGCCGTCAAACATCTTGATCTGGATGCTTCCTATCCCTTCGATCTTGCATGACGCGTTGTTTCCCATAGTCACCGCACCTTGCTCCACCTTTTCAAAAGTATCGAACCACTCACGATTCGGACACATGTGGAACGTACATCCCGAGTCTAGAATCCATTCCTCGCTTGATTTGGAGACCTCACCCAAAGCCATGAGAAGATCACAATAATTCTCGGGTACACCAACTTCACCGGAACTCTTACCGGAATTATTGTTGTTGTTGTTGCCGCCTTCTCTTTCCTTCCTATTCTTCAAGGAATAACAATCGGCTTTGATGTGACCCTTCTTCTTGCAATAGTTGCAAACCTTGTTACTATGTCGTGACTTCGATCGAGACCTATCTTGCCCCGTCGATCTCTGGTTGGTCCGTCCTCGGACATTCAATCCTTCACTTGGCGTCTCTCCCGAATTAGGACTCTCCATCATCAAAATATTCTCTCTAGATGAGAGAGCCGAGGTTACGTCTTTAAACGTGAGGCTATCTCGAGAATATAGGAGAGTATCACGGAAACTCGCCATAGAAGGGGGTAGCGAAATTAGGAGCCAAAATGCGAGGTCGTCATCTTCGAGCTTCACGCCAATGTTGTTGAAGTCGGCGACTTTCTCCTTGAATTTCGCTACGTGCGCGGGGATAGAGGAACCCTCCGCCATCTTGAGAAAATATAAGCTTCTCTTTAAATTGTGCTTACTTGACACCGTCTTGGTGATGCACATCTCTTCAAGCATCTCCCACAATTCTTTTGTTGTCTTCGCTTTCATGATGTCCTCCGCCAAAGCGTTCGAAACATGGAGCCCTATGGTCGCCATAGCCATCTGATCGAGCTCTTCCCACTCTTCATGCTTCATGTCCGTCGGCTTATTTTCAATACCTTTGAGGGCGCCCTCTTGCTTCAGGGATCGAAGAACTAACCTCATCTTGTATTGCCACGTCGGGAACCTTGTGTTGAGATCTAGCAACGGTATGTCATACCTCACGCTCGTCATCCTTAGCTCTGATACCACTTGTTGTAAGATCGGACGATGTATAGTATGATAATATCAAGAATACCGAAGAAAAGAAATCAACGAAAAATAGAGAAGACAAGAATTTACGTGGAAACATAACTGGGAAAAACCACGGGAGGAACGACGAACAATTCACTATAATATTGCTTCACGATTACAAGGATGATATACGCTCTAAACCCTCAAATCTCACGCAATAGCTATAGAATTATAATATGTTGTTTATGCCCATGGAGAAGCTCTCTTTATATAGGGGAGAGACCTAATTAATGTATGGAAACATTAATTCTCGCCCATGCTTTGCCTTGAAGGAGAAGGAAACCAAAACGGACCAAAAATAGGACTTTCCAAAGTCCTCCCGCGCCTGGCACTTTTGGCGACCGCCATTTTCAAAACGGCGGTCGCAGGACAGATTCGGCGGTCGCCGAATCCCTTTCGGCGGTCGCCGAAACCCCCAAAAACAGGCAGCCCCGACTTCGTCAATCTCGACTTTTTCGGCGGGCGCGGATCCATAAACGGCGGTCACCAAACATAAACGGCGGACGCCGTTTTCCTCTGGCGGGCGCCGTTTTCCTCCTCGTTCGGTTTCGTGGCAAACTTCAACAAAACGGATTTCAAACTCTTTAAAAAGACTCAACGAAGTGAATAATTGATTCGAATACAGCCGCATATGACGGTAGTCGAACCCTGAACCTCATAGTTAGTGAACGCTCTGATATCATATTAGAAATCGCTTCATCTTAAAACTCGAGTTGTTACATAAGTTGAGTCACTTAACTTAACTTCTATATTACTGGATCAAATATATTACCCAATAAATTGAAATTAACAATCTATTGCAAAATGTCATTGAAGAAACACAGGTAGTCATGATAATTTGATCTTAATCACAACATATATATCTCCATAAACCATAATTAATTAAAACAACAATAATAACAACAATCAACATATCATTAGTATTATTAATTAATTAATTAATTAAATAACGACGTCGTTTTGTTTCCCCTTCATAGCCCCGACTTTGTCGAGCCTAGGCACGAGCTCGTTGCGCAAGTGCAGGCCCACTACGCTCTCGAGCCCTCCAACGCACTCGCCGTCTATGAAGAGACAAGGCGGGACGAACATCCCACGGCAGACCTTGACAGCGACGGTGACCTCTTCCTCCTCCAGCTCGATCACGGTCGCGTGGGCCCCAACCGAAGAAAGGAGGCTCTTCATCACGTGATGCATGAAGCAAGTAGGCCGTGAGAATATGATCACCGGATTCTCCGACATCACTCGTTTGATTCGAGCCCTAATCGTCTCCGACGGCCCCACCTCCGTCTCCGATGTTGGAGTCGTCAGCTTCAGGTGGACCCCGCCGTTCGACTTCGCTCCGTTACGGCGTTGGCGTTTCATTGGATAATAATAATAATAATATATAGTATTAATTTGTATATTGGACACAAAATATATGAAAGTTGAGTTTGATTGATTGGGAGTTGAACAATTGCCAATTTATATAGAAAGAAAAAAAAAACTATTACACTTGAAAAAGTAAAGTAATAGTAGTAATTAACAAGGCCAAATGCTGCCTAAGTATTTGATTTAAGATTTTTTATTTTGCATTAAAATATGGACACGTAACTGATTACGTAGGCAGTGGTTGGAATACCACTCAATATATTACAGTATGTAGAGTATATTATTAATTTTTTTTTATCGGGTAGTAATTAATTGAGAGACGACGATGCGCATGCAAAAGAAAATAAAAAAATAAAAAAAAAGGGACAAAATAATGAGAAAAAATCAAAGGGAATATATATAATGGATATATTGCATGATGACTTCAGTGATGAACACAGCATTTGATAATGATACGTGTACTATGTTTTGTGTGAATACGAGTAAACTATGAATACGATGATCTCACGGATGAGCCAATGGATAGATTATTTAAATTCAATTTATTAAAACTAAGTAAACACCAATTAAGCTTGTACTTTTGTGAGGAAACAATAATTATTTAAAAATTATTTCATGCCTTCAAAAAACCTAAATAAAAAAAAATCAAAAACAAATCATTGTACTGTATTAGATATTTTGACTAAGAGATTCTCTGGTCTATATTTATGTTTAGATATCTCACAACCTTTAAAAAAAAGTTCAATGTTACATATCACTAACAAAATATTTTAAAATGTATATTGTCCAAACTTAATTAAATTTAACTTAAAATGTATATTACAAATTTTAGACTAACAAGGAAAATTTTCAAACTTTCCAAGTCCCAACTACTACACGAAATCTAGATTCTAATTTTAAAAAAAGTTTGCTAAAGTAAGAATATTCTAAATTATTTTTAGCCAAATCAATATGGAATCATTCATTGTAGCTTAGGGGAGGCTTAAGCCCCCTAAAAAAATCATTTGTGATTTTTACAATTTTTTTTGAAAAAATCTATTTATCTAATAGTTAGTCCCTCTTAAAATATATGTGTATATATACATATTATATAATGAAATAATTTCAACTCCCTTACTAGTTTTTGTTTTTGGATGTGCCCCTGCACACATTACCTATATAAATTTCCTCAATATATTTCATTTATTAATTTTTTAAGAATATATATATTTCATTTATTACTTTTTTAAGAATATATATATATATTTCATTTATTAAATTTTTAAGGATTTGTTTCTCAAATATAGCCACCAAATATACAAGTCACAAAAGCCTGCCGAAACACTATAAAATTACAACCTTGTAGCATTGAGAGCTAGAAAGACTTGGTTGCAAGTGTGTTGTCCGCACTCAAGAATTGACCAAAATGAGGATCTCAAATTGCATAATCATTAATTTAAAAATAAATGTCTTCTATTCATGGTTTAAAACGAAGAAGTATTTAATACACTACAAAATAAATTTGGATTTACTATATTTTTTTCCCAATGGATTTTAGATCGACGGGCCAACTCATAATTTTGAGCCGAAAGCGGTCCGGCCCGAAAGAGTCAGGCCTGTGATCTCAGAGTCCAGCTCAAGTTGAGCTACAGGGCCACCGGTAGGGGTGTCAAAACTCAAAAGTACGGTTAAACCGACTTAATCAAACCAAACCAAACCGACACTATTCGGTTAAACCAAACCAAACCAAACTAATTCGGTTTGGTTTTCGGTTTGAATTTTTGGAACTTTTCGGTTTTCCGTTTGGTTTCGTTTTTTAACCGATAAAAATCGAATCAAACCGAATAATAAATAAATAAATAATTATATACTAAATATATATATACATCTAAAATTATTTTTAAATAAAATAATATACTAATAATTTTTAATTTTTATGATTTTATTTTTTCATTTTTTTTATAATTTAAATTTAATTTTTATATTCAATTTTTTAATTAAAAGTAATAATTATTATTTTAAATTTATTTTTTTCTAATTTTTAAAAATTTTAATTAAAATTTGGTTAAAAACGAAACAAACTAAAATAAACCGAAATAATTTGGTTAAAACCGAACATAACTATTTATAAAACGATTTGATTTTTGGTTTATAAAAAGATAGATTAAATGATTCGGTTAACCGAATTTTTGGTTTGGTTAAACCGAATTAACACCCCTAACCACCGAGCTAAAATAGCCCCATTTTTTAAGATAATTAAATAAATATTAATTATTAAAAATTAAAAAAGTTCTATATTCAATCATGTGGATTTTCAAGTTGCTATTTGTTATTTTCATTACATCATTTTATCTATTAATTTGCACCTTCACTGTAATATATATATATATATATATATATACACGTCATGTAACTAAGACCAAATCCAATTTTGGTCATATGTCTTTCAAAATCATTAATCATCAAATGTCATCCTTTCTGTCCAATTTTGCAGAATACCGTTAACTATTGCTGACGTGGCAAAGACCTCCGTCTAACTAAAGTTACGCGGTGCGCCGAATTCAGTTTTGGTCCTGTAATTTTCAAAATTATCAAATGTCATCATTTCCGTCCAATTTTGCAGAGCAACGATTGTTGGCGTGGCAAAAACCTCCGTCTAACCTAAATCACGCGACACAAATATCGTTAACCTCCGTTATGCCACGTGTATTGGGATGCATTTCCCCTGAAAAATGGATGGCATATTCCATAATTAAAAGCTATAAACACCAATATTTTGGCACCCTCAGAATTATTGAATCGTAATTTGGGGAATTATCATACAATTCTATTCATTCTCATTTGAACCCTAGAACTAAGAGAGCCAAAATCCGAAATCAAAAGCACAATAGTCCAACACTGTCTGCAGCTCCCCCGCACTTTCGTATTCTACTGCTTCATGTTCATGATCTCCCCTTGCAGCTTCGCTTCGATTTCGGGGTAGTTCATCGACGTTGTTATTGTTGTTTCCTTGCGCTTGGCTGAGTTTATCACGGATGAGTTCGATCTCTTGGTCCCTTTTCATGATGTCTTGCTTTGAGGTCTCTCATCTGAATGGTCAAGTGGAATTGGTGATCCTTTTCTTTCTTTTTTTCCAACCCCGGTAATTGTGTTAGTTTCATCTATGATTTCAACATGTTGAACATTACTGTTTTCAGACATAGTGATCTCAACAGCTTCATCGGCGTCTTTCACGTGCGGCTTCACCGTGCTTAGCCTATCCGAGAGGTGGTTGAGGCACGAACGAGCCTCGTAGAAATTCGTCTGGAGATTCTTGATCTGATTCTCTACGTTCTTGTTTAAACCCTCGACTCGCTTGAGCTTATCCTCCATTTCCTTTACTCATATGCTCAAATTCTGCTTGTCCTCGATCAGACTCTTCTTTTCGTTTTTAAATTTTTTGTTGATTTATAGGGTTACACTGATTTTTGTTGTTGTCGACGGTACTTTTTCAATGGATTTTGTCTTCTGCAATTAGGGTTACAATGGGGAAATGAGATTATCCGAATTTAAAAAGGAAAACGCAGTCAAATATTACGAAAAAAAACCATTTCAAATTAATGAGAAATTGAAAATGATTTCCACGTCAGCAATTGTGAATGGTGCTCTGCAAAATTGGACGAAAAGAATGAAATTTGATGATTCTGAAAGACACATGACCAAAATTAGATTCGGCACGCTGCGTAACTTTGGTTAGACATAGATTTTTGCCACGTTAGCAATAGTTAACGGTACTCTCCAAAATTGGACGAAAATGATGACATTTGATGATTTTGAAAGACATGTGACCAAAATTGTATTCGACCTTAGTTAGAGGTTAGAGGATGTAAATTTATATTATTTCTTGTTTAAAACAAATGCCGGATATAGTATTAAAAAACAATGTCAATCGAGTGATGGCACGTGTCATCAAAATTATTCTTTCTGCCACCCTCTAGATCTTTCCACTCAGCACTCATAAAAATCATCACTCACTCATTCCCTCACTCACTCTGCAACAAATTTCAGAAAACAAAAATTCATTCTTTGTCTCGCTAATGGAAAGCATGGGTGTGAAATTGGAAGGCGACAGTACCTTTACGCTCACCTTCCCCGCGTACGGTGATCCTTCGTCGTCGTCATCATCTTCTCCTCCGGTGCCGATGGAGGGCTTGCACGAGGTGGGCCCGACTCCATTCCTGACTAAAACCTATGAGATGGTGGAGGATCCTTCCACCGATGCCGTGATTTCCTGGAGCACGGCCAAGAACAGCTTCATCGTTTGGGATTCTCCCAAATTCTCGACGACTTTGCTACCCAGATTTTTCAAGCACGCCAATTTTTCCAGTTTCGTTCGTCAGCTTAATACCTATGTAAGTGTTTTTTTAATATATAGTGTATTTAATAATTTATTATTTCCAGTGATTTCCTCCATTAGGGTCATGTTTAGGTTTTTCGTTTGATTTGTTGTGATTCTGGAATTTGGGGGTTTTAATCACGTTTCTTGAAATCTGTATATTTCTTCATCGAATTTTATATGTGCTAATTCTACTTCAAATAATATGGTTTTAGTATTATAAAAATTTGTATGTTCTGATCATATCATCTTATGCGTACAGGTTAGCCGTTTTCAAGAATAGAAGACGTGCTTGCTGTTATAGGTCGTTTGCTCTGTTTCTCGTATTCGTATAGCTAACAACCCGAATCACATTTTTTCAATTTTCAAACATTAATCGCTAAAATAATCGAATTTATGCAGGGTTTTCGAAAAGTGGACCCCGATAGATGGGAGTTTGCCAACGAGGGCTTCCTAGGCGGACAAAAGCATCTCCTAAAAACCATCAAACGGAGAGGGAACGTGATGCAGGGTACAACCCATCAATCCGGAAGTAAGGCTTGTGTAGAGTTAGGGCAGTATGGAACCGAAGAGGAGCTCAAGCGGCTTAAACGTGATCGGAATGTATTAATTTCTGAGATCTTGAAGCTCAAGCAGCAGCATCAGTGCTGGCGGGCACGCATAATGCAAATGGAAGACAGGATTCAAAACACCGAGAATAAGCAAAAAGAGATTATGTGCTTTCTCGCTAAGGCCTTGAGAAACCCGTTATTCGTCCAGCAATACGCGGATACGATTGATAAGAGATGCATAGAGATAGGGAAGAAGAGGAGGTTGACCATGAGCCCGAGTGCGAATTTGGAAGAAGCTGTGAGTATTAGTGAGCTTTTGGACTGTGTGGAAGGAGACGAAGAGGTTATTCAGTCAAAGGTCGAGGATTTGTTTCCCGGTGGTGTGGCTGATCTGAGTAGTGTGGCGGATTACATATGGGAGGAGTTTCTGAACGATGATGATGCCATTGTTGGTGATGAGGCTGACTGGGCTCTGGCAGCAGGTGATGACTTGGAAGTCGAAGAACTGATTGCTGAAACGACTGATTGGGGTGAGGAAGATATACAAGATTTTGTGGGCCAGTTGGGGTTTCTTTGATTTGTTGTCGATTACTGCGTTGGTTTGGTTTGGTGTGCTTCGGTCTCCATGAAATATTACTTGCTTGCAATGTTTTTTAAAATCGGTATTGTGCTTTACTTTTAAGTATATACGTCTGCTGCTTGTATTGCCTTCTCCAGAGTTAAATAGCTGAGGATAGGATCTGAATCACAGCATCACACTGCTACGTGTGCTCGGAGTAACTCATTTATAATATGTTGATTTATGGTTTAAGTTTGAATAATATTGTGATTTGAGTTTTTACAGATTTTTTTCTCTCATGCAGATGGTATCGGAGAAGGTCAGGATTCTTCGACTGCAATTGAATAAATCTCCTATTGCCAATGGGCAATGGATGTAATTGGGTAATTTTTATTATTTTTTCTTTATAAATTGCAATACATTGGTTTGGTAGTTATCAGCTTTTGAGATTGGATATCTTGTTACAATAATGGAATTCATTTTTCTGTATTCTGAAAATCGTAAATTTGTTGGTATTGCAAGTAACAGTAAGCGAGCTTGAGCAATGAGCTTCAACTTTTCTTTAAACCAAATAAAATCACCCATCTTCAATATGAGTAACTAATCTGAAGATTTATCACACTAAAGATTATCAATTTAATGATTAGCCAATGTATTACAATAACATAATCTTGATTCTGAGTAATTTCAATATTCCCACTCCAAATCTTACAAATAACTTAGTAGCCACTAAGTGTTAGTACTGAATGCAGTCCTAATGACAGATGCAGATGCCACAAGAATTAAGTTTTCTATTTATCCCTATAAATAGTTTTAAATCCCAAAAAAATTATCCTTCAGGTTCGACTCGTAATAATATTCAGACACTTTCAAAATCAGGAAAAATCCCAAGGGGTTAATTTGAAATTTTTATTAGGTCAAACGCAACCCTATGCAAATTTGTAAATTTAAAAGAATTTTATCACATTTTTTTACCTTGATATAATTGATACTTAGGCCAGCAAAAAGTTGTCTCCAACCTTGATTGCGGACAATGTATCCGAGACCCTCCATTGTGCCTCCATACACAACGACACCACCTCGTGAAGAAGGTTGCAAATGCTCGACCTGAAATCACTTATGGAATTCATTACACTAAACAATGAATCCAAAAATGCCATTCAAAAATAATGATGTGTTGTGACCTACCTGCATCTGCCTCCTGACAACATCTAGTGGATAAGTTAATGTCTGCCCAAATAAACCAGCAAGAGCTCCACAAGATAATCGCATTAAAATAGACTTTTGGTGTTCTTCAGGGACGTGCCTTTTAAGCTCCTCGTAAACGTAAAACTTCAGACCAGCGTATGGAAGAATGCCAATGAGTGTTGGACCTAAAAGGCAATGTAAACTTTGATGGTCAAATTTTATTTATTCAATTAAATACAGTACTATATTTTGTAACTTTGGGGTTATTTGTAACGTTCAGAAAAAGTTAGGGATGCAATTGTAATAATATTTGATAATGCCAAAAATTTCATTCCTTGCACTAACACACACTGACACACATGTACGAAAAAATTGGCAAATATAAACCTCAAGGATGGCTTTTGTAGTTTTCACAAAGGTTTTTCCTTTTTCATTTTGTATTTTGCAATTATTCCAATATTTTTTTAACAAGTACAGATACTAAATCCAGACAATTCTGGATTTAATTAACTAAATGTATTACCTATGCCCCGGTAGAGCCCGCGTACTCCCCCTTCCTTGTAGACTCTTTCCATCACATTTTTTATTCCAGTGTAAGCAGGATTGGCATTCAATTGACCTTTCCCATGTTGCACAGATTCTTTGGTGTCTACAATCTGAAAAACAGTAGATTGGAAGAATAAAATGAAATGTTAAAAGTTAATGTACATGTCATAATGTATTTTCTTTGAATGTAATAAAAAAATATATACTATATACTAGTATAAATTTTTTATAGCAGAATCGGAAATTTATAGCAGATCTTAAAGAACTCCACCCCTTGCTTTAAGAGTTAAACTAAAAAACAGAGCATGAGTTGATATTTTGAAAGCACTAAATCTAAATTTACTTATTTTTTCAAATCTTGGTTAGTTTACAAGCACATTCATAGCTATTAGTAAGGCATTTGAATCAAACATGTACAATCAATAATATTGATAATGCACCTATAACTTACTTATAAAAAAGAGGTCAAGGGACTAATACCTGGTAAGCGAGCTTGGTGCGTGCCAAATCTAGCGGGTAAGTGCATAGAACTGCAGTGCCGCCAGCAACCGAACCGGCTAACAGATCCACAACAGGTCCCGTTCCCAAACCCGAGTAGTTATCCAGAATCCACAAACGGTATTGCTCGTAGGTCATGAAATGCAATGCTGCATACGGAACAATCCGTAGCACACTAGCTCCGTTTCCTCTATATCACGAAATAAAAAAAGAAAAATCCATATTGGCAATCCTCAAAATAATGGAAAATTACACAACTTCCGGCTATCCCCTCTGCAAAGAGGGGTATTCATAATCTTGAAAACTAACTGGATATTTTCGTGTATTAAACGAAATCCCATTCTGAAAGGAACACAGAACGCTTACTTATAAAATCCGGCCACGCCTTCGTGCTTTAGAAGCTTTTTCAGAGAGGGATAGACACCCAGAGAATGAAAGCCATGGGTTCTAGTCTAGAATTTCAACAATGGACCAAAAATTAGAAATAGTACACAAAACTATTTACAACAGCAATTCAATAATTCATCATTTCACCTGCAGAAGTATTTTGATTCGTTCCAGAGGAGCAACCGCGGTTTTCGCAAAACCACCAGCAGCGCCTCCGGCGATCAGCTCCTTGACAAACACGGGAACTTTGCCGGTGTCGATACATTCGATTTCCGTACGAGGAGAGGATTTATCCGCAAACCCTTGCGAAGACTCCATTTTCTGAGATCCTTCAAGACTACAAAAATTACGAAACTCCGGGGGATTATCCGGCCTGCAATCGGTAAAATTCCTTATCCCACCTGTCCCGTGGGATGCCGAAGAAGAACACTTTCCGGTCCAGAGGCAGAATCGATAGCCTGGGAACAAACCCTATGTTCGCAAGCCGATCTTGTTCGGTAGAAGCAATATACATCAAGGAATGAAGAACGCGCACACCACAACGATACGAACACACTCAATTCAAACAGGAGCCGACCGCCATGGATCTCCTGAAGAAAAAGCCTCTCGGCTCAAAACCGGAGGCGGAGGCCTTTCTATGAAGAGAAAAACAACCTTTCTATGAAGAGAAAAACAAATCTCAGAAATGGGATTTAGTTTTTTTTTTATCGCTATAAATTGATGGTGCTGTGTTTTCGGGTGGAGTGATTGTATTTCCTAGAAAACAGGAATGGCGAAAGGTAAGAGGAGAGACGTGATGCTGATATCCATGGAAATCGATCAAGCAAGATGCGTGTGACCCGGAATCTAAAGTTCCTCCTGTGAGATTCAAGTGATTGGGATTGCGCCAATGGGCCGAGTTTATGGGCTAATTCTGCATTTTGGGCTGGGCTACGAATTGTGTGCACACAACTAGGGTGTTAATTTGGTTAAATGGAATCAAATGAAATCGAAATTTTAGTTAACAGAACCATTTAATCCATGTTTTTATAAATAAAAAATTAAACCTTTTTAAATTTGGTTTTGTTCGGTTTTAACTGAATGATTACGATTTTGTTTGATTTAGTTCAATTTTAACCAAACTTTAATTTAAAATGTTTTAAAAAAATTATATATAAATCATGGTTGGTTTAATTATTTTGTTTAAAATTATAATTAAAAAATTAAAATAAAATTTATTTGTCATTTTTTATTGAAATATTAAAATTAAACATAAAAAATATATATAATTACTTTTAATTAAAATAAATAAATTTCAGAAATTTAAGAATATACAGTGATAGCAAGGGCGGAGGATCAGCGTGGCTGAGGTATATATATTTAATTCGACATATTTTATGTAAAAATTAGGTAGCTCAGTTGGTAAATATAGCCCACTCAAGATTATAGGTTCGAATGCTCCTCTCCCCATTTCATTCCCTTTACTTTCTCCTATATTATTTTTGTTTTTTTAGGAAAATCAGGTTCATTGTTCAGGTTCATTGTTTTGAAAGTTTACTTTCTCCTATATTATTTTTGTTAAGAAATCATTTTCAGTTCAGCCCTTTACTTTCTCCTATATTATTTTTGTTAAGAAAAATCATTTTCAGTTCAGCCTGAAAGTTTACTTTCTCCTATATTATTTTTGTTAAGAAATCATTTTCAGTTCAGCCCTTTACTTTCTCCTATATTATTTTTGTTAAGAAAAATCATTTTCAGTTCAGCCCGTCCCAGAAAAAATTTCTGGCTCCGCCCTTGAGTGATAGAAAAGTAAAATTATGAAAATTGAATATTATTTTTATTATTATTAATATATAATATAATTTAGTTATTTGGTTTGATTTGGTTTTTATGATTAACTGGTTAAATTATAACCAAATCAAACCAAAAACTAAAAAAATTAAAAATCAAACCCAAAATTAAAAAAAAAAAAAAAAAATCAAAACTGAAAATCGAAACAAATTAGTTTGGTTTGATTTTATTTAACTGAATAATTCGGTTTTGATTTGGTTTGGTTGGTTAACCAAACCATTTAGACAACTAAACTACAATTCATTCACTAATTTATTTTTCACAAAAGTAAAACGAGCAAAACCAATGTCAACTCAATAATTCGGTAATCAATGACAAAAATTGAATGCTTATCATTGTCAACACTTCCCAAACGGCTGATGACAAAAATTGAGGATTACATCAATTATTAGCAATAAAATCGTTAAAATATTGTAGAAATACAAACAATCATTTGTTAAAAAATCTCAAAAAAAAAAAAAAAAAAAAATGATTTCAACGACATTAAATTTACCAAAAACATTTAAAAGTGCCCTTTCTAGTTTCTAATACCCTTATTCAATATTTAAAAAATAAATAAAGAAGTGCATCTATTACTGTAATTTTTTGGTCACCAATTGCATACTACGTCAATTAAACTACTCCTTCCAACATGAAGTGAATACTTCACTTTTAAAAGGTAGTTATTTGTAATCGAGTCAACCATACTTAAATATCTGAGCTTTACGAATTAAAACAAAGTAACTTAAAAAATACATTTAATTAATGAACAAATTACAAAAGCTAACATGAAAAATTGTTAACCTCTCTCAGAATTTGATACTAATTCAATATCTCGTAGCTTTGGCATGTGTGTAACATGTTATGTAAATACTAATTCAATATCTCGTAGCTTTGGCATGTGTGTAACATGTTATGTTACAGTGTTTCAAAAGATAGTCGCCGTGTGGAATCTTAGGCTACTGGTTTTATTTTATTATAGGAGTATTCTATTCGGAAGAATAGTTGACACGTTTTATTGAACACAAAAATAAAAATAAAAACATTACATTTTTGTTTCATAATTATAGGACAATTTTTTTAAATGTGTCTTTACAATAATAAAATTCTGATAAAAAAAAACTCTTACTATTTCACTTTAAAATACAAAATTATTTTATTTATTTTTTTTTTTTTTATTTTAGGGACAAGTTGATAAGAGATAATAATTATAATTTGTTTATAACTCAATAATCTACTTTATCCTAATTATAATTTAGGAGATTTATACCAAAATTACCATTTTTGTTTTAAATTATCAAATTAAAAAACAAAAATTAAGCAACTCTTTTCTTGTTTAAAAAATTTGAATATTAAATTTTCAAATTAAAAAAACAAAATTACAAAACAGACATTTTAATTTTAAAATGTTACATTTCTTTATAAATACAATACTCAAATTACTTTAAATAATGAAAAACGTAAAAATATTTAACACTAAAACATAAAGTAAAATTTATGATGTATAACTTCTAATTACATAAATTAAAATTCCCTTTTACCTAAATATTATTAATTTTACTCACACCTATTTTATTTAACATAAAAATAAATTTACTCTTTATTTTTTGATCAAAAGTAAAAATAAATAAATATACACAAATTTTTGTAATTTATAAAATGCATTGTTGGGACAAGATAAAATAACATTATTTTATGATTTGTTCTTTCAAACTCACTGACTTGGATCTGATCTGAATTCAAAATAATAATAACTTTTATAAGATTTTAAATATTTTTTTTAAATATTATTAATATTTTAGGATTCATTTTTTTTATTTAAATTACTATGAATCTGAATTTTAAATAATAATAATTTTTATAAATGGTTAATTTTTTTTAAAAACATTAATAATATTTTAATTATTTTTTATTTTTTTTATTTAAATTTAATTTGAAACTAAATAAAATTACGTAAACTAAAATTAGGTCAATAATCTTGCATACGCAAAAATTGTCATATTTGATATTCTTAATTATTTTATTAAGAAATAAAGGGTAAAATTTTTGTTATGGAAAATAATGTTTAAAATATAGATAAATAAAATATAAGTAATGGTCCGTTTGTTTTGGGGTGAATCGGCGTAAATCAAGGGTGATTTAATCATTAATTTTGTTTGGGACCAAAAAAACAGAATGTGAATCAGAGTAGATCGGGGTGAATGAAGGGGAATTTATTTACACTGATTCCCCCTCTAATTTTTACCCCCTGAATTGGGGATGAATGGAGGTGAATCAATGAAAAATAAAAATTTAAAACACAAAATTTAAATAGATTACCCTAGTAAGAAAATTTTGTATCCAAACACAAAATTTAAAACATTTACTTCGATTCACTTCGATTACCTTTTTCTGGGGTAAATTTAAAAATTTATCCTCACCCTGATTCACCCCAAAACAAACAGACCATAAATAAAATTGTATATATTTTAAAATGGAAAAAAAATAAATAAATACTATTTTATTTGTTGCCGTGTTTCAACTAAATGTGTGTTTTTGATTTTAGGCCGCCGGCGGCGCAGCAAGAAGCCAAGAACCCAATATATGAAAAGTGATTCAACGGAGTGATAATAATAATTATTACTATTATTCTTAATATTAATATTATTTTTATTATTCGTCTTTCTTTGTCTTATTTGTCTCGTCTATTTCATCTCAGCCATTTGGGTTTTAAGTTATTCTCCCTCACACTCGAATACAGACGCAACTCACAAACAGTGCACAGAGTAAGATAACAGGGAAACTCGGTTTTTTTTTCGCATGCTTTAAATTAGTGAATTTATATTTGTTAAAGTTTGTATTTTTCGGCTTTGCAAAGGGATTGAATTAGAAATGGAAAACAAGAACTCAAAGGGCACTGCGAAATTCAAGGAAATCTGTGTATTTTGTGGAAGCAATCCGGGTTACAGAAAGATCTTCAGCGATGCTACTATTGAATTGGGAACTGAAATGGTTAGTTTATTTTTCCAATTTCTTGGGTGAAAAATAAATAAAAAAATCAATCTTTGATTGAAATCTCAATCAAAATCAAATCTTATCATTTGGGTTTTCATGATATTATTTATTTACTTTTTCTTTGTTTTGATTTGGTTGAGTAATTGCAGGTGAACAGAAATATTAATTTGGTATATGGTGGTGGGAGTATTGGGCTTATGGGTTTACTTTCCCAGAGAGTTTATGATGGTGGCTGCCATGTTCTTGGGTAGGGTTTTTTAATTTTATTTGCTTTTTGATCTGAAATCCTATTGAATATAACTCGCCCATGATCCGATTGAAGCTTGAGATATTTTCTTGATCGAAAAAGTGTTAATATCATATTTTGATCTTGATTTGGTATTTGCCTTTTTTCATGCAGAGTTATCCCAAAAGCTCTGGTTCCCGTTGAGGTATATATATCATTGATGCTTACGTTTACGATTATTTTGATGATTTAGTCGATACTTTTCAATGCAGAAATTGTGTGTCTCTGTTTATATATATGTGGTTTGCTGCAAAATTAGTTATGTTCGTATACTAAGTCATATTGAGCAGATATCAGGAGAAACCGTTGGAGAGGTGAAAGTGGTTTCCGACATGCACGAGCGTAAGGCTGAGATGGCTCGGGAGGCCGAAGCTTTCATTGCTCTTCCCGGTAAATTCTTGAATTCAACTGAAATAATTAAGTTCATTTTCTTTCACACCTATTTCTTGGAACTTTAGGAGGATACGGGACAATGGAAGAGTTACTAGAGATGATAACTTGGGCACAGCTCGGAATCCATAAGAAGCCGGTAATGGAAAAATTGTTATCGCGTACTCCTTTTTTTTTTTGTTTTCTTTTTTCCCTCCAATAATATGCGATTATTCCGAAACAGATTGGTTTGCTAAACGTGGACGGATACTACGATCCATTACTCATGTTATTCGACAACGGTGTCAAAGAAGGCTTCATAAAGCCGTGCGCTAGGCACATAGTTCTTTCGGCCCCAACTGCTGAAGAGCTTCTTACAAAAATGGAGGTACAGTAATATTTCACGCAGAAATAAATTAAAATTAAATGTCTAGTACTTAGAAACCAACATCCCCCCACCCCCACTGCTTCATAAATTATACTCTCCCCTTCCCCGTCACTTGGTTTAATAAAAATTTAATCTTTTTCCTTTTTTTTTGGATAAGAGAAGGGTAAAATTGTTACTTTAACATTACATTAATGAAGAAATGTGTAAAATGTTGTGGGACAGAAAGAGTACTGTTTAGTTATGCACTACATATTCCAAATCCGGTTTTGTTGTACATACATATGATTACAATAGAGTATAGCTTTGGGCACGAAGAAACTGAGTTTGATTTAAAATTTGCAGAGATACACCCCTTTGCACGACAGTGTTGCTTCTCACGAGAGCTGGCAGATGGGTGAACACTAACTGCACGATTAGTTCACCCGACAAAAAAAGAGAGAAACAACGATGAGATTTTTATTTTTATTTTTAATTTTAAAAATTGCCGGATAGATACCTGCTCGATTTATCGCTATTGCTTTGTGTGATAAGCTACTTAAGAATATTCAATTCAACTACTGTTTCGTTTCGTATTTCTGGTTCTGATTTGCTCGGCTGCAAAGATTGTTTACCTCTATAGGGTTGATGCAAGTTAAAGATATGTGGAAAACTTTGATATGTGCATTATTGTACTCTTGTGTCTGCCCAAAAATAGGCTTATTAGAAGCTCAAGCCCCCACTCCCACCCCCAGCTTTTTTTTTTTTTGTTGTACCATCAGATCACATGCGGTTGTGAAAGGAGATGATGTGCTTAGGTTTAGGTGGCCCCAAATATGTTCCCTATATGTCCTGATTTGTAGAGCTTGTGTTGCTATTTATGTTGGGGACATTATGAATTGATTCTTTTTATTATTATTATTATTATTAGAAAATGAGATATTTATTTTCAAACATTTATGTAGATAGTATGCATTCATTTCATAAAAAGAAAATTGCAGCAGCTTTATAAATGGTGTATAGTATGATTAAGGATTTAAAACTTGTTTTTTGGACTTATTATCAGTTTATTTCAGTTCAGAGTTAAATTAAATTAAGTTCAATCGTTTAATTTTTTTTAATTTATTATTATTATTATTATTATTATTATTATTATTATTATTATTATTGATCAATATTTTAAAATTTAATTTAATTTAAGTTCAATTCACACTTATTAAGTTGAGTTAGAACTTTTTAATTTCAATTCAAATCTAAATTTTGTAAAAAAAAAAACATGTTCTTATTTTATACTTCAACTTGATTCATACTTGATTAAAAGTGTGAATAATAAACTTAAATTTGTGATGAAATTAGTTGAAGTTCACTTTTTTTTAATTATAACATTTTTAAAAGGTTAATTTTATATTCCCTAACTATAGACATTTTTTTACCATCCAATAAATATGATACAAAAATTATGAAAAAAATTACTAAAATAAAATTTAATAGTTAAATTTTATTTTAGTATTTTTTTCATAGTTAAATTTTATTTTAGTATTTTTTTCATAATTTTTGTATACTGTTTATTATATGTATTAAACGGTAAAAATAAGTCAACATATCTATAAATCTGGAACAGATAGAGTATAAAAAAGTAACCAAACATGCCAATGAGGAAGCTCTTTAATGCTCAAAGAGTAGCTAGTTAAATAGCACTCCATGTCATTCAAAGTAATTTTCACATTTCTTTTGTAATATACTTTGGGTGGGAGGGAGTACTAACTCTTTCTCGAAACTGTTTATCGATTTTTTTAAAATTACAAAAAGAAATTATTACCTCCGTCTCGAAACTGTCAATTTCTTTTGTAAATTACAAAAAAAAATTGAAAAATAGTTTTGGAGCATTGTAAATTACAAAAAAATTGAAAAATAGTTTTTGGGGCAGAGGGAGCATTAGGGGTGGGAATGAGTCAGACTACCCGACAGGGCCTATGGCTCGGTCTACAAAAGCTCGGCTCGGCTCGGCTCGTTTATTAAACGAGCCAAGCTTAAACATTTTTAAAAATTCGTTTATATAAAAAGGTCAGGCTTAAGCTCTATTACAAGCCTTTTAGGCCTAACAGGCCGACCTATTTTATATATATATATATATATATATATATATATATATATATATATATATATATATATATATATTAAATATATAAATAAAGTTAATATCTAATCTTAGGGCAAAATAGTATTTTTAGTTTTAGTTTTTTCTAAATACATATTTTTAAGTAGAAATTTAAAATTGAAATGTGATTATCCTATATTGATTGGAGAATACTTTTTGAACATTATTTGTATTTATAAAATGTTGTTCACTTTTTTTATTATTATTAATTATTGAATAGTTAAAAGTAAAAAATAAGTTTATAAAATGAATTAAATATAGTGAAATTTATTTTTTAAAAATTTAATTGAATCTTAGATTTATTCATTAAATCGAGTTTAAGTTAAAATTGTATTTAAAAATGCTTTTAAAAGGCTTTCAGGCCGGACTTATTTACAAAAAAAATTTATGATAAGTACTAGGCCAGGATTGAGCTTAAATTTTTTACACTAGACCCAGACCTATTCAAGCAAAGCTCGGCTCAGCTCGGCTCGTTCCCATCCTAGCATTAATAATGCTTTTTTCTCTTTTTAATTGTCTCATTTTGATTTTCGTCCATTTGCTAGTATCTATTACTCATTTTGTTTTAGAACTATAAACACATTTTCTTTGTAAATTAAACGAAATTTGTTTCTAATGTTAAAATTTATTTCTAATGTCAAAGAAAATTAAACAAAATTTGTTTCTAATGTCTGGAAGAGAGGGAGTAATAATCAATTTGATAGGAGTTTTTTATTTTTATTTTATTTGTAATTAAATTTCTTGTTTTGACTAAGAGCAACCCTAATGGTTTTGCTAAAACTAGTACTACTGCCCGTGCGATGCACGTGGTATTTTTTATTTTATTTTTTTGAAAATTTATGCATATGAAAATTTTATTTTATTTTATAATCGAACTCTCACTCTAGTTTGTAAGGGTGGGCATTGGACGGGATGAGACCGGATTAGGGAGAATCTCATCCCGTCTCGATAATTTATATTCGGGACGGGATCGACGTTTAAAAAGTTCGTCTCGCATGTCTCAATCTCGTTTGAGTTCGGGTTGAGATCGAGACGGGATGATATCTCCTTACTCAATTTCTCAACGTGTTTATTGATCTCTTAAATCATATAACCCATGAAATTTATAAATTAAATTGTTGAATAATTATTTCTATAATCCAACTATTTTTTTTATAATTCAAATGTCATAAGTATAGAAGGTGGTCTGTTAAACTAAACTGTAAGCATCATAGCCACTCATGGTGATTGTGAAAAGTGCTTCCGTGCATCGCACGGTGCGGGAGGCGATCGTGTCATCTTGAATGATGCGGGGTACAAAATCATCTATGGCATTATGTGCAACCTCACTTGCACCACTAAACTCAATTGTGATATATGAAAAAAGAGCCTGATAGATATTATAACGACACGGAGATCATCCAAGTGATTTAATTTTCCACGCATATACCTTCGACTATGGCTGAAACAATGTATCCTATAAAGGATCCATTGGAGCTTGGGGTAGCTAGAGGAGTAGCTGGAAGAGAAGTTTGGTTGACTGCAAGACTGCAACATTAAAATTAACATCATCGCCCGCATGTAATTAAAAAAACATAATCTCGGTATGATTATCTATGTATTAGAACAACAATACAAACCTTACTGAGGTGGCGCACTACGTGACGTGAGACCGGGCGAGGGGCTGGACGATGTGATGAACTTCATGCAAAATTAATTAGACAACCTAATAAATTAAGCGACACGACTTCCGAGCAATAAAATCAAAAAATTAAACTTATTATTCGACCTTTAAAAAGAACAAATTAACAAAAGAAATACCGGTACACGGAATTATAGTAGAGAAATATAGACAGTTCATCGGGGCTTGGAAAACGGGGAGTCATCCTTCCAGTTCGCACCTGCTGCTGCGCTATAGTCTGTACAGATCAAAGTTGCTATTGTAAATCAGGCTTATCTTCATATACCTCGTGTACCACTTCTTTCTCTCCTCGGGATCCTGTTCGTAGAACCCGCGCAGCCCCTCTAGCATCTCAAACAACACGGCTCTCGGAATCCCATGGTCCACCACCTGTAAAAAAACCACGACCCTGACGCAGCGCAAACCGGCCCACAACCTGAAAACATGAGAAAAAAAAGGTAAAAAGGGTTTAAAAGAAATATAGACACGATTGAATGAAAAAAAAAGATAGTGGACATATTTTTTTTCTTATCTCAAACTAAACAAACAAAAACAAAATCAGAGAATCATACAAAGAATGATACAAACATATATCCAATCTAAAAATATAACATTAAACCGTAAAACAAATTCCCAACAGAGATCTTTCTTCAAAATAACTATTAATTTTAGAGTGGTCAGAATATAGTTTGAATCAAGAAATGTAAAAATATAAAATAATTATCAACATTGTCAAAAATACTACAATTTTGAAGTCACACACACACAGTCAATAATACAGTAACAAAATTAACCAAATTCAGATATCAATTCACTAATTGAACCGGAACAAACAACGAATTCAAAACAAAAAGTACAAATTAAAAATCACAGGAAAAATGTTTAAAAAAAATCGGATCCGGTAAAGTAGTTACCTGGAGTATTGACGAAACGGTGTTGATTGGATTTCTTGGCATAGCTATGTTCTTCTTGTACGTGAGCCGCTGTTTGCATCATGATCGTTAACGTTTTATTATAATATTAATACTATTCAAATTTAGTTAGGTGAATATGAAGTTAAACAAAAAAAATATAAAGGCCCTTAAAACTTATACTGTATCTGAATAACAAACATATTCAAGACGTCGAATTTTTGGATGACAGATCCACTACAAATTGATTGATGTTTATGGATGTTGGATGAAAGTGGAGGGTGAAAGAAAGTCTTCAGATCAACGCGAGGCTGGAAAAAGAGGACAGACTCGTATGCTGTTCGTGTGATATTGTTTTTTCCTCGGATCAACGCGGCGCGGGAAGAAGATGACGACAAATATATTTTCGTGTGAGGATTTTGGAGAGAAAATAAGAAACGTAGAAAATTAGTAATTATTAGTTTATCACTACTATAAATAAATAAATATGAATACACTAATTATTAAATCTTGTACAATTACCAAAAAAAAGAAATTATTCAATATTCAAATTTATAAATATTTTTTATTATTTATTTTGCAGTGTGAACATAGTATTAATAAAGCCTTCTCATTAGTCCACGTGGGGTTAGTAAATTCAGGAATTATATATGTATAGACGTCGAATTTTTGGATGATAGATTCACTACAAATTGATTGATGTTTATGGATGTTGGATGAAACTGGAAGGGTGAAAGAAAGTCTTCGGATCAACGCGGGGCTGGAAAAAGAGGACAGACTCGTATGCTGTTCGTGTGATAGATTTTTTCCTCGGATCAACGCGGCGCAGGAAGAAGAGGACGACAAATATATTTTCGTGTGAGGATTTTGGAGAGAAAATAAGAAACGTAGAAAATTAGTAATTATTATTTTATCACTACTATAAATAAATAAATATGAATACACTAATTATTAAATCTTGTACAATTACCAAAAAAAAGAAATTATTCAATATTCAAATTTATAAATATTTTTTATTTTTTATTATTTATTTTGCAGTGTGAACATAGTATTAATAAAGTCTTTTCATTGGTCCACATGGGATTAGTAGATTTAAGAATTATATATGTATAGATAGATGACAAGGGTCATTTTCTATTTTACCAAAAAATGGCAAGGATCAATTGTCATTTGATAAAATTTACCCCAATGGTTTAAATATAGCAATAGCCATTTTATTAAATTAAATAATATAATGTTGCTTTTTGGTATGTGATCATATCAATTTTATAATTAAAAAAAGCTTGTTGAATTTTGAGTGGTTGAAGTGAATGGTTGTGATGACATAGCATAAATGGCAAGGGCTATTTTTCCATGTATATTTGCTCATATATACATGGAAATTTGGCAATGGCCGGCAAGGGCCATTTCAACCATTGAAGTTGATTTTTTTGGCTTTTTGCCAAAAAAATGGCAATGGTCCTTGCCATTTCACAACCATTGCAGTTGCCCTAAAGTGTCGTAAATAGTAAATGCGAACCTAAACCGTGAATTAGCGGAGTACTTTATTTTTACAATTATCGAAAGAAGAAATCGTAAATTAACCTTTTTCTTTATTTGAAAAACACCCTTTAATGGCTTACGGCGGTCCGGCTATAACTCCGGCTGCGCCACCGGGAGGATCGAACACAGTAAGGCAGGTGAAGCTGGACAAAGAATGCGAGCTTAGAGTTGAAGTCAGTCCCGATTCTCCGCTTCGCCTCCGTGTGCTCAGCGGCACCGCCGAGATTTACGGAACGGAGGTTCCGCCGGGGATTTGGTTGAATTTTCCTCCGAGGCTCAAATTCGCTGTATGTAATGTATATCTATACTTTTCATTTCACTTGCACCCGAACAGATGGATTATAAATAAACGGGCTTTATAGGTTCAAACCTAATTTCCATTGAATTTGTTTAATTTTTTTTTCTGTTTTTTTTAAAGAATTTTTTTTCACTGCGTGGTTTTAAAATCAATGTTTTGATTTTGAAAGTTCTATTTGCTTGCACCAGGTTTTTACCTGGCATGGAGCCACGGTTGAAATAGATGGTACAACTGAAACTGATTATACAGCGGATGAGGTATTGTTATCTTTCTTGGACTCATACAATGGGGGTTCGTGTTGATACGCATAAGCTACTAAATTGTTCTTCCTTTTATTTCCGCAGACACCTATGATCAGCTATGTCAATGTTCATGCTGTGCTGGATGCTCGAAGAAATCGTGCAAAAGCTTCACCCAGTGATTCCGATGCTTCTCAGGTACCTGTGTATTGGATATAGTATCGGATACAAGCTTCTTTTTTACTGTTCTTATTTATGTGTTACGGTGTGATTGGTTTTACGCTTCATGAATTTACTGTAGAAAAATCCTCCAGACGAATGAAAATATTTTTTGTCTCCTCTTTTTTCATATCCAATCACTCCATTAGTATCTGAGTTTGACAGAGCTTTAGGAAGAAGAGTCTCATGTTCTTGACTCTTCACATGATGTTCGCAAATTTTTTCTTGTTAATTAGTATTATCTGTTGTGTGTTGGCATACCTTCTTGAATAAGTAACATGTTGCGTATTTTGATTCACGTTTCCTTTACCCAGGGGCCAAGAGTTATTGTTGTTGGACCTACAGATTCTGGAAAGAGTACATTGTCAAGGATGCTTCTTAGTTGGGCAGCAAAACAGGGCTGGAAACCTACATTTGTAGATTTAGACATAGGCCAAGGATCCATAACCATACCCGGATGCATAGCTGCATCTCCTATCGAACTACCTATTGACCCAGTGGAAGGAATACCTCTTGACATGCCTCTAGTTTACTTCCATGGCCACGCATCACCTAGGTAATGGAGCTCTGGTTTTTATGGCTTCCCCAAGTTTTGTCATTTTCTATTACAAATTTAATGTATTGAGAAATTGGTGCTTTTCAGTGGCAATGTAGACCTTTATAAGGTACTGGTGAAAGAGCTTGCTCAGATTTTGGAGCGGCAGTTTGCGGGAAATGTTGAATCAAGAGCTTCGGGCATGGTGATTAATACCATGGGCTGGGTAGAAGGTATTGGATATGAGGTATCGGAATTTTATATAATTTGTATTCACTGCATAGGGCTATATTTCTGTTCAATGACAGGTTTATAAGTTGTTCTCTCTCGTTTTTGTCATTGGCAGTTGCTGCTGCATGCAATTGATGCGTTGAATGCCTCAGTTGTTCTCGTCTTGGGTCAGGTTTGTTTTTGTGAATGATTAGGTTTTAACACATTCTTTATTGGTTTATTTGACTAACTGAAAGCACAAGCAGTGAGTGTTAGCAAACCTAATGTAGATGTGGTGAAACTTTCTCTTCCTTTCTTGCATGAATTTTCTCTGCAGGAAAAGCTTTGGAGCATGCTTAGAGATGTTTTAAAAAACAAACCAAATGTAGATGTGGTGAAACTTCAGAAGTCGGGTGGTGTCGTCTCAAGAAACGCAAAAGTTCGTCAGAAGGCCAGGGCATACAGAATACGTGTATGCAACTTTGTAGATGAGACTCTGACTTGTACGATTAAATCTACTTCCATTTTTGAATTTTTTTTATTTCATGTTTTAATTGCAGGAATACTTCTATGGCCTTTCAAACGATCTATCTCCACATTCCAACACGGCAAGTTTCAGTGATTTGTGCATCTATAGACTCGGCGGTGGACCGCAGGCTCCACGCTCTGCTCTGCCTGTTGGTGCAGAACCGACTGCGGACCCTACAAGGTTGACTCCAGTTAGTGTCAACCAAGACTTGCTGCATCTAGTCCTAGCTGTCTCTTTTGCTAATGAACCTGATGAAATTATTTCCAGGTATATCAGTTTCTCCTTTTAAATTTTCTGAATCATCCTAAGCATCTTTTGTTCAGGATTTATTTATTTCTTCTTTTCCAAAGTTATTAGGCATTACGTAGATGATAATTCAATTATCATTTACCTTTTTGTCCATTTCCTACTCTCAATAAGTTCAAATGGTCATCTGGATAACATAGGACGCGATGAATCAAAGTTCATCTCATGATTTATTTTTCTTCTTATCTTGATATAGTAATGTTGCTGGGTTCATCTGGATCACTGACATCAACTTCGAAAGGTTTGAGAAAATCCAATTTCCATTTCTTCGTAATTATATGGTACCTGCCTTTTTTATTTTGCTTCTAACCCAAGTTCTTTCAAATTCGTAAAAAATTACAGCAAGAAAATTACATACCTCGCACCCTCTGCTGGAATACTTCCGGGTAAATATTTGATCATGGGAAGCTTGACATGGTATGAAATGTGAGCGTGACTTCAGTTGCACGCGTGGCCTTACCCTTGCTTTACGAGATATGCTTTTAGCTTTATCCTGTTGTAGTAGTATTATTTAGCAGCCGAGCCCCTGATAATTTAGCTCATGTTTGTGGTCTTGATGATGTAAAGATAATATTTGCAGTGCCTATTTCAGAGGAATTAGTACTCTTAATTTGTTTTATCTTAAAGAATTGTTCTTTTTCTTTTCTAGTATGATGGAAACATTCATGTAACCATGATGGTTTCGAACAAGAAAAGGTTCGAGAACCTGGAAACTTCCATGGAGTACAAAACAACAGTCAAACTCAACAGTGTGAGTTGATACATTTACAATGTGAACAAAAGAGTTTGTCTATTCGAACCGGTTGGTTCGGTTTTTGAACCGAACCAAAGGTTGAGAACTTGAGCACACACATCAAATGAGCACAACAGAAAGAAATCCAAGAAATTTATGCAATCAATATAAACTGGATCGAGCAAATTACTTACTACTGCCACTGATTACATTTGCTTTATAAGAACTAGAAGAAGCATAACTGGGTTTGTTTGGTAATTCAAGATAAACCCTGAGGGTAGTTTAGTAAATCACCACAAGCCATAGAGCACCTTAGAGTACTTATCCTTGAGCCACCTAAAACTGTTAGTGAGAGAACCCTTCACTTTCCCTTCTGCGGAATAAGCTTTGTAGCTGGCAATCCTCTTCTTCCTCTGAATCTCAGGGTCATTCAGACCCCATGATTTCGAACCGATGCTCCTCCCTTTCTTCAGCTTCTCCGGCGGCGGCGGAGGTGGAGCGTAGTAAGAATCGGTGCTGAAATCAGTGGTAGAAGAGGAACCGTAGTAAGGCTCCATTTGCATATTGTTGTTATCACTGTTCAAGTTTGATCTGTAGTTTGCCATGGATTCTTTTTTTTTTTTTTTTTGAGGTGAAATTGTGTTTGTGTTGTTGGATTTTGGAAATGGTTTTATGGTAGACCAGTCAAACACGACTTCCTATAATCTCATTTGAATTTTAATATTTTATAAACATATAGGAGTATAAGGCCCTGTTTTTTTGGACTTAATTTCAGTTCAGTTCTATTCAGTTCAGTTCAGGTCCGTTCAGTTCAGTTCAGTTTCAGTTCGGTTTTTAATAATAATAATAATAATAATAATAATAATAATAATAATAATAATAATAATAACAAAAATTAATGTTAATAAATATTAAATGTTTGTGATATTGAAAAAAATCACGAAAAATACAAAATTTAAATAATCGGTCAATCTATTTCCATATGATCTACCTCCTTATCATTTTGTTGTACTCCATCTTCATGCTCTTCGGTGTTGTTATCTTTCCAAATAGTTTCGGCTATATCCATCATTATCTTAGACATGAGCTTCATTCGATTTTTGTCATCCAAGTTTGTATATGTTCTCCCACTGGCAACATCATGATGTACAATTGGAATACCACTCTCGTGCATTCTTATGAAATTATGAAATGTGAAACAAGAAACAATAATTGACATTTGATACTTTTGTGATATTTGAGGCATAATTTTCAACACCTTTCACCTTTTTTTCAACTGACCAAAAGCACATTCAACTTTCATTCTTAATGAAGAATGTTGGTAATTGAAATGTTCTGAAATTCCTTTAGGTAGTCCATGCTTATATTCCGGAATATGATATCTGATGTTGGGATCGCAAATAAGATATCCAGAGAGTCTACCAAATAGTATTTACCTACAACGTAAAATAAATTTTGCATCAAAATTAAAGAAACAATGTGCTATAATAATCTTATATTATTATTTATTTTGTATTATTTATTATTTGTAATGGTTATATAAATTATATAGTAATTTTGTGTAATATCGAAACTTCTAACAAAAAAAATAGTGTTGTAAATACGTATACTTTGTTTGAGTATTCACATGAACAATATATTTGAATTTATCGATAAACCATAAAAGTTATAGAATGTAAATCATTTTTAATTTTTTTAACCTCATAAAAAAATAAGAAATTTAATAAAATTGTTTATAATATACAAAATATTGAAATTTTAAAAATACTAATTTTAGTTTTTCATTATTTTAAGTTTCTTATTTTGAACTTAATTTCAGTTCAGTTCAGTTCAGGTCCATTCAGTTCAGTTCAGTTCAGTTCAGATCTATTCAGTTCAGTAAAGTTCAGTTAGTTTCAGTCCAAAAGAACAGAGCCTAAGTATATTTATAAAAATTGAATATTACAAACAGAAATAATTAATATTTTTAAATATAAATTGAATATAAACTAAATATCTTATTTGAGTGTTTTTTAAAAAGAGTATTATAGTCATCTATATGATATTATTAAAACAATTCAACAAAAATAAATTTATTAATAGGGGTGAAGTTTAGTAAAAGTGTAAGTAAAATCATAGGATAAAACTTTGGAAAAGTAAATTGGATGTTGAAACATTCAAAAAGTAAGCTTGTGACTATTTTTTCCTTCGACAGAGGGGAGAATACAATTATGTATTTATGTGTAGATTACAAATGAACCCATTTCCGTACAAATTTCTAAATTCTTACAAATACAAGAGTACTAAATACAAGTTTGTTTGGATTTTATGGGATTTTATGATTCAAAAAGGGCTTTAAAATTTCATCATTTAGAAAGCTCGTTCATGCTTTCTATAATTAGATTAACACAAACATTTTTAGTAAAAACAAAACCATTGATTAAAAATAAACCAAAAAAAAAAGCAATTTAAAACTCTTAAAAGACCCCATAATATGATGATATAAACCAACATCCAACCAGCAGTTCTTTTGGACACAATTACAATACAACCCACCAAAAACCAAAAACAAAAACACTTTGCAACAGTAATAGTTTCCCAGAAACAATTCATATTAGGACAAAAAGACACCTGCAAACAAGGGGCCACTTAAACCTCCCAATTAAACCGAACCTAGAAAAAACAAGACAACGATAACTTACTCGAAACACCCAACCTCGGAAATTCAAAAACCAGCCCAACTCAAAGCAGATCGGCCACGTTTGCCGGAAGCTCCTCCACAGTCACATTGTAAAATTTCTGAATGTCAGCAAGCATTCTCTCATCATCCTTGGTCACAAAATTAATCGCCACACCCTTTCTCCCAAACCTCCCACTTCTTCCGATCCTATGCAGATAATTCTCGGGCTGTGTTGGGAGATCATAATTGATCACAAGAGACACCTGCTGAACATCAATACCTCGGGCCAAGAGATCGGTAGTGATGAGGACTCGGGAAGAGCCTGACCGAAACTCTCGCATGATGATGTCACGGGTGTTCTGGTCCATGTCACCGTGGGTGGCTGAGACAGTGTGGTCCCGGCTTCGCATCTTGTCAGTGAGCCAGTCGACCTTACGGCGAGTGTTGACAAAGATGACACTCTGGGTGATGGCAAGGGTCTCGTAGAGATCACAGAGGGTCTCGAGCTTCCACTCCTCCTTGTCCACATCGACATAGAACTGCTTGATTCCCTCGAGGGTCAACTCGTCGCGTTTGACCAGGATACGGACGGGCTTGTTCATGAACTTGCGGGTGATCTCAAGGGCTTCTGGGGGCATGGTGGCGGAGAACACACCAACCTGGATCTTTGGGGGCAGCAGCTGGAAGATATCGTATATCTAAAAAAGGGATCATAAAGGAAAATTAGGTCAGGAACAAAGTAATAAAAACCAACCATCGTGTTTTGGGGATAATTTTCCAAATCATAAAAAATCTTACTTTTTGCCCCTGGAATGCAAAAAACATTCCAATCACCCCTTCCCATTCATAAAATGTTACAAGTACCCTTAAGTTTATTGTAATTATTTCAAAAACAAGAAGTTTTATAAATAATCCGAAGAGTAAAGTGATTTCGTAACCATTCCAAAATAACTACAGCTGGAGAAGTCAGTATCATGAAATAAAATCACTTTCAAGATAAACGTCTGGAGAAGTAAGCTCAGAGGGCACAATAAGTCAAACTTTCAGTCAATGCCAAAAAAAAGTAGCTACAGCTGTAAGAGCTCCAGGTAATGGCAAAAACATAAGCTTATGAATAATACAGTGCCAGATTGAAGCACAAAAAGGCAAAGTACGAAAGATTAAGAAGAAGACCTGATCCTTAAACCCTCTAGAGAGCATCTCATCAGCCTCATCCAAAACAAACATTTTGATGTAATCAGGACGAAGGGACTGCCTCCTCAACATGTCAAACACACGGCCAGGTGTACCCACCACAACATGGACTCCACTGGAAAGAATTTTCTGATCCTCACGGACACTGGTACCTCCAACGCAAGCATGGACCTTGACGCCGAGATAATCACCAAGTGCCCGCATGACCTTCTCAATTTGTTGTGCAAGCTCACGAGTGGGTGCAAGCACCAGAGCCTGACATTCAACTACAGTGTAGTCCAGCTGCTGTAGAACCCCAGAGCAGAAGGTTGCGGTCTTCCCGGTCCCGGATTGAGCCTGTTGAATGACGTCGAGGCCCTTGCAGAAAGGGACAATCCCTCTTTGCTGAATTGCAGATGGCTTCTCAAACCCTTTTACAACAAAATAAACATAAAAATTGATCATCTAAAACGAACATTAAATTAAAATTACTGAATAGACGCAAGTAAGAATGTACCATAGGCATAGATGCCTCTTAGAAGATTTTCCTGCAAGCCCATAGCATCAAAACTGTCATACACCTCATCGTAACTAGTGAAAAATTCCTCTCCTTCCACTCCGAGTCTGTAACCAAAGTATATTTATATCATTACAAAAAGCTTAAGAGTACGAAAAAATGGTAGTGATGAAGCCCACTCCGTCACGCTTTTGGGAAGATAAAAAGTCCTAGTAAGGACGAGGACTTACAGCTCGGTCATTTTCGCATCGAATTGGCGAGCATCAAACTGAGAGCCTTCGGGTGCTGTTCCTGCCATGACTGCAAAAATACAAACCAGTACTCATTACTGCCACTGCCATCCATAAGATAATACATTTAAACCTAGAACTGGATACTTTATAAGGCATGATTTCATAGAGCCCTTTACACAGACAAACATATATATCCTAAAAAAATTGATTTTTTTTTATCAAGAACAGATTTTTGGACCACAACAAATAAATCAGGCGTTTCCAACATATCAGATCTTCAATATAGAAGCATCAACTCGTTTCAAGTCTTGAATAAACAAAAAAATAAAAATAAAATAAAATAAAGCAACATCATTCATCGCCGATCAACACAATCAATATGTCGATTTATTCCAGCTAAAGCACATGATTAAGAACACGTAAAAACGTTATAATTACAGAGAACTGAGTTCCGATCAAGTTACCTGATAATAACTTGAGATCTGATGAAAATCGAGAAATTGAGAAGGCCTGAAATTAGTTCCAAAACTCCACCGCCGCGGAGTTGAGGAAGAAAGAGTGTTTTGGAGAGAGGAGTGTGATGTGTATTTAGGGGTTTGGGATTGAGCCTCCCCTCCGCGATGATTGTGTCTCCTTATATATGTTCATTTACGGTACTGCCCCTGGCTACTTTGATTGCACGACGACGTCGTTTGGTTTAATGTTTGGGCCGGATGCAAGGTGGCCCGGACTTTGATAAGCGCTACGGACTCGGCCCATAAACTTTTTATTTTGTTGGTACAGCATGAGTAAAGCTGGGAATTTCGGCCCGGCCCAACCAATGGCCCAGGCTGGTCAGAAAATATCTGTCCCAAACAAATTGGACTTTTGGGCTAGATTATTATCATTTTTATTTTATTTTTTATAATGGTTTTTTTATTTAATATTGATTTCATATGTTGTTGAAATAAAATTTTGATTTGATTTAGTGTGATTTCAAGAATTTGTTTTCATATATTTTAAGATTTAATTTTTGTATATAATATCATATTGTATTTTGAAGAAATCAAAGAATATAATAGGAAATAATTTCCTCCTTCACTTATTATGTTTTCTAACTTATGTTATATTTCATTTTATTCATTATCTTTCGATGCACACGTATATATGTTAACGATGATTTTTTTTTTTTTAAATTAATACTTCAAAAATGAATGTTTAAAATATATTTTATTGCTTAATTTCAAAGTATGATATTGATTGTAGTTTGGTGTTTCAGAGACACCTGGGACCTAAGTATAGCGCTTAAAAATAAATATTTATTCTCCGTATTTTCTTAATATCACTTACCCCGAGACATTCACCCAATAATTCTATAGTATTTCATATTCAATACTCCCTTACTCTTTATGTCTAATAATAAAAGTTACACGTCATTTGTAATTTACAAAGGACATATGCAAGGGCGGACCGTGTTAAGCTCACCTTGATTTTTCAAAGTCTGGATACATATAAATATACATGCAACTTTATTTCAAGAAAATATGTAGCTGGAATGATTTAGGCCCCTTCCAAACCTTTAAAAAAAAATTGGCTCTTCCATTGGACATATAACATTTATTATTAGACAGAGGGGTATAATTTAGTTCCAAAATTTCATGATCACATGTGAATTTGTGAATCTTGTTTCAATTTATTAGAAATTGGTTCTCGATCGCTCGGTTATGAAATCCTAACAGTCTGCATCCATCCATTCTTTAGTACCACTAGCTAGCATTAATTTTTATGTACTACTACTGTTTATGTTTTATAACACTTCATTCACAAATTATAAAAGAGAGAAGATCATTAGTTTAGGACAAAAATAGTAGTATATATATATATATAGTATATGGGGATACATCTCGTGTGATTTCTATTTTAGATCCTTATGTAAACACTCTGACCAAACGGTGAGAAGAAAATGTGCCACATTACATGTATAATCTTTTGACCAGTCGCAGAATTTATGATCCCCTCTCTGAGAATAGATATATATATATATATATCCCCACAACATAATTAGATTCTTATCACAAAATCCTTATTGGGTCAGTGGACATGAGTGGGTTGTGGGCCGGCCCGGAACGGAACATATTCCAAGTCAACCCACTGTCCGCTTAATTCCATTAACAACCGTCAACTAATTAAGAAAATCTTTGATATTTTTGATACTCCAATATTCAAAAGGGTTGAATTGTATGTCGATGTTGTGGAGTAACATTTATGGTCAAATGTCTTTATTTTATTTTTCAACTGTTCAATTAAGTGTTGTCATATCACATACCACACTTTTAACATTATTATTTAATTTCAAAAAATAAGCAAAATTTCAAATTTATATTAATGATTAGGTAATTTGGTTTTCAAAATTATAAGTTAAAAAAAGGATAAAAATAGGTATTATTGTTGATTGGTACAGTGTGACCGGCTCAATGTTTGCAGCACTCGTGATTTCTCCGACTTACGCTTTCTTACTCCATCAACTCGACTATCCTTCCGGATAAAATTAGGTAAATAATTATTATAGATACTATATATGTTAGTATTTACGTATTTTTTTTTCCAAAATTTCTGTTAAAATATGACTCGAATCCGTAGGAATTTTGTTTCCTTATTTAGGAAAATTAGAATTATATTTAATATAATATAATTCTATTCCTTATGGATTTAGGAGTCATATATTAGGAAAAAAAGGTTTATTCCTATTCCTATTGGTTACCTAATTTATGGGTTTTCTACACCTATAAATAGGGATCTCCATAGACACAAGTAGAACACGAGTTAACACACCATCATAGAGAGAGATAATATTGTGTGAGATTAGAGGGTTTTAGAGTGTATATCAATCCTTGTAATCATCGACAATATTATAGTAAAAGTTCTCGTCGTTCCTCCCGTGGTTTTTCCCGATTTGGGTTTCCACGTAAATTCCTTGTCTTCTTTTCTTGTCTCCTTCTTTATTTATTGTTGAGTTATATTCGGGGTTCCGCATATTGTTCGTACTATACATCGTCGTTTTACAACAAGTGGTATCAGAGCTAAGGTTTCGATGGCGAGCGTGAGGTACGATCTACCGAATTTAAGTCTCAACACGAGGTTTCCTATTTGGCAATACAAGATGAGGTTAGTCCTCAGATCTCTTAAGCAAGAGATTGTTCTACTTGGTATTGACAACAAGCCGAAAGACATGAAGCATGACGAGTGGGTGGAGCTCGATCAGATGGCTATGGCGACCATAGGGCTTCATGTTTCGGATTCGTTGACTGAGGAAACGACGGAGGCGAAGACTGCAAAGGAATTATGGGAGTTGTTGGAGTCAATGTGCGTTGAGAAAACGGTGTCCAGCAAGCATCACTTGAAGAGAAGTCTCTACTTCCTCAAGATGGCGGAGGGGTCGTCGATTCAAGACCATGTAGCGAGATTCAAGGAGCGTGTAGCTGACCTTGGGAAAATTGGCGTGAAGATCGAAGATGATGATCTTGCGTTTTGGATGTTATGCTCGCTACCCCCCTCCATGGCGGCTTTTCGGGACACGCTTCTCTATGGACGAGATAGTCTCACGTTTAAAGACGTAACTTCGGCTCTCTCGTCAAGGGAAAACGTACAAAGGATGGAGTCCAACAAGGATGGTGTGCCCGATGTGGGTGAAGGACTTAGCGTCCAAAAGAAGTACCGTGATAAAGGGAGCGACTCGGGGAATTCGAAGTCGCGACACGGGAATAAGGTGTGTTTCTATTGCAAGAAGAAGGGACACATAAAGTCGGAGTGCTACGCGTTGAAGAATAGGGAGAGCAACAACAATAATTCCGGTAATCGGAATTCCGGTGACGTTGGATTAGTAGATGGGAATTTCTATGGAGAACTACTAATGGCTCTAGGCGAGAACTCCAACTTGTGTGATGATTGGATCTTAGACTCGGGTTGCTCGTTTCATATGTGTCCGGACCGGTCGTTGTTCGAGACTTATGAATCCTTGGAGCATGGTGCGGTGTTCATGGCTAATGACACCTCGTGCAAGGTCGAAGGGATTGGTAATATCCGCTTGAAGATGTTCGATGGCACGGTGCGCACGTTAGGCGAGGTAAGACATGTCCCTGACTTGAAGAGGAATTTGATTTCCTTGAGTACCCTTGATATGAAGGGCTATAAACTCACTTGTAAAGGTGGAGTTTTAAGGGTTACCAAAGGTGGTTTGGTAATATTGCGGGGAAAGAGAAAGACGAGTCGTCTTTATGTCCTCGATGGAAGCTCGGCGAAAGAAGTAACCGAGGTTGATACAAACTACACCGGAGAAGGTGGAGTTCATGAGGCTACCGAAGAGGCTTTGGTAGTGTTGGGAGGAGAAGAAAAGGCGAGACGACCTTATGTCCTCCAAGAAGGCGCGGTTAAGGAAGTAACCGGGGCCGAAACCCGACTCTTGGTAGAAGAGTCTATCCGGCTTAGAGGCGCGCAACCAAGTAAGGCCGGAGTGACCAAGCTCATTGAAGATAAAGCGGTGAACGAAGTAACCGTGGAAAAAACTAGGCTCTCGGGTGAAGAGTCTACACGACTAGACCATGTGCGGCTTGGGCATGTGAGGAAAGTCGACAAGAAGGATCGAGTGTTTCTCGATCTATGGAGTGTTTCTAAACCTGGTGAGCCATGTGCGCTTGGAAAGCGGTCGAGAGGGTATATCTCGAATTGGGCTCACAATTCGAAGAAGACACTCGGGTATGTATGTTCCGATTCATGGGGACCTTTGAAGGTCCAATCTTCTAGGAACTAGGCCCGTTGGGGCATTTGGAGGAAGACGAGGGACGAGACTATTGAGGGCGATGTGATTTCGCTTTATGGTTTGATGTGCGATGAGATTTCGCATGCGCGATGGGATTTCGCGGTTTCTCGTCAAAGTGGAGATTGTTAAAATATGACTCGAATCCGTAGGAATTTTGTTTCCTTATTTAGGAAAATTAGAATTATATTTAATATAATATAATTCTATTCCTTATGGATTTAGGAGTCATATATTAGGAAAAAAAGGTTTATTCCTATTCCTATTGGTTACCTAATTTATGGGTTTTCTACACCTATAAATAGGGATCTCCATAGACACAAGTAGAACACGAGTTAACACACCATCATAGAGAGAGATAATATTGTGTGAGATTAGAGGGTTTTAGAGTGTATATCAATCCTTGTAATCATCGACAATATTATAGTAAAAGTTCTCGTCGTTCCTCCCGTGGTTTTTCCCGATTTGGGTTTTCACGTAAATTCCTTGTCTTCTTTTCTTGTCTCCTTCTTTATTTATTGTTGAGTTATATTCGGGGTTCCGCATATTGTTCGTACTATACATCGTCGTTTTACAACAATTTCTCTATAATATAATCACTTTTTCGCTATTAATTATATAATTGATCGATCTGTATAAGTTCGGTGCTCGAAAATCACAACAAATTATTTATATTTGTAAGAATCAACATATAGTGAAATAATTGATTTATTAAGTAGTACCACTACCAATATGAGTTGGAAATGAAATTGTGTTAAGTCTAGTGAGTTCGAACAGAAAACCGGTCTCTTCTTCGAACTGAATGAGTAACACAAACCATATTCTTGTAAAGCTATGTTTTTGTATTAGAACTTGGAGATTGCAAAATATTCACAAACGTAACTCCTCGAACTTGTGAATTGATCACACGACCAAACTTGCTTGCAAATTCTTCGAAAAAATCTTCACGTTTACAAATATTGTAGCGAGTATTTTTACACTTCTCGACCTTGATGGACTTAGCATATTGGCCTTCTTTCGAAACTTCTCATACTTGGAAGTTTTCTATCTTGTGGCAGGTGCTTTGAACTCTTACAATAAATAATGATAGTGAAATGAGTTATTCGATGAGTTAACACTTTGCGTCGAACTCAGTCAAACTGTCAAAGTTGAATTAATAATATTTTAAAAGGTTTTGTTAAGTTGATAAAGTTATCCAATTTATATATGAGACCAACGTTCGTTAACCAATCGATGTGAGATATCTTAACACTCCTCTTCACGAGTAAGTCGAAGAGGTTATGTGAAATATTTAACACAAACTATACACTAACAAAAAAACATTTATTTAGCTCACAATTAAGGTTATAGTACTCCTTCATTCCATCAAAACATGACAACTTTTTTCATATAAAAGAGATGGACTCATGGACCTATTTCTTTACAAGGAGAAAATGAAATACTCTCTCACTCAAGCTAATGGTCACATTTCCTTTGTAATTTGTAAAGGAAATAACCTTTTGTTTGGGTATTGTTAGCTTTTAGGATCGTAACCTGACTCTAATACCACTTGTTACGGGACAAAGCTCTGAACGCCACACGATCAAGACCGGTGCCACTAGATACTACTTGTTGCAGATCGACGATGTATAGTACGAATAATAATACGGAACCCCGAAAATAACTCAACAATAAAAGAAAAGGAGACAAGTAAAGAAGATAAGGATTTACGTGGAAACCCAATTGGGAAAAACCACGGGAGGAACGACGAAAACTTTCACTATAATATTGCCGATAATTATAAGGATTGATATCCACTCTAAAACCCTCTAATCTCACACAATATTATCTCTCTCTATGATGGTATTAGCTCGTGCTGATTTCTCTCAATGGAGCATCTATCTTTATATAGGGGAGAGTCCATAATAATATATAGAAATAATATATTATCCCAAAAAAAGTCCTAAAAGGAGTAGGAATCAATTTCCATCAATTTGGAAAACTTTCCAAAAAATTCTCGCAGGTAGAAAGCTGGCGCAAACGCGCTGGAGCCTCTGAAGTCTGGCGCGAACGCGCTGGAATGCTACTTTGCTCGTTTTAACTCTGTTTCAACCGAAACTTTCACGGCATCGATTCCACGCGGTTTTGAGTCACATTCCAACAGGTATGAAGGAGTATATAATTGACTTAAATTAATCACACTATATATTATATACATGTATGTTTGCATGCATGATGGTTGAACATGGGGTAGCCACACAACAGTCAATTATAGTGTAATTAGAAAATGAGAACGTGATGTGGGGACTGAAGAGTAGTGTGTTTGACAAGCACGCTTTTGTACCCATTATTTCGGACATATAAATTGTCAATTGATTCTTCAACTAATAATAGAGTACTATATAATTAAAATAATAATAATAATATAATATCTCGTAAAGCGCATGCATTAGCTTTGGCGCCGTACGCGTGGGATTATATATTGTATACTCTCTGTTCACCTTCTATTGGTGCTTATTCAGTTTATCAATACTAACCTTTATCTTTATCTTTTTTCCACTTCCATTTTATTTTAAGTATTAATTTATTTTTATGGCCTTTATCTTTGCAGGTAAAGTAAATTAATTAATTTGCCCTTTTGTTTTTTTTTTCTTTTCTTGCCCTCTATATCTACCTTGTATACATGGAGTACTTTTTTATGTGGGGACGTTTAAATATTTTAAATTATTTAAATTATTTTAAATTATTTACAGCATGTTAATAATTACGTTTTTTTATAAAGTAGATAGACTTTATAAAATAAAAGAATATTAAGATTGTTAATACACAAAAAATTGGCTATTTTAGTGAGAATAAATCTTGGATCGTTCATGATCATATTATTGAGATCCCGAATCTTGAGATGTGTTTGCACACGTTATGTTTCGTTTTACATCTTAGAATATTATTAGCAAATCATTATTTAAAGATTTACTCGTGATGCCTCCGTTAAACAAACATATACGTTAACATTTTACTGTGAAGACTCTCAAAATTGTAATTGTGTTAGAGCACCCAAAAACTAATACGAATGTACTGTGTGAGATGAAGTGACATGTATTGGAGAATATATATTTGATTCAATAATATACTAAATGTTAATTAAGTTACTAAACCTTTTTCTAACCGTTTGAGTTTTTAATTAGATGTTACAATTCTTTTGTATTTTTTTCAATTTTTTTAATAAAGTAATATAAATTTTATTTTAAAGTAAAAAAAACAAAAAATTAATAATGTGCTATTAAGATTATATATATATACTGTTAGTGTATAATTTGGTCGGTTCAACGTAGAGTGCTAACTCTTTGATGAATTCAACTATACATTTTGTTTTGAATAACTTCATAATAGAAGGAAAGACCACGATGAAACACTACTTATGAAGTTGAATCAAAAATGGGGAGATTGTTGGTGTATAGTTCGATCGAGTTTGTCGATAAGTTAACTTAAACTATACACCTTATTTTTTACTCACTTCATTGTGTGGTAGCAATTTGCTCTTGCTGGAGGTAAAGTGGGCTGGAAGTTAATCCCTGTTGGTGGTAGAGTTAGCTCTTACTGGAGGTAGAGTGAGATAGAAGTATATCCCTGCTGGTGGTAGAGTTAGCTCTTGCTGTAGGTAGAGTGAGCTGAGAGTATATCCCTGTTGTGGTAGAGTTAGCTCCTGCTGAAGGTAGAGAGAGGCCTTACTGGTGGTAGAGTTAGCTCTTGCTGAAGGTAGAGAGATGCCTTGCTGGTGGTAGAGTTAGCTCTTACTGAAGGTAGAGAGATGCCTTGATGGTGGTAGAGTTAGCTCTTGCTGAAGGTAGAGAGAGGTCTTGTTGGTGGTAGAGTTAGCTACGCATGGCGTGAAAATGCACATTGGCCAACGTAGAGCTGAGCCTTACGCCAACGTGGAGTTAGCATTGTTAGCTTCTACACCAACATGTGGTTAGCGCATTGCGCCAATGTGGAGATAGCTTTGCGCCAACATAGAACCACGATGAGTATATAAGGTGTGCGCCAACGTGGAGATAACTTTGCGCCAACATAGAACCACGATGATACGAGCGTGCACCAACGTGGAGATTGCTATGCGCCATCGTAGAACCAAGTGATAGCGGGTTGCGCCAACGTGGAGGTAGCACTTGCGCCAACATGGGGCCGCGCGTCACAATGTGCGCCAACATGGAGATGGCACTTGCGCCAACGTGGGACCACGTTATGCAAGGTTGGCTCAACGTAGAGTTAGCAGAGTTGGTCTCTACGTCAACATAGAGTTTATCGGTTGCGCCAACATTGGACAAGCACTCGCGCCAACGTGGAACTACGTTATCATGCTCTTGCGCCAACGTGCAACCGGGTTGACTTGGATGGCACATCAAGTCAACGTCACATTGTTAGTGTGTAGTTCTTCCTAGTTCAACATAGAACCACGTTGTTCTTGTTTGAACTAAGTTGAACTATACACTTTGTTTTGTAGTAACTTCATGTTTAATGTTTTGTATGTTGTGAATGATTAATTCATACAAGCCTGCTAGGTATTGGTAGAGCTAGCTGAGTAGGACCGAGAAAATACAAGTGATCCAACGTAGGACCACAGCATGAAGGGTTCCCTCTGCGTCGAGCAAGCAGACTTGGTCTCTACAAACATCATGGAGTTCTCACAGTGCGTCAACGTTGAGTTTCTAATTACATCAACGTGGTTCAACGTAGATCAATGTGATTTGCATATTCACCAACGCACTGCCAACTAGAGTGTTCAAGTCTTACCGTGAAGATCTTGAATCAGAGCTAACACACTGACGGACGCGTAGCAAGCATAGCTAGATATAGAGCTGGACGATTGACTGCTAAGGAATGAAGTCAGCTATGGGTATGACTAGAAGACTTCGCTAGAAGGATTCTACTTCAAGAGAAAAATACTAAGTATATCTGCGTGGGAGTGTGTAGAGCTGGGTTCGTCAAGTACGAAAAAATAGAATCTCGAATATTCCATTAATATGCTTTGGGCTTGGCCCATTAAAGCGTGAATTCTAGAAACCCTCATTAATTTACGAAGCCTATAAATAGTTGGTAGTTGGAATTCACTATTTATGCATTGAATTAACATATTCTAGAGAGAGAAATATTGTAGACCGAGAGACTTCGCTAGAAAGCTCTGGTCATACCCTATGTTTAGTCTTTGTAGTACTCGTCGCTAGATTAGTTCTACATAGACTTAATTTTTGGTCGTGTTGACCTTTTTACATGATTCGCTAGAATTTTGTAGATGTTTTTATAAAGTGATTGTGCCCACAGCAAGATCACTACAAGTATACTTTATAGAATCTCTAAATTGTGTTAAGTATTCCTGGTCTACCCTACTCATCCGGATTGTAGGTAGACCCAAGTGCAAAATTTACACAATTTCATACACAACTAATTCATACACAACTAATTTAGTCATAACTTAGTAAGGATTACTTAACCAATAGTAGTATATCATCTTTGCTCTTTGTTGAGAAGTAAAAAAGCACATTTGTACACGAGGACATGGGATTCGCCCGCGGCGTCCGGTTGGAACGCATGGAGAGAGCAGGATCATGACCGAGGCCCGTAAATTCATCGCAAGGGGTCCGGACCGGACCTCGGAACCGGGCCCATGCAGAACATACAACGACTCTTGGGATATGTCCTTCGATCCTACGTGTGCAATCGATAAAGTCATAAGGTCGTCTATGGATGTTAAATGATTATTTGATAATATTAATTGTTGGGAACAATATAATATTGATCAATTAAATCATACCTACAGGGTCACACACGGACTCGAAGATAATGTACGATGATTGATATATATATTGATTTAGAATCAATATTTACGTGGATTTAATTCCCATGCATGGGATGCATGGCTTGCATGGATGCATGTCACATAGTGTGACATGGCATGCCACACAAGCAAGTGGGACCACATACAATGCATAGTGGCATGTGTATGTGGCATGACCTTTCACCTCCTTTGTAACCTCTTTTGCATGTTAATGGTGCATCTTTATGCACATTAAGATGGAGGTTACATAGAGGTGTAATGGTGTGAATAATGGTGTGTTTTTATAGATGAAAATCTGATTTTCATCACACACAAGCATCAGCCACGAAAATCCACACAAATAGAGAGAAAAGAGGTGATTTTGGAGATCCATTCTCAAGCAATCAAAGGTGTTCATTATTCGGGTTCGTGTGCAACACGTAGAGGCCGGGCCATTTGTGCGGCTTCAACATCCGGACGATCCAAAGGAGTGAAGAGTTCATTCACAAAGAGATCTTTGAGTTGCTGATCCATTAAGGTGGTTCAATCGACTCAACACCACCTTAACCGAAATCAACGATCACCAAAAGTAAGTAATAGTTAAACCTTATATATATATATTGGATGTGTATATATATATGTTTATATGTGTTCTTATACACATTAAGTGTGCACTTAGATCATGGCATAGTAGATCTATTGCTTTACACGCTTCCGCACACACGGTATATCGATCGGATCGGTATATCGTAACCTACAATTGGTATCAGAGCCTAGGGCTCGTGCACACTTTTGTGTTGGACACGAAGGTTAAATCAACATAATTGGATTTTTTGGTTTAATTGTGATTATGTGATTAGATGTAAGGCCGGCCACCGTTAGTGGTCGGGTGAATGATTTCGTCGTTTTTTACGTTTCGATTGGCAGTAGTATTTGAGGGCTGCGTACCTTGGAATCATTTGTAATAGATAGGTTTTTCTATTATATTTGTATTGTACTACTTGTAAGCGATGGACTTGGTCCATGGTTCGATGGAGGATCTCGGCTCTCCGGAGAAAACGAGAAGAAACGAAGCAAAACGGGCGATACCGGGGCTGTCAGAGAAAAACGACGACCGTCGTTTTGATTTGACGACCGTCGTTTTGGAAACGACGACCGTCGAAATGCTGATTTTGGGTCAGATTTTTCCAAACCCTTTCGGCGGGCGCCGTTTTGGAAACGGCGACCGCCGGTGGTGTTCGGCGACCGCCGTTTGTGAAACGGCGGGCGCCGTTCGTGGTTTTTGGGGTACGGACTAAGGTTGACCTAAATCGGCGGGCGCGGAACTGAAACGGCGTGCACGGACCAGTCCAGAAGATGTTCAAGGCCTATTTTGTTGCTTTTAATCTTTTCATTTGAGAGTTGTGAGGTTCTAGGGGCCTTTCGAATACGTATTTACATGCTTTGCTAGTTCTAGGTTGATTATGTTATAAATGTTCAACCAACGTACATACAAACCTTAACATGCATGTCCCGAAAATAATGAGTATAATGTCTTGTCCAAAACATCACACTCATGAAGCCCTCGATCATAAGTTGGTAGGTCCGCCTCAGCGGGGTACTACTTGATATCTTGGGATAAGTGGGAGTAAAGGTTAGACCTTTACACGTGAGTTTGGTTTTCTCATCGATAGATCCACTGCAGGCGTGGCTATCGAGACATGAGATGAGAATGGGATTCTCATCGACCGAGAGTGATATTAGATATCATTGACATGGGTATGTCTACCTATCTTGAAATACTTAAGTGCGGACTCAGTCGGCTTAAAGATTTGCAAGATGAGGATCTCGGGATCGTTTTGTTCTAAGGGACAATGATATTGGATATCAATTGAACAAAATGAAATAAATAAGTTCAATTGTTAGCCAACCTTATTTGTTTACCGTTTTTTGGATGTTTACATACTTTGGTTATCTTTCTTTTATAGTTTATCATGTCAAATATCAACTCAATTCAAGTTTGGTTCAATTCTTGATTATGAAAAATTGAACAAATTTTCTTGATTCACAACGTAATTTGAGGATGGTCCTCAAACACGAAGACAAGGAAAATGTGTTAGATAACCACATCCTAAGATATCATTGAACAACTCAATAGCATGTTCGGGGAATATGCTAAGATTGAGCAGTTCTGAATGACCAGGGTCATCGCTTCAGCTAGGCTGAATAAGAAAAATCTATAAGGACCACATGTACGGCAAATGATTAGATTATTTGCTTTAAGTGATCTCCTAAATTTGTCTAAGATGATGAGTCGTCAATTAAAAATGGACCCTAAGAGGGATATTCTTGTTATAAAGGATGAGGTAATCAAAAGAGCATGGGCAAGAAGGCTACTAGGGTTCCTAGGGAATCTGAATGCGTCTACTGCAAAGGTGTTGGACACTACTTTCAAATATGTAGAAGTTCATATTTTATTCAAATTCAAAACAAATGCCTAATTTGTCTTTCATATGATGGATTCTAAAGTTAGGATTATTTTAACCTCGGGGAGTGATTTAATCCAAAACACTTAGTTCATAAATGACACAAATTAGAGACTTTCGAGCCATGGGATGGCGTTAGTCGATTGTCTGGTTGGCTCCCTCATATTTTATGAGAGATAGGGCTTCAATTGCATGATATTATCGCTGGTTAGAAAACTTCGAGTTTTCACTTACGATTTATCACGTTTTGATATTAGGATAATTTTGAATGGGAAATTTGAATTAGACTCAATTATTGGGAATAATTGAATTTGCCCAAAGTTCAAAGAAGATGTGAAGAACGGGGTTGCTTCATCTTCAGATATTAATGTTATAGACATTAAACTTCACAAATTTAACTTATTGGGTATTGGATGCCAAATGTGGTTCTCACATTTGTATGTGGAGGAACTACATAGAAGTATAAGTTTGGTGAGTAGAGATGTCGATCTACGGGCGAGAAATAGAGCGAAGGGCGCTGCATTAGCCGTATGATCATATGATGTTATTTTGCCTTAGGGCCTTGTTTTAGTATTATAACCATGTAATTTCGTACCTTCAATAAACAATGAATATTGGTTCAGTATTGGATACTGATGGATTAGATTTCACTATTAAATAGTTTGGCAACTATTTTAATTGTGAATTATTCTTTGTTTTGGTACGATTATTATATTGTTTATGTATACTTTAACTTGACAAATCATATATAACATTAAACACCAAAGGCCAAATCGAATAAGTCTCAATGAGACATAACTGAAACATTGTTGATTAGATCAAATCAAAATCTAAACATGTAACGAAGCTTCTTTTAGAATGCATTCTAGAATCATTTGACTTGGAGTCATATTTGATACATGTAAATGATATATGATGGAAAAGATAACAATGTCATCTTTCTTGGAGAAAGGAGAACATGTGAGTGATTAATTAGGGATGATCCATACTGATGTATGTGGAACCTATCAGTTCACAAGCACATGAAGGTTATGTTTCGGAAAAGAGAAAACAAACTATATTAGATATAGTTCGACCATTCGATTAGAGGTCTAAATGAACTACTGGTCTCTTTTGGGAACACACAATTCTTGACTTCAACTTATACACTGAATAGGACGCTGTCAAAAGCTGTTGATAAGACACCATACTAGGTATGGAAAGGGAGGGTCCCTAAACTGTTTTCATCAAAATTTGAGGTTCTAAAAGCTTCTCTGACGAGATTTATCTCTATAGAGCTTGAACTCAAATGGGATAAAAGTTTCTTTATGGTATTCATAAGAAACTCGAGGGTACAACTTCTACGATCTATCTGAGAACAATATTTTGTTGCTCGAGATAGTGATTTTCTTTAAAAGAGTAGTCTTTCCTAGAAAGTCAGTGGGAGCTCGGTTGTCTTGAACGAGGTTCAAGTGGAACAACTAATGATGAATTTCAAGACTGGGTTGAGAGTATTCTTATGGTTTTGGAAACCATACCAGCCCTCGTAGGTCCAGAAATGCATAGATCTCTATTATTCAAATACTTAGATATTGTGATCAATGAGAGATATGAATTCATGCTTTTGGAAAGCGATGAACCTTCGACCTATATTCAAGCTATGACGAGTCCAGCCACTTAAAATTGGCATGGTGCCATGAAATCTGAGATGATATCAATATCTGATAATCAAGTTTGGAACTTGATATATTTGCATCACGGGGTTAGACCCAATGAATGCTAATAGATCTTTAAGATCTAAACAGACAGATGGAAAACCTAGGGTTTTCAAAGCAAGGTTGATGGTAAAAGTTTTATTCACGAGGTGGATTATGGAAAAACTTTCACCAGTTGCTTTGATTAAATCATTCAGATTATCTTAGCCATTGCTACTCATCTTGATAATGAGTTATGGTAATATTGGATGTTAAAACTAACTTCTTGAATTGGATTCTAGAAGAGAATGTGTTTTGACACAGCCAAAGAGTTTTATCGATCCTAATAAGGCTGAGAAATTATGCAATCTTATAATTCCATTTATGGAATAAAGCAAAGCATATCGGAGTAGCAATCTTCAGTTCAATGAATCCATACTGGGTTTTGGATTTCAGAGGAACTCGGAAGAGTCTTGTTTTACAAGAAGAACAGTGGGAGTTACGTTGTATACATTGTGTTGTATGTCGATGACATACTCTTTATTGGAAACAATGTTTCTATGCTTAATTCTATTAAAGAATGGCTTGGAAATTGTTTTTCAATAAAGGATCTTGGAGAAGCACAGTACATATTGGGCATCAAGATCTGTCGGAACAGATCGAAAAGGATGTTTGGACTTAGTCAAGCCACCTATATTGATAAGGTGCTTGACAGGTTCAGAATGAAAGACGCCAAGAAGGGTCTCATTCCAATGACTCATGGTACATCTCTGAGCAAGAGGCAGTGCCCTTAGGGACCTGATGAGCAAAGGAAGATGGAAAACATTCCTTATGCTTCGGCAATAGGGTCTATAATGTACTCCATGATATGTACACGACCGGATGTATCGTATGCTTTGAGCATGACGATTCGGTTTCAAGGAAACCCAGGTGAGGTGCATTAGACTGCGGCCAAGAATATTCTTATGTACCTTAAATGGACTAAAGAATATTTTGTTGTCTTTGGAAGACAAAAAGAGTTGATATTAACAAGTTGTTTGAATGCTAACTTCAAAACAGACTAAGATAATTTCCGATTTTAATCTGGTTATATCTTTTGTCTAGTTAGAGGTGAAATTTGCTGGAATAGTTCCATGCAATGCAATATAGCTGATTAAACTACAGAAGCTGAGCACAGTATTGCATTGGATGCAGTAATGTTGGCAGTTAAGATTTGAAAGTTCTTGAATGAACTAGGTGGCGTAACTAGCTCAGCCCATCCGATAGTTCTCTATTTATAGTAGAGTTATCGCGCAAGCCAATGAGCTAGGAAGCACCACAAGTCTAAAACTGGTGCTCAGGAAGTTCTACATTATCTGGGAGATAGTTTTGTGGAGACATCAAGATAATAAAGTTGCAACGTTTGGTAAGGTTGCAAACCCGCTTTCTAAACCTCTCCAGCAGTCTAAGCTTGAGGTTTTCACGACTGCAATAGAGATCAGACATCTTAGAGATGGGTTGTGATTTCTATTACTGTATTATATACTTTTGGAGATCTTATAAACATTCACTCATATGTATAATACATATTTCTTCATATAAATATGGTTTAATTTATATGAATTGTCCAAATGATTAAGTAATATCAATTGGGTTATGAGGTCGACTTACCGCATAATGAAGTCCGAATGGTTGAACTGATATACTTGAATCATATAGTTGTTCCTGGTTCGTATAATCGAGTACGGACAAACCGATAATACAATGAACTAGATTGTAATGTGTACTATAGCTCCGCTTCATGGGCTAGTGATGTGGGACATCAAGTACAATTACATAGATATTAGCTGGGAGCTAATGATCGAACAGACCCGACTGGAATAGTATTTAAGATTTCGAGTCATAATACTATTTCATTGACTGTCGAGCAATTTCCTCTGACCTGAGTAGTCCAGAGTGACTCCATTGTGAAATGGTGTACTTTGATACAAGTAAACGCCTTTCGTAAAAGGAGGTTATAAAACTTGTTGTTGGGTATATCAGGAAGCAAGTGGGAGAGCTTGGATTGACAAGATGGGATTGTCCTCCATTTTATAATGGGATACATGTCTTACCGGCCACTTGGAGAGTCGAGACTGTGGATATACGTGGCCACGTCCAGATTCGTATCATAGTGATAAATCTGGTTTTACAGTCTGTCTCAAAGTCCAAGAAAGGTTTGAACCGATTGAGGATGACTCGAGTCTTGCCTCAAGTTCAAACTTAGACATAAAGTGACAACAGGAAGTTGGCAGCACACTGGCTCTGAAGGCCAAGTGGGAGATTGTTGGGATATGTCCTTCGATCCTACGTGTGCAATCGATAAAGTCATAAGGTCGTCTATGGATGTTAAATGATTATTTGATAATATTAATTGTTGGGAACAATATAATATTGATCAATTAAATCATACCTACAGGGTCACACACGGACTCGAAGATAATGTACGATGATTGATATATATATTGATTTAGAATCAATATTTACGTGGATTTAATTCCCATGCATGGGATGCATGGCTTGCATGGATGCATGTCACATAGTGTGACATGGCATGCCACACAAGCAAGTGGGACCACATACAATGCATAGTGGCATGTGTATGTGGCATGACCTTTCACCTCCTTTGTAACCTCTTTTGCATGTTAATGGTGCATCTTTATGCACATTAAGATGGAGGTTACATAGAGGTGTAATGGTGTGAATAATGGTGTGTTTTTATAGATGAAAATCTGATTTTCATCACACACAAGCATCAGCCACGAAAATCCACACAAATAGAGAGAAAAGAGGTGATCTTGGAGATCCATTCTCAAGCAATCAAAGGTGTTCATTATTCGGGTTCGTGTGCAACACGTAGAGGCCGGGCCATTTGTGCGGCTTCAACATCCGAACGATCCAAAGGAGTGAAGAGTTCATTCACAAAGAGATCTTTGAGTTGCTGATCCATTAAGGTGGTTCAATCGACTCAACACCACCTTAACCGAAATCAACGATCACCAAAAGTAAGTAATAGTTAAACCTTATATATATATATATTGGATGTGTATATATATATGTTTATATGTGTTCTTATACACATTAAGTGTGCACTTAGATCATGGCATAGTAGATCTATTGCTTTACACGCTTCCGCACACACGGTATATCGATCGGATCGGTATATCGTAACCTACAACGACTTGACCCCAAAAAAAGAGCGGAGATACATCATCAGGGAAGACATCATGAAGTTCATGCAAATGAAAAAGAATAGAAGGGCGTAGAGATGGAAGATCGTCAGTGAGAAACGAATCCTTCTTGCACATCATCACCAACATCGGCTGCCCCTCTGTCACTGCTTGTTTCACCATGGGTAACTCCAATCGCTGATCCTCGATTGCACCAACCACATGCGTGCATCTACTAATGGGGAGAAAGTCCTCGGACTCCACCGAATCCTCATCCTCGGACTCCACCGAAGTCGGTCCTTCCTCGGACTCCACCGAAGTCGACTCTTCCTCGGACTCTACCGAAGCCGACGGTTCTGACTTCTCGCCCTCATCATCAGTCTCTACTTTCCCAGCCTCCATTGACGCCTGAACCAGCTCCTCTAACAGATGCTCAATATTGCTCCACCTCTCGCGCTGGATCTCAGCTCTGGACCTCCTCTCATCAATGTCCTCGTTGAAATAGAAATCGTTATATCGTCCATAGGATCGATGATGGTCATGTCGACCGCCTCGGTATTATCCGCCTCTCCGATACCCTGCATTAACATGATGAGATCTCTCCTCTATGGCGGTGAATCGTGCATACATATTCTCAAACTCAAGTGCCAAGGACTTCTTCAACTCAGATCGAAATGTCTCCACGATGAGCTTAATCTGTGGGTCATCCATCTCATGCATCATGATTTTAGTTTTTTTTTTCTCGGCTGTACGGATGAACAGTAATCCGTGAACAGTAATTAGAGTTTTTTTTCAAGAAGAAGAAACGGAAAAGAAAGAAAAGAAACGATAAGAAAGAAAGAAAATGAAACGAGGTTACGTAATCGAAAAATTTAGAACCCTAACCTGGGCTCTGATACCAAATGATACGAACCTTGTTTGGGGATGAATGGACAGATAAGAACAGAGAACGAGAAAGATAGATGATACCGGTGGAAGGTCCCAAAACCTCTGGATCTAACCCACGAAATGATTTAGGATCGATGTCCTAAACCCCAACGCGAAGTTGACGCAGCAACTCGGGGATGGTGAAGACACACGAACGAAGGGTGATCGCTTCGTTGATTCGTCGGTTGAATTCTTTGGGATAATCGGGTAGAATTCGAACCCAAAAGAGAATTTTATGAAAACTCACGAAATATAATTTTTATTATCAAAGTATTAATTAAAACAATGTCTTGGGGGCCTTTAAATAGGCAAAACCTAAAAATAAAGCAAAGGAAATAACTTGGAAAATAAGTCACGAACAAAAGGAAATAAAATATCATAAATTTGGAATTACTGGTCCTTTGGTTGCATCAACCGCACTGCCTCCACCACCATGGACCCCGTGACTCGGCTAAACGCAGTTCGTAATCGTGCCCCGACATTTAATGACTTTAGTTTAGGTCCTAAACGTGTCGAGGTATCGTGGCTTTGCATGAGCATGTACTCTCGTCTATAAAAGTCGGCCTCCCCATCTCATTGGAAGGACGGCGAAAATTAGTTATTAAAAGTGTTATCGAAATAAAAGTGCATTATCCTCTTAAGCTCGGAATCCTTGTCTTTCTCTTCTCCGATCCAAAGATTTCAATCATTTCTACATAAAAAATTACTTAGTTTGGTTGTCGTTGCGAAACCCTCGTATCCACCCCATATATTATTTTTCCCCGACTAAAACGACCTAGAACACTCTTTTATTTCAATACTTATTAGTAGTTCTACCATACACATACGTATGTACAATGTATAGAACACACGACCTAATTAAATATAAAAATTCATTAAAATTGAAAAATAGTACAAGAATAATTTGCAAAACACGAACACATAAAATAAAATTTCATTTATCAATCTTAAAATTATAATTACATATCAAATAATCATCATATATTTATCAGTAGTCTTCATTAATCAATAATACAACCATCATATTATAATTGATATTAATTTTTAACTTGATATCAGTTCAATCACTACAAGAAAATCTATCATTCCCTAAGGCCATTTCCGTAGGGAAATCCATAAGGAACATGTTCTCTACGCATATCAAATAATCATCATATATTTATCAGTAGTCTTCATTAATCAATAATACAACCATCATATTATAATTGATATTAATTTTTAACTTGATATCAGTTCAATATTATATTGTTTTAATTTAGTAAAAATGAAGACCATCATGTTTTAATATTATATCAATTAGAGAGATAATATTGTGTGAGATTAAAGGGTTTTAGAGTGGATATCAATCCTTGTAATCGTGAGTAATATTATAGTAAAAGTTCTCGTCGTTCCTCCCGTGGTTTTTTCCGATTTGGGTTTCCACGTAAATTCCTTATCTTCTTTACTTTTCTCCTTCTCTTTTATTGTCTCTTTTATTGTTGAGTTATTTTCCCATAAGGAACAGGTTCTCTACGCATATCAAATAATCATCATATATTTATCAGTAGTCTTCATTAATCAATAATACAACCATCATATTATAATTGATATTAATTTTTAACTTGATATCAGTTCAATATTATATTGTTTTAATTTAGTTCAAACTCATTCAATTTAACTCAATTAAATTCGTTTTAAAATTAATAAAAATAAATTAAATAAAAATTATATCGAATTAATAATTACAAGTATACAATTTACTTAATTCTAAAATATTAATAATTTGTTTTTAAAAAGAAATTAATTAAAATTTTATAAAAATTATTATTATTATTATTATAAAAAAATTAATCTAATTTAGTTTAGATTTATTAAGTTTACGTCCATTAAATTGTCCTTGATGTAAAAAAGATAATTTATTTATCATACATAAATGATCATTTATTTTGTATAACTAGGTGTACAATGTATATTGTACATTTATTTTATTAATTAATAAAGAAAGATTATTATAGATATATTATGAAAGAAGATTTATTTGATATGATAAGATGATTTTAAGGTTGAAGAATAACAAATTATTTTGAATGTTTGTGTTTTGGAAATTATATTTGTATTTTATAATGATTATTATTTAATTTTATTATGGATATTTTCTGCTTTCATTATAATTGAGCCGTGTATATATATCGTACACGATTACATACGTGTATGAAATGTGGGTGTGAATTGAAAGATTGAAAAGTGAGTAGTTTTTTTTGTTAAAAAGATCCGTGTTGGTTGGATTTCATCATATGGAGAAGATCTTATCTTACGAAATTCGATCTTATTTTACTCACTATTTCCATGGTTTCTATGTTTTTTTTAAAGAAAAATAAAAATATAAACAATAAAATGTTCAAGTTCTCGTGCCGACATAAAAACCATTGAATGATTTTGACCAAATTAAATGACCACCGTGTCAGTACAGAGAGAAAAAAGAAGATTGGCTATCATTGGCCTGAAGATGATAATTCCTAAAAAAGAAAAAAATAAATTAAAAACAAAAAAGGAAACATGTCCACTAAAATATTTAGAATTACAAGATGCATTGGTACGTGTAATTGATTTGTGGTACCTTCTTCTTTTCTTAATTTCGAACAAAAAAGCAACAAAACTCAATATTTTCAAGATTTTTTTATAGGGAGGAGAGACAAAAATTTCCATTTAAAGTTCGAACCTTAACTTGTCGTCGGAATTACACTCACATCATCACAAGTTTTACCGGTCGCCTACTAAAAACTATTTTAAAGAAAAAATAATTCACTTTCATACACTTTTCAATAAAACAAACTAATTTGAATTTGTAAAAAAAATGCACATTTATCCACTAAATCTCACAAAATACATTTGATTCTTAGACGATCTCAAATGGTACTCAATTTTGGACTCAACATTTAAAAAGTTTATGAAATTTCATTAATTTGGAAAATCCACGGAGTCTATACAGAGTTGACCGACTTTATATATGGATTTTCGTATAGTCTGTTAGACTTTCATTTATAGATTTATGTAAATGTTCAGTACCATGACCAGGGCTGGATCATCAAATAAAATAGATGTTAGAAGTGGTTGCTCATGGTTTAAAGTAGATGATGGTGAAGTGTTTCTTGGTACATTGCTGATGGTTTAATGTAGATGATGCTAGTTTGTGTTTTGGTACATTGTAGACAGTTTGTTATGTGTCATTTTGTTCACTTGGTTAGGTTGTGTGTTTTAGTACATTGCAGACAGTTTGTTATGTCTCTTTTGGTTAATGTCTCATTTGGTTAGGTTATGTCTCATTTGGTACATTGCAGACATATTGTTGCACTATTTTGGTTGAATCTCATTTTATTATGCTCTATTAGATACATGTGATTCAATTCTACTTGAAGTGTAGTGATTTAATAACCATTCATTACAAATTGATTAACCAAATTTATGCTCCATTTATTTTGGTTGAATTTCAAATTGTTATGCTCTATTAGGTTATGCTTGAACTGTAGTGATTCATTAGCAAATTTAATAACCACACACAAATTTAATAACCACAATAACCATTCATTACAATGTCATCAAAACAACCTACCCAAAACACAAATTGAAAACAACATTACAGTTTAGAAGCAACACATAAACTTCAATTAAGCAACAACACAAGGACTATGATTACAAGCATCATAGTGATGAACATGAAAACAGCCAAGAATCTCATAAACATTTCCACACCCGCATTGCACTTCAATAGATTTTTCAGCTCCGTCTTCAAATTCATCCACTACAAAAAACCAGGGAATCTCTACGGCCTTTTTCCCGTAGAAATTTCCCTACGACATTTTCTACGAGAATCATATTTTGATTTCCCCTACGACATTCTCTACCCTCAGCCGTAGAGGTGACTCCAGTAGGAGATCCCCATAGGGACTACGCGCGTATTTGCGCGCATAGCTTTCCTCCAAGAGGTCCTACGGGGTCCCCTACGGCTAGTCGTAAGGAAAATTGTCCATACAGGCAAATCCCCGTAGGGAAATAATAAATCCCCTAAGAGTATTTTTCCCGTAGGGGTCCTACGGCTTATTTTCGCAGATGAATTGTTTTATTTATTATTTATTTTTAACTATTAATTTATATAATAATAAATTAATTAAATTTTATTATAAAATTACGTTAAATTGTTTTAAATATTTTTTCTAAACCACTATTTTACTAGATAATAAAATTACAATTAAAGTTTTTTTAACTATTGTCTATTTACGCACTATGTAATTATGCAACTACGCAATTACAATTTTATAAAAATAATTAATTACAAAAAATAATTAATTACAAAAAAAATATCGCAATTACGCAAAAATAATAAAAAGGCATTATAGTCTAAACACATTTCAAAAACTACTACTAAATAATATTTAAATATACGTAAAACTTTTAAACGCAAAAAAGTTAAAAAATAAGAGCCTTTAATTTTATAAAAATAATTAATTACAAAAGATATCACAATTACGCAAAAATTACGCAAAAATAATAAAAAGGTACTATAGTCTAAACACATCTCAAAAACTATTACTAAATAATATTTAAATCTACGTAAAACTTATAAACGCACAAAAGTTAAAAAAAAGAGCCCTTAAAAATGAATATATATATATATATATATATATATATATTGTATTTTATGTTATTATTATATTATACTACATAATAAATAGTTAATGATACATATATATTATCTTTTAAGAATTGTACATATAACTCAGATATGTTATCATTCTCCTCTTCATGGTTCAAACACTGGACTATGCAATATACATGAATAGTTATTACAAAGCCCTCAATTGAGGGCTGGGCTTGTGTCGGACCTTGTGATGGTTGGATGTTGTCGGGCCTTGGATCGTGGGTCGGGCTGGTGGCTCGAGCCGCTTGGGGGAATAAGCCGTAAGGATCCCCTACGGGCGAGCCTACAAATCCGCCGTAGGCGTCCCCGACGGGAAATAAGGGTGACGGAAACTTATCCCCTAGGGATTTCCCTACGGCGTGAGTCCTGTAGGGGATGCCTGTAGGGAACAGAGTTCCCTACGAATTTCCCTATAGGAATGACCGTAGGGAATGACAGATTTCTTGTAGTGTGATCTCTTTAGCTTCCCTACGAGAATGACCGTAGGGAATGACAGATTTTCTTGTAGTGATTTCTTTAGCTTTGTATTCCCAACCGACCGACTGCACTTCTTCCTTATTCTTAGGATAGCTCCCGTAGGGAATGGCAGATTTTCTTGTAGTGATCTCTGTAGCTTTGTATACCCAACCGACCGACTGCACTTCTTCCTTATTCTTAGGATGGCACCATGCCTGGAATCTCTGCTCATTACAGAAGTAATAGAGCTTCTCATAGTTTTAAGATGGCACCATGCCTGGAATTTTCTTGTAGTGATCTCTGTAGCTTTGTATTCTCAACCGACCGACTGCACTTCTTCCTTATTCTTAGGATGACACCATGCCTGGAATCTCTGCTCATTACAAAAGTAATAGAGCTTCTCATAGTTGGGGGGACTGCACTTCTTCCTTATTCTTAGGATGGCACCATGCCTGGAATCTCTGCTCATTACAGAAGTAATAGAGCTTCTCATGGTTGGGGGTGCTCGAAGAAACAACACGGATCTGAAGCTTCCTCTCGCAATGCACACAAAATTTATCCTCGTACCTGAGGTAGCTAGGGCGACCAAAACCTTCAAATTTGTTTGAATTCGTCGACATTGTCGAAAGATTTGGGGAAATTGAAGAGAGTAAAAAATTTGGGTTCTACCAAAAAGGAAATTTGAGATAGAGAATTTATGAAATGAAAACCGTTTTATGTTTTAATGTTATAACATTTTGAATCCAACCCTCAATTGTAGGTTATTTACACTGAATGCCATTGTTTATTTCCCACCAAAATTGACGTGGAAAAACTGACAAACCACAAATTTCCCTCCACGCAATTAGGGACGCAGAATTCACCGCCACATGGACACTCATCCGGTCATAAATGATTGGTAAAGACCACTTTTGATGTTTGCAATAGAAAAAGGACTAGATGTGGAAACAACCTAAGTTACATGACCATTTGTGAAATTATCTCAAATATTAATAATATTATAACATTAATTAAAGTTTATATTTGAAATTAGTGATTGAAATTAGTGATTGAAATTATTTTTAATTTATTTTATTTTAATTTATTTTTAAAATAACTTAATTGGGTTGAATTGAAATAAACTTTCCAAAAGAACAAGTACTTATTAAGCTTACGAGGTATTAAACATGAAATTCATGGGCTATCACTAGGTTTTGAAAATGAACAAATTTGGAACCTATCGTGAGTATCGACCTAATGTTGAAGAGAGACGACAATTATCCCACCAACTGAATGCAACTATGCAAGTCTATTGAAAGTCGTCATACGATGCCACGTTTAAAAGAAAGTGAAAATAAATTAAAATATCTAATAAAAAAAAGAAAAAAAAAGTGCAATCAAATAAACATTACCAAAAACATATTACTAAGTATATTTTGAAAATAATAATTTTAGTTTATGGACAACACTACACATCCAAATTTAATAAATGCACCCAAATTAATTTACCTTATACTGTACCTAATTAAATTGTTTTTAAGATCAATTGATCTGTTTATTGTTTTATTAATAAAATCCAATTAGGAATTGGCCAAGTCCAAGAGATGACATTTTCAAATTTACTTATTTATATTGTTTTAATAATTAAATAAATTTTAAAGTAAAAAATAAGTATAATTTCTTAATTAATCGGGTTAGGAGACTGTTGGTATTGGAATTGACAGGCCCGTTACTGTATTATTGTTTGTAACGTCTCATCTTCCTAGCAATATAATGTGTATTATTATAGGTGGCAAAATTCGAAAATTAGGTCGGGGGCATTAAAAATCTTGAAAAGGGATAAGAGAAGTGACGATTGTTTGTATGTACTGTATATATATGTGGGTTGTAAATACAATAAAATAAAAAATGTATATTTATGAGGGGTGCAAATGCAATTTAAAGAAAAGAGGGTAAGGCGGCCCATAAAAAGATAAAACCCTAAATTTATTATTCCACCGTTACACACACCTTTTTGGTGTCTATATAAATCCCATTCTTATCTCTTCCCTTCTTCATTCACACATCCAAATCAAAAGCAGTCTTCCTTTTCTAATGGAACAGTCCCCCCACTCTCTCTCTCTTTTCTTTTCTAGGGTTTTTTTTATTAAAAAATATTTATTTAATATTATTACCCTATATACCTAGGGTTTATATTATTCACTTTCTCCAATTCCCTTCCCTTTCATAAGAGATCTGTTCTTCATTTCTTGTTATAAAACAAACACACAAATATATATATACAGCCTAATTTATTTAGGGTTTTCAGTACTCATTGTTGGTGAAGATTGAATTTCAGCAGGGTAAGGGGAGAGGTGACAGAAGAGAGTGAGCACAGATGGTGTTTTCTTGCATGATCTAATTACATGCTTGAATCTATCTGTGCCCACTCTCTCTCTGTCACCCCCACCACTCTCTCTATCGATCTCTATATATGTACATATAGTTTTGTTTCTTGCATTTTTGATTTGGTGTTTTAATTCTTAAAATCTCTATTTATTTTAATTTTTTTCAGATTTATGTTTTTATGATTTATGAATGGTTCTTTCAAAATCCGAAGATTAGGGTTTGTGGATGGTTGTGTATGAATCGTGTGTAAATCTTCAAGGTTTTTTTTCTTTCCAAACAATTAAATTTGAAATATTGTTATGAAATTGGTGTTAGAACAGTATATTTAACTTATATGTGTATGTATTTATCTCTTTTCTATAGATCTAAATTTGGCCTCCACTCTTAGTGCACATTTGTGTAGTGCTTGACCCTCTCCTCACATGTGTCACTTTTTCACTGTTCTTATTTTATTGGATATGTATGTGTTTTTTGTAAAGAGAAATTACATATAGATTTTGTACAATCTTTATATTCGATCTTTGTCTTTTGGTATTTGTATTTACAGGAACAAATTTTATGTAGAAAAAATTGGATTGGAAGAGCTCATGAATTGAAAGATATTGCTCATTGTACAGATGGAAGAGAAGGGATGAAAATACTCAAATTTCTATTTCTTTTTTTTACAAGTAGGGTTTCAATATCATCATTCAATCCATGGATTGGTTTGGATATTATTTTTATAATTAAAATTGAAGTGTCAAAATTATTTTGAGGATCCATGTAATTAGCCGCAGTTTATTTAATAATGTTTGACTGCCAAATGATTTATTTGTTGATTGTTATTTCTGGAATTTTTATAATTTAGTTTATTGTCATATATATGTAAAGTATATATATTCGTAGAATATATTATGAAATGGTGCACTAATTAATGCCCCCTATAGTGTGGAGTTTTGTGTTTTAAGTTAGGGAGCAGCTTCTGTTGTCCGGGAATACTCACTCGTACGACGGTACAAGTGACACTTAAGAATATAAAAACGGTTACATATATGTATATATAATACTGGGGTCAATTAACTATTGTTTTTTCTATTCCTTATCTACATATTTTAATATTGTATCATATATATATATATATATGTATATAAATGAGTGGATTGGAATGAGGATGATGTTTTGACTTGTGATGAGTGGATGATATATCTAATTCACTATTATATTAAAATACTTCATTTGGAATATGTATCTTCTTGCACGAAAATTAAAAGAAATACGTGTAGTCACGGCAAGAGTTAAAAGAAATGTTGTGTAGTTACGGCAAGAGAGTTATAGGAATGAGGAAGGAATGAAGATGGTGTGAGCTTGAGTGGAATGAGGAAGGAATGAATTGATGGTGTGAGTTTGAGTAGTTGTTGGAACACGAGGATGGTGTGTTGTCTTGAGATAAATTTTCTGTTAATTTGAAAAACATTAAAACAATGAGTAATGTAAAAGAAAATGTTATATTTTAAAGTAAAAAACAATTACAGCTAAGGATTGAATTAAAAAAATTATTGTCTAATAAGAAATGGTTTATTTAATAATTGAGTTCAATGAGTTAATTTCTAATTGTCTAATAAGAAATGATTTATTTAATAAATGAGTTCAATGAGTTAATTTCTAATTGACGTAATTGACTGGTTAATACACAATGAGTTCAGTATGATTGAATTTCAAGTTGACCAGATTGTGTAGATTCAATCCTCTTTATTTATTCGGCTTTCAAATCGTTTTATTGAGTTGTGTCGAAATTAACGGTCCTAATTTTTGCATTCGACCGAAAATTTAATCAAAATGTTTATTTAACTGAAAACAGAACCGCTTTTCCAATTTCCATGTAGATCATGAAGATTAACAATTTTTTGTTGACAAAAAAATTTAAAGACAATTGTATTTAAAAAAAATAAAATAGTTATTGATAAAAATATACAAGTGAAAAAATATATGTATATTTCGTCGACCACTTGTGGTAGAAGCCCCACTCTCCTGAGTTGGCTCGATTACTAATGACTACTGTTTTTTTGAAGTACTAATATTCTGGGCCATTGCACAAAATATATCACCTACCCATATATAATTGTTATAGACAGATGCTAAAAAAAAAGGAGATACAGTATCTTGGTAAATGGTAAGTATGAGCAAGTTCTAAAATCTCACTTTGAAATACAGGCACCATATAACAGCAAATGAGTGCGTGGAAAAAATGCTGACAATGAAAATGCTTCGTAGATGAAGACATTTCTCTGTGCAACTAGACACGAGTGCTTAGTATTTATTACTCAAACCTCATTTTGATAATTATGTCAAAAAATAACTACAGTATTATTTACGCTGCTACAAGAATAGTACTAGAGGAAACAATGCCGCTATAATTACAACATAATGTTACTAGTGATATTTGAACCTCTTCACTCGTCGTTCGTTCAATATTATAATTTACCATGGAGTATATTATTATTGTTGGCCTCGGCTTTATGGAAAACAGGTTTTGGTAGTTCTCTTGAAGCTGAGGATGCTAATAGCTGGCTAATCCCATCAAATATGTTCTTGGCATCAGAGATCAGAGAAGCTCCACCCGGGTAACACCGACCAAAACAGTGCGGAAGAGCAAGCTGCATCGGATGGATTTTTAACAAATGATAAATCAATATTTGGGGGATTAATCAGAAAATAAACCTGAGATTTAATTTTAAAAAACGTATTGTAATACTTTTAGAAATGTTAAAGGGGATTGCAAAACGTTTCCCTTATGAAGGGGTAAATGTAGGGGATATAAAATAAAATATCAAGCCAAGATCTTGTAATTTTATTTTGAAAGGTGTCTGGCTGATTGTTTTGTATCTAGGAGTATAATTTATAATTGTTTCATTACTATAATTAAGTTAAAAATTCAACAATTTGGTAAAACAAAAAAACTCCACCTTGACAAATGCCTGGCACAGCTTAATGAGAAGTACAGACTCAGTGTCTCTAAGCATCCTAGTCGTATTGTATCTCAGTTCATTCATTGCTGCGGATACACCTGGTCCCACCAGAGACGAAAATAAATAAAATGCTAAGTCATTGTCATTTAACAAAATATCAAAAGAAGTGGAATTAACATTTGAATCTTACCGTTGATAAAAAACAGCAAGAGGTGGATGCTCCATGAGACTCGAAGGAGGTGTTACACCATCAAGACCTTCTTCATTCGAGTTACTGGTAGGGAAGCCGACAGCTGGTAACGGGACCCAACGATGAGAGTCCAAGACTAACTGGATCCAGTGAACCACTTGTCATAAATCTTTAGCAAGGAAATGTCATATGTATAGTTGTGGTAATATCATAGTAAATCCATATTAATTGTTTGCAATTACAAGATATAAATCATACCTTGAAATTTTCAACAGCTGTCCTCATGTTTTTTGAAAATAAATTAAGGACGGCTCTGTTGAGAAACAAAAAAAACATCCACGTGAGAAATCACCAAATGCCAAAGTATGTAAAAGAACAAAAGAAAAATAGAAGTGCTGAAATGTGTTTTTACTCTTCAAAAAGAGGGGGAAGCAGTACTCGAAAATCCAAACCAACCCAATCAAGGCCCATAGCACATTACTATATACCAAAACAAGGGAAATAAATTGGTATTATATTGTGAATAAACTTTAGGTCACATAAATAGCAATTCAAAACACCAGAAGAAATCATATACAACCTTGATGTATGAATAATCGAAATACCAATTAAACATGTTCCTCCCGATTCGGGACTGATGAAATAGTATTTAAGTGGGAAATTGATTAATCAAGTATCAAATTAGCAAGGTTTTATTGTATTGACAAGAAGTTATACAAGGATCAGGTTTTAATGCAGAAGACTAATTCTCACCATGCATTATTCCAGAATATTTGACAAAGATCCACCTTCACTAATCTTAGGGAGCGTGATTTTGAGGGTCTTCAGATGCAACGTGATCTGATGCATTGCCCAGTCAAAGAGAAGGCCACCATCGCAATTTTCTTCACTTCCCGACATGCCATCAACGAATATGGCTCGGTACTGATTAACAACATCAAAGATATGCATTCTATGACAATTTACCACCCCTTTCAGATATTCATAAGGATTCCTTTGGTCTAAATCGTCAAGTAATCCAATAATCCAGGCTTCACAGCATCTTAGAAACTAATAACCAGAAATAGATCCTTGATCAGAATAATATTGTGAAAAATGAAATGAGGTCTATAGCAACACAAAAACACAAGCTACCTGTAGGCGCATTTCATACTCATTGAAAACTCCTATTCGGCGTAAATACCCAATAATACGTAGGCACTCTGGTAACTGCAAAAAAAGAAAAGGTTACAATCCATTTAAGGGTCCACAATTCAATTTGTGTTAGAATGATATGCTTCATTCAAAAACAAGTCATGCCACCTGAATATTAGATTTAAGTTTCTGCAGAAGATGGGAAAGAAGAAATTGAGTGGTCTCCCGGACTTCTGCTGATAAAGCCTGAATTATGGGAATTCTATTTTGAAGAAGAAAAAAAACGAAAAAAAATGGTGCCTCAAAAATTGCTTCAATCAAGTGGGTAATGGAACAAGTTACGCTGCTAAAAGATTGGGACTCACTTTGGGTGCATTGTGGTAAGTTTTGCTACAAATGCCTCTAGATCAAGTGCTTCATCATAATTCCCATTTCTCACACATCTGTATAAATGTGATAATAGAAGCAATCTTATGTGAGACTATCTAGCATTAGAGATTAGACTACGTTCACAAATCACTATTCACTACAACTAAATTATAAAAAATACGTAAACTATAAAAAGGTAAAAATGGCCAAAGAAAACAACTAAAAGAACAAAAAAACTTAAACCCCCTAAAATCGTAGAGCAACTAAAAAGAACTAAGCACCCTACATAACGAAGTAGAAGTTGAAATACAATAAAAAGTTCAAAGAATTTCAAATTAAAAAAATAGATACTGAGTAGTAGGAGTAAATAACTTTAATATCCATTTGATCTCCATATACTTTCCATTAGATGGGTGTAACAAGTTTTTTTATCATAACAAATCTATAGTTAATAAGCAACATGAAGAATATCCAGACAAAAAAGGCTAGGGGATGTACGTATCCATGAGCTTAGGGATTTCAAGCAAGTCAATCAAAGTGGTATGATTTGCTAGTAATGTCTGGTTCATCTTCCTCTTCTCCAAAATATGTTCTGTCGAATCATCAACGAATCCAGAGCACCAAGACGTTAGCTTTGGAATTTTAGATATCTGCAAGAGAGGAAGAAGCTTTCAGTGGTGGGAGAACCAATACAAAACCTCAAAATAAATCCAACAATGGCAAAATCAACCAAAATTAAAATACATAAGAAAATCCTAACTCAAACGGCAAAATACCAGAGACTCCAGATGTTTATCAATGGAAGAAACCTCGTCTCGGATCTCGGCCAACGCATCAGCTGCGACGATGAAAGTACAGTAATTGCTCACCGCAACTTCCTGCATCTGTCGCCGTATTCTCTCCGCATCCACTCTCAACAACTCCGGTTCCTTCAAACCGAAAATTAAAAATGAAAACCTCAATTTCGAAAGCTTAGAGGCGTAATCAAGCAGTCCGAGCGTGTAGCGTGCATCAAACCTTGTGAAGGAGAGAAGCTCGGAGACGTAGGGCTGCTTCGCAGCGGAAGCGAGCGGGAGAAGGCGCGATATCGCCGTCGCTCGCCGGAGCTTTTGCCGACGCCATTGCCGTCAGTTTTTTAGAATATTTGTTGCGAGGGTTTTTGGTAATTTAAGATGAAATTACATTTATTTATTTTCCTGTACCGCAGTTTTGCCCCTGAGTTTTGTAATATTGTATTTTGACCCCAAAAGGTTTATAGTCAATAGTAATTAACAATGTCACATTACATAACAATTAACAATCAGTATTATACACATAGGAAACTTGATAGTACAAAAAAGAACACCCAAAGAATGAACCCCTTGTGATCAAGTGGCACATAACAAGAAGCATTCGAAGTGTAGTAGTAATAATAAGGAAACGAAGAATTCCTCTGTCCGGCTGCTTCCGGTGGATTGTACACGTACACCTTAGGCGAAGGGGGAGGAGTTTCACCGTTATCACCATCGCCGCCTGAATAAACAATTGATGGTGGTGGTGGTGGTGGTGGTGATGGTGGTGGTGGAGCCGATGATGGTGGTGGAGAATCAAAGTAGTAAGGTATTAGTGGCGGCGGCGGGTGGTTGTGTTTCGGAGCTGGCGGTGTTGGCGGAAGTAGTTTAGGATACGACGGAGGGGATGAGCATATGACGGGGCATGTTTCACATTCGCTGATGCAGAGCAAGCTAGTTGGTGAGCCTTGAGATTGTGAAGGTGGTAGTAGTAATAAGATGGAGAGAAAAAGTATACAAGTTGTTGCAAGCATTCTTGAATCCTCAGTTGTTGAATATTGTTTCATTTTAATTTGGTATGTGTGGATTTATAGAAAAGTGGAATCAGCAAATTGGCCCCAAGATTTTGTAGTATTTGGTTATTGTGCCTTTCTCTAAACACAATCCAACTTTGTTGGATGTGCTTTTCCCATGAGACAATCTAACTAATGATACTTTCTGCTTTTGAAAAACTACTCATCGGCCTTTGAAGAATATTACAAAAACTGCCCCATAGGTTCAAAGTATTTACAAGAAATACAAAAGCTAACATGGCCCTTGGCATATACAAAAGGGTTGAGACTTGAGAGTTGTGATTATTTGTAATATTTAGAAAAGCATTGGAGGAGCGTAGTTACAAATATGTGAAAGATCTTCACCACCATCCTCTCGATAGTCAATATCACTTGTGGAACCGTAAAATTATCTTTTAAAAATAAGAATAAATATTTTTTTAAATGAATGTGACATTGGTTTGAAAAGAATTAAAATGATAAGTGTGATCTTTGATTTGGCATGGATAGATTATATATGAATGAAAAAATAGAAATGCTGTGAATTGAAAGTGTCATTTTTTAGGAAATATTACAGAAACCTACCTAACGTTTATATCTTTTCACAATCCTCAACAATGTCTCGCCTTCCTGAGCACATCCCTTCTCACACCAGTACCCTAAGCACCTTCGTCAATTTCTTCATGATATTCCCGTGATACACCGCCAATATCGCAGCCAGCCCTCCGGGCTTCACCACCACCTCTAGAATCATAAATGACTTGTACGTATTTGAATATGCATATTCATAACCCAATAATCAAAACGCCAAATTAAAAACACAAAACTTGGAATAAAGATCAAAGTTAAATTTTAATCTCTCTATCCCAAAGAAATGGGCACAAAGGAGTGTATATGGTTTTTTAAAAAATACTTTTTCTATAAGGCCATCTCCAACCGAAAAACTAAAACTTAAACCCAAAATAAGTTTAAGTTTAAGTTTACAGTAATTTAACTCCAACCGAAAAACCAATATTCAAACTTAAAAGAATATTCTTTAAATATTCTTTTTATACAATTATTTATATTATTTTTATAAATAATCAACATCTTTATAAATTTACTATTTAACCACATAACTTTTGACATAAAAAAATTTAATAAATATTATTTTCAATTTACCTGATCAATTTTTTTGTTGCGATTAATAGTTTATTTATTTTTGTAATTCCTAACATTTTATTTTAAGTATCTTATTTTTATTTTATTTTTATTTTATTTTTATTATCAATTAAATATTTAATATTTAATTATATTTTATATTGTGATGTTTATTTTTTTATAAAATAATTTTTTTAATTATTAATGATATGATTATTTAAAAATATTACGTTACAAAAAATATTAAATAAGAAACAAAAAAGTTTAATGAGTCATTTTTATTAATTTATAAAAAAAGGATCATTTTATAAATAATAAATTGTTTTTGGTTTGTCTTTACAGTAAACGTAAATTTAAGTATTTTTTTGGTGGGTCCCACCATAAAACCTATAATAGGTTTATGTTTTGGTATCGGTTGAAGCATCTATCCTACTCCAAAATAGGTTTTTGGTATCGGTTGGAGATGCTCTAAGGGGGTGTAAATAAAGGAAATGTGATCATTACTTAAAAAAAAGTAAAATGTAACTTTTTTATGTAATGGAAGGAGTAATTTATTATTTTTATTAAATAACACAAAAATATATAAAATAATAGTATATTTTATTTAATATTTTGATAAAAGTTAAAATTAAGATAAAGAGATGTGTATTTAAGTAAAACCTTTTACAGAGTATTATTTATATTTAAAAGTATATGTATTTATTAAAGAATAAATTGATGTACTTAGTAATTTACTTAGTTTTTTCTCCAACCAAAACTTTTGGGACTTTTTATTATTGTCAGAATATGGAGAAATCGCCACCGCTGGAAGTGTGCGTTCCGCCACTCTTTGATTTTCTTCCTATCTCCACCGCCGGTCTTAGGTTGGTAAATCTTATAACTATTAAGTAATTTAATTGGTGTTTTTATTTATTTATTTATTTAGATTTCAATATTAATTAATGTAAATGTACGAGCAGACCGGAGACGCGATATCCGACTCCGTACGATTTGTTATTCGGAAAGATGGTTTTGAGATATCTCTTCGACATGTACTTTGAAGATGCTAATCGTTTCAGAACACATATCTATCTTAGGCAGAGTGACGATCCCGATGATGATCAGTTTACTGTCAGGGTATCATCGATCAGTTTTTCCAATTCATGCATATATATACACTTTAACTAACTAACTAACTAACTAACTGCTCTTGGATTAGGTTGCTGGTCCACTAGACGATAACCCAGAGGAGGGATTTGTAGGAGATGTAAAATATTTCTTTAAAAGGTTTTGAATCGTTCATTCGTTTTGTTTAATACAATTAACGACTTCACGGTTCACATGGCGACCTTCAATTCACTCAACTAAATCAATCCATTTTTTTTTCTTGAAGGGATTATGAAGTATTTAAAGTACGCCACAATATCTGGTTTTCGGTTCCCGGAAGGTAATATAATATTAATTAAATTACTATAGTAATACAAATATAAAATTAATTTGAATAACTGCGTTGGTGGGGTATATAAACATCGATCATGCAGGACATGAACCATGAGATCAACGTACGGGATACTTTCCAGAGTTGGAATTTGGAGTGACTTGCATCCTCCCGATTATTTCGAAATCAAGGTTAATTACTAGCTTGCTCAGCTAGCTCGATGATGATATTATATTAATTATACATTGTCATGATCATAATTCTTTGATCGCTCGATCAGGTTATTTCTAGAAGATTACCCGGTCATGAATGTTTGGTGTGATAGATCAAATGTGTCAGCTGGAGTTATCTTTGATCCTAGTATGACACTACTTAATTATGCCAATTAATTAATAAATTAATATACATATTTAAGTTTCAAAGTCAAACTCAAAACTCTCTCTCCATCGTTTAATTTACTAGGGGTTGGTGAGTACCCAATTAGCACTGCATCCTTATTAACCAAGCTGGGAAGGATAACCGCGGGAGTGAAATATGAATCCAAATGTACGTGTAATGCCCCGAAAATGCAAGTGCTTAAAGGAATTGAATATGTTATTCATACCAACAGACAAGGGCGGATCTAGAAAAAATAAATAGGGAAGGCTATGGTTAAAAAGACTCCAACTATAAAAGCACACAACAACATACATTAAACAAAATTAATATATAAGTTATAAACTAATTATAGGAGGTTCGAAATTTAAATTTTGTCAAAAAATTACAAAAGATAAAAGAAAATAAAATTACCTATTTAAGTTGCGCTCTCCGATGCTTCATAGAATAAAATTCATCAATGACGGAATGTGAATCAACAACTTCAGAAAATTCTCGTTCAATATAGACAACCATAGAATCAGATAGATAGTCATTGTCCATTTTGTTACGAATAACACTTTTAACCCGCTTCATAGCCGAAAATGCTCGCTCGGTTGTTGCAGTTGTAACAGGAAGTGTCAAAACAAGACGAATCAATCTGTCTATCAAATTGTAGTCTTGTGCCTTATTTGTCTCCTTCAGTGTCTTACATAATTGTGAAATAGTTGACAAATTCTGAAAACTCCCATGCTTTTGTATATCAACTCGATAATGTTCCAGTTGATGTCTGATGTAGTGCATTTCCTGTTCACTAAAATCAGCAGGATAAAACTTTGCGGCAAGATCATATATACGATCTTCATCAAACAACTTGAAGTTGTCTTTAGGTTCCAAGGCTGAGCTGAGTTTAAGTAGTTCTACTATCTCATCATTGAATCTATCAATGATTTCCTGCAATTGAAAATCTATTGCAATATTAAACACATCGAATCGATAATGATGCTTAACCGTGATGGAGTCTGTTTGTTGACACGAACGACCCGTGCCCATTTTGTAAGAAGCGCTCATATTCGGAATGTCAACATTGTGCTTCTCACAAACTGACTCGACATTGTTTAAGAGAACATCGTGTTGTAAAAATTGGAATAAAATATTTGGTTTAACCAATATTTGACTGATTTTTTATGGCTAAATATTAATTCAAGTTGGAATTAATTTGTTGATAATTTTCTACGATGTTGCGTAGATAATTATATTATTTTATTTCGTTAAGATTCGATTTTTCGGTGAGTGAGAAATAAATAATGAATTAGCCAAGTGAAAAGGCATTATTGAATGAGAATTGTAAGGTCTCATCCCACATTGAAATGTGGTAGATAATGGGTTTGTGAGAACCATTATAAAAGGTCTTGTGTATTAATTATTGAGAATATGAAAAGTCTCTAATCCCACATTGAATGTGGAGAAAAAATTAATACTTTCGTGGTGTTATTTGAGGAGTAGTGAAATGTTTCAACTTTGATTAAGTCCATTGACTTGAATTTTATTCTTGGTCAATTGGAATATAATGATTTGGACTTGGGCCTCCGAGAATTTTCTTGGGCCTATAAAAGTTTAACAAAGTACAAATTTAATTTGTATTGGGCCTGTTAAATAATAACAGGTTGGTTATTATGGCTTGGGCTTGCTAGCCTTTGGGCTGAGTAAATTAGTTGAAATATTTAATTGGGTTATGCTGTTGGGCTAGCCTAAATGGGTTGTACGAAATTTGAATAGTCAGCCCAATATGGGTTGTACGGAATTTGAATAGTCGGCCCAAAGACTTAAAAAGACATCAGAATTTTGTTTATATATTTAATAAAAATATATAAATTAATCCTCATAATGGTGTGACCTTTGAATTGCAAGTGACTTTTGCAATGCCTTTTATGTCTTTTGGGACTCCCTCTTGATGGGTATAAATAGAAGCATTGTAGTTGAGAGAGATCATCCCATTACACAATATAAATCAGATTATATCCCACATCTCTTCTCTCTAAGTGCATTCTAATATAGTTAGAATATTGTGTAGACAATATTTAGTTCTTTGCATTTGCATATGCTCGGCTCTCGCTCTTTCCCTGTTCGCCGGAGCTTCTAGCTGGTGTGCCTCAGACTAGAAGATGATTGAAAGTCGTTGTATCTTTGGGGACTAACGTCGTAAAACCGTAGCATACACGGGGCGTTTTAGTCTTGCGGATAGCGAAAGCACCTCGACTACCCGCAACAAGTTTCTGTTCGAAGCTCGATTAAGGTTAATTTATTTAATTATTTTATTTAATTTTATTCTGGAATTGTAAAGATCAGTAGTACTGTTCTAGTCCAGATGTTAGTTTATTTTATGTTTCGGATTTAGACATTTTGTACAAAAATAACCAACAACGCAAGACTAAAACTCGTACTAAATGTCTACCTCCGGAACTGATGGGTCCGGTATGGTATCTCAAAGATGGACCTTTGGTCATCTACGAGAATGAGATATATGCTGAGAAACGTGTAACGTTTGAAGCATAAGAGCAAGGTTTTACCTTTGCCGGAATATTGTCCTAAACGGACTGAATATTGGACTATACGATGTGTATAGAGTATGACTTCGTCCAAAGCACTTTGGGTTGCTAAAGAATAGAGTATGACTTCGTCCAAAGCACTCTGGGTTGCTAAGGAATACAAGATTGAGGACGTTGGAACTAGAATGTTCATCGTCGGTATGTTTTTGAATTATTAAATAGTCGAGATTAAGATCGTTATATTTTTAATTCCAAGAGTATCAATTGATCATGTATACATAGCCGATGAAGGCATGTCGATCAGTGAGTATTTCCAAATGAGTGTTGCATTTGAGAAATTAATTTAGTTCTGAAAATAAGATAATTTTTTCTTACGATGGTTCGTATTCACCGCAATTGAATGGTGTGGTTGAGAAAAAAAAAATAATAATATTATTATTATTATTATTATTATTATTATTATTATTATTATTATTATTATTATTATTATTATTATTATTATTATTATTATTATTATTATTATTATTATTATTATTATTATTATTATTATTATTATTATTATTATTATTATTAAACTCTTAAAGAGTTGATGAACGTCGTATTGATTAAATATGAGTTATTTCATAACATGTGGGGGAAAACTGTTTTGACAGCTAACCATGTATTGGAAAAAAAAAATATACCCACTAAAATAAAAATGAGAGGTGTTACGGATTTTTTTTGAAAAAATCGTAAACCGTCTTATTAATATTTTTAAAGTGTGGGGGTGTTTGGCTAAGGTGTATATACCTGAACCAAAGTAATGAAAAATGCGTGTGTCTTATGTGATAATTCACTGTGATAGTCAAGTTGCTATAAGAATAGCATAGAGCATTATGTATAACGGTAAATCTCGACATGTTCGTCGGAGAATTAACACCGTTAGACAATTGATCTCAAATGGAGTAATTTTCTTAGAATGTGTGAAATCTAAGAAAAAGAAAATAAAATTGATTGATCCTTTGACGAAAGGAATTGATAGAGATCAATTGAGTATGTGCTAAAGGGATTGGGTTTGAAAAACCACAATTTAATGAACGATCATAACGGTAACCCTACCATGATGAATGGAGATCCCACGAACTTGGTTCAAAGGGAAAACTAAGTTATGAAAATTCAGTTGAGCACTTGAAAAATATATTTATATATTTTATATATTTATATATTTTCTGAACTCATCCCTAAGGGCAAATCAAGTGCTAAATCCTGATGTGTGGTAAAAGGTTAAGTTCTCGTGGAGACTTTTAATGAATCCCAACCTTGAAAAGGTGAAGTATGTCAGGATACTTTTGTGGGAGGTCACCTATATAAATGTGAAGTGAGGGCCGCTTCAAATGTAAACATTTATGAATCCAAAGTGAGTCCATGGCCAAAACGGACACAACATAAGAACGGGAAATTGATGGGGATTTATTGTGTAAATATCATTGACTCGTTGTACGTTGTGGGGGAATAGTTCAAGGCATCGCGTCCACTAGGCCTCCTGTACTTCCGATGATAATTTACTACGGGAGGTTCAAAGCCGCAAACTACCTTTCCTGAAGCAATAAATTCTCTTGAGAATCGAGCACTAGGTCTGCATAGATTGCATACATTTTATTTCCACTCATGTGGGAGATTGTTGGAAAAATTGGAATAAAATATTTGGTTTAACCAATATTTGACTGATTTTTTATGGCTAAATATTAATTCAAGTTGGAATTAATTTGTTGATAATTTTCTACGATGTTGCGTAGATAATTATATTATTTTATTTCTTTAAGATCCGATTTTTCGGTGAGTGGGAAATAAATAATGAATTAGCCAAGTGAAAAGGCATTATTGAATGAGAATTGTAAGGTCTCATCCCACATCGAAATGTGATAGATAATGGGTTTGTGAGAACCATTATAAAAGGTCTTGTGTATTAATTATTGAGAATATGAAAAGTCTCTAATCTCACATTGAATGTGGAGAAAAAATTAATACTTTCGTGGTGTTATTTGAGGAGTAGTGAAATGTTTCAACTTTAATTAAGTCCATTGACTTGAATTTTATTCTTGGTCAATTGGAGTATAATGATTTGGACTTGGGCCTCCGAGAATTTTCTTGGGCCTATAAAAGTTTAACAAAGTACAAATTTAATTTGTATTGGGTCTGTTAAATAATAACACGTTGGTTATTATGGCTTGGGCTTGCTAGCCTTTGGGCTGAGTAAATTAGTTGAAATATTTAATTGGGTTATGCTGTTGGGCTAGCCTAAATGGGTTGTACGAAATTTGAATAGTCAGCCCAATATGGGTTGTACGAAATTTGAATAGTCGGCCCAAAGACTTAAAAAGACATTAGAATTTTGTTTATATATTTAATAAAAATATATAAATTAATCCTCATAATGGTGTGACCTTTGAATTGCAAGTGACTTTTGCAATGCCTTTTATGTCTTTTGGGACTCCCTCTTGATGGGTATAAATAGAAACATTGTAGTTGAGAGAGATCATCCCATTACACAATCAAAATCAGATTATATCCCACATCTCTTCTCTCTAAGTGCATTCTAATATAGTTAGAATATTGTGTAGACAATATTTAGTTCCTTGCATTTGCATATGCTCGGTTCTCGCTCTTTCCCTGTTCGCCGGAGCTTCTAGCTGGTGTGCCTCAGACTAGAAGATGATTGAAAGTCGTTGTATCTTTGGGGACTAACGTCGTAAAACCGTAGCATACACGGGGCGTTTTAGTCTTGCGGATAGCGAAAGCACCTCGACTACCCGCAACAAGTTTCTGTTCGAAGCTCGATTAAGGTTAATTTATTTAATTATTTTATTTAATTTTATTCTGGAATTGTAAAGATCAGTAGTACTGTTCTAGTCCAGATGTTAGTTTATTTTATGTTTCGGATTTAGACATTTTGTACAAAAATAACCAACACATCGAAACCACAATCCCTCAATATTCCAAGACATTCTTTTGTGGAGGAGACAAGATCCATTGCAGTCAAAATATCAAGAGATTCACGTTGCAAAGACCGACAAAGCATATCTGAAAGGCCTAAAATTTTATTCATCAAGTGTAAAAGAAATATGAATTCAAAAGACCTCATCACCTTCAAATGGTCGTGAGCTTCACCGCGTGTAGAATTAGAAGATCCTTCACTCTCCATCTTTGTAAGAACAGTAATCATGACACCATACATATCAATCAAACTACATGTCGAATCAAAGTTAGAACTCCAACGAGTTGCTCCAGGTCGATGCAAACTACCCATCTGATTAGCCCCTTTACCTGTCTCTCGTTTTCCCGTGGCTACCATTTTTGCAATTTCAATCGATTGAGCAGAACTTAACTCAGTGTGGCGCTTCGGAGAAACACTTACAACATTCACAATAGCATTCAGTTGTGAAAAGAAGCACCATACTAAGTGATCTTTTTCAGCTGCAGCAACTAATGCTAATTGTAGCCGGTGAGCAAAACAATGTATATGGTATGCATAAGGACAATCTCTCAAAAAAAGGGCTTGCAATCCACTCCAAGAACCACGCATATTACTAGCACCATCATACCCTTGACCTCGCAAATTGCATATTTGTAAATCATACTGCATTAAAACATGAGATATTTCATTCTTAAGTGTTGCGGCAGTAGTATCTTTGACATGTACAATGTCAAAGAAGCGCTCTCGCAATAAACCATCAGCATCAACAAATCTCAAAACAATAGCCATTTGCTCCTTATTAGATATATCTTTAGCTTCATCAACTAAAAGACAAAATTTTGAATCTCCAATCTCCTGTCGAATATTATTTCGAACTCTTTTAGCGAGAATACTCAAAATATCTTTTTGAATCGACCCTGCTATATACTTCGCATTTAAAGGGGCATTCTCTAAAACAACATCATCAATATCCTTGTTCATTTTCCCTAAATGCTTAATCAATTGAATGAGATTACCTCGATTTTTGGAAGAAATGGATTCATCGTGTCCTCTTAGTGCACATGCTTGTAGAGTGAGCCATCGAATGCATTCAATCGTTGTCTTAACTCGCAAACGATTTTTCTTTATCTCTTCTGGTCTTTGCGGATTAATAGCCTTATCAATATGTTGAGATGTATTCATAAGCCCCTCCATAAAAAGCACTGCACTACAATGTTGTGAATCATTATCTCCCATGTGCCTCAAAAATGAACATTTTTTCCCATCATTGACACGCTTCCAAGAAGTGAACCCAACAGAAGTGAATGCAGTTTGACTATAATCCAAAGTCGCAAAAAGATAGCATGGAAAACAATATGCGGCATCGGTTGTTGGTGAGTACTCTAACCAAGGGAATTTAGTAAACCATGACCTTTGAAATCGACGATGTTGTTTTCCATGTAATGTAGCAGGATACTCTTCCAAAACGGGTTGAAATGGCCCCATTTTTATGTATGCCCTTCTAATCTCGTCTCTTTGATTCACGGGATGCTCAAGAATCGGCGTACGTTTCGAAGGATCACGTTCTAAAGAATCAAGATCAATTTCGATCCGTTGAGAATGTTGAGGAGGTTGGACATTAAGAGCAACATTAGCATCATTTGATGAAATATTTTCTTCACTTGTAGTAGACTCTCTTCTTTTGAAAAATGAATGAATAGTTTTTGGTTTTTTTTTCCTTTGATCATCCATTACCTATAAAAAAATCACACAGTTAGATTGTCGAATTTGTTAATGATTCTAATAAAAAAAAACTGAGATTTATAAAGAGTGAATGTGTAGACATACTGTGCAATCTATTGCAGTGGACTACAATTACATTATAAGAAGACAAAAAGTAATTAACTAAGTACAGAATTTGCAGAATCTGTATAACTCTTTCCAGAGAGCAAAACACAAAAAAAAAAAATATAAATTCACTACAAATATGTAATTAACTTACTATAAATCTTATTATAAAATTTAAACACAATTTTATTATTCATAAATCCTATTTTTTCAAACACAATTTTACAATTCATAAACCCTATTTACTGAAAATAACAAAGAATAGTTTAAACTAATAATTGAAATTTTAAAATCTAAAATATTAAATCAAGTTTTTTACCTGACTAGTGTAAAATTGAGAATTAATTTTTACAGAGCCTTCAAAGGAGGAGAATTTTTACAGTGGTCCAAAGGGGAGGTGTACTGCTGATTACGTATAGAAGGGGGAAAAGACAAGTTAATGTGGAAATTAAAAGACCCAATTTTAATAAAAGATTAATAAAATAAATTGAGATCAAAAGGGCCGTACAAGTCCATTTCATAAGTACATATAAAATTAGAAGTTGGGCTGAAAGTGGGCTATCCTTAGAATACACTATATATAAATACTGGGCCGGAAAAATATATGGGCGGGCTACAGCCCGGCCCAGCCTCTGAAATCATCCGCCCTTGCCAACAGATGCATCTACTTTTTTGAGCATCCTCCTATAAGAACTCCAAAGTTAAGCGTGCTGGCTCTGGAGTAATTCTAGGATGGGTGACCCCCTCGGAAGTTTCCCGAGTGCGCACGAGTGAGGACAAAGTGCGCTGGAAAAGACAAGTGTTGGTACAGTGGGGCCAAGATATCACTCCCGACGGCAGTCATTGGTAACTGAGCTGGCCCATTAGGGTCGGGCTTCGACCCCTCAACGGGCCGGGGCGTTACAAATGGTATCAGAGCAGGTGCCGACCGGAATTGCAGGAACTAAGTGTCTTGCGGGACCAAGTGCTCCACCCAAAAGTTGGTGAGAGTACCCGTAAGGGGCATTCCTGCAATTCCTGCACGGATGGTTGGTCCTGGGCAAGGCAAGTAAGGCACGCAACGAGGACGTTGCGCAGAAAAAGGTGGAGTGATTGTAACGCCCCAAAAAATTCAAATTTAGTGAAAGTACCCGTAAGGGGCATTCCTGCACGGATGGTTGGTCTTGGGCAAGGCAAGTAAGGCACGCAACGAGGACGTTGCGCAGAAAAAGGTGGGGTGATTGTAACGCCCCAGAAAATTCAAAGGCTTAAAGGAATTGAATATGCTACTCATACCAACAGATGCATCTTCTTTTCTGGGCATCCTCCTATAAGAACTCCAAAGTTAAGCGTGCTGGCTCTGGAGTAGTTCTAGGATGGGTGACCCCCTCGGAAGTTTCCCGAGTGCGCACGAGTGAGGACAAAGTGCGCTGGAAAAGACAAGTGTTGGTATAGTGGGGCCAGAATATCACTCCCGAAAGCAATCATTGATAATTGAGCCGGCCCATTAGGGTCGGGCTTCGACCCCTCAACGGGCCGAGGCGTTACAGTACGTACGTTATTGATCGTGCTACTTCTTGTTTAATTTCAGCTGATAATTGATAACACTATTCTTTTATGATGTTTTGTACTCCATATATAGTTGGAAGCAAAGGAGGTCTACCATTCGAAAACTTAGCAAATTGGAGTTATGCAATTAGTTATGGATGTGGAACAAACACATTGACTCCGACCTTCCATTTTGGACTTGAGCTTGCTAACAACTCCAAAGTCAACCTTGAAACATAAGTTGTGACATATCAAGAGTTCTTGAAAAATTCATTTTAATTTTAATTTTTTTTTTGTTTTGCAGTGCATTGCTTCTTTCTATAAACATATAGTGCTCGACAAATTGGTATCCCTCTCAATTCATCAACTTATATTTTATCATATATATATTATTCCTACTTTTCGTATGGAAGATTTTTCTCATTCGACGAAATATTGTTATATTGAACAATGGACTGACTATTTTTATCTTGTTTCAAAACAAGTAGAAGGTATTATTTGACCATTAATATGATTTTTTTTCTTATAGGTTAAAACCCCATTTCAATATAAAGGAGTAGCTTGTGGTTTGATAAGAAATTATATCGACTTCGGTTTTGAGTTGGAGACGAGGTATTTTTATCGGCCTTTCATGTTGTTTCATATATATTAATTAAGAGTATATGTACTACATATAACACGAATTATCTCTAAAGGATGGATGATGGCAAAAACTTGTCAAGCAAAATTAAAGATTACACTTTTCAAATTGCTGCATCCTGGCAATTCAGTGAACACCTTTTAGTCAAGGTAAGGAGGAAACATTTGATCTAGCTATATGTATAACATATTACTCCGTATAAGATGAGACGACATATCACGCCGGTCATTTTCTCAGGGAAAGATCGGTCCTCTCAACTCCTCAATAGCTTTGGCTCTCAAATCATGGGGGCAGTTACCTTTCAAATTCAGTGTATCAGGTACGTACGTATATACTTTTACACATTAGTATTTTCGATCAGGATGTGTCAATTTGAAGCATACATATAACATGTGTACGTGGGCTTTGAACAGCTATTAGAGATCGCACCACAAGAGAGACATCGTTTGGATTTGGTATTAATATTGACACTATTCGAAAACCAAGGTTAGATCGATAAAATATACACGCGATGCATGCTTTGAAAATTCGTGATCCTAACATTCAACAAGGAGCGTTTTCCTGCAGGAATTGATCAAGTATGACGAGTTTCTGAGATACATTATTATTATTAGTTGTGATAGCGAAATCTTGTGTGTGCGAACAATTTATCGAACCGCACTGGAATAACCGGAATAGTATGTCCTAGTGTCGAATAGAGACTATATTCTTCAATCCTAGTTCTTTAAATATTTGATATAACCATTATTTTAATCTTAGCTTTAAATTGCTTTTAATAGATTTTAATTTAGCACACTTTAGAATAATAATGTAAAAATAATTAAGTAGTACTATTTTAAAGATGATTATGTTTTAGAACCTCCATATTTTTGTAATTTACCAATGAAGTAATGCAAATTTCATGAGTAGAGAAAGTAATAATTAATTTTTTTTACTTTAAATTGCAATCATAATTATTTTTCAACTTAAAATATATTTTTTCTTTGTTTTTTATTGTTCACTACCGATCATGATATAGATATTTTGATAATTGGACAAGCAGAACAAACATAAAATATGAATCTCAATATTTGAATGTGTTTTTCCGTGAATTGTGTTTGTCCTACAATTATTACAATTGTTCTCTTATATATAGAAGATGAAAATTAAGGCTTTTATTGTGTATTGAGTATTTCACTATTGATTTTTTATCATGTGCAAATTACGATTTTAGCTCTCTTGAGCGTAGGTTCAGACGAACAAACCTCAGGGTATTTTTTTCCATTCCTGGGCATATTATGTGCAACCAGGACACCGACGTGGTGGGAAACCCCACTTCGAAAGTTAACGGGATGAGACGGGATCAATTTTGAAAATGGCAATCTCGTCTTTTCTCGTCTCGTCTCGATATTTTTTTATAATTCTATCTCGTCTCGCAAATTTATTAATATAAATATAAATATTATTTTTCATATAAAGTAATAAAAATATCAAAATATTAATCAATTTTTCAATTAAATTTATTACTTAGTTAATATATTTTCAAAAATCTCATAATATTTTTTTTATATAATTTGTTTTGAAAATACATAAAAACTTTATATTTTAAAATTTGTAAAAATTAAAAAGTATTTTAAATTAAATAATTTAACTTTTTTTTTTAAATTTAAGAAATTTTATTTTATTTGTATTTTGATTATTTTATTAGCCGATAATATTTAATTTTATTTTAATTTTAAATTTTATTGGTAATTTCATAATTTTATTTAAAATTTTGGAACGTCCCGATCCCGACTCGAACTCAAACGGTAGTGGGACATGCGAAACGAACTTTTTAAACGTCAATTCCGTTCAGTCCTGTCTCGAATATAAATTATCGAGACGAGACGAGATTCTCTTAATACCGCTCATGCCGTTCCATGCCCACCCCTATATATTTCTAGTTCAGATTGACTGATGTCGGCCTAGCAAGAATACCTGGATTGACTGGTTTATCAATGGCATGCTCGTATGCTAATTTTGGGGCTTCGTTTATGGGCTTCATTATGTACCTGGGCTAATTATAAAATCAAAAACAAGAACACCTATTCTTATTTTTTGAATAATTGCATAGATATTGTTATTGGATAATATATTCGATCTACTGGTTTTCTCAGCTCGATCTTTTAGATGCTGTTGCTTTTCATATTTGAATATGATATTAGAGTGTCGATGTCTTGAGTTCCACTCCTGTCAAAGGCGATTCCATTCGAATTAATTATCCACTTGTTGTGCCTCTACAACACACACAAGTGAAATAGAGTATTGCAAAAATAAATTCGACCACTAATATAAATGTGTCATATTGTTCAACTTGTCTAAAAGCAACTTGTAAAAAAAGATTGTAAGATCTTTTTTTTTTTTTTGTAGATGTGGTATAATTTTATTTATTTTAATTTGATTGTGAGATTTTTATGCTTGTATTTGATTTTTCAAATGTAAAATTTGAACCAAAACATTAACATGATTTTATTGTCTTGAAAATATAATTGTAATGTTTTCGATAAAAAATAAAAGAATAAAATTTATTTACTATAATTTAAAAATTAAGGTGATTATGAATACAATTATAAAATATAAGTAATTTCTTTTGTTTCATTATATGTTCTAACTTTTTTTTGAGTTGTCTCATATATATTTTCACACTAAAAAATGAATAAAATTACTTTTTATTTTAAAATACAAGTATTTCAAATTATTCTTACTTTTTTACTAAATTAATACAAAAATATATTTTTAATATACATGTCCAGCAAAGTATGAAAATACTATTAATGTGATGAGTAGTGTTTTATTTTATTTTAGAAATGTGATTGTTTTTGTTTTATATAGAAAAAATGAGTTATTGATATAAAATGTTTAAAATGCCAAAAAGGTACATAAATTAATTAATGAAGACCAGAAGCCAGCTGGCAAATAAGGTATTCTGACCCTATGAGCTGGTTTCTATTCCCTAACTCTAAAATTAATATTTTTTCCCTTAATTTTGCACTCTTTTTACCGGTAAAATTGAAAGACATATTTTATCCTATGCAAACTATACTTTCAATAATTTTGTTTTCTATAATTCTGTTTAAGGTTGTACACTTTGGAAAAAAAATTATTTTTACATTTTCTATATAATTTTTTAACATCAAATGTCATTAATTTTTCATATATATACAATTTTGGTATCCAAAATCCTACGCCATGATTTATCAAAATTTCAAAAATATTTTTGAACCCTCAATTAAATATAAATGCACATACAAACTTTAAAAAATAAATAAGTTAAATTCAGTAATTATATAAATAATAAATTATGTCGACAAAGGAGAGAGATACGCCCAACATGAGCATGTTAGCACGGGGTTCAAAAAGGGGTGAAAAATCAATGAGAGGATTATCCTTCCGGTCCAACAACACAAGGCGACTCGATGCGGCAAAAACGACACCGTATCACGAATTAAATGCACACACACTACACACTTACTATTACCTCATAAACACACCTACTTCCCCACACATATATATACGGGCACATTTTCGCAGAAAGAGAGAACAGAGATTCAGCGGAAATCTAGAGAGATGGAGGAGGCGAGGACGACGGAAGGCGAAGATACTGCCGGAGAAGAAGTTCTCGGTTCGAGTTTGACCATGGAGAAAGTTGCCGCCGCCAAGCAGTTCATTGAGAATCACTACAAAAACCAGATGAAAAGCATACAGGAAAGGAAAGAAAGGTACGCGCCACAGATGTAGAAATTACCGACTTACTTTTAATTGAAGCTCGGTTGACTTTGGAAAATGCACTGAGTTCGATTTTGAGATCTGCTGTTTGATTTCGCATATCTGATCGAGGGTTTTAGGTTCTCTCGGTGTTGATTGTTGATTACACTCGCAGATGCTGGATTTTCCTTTGTTTTTTCTTCCTGATTATTACTGTTAAAAATGGAAGGATTTGTTTTTTTTTTTTGTGTGTGTGATTAATAAGTAGCCATTTATGCAGTACTTTAGTGTGGGGTTGGTTACTGAGTGTAGATATTGTCTAGAGTAAACTACATTTAGATAAGAAAAAAAACTTCGCAATGAAGCATTTTATCCAACTTTTGCCGATGGTTCCTTAGTTTTAAATCCTTGCTCTTACATATTTATGGTTTAATTCTAGACGGTGGATACTGGAAAGAAAATTGGCTTCTTCGGATGTGCCAAAAGAGGAACAAATAAATTTAATTAAAGATTTAGAACGAAAGGAGACAGAGTTTATGAGACTGAGAAGGAACAAGATATGTGTTGATGACTTTGAGCTTCTTACCATCATTGGACGTGGAGCCTTTGGTGAGGTTGGTTTCATGCTTATGATTCTCTCCACTTTCATCACAGCAGATGATATGGTTTTGATAATGGCAAATATATGTATCAAGGCAAACCCTAAATTGTTTGTTATATTTATGCTCAACCAAACAAATGTACTTTATCTAAATCCACGTTCTAATACGAAAATGCCTTTATATACAATTTTTGTAATCACTTCCTCCCGTCCCACCTAAAAAGAAAAAATAATGATAGACATGCACTTATTTGCATAACCTAATAAAATTCACAAATATGTGATTTTCTTATTTGCATTAATTTTATATGCTTCTGATTGAATGTCCCACAGGTCCGATTGTGTCGAGATAAGAAATCAGGGAATATTTATGCCATGAAGAAATTGAAGAAATCTGAAATGCTTTCAAGAGGACAGGTAAACAACTGGAGCTTTCTCAAGGACTGCAATTTTTTCTTAAAGCTAAATGTTTACCTTGGGAATTGGGATAAGGACCATAGAATGCTGGGGGAGTTTTCCTCTAAATATTTATTAAAACCTGGATAATAAGTAAAAGAGGGCAATATACACGACATCTTGTCTAACATTATAAGAAAACTGGGAATGATCCATATATCACTAATCCCTTACAAGCCTATCAAAATCTTGAAGTTAAGATCCTAATGTGCCTAGTCCAAGTATGATCCAAAGACAGCCATGTATAATCCTTAAAATAGTTCTTGCACACATCTGTTTGTTGTGTATCAGTCATAAGACATCACCATGTTGATAAGCTGCAAAATTGAATGCTCCTGTTGAATCTTGATGCTGCAAAAATATGTTTGTACCTGTTTGCTCCGGCTACTCTTTAGCTGGAGAGTTTAACCGATTCCTTACAATTGGAGAAAGCTGTTTTATCATTTATCTCAGCATAAGTTGGGAGGCTATTTTTCAATCATCCTATCAAAGCAAGTTGTAGTAATCCACTAATCATGTTTGGGGAAGTGCTTATGCACTGACAGACGTTTCCATCTGATCAAATGTCCTTTCCATAGGTAGAACATGTAAGAGCTGAGAGGAACCTATTGGCGGAGGTGGCCAGTCACTGCATAGTTAAACTGTACTACTCTTTTCAAGATGCTGAGTATTTATATCTTATCATGGAATATCTTCCTGGTGGTGACATGATGACTCTGCTGATGAGAGAAGACACACTTTCTGAAAATGTTGCCAAATTCTACATAGCTCAAAGTGTGCTGGCCATTGAATCTATTCACAAACATAATTATATTCACAGGTGTGTGATCGACCTTTTTTTTCTTATTGCATCTGTTTCCAGATTTTGATTTGATTTCCCCACATTTTTCTTTAGGGACATCAAACCAGACAACCTCCTCCTTGATAAGAATGGCCACATGAAGCTCTCAGACTTTGGTCTTTGCAAGCCACTTGATTGTAGAACATTAACTACAGTGAATGAAAATGAGGCAATGGATGATGAAACTATAAGAGAACCAATGGACATTGATAAACGTTTTCCTGATGCTGCCAATGGTAGTAACTGGAGAAGTCCTGCTGAGCAACTTCAGCAATGGCAGATGAATAGGAGAAAATTGGTAAGCGGTAATAGATGAATATTGAGGCACTCCATTTTATTTGCTAACATCCACTGAATTATGATGCTTTATAAGTAAGAAAAACAGAACATGTTTTGCAGTAAATATGAGTCACTTCAGTTTTTATTGTTATTTGCATTTTACAAAGGAAAAAAGATTAGACCAGTTTCATTAACATTACTGACCTTTTTAATTGGGATTTTTAGAACAACCTTAGTCTTTCTAAGTAGTTATGTGAAATAGACAAAAGGCACGTTGCAAGTGTACAATGATTCTGCATTATGATATACTCGCCAGTTTGCATGATAATTAATTTTCAACGTATACTGTTTTAGGCATTTTCAACCGTCGGAACACCTGACTATATTGCTCCCGAAGTGCTACTGAAGAGGGGATACGGCATGGAGTGTGACTGGTTAGTTTTTTTATAATATGCGATGAATTACTTTTAATACTATGTTAAACTACTTCATGTTGTGCTTGGATCTGGTGCACTTATTTAAGGTTAAGCCTTGCAAGGCTGGAATTGCATGATATGAACCCTTGAACTTGATCTGCGCGTGTCATGTCTATGTATAATACGTTGTAACTCTTGTATCCAAGAATATTTGTGCATTTTAGGACAACAAACAATATATGCCAAAGCAAATGAAATTTGTTCTAATTTTCATATATTGCTCGCCTCCTTGATTACCACAAATGCATGCAGGTGGTCATTGGGCGCAATTATGTATGAGATGCTTGTTGGCTACCCTCCATTTTATTCTGATGATCCTATGACTACTTGCAGGAAGGTACGTGTTTTGGATATCATATACTACCATTTTCTTATATTTTATGTACTTCCAATCAGTTTCATTTTAGCATCTGGTACTATATGTTGTTGGTGTTTGTTTTGTCTAGCAACTACCAAATATCATAATTTTATGTCCTGATTATATTTTGTTTCAGCATCTTGAATTAACTGAGAAAAAATGTCTTTCCACGGTCGCATGTTGTTCGTTTTTATTGGCATATGCACCCATGAAACACCCAACTCTTTTTTCTCTAATTTTGGGTTGTGATTAGCAAATGAAATATTTAATTTAATAAAAAAAACAAGTTACTCAAGAAGGACTCATTTGGCTCACCTGAAATTACCATGTATTTAGCTACATCGTAGCATTATTGTCATCTGCCAACGACATATTTCCTGTTGAAGTGATTGAGTTCTGATAGTGTTTGCTAATGATGGCCAGATCGTTCATTGGCGAAATCACTTGAGATTTCCCGAAGACACCAAACTCAGTTTCGAGGCAAAAGACCTAATGTGTAAATTGCTGTGTGATGTGGACCACAGGCTTGGAACAGGAGGAGCAGCCCAGATAAAGGTAATGATTATTGATCAAGCCTAAATTTGGATTTAATGTCCTTCCTCTCTTTCCTCTCGATTTATATATGAACGAATGCAGGTCCACCCCTGGTTCATAGATATTGAATGGGATAAACTTTATGAAATGGAAGCAGCCTTTAAACCAGAGGTTAATGGAGAGCTGGATACCCAGAACTTTATGAAGTTTGATGAAGTACACTCTCATCTTTTGCTTTTATTACTTTTTTTATTCTTTTGATCAAGTATACTTCTAAGTTCTAATACAATCATTGATGTGATAAGAGTTGAGGGAAACTAAATTTGAAGGAATAGCAAGCAATTCAGTTCATGCAGGAAAGAAGAAATCATGAAGTTTTCCTTGGGAGAAATTCCCACCCATCTTATAGCCGCCAAATATATTAATTTTTTCAATGGTCGACAATAAACAATATTACTCAAATAGAAATACTGTACAACCCTAACCCTAACCCAAACCCCCTCGTGCCTAAAGCCAGTAATTTATCGAGTAAACATAGTTAAAGAAATTAAAATAACCTATAAAATATGAAATCATCTGCAACAAAATGTCACTAAGTTTACGCTGTTTTGCAAACTTCGTAACATTTAAACAATTGCATGAATGCATACCAATGGGCATTTACCTGAATGGTATCTTTATACAGAAAAAATATTACTACTATTATCCTTCAGCTATGCTGTTAAGTTAGATATGTTGGGCATCATCCCCATCAATGTATTCATGCTAATGACATTCTATGATATCTAGTTTCTCTCAATAAGCCGTTTACTAATATGCAATTATGACATGTTTGAACAGTTGAATCCTCCAACACCATCAAAGTCTGGTTCGGGACCGTCGCGGAAGGTTCTCTCTCTCTCAAATTCTTATTTATTTGCAATTTTCCTGAATGTGCAATGATGTAAAAATCGAGTGCCTTTGTTTTGCTGAACAAATATGTTTTGCAGTTTAAGCAATATGATGAATAAATAGGGTTATAACCTGAAACTCATGTTACAACAGATGCATCTTACTCCGAAAGATTTAAGTTTTGTGGGATACACTTACAAGAACTTTGATGCTGTCAAGGAGGCACTGCGAAATAAATCAGGTGAAATTTTGCATTGTCCTTAGTTGGCCCTTCTTTTCATAGGCGTAAATTGCAAGAATTTCCTCTTAGGTGCATTCAGCCTCTATACAGAAAATTCTTGGACTACTTTCAGGATTACAAAAACACTAAAACATCCTTACATTATTACAAACATCTTCTCAAGGTGTCTATGCTATGCAAACATGAATTGGCTTATCGATCGAAACATCTGTTTTATTTTCTTGTTTTTTAATTCTCCATGGAAACAATGTTAATGGTTATGTGTGTGTGATAGAGAGTGAAATAGATAATATACCGAGATATTTTAATTTGAAGGTTTAATCAATGAATGATTTCATTTTTCTCGATTCCTGAAAAAAAAACACAGGGTATTCAAAATCCAAAAGAGTTATAAATCGCCTGCAACTTTTATCCATTTTTCTATTAACCCCCACTAGCCTGGCTTACAGAATCTTAATCACTGCAGATCATATGAGGAGTACATCACCAAGCCAGTCACCAACCGGTTCTGTATACGGTGAGCTAATGTTCAAGTGATGGGATTCTCAGCTTCACTTTCATGATTGGATTAATTTGAACTAATTACTTCACTGCAATATACTGTATGTTTCTAGGCTATTCCAATGGAAGTGAAATGAGAAACGGGACCCCGGAGCAAGCTGGTGTTCAAATGTTGATGTCGATGGATGATGTGATGATGTCTCCATGACAGTAAGTGTACTGCCTGAATTGTTGGTAAAAAGGATGGTGGCGTGGCGTGTGCCTGTATATATGTAGGCTTCAAAAGAGTGTAACAGGAAATTAGACTAAGTTGGCTGCCCAGGTTGGCAATGGTATATTGCTTCCTCTTGTGGCAGTTTTCTTCTGGTCGGACATTAATTGAATTGCTCATTTCCTAGACACTATTTTTCTTGTTCTGCTTGGAACCTTGACATCATTGGCCGAGGTTGAATAAACCTCAGTATATTAACGAATTTCAAATTTTATATTTTTTTATTTATTTATTTTATTAAATGAGACTCTAAACTAAATTAAATTGCTGAGTATTCACAAGAACACATACTTTAATATAATTTTATTACTTCAATATTTATTTTAACTTCAAGATTTCCAAGTTTAAATAAACACTTCCCTTTCAGAATACCATCTTAGTACATTTTTTTTTTTATCTGTTCACAATATTTTATTTAACTGCTTGAAATGGACATTTTCAAAATAGAAGCAACTAGTTTTTTGTTTAAATATACATGTGAAAAAACATTTACTCACTTCATGTGCCCATAAATTAATAGATGTCACATCCAATTTCTCTTCCTTGTCATCTCCCCCAACACTTAAATTTTTAATAAGGCCAGCAGCAGCTGTAGCTTCTTCATTCTCTCCGTCGTCATGGGATAAAGAATATTCAGTCACTTCCTTAACCTTGTCCTTAAAGCTTTTGCAATCTGGAATAGAAGTAAAAATAAAAACAATACATAAAATTAATTTGTGGCGTGGTCTTACTAGAAGACCAACAGAATATTATGATCTGATGAAACTGATGCATGGAATTTGTTTAGTTAAATAGTCATAGTATATACAGACATATAAAGAAGTCCAAAAAAATCGAGTGGGTTGAACTCGATTGGCCCATTACAATATTAATGGGCTAGGGTTGAGATGGTAGATAATTTATATGGCTCACACTATTTACACCTCCCTCTTTACTTTACCCACCCTCAAGATTAATTCACCCCCTTTATTTATCAATTTGATAATGACACCCATCCTTAAATTACCTGTTTTACCCCTGATGCGTTAAAAAATTAAATATGAAATAGCTTTCGAAGTTGAGCGTATCGCTCAATGATTCCCAAAGGCACGCTGTTCTGGACAGCGTCGTGTTCACCGAATTCCGCCAACAGAACGACGTCAAGATGATGTGGGGTCCCGAGTCCGTCGGGGACGGGGAAAACCAACACGATCGCAACGTTGGGGCTCATCAAATTGTCGAAAGTGCATGCCCAAATTCTGGCGAGTTTCGATCGGGTCTTCGAGGATGCCCATGGTACAGGTCTTGTCGGAATCGAGGCGATGGTTGCCCCCGCGAAGGTAGCATGCCAGACAGTGCATATATAGGTACAGGCAGTTATTTTGAATGTATGTGAGTTTGGGGGAGGAAGACGAAGACGAACACACTGATTTTTTTATCTTTTAGACTTTTAATTAACATAGAATTTTGATTTTGTACAATTATCTTTATTTGTTGTTTAGTCAATATATTTAATAAATTTTATAATAGGGTTATATTGGAGACTATATTCGGCCCACTATAAATGTCTAGTTGCCCAACTTCTCTAACAGTTCGAGCTTTTAGATGAAGCGGTTTCTAACATGGTATCAGAGCCTAGCCTTGTGGCAGGTCCTGGGTTCGACTCCCGCCATGTGCGACTCCACCCGAATTAATTATCCACTTGTTGGGCCTTCCCCTGAGGTTGAAATCGGCCCACAAGTGAGGGGGAGTATTGGAGACTATATTCGGCCCACTATAAATGTCTAGTTGCCCAACTTCTCTAACAGTTGCTTTTAGATGAAGCGGTTTCTAACAGGTTACTATTGACATTTTACAATCTTATTAAAAAAATAAAAATGAAAAGGGGTGGGTAAAGTAAAGATGGAGGTGTAAATAGTCTGAGCCAATTTATATAAATAAATTACTAGTAATACTTTCTCATCGAAAACAAAACACCCAATGTTTCCTGTTACTTTCCCCCGCAATTCGGCTCGAAAACACCGAAAGTTTCCTGTTACTTTCCCACCCGGCCGCAGTTGGGCTCGAAAACACCCAAAGTTTCCTGTTACTTTCCCCCGCAGTTCGGCTATCGAGACGGAGGTCGACGGCTGCTTGGTTCGGAAACCGATTTGTAAACCCTCTTACATGATCGACATCAAGGTAATCCGTATTTAAAATTATTAATTTATTACTAATTGCTTAGTTGTTGATGGATAAATAATACTAACGAGTACAAGTGACGATAATACTGATCGATCGATCGATCTAGGGTTTCGATGATGATGATGACGAGTACAAGTGTTTTTCTGATTCTGAGATGACTGAAATGAATAAAATTAGTATGAAAGCTTTAGCAATCCTGGCATTGAAGTCATACCAGGAATATTTTGTAAGTCGTTTTTTTTATTTTATCTTTATCATTCAAGCATAATTGATCTCTGTTCATTATAATAATATGTTTATTTGATGTTTGTTGTTGAATTTTGATTATTAGGATGAAGAATATTACTTCAATTGTCTTGGGAAGGTTGCTGTTCGTAATGGTCGTGTTGGCGGCGGAGGTGATCACTATATCACCTTCACTGCCCTGAAAAATAATGGATATGGTCAAGTTTCCCATACCGTACAAGCTGTGGTCACCAAATTTGGAATAACTGCCTTTGTCCTATATGTCAAGATCATCTAGTCCACTCAAATCACCCCGTACGTAGAGCTAGCTGGTATAGTTCTATCTTTTTCATTTAGCTAGTAAGTATGTTGGGGGCTTTTTCATTAGCTCTTGTTTTCCTTCAATTCATCATCTTGCTGCTGAATACTCAATTACATCAATTTTATTTTAATTATTTAGCTTTTTCTCAAAATACTTGCTTTATCTATCACATCCTCTTAATAAGTCCGTCTTAGATGGAATTCCCAAATAGTAATGCATTAGGACTACTGTAACTGTATCAGCTAGTCTGAAATACGACTAGTTTTTAGGCTAGATGAGTTTGCATAGTTCTAACTTCTAAAGGAAAAATGAATTATCTCAACTTTTATTTTGTAACTCATTAAGTCTTCTTTATTAGTTTTTTAAGAAGTACTCCCATCTGCCCCACGATATTCTATGTGGAGAATTTTTTTTAATATACTTCAAGAAAAGTGTATTTATACTTTAAGCTATCATTAGGCAGAACCTTTTCATGTAATGAGAAGGACGTTTTATTTTTTATGCATGCAGATGCTATCATGTAATAAGAAAGACGTTTTATTTTTTTATGCTGGTGCTATGATGTAATAAGAATTGCGTTTTATGTTGGTGCTATGATTAACAATTCTCTCAAACTTGTTGATCCTTGGGTTTCTTTTGTCTATCCTCTTTGAAAGAATAATTTTTATTTATTCTAGTGCTATGATGTAACAACTCTTTCAAATTTGTTGAACATAAATATATATGTGTAAAGTTATTTTGTATTTGGTTTTGAATGATGACTTTTTTATTTTATAAAGTTGTAAATTTCATTAGGTGAATTTAATGTTTTAGTAAATAAAATTTGTGTTGTTACACATGTATAGCCATTTTGTTTAATAAAAATGAAGTATATCATTAGAGATCCAAATTATATAAAAATAGAAAGATTTAATTTTTTTATGAGAGCATGCAACATATGACAATGTGTCATAGATATATTGTTCAACTGTCTTACACGCCATGCGCCCCACCTACCCCTCGTTTTAAAAATAATTATTACGTAAATAACCCATATGATGCATTGATTGAGCACCTATAAATAACTCATATGATAAAAGATTTTTTTTTATAAGGAGGGGAGACGAGAAACTATACCCCCACTCGATCGGAGGTCCCTCGATCGGGTAGGATGTAAATCAAGGAATGTGCGCGAGTAACAGACACCTGTGCGAGAGAGCCAACAGGTCGAACTCCATGACAAACTTTCATAATATTTCAATGAAAATTTGTCCCACCCGAGATTCGAACCCTGCGTCGCCGGAGAATTACACCCACATCATCACAAGCCTTATGATAGAAACCCTGACTCGATCACCGAGTCACGGCTCGAGACATGGTTCGAGGACGTGTACTAGCAAGTGAGGATGGAGTTTCTCAGTCACCTCGAGCCTATAGGAATGAGTATTGTGCCTACTAATGGACCTATTAGGGATCCCCATATCAAGGCTAATGCAATACTCGAGCCTAGTGCGAGCTCATACGAGAAAGCACTAGAGGTTGCGGTTGAATCCGTAGTGAATGCGGTATTCGAACCGGAGGCATACGAGTCACCTCGTGAGTTAAGTGATACTTCACTTAATAATGCTAGCAGCGAAGCTACTATTGAGTCACCACTTATGGAGATAAGTGACGAGGAAGATGCAACACCTAGTGAGGTGGAATTCGCAAAATCCCTCGAAGAAGTACTCAGAGCCATGGACGAGCCATCTCGTACAGCTCTCGCACCAGTGGTCGAGGAGATTACGAGGCCAATCGAGGCATCCCGCAGCAGAGCACCAGCGCACGGAGATGCTATGGAAGCGTACGGGTTTTCTATATCCGCGTACGAGGGGATACGAGAACCACTCGTAGAGGCTCGCAGCGATGCATCGCCCGAACCACATGATACGAGGATTCCCGTAGCGACCCACATGGAGGTTCGCGAGCCGCGAAGCGTACACGAGGAATCACTGGATCTGCACGAGGGCTACGCGAGCGAATTGGCGTCACCTCGCATGAACCCCGCATCACCGGAAACTTTTCCGGTGACAGTTCCGGCGATCCATCATGGCATGGCGGCAGGAGGCGGATGACAGCGGCCAGCCGACGGCAGAGGCAGCGGACGGTCGTGGAACTACCTATCCATTAATTAGTATTTTAATAAGTACTAATTAATATTTAATTTAGTATTTTCTTAATTTAGTTTATTTAATTAAATAGTATTTTAATTACGTAATTAGGAAAATAGTAATCAAAAGGTATCTTAGGATCTTTTAGATTTTGTTTGATAGAGTTTTGAGATTCTCTAATCATTATTTTATTAGTTTTCTTTACTTGGTGGACAAGTCTTGAGCTCTATATAATAGAGGCTCCACATTGTAATTCATTCATGCTGAGATATCAATAGAAAAGACTGAGTTCTTTTATATGCCTTCGCTGCTTTTGTGTTTTGAGTTATCATAAACTCTATGGTCGAATACAAGACTATCTAAATTATTTAGTTGTTGTGTAATTGCGTTGCAATTATTCACAAGGATCAAAGTTTAATTGTAATAATTAACTTTGAAGGGTTCTCGGGTTGATTAATAATCCCCGTAGAATAAAACGTGTACAAAGGCGTAGTGCCTGAGTATTCGTGCGAACAACTCGATAATACTGGTTGTAATCGCTTAAACAAGGCGCGCGGACGAGAAGTGACGAACTCATAAACCTCCGTAGCCAAATCGAGTCATTACCGCGCAAGCGCCTTGGACTCTTTTGGATATTGGTATTTGTGATTCGGGATTTAAATCGGGGTCCCCATCACCTTACCACTCGGCTATGCATATGTGAACTATGATAAAAGTTGTTCTGCACGCCATGTGCATTGATTGAATTTTGAGTAAAAGTTCGTATTGATTGGATTTTTTCATACGGTAAAAGTTCTGCATTGATTGGATTTTTGCATACGTAAAAGTTCTGCATTGATTGGATTTTGCATACGGTAGAAGTTCTGCACGCCCATGTGCATTGTTTGGATTTTACAATTATGTTACGAGCTAATTAAAAATTAAAAAAATAAAAATATTGAAGGTGTAGAGTAATACTTTTCGTTGTTTGAAATATTTCTCAATTAGTACTAATCTTAGTGTTCATTTTAATTATTCTTATTTTTTATTTAACACAAATATTTAATGTATAATTATAATAAAATAAATTATTATTTAAATATTTTAATAGACCAAAAATGAAATAATAAAAATTTAATAATAAAAATAAATTAGGTATTTACAGTATGTCAGACTCACGTTTCTTCTGTAAACCTTATTTCTTCAAATAGTAAAATCCTGACTAGTGAACAATTTTCGCTCCCACAATTTTTATTTTTTTTTCAATTCACCAAATGTACGGGTCAAATTTTAACACTACTATACTACTCCATATTTCTTTCATCTTCAATTCACTATAAATAACATGCTCAAGTAAGTTTCTATATATCCCCGTTGAACAACTCTCGTCTTGACATAATTTTTTTACTTGTGATTGTGTAGTTAGATGGAAGGTTTTTGGCGGGACGAATTTGTGGATTAAAACATGCTCAACTATAGAAATTCTTTCAATCAGCAAAAAATTGAGTTTTTTAATTTTATTTTGTTTTTATTTTTTAAAATTACAACATTATCACATGTTCACATTTATAATTTATATACACAATATCAATTTTTTTTTATATTTGAATAATCAATATGCAGTCATTTGTTTGTAAAGACTTAAATTTAAGGAAACTTAAAATTAATCAAATTTATTAAAAAAAGGTTAAAAAATTAATTTGTTTACGTGTGAAGAATTAAATTTGAGTAACTTAAAATTAACTAATTTTATTAAAATGAAAAAATTAAAAACATAATTTCACTAAATTACCGATATCCATATTATCACTTTTAGGCTGGATGAGTTTGCATAGTTCTAACTTCTAAAGAGAAAATGAATTATCTCAATTTTTATTTTGTAACTCATTAAGTCTGCTTTATTAGTTTTTTAAGAAGTACTCCATCTGCCCAGGATATTCTCCGTGGAGAATTTTTTTAATATACTTCAAGATAAGTGTATTTGTACTTAAAGCTATCATTAGGCAGAATCTTTTCATTGTTTTTTTTTTCTTTTTTATTAAGTTACATTTAATATTGTTGTGAGGTCAATTTTTTTTTAATCTTCAACCAGTTGCTCTAGGTGCTATCAGGTTTTTTTTTTATCCATGCAGATGCTATCATGTAATGAGAAGGACGTTTTATTTTTTATGCATGCAGATGCTATCATGTAATAAGAAGGACGTTTTATTTTTTTATGCTGGTGCTATGATGTAATAAGAATTACGTTTTATGCTGCTGCTATGATTAACAATTCTCTCAAACTTGTTGATCCTTGGGTTTCTTTTGTCTATCCTCTTTGAAAGAATGACTTTTATTTATGCTGGTGCTATGATGTAACAACTCTTTCAAATTTGTTGAACATAAATATATATGTTTAAAACTATTTTGTATTTGGTTTTGAATGATGATTTTTTTATTTTATAAATTTGTAAATTTTATTAGGTGAATTTAATGTTTTAGTAAATAAAATTTGTGTCGTTACACACGTATAGCCATTTTGTTTAATAAAAATGAAGTATATCATTAGAGAGATCCAAATCATATAAAAACAGAAAGATTTAATTTTTTAGGGGAGCATGCAACAATAATACTACAATATAATTATTGTACTATAAAGCATTACAATAATATTAAATTATTGTACTATAAAAGCAACATATTGACAATGTGTCATAGATATATTGATCAACGTTCTTACACGCCATGCGCCCCACCTACCCCTCGTTTCAAAAATAATTATTACGTAAATAACCCATATGATAAAATTTGTTCTGCACGCCATGTGCATTGATTGGGCACCTACGTAAATAACTCATGATAAAAGTTTTTTTTATAAGGAAGAGAGACGAGAAACTCCACCCCACTCGATCGGAGGTCCCTCGATCGGGTAGGATGTAAATTGAGGAATGTGCCCGAGTAACAGACATCTGTGCGAGAGACCCAACAGGTCGAACCCCAGGACAAACCTTCATAATATTTCAATGAAAATTTGTCCCACCCGAGATTCGAACCTTGCGTCGCCGGAGAATTGCACCCACATCATCACAAGCCTTATGATAGAAACCCTGACTCGATCACCGAGTCACGGCTTGAGACATGGTTCGAGGACGTGTACGAGCAAGTGAGAATGGAGTTTCTCAGTCACCCCGAGCCTATGGGAATAAGTATTGTGCCTACTAATGGGACCTATTAGGATCCCCATATCAAGGCTAATGCAATACTCGAGCCTAGTGCGAGCTCATACGAGAAAGCACTAGAGGTTGCGGTTGAATCCGTAATGAATGCGGTATTCGAACCGGAGGCATACGAGTCACCTCGTGAGTTAAGTGATACTTCACTTAATTATGCTAGCAGCGAAGCTACTATTGAGTCACCACTTATGGAGATAAGTGACGAGGAAGATGCAACACCTAGTGAGGTGGAATTCGCAAAATACCTCGAAGAAGTACTCACAGCCATGGACGAGCCATCTCGTACAGCTCTCGCACCAGTGGCCGAGGAGATTACGAGGCCAATCGAGGCATCCCGCAGCGGAACACCAGCGCACGGAGATGCTATGGAAGCGTATGGGTTTTCTAAAGCCGCGTACGAGGGGATACGAGAACCACTCGTAGAGGCTCGCAGCAATGCATCGCCCGAACCACCTGATACGAGATTCCCGTAGCGACCCGCATGGAGGTTCGCGAGACGCGAAACGTACACGAGGAATCACTGGATCCGCACGAGGGCTACGCGAGCGAATTGGCGTCACCTCGCATAAACCCCGCATCACCGGCAACTTTTTCGGTGATAGTTCTGGCGATCCATCATGGCACGACGGCAGGAGGCGGATGACAGCCGCCGGCGGACGGCGGAAGCAGCGGACGGTCGTGGAACTACCTATCCATTAATTAGTATTTTAATAAGTACTAATTGATATTTAATTTAGTATTTTCTTAATTTAGTTTATTTAATTTATTAGTATTTTAATTACGTAATTAGGAAAATAGTAGTCTAAAGGTATCTTAGGATCTTTTAGATTTATGTTTGATAGAGTTTTGAGATTCTCTAATCATTATTTTATTAGTTTTCTTTACCTGGTGGACAAGTCTTGAGTTCTATATAGTATAGACTCCACATTGTAATTCATTCATGCTGAGACATCAATAGAAAAGACTGAGTTCTTTTATATATATGCCTTCGCTGCTTTTGTGTTTTGAGTTATCATAAACTCTATGGTCGAATACAAGACTATCTAAATTGTTTAGTTGCTGTGTAATTGCGTTGCAATTATTCACAAGGATCAAAGTTTAATTGTAATAATTAACTTTGAAGGGTTCTCGGGTTGACTAATAATCCTCGTAGAATAAAACGTGTACAAAGGCGTAGTGCCTGAGTATTCGTGCGAACAACTCGATAATACCGGTTGTAATCGCTTAAACAAGGCGCACAGACGAGAAGTGACGAACCCATAAACCTCCGTAGCGAAATCGATCCATTACCGCGCAAGCGCCTTGGACTCTTTTGGATATTGGTATTTGTGATTCGGGATTGAAACCGGGGTCCCCATCACCTTACCACTCGGCTATGCACCTGGGAACTATGATAAAAGTTGTTCTGCACGCCATGTGCATTGATTGAATTTTGAGTAAAAGTTCGTATTTATTTGGATTTTTGCATACTGTAAAAGTTCTGCATTGATTGGATTTGTGCATTGATTGGATTTTTGCATACGTAAAAGTTCTGCATTGATTGGATTTTGCATACGGTAAAAGTTCTGCACGCCCATGTGCATTGTTTGGATTTTGCAATTATGTTACGAGCTAATTAAAAATAAAAAAAATAAAAATATTGAAGGTATAGAGTAATACTTTTCGTTGTTTGAAATTGTTCTCAATTAGTACTATTCTTAGTGTTCATTTTAATTAGTCTTATTTTTTACTTAACACAAATATTTAATGTATAATTATAATAAAATAAATTAATATTTAAATATTTTAATAGACCAAAAATGAAATAATAAAAATTTAATAATAAAAATAAACTAGAAATTTACAGTCTATCAGCCCCACGTTTTTTCTGTAAACCTAATTTCTTCAAATAGTAAAATCCTGACCAGTGAACAATTTTGACCCCACAATTTCTATTTTTTTTCAATTCACCAAATGTACGGGTCAAATTTTAACACTACTATACTACTCCATATTTCTTTCATCTTCAATTCACTATAAATAACATGCTCAAGTAAGTTTCTATATAACCCCGTTGAACAACTCTCGTCTAGACATAATTCTTTTACTTGTGATTTTGTAGTTAGATGGAAGGTTTTTGGCGGGACGAATTTGTGGATTAAAACATGCTCAACCTTAGAAATTTTTTCAATCAGCAAAATTTGAATTTTTTAATTTTATTTTGTTTTTATTTTTTATAATTAAAACATTATCACGTGTTCACATTTATAATTTATATACACAATATCAATTTTTTTTTTATATTTGAATTATCAATATGCAGTCATTTGTTTACGTGTAAAGACTTAAATTTAAGAAAACTTAAAATTAATCAAATTTATTAAAAAAAAGGTTAAAAAATTAATTTGTTTACGTGTGAAGAATTAAATTTGAGTAACTTAAAATTAACTAATTTTATTAAAATGAAAAAGTTAAAAACATAATTTCAATAAATTACCGATATCCATATTATCACTTCTAGGCTGGATGAGTTTGCATAGTTCTAACTTCTAAAGGAAAAATGAATTATTTCAACTTTTATTTTGTAACTCATTAATTCTGCTTTATTAGTTTTTTTAAGAAGTACTCCATCTGCCCCACGATATTCTCTCTGTGGAGAATTTTTTTAATATACTTCAAGATAAGTGTATTTATACTTTAAACTATCATTAGACAAAACCTTTTCATTGTTTTTTTTTCTTTTTTATTAAGTTACATTTAATATTGTTGTGAGGTCGCTTTTTTTTTAAGCTTCAACCAGTTTCTCTAGTTATCAATTTCTTTTTTTATCCATGCAGGTGCTATCAGGGTTTTTTTTTTATCCATGCAGATGCTATCATGTAATGAGAAGGACGTTTTATTTTTGGGTTTTTTTTATCCATGCAGATGCTATCATGTAATGAGAAGGACTTTTTATTTTTTATGCATGCAGATGCTATCATGTAATAAAGACGTTTTATTTTTTATGCTGGTGCTATGATGTAATAAGAATTACGTTTTATGGTGCTGCTATGATTAACAATTCTCTCAAACTTGTTGATCTTTGGGTTTCTTTTGTCTATCCTCTTTGAAAGAATGACTTTTATTTATGCTGGTGCTATGATGTAACAACTTTTTCAAATTTATTGAACATAAATATATATGTTTAAAACTATTTTGTATTTGGTTTTGAATGATGACTTTTTTATTTTATAAATTTGTAAATTTTATTAGTTGAATTTAATGTTTTAGTAAATAAAATTTGTGTTGTTACACACGTATAGTCATTTTGTTTAATAAAAATGAAGTATATCATTAGAGAGATCCAAATTATATAAAAATATAAATATTTAATTTTTTTAGGGGAGTATGCAACAATAATACTACAATATAATTATTGTACTATAAAGCTATTAGAATATCCCACATCAATTGAATAAAAAACCTTGGGCTCACATATAAGTTAAAATTTTATCACCTCAACAATGTCTTTTAAGGTGTTATTGGCTCAACTTTGACATGGTATCAGAGCAGGCCCAACACGATGTGGGGCCCCGGTCGATGGAATTTTCGACTGTGGGCACCCCTACCGATGAAATTTTCCGGCCACGAGTAATTCCGATAGAATTTTCGGCTTACTCGTGAGGGGGAGTGTTAGAATATCCCACATTAATTGGATGAAATTTCCGGCCACGAGTAATTCCGATAGAATTTTCGGCTTACTCGTGAGGGGGAGTGTTAGAATATCCCACATTAATTGGATATAGAACCTTGGGCTCACATATAAGTTGGACAACATTATCACCTTAACAAGGCCTTTTAAGGTGTTAATTGCCCAACTTTTACAAAAGCAGGCCCCGGTCGATGGAATTTCCGACTGTGGGCACCCCTACCGATGAAATTTCCGGCCACGAGTAATTCCGATAGAATTTCCGGCTTACTCATGAGGGGGAGTGTTAGAATATCCCACATCAATTGGATATGGAACCTTGGGCTCACATATAAGTTGGACAACCTTATCACCTTAACAAAGCCTTTTAAGGTGTTATTGGCACAAATTTTACAAAAGCATTACAATAATATTAAATTATTGTACTATAAAAGCAACATACTGACAATGTGTCATAGATATATTGTTCAACTGTCTTACACGCCATGCGCCCCACCTACCCATCGTTTCAAAAACAATTATTACGTAAATAACTTATATGATAAAAGTTGTTCTGCACGCCATGTGCATTGATTGGGCACCTACTCATATGATAAAAGTTGTTCTGCACGCCATGTGCATTGATTGGGCACCTACGTAAATAACCCATATGATAAAAGTTTTTTTTTATAAAGAGGAGAGACGAGGAACTCCACCCCCACTCGATCGGAGGTCCCTCGATCGGGTAGGATGTAAATTGAGGAATGTGCTCGAGTAACAGACACCTGTGCGAGAGAGCCAACAGGTCGAACCCCAAGACAAACCTTCATAATATTTCAATGAAAATTTGTCCCACTCGAGATTCGAACTCTGCGTCGTCGGAGAATTACACCCACATCATCACAAGCCTTATGATAGAAACCCTGACTCGATCACCGAGTCACAGCTCGAGACATGGTTCGAGGACGTGTACGAGCAAGTGAGAATGGAGTTTCTCAGTCACCCCGAGCCTATGGGAATGAGTATTGTGCCTACTAATGGACCTATTAGGTATCCCCAAATCAAGGCTAATGCAATACTCGAGCCTAGTGCGAGCTCATACGAGAAAGCACTAGAGGTTGCGGTTGAATCCGTAGTGAATGCGGTATTCGAACTGGAGGCATATGAGTCACCTCGTGAGTTAAGTGATACTTCACTTAATTATTGTTGAGTTTGTCTCAAAACCGTGAGAAGGAGAAAACGGCGCCCGCCGTTTTGGAATCGGCGCCCGCCGAAGGAAAACGGCGACCGCCGTTTCTGGACCCGCGACCGCCGAAAAGGTCGATTTGTCAAAGTCGAGACTGCACAGTTTTGGGGTGTTTCGGCGACCGCCGAAAGGGTTTCGGCGCCCGCCGAAAAGGTCCTGCGACCGCCGTTTTAAAAATGGCGGTCGCCAAAAGTGCCAGGCGCGGGAGGACTTTGGAAAGTCCTATTTTTGGTCCGTTTTGGTTTCCTTCTCCTTCAAGGCAAAGCATAGGCGAGAATTAATGTTTCCATACATTAATTAGGTCTCTCCCCTATATAAAGAGAGCTACTCCATGGGCATGAACAACATATTATAATTCTATAGCTATTGCGTGAGATTTGAGGGTTTAGAGCGTATATCATCCTTGTAATCGTGAAGCAATATTATAGTGAATTGTTCGTCGTTCCTCCCGTGGTTTTTCCCAGTTGGGTTTCCACGTAAATTCTTGTCTTCTCTATTTTTCGTTGATTTCTTTTCTTCGGTATTATTGATATTATCATACTATACATCGTCCGATCTTACAACAAGTGGTATCAGAGATAAGGATGACGAGCGTGAGGTATGACATACCGTTGCTAGATCTCAACACAAGGTTCCCGACGTGGCAATACAAGATGAGGTTAGTTCTTCGATCCCTGAAGCAAGAGGGCGCCCTCAAAGGTATTGAAAACAAGCCGACGGACATGAAGCATGAAGATTGGGAAGAGCTCGATCAGATGGCCATGGCGACCATAGGGCTCCATGTCTCGAACGCTTTGGCGGAGGACATCATGAAAGCGAAGACAGCAAAAGAATTGTGGGAGATGCTTGAAGAGATGTGCATTACCAAGACGGTGTCAAGTAAGCACAATTTAAAGAGGAGCTTATATTTGCTCAGAATGGCGGAGGGTTCCTCTATCCCCGCGCACGTAGCGAAGTTCAAGGAGAAGGTTGCCGACCTTGGCAATATTGGCGTGAAGCTCGAAGATGACGACCTCGCGTTTTGGCTCCTAATTTCGCTACCCCCTTCTATGGCGAGTTTCCGTGATACTCTCATATATTCTCGAGATAGCCTCACGTTTAAAGACGTAACCTCGGCTCTCTCATCTAGAGAGAATATTTTGATGATGGAGAGTCCTAATTCGGGAGAGACGCCAAGCGAAGGATTGAATGTCCGTGGACGGACCAACCAAAGATCGACGGGGCAAGATAGGTCTCGATCGAAGTCACGACATAGTAACAAGGTTTGCAACTATTGCAAAAAGAAAGGTCACATCAAAGCCGATTGCTATTCCTTGAAGAATAGAGAGAAGAGAGAAGGTGGCAACAACAACAACAATAATTCCGGTAAGAGTTCCGGTGAAGTTGGTGTAGCCGAGAATTATTGTGATCTTCTCATGGCTTTGGGTGAAGTCTCCAAATCAAGCGAGGAATGGATCCTAGACTCGGGATGTACGTTCCACATGTGTCCGAATCGTGGGTGGTTCGATACTTTTGAAAAGGTGGAGCAAGGTGCGGTGACTATGGGCAACAACGCGTCATGCAAGATCGAAGGGATAGGAAGCATCCAGATCAAGATGTTTGACGGCGCAATCCGCACCCTAAGCGAGGTTAGATACGTTCCCGGCTTAAAGCGGAATTTGATTTCGCTTAGTACTTTGGAACTCAAGGGTTACTCGTTCATCGGAGAAGGTGGAGTCGTGAAGGTTGCCAGCGGTTCGTTGGTGGTTATGAGAGGCGAACGTAAGTCGAATAGGCTTTACGTTCTTGAAGGAACCACGGTGAAAGGTGAAGTAGCCGTAGGTGATTCCAAGGTCCCGGATGTTGATACAACGAGACTTTGGCATATGCGTCTAGGGCATATGAGTGATTCCGGAATGGCCGAGTTGAGTAGGCAAGGGCTTCTTGGGGATAAGGGCTTGTCGAAGTTGGAGTTCTGTGAGCAGTGCGTCTATGGGAAGCAAACGAGGGTGAAGTTCACCACCGGCGCTCACACGACAAAAGAGATACTCGGGTATGTTCATTCCGATCTATGGGGACCATCCCCGGTCCCCTCCACTGGAGGTTCTTACTACATGCTTACCATCATCGATGACTATTCCCGAAAGGTTTGGTCGTTCTTCTTGAAACACAAGAGCGACGTGTTTTCTACCTTCAGAGATTGGAAGGTGATGATAGAGAAACAAACCGGGAAAGTCGTGAAGAACCTACGTACGGACAATGGCCTAGAATTTGTGTCCGAAGAATTCAACCAGTTCTGCAAGAGTTCGGGGATTGTGAGGCACCACACTGTGAGATACACCCCTCAGCAAAACGGAGTAGCCGAGAGAATGAATCGCACGATTATGGACAAGGTACGTTGCTTATTAGCGACTTCTGGGTTGAGTAAAGGTTTTTGGGCTGAAGCGGCTTCTTTAGCATGCTACCTTATCAACCGTTCTCCGTCCATGGCGATTAACAAGAAGACTCCACAAGAGTTGTGGAAAGGGTCTCCGGCGAATTATGAGGACTTGAGGGTGTTTGGGTGTCCAGCCTACATGCACGTCAACGACGGGAAATTGAGTGCACGTTCTAAGAAGTGCATATTCGTTGGCTTTAAGGAAGGAGTTAAAGGATACAAGCTTTGGTGTCCAGAGACGAGAAAGATCATACTAAGCCGTGATGTAGTCTTCGATGAGGCTTCTATGATGGGTGATCGGTCGTCTAAAGGGAATCTCGAGGTTCCAAGTACTCCTATTGAGGTGGAGCCGGACAGGGTGCAAGAGGAAGATGATGGGTCAAGTTCCCCGACCGATATGGCGAGTAGTTCGACTACTCCGGAAGATCCAAAAGAGCCGCAATGCATAGCACGAGATAGGTCAAGGCGTGAGAGTCGACCACCTAAAAGGTTAGCCGATTATGAGTTAGTGGCCTATGCTCTAAACGTAGCCGATGAAGTTGATTCGTATGAGGAGCCTTCCTCGTATGCCGAGGCGGTTGCGTGTGATGACTCGAGTAAGTGGGTTTTGGCTATGCAAGAGGAGATGGAATCTCTTCACAAGAATGGCACTTGGGAGTTGGTTGATCTCCCTAAAGGCAAGAAAGCCATCAAGTGCAAATGGATCTTCAAGAAGAAGGAGGGCATCCCTGGGGTTGAGGACGAGAGATATAAGGCGAGATTGGTGGCTAAGGGTTTTAGCCAAATTCCCGGAGTAGACTTTAATGATGTGTTTTCACCGGTGGTCAAGCATAGCTCGATTCGAGCGATCCTAGGCATTGTGGCAATGCATGATTTGGAGCTTGAACAAATGGATGTGAAGACGGCCTTTCTACATGGGGAGCTCGATGAAGATATCTACATGGTCCAACCCGAGGGGTTCGAGGGTTCAAACCAAGAGAACAAGGTGTGTTTTCTCAAGAAGTCCTTATATGGTTTGAAACAGTCTCCTAGACAATGGTACAAACGTTTTGATACGTTTATGATCAAGAATGGTTTCCGAAGGAGCTCCTATGATAGTTGTGTGTATTTCCGGAAAGGCCGTGATGGGTCTTTAGTTTATCTTCTCCTCTACGTCGACGATATGTTGATAGCGGCTAAGGATAAGTCGGAGGTGGAGAGAGTCAAGGCACAACTTAGTAAGGAGTTCGAGATGAAGGATCTTGGTGCGGCAAAGAAGATCCTAGGTATGGAAATCACGAGAGATCGAAGAGATGGCAAGTTGTATCTTGGCCAAAAGGGGTACATAGAGAAGGTGCTACGTCGGTTCAACCTTGAGAATTCGAACCCGGTAAGTACTCCCCTTGGAACACAATTTAGACTTACCTCTGCTTATTCTCCGACTACGGAGAAGGACATCGAGGATATGGCTCGAGTCCCTTATTCCAATGCCGTTGGGTCTTTGATGTACGCCATGGTGTGTACGCGTCCGGATTTGGCCCACGCCGTGAGTGCCGTGAGTCGGTATATGGCGAATCCGGGAAGAGAGCATTGGAAGGCGGTGCAGTGGGTGTTGCGCTATTTGAGAGGTACGTCTAACAAGCAGCTAGTGTTCGGGAGGAATCAAGAAGATGTTCGAGGGTTCGTGGACTCCGACTATGGCGGTGATCTAGATAGAAGAAGATCTCTTACCGGGTATGTTTTTACCATTGGTGGGTGTGCCATAAGTTGGAAAGCTATTTTGCAAAGTACGGTGGCCTTATCTACTACCGAGGCGGAGTATATGGCGGTCACCGAGGCTTGCAAGGAGGCTCTATGGTTAAGAGGATGGTTTAAGGAGCTCTTGAAGGGTTCAAAGACGACGTCCATCTTTTGTGATAGTCAAAGTGCTATTTGTCTCACAAAAGATCAAGTGTTCCATGAGAGAACAAAACACATTGATATTCGTTATCACTTTGTCCGTGAGGTGATCGCTCGAGGCGATATTAAGGTGAGTAAGATTAGTACTCACGACAATCCGGCGGACATGTTGACGAAGAGTTTACCCGCAACCAAGTTTGAGCTTTGCTCTACCTTGGTTGGACTTCGATCGAGAGATTAAGACCTTAGGGGCTTTTGGAGGAAGACGGACGGCGAAGGAAGTTCGCGGTTTAGTGCCAAGGTGGAGATTTGTTGAGTTTGTCTCAAAACCGTGAGAAGGAGAAAACGGCGCCCGCCGTTTTGGAATCGGCGCCCGCCGAAGGAAAACGGCGACCGCCGTTTCTGGACCCGCGACCGCCGAAAAGGTCGATTTGTCAAAGTCGAGACTGCACAGTTTTGGGGTGTTTCGGCGACCGCCGAAAGGGTTTCGGCGCCCGCCGAAAAGGTCCTGCGACCGCCGTTTTAAAAATGGCGGTCGCCAAAAGTGCCAGGCGCGGGAGGACTTTGGAAAGTCCTATTTTTGGTCCGTTTTGGTTTCCTTCTCCTTCAAGGCAAAGCATAGGCGAGAATTAATGTTTCCATACATTAATTAGGTCTCTCCCCTATATAAAGAGAGCTACTCCATGGGCATGAACAACATATTATAATTCTATAGCTATTGCGTGAGATTTGAGGGTTTAGAGCGTATATCATCCTTGTAATCGTGAAGCAATATTATAGTGAATTGTTCGTCGTTCCTCCCGTGGTTTTTCCCAGTTGGGTTTCCACGTAAATTCTTGTCTTCTCTATTTTTCGTTGATTTCTTTTCTTCGGTATTATTGATATTATCATACTATACATCGTCCGATCTTACAACAATTATGCTAGCAGCGAAACTACTATTGAGTCGCCACTTATGGAGATAAGTGACGAGGAAGATCCAACACCTAGTGAGGTGGAATTCGCAAAATACCTCGAAGAAGTACTCATAGCCATGGACGAGCCATCTCGTACAGCTCTCGCAGCAGTGGTCGAGGAGATTACGAGGCCAATCGAGGCATCCCGCAGCGGAGCACCAGCGCACGGAGATGCTATGGAAGCGTACGAGGGGATACGAGAACCACTCGTAGAGGCTCGCAGCGATGCATCGCTCGAACCACCTGATACGAGGTTCGCGAGCCGCGAAGCGTACACGAGGAATCACTTGATCCGTACGAGGGCTACGCAAGCGAATTGGCAATGGTATATTGCTTCCTCTTGTGGCAGTTTTCTTCTGGTCGGACATTAATCGAATTGCTCATTTCCTAGACACAATATTTTTTCTTGTTCTGCTTGGAACCTTGACATCATTGGCCGAGGTTGAATAAACCTCAGTATATTAACGAATTTCAAATTTTATATTTTTTTTAGTGTTTTATTTATTTATTTATTTTATTTTTTAGTGTTTTAATATACTTTTATTACTTCAATATTTATTTTAACTTCAAGATTTCCAAGTTTAAATAAACACTTCCCTTTCAGAATACCATCTTAGTACATTTTTTTTTATCTGTTCACAATATTTTATTTAACTGCTTGAAATGGACATTTTCAAAATAGAAGTAACTAGTTTTTTTGTTTAAATATACATGTGAAAAAACATTTACTCACTTCATGTGCCCATAAATTAATAGATGTCACATCCAATTTCCCTAATAGATATCACCAAGAATTATTACCCATAAATCCACATACTCAAAACCCAAACCCTAAATATCAGTCTACCAGAAATAATCAAAACTTTCGGCTTCAGAAAGGAGCAACAAAAACATATTTTTAAAAGACCATAAAATCATCAAGATGATATATGCTGGGGTAATGCACCCTGTTTAGAATTACATTCTGGACAGAATCGACTAAATAAGAAAACAACAAATACCAATGTAGAAACAAAGCTCTTAAGGCACCAAACACACCATTTGAGACAGACCAACTGACCAACCCACCCGGAACCGGAAGAAACCAAATGACAAAAGACCGTCTTTTTAATAAATTTAATCTGGCACCAGGCTAACTCGACTAAATAAACCATGCTTCGACCTTTGTGAACATATAGACGGGCAAGGTTTCCCCAAGGCCTTACTCTTTGGGTTCAGGAGTACTTTTGACATCATCCTTTTTCTCTCCAGCAGAAGGTGCATCATCCTTGGACTCTGGTTTCTCTTCCTTGTCATCTCCCCCAACACTTAAATTTTTAATAAGGCCAGCAGCAGCTGTAGCTTCTTCATTCTCTCCGTCGTCATTGGATAAAGATTCAGTCACTTCCTCAACCTTGTCCTTAAAGCTTTTGCAATCTGGAACAGAAGTAAAAAATAAAAACAATACATAAAATTAATTTGTAGCCTTTTCATAGTAGAAACAAAACAGAATATGTAAATAGTCATAGTATATACATATAAAGTTTCATTATGTAAAGTAAATAATTTAAATATGTTTGGTGTAACATAATTTAGATTTATGATTTAAAATAGCGTACTCGTATATTTTGATTTTTGATTAGTAATGAATCAAACTGTATATTGATACTTGTGGAATAAGGTTTTAAATTTTAATGTATTTTACTAATACAATGACAATATGTACTCTCGGATTATATCTACATATTTTTACTCTCGGATTATCTGCTGTGCTTAGCATAGATTTTGTATAACTCAAAAAATATATACTCCAAATCACACTTTAAACTAACTAGGGTAGGAACAATTTAAGCAATAACAATAAAAACTCGACATTTATAGTTATAATCACTTCAAATAAACAGGCAGGGGTAGATTCATTTAGTAGTAAATGCAAAATGGAAATTACAAGTTAGTTACGAATAATTTACTCACTTTCAATGGAAGGAAACCGAATGCAAAAGGTCTCATCCTTCAGCTCTCCATCAGCAAAATCAGCAGCATGCCACACACAAGATTTGTCATTCCCTTGATGCTCTTGTAGGGTTAATGTGGGTAGCACTACATTTAAAAAGTATAACTCAATTTTCAGTAAAAAAAACACATCATACTGTACGATTATAACGTGTAAATTTCCATACCGAGATGATTGGCACAGATCTTAAGAGTCTTGTTCTGTCTCATGACAAGCCTAACTTTGCCATTTTCCTTGTGCTTCAATAGCTTGACAGTCCCAACTCCTCTCTCCTTCCATTGTTTAGATTCCTTGTCAAATCTGTACAGCTTTGCTTTCCTGCCAATCACCAGAAAATAATCCCTTTATAAATAATAAAAAGGGCAAAGGTAATACAAATACATAATTTTTTTGTTTATCTTTTTCCATTATTTACCAATTCGAAAACAGAAACCATAACCGCAAAAATAAGAATAATCAGATGGGTAATCAAAAAAGAGATATAGTGACAACAATAAAACAAGAATCACCGGATGACACCACCCCATAACCAGCCCTCATCAACTAAATCACTTATCAATTTCATGAATCCAGATGCAAAGTAGTAATTAACAAGTCAAATTAATACAGCACACTGATCGCACGAAAACAAAAAATTAAATCGAATGATCGTGCCAATCCACACCCTTAACCCTAAATCAGGGTCCGATCATCGGCCCCACAGAACAAAAAAAACAATAGGCGTCTAATCCAATTATAAATTAAATCGAGGATAAAATGATAAACACTCACAAATCAATTAGAACATCCTCGTTCTCCTCTCCGGTTGAAACCGCAACTTCTTGAAGTCTGACGATCGGGGCAACCTGCGCTCCGGTGTCCTCATCTTCAACAGCTGGCTTTGAGTCATCCTCTTCTTCTTCCGCTCGATTCAAAGCTGTGGGCTCCGTTGAGGTGGCCATAACCGCAGGGAGTAAAACCGCACAGAAAAGAGTAGAGATGGGGTGAGATTGAGATCTAGCGTGAAAAAAAAAGTTAGGGTTTAGCAGTGGCAGTGATGAGACGTGGGGAACAAAATGTTTGGGGATTTCGTATTATAAATGATTATATTTTGACAAGGCGGTTTTGTTTTAGTGGGCTGGGCCATTTTTTTAGGAATTTATGTTGGGCTTTAGAGAATGAGCAATCAATTTTTTTTAATTTTTTTATAATGCGGAGACTGGAGAGACGAGAAACTCCGCATTGACCGATCAATTGAGCGAAATTTAAATTGAGAGATGCACACAACTAATTACTTCACTTTATATTTAGATATATTATAATTAAATCACCATTATTAGACTTTTTTTAGTCTTTTAGAATATTTAACTAAATAACTTTTTTTAAATATCCCAATTAAATAACTCAATATTTTCTAAAATCAAATATTTTCTGTTTTTTTTATTTGCAAATATTACAACCAATTTTTACAGCAATGAAATCACTTCCTTCATCATCAGCAGCAGAATTGTTTGCAAACACTCCCTGAATTGTTACATTAGAGTTACCGAACACACCTGTAATTCAATGGCAGGATAGCATAATAATAATTACTCAATATCGATACTTGGTGGAGTAGTCTTTGGGAGCAATGACAAGACCACGTCCCTTCCTGGCCCCACGATAGATGGTCTCGACAATGTCGATGAACTCCTGCTTGTCCTTGAGGGCCCAGTTGATCTTGTTGTTGTTCCCAGTGCCGAGGTCGATCATGATGTGCTTGTTCCTGAAGAAGAACATCACGGTTGAAGGGTCGTACAGCTCGTACATGGTGTTGAAATCGGGCACCTCGGTTATGTCCACAAGGTATATCACCGCAAAATTCTTTATCGTCTCAGCAACAGCAGCCAGGACCTCGTCCATCTGGAAATTGAAAAAAAATATATATGTCAATTAAGCAATTGAAAGGTATCGAGCCCACCAATCAAGACATAAGATAAATGTCACAGAAGCATCAAAACCAAACAGAGCTATTAGGAAAGAGAGGGATCAACATAAAAAATTATAAATCACCACCAAGAAAACATCGAACGAACATGGTGCTATTATGCACAGTAGTTCTGTTATGCCACATAAGCTTATCTATATCGTGTTTGCGGTGTGTATGATGAAGGTGCGTGCGTGACAGAGAACGGTGGCAACTGGAAATTAAATACGGCAGATCAAACATGGGAAAACGGAAAGTCATAACTTCTTCATTTGCTCGTAAAATATAATAATAAAGGATTATGAATGGGCTTCTAGTTCCAAGTTTAAAATTCATTTTGGTAAAGTCATATATCACATAAACTCAAAAGGAAACCTATAATGGCAACGTAAATTTATCGACAAAACACAACAAGTTAGGTGTAAAAACGAAAACAAAATACATATCAAATTCTTCACTACCTACCAAAACTTCACTTGACATATAAAACTGGTGAACTTGGGGATACGGATCATGATTCTCTCTAGGAAATGGAAAGATAAGAACATCCAGTTAGTAAATATCAATGGGCCTCTATAACGATAGTTCAAATATAAACAAAAACATGACTTGGACAGTTGGACACGAGATGTGAGTAATCGAGCATGATCAAATAAATTCGAATACACATACATTTCCACCGACATCAGCAGAATCACAAGCTCGATTATAGGGGCTTCGGGTTATGCTAAAAAAAATCCAAATAATATTTTTGAAACATAGCATGATTTTCATTTTGGGGAAAATTTGTCAGATCAAAACAACTGAACTTGTAAAAAAAGTAAACGACAACAAAAACCTAAAAAATTAAAATCCAGAAACTCCAATTCCACCCAAATTATGACCTAGTATAAAAACCCTAAAATGGGGATAAATCAGGGGTAAAATAAAATAAGAAAGCAGATCAAAGAATATACCTGCATGCAGGTTTCGTCCCAATCGTGGCCGAAACGGATGATGACGAGGCGTTCCTCCTCGGCGAGGATCGACTGGTCGACAGCCCAGCCCGAGTGAAGGTGCGGCAGCAAATACGACATCGTCCCAGAGTCTGAAAAAAACAGAAAAAAAAATACTATTATCACTTGATTTTTCGCTCGCTAATTTCTAAAGTGGGTCTTATTAATCTACGCGACCGGGTCGAGTTGCCCAAATGAGAATCGAGCATTTTTAGAGTATAATTGTTTGACGTATAATGAAATTAATTAAAAAAAATACTATTAAATTTTGATTAAATTTGATTAAGCGGCTTGAATCAAGTGATTCATGGTTGAAAGATTTCTCCTTGATTTTAAAATTCTCACAATTAATTGCCACATCACCAAAATAAAATTTTGTTTTTTTTATGCTATTAGCCCCTAATAGGTAGTGCCCTATTCCATGGATGTATGTCATTTGACTTTATTAAAATGTTAAAAATTGCTCTTCTAAGGATAAATTCAAGTTTCAACCATAAATCACTTGACCAAAATGACTTGATAGTTAATCTAGGATTATAAATTTAATTTTCATACGATAAACACATAGAATCAGCTGAGTGGGACAATTTAGCTTAAATAATGTAGTAGTACTAAATAAGTCTTGGTTAGTGGGACGATTTGTAAAGTAACTCAATTTTTAATAATCAAATAATACTATAGGAGCCATCACATAATAAGACCCATCACACCCGAATTCGGACCGACTGAAATCCAAAATAAGACTCTCGAAACGATAACCGACACGTGTCAAGCATCCCTCCTCTGATCCGCAACCCTCGCCCCAAATCCATTCATCGTCTTCGTCTCATCCATTTTTCAACTCCATTTTTTTTCTTCAACCCTCTCAGCTCTTTCACTGCACACACACTCACACACATGTCTAACTAGTAATATGATTCAGATCTCTACTAATCCCTAAATGATAAGCTCCGAATTTCCGGTGTGGAAATGCTGGATCTCTTCTCGCTCACTCACGCTCGCTCTCTGATTTGTTTGCGCAAACGCAAAAAGAAAAAAAATGAACATCATATCCCACACCCCCACTTACCTAATCTGATTACTACATATTTATAGGGTTTCGTTTTCGATTTTGAGCTTCAACTGTTTTTTTGTTTGTTTTTTTGTTCTGAGAATCATGGTTTGAAACTTCTGGTATTTGCTTTACTCCGACATACAAAGATCGGAGCTTTTTTAGGTTTTAGAAAACTGAAAAAAAAAAGTGGCGAAGATGAGTTTAACCGCCGCCGCGGAAGACGACCCCGCCTCCGAAATCCACATCCCCGCCGACATCGAGTGGCAGATGCTGGACAAGTCCCGGTTCTTCTTCCTCGGCGCCGTCCTCTTCTCCGGCGTCTCTGCCGCCCTGTACCCCATCGTCGTCCTGAAGACCCGGCAGCAGGTGACGCAGAGCCGGCGGCCCTCCCCCTGCTTCCAGATGGCCTCCTCCATCCTCCGCGCCGAGGGCTGCCGCGGCTTCTACCGCGGCTTCGGCACCTCCCTCGTGGGCACCATCCCCGCCCGCGCCCTCTACATGGCCGCCCTCGAGCTCACCAAGACCCACATCTCCTCCCTCACCTCCTCCTCCGCCCTCGCCAACGCCGCCGCCGGCCTCAGCGCCGCCGTGGCCGCCCAGCTCGTCTGGACCCCCGTCGACGTCATCAGCCAGCGCCTCATGATCCAAGGCGGCGGAATGAAAAGGTACGCCGGAGGAATCGACGCCTTCCGAAAGATTCTGATCTCCGACGGGCCCAAAGGGCTGTACCGAGGGTTCGGGATCTCGATTCTGACCTACGCCCCCTCCAACGCCGTCTGGTGGGCTTCGTATTCAATCGCCCACAGAACGATTTGGGGGTCGATCGGAAAGATCGAGCCGGACGGGAGGGCGGTGGTGGCGGTGCAGGGGCTGAGCGCGATGGTGGCCAGCGGAGCTTCGGCGGTGGTGACGATGCCGCTCGACACTGTGAAGACGAGGCTCCAGGTTCTCGGCCGGGATAAGAGATTGGTGCAGACGGTTAGGGATTTGGTCAACGAAGGGGGCGGCCTGCGGGCCTGCTACAGAGGGCTCGGCCCGAGATGGGCCTCGATGTCGTTGTCTGCAACGACGATGATCACCACGTACGAGTTCCTGAAGAGGATGTCGACCAAGAATCAAGAGGGGGTTTGGTAATTGTGTTTCCAGATTGTGTAGAAAAAAGAGTGCTCAAGTTTCTGTTGTAAATACCCCCAACTTCAGGGGCGATCGTTGTAAATACACGTAAAATTTAGAGGAAGGACGAACAAGATGATCGAATAATAAACGAGATCCATTGATCATTACACAATACACAGTGAAGAATATCTATTGTTTGTTCTTATTCATCATCAGAAACAACAACAAGAGAAAACACAATCCTGAACAAATTATTACTACTCTCATTTGGGCATTTCATTCTCACCAAAATGTCCACAAGAATATCCATATTTCATACCATAAAACAAAGCAGTAGAGTAGATTTTCTTTTAGCCAAGGATGAGTGCCGGTGAGCACAAGAGATCAAGCCGGGGTGCTGAACAGAGCCATCCTGTCATCGGGGGAATTTATCGAGACTCCTAAATCGGGCTGCGTGAAGATGATGTCGTCGTTGTTGTTGAAAATGCACGAGACATCGGACCCAGAGGTGGTGGGGTCCCCCCAGCTATTGTTCTTGGACTTGGGTTCTTCTTGCATCTTTTTCGTGTTGAGAAAGCGGCCCCCGGAGCCCCTGACTCTCTTCAACGCGTGAAGGTGACGGGACTCGTGAAGATACGGCTGCAGTATTGAAATGGAAATGAAAAAGTAAATTAAAAAAATGAAGGAGGATTCATTCAATATGGAGTATATAATACTCTGTACCTTTCTTGATTTGATCATCTTATTCCGAGCCTCGAGCTTTGCTCGTGTTTGCCGGCGCCTAAGGATGGCGTGGTATTGTTTTGCATTGACGTAAATAGGGAAGATGCTTTCCGAAGAATCGAGAGGAAGTACAGCTCTTGCCGGAGCCATTCCCATCATTTGAGGATGAACCTGGTTTAATTTTCCAAAACAATCATCATGGTCATGGATGAGAAATCTGTACGTACGGTTTCCAGATAGCGTTTGTTCTGGTATTTCAATCCACTACTTGTGTATTTTTAACTACTCAAAACACGATGAATATGGCCGGGTTTTGTTTGTTGTGATTGAGAGGAAGCGTAACAGAGCCGATTACTGGATCCAAAAACAAGCAACTCATTAATGGGATAGTTACACAAAAGCGCCTTTGAGGTTTTTGAGAATTTAAATTAAAATCCTCAGAAGTTCCAAAAACGAATACTACTTGAATCAGTTGAATGGGAAATCGTATATGTCAAAAACACAGTACTCAAAACGCACAAAGCAATAGTAAACTTCAATCTTTAGAGACGATGAAAATATCAATAGTAGTTCTTGTAAGAAGGGAAGAAAAATGGAAAACGGTTAGTTACTTACAACAGTATTCGGATCATACACCCTTCCAAAATAGGATCCCGCAAAAGGGTAAGACACGGAATCCTGCAAGAATCGAAGAAAACAAATCAGTTCAATATGCAAGAAAGATTTTCCAAGTCCTTATGACAAGAAAAACTAACCAATGGCTGATTCGGATGCTCCATTTGAACTTGATGACTCGAGTAATCTGCATTTCCATTAAACGGCCTCGCATGATTTTCACTTTCCTTCTTACTAGTCTCGAAGAATCCTATTATATACAAGAAAAATTAGTCTTAACCTCAGGGGTAGCTTTGGTAACTAACCCTCATTTCATTTAATAAGCAACATAAACAACAATTACCAAAAGTAGCAGCTTCAAGATTCGGCTGTCCGGAGTGGGTGTGATGGCACCCCATTTTTGCCTCGTCGCCACTGCTCGGAAACCACAGAGACAAGTGGCCACCGCCTAGCGGTGGGGCCGCCCCAAACGAGTCAGCGCCCGTTTGGTTGCAGTGTTTGTTCGATAGGCTTTGCATCGTCCGAGTTAATTCGAAAGCTATAAAGTGTTTATTCGCCTGGTTCTATAGAAGCAAAATGAATCAACAAAATGGAAATTCACATCCTACAATACAATACATCACTTCTTCAAAAATGCAGAGCAAGAGTTTTAATGTGAATCTAATAGAAGAAAAAAAAATGTCTTCTTTATTTGGGCAAAAACAGAGGAATCAAATTTTAGACAACCCCTTGTGAGAACTAAACAGAATCAACTGAGAATTCCAAGAAAAGGGCAGATAAAAATTCTAATTTCAGTCAATCAGGAACGATAAATTCATAGCAAATACTTAGAAAACCAGATAGAGAGAGAGTACCTGAAACCCTAACAAGCAAAAACACCAAAACAAAAGAGGAGAAAGCTAGAGAGAGAGAACAGTTTCAGACATGCCCTTTTATCTTGGACAAGAATTCATTACAATCCCCATGCTTTTTTTTTTCTATTTATCCTTGGCTTGCAATGCTACAGTAACTGAGGCTACAGTTGAAAGATAGTACTCCGTAGTCCTCAACTCCTAAAATCAATCAAAAAATAATAATAATAAGAGGCATTGTACAAGACAAGACTCAAGGGGGAGAGAGAGACAGAGAAAGTACCAACCTCTCCACTTAATTACAATATTTTACAAAATCTAAGTAAATCAATTTAAAAAGTTAGCCCACTAATCCAAAGATTTACTAGTTTTTTTTGTTTTTTTTACTCTGACCACCACACTTCCCCCTACTTATTTTTCGTATTTCTTTTTAGGATTCTTGAAATGGACCTAACAACTTTAAAATTTAAATTTAAGTTATTATTAAAAAATATGGTAAATTGATTTTTTTTAGTATTATACAAAAAATTATATTTTTAATTCTTTAGAAATAAAAATATTAATGTATATACTCCCTCTATCCCAAGATTAATAGTAACACTTAATTTATAATTAAAATAAATTAATACTCTTAATTAATTATATAAAAACAATTAAAATTACTCTAATTTTAAATTTTCTTTGTATGTATATGTATTATCTATCTATAACACACTTCTTTTAAACATATAAGTAATTCTCGTTGCATTTTAACGTCTCACAATAATACGTAGTTTCTCTGTTTTATAATAATAAGATTTTGTCCTTTGAATTTTGTGAAGAAAATGATCATATTGTTATGAAAAAAGGAGTTTTAAAAAACATTTTCATACTTTAAAATATAGTTTTAATAATATTTTTACTCATTTTTTTATATTTTACACACAAATTCTTTATTTTTTAACTTACATTTTTACTTATTAGTAGTAACATTTTTTTATAAAAAATATTCAAAATAATAATTTTCTTAATATTAATAACAAAAAAAGTGTGCATATTATCAAGGAGATTTTGTTTTTGTCAAAAACAAATTTATTTTTTCCTTAAATAAAAAAAAAATTCCTTAGAGAAAAAAATTGAAAAAAATATATTTTTAAGTAATATAGTTATGAAAATGGTTAAAAAGTAGATTAAATATTACCACTGATATTTTTTAAAAATGAACAATAAGATTGTTTTTTTTTTATGAATGTTATTGGGAGAAGTTTCGGTCTATTAAAAACGTGATAAAAAAAGCCGTATTCTCAAACTTATTTAATTTAATTTTGAAAAATAAGTACGGAGTAGGCATCAACATCAAGACCACTTGAGCCTATTAATTAGGCTGTCAATTGGGCTTAATGGGTAGGGCTTTGATTGGCCCTAGCTCAGCCTATGCAATTTCAAGGGCTATGGACTTCAGCTTTGAAAATTTTAAGCTCAAGCTCGGTCTATATAAAAATATAGGATTCGGGCCGATGTCGGGCTAAGCCCTAATTTAATACTCCCTCTATCCCCCAAGACAGTGCATAGAGAAAATCACACGTAAATTAAGAAAAAGTGATTTTTTGTGTGTTTAATAATATAAAGTAGGGTGTCCCCAGGAGCATAGCCGAGTGGTAAGGCCTGTGATGATGTGGGTGTAATTCCCCGGCGACGCAGGGTTCGAATCTCGGGTGGGACAAATTTTCATTGAAATATTATGAAGGTTTGTCCTGGGGTTCGACCTGTTGGCTCTCTCGCACAGGTGTCTGCTACTCGGGCACATTCCTCGATTTACATCCTACCCGATCGAGGGACCTCCGATCGGGTGGGGGTGGAGTTTCTCGTCTCTCCTCCTTATCAAAAAAAAAATAATAATATAAAGTAGGGGTATAATAGGTATTGATGTGTAAGTAATAAAGTAGGTAGTTGAAAAAGTAGTGGTATAAAGGTAAATAAATGTGTATTGAGAGGATAAAGTTGTGAAAAGACCTTCCATTTATGGAATGTGCACTGTTTTAAGGGATGGACAAAAATAGAAAGTGTGCACTATCTTAAGGGATGGAAGGAGTACATAATTATATTTTTTTGTCCAAATAAGTACTCCATATCAATCCGAAAATAATACTTAAATAATATAATATTATTTAAATAAAAATAAAAATTATTTTTTAATAATATTTTTTACATGTTATGTGAACGATTGTTAAATTAAAAATAAAATAAAATAACAATTTTAAATTTATACAAACTCATAAATACAATTTTATCAAATTAAAAAAATTAATTTATCAAAATCCAAAATAATATAATCTACTTTTAATAATTTCCATCTTATTTATATATACACAATTACTATTTTATTTATTTATATAACAAATTAATAAAATAATATTATTATTTTATAATATAATTATTATAAAATGGGCCGGGCTTATATAAGGTCGAACTTTGAAAAGCCCAAGCTCGGCCTATATATAATTCGGGCTTAAATTTTAAGCCCAAAACCGATTTGACCTTAAAAAATTTAAAACGAACGAGTTTTTGTTAAGGCCGAACGAGTCGAGTTCGGGCCGGCCCGGCCTAATTGACATGCCTACTATTAATCCTGAACAAGAGCACAATAGTCTACTGTAATTCCACTATTTATGAATAAGACAAATAATTTTGATAGTACACGTAAATGTATACATGAATTGAACTCTGATGTATGCAAAGCGGTGACATCATGGACTACGTCATTATTCATTTTTAGTATTAGTTTTTTTATAACTGTGGGCAATAGCCAAATACATATGCATGTGGATGGCATGATGGAAAACCAAACTCATATTGGTAAACAGAATCTTTAGGTTAAAAAAGCAAAATATTTTTTCTTATGATTAAAGTTTACCAGCCTCGAAAGAAAATTGTTCACCTTAAATCTTTTTCTTTCCTTTGTATATAAAGACTTGTGTATTGCGTACATTGACTTTAGACTTTTAATAGTCTATCGAGTCCACTCGCATAGACCGGATATAACGCCTCAGTCCTGATTACCGATAACTATTTTTTAGAGTGATAATTTAATTTAATTGTATATTTAACACAGATCTTCTTTAGTTAATTTGTTCTCACTCATGCGCGCCAAAATTATTGAAAATCATTCATCTTAAAATTATTTCAGATTAAATTAACATGCTTAATTTTGAAATTATTAAAAAAGTATGCTAAAAAAATGCAATTTGTTGATTTAGTATCATATTTAATTCCTTTAAAAACTTGAATTTTTCTATTGGCCTTAAAGGTTACAAAAGATTGAGTTCTTATCCCGAATAAGTGGTGAGTAAACTCGCATAGTTTTGGACGAGGAGAGTTCATCTGATGTTGTCGAAGGCGGGCAGATTACGAGAGTCGGATAAATTTTGAGTTAAATTACAATTTGGACGATACAAAAAATTTAAAAAAAGAGGACTAAAACTAAACTCAAGTCAAATTCAACGCGGACGAGAGGACATATATATAGTCGAGCCTACGTTCTTCGCCAAACTTGCTTACAAACGAATTTGGGAAAATTAATTATTTTATAATTTATTTTATTTTTAATAGCGTAGATGTATGTAGATGTATGGTAAACTATATGAAAAAGAAACATGCAAGGGAAACTGAGTTAGTAGAGTAAGAGAGCACGTGACTGAGAGGTCACAAGTTCGATTATCTTCTGTCAACACTTTCTCAGTTGAGCATGTCTTGCCTAGAGTGGTTTACTTGGGTGTGGTTTACAGGCTATTGCGGCCAGCTCGAGAGTTTACTCATAACGCACTTAACGAGTAGCAGCTATGGTTCTCTCGTCATTAAAAAAAACTATGTGAAAAAGAAAAATACAAACTTGGTAATTGAAAATTAAATTTCAATATTATAGATTATTTTTCCACAAAGTAATAAAGTATAAAATTGTGTTATAATTTATAAACTTATATGCCCTCTAATTAAAGTCATTGACTTAATTAATGGACATTATTTTATATTAACATTTAATGTTTTTTATATTTTCAGAATAAATCCAAAGCTCATTGGTTTAAGTTTGTTATAATCACTTTTGCTTGTTCTCTAGAGTTTGGCATACAAAATTAAACCAAGTGATAAATTGATTAATAGTGACTGTAATTTCAACAAAAAAAAAAAATAGTAATAAATTAGTAATTTCAACAAAAAAATTAGTAAGCATGACAATAGTGGGCTTAATTATAAATTAAAAATTAGTAAGCATGACAATAGTGGGCTTAATTATAAATTAGAAGATGCTCTAATAATTTGTTCTGTACGTGACGTGACATTAAAGTGTGGTTAAAATTAATTAAGGTCATCCGAACACAAAAACTTAAACTCAAAATAAGTTTTATTTTAAGTTTACAGTAATTTTACTCCAACCGAGATTCCAATACTCAAACTTAAAAGAATATTCTTAAAATATTCTTTTAATACAACTTTTTTATAAATAACCATTATTTTTACAAATTTACAATTTAACTTCATAACTTTTGATATAAAATTTTTTAATAGTCATTATTTTCAATTTAAAACTTCAAACATAATAAAAAAAATATTGTGATATTCCATACTATTATTTTATTTTTAACGTCAATTAAATAATTTAATATTTAATTATATTTTGTATTGTAGGTTTATTTTTATTTAGTTATTTAAAATATTTTTATTAAAATTTATTTTAATTATTAATGATATGATTATTAAAAAAATTACATTACAAAAATTATTAAATAAGAAACTAAAAAAATATTGATAAATTGTTTTTATTAATTTATATAAGAAAAATCATTTTATAAATAATAAAGTTTTTGGTTTGAGTTTAAGGTAAACGTAAATTTAAGTATTTTTTCGGTGGGTCCCACCTTAAAACCTATAATACGTTTATGTTTTGGTATATCGCTTGGAGCATCTCCTCTACTCCAAAATAGGTTTTTGGTATCGGTTGGAGATGCTCTAATGTCTGGACTTTCTTTGATCGTACAAACACAGTTAATCTTAATTATTTTAATTTAAACTCAAAAATACAAAACCAAATACAGATTACAGAGTAAAGACATAATCATATCATTAACAAACGCTAATAACTTGCTAATCTTTGTTCAAGTTTTGTTAACCTCATGCACATTGTTGTTTTTAAAAAATTATAAGAGCGTCTCAAATGGTTGTAAAATTGATAACACGTCATTTGACAAATTACAAATAATTTGTAACTATCAATCTATATATATCCAACAATGCTAAAGTACAATTCTTATTTATAAATTCCATTATTGTACCAAATTTTATTTTATTTACATTTATATATTAAAAGAACTAGTAAAATAAAATAAAACCATAATAACTTTGGTTCTTATTCAAATTGTACTATAATAATTTTGGTTCATATTCATAAAATAAATTATACTTTCACCCTGCAAAATTAATAGTTATATTTTTTTTACAAATTACAAAGGACATGAGACAATTAGTAAGAGTTGGAGGGAATGGAGTAATAACTATGGTTCATATCAAAGAATTGATACTTAGTGATTTCTCTACTAATTTGTACATCACTTCCTCATTTGTGTATGATAGTTATCCACATCGACTGAATAAAGAAACTTGAGTTCAAATATAAGTTGACAACATTATCACCTTAACAAGGTCTTTTAAGATGTTATTGACATAACTTTGACATGATATTAGAGTAGACCCAATACGATGTGGATGTTCCAGTCGACGGAATTTCCGACTGCTAGTGCCTATGCCGATGGAATTTCCGACCACAAGTAATTCCAATAAAATTTCTGACTTACTCGTGAGGGGGAATGTTATGTATCACAAACTTATAGTCACACATCATTTGTAAATAATGGATACTTACACTTTACTACCTGAGGTTTAAAGGTTTTTGCACTTTACTACCTAAACAAAATTTTTGCTCCGACGACTAACTGATGTTTAAAGATTTTACATTTTCCTACCTACTCGCTGACCTAAATAGAATATTCCAAAAATGTAATCAATATGTTACTTTTTGAAAGAAAAAAACTAATGTAATCAATATGTTTCACAATTTCAAAAAAAATTATTAGATTTAATTTTCAAAATCTAATTTTTTTTTAACGTCAGATTTACTTCTACAAATCAAAAATTAATATAAGAAATCAAAAACCAAAAATAGCAAGAAAAGATTCAATCTTTGAACCCGACAAGAAATTTATATTCAAATTTAAGCCAAACCACAGAACTATTGGAATGAAATTTCTACACCAAAAATGCATCTCCGTCAAACATCTTCATCTCGCTCCTCAAGCCCAAGCCCCATATCGTCGCTCACCATTAATGTTGGAAACCTTCTTCCATTTATTGTGAGATTCGAAATATTAGACATGAACCTTTTCCCCGGCGAATTGCTGGAGAGAAGCCCCGTCGTCGTTGCCGCCTCCACCGCCACCCAAGATAGCCAACCTCTCCTCGTACCCAGGTCGTCGACCCACCTTGTCGGAGGTAGCAAAGTGCAAAATTTAATAAACTATAGGTAGCTGCCCGTATAAATTTGTAGCTTAGATAGCAAAGTACAAAATCATTGAAACTTCATGTAGTAAAGTGTAATTATCCTTTTGTAAAATTACAAATGAAGTTTGACATTATGTTTGGAACAAAGGAAATAGTAAACACTTAAAAATAATTTGTAAGAAAGTAGAAAAATGAATTATCAAATAATGATAAAATTATATTTTAATTTTTGTTTCTAAATGTGTTTTTTAATTAAACACATTCGTATAAAAAAATGTATTGCCTCTATTCTTCTAAATCACTAATATCAATTATCATTTTGGGAGTCTCACAATACAACACAAATCATTATACATAATAATTAAAATGTTGTGATTATGAAAAAAAAACAAGAATAAAGATGACAAGAGGATTTTCCGTAGAAACTCAAAATAAGAAAAAATCACAAGAAAAATAACAAAATTTCATTAAAAAAAATAATAAAAAAATATTCACTCAATCGCAAGATATTTGACACTTTCTTTTTCAGGGTTTTTCAGGATATTTGACATATTTTCTTTTTCTTTTTCTGTAGAAACTCAAAATAAGAAAAAATCACAAATAAAATGACAAAATTTCATGAAAAAAATAATGAAAAAAATATTCACTCAATCGCAAGATATTTGACACTTTCTTTTTCAGGGTTTTTCAGGATATTTGATATACTTTCTTTTTCTTTTTCTGTAGAAACTCAAAATAAGAAAAAATCACAAGAAAAATGACAAAATTTCATGAAAAAAATATTCCCAGTCGTAAGATATTTGACATACTTTCTTTTCAGGTTTTTCATAATAGTTGTCACACTCCAAAAAAGTAAAAATAATTATTCTAATTTTTCATTTTAAAATACAATTTTATTATACTTTATTCACTTAATTTTAATCTTTACTCACTCATTTTATTTTTCATTTTAAAATATATATATTAACTTTTTACTTTTTGGTTAAAATTTAAAAAAGTAATATTTTTTTAAACTTCATGCCTAGAAAAGTATAACATCGATTTTAATATGAGGAAAGTAAAAAAATATCTCTCTCATACTCTATTTTTCTCACAACGCTAGGTAAATTCGGTATTTAATGTATCTTGAAAACTCTAATTTATTGTTTAGGAAAAATGTGTCGTCTTATTATTTATATAACCCGTGTGTCGTTCTCTCGAGTAGCAATACTATTGGCCTTGTGTGTCGTCTCAAGATAATCGGTCTTGCTCAAAAGAAAAACAACTAAAGAAATCAAAGTAAAGAGGGGGGGTGTTTTGTCAAAGTAGAGAGCTATGAAAACTAAAGCAAAATGTAACATGCATAAACTAAAATTAAACGGTCTAAAAATGCAAATGATCAAGTGAGTGGAACGTTAGGGAATGAGATCGTAGTAATTGGAATGGGTTCAATGCAATTCATGAATAACAATGCTAAGTGGAACTACACTAACTCGTGATCAACTTCGACCATACTCAACCGAGATTCAAGTCTAAATATCAAAACGAGGTTATATAAGATCACTTCACACATATAAACTCTCATAATCGGAAATCACAATTAATCGAGTTAGGCCATACGATACCACGATTAGGCCGGCCATACGTAACCACGATTAGGCCGGGGATAATAGATTATGGTCTATAACATATAAATCAAACAATAGAATCATACCAAGAATGAGGGATTTGGTCCATCTCCTCAACAAGTCAAAATATCAATTATCCCCAAATTCATATAATTACAAATCACCCAAACCTAATTACTCATGACCCAATCCCTAACATGCAATCTAACTAAACATATCAATCATATCAACACAAACATTCATCATCAAAATCATAAACAAGCAATGAAAAGGGAGATATTACCAAAGAGCTTCAAATCGAATATTGTTTACATCAATGTGTTCCTTGAAGCAATCAAAACAACCTTCTTCAAATGCTTAAATACAAAATCTCAATGGATGATGGAGATAAAATTGGAATTAAAACTAGATCTAAGAACATGAAAATATCTAAGAGTGAGAAAATGGGGAAAAGGTGGGTGTTGGTGAAGATGGAATGGATAATTGTGATTTTCCACCAACCTACTATTTATATTTTCCCCACATGCCCATACAAAAAGACCAAAATGCCCTCAAAATGCTCCAAAAGTCAAGTCAACAATTTTTCACTAGTTAATTTCGTCCAAAAAGCTTGCTGATAGGTTCCGGGAGAAATTGGAACTTGCTCGTTCATAATTTCGTCGATCCGACCGTTGAATCTCTAGAGGTAGAAGTTGGGAACATGGTGTTAAAGTTTCAGGCCGATCCAACGGTTAACGAAGTCGGAAATGCAATTTTGGCACAGCTGTGCAGTGCAGTCACACACTGGGCGCGGCGCGCCAGAGGTCTTCACAAACGGGGCGCGGCGCGCTACGGACTCTCGACCTTCCAGAGCGCGGCGCGCTAACTTTTCAAAGGACGTAAGCGCGGCGCGCTGCAAACCTTCGACTTTCCCGAGCGCGGCGCGCCTGAGGGCTTGCTTTTCTTGCTCCGGTATGTGATCGATATCTCTTCCCTCGGACAACTTTTTTCGATTTCCTCCGGTCATATTGTAGCCAAGAAAGTGTTCTACACGCCACCTAAATTTGGGGACGATCCAACGGTGTAATTAGTCGGGATGACGATTCTCTCAACGCTGCGCAATACGAGTCTCTTCTGGCATTTCTTTCTCGTTTTTGCTCGATTCTCGTCCAAATCCTACAAAACCACAATCATAACAACATATGCACAAAATCACATGAATAGGATTATAAAAGCACAAAAACAACACAATAAATGTACACAAAACAAAGGAAAAACTCGTACAAAAACGTGCGAAACATTTATAAATATAAAAAAGGCTCAGACTATTTACACCTCTAGGTTTACTTTACACATCTCCATGATTTACTGACCCCTTAAATTTAACTACACGATTAACACACCCCCTATTTATTACCTATACTACCCTTTTACACAAAAACACTTTACTAACCCCACCCACCCTACCCATTCAGCTCTCTCGTCTCTTCATTCTTATTCATCCACCCCACCCAGCCAACTCTCTCTTCTCTTTCATTCCCATTCATCCCCCATTTTTTTTGTTTTTTTTTAAATGCAATTTTTCAATCTCTATATACATTATTAAAAAAGTTTTTGAGCAATCTATCAACAACCAAAGAGCATGAATCAAATTTTGAAAGCAATCCTACCAAGAACATTGATCGAATTTTGATTTTTTTTTTTGTTCTTATTTAAATTATTTTGTGTTATGCGATGGATTTACGTTTTTTGTCGTTTTTATTTATGATTTGGGGTAAAATATATTAAAAACGAATTGAATGGAAACAATTAAAGTTTAGGGTTTTTATGTTTCGATCTTGATTGACAGAAAATTGGTCTTTCGCTCGGCCTTTATTGGTCGAACAAACATCAGAGATTCGACTGGTCCGATTCTCGGCACCCCCGCCACTCGATGAGACATTTGCCTTACCCCTCCTCCCCCCATTCAGATTATGTATTTTTTGGGAGATTCAGATATTGGTTAACTCGGACTATAAAGTTGGTCGAAAAAAAATTAGTCGTAGAAGTTCTTTACAATGTGTTTGTGTTGAATCAAAATTGTCCACACTGTAGTTTTGTGTTTATTGTATTGTATTCTCTTGATTGTTGATTTGTAACTAAGGAGAAAATTGTTTAATTATATTAGTTATGTTTTTATTATTTGAATTTTTATTCTTTTTTTATGGTGTTTGATCGATGCTGTGTGGATTTTTGCAGTATTCAAGAAGAAGAGTAGCAAATATATTTTTTCAATGAGAGGGTGTTCTTAATAATATAATTAAATATTCAAGGGTACTATAGATATTTTCTAAGTGTATAAAAAAAGAGAAAAAAAAGGTAGTGCGCAAAGTAAAGACGGAGATGTAAATAGTCAGAGCCTATAAAAAATTCATAAATTAAATAAACAATAAAATTAATAAATATTTTTTCCCAATATAACATCATATCTCCTAACAAAATGAAATAATTTAATACAGAGTAATATGATTTTCAAACTAGTTTTTAATACCTAAATATGACTCTCACGTTGATGTCAACCACATTGAAAATTTGAAAACGGGGCAAACTTAACAATTAAACGTGATAACTATGATCTCTAAGATGGGAAATGTCCTTTAGATTGATATCTTGATATCGATAGAACTCAACTGACTAAACTGAATGATCTCAATTGAAATGATCTCAATTGAAATAAATTGAAGTGAATTAAATTGATTTTTATAAAAATAATAATATTTTTTATAAATTATTAAAATAATAATAATGATAATAATAATAATAATAATAATAATAATAATAATAATAATAATAATAATAATAATAATAATAATAATAATAATATAGCATTAATTAATCAGAAAAACTGAATTGAGGGAACTAAATTGATTTTTTATCAAAAATAATAATAATTTTTATAAATTATTTAAAAAAATTAAAATATTAATATTAATATTTTAAAATTAATATTTTATAAGTTTTTTAAAACGGCTTATAAACTGTTTAAAAATTATAAACTCTGAAAATTTGTTTGGTAAACTTTTAAAAAAAAAATCTTAAAAAATTTAAAAATAAGTTAGTTAACAGCTTATAACTATTTAATAAAATGTAAAGAGAAATATATTTTTTTCAAATGGTTTATAAACTCTTATAACTTGAAAAAAGACCAAAATACCCCAAAAATATTATTTTTCACATATATAAAAAAATTTCAAATTTTATTATTTAGTTAATATAAATATTTTTAATTGTTTTTTTTTTATATAACAAATTATTTTTGATAATTTTATTTATACAAGATCTTAAATTGTCAAACAAATTAACATTTTATATATTTAATTTATCCAAACAGTTTAACAACTTATTTAGCTTATCAGCTCTTAAAATAACTTATAAACATTGTAACTTATTTAGTTTATCAGCTCTTAAAATAACTTATAAACATTGTAACTTATTTAGTTTATCAGCTCTTAAAATAACTTATAAACATTACAACTTATTTAGTTTATCAGCTCTTATAATAACTTATAAACATTTTATAAGCATTTTTAAAATAAGCTCGCTTAAACGAGCTTTAACTAAATTCTATATTTGAAATGATTTCGAATTATTTTTAATTTATTTTGTAACGAATTTATTGACTTGAACAGAGAACTGAATTAAAGCGGTACGAAAACCTAACTGTAAGCTAATTTTAGCAAAAAACACCGTCAAAATCGCTCCTTCTTCCCCAAACCGTACCAAACTTCCAAAGAAATAGTCTCTACTGTAAGTCAAGACTTCCATCCATGTCATCCTCTTTCTACCCTGAAAAAGCTCGACTGCCGCCGTCTCTGCAGACACCGGATCCTCCCACCGCCAAAGTATTCTCTCTCTGTCTGATTCGAGCACCATTGTTTCCTTATACTTAATTGAAGCTTTCAATCTGTGAATTGATATACTTAATTTAAATTCTTATTTTTATTTGTTTTTCCTTTTAATTAATTACTCGATCACGAATTTCGTATGCCTAGTTTAAGATAGGGTTATGCCAATTGAAAGTGACAGCTGACAAGGAACGAAACATTCGCGGCGCCCGCTCCGCCGTAGAGGAGGCTGTTTCCATGGGGGCGAAGCTCGTCGTGTTGCCCGTAAGTTCAGTTTCGTTCGCCCAACGCTTCTAACTGCAGAGTACTATTTGTTACTTCACATTTTAGGACATGATTTGTTTTCATCAGGAAATATGGAACAGCCCGTATTCGAACGACAGCTTCCCACTCTATGCGGAGGATGTTGATGCAGGTTTCGATGCGTCACCATCGACTGCAATGTTGTCTGATGCCGCTCGTCGTCTGAAGGTGACGATAATCGGAGGCTCAATACCCGAGCGCAAAGGGGATAAGCTGTACAATACTTGTTGCGTCTTTGGACCTGATGGAGAGCTCAAAGCTAAGCACCGTAAGGTAATTTAAGGGGTTTCTTGATTGTGTGTGTGTGTTTAGTTCTGTTTTGTTTTTGCTATTAATTTTTCAGGTTGTGTATTTGCCTATTTGGTAAGCAGATACATCTCTTTGATATTGACATTCCCGGGAAGATTACCTTCAACGAATCGAAGACTCTTACGGCTGGAAACACTCCCACCATAGTAGACACCGGTATTGTTTATTAGTTATTACTGATGATGGATATGATGTTCGAAATAACCGACATTCTAAAAGAAAAGAAAAAAAATCACTTTTACTTTCTCGAATTGAGTAGTTTGGATTATGTAATAGGCTAATAACATCAAAGTTCGAAATGGTTTTTATCACTAATTATTGCTATACAAAATATCGTGGTTGAATGATGGATGAAATTACATTATTGGGTGTTTCTGTATACAAACATTAGAAACATATATTTGTCATGCAGTTCTTTATACAGTTTATAATCATATGGTAGTGTTGTTGTTTTTTTCCTTTTTTTATGTGGGTTCAGGGAATTCTCTAATTTGTTTATGGATTTAAGAAAAATAAATGAAACCAAATAAATAATTTTGATTTTAAAAAAGATTAGTTAACCCAGTTGCATTAATTTTGTCCAAGAAGTTCAAATCTCTTTGATATGTAAATTTAGGGCACATTATGATGACCACATTTTATGTTATGTGGCAGAGGTTGGCCGAATTGGAATTGGCATTTGCTACGACATTAACTTTCAGGAACTGGCTGTGCTCTATGCAGCAAGAGGTTTATTTTCTACATGTTTCTTTTGGAGTAATTACAAAAAGTGCCCTCAAGGATAGATCAAATTCACACGCAAAAAAAAAAAAAAAAAAACGATATCTAACTTTCAAATCACAAAAAAAAAATTACCCTGTACATTTGATTTAGTGTTCAACTTTATGGATTAATAAGTTTTTATAAGTGAAAGGGCGGAGAATGGGGGTAGGTTTGAAATGCGTTTTTTTTTGCTTATGAGGGGGTAAAAATAAGAAATTAAAATCTCAGGGGCGTTTTTTTTTTGTAGTTTTGAAAGTTATCTGCGGTTTTTTGTAACTTGGTCAAACCTGAAGGGTATTTTTTGCAATTATCCTTTTTTTAATATCCTCATTCTATTTGATCTTACTTCTAAGTTCTATCTTCAGAAATACTTGCAGACTCGTCTTTTACTGTAGAAATCAGTGATAGTTATGGATTTAGAACAAAGCATGATTCACATGTCTATACATCCACCAACATTCCACTTTCGGTTTTATAGCCTCAAAAGTCTTAAAATGTATAGTTTTTCTCGTTCAATTCATTTTTTTTTTTTTTTGTGAGAATATTATGAATTGATGGTACTACTAAAAGCTTTTTCACCCATGAGTTTTGAGAATAGAAGATTTTTTCATTATAAGTTTAGTGCCTTTCAGGCTAAAAGCTTGTATTGTTAGGTGCTCAATTGATTTGTTATCCCGGAGCATTCGAAATGAGTACAGGACCTTTGCTTTGGGAACTACTGCAACGGGCGAGGTAAATGAGATGAAATTACTACATACATTTTCATTCGTGGTAGCATTAATTTTGTGTTATACTGTAACTTATATATATTTTTCTTCCGCTACTTGCATTTCTAGTTTTCAATATGGAATATCCAGCATGAAAACTGTGTCGTATTACATCTAGTGCCCAGATGCCACCTGGTCAACTGCAAAATTACTCTCGAGTTATAGCCTACCTACAAAAGAACCCAATTATCTTTCAAATGACCAGTTTACATAGTGTCTCTTTTACATATTGCACCCTCAAGATGGGGGTAATACTTTAGAGGGTGTTTGGCTAAAGTTATTTACAAGAACTTATAAGATGTGTTTATAGCTGATAAATTGTTTTGCCTTATTTCATAAACATATATTGTTTGGATAAAAAAAGAATTATGAACTCTCGTACTAGTATATTATTGAGATATTTAGTCTTTTTATGCTTAAAAAATATTGGAGTTCATAAACTATTAAAAAATTTACTACAGGTAAGAAATTGAGGAGCTTGTTTTTTTAATTTTAAGTTTCTTTTTTTAATTTAGCTAGCAAATTTTAAAAGCATTCAAGCTCGGTCAAAGACCCTCTAATTGTCGATGTCATCTATGCATACACCGTTTGATCATACCCTACATTCTTATACGCAGGGCTGTGGACAATCAGGTATCCCGATGGCATAAAAAATTGAAATGACCTGAAATTAGTACCCTTCTGCCCGAGAACCACTTTTGTTATTTTCAGTTTCATGTTATAATGTTTTGTATGTAGAGTATGGGAAATCAAATTAAATTGAAAATTTGACCTCACTTTGAATTCGACAGATATACGTAGCGACTTGTTCGCCTGCTCGAGATGTTGCTGCTGGATTCGTTGCATGGGGTCATTCTACACTCGTCAGTCCTGTAAGTCAATACACAAAGAAAATAGAGAAAGTTTATAAGGACAGAGCATTAAAGAACCAACAGCAGAAGAGGAAAACTACTTTTAATAATAATAAAATGTTTTTCGACAGTTTGGAGAAGTGTTGGCCTCTAATGATGAGAAGGAGTCGATAGTCATTTCAGAAATCGACTATTCTCAAATTGAGCTCAGAAGGTAAATGGAAATGGACATTGTCAGATAAGGGTTGTATTTTGATTGGGTTCTTACAAGATAGTTTTTGATGTTACAGGACAAATTTACCGCTGGAGAAACAGAGGCGAGGTGACCTTTACCGGTTTGTAGATGTCCCGAGATTGGAACGCTGTGAATGAACTCGATAAAAAAGCTCATTCCCCGTGCAAGCCTTTTCTTATCAAATGGAAGCATGCTCATCACACACAAACGCACAAGAGAAGAAAAAGGTGAGTGCACGTGAGCAAATAGTCAAGTGACGAATACACGCTTTGAAACACAGATAGATACTCAGATGATTACGGCTTTGATTATCAGAAATGAGGAAAATAATAATAATAAAATAATTATAATTATGCACACGAACATACTCATAAATTCAACTGGGAAGGAAAAAAAACAATCATGTTTCGTAGAGTTTGTATTCAAGGCAGAGAAATTAGACTCAGTCAAGTCAGATAAATTGCAATTCGTTTATCCGTGTATGAACTCTCATAAATACACGAAATTCGTCGTATCTTATGTTTCAACGGTCGATAACAGGTTGCACAACATTGACACGTAACACCAACTCGACTCCGCTCGACTCGACTCTTGAAATATAAAATGAAATAGCATCTTTATCTTATAGGGAAGGGAAATGTTAGTCCCCTAAGGTAAGTAGGCCTTTGAAATTCCTTCTCCCTCCCTCCTTTCAACCTCAAACCAAGAAAAAGTCATTGTTCCATTTTCTTCATTTCATACCTTTGGCTTTAAATTCATTAATTACAAAGGCTCTCACTCTGTTTTGCAGAAAAATTCACACCATGTACACCACTGATACAGACGAAAATCAAGACCCTGGAAAAATCTACAGGAACACGCCCTCGTTTTCCTCCTCCCTCCTCGACGAAATCTACGATTCCATCGACGAAATGCCCCTCGGAAAACAGAGCCATAACAGGTCGAGGGCCAAGAGCAGGAGCATGGCAGAGGAAGACATAGCACGATTCCCTTCTCCGATGGCCAAGGACAGAGCCGTTGCATCCAGGAGACGACTGTCGTTGATGTCCGAATTAGAGAAAACCATTTTTCAAGAACGCGATTTCATGTTCCTCAGCTCGACCAACTCGAGCTCTTCCGACACCACCCTCTCGTCTCTCGACGATCACCGGAAGAACAAAACCGACCGTCAAAAATTTCAAGCGCCGATCGTCAAGTCCAAGTCGACGGCCCACAAATTCTTCGCCGGTTTGAAAAAAGTCAAACGGCCAATCTCGCCCGGCGGGAGGCTGAGGAGTTTCATCGCCTCGATTTTCAAAAGTTCAAAGTCGAAAAAAACGGAGGGGAGTAAAGGGGTTCAAGTTCGAGATCCACAGGCGGAAAGGCGAAAGCCTCCTTTGGTGAATAATGGGTTGGAAGAGACGAAGATGAGAGCGAGTTGGGAGGAAAGTAGGCGAAGTGCTGCTAAACGCATGTTCAAAAGTAAGAGCGATTTGTCGGTGTTTAGGGAGGAAGATGGTAACTTTAGTGATTCGAGTTCGGATCTATTCGAGCTAGATCAGATTACGTTGTTCGGGAATAAGAGATTATGTGATGAACTACCTGTGTATGAGACTACTGTTTTTTGAACTATATGCAGTTTGTAGTTTGTTTTCTCCTCAACTTGGTCACATGCTTTTAGAGTAAATTTTATCATGACTTGCAAATTAACTTCGTAACTTTGATTTTAGTAAACACAAAATCAAAATTTAATGAGGTGTGTTAAAATGTATGATAATTGTTTTATATTTAATTAATGTATAAAAATATTTAGGAATGCATATTGCAAATATGGATGGATTCTTGGGTGAAAACACTTACAAAATGTTAGAAATATAGTATACTATCTAAAGAGTAAAGAGTATTACAAAATGTTAGAAATATAGTATACTATCTAAAGAGTAAAGAGTATTACTCCGTATATAGTATTTCTTTTGTTCTGAAACTGTTTGACAGGTTTTTTTTATAAATTTACAAAGAAATTGATAAACAATTGCGAGATTGAGGAGGGGAGTAATTAAAATGAAGATGCATTTGAAATAAATAACGTCACCAGAAAAATAGGTTCATATATTAAAGTCTAAAGATTACTTTTTCATCCCAAAAGTGGTCGTGCCGGAGTGGTTATCGGGCATGACTAGAAATCATGTGGGCTATGCCCGCGCAGGTTCGAATCCTGCCGACCACTTTTTTTTTTAGGGAGTGAACAATGTTCTGTTATAAGTTATAACCACAATAAACCGACCGAACTTTTTTAGGGAGTGAACAATGTTCTGTTATAAGTTATAACCACAATAAACCGATCGAACCAAACCGAAATATGTATTTCGTTTGGATATGGTTTTAAAAATATCTGTTTTCGGGTTCGATACTTCGATTATTTTGCGGATATAACCGATTAAATAATATTAATAACCGAAATAAATAATATTAATAACCGAAAATCGAAATATTATGTATATTAATATTAATATATATAATATTATATATATGTGTGTGTGAGTGTTTAAGGTTCATTACCCAAGTCATTCCCTCAATTTTTTACTATTTTTAATTATTAATATATCATAATAAAAAGTATTATTTTGAATTAAAATTTTGGAACTTTGAATTTTGACATTATGAATTTATGGCATAATTTTTTATTTTGTACTACTATTTTATGTAATTTTGGTTATTGGTTATTAATCGAAATCGAACTGAAATTTTTTGTTTGGTTTTTTATTGGTTTTAATTTAATTTAGTCAGTTCGGTGACCGACAATTTTAGTTTGTTTTTTAAATTGGTTAAAGTAATTTGATTTGGTCGGTGACCAAACCAATCAATGCTTACCCATACTTAGAATATGTTCTTTATTTTGTTTAAGAGAAAATTTTTTTGTTGGTCATCTAAAAATAGTCAAGTTTCATTTTGTTCCACTAAATGAGGCCGCATTCAATTTAGTCTTGCAAACCATCAAAATATAGTCAATTTCGTCCTATTTCATCGGAAAATTCGAATTTCAGCTGAAAAATACCACGTGGAAGTCACGTGATGTTCAATCTGGGGATTTTGGGCAAATATTTACACATCAACTGCCAAATGTAGTTTTCTCATTGGCTCAGTTGAGATTAAAAATCAAAAAACAAATGTAATTTCCTGATTGGTTGACAAATGATTTAAAAAACTGAAAAATAAATTCTAAAAATCAAAATTAAAAACAGAATTCACTTTCATTTCTCAATAAAAAAAAATTAAAAAGAATCCAAAAAATTAAAATAAATAAGTTAAAATTAATTAACAAAAGTGTATTTACTTTTCATCATCGTCTTCAATTGAAGATCATATTTTGGGTTGCAAGAACAACAAATTAATCCAACATTTTCAATTGAACATCATATTTTCAAAAATAAATAAAAATCATAATGCAATTAATCAAACAGTTTTTCTATAAACATCATCATTTAATAAAAAAAATAATATCTTATCAACATTGAGAAATCATAACATCATCTTCAAGACCCATTTGCAGAAAAAAAAAAACATTCATCGACTGGTAAACACCCGACTCTTTGACCGCATAAGCACCGTATCATTTGGAGAGCTCGTCGGCTGCTCGAACGAGATTCAACTCGCCCCCTCGGCTCGTCCCTGGTGTCGCTGCTCATCGAGCTCTTCTTTGAGTAAAGTCCTACAGAATCCGAATTCCGGCGAGACTCGTCTGACATTTTCCCGGCGCAATTGCATCAGTTACCGAAAAAAAATACAATGGGGTTGAATGAATCTACAACTTTCAAGGAGGAAGGGAGGAGAGAAATGACTGTTGGGATATGTCCTTCGATCCTACGTGTGCAATCGATAAAGTCATAAGGTCGTCTATGGATGTTAAATGATTATTTGATAATATTAATTGTTGGGAACAATATAATATTGATCAATTAAATCATACCTACAGGGTCACACATGAACTCGAAGATAATGTACGATGCTTAATATATATATATATATTGATTTAGAATCAATATTTACGTGGAATTAATATACATGCATGGGATGCATGGCTTGCATGGATGCATGTCACATAGTGTGACATGGCATGCCACACAAGCAAGTGGGACCACATACAATGCATAGTGGCATGTGTATGTGGCATGACCTTTCACCTCCTTTGTAACCTCTTTTGTGTGTTAATGGTGCATCTTTATGCACATTAAGATGGAGGTTACATAGAGGAGTAAAGGGATGAATAATGGTGTGTTTTATATAGATGAAAATCAGATTTTCATCACACCTAATCAACACCCACGAAATTCACAAGAGAAAGAGAGAAAAAAGATTGTTCTTGGAGAATCAACTCGATCAAGCAAGCAAGTCATCATCCGGGTTCGTGTGCAACACGTAGAGGCCGGGCCATTTGTGCGGCTTCAACATCTGGGCGATCCAAAGGCGTGACGAGGTCATTCCAAAGGTGAACATTTAGAGGCTGATCCATTTGAGGTGGTTCAATCGACTCAACACCACCTCAACGACATCAACGAATCACTTCGTCACCAAAAGTAAGATCTCGTTGATATCTCTATATATATATATATTGGATGTATATATATATATAAATGTATCTGTGTCTATACATATTTGTGTGCACTAAGATCATAGCATAGTAGATCTATTGCTTTACACGCTTCCGCACACACGGTATATCGATCGGATCGGTATATCGGTACCTACAATGAGGTGAGACGAATCCGGCGATGACCTACTTTCTTTTCACTCTCCTTCTGTTAGATCTGGATTTGAAAGAGTTCCACAAATATACCGATCGGATCGGTATATCGGTACCTACAATTGGTATCAGAGCCTAGGGCTCGTGCACACTTTTGTGTTGGACACGAAGGTTAAATCAACATAATTGGATTATTTGTTTTATTGTGATTATGTGATTAGATGTAAGGCCGGCCACCGTTAGTGGTCGGGTGAATGATTTCGTCGTTTTTTACGTTTCGATTGGCCGTAGTATTTGAGGGCTGCGTCCCTTGGAATCATTTGTAATAGATAGGTTTTTCTATTATATTTGTATTGTACTACTTGTAAGCGATGGACTTGGTCCATGGTTCGATGGAGGATCTCGACTCTCCGGCGAAAACGAGAAGAAACGAAGCAAAACGAAGCAAAACGAAGCAAAACGAAGCAAACCGGGGCTGCTGGAGCCAAACGGCGGGCGCCGTTTTGATTCGGCGGGCGCCGTTTTGGAAACGGCGACCGCCGAAAGCCCTATTTTTGGGCAGATTTTTTCCGAACCCTTTCGGCGGGCGCCGTTTTGGAAACGGCGACCGCCGGTGGTGTTCGGCGACCGCTGATTGTGAAACGGCGGGCGCCGTTCGTGGTTTTTTGGGTACGGAATAGATTTGACCAAAATCGGAGGGCACGGAACTGAAATGGCGGGCGAGGAGCAGTCCAGAAGATGTTCAAGGCTTTTGTTGTTACTTTAATTCTTTTCTTTTGAGAGTTGTGAGGTTTTAGGGGCCTTTCGATTTCGTATTTATTTGCTTTGCTAGTTATAGGTTGTTTTATGTTATAAATGTTCAACTTACATATAAACAAACCTATGCATGCAAGTTCCCAAAATAATGAGTATAATGTCTTGTCCAAAACATCACACCCATAAAGCCCTCGATCATAAGTTGGTAGGTCCGCCTCAGCGGGGTACTACTTGTTATCTTGGGATAAGTGGGAGTAAGGGTTAGACCCTTACAAGTGAGTTTGGTTTTCTCATCGATAGATCCACTGCAGGCGTGGCTATCGAGACATGAGATGAGAATGGGACTCTCATCGACCGAGAGTGACATTGGATGTCATTGACATGAGATGTCTACCTATCTTGGAGTTCTTAAGTGCGGACTCAGTCGGCTTAAGGATTCGCAAGATGAGGGTCTTGGGATCGTTTTGTTCTAATTTATTAAAATGTCAAAAACCAATGCCTAATCTGTTTTTCAAAGACTAAGTTCAACTCGACTCATTCTCACCCCGAGGAGTGGAATGGAGCCAAAGCGCTTGCTTATGTCGATAACACAGATTAGAGACATTCGAGCCATTGGATGGCGTGAATCGATTGTCTGGTTGGCTCCCTCATTTTGATGAGAGATAGGGCTTCAATTGCATGATAAGATCGCTGGTTAGAAAACCTCGAGTTTTCACTTACGATTTATCACGGTTTTGATATTAAGATAATTGGGAACGACGATATTGGATATCGAATGAACAAAATGAAACAAATAAAGTAGTTATGCGAGACAACCTTATTTGTTTAAACGCTTTGTGGATGTTTACTTACTTAATTTATCTTTCTTCTGTAGTTTAATATGTCTGTATCAACTCAATTCAAGTTCAACTCTATCTTGGATAGAGAAAAGTTGAACAACACCAATTTCCTTGATTGGCAACGTAACTTGAGGATAGTCCTCAAATACGAAGAAAAGGAAAGTGTGTTGGACAAACCCCTTCCCGTGCTTCCCGCTGATGGGGGCACGGATGCCCAAAAGGCATCATACGCCCTTGCTAAGAAAGCCTCGAATGAGGTGACATGTTTGATGTTGGCATCCATGGTACCCGAGTTGCAAAAACAATTCGAGTTCATGGAAGCCTATGACATCATAGAAGAGCTCAAGAGCATGTTCGGGGAACAGGCTAGGATTGAGCGCTTCGGTGTCACCCGGGCTATAGCAACAACTAGGCTGGAAAAGGGTAAACCCGTGGGACCACATGTGCAGCAAATGATTGGATTATTTGCTTCAAGTGCTCGCCTCGGTTTTGCATATGATGACGAGTTGGCTACCGATTTCATTCTTCATTCTCTTCATGATGGATATGACGCCTTTAGGCTGAATTTCCACATGAATGGACTGAAGAAATCGCTTCATGAGCTCCATGGGATGCTTAAGGCTGCTGAGCCGGCGATTAAGAAGGACCCTAGGAGGGAAGTTCTTATGATTCGGGAAGGAGGTACCAAAAAGTTCAAGGGGATTAAGAAACCGGAAGTGAAAGGCAAAGGGAAAGGGAAAGTTGTGGCAACTCCTTCCAAAAGGTTCTTGAAAGCTTCTAAGGTTCCTGGGGAATCTGAGTGTTTCTACTGCAAGCGTGTTGGACATTACAAGCGGGATTGCCCCAAGTTCCAGGAGGATGTAAAGAACGGTGTCGTTCCTTCATCTTCAGGTATTTATGTCATAGACATAAACTTTACAAATTATTCTTCTTGGGTATTGGATACCGGATGCGGTGCTCACATTGTTTCACATGTGCAGGGACTGCAAAGAAGTAGAAGTTTGGTAAAGGGAGATGTCGATCTGCGGGTTGGAAATGGAGCGAGGGTCGCTGCATTAGCCGTAGGATCTTATGATTTGTGTTTGCCTTCGGGCCTTGTTTTAGTATTGAATAATGTTTATTTCGTTCCAAGTATTACCAAGAACATCATTTCTATTTCAGTATTGGATACTGAAGGATTTTCCTTCACTATAATAAATGGTTTATTTACTATTTCAAAAAGTGGAGTGTTCTATGGTTCGGCACGATTAGAACATGGTTTATATATACTTCAACTTGACAATCATATATATAACATTGATACCAAAAAGGCCAAATCGAATGAATTCAATGAAACATACCTTTGGCATTGTCGATTAGGCCACGTCAACATTAAACGTGTAGAGAAACTTCTTAAGGAAGGTATTCTCAAATCTTTTGACTTGGAGTCATTTGATACATGTGAAGGATGTTTGATGGGCAAAATGACAAAGTCACCTTTTCTGGGAAAAGGAGAACGTGCAAATGATCTATTGGGTTTAATCCATACTGATGTATGTGGTCCAATGAGCTCACAAGCACGTGGAGGTTATTTCTACTTCATAACTTTTACCGATGACTTAAGTAGATATGGTTATGTCTATTTAATGAGGCATAAGTCGGAAGCCTTTGAAAAGTTCAAAGAATTCCAAAATGAAGTTGAGAATCAACTTGGTAAGAAGATAAAAGCCATTCGATCGGATCGAGGTGGTGAATATCTTAGCCAAGAATTCGATGATCATCTTATGAGTTGTGGTATTTTATATCAACTCACTCCACCTGGAACACCCCAGATGAATGGTGTTTCCGAAAGGAGGAATAGAACCTTATTGGATATGGTTCGATCGATGATGAGCCTTAGTGAACTACCGAAATCTTTTTGGGGACACGCACTTTTAACAGCGGCCTATACACTGAATAGGACACCGTCAAAAGCTGTTGATAAGACACCATACGAGTTATGGAAAGGGAAGGTCCCTAACATGTCTTATATCAAGATTTGGGGATGTGAAGCTTATGTGAAGAGAAATATCTCTACAAAGCTTGAACCCAAATCGGATAAATGTTTCTTTGTGGGTTATCCAAAAGAAACACGAGGGTACCACTTTTACAACCAATCTGAGAACAAAGTTTTTGTTGCTCGAGAAGGTGTATTTCTTGAAAAGGAATATCTTTCCAAGAAAGTAAGTGGGAGCTCAGTTGAATTGAACGAAGTTCAAGAAAACTTGAACGAGGTTCAAGAAGATCAAACTGAGATGGACACTCAAGACCAAGTCGAGAGTACTCCATTGGTTTTGGAAACCACACCTAACCCTCGAAGGTCCGGAAGGATTAGATCTCAACCTGACAGATACCTAGGTATTCTGACAAACGAGAGCTATGAAGTCATGCTTTTAGAAAGCAATGAACCTTCGACCTATATCCAAGCTATGACGAGTCCAGATGCCGAGAAATGGCAGGGTGCCATGAAATCCGAAATGGAATCAATGTCTGAAAATCAAGTTTGGAACTTGGTCGATTTGCCTAAAGGGGCTAGGCCCATTGGATGCAAATGGATTTACAAAATAAAAACAGACATGAATGGAAAACCTAGTGTTTTCAAAGCAAGGTTGGTAGCAAAAGGATATAAACAAATTCACGGGGTGGATTATGATGAAACCTTTTCACCAGTTGCTATGATTAAATCCATTCGGATTCTCTTAGCCATTGCTAATCATTATGATTATGAGATATGGCAAATGGACGTTAAAACCGCCTTCTTGAATGGGATTCTAGTAGAGGAAGTGTTTATGACACAACCAGAGGGTTTTATCGATCCTAATCAGGCTGAGAGAGTATGCAAGCTTAATAGATCCATTTATGGATTAAAGCAAGCATCTCGGAGCTGGAATCTTCGGTTCGATGAATCCATACAAGAGTTTGGATTTCAAAAGAACATGGAAGACTCTTGTGTTTACAAGAAAGTCAGTGGGAGTTACGTTGTATTCATTGTGTTGTATGTCGATGACATACTCCTCATTGGAAACAATATTTCTATGCTTAATTCTGTTAAAGAATGGCTGGGAAGATGGTTTTCAATGAAGGATCTTGGAGAAGCACAGTACATATTGGGCATCAAGATCTGTCGGAACAGATCACAAAGGATGCTTGGACTTAGTCAAGCAACCTATATTGATAAGGTGCTTGACAGGTTCAGAATGAAAGACGCCAAGAAGGGTCTCATTCCAATGACTCATGGCACATCTCTGAGCAAGAGGCAGTGCCCTTCGGGACCTGATGAGCAAATGAGGATGGCAAATATTCCTTATGCTTCGGCAATAGGGTCTATTATGTACGCCATGATATGTACACGACCGGATGTATCGTATGCTTTGAGCATGACGAGTCGGTTTCAAGGAAACCCAGGTGAGGCGCATTGGACTGCGGCCAAGAATATTCTTAAGTACCTTAGAAGGACTAAAGATTATTTTCTTGTCTTTGGAGGACAAGAAGAGTTGGTTATGACAGGCTATACGGATGCAAGCTTCCAAACAGACAGAGATGATCTCCGGTCTCAGTCCGGTTTTGTCTTTTGTCTGAATGGAGGTGCGGTGAGCTGGAAGAGTTCCAAGCAACCCACCGTAGCTGATTCTACTACAGAGGCTGAGTACATTGCTGCATCTGAAGCAGCAAAGGAGGCCGTTTGGATAAGAAAGTTCTTAGATGAGCTTGGTGTCGTACCTAGTTCGGCCCATCCGATATCTCTCTATTGTGATAATAGTGGAGCTATCGCGCAAGCCAAGGAGCCTAGGGAGCACCACAAATCCAAACATGTGCTCAGAAAGTTCCACATTCTCAGGGAGATAGTTAGTCGTGGAGACATCGAGATAAATAAAGTTGCAACTGATGATAATGTTGCAGACCCGTTAACTAAACCACTCCAGCAGTCAAAGCATGATGCTCATACGACTGCAATAGGGATACGATATCTTAGAGATGGATTGTGATTCCTATTATTGTATTGTCTACTTTTGGAGTTTATGTAAACATCCACTTATCTTTTATGACATTCAATAATTTCTTCATATAATTGTGGTTTAAATTGTATGAATTGTCCAAATGATTAAATTATATTAATTGGGTTATGAGGTCGATTTACCACATAATGAAGTCCCAATTGTTGAACTAATATAATTAAGTCATAAATTGTTCCTAGTTCGTATCATCGAGTATGGACAAACTGACGATACAAAGAACTAGATTGTAATGTGTACAATAGCGCCGCTTCATGGGCTAGTGATGTGGGACATCAAGTACAATTACATAGATATTAGCTGGGAGCTAATGATCGAATAGACCCGACTGGAATAGTATTTAAGATTTCGAGTCATAATACTATTTCATTGACTGTCGAGCAATTTCCTCTGACCTGAGTAGTCCAGAGTGATTCCATTGTGAAATGGTGTACTTTGATACAAGTAAACGCCTTTCGTAAAAGGAGGTTATAAAACTTGTTATTGGGTATATCAGGAAGCAAGTGGGAGAACTTGGATTGACAAGATGGGATTGTCCTCCATTCTATAATGGGATACATGTCTTACCGGCCACTTGGAGAGTCGAGACTGTGGAAAATACGTGGCCACGTCCAGATTCGTATCATAGTGATAAATCTGGTTTTACAGTCTGTCTCAAAGTCCAAGAAAGGTTTGAACCGATTGAGGATGACTCGAGTCTTGCCTCAAGTTCAAATTAAGACATAAAGTGACAACAGGAAATTGGCAGCACACTGGCTCTGAAGGCCAAGTGGAAGATTGTTGGGATATGTCCTTCGATCCTACGTGTGCAATCGATAAAGTCATAAGGTCGTCTATGGATGTTAAATGATTATTTGATAATATTAATTGTTGGGAACAATATAATATTGATCAATTAAATCATACCTACAGGGTCACACATGAACTCGAAAATAATGTACGATGCTTAATATATATATATTGATTTAGAATCAATATTTACGTGGAATTAATATACATGCATGGGATGCATGGCTTGCATGGATGCATGTCACATAGTGTGACATGGCATGCCACACAAGCAAGTGGGACCACATACAATGCATAGTGGCATGTGTATGTGGCATGACCTTTCACCTCCTTTGTAACCTCTTTTGTGTGTTAATGGTGCATCTTTATGCACATTAAGATGGAGGTTACATAGAGGAGTAAAGGGATGAATAATGGTGTGTTTTATATAGATGAAAATCAGATTTTCATCACACCTAATCAACACCCACGAAATTCACAAGAGAAAGAGAGAAAAAAGATTGTTCTTGGAGAATCAACTCGATCAAGCAAGCAAGTCATCATCCGGGTTCGTGTGCAACACGTAGAGGCCGGGCCATTTGTGCGGCTTCAACATCCGGGCGATCCAAAGGCGTGACGAGGTCATTCCAAAGGTGAACATTTAGAGGCTGATCCATTTGAGGTGGTTCAATCGACTCAACACCACCTCAACGACATCAACGAATCACTTCGTCACCAAAAGTAAGATCTCGTTGATATCTATATATATATATATATATATTGGATGTATACATATATAAATATATGTGTGTCTATACATATTTGTGTGCACTAAGATCATAGCATAGTAGATCTATTGCTTTACACGCTTCCGCACACACGGTATATCGATCGGATCGGTATATCGGTACCTACAATGAGGTGAGACGAATCCGGCGATGACCTACTTTCTTTTCACTCTCCTTCTGTTAGATCTGGATTTGAAAGAGTTCCACAAATCTATTTCGTGAATCTGTAAATATCAATAGAAGAAGAAAACGTTGAATTGAAATGCTCCATAAATTTTAATATTAATATTAATTTTATTTATTTATTTATGTAATTAATAAATAAATAATGAAAATAATTTTTTAATGAGAAATGGTTTTTACTTTTTAATTTTGATTTTTAGAATTTATTTTTCCTTTTTCTAAATCATTTGGCACGTGGCCCAATTAGAAAATTACATTTGTTTTTTAATTTTTAATTTCAGCTGGGCCAATGAAAAAATTACATTTGACATCTGATGTGTAAATTTCTCCCGGAAATCCCCAAATTGAAAATCACGTGACTTCCACGTGGTGTTTTCCGACTGAAATTCGAATTTTCCGGTGAAATAGGACAAAATTGACTACATTTTGATGATTTACGAGACTAAATTGAATGTAGTCTCGTTTGATGGACCAAAATGAAACTTGACTACAGTAAAACCTCTATAAATTAATAGCCTCGGGACCGTGAAATTTTGTTAATTTAGAGAGGTTATTAATTTATCGAGGTATATTTTTTCATTAAAATACCAAATCGGGACCAAAAGATTCTATTAATTTAGAGAGGTTATTAATGTATCGAATATTAATTTATTGAGGTTTAACTGTACTTTTATAGGACCAACAAAAAAAATTCCCTTTTGTTTAATACTATCTCTTATATTTATACGCATGCTCCTTATTTTGCAGCAAGGCATGAACAAGTAATATAATGTATTTAATGTCAATAAAACGTTATGAAATTAAAATCTGCAATCATAACTAAAATAAGTAGAATTAAATCACTGAATTTTGTTAAAGCTCAATATATTTACACCTTTTGATTTTTAAATTAATTTTTTAATACTACAAAATGTTTAAAATAACTTTTCAAACTGAAAAAACAATGTCAATTAACTAAGTAAGATATCATCGTCTGCATCTCTTCACCCTACTCCGAAAAAAGAAAAAAATCATAAAGTAATAAATGCATAGTTAATTAACAAAACGAGTGCTCCATTGAAATTTCAATATGATTAAATTAATCAAACTAATTGATTGGTTTAATTATTCAATTTAAAAAAATCCAAATATTGGGCGTGATAATGGTGTTTTGAAATAAGACCGACAGTAAAATAAAAAAAAAAAATTGCCTTACAAGCTTTTGGAAGTATATGCGACCTTTGGTGTGGTATTAATGAATTATTCGTGATATCCTTTCGGCAAGGAAAAATCGTCTCGGTCAAGGAAAAAAACTTCACAGTAAGGTATGATGTTGTTATTCTTATGGGATTGTTAGTTACTCCTTCTATCATTTTTTAATGACATTTTCTTTCTAATTTACAAAAAAAGTGTGACTATTAAAAAGAATAGAATAAGTATGTTATTAGTTCCCAGAAAAAAAGTCACAAAAAAGAATCTTTGCCAAATAATATTTCGGAGGACAACGGCGAGAAGCACCTAAGAGAAGAATATAGATTGCTCTTAGTTCTTGGATATTGATTTTTGGATATTGATTTGAGATTAACATAGAAGGGGGTAATAAGGATAATTCACGAGATGCGTACTGTATTAATCATTTTTATTGATTTAAAGGGATGGATTTAATATTGAGACTTGAGTTGCATTAAATTAGTATTAAAGTTCGAGTTGTAAATATCTTTACCTTTTTGTTAAATATCACAAAATTTCATTAACGTATGAACAAATAAACCATCGACACCAATTCCACTGTCATGTTAAGTCTTGGCCCAACAAAATCGAAGACAGAATCAAAATTTCGCACACATAATATAGTACACAGTAGGTTCAATTGTTAAAAGTCTAGAAACAAAGACTTTATATTAAATGACTTTTACTTAATTAATTATATATTGTCTTAACACATAAGTATTAACTAATTAATCTATATGTAGTGGTCGGTCGAGTGATTGAAGGACTTGGAGAAAAAATAGTAAAACTTCAACTACCAATTATACATTTATACCCTACTTAATTTCTAGAACCTATTTTTTAATTTATTGAAGAGCAAGCTTGCAATTTATATAAACACGTCCCTACGTACCCTTAATTTGAACTTGTTTGATCATAAACTTTTAGGCACCATAACATATACTGTACTCTCTATCTCCCAACAAAGATTCAAAACTTCTTTTGTAAATTTACAAAAGAAGTATTGCATCTTTGTTGGGAGAGAAGGAGTAAATTTCATCATTCCAAGTTTTATTATACTTATCGACAAGTATTTCATTGCAATAAGTTATAATTACGTTGTTCGACACAATTGATATAAATGTCAAGTTGTTCAATTTCTCTAACAATTCGAGTTTTTTAGATAATGCACAATTTCTAACATGACATATTAGAGACTTAAGCTAATGCCAAAGTCCAGAGTTCGACTCCCACCATAAGCGACTCCACAAGCGAGATGGTATTGAAAAATATAGATTCGACTCACTAATATAAACTTGAAGTTGTCCAATTAATCTATAACTTTTAGATGATGTGGCTTCTAACTGACACTCATGTTCGATGGTTCGAGGGGCTAGCTGATTCAATGCTTAAAACAACTAGAAAAATCCATCAATGTTTTTCCAACAGGAAAATAATTATGCATGAAAAAAGTGGTGAATTATGAAGGTGGAGAAGACACATGACCCTGCACTGCAGTATTCGTGGATTACAATTAAAGAAGACCCTAGCTACTTAGTCATATCTCCACTACTACTTCAATTCCATTTGTGTTTTTTGGAAGAAATTTGATCGAGCCTCTCGTGGTGCTCGCTTATTATTCTCTTGGCGGGAAGGACGAGACATAGGTAATCTTGATCTACTTTTTCTGCCACAACAAATATCGTAGTAAAGTGAAATTGTCATTTTTACCGTTTGCTTTATTCTTCACTTCAAATTTAAAAATATTATCTTTGTTACAAATTGTTAAATAATTACTTAAGAAATGCCCGACAAAGACAGCACAAACAAAAGCTCTATATATGTAATTCAGATTTACTTTTGTGATTAAAAAAACTCTAAACTACAGTATATGCAAGATTTTCTTGAAAACAAAGGAGACTATTGATTATTCATGGAAATGCTTTTGAATAAAATGGTTTTAATTATATTTAACTCCGTGCATCTTATTTTCTATTTTTAGATTGATTTCGTCATTCCCTCTTTTTTGAGTATTTTTTTAATCTTTATGTTACGTTTTTAAAACGTAACTAATTAATTATGATATAGTACTTTCCCTTAAAGATATCTCAACTCAATGTATATCATTAAAAATGAAATAATCTTACTATCTTAATTAATTATGCATTCAACCTTTTTTTAGATATATCAACTTAAATATGCATATCATTTAAAAAGAAATAATCTTTTGTTTTAACTAAATTATATATTTTTTCTTTTTTTAAATATATCAACTTAATACATATGTCATTAATTTTTTTTAAATATAATTTTACTTTTATTTAAATACATTTTTTTTATATAAGAGTACATATTTTATCGATCAATACATAAATAATTAAAAATATGGACGTAATATTATTTAATTATAAAACCACTTGTTCAAGCTTTTTCTCGTACACCTTTCTTTCCATAATTCAAAAAAATTTCCCTATTCACCTTTCTTTCTCTCTCTCTCTCACTCTCTGCCTTCACTGAAACTCGTTTTCTCTCTCACACACATTCACACACTATTAAAAACTCCGCCATGGTTTCTTAATCAATCACTCTCGTTCAGCTCGTACGAACACTGCAAGTTTTTCCTACTGTACCTTCCTGCGGTGATAGAAGTTGCGTACTCCGCCGGATTTCTTTCGCCGGCGACTCTTTCCCCGGTAAGAAGGCACGTTCCGATTTTGCTTTTTTCGTCGCGAAATTCAGAAACTAATTAAGCTTTCATGTTGTTGTCATGTTGTTCAGTCGATTAAGCTGCTTAATTAGTTGATATCGGCCATATCCTTTTCCCGTACTTTTTAGTACCCCACACATTTTGCCCTATATTTTTTTTTAATTTTGATTTTGACTGGTTTTAGGAAATGGAAACTGACAATAAATCTCCAGGCGAAATAAGCATGACAGAGAATCACAAAAAACAGGGCGATGTCATCATCAACATATCTGGAGATGATAAAGGTTCCAAACCCCAAATTCCAGATGTTTTGAATGGCCGAATAATCGAGCATCCGCCGGATTTCTCACCTCCCAAGCTATCCAACGATTCCACGTTCAGCGCTCAAAGATCACCTGAAATCGCAACGATTGGTCCAAGCTCCAATAAGCCTCCCAAAATCCCCAAATGCGAAACCCTAACTCGGAGAAAGTCGTTTTCGAGGTCCGTTTACTCGAAGCCTAAGTCTAGATTCGGCGAACAATCTGTGCCAATCGATAATAAGATGTTTGAGGAAAATGTAGTATCTAACCAGGGTTCGCCTAATGCCAGAATGGATATCAATAGTACTGAAATAAATCGAACCATGTCTGAAACTCCAAGAACTCCCCTGATATCCATTGCTGGAGGATTCGATGCCGACGAGGAAATATATAAGAAAGTCAGTAGTAGGAAGAAGCTTAGGTATAGGAAAGTGAAAGCTAAGGTCCTGATTGAGTGGTTTCTTTTTCTATGCGTTCTCGGATGTTTGATTGCGACCTTGACTATCAATAAGCTTCAGAAGTTAATGGTTTGGGGATTGGAGCTTTGGAAATGGTGGGTGCTCGTCTTGGTGACTTTTAGTGGTTTGTTGGTGTCCAAATGGGGGATACGTTTGATCGTCCTTTTGATCGAGCTAAATTATTTGCTGAAGAAAAAGGTATTGTATTTTGTTTATGGACTGAAGAAGATCGTTTCGGTCTTTATTTGGTTAGCACTGGTGCTTTTGACTTGGGTTTTGTTATTCCGAGAAGGGGTAAAACGGCCACCTCGGACTGCCAAAATCTTGGATTTCATAACATGGACGATTGCTTCGTTGCTTATTGGGGCATTCTTGTGGCTATTAAAAACTCTGCTGCTGAAGATTTTGGCATCTTCGTTTCACGTGAACACATTTTTCGATAGGATTCAAGAATCAATTTTCCATCAATATATCCTGATGACGCTGTCGGGCCTGCCAGTGTTGGAGTCGGCACAATTGTTGGGGAAAACGAGAAGTAATGCGAGTCAGTTCAGTTTTCGGGTTGGGAAAAAAGGGAAGGAAGGAAAAGAGAAAAAGGAGAAAGAGGTGATTGATATGAATAAACTACATCAGATGAAACAAGAGAAAGTATCAGCTTGGACTATGAAGATGTTGGTTGATGTGATATCTAATTCGGGGTTGACAACTCTTTCGAATGCTATTGATGAGAGTGCGTATTTTGGAGGTAATGAACAAACGGATAAGGAGATAACAAACGAGGAGGAGGCGATTGCTGCTGCGTACCACATTTTTAGAAATGTGGCTCAGCCTTGTTGCACGTAAGCAAAACCATTTTTAATATTTATTATGAGGGTTGATTACAAAAACTGTTGTGATTAAGTATAATTACCGGAAAACAAAAAATCAGTTACTATTTTTTAAAATAAAATACAGACCTTAAATTTGAGGCAATTTGTAAAATAGAGAAAAATGTTCATGGGGTATTTTAATTTAAGATTTATAATTTTACCTTTTATTGAAGCTATATGTGTATTTAGAGTTATAGTTAAAAAGAATCAATCCAAAATTTTTATTTTATTTCACTCTATATTAATTCTTCTTCATGCAGATATATTGATGCATATGACCTCAGGAGATTCATGATTAAAGAAGAGGTTGAATATGTATTTCCAATGATTGATTTGGCTGAGACCGGGCAGATTGACCGAAAAGCTTTAACGGAATGGGTGGTATGTAGGATGGATCATAGATTTCTTTATAGATTTTGAAAAAAGTTGGAAAAGCTCTGCAAGAATTGATGTGGGGAGAACAAGACATAAGAAATTGAGATGAAAAGTATTCTTGAATCTTGATATTTCCACTTTGTATTTGAAGAATGCAAAAGATGAATATTTACAAAGGGAAGAACATCGTTTTTGTAGCCAATTATAACTTTTTATATTTATTCATGTTTGTGCAGTTGAAGGTTTACAAAGGTCGTAAAGCTCTAGCTCATGCTCTGAACGACACCAAAACGGCTGTAAAGCAACTGAACAACCTTGTTACGGTTCTCTTGATTATTATCATTGTAATAATCTGGCTTCTATTGACGGGAATAGCAACCACCAAAGTGCTCGTCTTGCTCTCTTCACAGCTTGTTGTGGCAGTTTTTATATTCGGTAACACTTGCAAGACTATCTTTGAGGCTATCATCTTTGTATTTGTAATGCATCCCTTCGATGTGGGTGACCGTTGTGTTATTGATGGTGTTCAGGTAAAAGCTTAAGATGTTGCTTTCTTTACTTTGTTAATGCCTTTTTGGTATTTATTATTTATTTATTTATTTTCATAATTGCAGATGATTGTGGAAGAGATGAATATCCTAACCACCGTCTTTTTGAGATTTGATAATGAGAAAATATATTATCCGAATTCGGTTTTGGCGACAAAGCCCATTAGCAATTTCTACCGAAGCCCTGATATGGGTGACTCGCTTGAGTTTTGCATTGACTTCAGGACGCCAGTCGAGAAAATAGGCTCGATGAAAGAGAAAATTAAAAAGTAAGCATTCTATGACCTCCTCTTCATTGTGGTAAACTATTTTTTCAAAAGTAGACTCGTTTGTAGGTGTATACTTTGATTTAAATTTCCTTGTATGCATGTTAGAGAAATCAATTTACGAGTTGGTTTCATCTCCTGTGACTATATTAGTAGAATCATGTGTCAGCTGATGTTGAAAAATGGCGCATGCCTCTATTCAAAAGGATGGAGGTCACCACAAACCAATATCATAGTCAATTTCAGTTAGGATTAATCGCAAAAGTACCCTTTAGGTTTGACGTAATTACAACAAAAGACCACTTTGAAGTTCCGCACTTCAAAACTACCCTTTAATTTTTTTTGGTTTACGTTGATCCCCCCTCACAAGAAAAGTCATTTCAACCCCTCCTTCACAATTATAAAATCTAAGAAGTTTCATTATACATTCAGAAAATCTTCTTACTGTTTTAGTATATATGTCATTTAGAATGAAATGGTGGGTTTCTCGTTGAATTAAAAAAACTCAGGTACTTGGAGAAAAATCCCCAGCACTGGCATCCTAATCACAACTTGGTCGTGAAGGAGATTGAGAACGTAAACAAGATCAAAATGGCTCTATATTTCAACCACACAATGAACTTTCAAGACTATTCCGAGAAGAGCAGACGCAAAACCGATCTTGTGCTGGAGATGAAAAAGATTTTCGAAGAACTGAATATCAAATATGACCTCCTTCCTCAGGATGTTCGTCTTATTGATCCATAAACAGGGATGGTAGCTGCGACCCACTAGTGAGTATGAATTTTTCTGAAGTAGCTATATTATTGTACAAATAGCTAGGTACTTTGGTGAAGATTTAGCCTAATTAATTATAAAGAAAAAAGCTCTTATCTATCATTCTGAATTACAAGTTTTGTGATGTACTATGATGTATGAGATTGATAGGTAGGCGTAGGATTATTGAGGAAATGAAGTATTGTTTGATGGACTTCAAATGTTTTTTCTGTTTAGTTTCGTAATATATAGAACTTGTGCGCTTGAATTTAATAGTGAGGTTGCTATACTTTCACAGTTTCAGTTTCACATGTTTTCATATGCATGTTGGTGCAACAATCACTCAAAGTTGCGATTCCAATACAAAACTCGAGGCTCTCCATAACTATATATGCTTGTAGGTTGATCGATATAAATCTAACAAAACAAGAGAGTGTTCGAGAGAAACACATAGTCGAGATTGGCCTCTCAATCTTAGCTCAGTAATCTATGCATAATATATAGTAGTACAATTAATTGCCACAAATTGTCTTTTAACTCCTCATCTCTAAAGGTATTACTCTTCAAAGTCACTCCATCTTACACGCATATTCGTGCATTTGAATGTCTTTAGTGAACTCGTCGGTTCTGAACCATATGATCTTTCTTGGAAACAATAGCAAGTTCAAAGACGATGAATAGATGCCCACAAAAAAAAGATACATCTTGTTCGTACGAGTATATCATAACATAATCAGCTTTTTAAAGCATTTTCTGAGTCGGCGTTATACTCAACTTCATCAAAAGCTAGGCTCTAATCATTTTATGTCGTTAAGTTAACCATGTATAAAAATGAAGATAAAACATCAAAATAATTCTTCACATTGTATTGAATTTAAAGCACAACACTTGCTGCGTGTCCCTTGAAACTGGGTGATTGAATGAACACGTGATTGGGAAATTTGGTGTTGGGATTATTTTCATGCAAAAAGAGGGATTTGCAATTGCATGTGCATATTTGGGCCACTCCAAATGTAACTGTAAATGCATTTGTTAATGGACACGTGGTGGGCCACTCCTTCAATTCGGACCAAGAAACGGCCCGATGGGCTCTACATGAAGCCCAATTCGGACGATATGTTTGACGTTTTAACGGCGTTAAAAGGTCCGTGAAATGGACAAGAGGGCCCGGCCCGGCCCACGTGAAGTCCTCTGGCTCTGGCTATTTAATTATTACTAATGTCAGACGAATGAATGGACAAGTTGGCCTTCCCGAGGTAACAAAAAGTTGCAAAGATAAAGTTTTGGGGTCGTTATGCAATTTATGCCTTTTTGTGGGACCTTATCTTCTAATTCTGCCCTTCACTTTGACGTTGACAGAAATGACAGCTATTGTCAATTTCTTTTTCTGAATAAATGCAATTTTTACTAGTTTATTTATTTATTTTAATTTTCTTTTAAATCAAATTGATTCTACCTCAATGTATTTCTTTTATAGAAGACTTTTGATTAGTGAATGCTGGATGTATTTGTAATTAAAATTTAGTCATAGTAGTTTTTTTAGGAACATGTTATTAGAGAAAAAAATCTTGTCGTTCCATGTAGTAAAAAATATAGATAATTTAACCGTATTTTCAAATTGGATTTTAATTAATATTGAATGGAAATAGTAAATGATAATCTAATTAATTACTTCTATAATTATCTACAAGTGAGGCCAGAGGTCTGAAATTATTTACTTTGTACTTGGTTCTACTTAGAACTAGAATGTAAAAGGTAGAGTAAAACACTTAACACAATTTGGAGATTCTAAAAGAAAACTCTTTTATATATATCTTGTAAAGGGTGGAACCACTTACAAACACATCTACAAAATTCTAGCGAATCTTGTAGAAAAGTCAACACGACAAAAAACTAAGTTTACGTAGAACTAATCTAGCGATGCGTACTACTAAGACTAAACTGAGGGTAGAACCGGAGCTTTCTAGCGAAGTCTCTCGGTCTACAAATTTTCTCTCTCTAGAAAATGTCAAATCAATGCATAAATAGTGAATTCCAACAACCCGGTATTTATAGGAGTCGAGAATTAGGGTTTCCGGAATTCACGCTTAATGGGCCGAGCCCAAAGCATCTCCATGGAATATTCGAGATTCCATTTTTCCGTACTTGACGAACTCAGCTCTACGCACCGCCACACTAGCGTGTTCTTCGTGCTTCGAGCTAGTGATGGGCATAGCTGGAATACTTAGTATTTTTCATTTGACTATCATCCTTCTAGCGAAGTCTTCTAGTCGCACCCGCAGCTGGCTTCATTCCTTAGCAGTCATTCGTCCAGCCCTTATGTGTAGCTATGCTTGCACCGCGTCCGTCAAGATGTTAACACTGATTCAAGGTCTTCACGGTAAGCCTTGAACTCTCTGATTGGTAGTGCGTTGGTGAACTCGCATTTCACTTTAATCCACGTTGAACCACATTGATGAAATAGCTCGTTCAACGCTGACGCACTGATGTAACTCCATGATGCTTGTAGAGCCAAAGTCTGCTTGTTCCTCGCTGACGAACCGTGGTCACGCGTTGAGCCACTTGTTAATTCCACAGTTCATACAGCTCGTTCTACGTTGACCTAGCAGACTTGTATGAATTAATGAATAGAAAACATACAATCATGAAACATGAAGTTACTACAAAACAAAGTGTATAGTTCAACGTAGTTCAAACAAGAACAACGTGGTTCTATGTTGAACTAGGAAGAACTACACACTAACAATCTCCCCCTTTTTGAGTCAACTTCATAAGTGGGGGTTCGTAGAGAATCTCCCCCTCAAATTAGTATCATACTCAAAAAGTTCGACGTTGAGCAAAGAAACATAGTAAACATTCATACGTACTATAAAGCATAAGATATAAACATGCATACGTAGAATAAGAAAAGATAGCATAAAATTAACAGAACTCAAACCGAGCAAATCAAACAGTGTATCAAATGTATCATGCGTAGAACAGAGTTTTAAGAAAAATAACATGATAAATAGTAGGAGTGTTCACGGGCGGGTTTGGGCGGGTACATTCATAAAAAATCAACCGACCCATTGATGGCGGGTTTCAATTTTATCAACAATACCCGCCCAGTTTTTTACTTCAACTGTATGGTGCGGGTGAAGGCGGGTGCGGTCGGGTGCGGGCGGTTTGGCGGGTAAAATATCATTTTTAAATAAATATACAATTGTAAATAGAAAAAAAATAAAAAAATTAAGAAAAACGAAAAATAAAACTAACACAAATTAAAAAGAAACATTCATTTAAAGTTCTAGTAAAACATTACAAAATAATAACTTATAGTTGCACAAACCATTAAAGATGTTGTTAATTTAAGATGTTAAAGATATGAACTTGTGAATTGTGTCTAATTGAAAAAAAAAAATCAAAAGCATATATTAAAAACTAGTTAAGAAAATTTTAAAATTATCTCATACTACTATACTAGTAATAATATTAATAAAATTTAAAAAAATATATATTGAAAATTATAAAAAATGTAACATAAAGTCAAAATCAATTGTATTATATATATATATATATAATGTGCGGGCGGGTCGGTTAATTTGCGGGTGGTCATTTACGAAACCGCTACCCACCCGAATTTTGGCGGGTTTTATAAATTTTAACCGTTGGGTAATTTGTTCAAAATAAAATCGACGGGTTCGGGCGGCTTTCGGTCGGGTTGGCGGGCGGATCGGGTTTGGCGGGTTTTTTGAACACCCCTAATAAATAGTAGGGATAAATAGTTCAACGAGGAGCAGGGATAGAAAGCACTTGATTTTAAATTTCATTCACTGGCTTCAGCGTCGGATTGTTCGGGTGTAGTGTGGTGGCGCAAATCTTCCTCGTCAGACGCTTCATCAACACTTTGAGGTTAGATTGGAAAGGCTTGCGTCTGGGCTTATTAGCAAACTGCTTCCTACGTTTCCCCATGGCCACTTCACTCTTGGCCAGTGCAGCTTGGTCCGCTTTTATTTTTGCCTGTGCCTGCGGGCCACCAATAACAGTTAAGCCCTTACCTCCCGATGTGGTACGTTGAGCAGGTTCCTTGACACCAGAATTTTTGAATGTGATCTTTGGTAGTCTGGTGTCGTGGACGTGCCATCACCTAGTTTTGGCTTCTCAATTGCACTGCTGCCCGAAGAGCCCGCGCCCTTGGCTTTTTCCGCCTTTTTCAACACCTCAACTTCGTTCACCGTGCCATCAGCGTTCTTCACCAAACCGCTTGGCGCATCACCAGCATCTTTCCTGCTCTTCTTCAGCGTAGCACGCAAGACATGAACTTCATCAACTTCTTCTTCCTCAACCTCTTCCTCTACGTCCACCTCTTCAGCTTTTCTTTTGCCACTTTTCTTTGTGGGACGGTCCGCCGCGTTCCTTGACGCCTCCATCTGTTCAGCCACCAAATTGACCATACCTGATAGCCGCGCGTGGACCAACCTCAACGGGCCCAAATCAGCATAGGACGACCCATCTCCCCCTAGACGGGCCGCTCGACGTGACTTCCTATGCATGTAGGCGGCGTACTTCGACGCAGCATCAATCTGAAATCGCAAATAGGAAAAATCACTTAAGAGCGTGGTCGGATCACACAGGTATAGGTCGTCCGACGAGTCCTCCCCCGACTCCTCCGACGTAGAGTCAAGTGCCGTTGATGGCGTGCGGCGCGAAGAACTAGAGGACTTAGTCCTTTTCTTTCTCGGGCCACCTGCAATAGTCAGTGGTTCAACGATCGGCCCCTCTGCGTAGCGCCGCCTGTCCTCCTCTTCGTTCCCCAAACGGCGCCACGGTAGATCAGCAACCTTGTGTGGCGCAATATATTTAGAGTCAAATCGAAATTGAATGATTGACTCCATTTCATCATCCTTGTCATACGTGAAGCCCTGACTGACGAGGATAGCACTGATCAGATGAGGGCACGGCAGTTTGGCTTGAGTGAGTTCGGAGTCAGTCATTTGGCCGTAGGACGCGATCTTGTTGAACACAACTTGACCCAGATCTACCTGGATTCCACGACTGAGTTTATACATTAAGTGCAGTGCATCCGCGTGGACCACTGATGAGTTCGACGTGGGAATCCAATTGTTGGCAATGATTTTGTTGAGATGAGTAAAAAATTGGGTCAACGAAGTGCAAGCAGGTGCCTCCACCGGGGAAATGCCGCCAGTAACAACAAAACCCATCATTTTGCTATCAGGGTGATGCTTGGGTGGCACGTCCCACGAGGCTTGAATGCGCGATCGTTTGAACATGGCGTTGATCGTGCCAGGGGAAAGATCATATTCACGTTCCCGGATGATAACTTTACCGTAGGACGCAGAGCCGGGCTGGCTGAACGCAGAGTCAATGTGGCCAAACACCAGTTTGTGGACGTACGGGCTGTAGTCCACGTCGAAGTTCACCGCATCGGAAAGATGCATCTCATGCATAAAGGCCTGGAGGCCACGTTGAACCCACTTTTTGGTGCCGTACCACCGTTCCGTGTTGATCTTTTGATCTACCAGTGTGTCAAAACGATCACTGGCCCATTCGTAGAAGAAATCAGCAGAATAACCCACCCCGACGTGGGGCGCCACAAGCCTGGTATCAGGCACTTTGTCTTCCTCCGCAATGGGCTCATCGTCGAGCGGGGACGGTGGAGCAGGAGCAGCCACAGTGTTAGACGCGCCACCGGCGTCCGTAGACTGTTCAATGGGAACAGTGGTGGTGGCAGCAGCGGCCATACGTGCCACCTCTTCATTTTTCTTTTTCTCCAATTCGGCCAACCGGGTGGCCTCTTCTTTTTCTTTCCTCTTTCGTTCCTCTTCGGCTACACGTGCAGCCTCGTCAGCAATACGTTTGCGTTCCAACTCCGCCAAACGTTCCTCTTCTGCCTTTCTCTTTCTTTCTTCTTCGGCCCTACGTGCCGCCTCCTCTTCCTGCTTTTTCTTTTCTTCGGCCTCTTTAATCGCCTTTTCAGCGAAGTGTTTGTTGCGACGTTGGTCAATGATTGCCGAACGCACAACTCCAATCCTGGCCTCTAGTGCAGTGATCTTGTCAAAGTCCTCTTCAACGGCCTGTTCGGCTTCAAGAGCTGCCTGTTGAGCGTTGAGTTCAACAATTTTGGCAGCGTAGAACGCGGGGGTTTCATATGAAGTCATTTTGGTAAACGGTGAGTGAGGAATATCTGCGTAGAGCAAAGTAGAAAAATGCGGGTAGATGATATGATATAGCACGTAGAAGATATGAACAGAAATTTTCGCAAGGGTTTCTCTCTCTAAAACACGCAGTGTAAGGTGCACTATGTGTTTGACCCGAGGGGGTATTTATAGTGGTGCTGTAGCGGTTCAAATTCTGTGGCGTAGAGTGAGCCACGTGTCCACCAGCCAGCTGTGCGTAGAAGCGGATCAGCAGATGCAAGTGGTACAACGTTTTATAGGGACGTAGAGTAGCTCATGCGCGTTAGGCACATCAATTGTAGCTCAACGTATCTGCAAAAACACAAACCAAACAGACCAACGCACCACAAGTATATTGAAGCGCGTAACCAAAAACCTTAGAGAGAGATAGAATAGAACAAAACAAATAGTATGGCAGGCAGATCAACGGTGGAGAGAGTGACAAAAACACTTGGTCAAACGCAGCGGTAGAGTGTGATGAACTGCCAGAGTGTGTCCACGGGCCAGGTAGCACAACGCATTAGCATCAACCTAAATCAAAGAGTAACACGCGCTGCAAAAGAGGTTATGGGTAGGACAACCATACGTATAATGTAAAATTAGCAAACAACACAACAATCAAAGAGGAACACGTTAGACAGGAACGACTATCATGAGAACTCAAAGTAGCACACGTAGAGCAGGAGTAAATACACATAGACACACGTCGAATTACCCAGATTTCAAATTCACATAAAATTTGTCTTGTCCAACGAAGCCTAAAGAAGCACTTCAAGGGTAGAACAGGCATGCTTCGTCGAACAGGAGTACTCTGCACAATTTTATAAACACGAAATACAGTTAAAGGCATAACAGGCACACACAAAGTGGACGTACGTACCACCACATAGTGAATCAAAATCGCTGGAAAGAACATTAAGTAGAGATATTGGAGGTAGAGTGACAGTGCTTTATGGACGGTATTGCTATTTTGGCCAGTTCAGCGTGTAACCACGACCATGTCACTTGCTTTCTCAAGCGTAGAACAGGCCTATTAGTACCCAATAAGAGGGGTGTTATAGATGATGTTTCCTTATATATATTTTTTGTGTTTTCATCATTATATGTATAAGGCCATGTCTTTTGCATTTGCCCGAAGACCAAGTCAATCAAGACCCGATCCATCGAGGAAATCTTTAGGCCGACTTTTCCTGCTAGACATAGAGCAAACTAGGTTCACTCCAATGAATTGCTTATATAAATATTTAAAGAACAGTATGTCCAAATACTACGTCACTTTGCAACTGTCAACAACTAACCTCACCTTGCTCTACCTCATGGTTCCATTGAGAAAATAAACGGCTGTGGGTGGAGGTAGCCAATTGCGGCCTACTACCCTTCAAGATGTGCTCATACAGAGAGACTTCCGTAGACTCAAAAATCTTTCCGAAGCAAGTGGTCTTGTGAAGAAGTCTGAGAGTTGTTTCTCCGTAGGCACATGTTCCATTACAACCTTACCCCGTTCTACCAAGTCTCGAATGAAGTGATGTCATATGTCGATATGCTTGGTCTTTGAGTGTTGTACCGGATTCTGGCTTATCTTTATAGCACTTTGGTTGTCACATTTTAAAGTGAGTGGCGTGCTCTCAATTTGATAGTCGGCGAGCATTTGTTGAAGCCATAGCATTTGGGTACAACAACTCCCAACAGCCACATACTCGGATTCGGCGGTAGATAGAGCAATGCAATTTTGCTTCTTGCTATGCCATGAAACAAGATTGTTTCCTAAGAACCAACACCCACCACTAGTACTCTTCCTTTCATCATTGTCACCGGCCCAATCTGCATCTGCAAAACCAACAAGATAAGAAGAAGTATCTTTAGTGTACCATAGACCAAGGTTGGTAGACCCAGCCACATATCGAAGGATACGTTTCACGGCAGCTAGATGTTCTTCCTTTGGTTTGGCTTGGTAGCGGGCACAAAGGCACACACTATACATGATGTCCGGGCGAGTGGCAGTGAGGTAGAGCAAGCTTCCTATAAGAGATCTATAGGTAGAGATATCAACATCTTTGCCCTGTTCTGCCTTGCTCAACTTGTTCGTGGTAGCCATAGGAGTTTTCATATGCTTGGCATCCGCTATGTCAAACTTCTTGAGCATGTTGATGGCATACTTGGTCTGAGAGACAAACATACCATTATGACGTTGCGAGGTTTGGAGACCAAGAAAGTGACTTAGCTCCCCCTCCAAACTCATTTGAAACGAGGAAGCCATGGCTTCAGTGAATTCTTTTACCAAATGGTCATGGGTAGCACCAAACACAATGTCGTCAACATAGATCTGGGCAATGAGCATTTCATTCTTGACGATTTTGATGAAGAGTGTAGTGTCGGCATTACCACGAGTAAATCCAAAATTCAAGAGAAAGTCCGTAAGGCAGCTATACCAAGCACGAGGTGCTTGTTTCAACCCGTAAAGGGCCTTATGAAGGAGGTAGACATGATCTGGTTTGTGAGGGTCCACAAACCCCTTAGGTTGTTCAACGTACGCTTCCTCGTCCAACACTCCATTAAGGAAAGCCGCCTTCACATCCATTTGTCTCAACGGAATATTTTTGTGGCATGCCACCGCAATGAGCAAGCGAATGGACTCTATACGTGCTACTGGGGCAAAAGTCTCCTCAAAATCTATTCCCTCTACCTGGGTATACCCTTGAGCAACCAGTCGTGCCTTGTTACGTACTATTTGATTGAACTCATTGGTTTTATTCTTGTAGATCCACTTGGTGCCAATGACATTCACTCCTCTTGGTCTTGGAACCAAAGACCACACCTTATTCCGTTCGAACTCATGTAGCTCTTCCTGCATTGCCGCAATCCAAAACTCATCCAGAATGGCTTCCTTTATATTTTTGGGCTCAATTTCGGAGACGAAGCTCATTATGCCCACATCCGGAGATAGGAGAGCCAAATTTGAGAGTGTGGAAGGGTCGCTTGCAAGCAAGGTGTCCGTAGGACGGGTAGAGCGGGTAACCCTTTGATTTAGATCACCAATCATTTGTTGATTTGGATGCCTCTTACGGATGTAAGCGGGTGGTCCTGAGTTCGGCACTCCGGTAGAGGTAGAGGCGCCCGTGGTGCCCACAACAGGGTTGGTGGTACCCTGATTTAGACCTTCATCATCACTCTCTGAGTGGGTAGAGTCACCAGAGTTGTGAGATGTGGAAGTTCCATTGAGTTGGACACATGGTCCTTTTCCTTGATCTACCTCCCCCTCAACCAACACTTCCGTCGTGGGTAGAACAGAGTCAAAATCGGTTCGTTGCAAAGTAGGCTTAGACGGATTTTCTTGAAAATGATGCTCATCAAACTTAATATTTGTAGACTCTTGTACCGTCTTAGTCCGTAGGTTGAACACCCGGTAGGCATGACTGTTAAGGGCATAGCCAACAAAAATAGCCTTGTCCGACCTAGAATCAAATTTCTTCAACGGATCTCTGTCATTCAAAATATAGCAAAGGCACCCATAAACACGAAGATGTGCGACATTTGGTTTCTTGGAAGTTAAAAGTTCGTATGCCGTACATTGGGTGCCAGCCCGAATACTAATCCGGTTCACCACATAACAAGCGGCACTCAAAGCCTCTGCCCAAAATCCCTTTGCCATGCCCGCAGCCACCAACATAACTCTTGCCATTTCCTGTAGAGTCCGGTTCTTCCTCTCTACAATTTTGTTTTGTTGCGGTGTCTTTGGAGCAGAGAATTCATGGTGAATCCCTTTGCGAGTGCAATATTCAACGAACACCCCGTTTTGAAATTCACCACCATGGTCACTTCTTATGCGTTGAACCCTTTTGGCATAGGTGGTGCGAATTCTACGGGCTAAAGATCGAAAGGCTTCAAACGCCTCATCCTTTGTGCCAATAAAATTTACCCAGGTATACCTTGAAAAATCATCAACAATCACAAGGGTGTACCACTTATTTCCCAAACTTTGCACTTCCATGGGTCCCATGAGGTCCATATGAAGTAGCTCAAAGCACTCAGTAGTGCGGTTGTGGGTAGAGATAGCTGGGTGAGGAGATCGAGTTTGCTTTCCCATTTGACAATCTCCACACACTCTCTTGTCAATCTTGGGTAGACTATCTATGCCTCTGACTGCTTTAATTTGAACCAACTTCTCAAGATTTCGAAGGCTGGTATGGCCAAGCCTTTGATGCCAAATGTCAATCTTGTCATGGGTAGAGGCACTTAGACAAGACTAAGTGATGGCGTAGCAGTTGTTCTTTGCACGAGCCGCGGTGAGAATGCACTCTCCTTTGGTATTATAAACTTCACAACTTTCTTTGTTAAACTTAACATTTAGTTCATCATCACATAGTTGACTGATGCTTATAAGATTAGCACACAGCCCGTCGACCAAAAGTACATTCTTGAGCGACCCGTCCTCCATAAGTGACGGGGCCACCCAAGCCCAAAATGCTTGGTGTTAACACAACCCAACATATTATCAAGCTTAGAAGTGCCAGTGTTTAGTTTTTTGAAAAGACAATCAGCAACATCAAGTTTATCTTTCACTTGGTAGAGTTCCTTGGTGCGCATAGCATAGCCTTCCTCCATCTTGGCAAGAGAATCCTTCAGGAAATCTTTCTCCGCATCGTCCTTCTTCACAATGGCCTCCAGCTCACTCGCCTTCTTCAACGCTCTCTCCAACTCCAACTTCACAATCTCAAACTCTCTCTTGCTCACCCTCTCAGCATCAAGGGTAGAATCAGCTTTCTTCTTGGTCATGCCCCCAGCCAGATAATTGGGGGTAGAACTAGCAGCCTTCTCAGTAATGCCTGCAACCACAGAAGTATAACAAAAGATGTTTTCATGAGTAGCCAAGTCAGCTTGATCTACCTCGAACTCTTCATCACTCTCATCATCAATAGCACTTAGGAGTGCGTTAACTTCATTGGGCTCTACCATCTTTCCCTTGTCGTCCTCCGAGGAGTACAAGGCATCATCACCATCGAACACCAAGTAGCTCACATCCATGTTGTTCTTCCGATGCAGATTAGGACATTCATTCTTCACGTGCCCCATCCCCTTGCACTCAAAACATTTGATTCGAGACATGTCCTTGCTAGGGGTGCCACTAACAAATTTCCGACTTGGGGTATAACCAGTTCGGTTGGTGGCGGGTGGAGTGGAGAAGGAGTTACCAGAGTTCCTCTGATTTCGGAATTGTTTGAACCTCCTCTTCCTTTTGATGTCTTGACGAACAAGGTAGCTCACGACATTTTGAATTGCGGTGAACTTGTCCGGATTTGGGGAGTCAAGAAGAGAAAGGGCTTCACTTTCATCATCGGATTCTTCAGCTAGAAAAGCATTACTCTCGGTAGAGTGAGGAGAGTGGGTAGAGCTGGCCTTGCTGGGGGTAGAGCTAGATGCATTCTGTGAGATTGCAAGGGCCTTCATGGAGTTTTCAAAAGGAGCCATAGAGTAAGACTTGTCCTTCAACTTCAAGTTCAACTCGTAGTTCTTCAAGTGGCTCATGATTTCGTTGTAATCGCCAGATAGACCAAGCTTCGTGTCTTCCATCGTAGTAACCTTGACGCTAAACTTTTCGGTTACACCTCGTAGAACCTTGGTGCAGATGAGTGGTGGGGGTATGGGATCTCCAAGCTCTTGGCATTCACTCACAATAGCCATGATTTTGTTGAAGAAGGAGTCAATGTCTTCATCTTCCCTCATTTCGAGCCGGTGAAAGGTAGTGGTGAGTCCTCTGATCTTGGACCTCTTTATACTATCACTCCCTTCACACATTCGTTCCAACGTGTCCCACACATGCTTGGCCGAAGTGAGGTGCCTCACGACTGAGAACATATGAACGTCAATGAGATCGGTGATAATGTGAATGGCCTTAGAATTGAAAGTCGCAGCTTCATGTTCGGCCGTGGTCCAAGTAGATTCATCCTTCGGGACCGTGTCACCATCTTTGTCCACAATGGTTGGTGGTTGCCAACCGTTCAACACAGCACCCCACACACGTGAGTCCACGTTCTTCAACTTCAACCTTGTCTTGCTCTTCCAGTAAGAGTAGTTTGTAGAATTAAGTATGACGGGCTTGACGACAGTGAATGACTCCATCGTAGAATCTCCTCCTAGGATCACACCAAAGGTGGTGAACTCGCTCTGATACCAATTGAAATTATGTACTTTGTACTTGGTTCTACCTAGAACTAATATGTAAAGGGTAGAGTACAAACACTTAACACAATTTGGAGATTCTAAAAGAAAACTCTTTTATATATATCTTGTAAAGGGTGGAACCACTTACAAACACATCTACAAAATTCTAGCGAATCTTGTAGAAAGGTCAACACGACCAAAAACTAAGTCTACGTAGAACTAATCTAGCGATGCGTACTACTAAGACTAAACTGAGGGTAGAACCGGAGCTTTCTAGCGAAGTCTCTCGGTCTACAAATTTTCTCTCTCTAGAAAATATCAAATCAATGCATAAATAGTGAATTCCAACAACCCGGTATTTATAGGAGTCGAGAATTAGGGTTTCCGGAATTCACGCTTAATGGGCCGAGCCCAAAGCATCTCCATGGAATATTCGAGATTCCATTTTTCCGTACTTGACGAACCCAGCTCTACGCACCGCCACACTAGCGTGTTCTTCGTGCTTCGAGCTAGTGATGGGCATAGCTGGAATACTTAGTATTTTTCATTTGACTATCATCCTTCTAGCGAAGTCTTCTAGTCGCACCCGCAGCTGGCTTCATTCCTTAGCAGTCATTCGTCCAGCCCTTATGTGTAGCTATGCTTGCACCGCGTCCGTCAAGATGTTAACACTGATTCAAGGTCTTCACGGTAAGCCTTGAACTCTCTGATTGGTAGTGTGTTGGTGAACTCGCATTTCACTCTGATCCACGTTGAACCACGTTGATGAAATAGCTCGGTCAACGCTGACGCACTGATGTAACTCCATGATGCTTGTAGAGCCAAAGTCTGCTTGTTCCTCGCTGACGAACCGTGGTCACGCGTTGAGCCACTTGTTAATTCCACAGTTCATACAGCTCGTTCTACGTTGACCTAGCAGACTTGTATGAATTAATGAATAGAAAACATACAATCATGAAACATGAAGTTACTACAAAACAAAGTGTATAGTTCAACGTAGTTCAAACAAGAACAACGTGGTTCTATGTTGAACTAGGAAGAACTACACACTAACAAGGTCATATTTAATTATAAATGTCTAGTATTCCAGAATTAGAAAAGAAAGTAAGAAACTTTAGATATGTTGGTTATGTACTAGTATAAGGCCCCTACACTATAGTATTTACAGTATTTACATAGTGTTGAATCAAAATGAAAAGCTTGCATTCATTAGGGATGTGGTTTTCTAATTTATATAGGGAGTACTAAATGTGTTTGAAGATACTGTATGTACTACAGTATATTCATATTATACAAATCAAATATGCAAAGAACAAAAAAAATTAATAAAAAATTAAATATTTACTGAAAAGTAAAAAAATTATTTACTTTATCTCATAAAAATGATCACACTTTTCTTTATAAATTATACGAGTACAGGTTAACACGATTTTATGGTTTGTTACTTAATTCCATCTCTACAACTCAATCAATTTGAAATCTTCTACCCAAATAACGTGAGAGATTGTACTACAAGTTAATTATTAACTATATATATTTAATAAATTTAATATTTTTCTTTTTACCATTTTAGTAAAATGAATAATTGATGAGTTGAGTAACGTGAATATAAAAAACCCAAACCATAAGGAGTAGCACTGTACTAAATGAAATGATGGATACACAATATACAAAGCAATGAAAGCATTCCGTATTGATATCAATCATATCTCTACGGTCCAAAAGGGTAATTATGTCATTTCGGGAAAGCGGGGACCTTTTGGTAAATTCTGAAACTCATCAGGACATCACTGCAAAATGTCCCAACTTTATTTCTTCTTTTTATTTTTTTATTAATTACGGTACTTTTTTTTTTTATTTCGGGATATATCAATAGCCCAATTTTTTTTTCATCAAATCATCTCAAATCAATCTTATTAAAATTCATGTTCAATTAACAAAATAATTAATTTTATTATTTCATTTAAAAAAAACATATACTATTATTATATTTTTCTTAACTTTTAAATCTTTATTTTCAACTACTTTGACTTTAATTATTAATTTTAAGAAAATAATTTTTAAAAAATGTTTTCTTTGTGTAATATTTATGTGAACACGAAGATTAAAAAAAATGTTAATTTTTGACTTTTGAATTAAAAAGTAAAAGATAAAAATATATTTTTAAGCTAAAAAATAAAATAGTTATAAGTAGAGTTTAAAAAGTAGGTACACAAAGTAAGAGTAAAATAGTATTTTAAAATAAAAAAGTTAAAATATTAATTTCATTTTTTAAGTTTATAAATAAATTATTGTGAGACACTTTAAAAATAAAAGTACTGAACTTTTGTGAGAGGGATGAATATATTTTAACATTTAATTTACTTCAATTAATTTTCATTTGTTCTTTTTGGTACAATAATTATATTTTTTTCAATCTAAAAAAATATTTTTATTCTTATATCTCTAAATCCAAGGATGCACTTAATTATATTTTTCTAAACTTCCAACGGGAAAGAGTAACTATTCTCATTCTCAATTATGCATATGCACTTCTACAATTAGAAATGACCACACACGCAGAACAAATATTTCTAACAGATTCTAAAGGTCCATAACCATAACCTTAACAACAAAACAAAAGTGTACAAAACCCAAAATTTACCCACCATTCCACCAAGTATTTATGGTAAATGGACAAAATAGAAAAATAAATAGTAAAAAAAATGGAAAATAAGCTCAAAACATGTGCATGACATGTACTTTACACCCAAATGTAAATAAAATGATCTGAAAGGAAGAAGAAAGTTTTAATTATTAACCGAGAAGGGAAAGATTGATTGCTTTGCTGCCCTTGCTGCTAATTTTTTTTTCTTAGAATCTTTTCATTTGTGTAATATTGCAATTTTTTTTCAAAAAGGGTTTGTAAAATAACATTAAACATTCAATTTTTATTGCATTAAGAGAGGGGAAAAGAACAAGAAGAACAGGGTTCAAGAAAAAAAAGATTGAATTTTTTTCTTGCATTTAGAGGGAAAAAAAAAGGTTTCAATAAAAAAAATCAAGAAAGATTGCAATTTTTTTTATTGCATTTAGAAGGGGAAAAAGGGGTTTTAGAAATAAGAAGAACGATTAATTTTTTATTGCATTTTGAAAGGAAAAAAAACAGGATTTTTAGAAAAACAAGATTTTTTTTTTTTATAAGGAGGAGAGACGAGAAACTCCACCCCATTCGATTGGAGGTCCCTCGATCGGGTAGGATGTAAATCGAGGAATGTGCCCGAGTAGCAAATACCTGTGCGAGAGAGCCAACAGGTCGAACCCACCCTTACCCGATCGGAGGTCCCTCGATCGGGTAGTATTAGTTGGGCCTTTATTTCACTCTCTATTGGGCTGCTACCTTTTGGGTTTTAATTTTCTTTAGGCCCTTTTAGTATCTTATTTATGAATGCTCTTCTATTACTTCAGGTAGGGTTTCTTATATTGTAAAGACATCTATATATAGATGCTCTATCCTCAGCCGACATGTACCAAAAATGAATGAAGGATTGAATATTATTATTTTGGTTTTCTGTGCTTAGTCTTATATGGTATCAGAGCTTGAAGAAAGGGATTAGACAGGAAGATTTCTTTGTTTCAACAGCTATGGCAGAGCCAACAATTTTAGCAAATAGAGGAGCTTTAATACAACTTAACAGCCAACAAATCTCCTTCAAGCTCACAGATGAAAATTTTCTCATTTGGAAACAACAAGTCCTTATTACTGTAAGAGGCCATGGACTAGAAGGATTTCTTGATGGATCTGAGCCACCACCATTGCGGTTTTTGCCTACAGGGGAAGATGGAGTACTCAAAGTGAATCCAAATTATATGTTTTGGCAAAGACAAGATCAACTCTTGGCTTCTTGGATTCTGTCGTCTCTCTCAGAATCTATCTTGATCTCCATGGTAGGATGCAACACCAGTCAAGAAATCTGGGAAAATTTGCAATCCACCTTCACCAGCCAATCTAATGCAAGAAGAATGCAATATAAACTACAGCTGCAGAATCTTAAGAAAGGGGGAATGTCAATGAGAGAATACCTCAACAAGGTCAAGTCATATTGTGATGCTTTAGCAAGTATTGGTGAGAAAATGAAAGAAGATGATCATATTCTTTACATATTGAGTGGCTTAGGTGCAGAGTATGATGCCATTGTTGTCACTGTGACTGCTAGAGGTGGAGGTTATAATATCAGGGACCTTACAGCCTTACTATTAAGTTATGAGAACAGGATTGAGACCACAACAGTTGCTGATAAAACCATACCAAATGCTAATCTTGCAATGCAAAGAGACAGGGGTATGAACACCCAAAACAATAGAGGCAGAGGCTCCCCTAATCAAAGAGGCAGAGGTAATTACAGGGGTAGAGGAGGAAGGTATAACACAAGTTCCAGGGTTCAATGTCAAATATGTGGTTACAATAACCACACAGCTGACAAGTGCTATCATAGATTTGAATCTGATTTTGTTCCTAAAACTCCTCAAAACAACACACCTCCGGAACCAAACAAATTTAATGGACAAAACTCTTATGGTGAGAATCAATCTTTTCAGAGTTCAGCGCACTACTCTTCAACTGACAATGGGACTGAAGCTAGTTGGTATCCAGACTCTGGTGCCTCCCATCATGTCACACATGATCTGTCCAACTTAAGTATTGCTTCTGGTTATGATGGCAGCAACAAGCTACAAATAGGAAATGGATCCAATTTGGATATTTCAAATATTGGTAAGAGTTTTGTCTCACCTAAGACTTCAACTCATAACTCTCATGTTTTTCAGTTGAATAATCTGTTGCATGTACCCTCCATCACTAAGAACCTTCTTAGTGTTGCACAATTTGCAAAAGATAATGCCGTCTTTTTTGAGTTTCACCCTCTTTTTTGTGTTGTCAAAGACATGGCAACAAAGGAGGTTCTCATCACAGGGAGACTCAATAATGGCCTCTATCAGTTCAACTTGCAGCATGTGTCACCTTCAGCAGCCAATCAACACCCCCATCCATCTTCAGTTTCTCAGAATCAAGTGGTTTATCCACAGTCACCTTGTAGGACTTTTTCATCTTTTGTTAAATCTTCTAGAACTCTTGAGATATGGCATCAAAGGTTAGGTCATCCCTCATTAGATATTACTAAGAAAGCTTTGAATCTTTGTAATATTCCTTATGATGACAGAAACTCTTTTATGTTTTGTTCTACTTGTGCTAAATCTAAGTCTCACAAATTACCTTTTACTAACACTCATGTGAGATCCACTGTGCCTCTTTCTCTCATACATACAGACCTCTGGGGTCCATCTCCTGTCACATCTTTGCATGGAAATAGATATTATTTGTCTTTCATTGATGATTACAGCAGGTTTACCTGGATTTATTTTCTCCAAGCTAAATCACAAACTGCAACAGCTTTCCTCAGCTTCAAAGCTCTTGTAGAGAATCAATTTAATGCCAAGATTAAAACCCTTCAAAGTGATGGTGGGACAGAGTTTAAACCCTTAACAACTATTCTCACAGCCTCTGGAATCATTCATCAAATTTCTTGTCCGTACACCCCTTAACAGAATGGGGCTGCTGAGAGGAAACACAGACATATCATTGAGTCTGGTTTAAGCTTACTCTCACAATCTGGTTTATCCAAGGAATATTGGGAGGACGCATTTGCTACTGCTGTTCATCTCATCAATAGAATCCCTCAAAAATCTATAGCCTTCACTAGCCCTTTTCAGCTTCTCTTTGGTCATATACCAGATTATTCCACTCTCAAAGTTTTTGGTTGCCAAGCTTTTCCTCATCTCAAACCTTATCTTTCTGATAAATTGGATTTAAGGTCTCAATCTGGAATTTTTCTTTGATACAATTCCCAGTATAAAGGCTATAAAATTCAACTCCCTAACAAGAAAATCATACTCAACAGACATGCGATTTTTAATGAGGCTATCTTCCCTGCTAAAACTGATATTACACACTCCTCCTCTTCACATATTTCCCCATCTAATTCAAGTTTTTTACCCTCCCATCCTCTTCCTCCTGAAGTTATCACTGAGCCTTCTTCATCTCCTCATTTAACCTCAAATTCTAGCTCTACTCCTTCACCCCAGTCTGTTACTTCAAGTACTAGCAGTTCAAGTTCATCTAACCACTCTCCTCCTCTAGACAATATTCCAATTTCTTCAAATATTCCCGAAGAACCTACCAATATCCCACTTCCTGCTCCCATATATCCTGATCCTCAAATACAAATACCACCAGTTACTACTTCCAGTCATCCTATGACTACTAGATCCAAACACGGAATTTTTAAACCCAAATTCTACCTTTCATCTCACCTTTCAAACACAGAACCTATCTCGCATAGAGATGCTTTACTTCAACCATCCTGGCACAGTGCTATGCACAATGAGTATTCTGCCCTTATGAAAAACTCCACATGGGATCTTGTTCATCTCCCTCCTCACAAAAATTTGATTGGCTGCAGATGGGTTTTTAAACTCAAGCACAATGCAGATGGCTCAATCCTCAAGCACAAGGCAAGGCTTGTTGCCAAGGGTTTCAATCAAGTAGCTGGCATTGACTATCTGGATATTTTTAGTCCAGTTATCAAACCTTCAACTATCAGAGTCATACTCACAATTGCCATCTCCAAAGGTTGGTCTCTCAAGCAACTTGACATTGATAATGCTTTCCTCCATGGCATTTTGGATTCAGGTACTGAAATCTATATGCAACAACCACCTGGTTTTGAAGTACCTGGAAAAGAACATTTAGTTTGCAAATTAAGAAAGGCAATTTATGGTCTCAAACAAGCATCTAAATCTTGGTTTGATAAACTTAAGAGTGTCTTACTTAGTTTTGGCTTTTCCAGCTCTAAAGCTGATTCTTGTCTTTACATTCACCACACATCTGCCATTACTACTTATTTGCTAGTCTATGTCGATGATATTATAATCACCAGCAGCTCTCCCTCTTTTATTTCTCATCTGACCAAGAAACTATCCCAATTTTTCTCTTTAAAAGACCTTGGCACTCTTCATTATTTCCTCGGAGTGGAAATCATTCCTACTCCCAATGGATTGTTCTTATCTCAACAAAAATATGCCTCTGAAATTCTTCAGAAGTCTGGGATGCTTGGTTCTAACTCTTCTCCAACACCACTTGTCAGTTCAACTTCTCTCTCAAAATTTGATTGCTCTGTTCTTACTGACCCTACACCTTATAGACAACTTATTGGGAGCTTGCAATATCTGACCATAACCAGGCCTGATCTCACATTTTCCATAAACAAATTGAGTCAATTTATGCAAGCTCCAACTGATACACACTTCAAAGCTCTTAAGCGCCTTTTGAGATATGTTTCTGGTACAGTGACCCGTGGGCTGCATATGTACAAATCTCCGCACCTTAATCTCACTGCCTTCTCTGATGCGGACTGGGCTTCTGACCCGGATGATCGTCGTTCCACGTCTGGATTTTGTATATTTTTTGGCCAAAATCTCATTTCTTGGAGTTCCAAGAAACAACACACCGTGTCGAAATCGAGTGCCGAAGCTGAATATCGAAGCCTCGGACAAGCTATGGTTGAAGTCCTATGGCTCAAATCTTTGCTTTCTGAACTTCGTATGCTGCCACGCCTTCCCCCAATTATTTGGGTCGATAACCTCAGTGCCGTTCATATGTCCTCACACGCCGTCGTTCAAGCACGCACTAAGCATATCGAAATTGACTTGCACTTTATTCGTGACAAAGTTCAATCCAAATCGATTTTGGTTCAACATGTTCCCGCGCATGATCAAACCGCCGACATCTTCACAAAAGCATTGCCGCATCAATCTTTTGCGCGCCTCTGCAACAAACTGAATCTCTCCCGCGCTCAGATTGCGGGGGGATATTAGTTGGGCCTTTATTTCACTCTCTATTGGGCTGCTACCTTTTGGGTTTTAATTTTCTTTAGGCCCTTTTAGTATCTTATTTATGAATGCTCTTCTATTACTTCAGGTAGGGTTTCTTATATTGTAAAGACATCTATATATAGATGCTCTATCCTCAGCCGACATGTACCAAAAATGAATGAAGGATTGAATATTATTATTTTGGTTTTCTGTGCTTAGTCTTATAGGTAGGATGTAAATCGAGGAATGTGCCCGAGTAGCAGATACCTGTGCGAGAGAGCCAACAGATACCTGTGCGAGAGAGCCAACAGGCCGAACCCACCCCTACCCGATCGGAGGTCCCTCGATCGAGTAGGATGTAAATCGAGAAATGTGCCCGAGTAGCAGATACCTGTGCGAGAGAGCCAACAGGCCGAACCCCATGACAAACCTTCATAATATTTCAATGAAAATTTGTCCCACCCGAGATTCAAACCCTGCGTCGCTGAAAAATTACACCAAAATCATCACAGGTCTTACCACTTGGCTATCCTCCTAGAAAAAAAAAAAAAAAAACAAAGAATAATTTGATCTGTGTAGTAGTAAGTGATGAGAGAGAAGCTCTGTGAAGAGTGAGAGGTGGTTTATTTGTACTGTTGCAAGGGTCTTTTTAACCTTTTCCCTCTCCTCAAAATAATTCCTAACTGGGATTTCCACATAGGCATAGATAAAACCCTACATTTACTTACATGCAGTATTTTCACACACTCTTCTCTCTCTCTCGCACTCTGCAAGTCTCTCTGTCAGGACGATGTGATTGAACATTACAAAGCCCAGAGGCTCCTGCCCTTCTTCCACCCTTTGTTCACAGTCTTTATTGTTAGACTTATTTCGCATTTATAATCATTTATATTCATTCCTTCTTCTTCTTCTTCTTCACTTCATGTCGGTGGGCCTGTAGGATTTCAACCCCTTCCCATTTTTTGTTGCTCAAATCAAATGTGTTAGCTTTTTTTTCCTTTTCTCTTCTTTATGGAAAGATTCATTCTTACTGTGTTCCTCTGCCTCTTAGCTTTTGTGGTGGAGTGCGGTGCAGAGGATGATGGTGAGTTTTTTTAAAAAATTACTATTTTACCCCTTCGAAATGTTAAAGAAAGCTTTTTTTTTGTGTGTGTGTGGGTGGATAAGGGTCTGTTTTGCTGGAGATGAAGAAATCACTGAGAGACGTGGATAATGTGTTGTATGACTGGACCGACTCTCCCTCTTCAGATTTCTGTGTATGGAGAGGGATTACGTGTGATAACGTCACCTTCAAAGTTGTATCCCTGTATGTATATATGTATATATACATTTTTTTTAATTGCAGATATTCAAAGCACCAATCTTTATTTTAATTGAACCTTTTGTTACAGTAATCTTTCATGTTTGAATCTTGATGGGGAAATTTCACCTGCAATTGGACAGCTCAAAGCCCTGCTCTCAATGTAACTATATTTTTATTTTTGAACTGTTCCTGCAAGATTCTAGTTTATGAAAAAAAAATGATCTTTGTGTGAATTGAATCAGTGATTTAAGGGGGAATCGACTCTCCGGCCAAATCCCAGATGAGATTGGAGACTGCTCAGCTCTAATTAGCATGTGAGACACAGCTTGCTTCACCCCAATTTTAGTATCTTTTGAGAAAGTGCTAGCTTTATGGTTTGTTTCCATGAGTGTGATAGGTAGTGATTTACGATTGACGAATAATGTTTCAATCGCATCTTTATCAGGGACTTGTCGTTCAATGAGCTCTACGGTGATATTCCCTTCTCGGTGTCAAAGCTGAAGCAACTTGAGAATCTGTTAGTTACATCAATGTTTCCCATAGTTAACCTTTTTGATTGGCTGTTAGTTGTTGCTTGATTTCAAGTTCGTGTCCTGTTTTATTTTTCGACAGAATTTTGAAAATTAATCAGTTAATTGGTCCGATCCCCTCGACCCTCTCCCAGATTCCTAACTTGAAAATTCTGTGAGTAATTTCATCCCCTTGATTTTTATTATTATCACGATCACGAATTACTTATGCGATGCGTTTTTTTTTTTTTCTTATTTGGTTTAGAGACTTGGCTCAGAACAAGCTTAGTGGAGAAATACCAAGACTTCTATATTGGAACGAAGTTCTTCAGTACCTGTGAGTCAGATGAAGCTTTCTAAAATCACTTTTCGTTATTTTAAAACGGATAACTAATTTGCTATCTACTCAGGGGTTTGAGGGGGAACAACCTACAAGGCTCACTCTCTCCTGATATGTGCCAGCTAACCGGCTTGTGGTATTTGTAAGTATATATATATATATACTGCATTTGTTTCATTCGGTATTATTATTTATGCGTTCGGACCAAATGTTAACTAACTCGCAAGTGCGTTTGCTATGCGACAGTGATGTTAGAAATAACAGTTTGAGCGGTTCGATTCCTGATAGCATCGGAAACTGTACAGCCTTCCAGGTTTTGTATGTACCCAACTGAACTAGTTCTATCGAATTACGATTGATTTTTCGATGTTTAGTTAACTATGTTTCTTCTTGGATGTTAGGGATTTGTCGTATAACAATTTCACCGGTGAGATCCCGTTCAATATCGGGTTCCTCCAAGTTGCTACCTTGTAAGCGTTTGTCCTCGAGCATTTTCACTTAGTCGATAACTTTGAATTTCCCGCATTTTTATACAACTTTTTGCCATTTAGGTCCTTGCAGAATAATCGTTTATCCGAGCAAATCCCGTCTGTCGTTGGCCTGATGCAGGCACTTGCAGTGCTGTGAGTTAGTTAACATTTGTCAATTGTATATTTTTTTTATCCGTCTCACCTTATCGATTATCCCTTATAGAGATCTAAGCTACAACATGTTGAGTGGATCAATACCGTCGATTCTTGGAAATTTAACATACACAGAGAAACTGTAAGTGAAATTAGATTTGCAGTACGTAACTCTATTTAAAAGACTAGTGTTTATGCTGCTGATTGATTGCAGCTATCTTCATTCTAACCGGCTGAGTGGGTCCATTCCTGCCGAGCTTGGAAATATGTCGAAGCTACATTATTTGTACGAAAGTACCCTTGTGATTTTTACATGTTTCGTTCTTAAAGACCAGTCATTACTCGATGTTTATATGTGTTGCTCCTCTTTTTGCGACACAGGGAATTGAACGATAATTTGCTCACGGGTCGCATTCCTCCAGAACTCGGAAAGCTCACAGATTTATTCGACTTGTATGTGTTTACTTCCCACGTATTGAATTACATGAACGCTTACTTTTTTATTATTTCTTGTACACGCAGAAATGTAGCAAACAACCAGTTAGAGGGGCCTATTCCGGACAATCTCAGTTCGTGTACGAATCTGAATAGCCTGTGAGAATCTTATTCCGAAGCGTAGTCTCTTCATATCATCAAATAACATGTTATTGTTTCTGTTATAGATTTTCTTTCGATTTTGTTTTCGCAACAGGAACGTGCATGGAAACAAATTAAACGGAACTGTTCCCCTCGCGTTTCAGAAGCTGGAAAGCATGACATATCTGTGAGTTTTTCTCGAACAGAACAAAGTTTTTCTTCGATGTTTATTTCAGAAATGAAATGTTTTTTTCTGTAGGAATCTGTCTTCCAACAAACTCAGAGGGCCCGTTCCGATTGAGCTATCTCGGATCGGGAATTTGGACACTCTGTAAGTGACATGTTTGCTTCTTGATTTGTAATGTTATATCTTAACATTTTAGTAATATGTCGTGTCATGTTTGCTACAGCGACCTCTCGAATAATGGGCTCACCGGTCCTATACCATCCTCTCTCGGCGACTTGGAACATCTCCTCAAATTGTGAGTGTTTCATATTCGCATCTTCGTTCTTTCTCACCATTGTCTTTTGATCTCTCTCACTGTATTTCAACAGTAATTTGAGCAACAATGATCTGACTGGATTTATACCTGCGGAGTTCAGCAACTTGAGAAGCGTGATGGAAATGTAAGAAAACAACGTACTATTTGATCAAGAATTTTGATTACTATTTAATCATGTTCTGCTTTTGTAGAGATCTTTCAAATAACCATCTCTCGGGCCTAATCCCTCCGGAACTTAGCCAGCTTCAGAATGTACTCTTGCTGTAAGTGCTGAAAACCGAAAAACAATTCGAATTTATTTCAAATATTGAACTCAAGTTTTGGGAGTCAATGGCAGGAAGCTGCAAAACAACAACATATCCGGAGATGTGATGTCGCTTGCCAATTGTCCCAGTCTTACGGTTCTGTAAGTTCTCCGTCAACGGAATTTCAAAATTATTACTGCTTACGAATCTAATATATTACTTGAATGTTACAGGAATGTATCATACAACAATCTCGTCGGTTATATTCCTACGGGAAATAATTTCTCCAGATTTTCGCCTGACAGGTAATAAATATCGTATAAATCATTGTTTATATTCTAGTTGTTATTGATACATATTGTTTTTCGCAGTTTCCTCGGGAATCCAGGTCTCTGTGGCTATTGGCTCAGCTCATCCTGCCATGGGCATCGCCCGGTCGAGCGAGGTTAGTGTTTGATTGCTCGAATATTAAGAAAATATATTCTAATCTTCTTGAATCTTCTTCTCTTGTAGTTTCGATTTCTAAAGCAGCTATACTCGGAATCGCGATTGGTGCCTTGGTCGTCCTTCTCCTGATCTTAGTCGCAGCCTTTCGGCCCTACAATCCGAAAAAATCCTTCATCGACAGTCCACTCGACAAACCAGGCTCATGTATTCTTTCTATGCCCTAAAATTAGGGTTCATCAGTACCATAAGTATTCTCACTGTTTCGATTTCTCATCTCGCAGTTACTTACTCATCTCCGAAGCTCGTCAAGCTTCACATGAACCTAGCTCTCCACGTGTACGAAGACATCATGAGGATGACAGAAAATCTAAGCGAAAAGTACGTAATAGGTTACGGGGCATCGAGCACCGTCTACAAATGCGTGCTGAAAGACTGCAGGCCAGTGGCAGTTAAGAAGCTCTACTCACATCCTCACTGCCTGAAAGAGTTCGAGACGGAGCTAGCTACAGTCGGGAGAATCAAGCATCGAAACCTAGTCAGTCTCCAAGGGTACTCGCTCTCACCTTCCGGAAACCTCCTGTTTTACGAGTACATGGAAAACGGCAGCCTCTGGGACCTTCTTCATGTTACCAGCAAGAAGAAAAAGCTCGACTGGCCCACTAGACTTCGAATTGCGGTGGGGTCCGCGCAGGGTCTGGCTTATCTACACCACGACTGCATCCCTCGGATCGTTCATCGAGACGTGAAGTCTTCCAACATCTTGCTCGACAAAGACTACGAGCCCCACCTCACAGACTTCGGCATTGCCAAGAGCATTTGCCCTTCCAAGACCCACACCTCGACTTATTTGCTCGGAACAATAGGTTATATTGATCCTGAGTACGCTCATACCTCCCGTCTCACGGAGAAGTCGGATGTCTATAGCTATGGGATTGTTCTGCTCGAGCTGCTTACCGGATGGAAGCCTGTGGATAACGAGTCCAATCTCCATCATCTGGTGAGTTTTTTTTTTCTGGGTTTAGGATGTGAATTACGAAATTACCCTTTCGACTAGAAACAGATTCTGCTATTTGTGGCTGCAGATATTATCCAAGGCTGCGACGAATTCAGTGATGGAGGCGGTGGATCCTGAGATCTCGGAAACATGCAGAGACCTTAGTGAAGTGAAGAAGGTGTTCCAGCTGGCTCTGCTGTGCACCAAACGACAGCCGTCCGATCGGCCGTCGATGCACGAGGTTGTTCGGGTTCTTGGGACGATGATCCCTCCTCTTCCGGAAGCTTCTAAACCATTTTCCACACCACAGCAATCCCCTCTCCAGTCGTGCTACGTGGATGAGTACGCGAATCTCAAGGCACCTCACTTGGTGAATTGCTCGTCGATGAGCACTTCTGATGCACAGCTTTTTCTGAAATTCGGAGAAGTGATTTCGCAAAACAGTGTTTGAAGTGAAGTGCAGTGTAGTGAGTTATCAAGAAAAGAAACTGAGATGTGTAAAAAAGAAGTTGCACTAGTAATTGTTTGTTCTTAGTAGGTTTTGTATGTACATTTCATAATCCCTATCGAATTGAGTTCAAATCAGAACTAATTTTATTACCACAAGGTAATGCTGATCTCGAAGGTAAGGTATCCGAGGACCCAGATGAAGATAAAGACGAGGATGATGATCCACTGGAATTGATGCACTTGAATCCAGATAGAGTGCTGGATTTTGGTTTCTTGTGCAAGCTACAGGCGCTGTTAGTCCGGTTCTTGTCTTCCCAGAGGAGGGTGCGAGAGAGCTGGTTTCTTCGTTTTCGAGTGTATTGATTCTCTGGCTTGCCAATGTCCTTTATCGAGGACAAAGACGAGGTTGCATATGGTAAGCTGGTGTAGGATTTTGATTTCCCATTGTAGAAACTTGAGATGCCCCTTCTGCGTTTATTCATTAAAATTCAATTTTGAGCAAATAAGAGATATCGAATCGAAAACTGAATCAAGCACATATCAGACATCAAATCGAGACTCTCAACCTTAATTTTACCAGAGTTAATCAGGCAAATAAATAATCACATAAAGATAAATGAAAAAATAATCAGAAATTGATTTTGGTTTTTATGGAATTAAATTTACCTAATTGGCAAAACTTCCTCTAAAGCTTCGATGGAATCCAAGGCTCCTTTTTGGTATGAACTCTGAACCTCTTCTTCAGCATCGCCTGATTTCGCCATTGAATTCTCGGAGAGATCACTGTTTTCCCCAATTGATGATGACGAAGAAGACGAAGCAGTGAGTTTACAGATATTGTTGATTGTTGATTTTTTCGAAACCCCGTTTTCCTCTTTGAAAATTTTACTAGATTCAATACCGCCATTGTTCACAGATCTTGTAGGCATTTTTTTTTGGTTTTTTTTTTCTGTGAAAAAATAAAAAATGTCGGAGAAGATGAACTGGGCAAGAAGAAAACACTAGTACGAGAAAAGGGTTTTCGCCATAATTACAAATTGGTGTGATTTTATTCTTTTTCTTTCGCCATGAAAGATGAGATCTTGGAGGAAATTTCCAAGCAAAATAACGATTTTTTTTTTAAAATTCTAATATATTTATATATTTGGATTTTTTTTTTTTGCAAGTAAAACGACAAAAATAGGAAAGATATTCTCTGGATAAAGTTTTACGTTATATATAATTAAGAAAAAGAAAAGATTGATGATGAGATAAAGAAGTTAGGTCTTATCCTGAGATCCTCATCCACTTATGATCAATTTGGAAAATAATTTTTTATTTAGGAAAATAGTTTTCTACTTAATTTTTAATCAAAATATTATGTACTCCCTTATGACTAGGACTTTCGGCTCTGCTCGGGCTAATAAGTTGGGCTTGGGTCAGTATTCAACCCGATGAGTTGGGTCGGTCAAATTTTATTTAATCTTTCTTTTATTCGTTTTTAAAATAGTTTACAAACTTTTGTTTTTGGTTCTTTCAAAATAGTTGACAAAGTCCAGAGCTTTAGACAAAGTTGGTCAACGTTGACTTTTTTACTTCGTCCAATACATATACAAAAAATATGAAAAAAATACTAAAATAAAATTTAATAGTTAAATTTTATTTTAGTTATTTTTTCGTAATTTTTGTCTATAACTCTGAGACGGAGTAAATTTTACTGACAAATAGTTTATTTTTCACTTTACAAATAAATAATAGTACATTTTTAGCTTTACTTTTTAGTCACAAAATTTAAAAATTAACATTTTTTTAAACTTCATGTCCATAAAAGTATAACATGTATTTTGGAAGTATTATATTATTTTTTTAATATTTATATTTTAAAATATTTTTTTAGTATTTGATTTCATTAAATTTAATTTTATTATAAATTATACTAACATTAACTTTATTTTTATTGTTTGTATACCATTTTTATTATATTTATCTACATGAAATTTTACTTTGTATTATGTCAATACCTGTATGGTATATGTGAATGATCTATAGTAATCCTAATTCAATTAAATATAAAAGCTCAATAAAATCTTCATTATAAACATACAAAAACATAATTGAAAAAAAAAGAAAAAAAAAAGATAAACACGTTTTATAACTTCTAAAAACACACATAATGTTATAAACTCAAGAAGAATTGAGAGAGAATAATATAGTAGAAAGAGAGACAATATGAGAAGAAGAATAGAATTGTTGTGAATTGTTGTATTCATTCATATGGGGAGACCCCTTTATATAGGATACAAAGTAGGGTTTCTGTCTTGTTCACCAAGAAAGGGTAAACTAATCATTCACTAATTAATAATATTCATAACACTCCCCCTTGAATGACTATTTACAGGATTGCTGCCTCGTTAAAACCTTGCCAGGAAAACCCAGTGGGACAAAACTTTAGCGAAGGAAAAAGAGTACAGCTTGCTCCCCCTGATTGTAATCACCGAAAATCTTTGACTTCTTGAAAGTAGTTATTTGTGATCAATCAGTCTCGTTAAAACCTGTAACTAATAAAACCATATAGGAAAAACTTAGTTATTCAAATATACATTTTTGTTTTCAGGACACAACCTTCGAATTGTCGAGTTTCACATTCATTTGTACCATTGTATATTTTTCGTCCTTCTGGGACATGCCTTTACCAGACATCTATTGACTAGAGCATTCGCAATTGCTATAACCGACCGGTAACTCTTCTGGAGTATTTTAGATGCGTCTAGTGTTCAATATACATTTCTTGACAAATGAACAATAATGTGAACTTCAATTCACAATCATTTGAACTTCAGGTTCAATATCTCAGTTTATCTCGAAAACAAACTCATATCGAGTGATGTACATGCCTCGTTAAAAACCTCGTTATAAAACTCTGTAGGAAAAAATACTCGAGGAAAAGAGTACACGACATTCACATTTATATTGTGGTGATTGTCTCGTTAAAAACCTTTAACTAAGAAAACCTTGTGGGAAAAACTTAGTAAAGGGAAAAAGAGTGCAATCACTGGTCTTCGGGACCAATCACTGGTCTTCGGGACCTTATATTCAATATCATTTTTATCCATATGTAATATGATATTGTACATGTTCTGATTTTCATTTCCTTTCATTTCAGGAATCTTAAAATCCATCCAAGATTTTCATGTATGTATCTTTCTAATGACTTCTACATGGTCAAATCATACATTCATGCATATCTATATTTATCGTTATTGCTGCCAGAAGTATAAGGTAGCGGAACTTAATGTCATCCTTAAAAATATCGAGTTTCTGCGAAAAACTCTTGAGCAACTAATCTCACTTTTATATCTCACCACATCATTACTCGTTTTTTTTTATGAACACTCACATATATCCTTCTGGGATAATATTTTGAGGTGTGTACTATAGAGTTAAAATATACATTTATTCAGCGAGTCATGCTCAACCTCAATTGCTCATCTCTATTTCTTTGAGTGTTGCCGGCACACTATCATTGATTTGAGTTTTGGATCCAAATTTTCTAGAGCAACTCTTGAGGCAAATATGTCGTTGACGACTTTTTCCATGTTGATGACAATTCTTTCTATCAACCAAATCTTTCATCATTTCCCAAAATATTTAATTTGGTTGTTCCGCAATCCCACGATTTCTATTATCATGTGCACATGCTTTTTCAATGAAATTTCCATCTAAATCTCTTCAGGAGATTTTGAGGGTGACTTAATTTCTTTGTTTTTCCGCGGATTTATTTTATATCTTAAGATCGATCTACTACGCTTCAGGCGTATATTAGAATCAACATTTGAGTTATCTCTTTGGTATTTGAACTCTTATAGTTCATTTATCACAAATATATGTGATTTTGTCACACCTTCATTAATTTGGCAGATTACTTGCTGCATATTGCAAGTTACTTATTTTCATGAACTTCGGGTTCAATTGATTGATGCGTGGATCAAAAATTGAAGATCGTTTTCATTAAATGCGTGGGTTTTCCTGGCAAGGTTTTAACGAGGCAGCAATCCTGTAAATAGTCATTCAAGGGGGAGTGTTAGGAATATTATTAATTAGTGAATGATTAGTTTACCCTTTCTTGGTGAACAAGACAGAAACCCTACTTTGTATCCTATATAAAGGGGTCTCCTCATATGAATTAATACAACAATCCACAACAATTCTATTCTCCTCTATTCTCCTATCATATTGTTTCTCTATACTCAATTATTATCTCTCAATTCCGTTATCATCTCTCAATTCCTTTTGAGTTTATAACACATAAAACAAATTTTCATTTTTTAACACAAAAATAATTATCTAGGAGTACGATAAATCGTATAGGTGCAGGGTATAAATTACCTAATTATTTTATATTTTTAATAAAATAAACTATTAATTTATTTTAAAAATATATATATATATATATTTACATTTTTTTATTTTAATTTTAATTTTAAAATCATGGGACTGAGCTTCAATGGGTCGGCAGCCCAACTGGCTTGGGCTGAGTTCAGCAAGTTCAGGCCTGAAAATTTTGGGCTGGGCCGGAGAAACATGAGTGGTCCGTCTGGCCAGGCTGACCCAAGTCTCAAGTCTATTTATTCTTAACGTGTCAGATAGTCCACGTGGAATGATAATTAATTCCAACTCATTAATATTATATTTAATATATTAATTCATTTATTGTCTCTTTCTTCTCAATAGAGTAAATAAAAAAAGTTATTATTTTAATTGAAATTCTTATGTATATTAGAACACAAAATTAAATATAAATTTATTTATTTTCACCAATTAATTGGTGAAAGAATTTACTTTAATAAATACTCCGTAAACAATTAATCTTTGCAATGGTTGCAGAGTCTTCGGTTAGGATTCTCTGGTGCAGTTTGAGTTTCTCCACATCATCGGTCGTCTCCGATGACGACGGTGACGACACATGTTCCTTTGATCGCCGACGATTCTCAGATGCGATAGGGTTTTCATAGCCTTCTCTTCAAGGAAAAGAGAGAAACTAAATTTCAATTTGTGGGTTGAAATTGGTGGGATTTTCTTAATCGGAATTTTCTACAAAGTGTAGGGATTGGACTTTGGAGAAGACGATGATTAAAATTAATATTAATGATTAATGAATTCGAATTAATTATTGTTCTACACTATTTATGTCTACATTTGAATGTTCTACTTATAGTTATACACACCTCTTAAAAATAAAATTATTATTATACTTTTTCACTTTAAACAAATATATATCAATAATATTCATTACATTTTAATACAAACAATAGTCATTACATTTAAATTATTTTCATATATATATATATATATATATATATATATAAATGAGTGTTTACCAACGATCTTCTTCTTATAGACGTGTTAGTTAATACTACATCTGTCTCAAACTATTCGTGAAAGTAGTGTAACCAAAATGAAACACTCAATATGAGAGTACACATCACCAAATACCAAATGCAGATCAATATAAAATTTTAAACAAAAGACTTGAGTAACTCAAGATTTGAATTATATAGATACATTGAAAATATTCTACTCTCTCTCTGATTCTAAAGAGTCTGCACAAAGGAAGTGTGCAGACTCTTCAGAATCAGAAGTAGTATGTCTTAAACCAGATCAAATCGAGAGAGGTACACTAACAAAGAAAATCCCTTAAAAAAATCAATAATTATGAAACATAATTGAAGGAGGATGGGACATAAGTATATACTCCGTATGATTCAATTTTTAGTGGTTTTTGTTTGTTTTGTTTTTGGAGGTCGAATTTGAATATGTACATAATCTTTGGATGACTTAATAATTTCTGAGCACGAAATTTTTGAATACGTACATAATCTTTGGATGACTTAATAATTTCCGAGCACGAAATTGTTGACGATGTTGTTGAACTGCTTTGCATCTTCTAGTTGGGGTACGTGTGATGTGTTTCTTATCACTTCAAGTCTCACCTTCTCACCAACAATTCTGCAATTATATACTCCATAATGTAGTAAGTATTTCATTAATTATTTATTTAACTATTTTAAAAATATAAAAATAAAATTGTTACGTACTTTTGCAGTTCCATTGCTTTCTCTAAAAAAAATATTTGGTCACGCTCCCCCCAAACAATCAACACTTCCTGCATTTTAATTAATGGAAAGTATTAATTTTTATTTTTAAAAATAAAAATAAAAATAAAAATAAAAATATATACTTACCTGAGAAAGAGGAGATATTGTTGCATCATCATCCTTTCCGAGGCTCAACCCTTTCAATAATTCCAATTTCTCCTTTCTATTATCACCATACAATTTCTGCAGAATTAATCCATTTTATATTAATTAACTAGTGTGCGACGAATGTATACGACCATGAAAAAAAAAAGTTGCCGAAGTACATTGATGAAATCATGGAGGATGAAATCGGGCATGTAATGAATCCGCCGGAAAACCGACAAGCCCATCAGCGTGCGCAGGTGAGCCGCGGTTCTGGGCAGCATAAAGTCCTCAATCTTCTCCATCTTCGATCTCTTGAGCAGCTCCTTGTTATCGGCCGGCCTCATGTTCACGCCGGAGCTGGCTATCACCACCTTCTCCACCCTCTCCGGCCACATCTCCGCCATCCGATACGCCACAAATCCGCCGTAGCTCGTTCCAACAACCGTGTATCTAAATTCATTAAAACAGAGTGGAGTATATAAATAAATGATCAATCATAACCTAAATTCCTAAATTGATTTCATACTATAACTAATCCAATAATTAAATATTTAAATTAAATTCCTGAAATGTACCTGATAACCCCGAGTTGTTCGAGAAGTTTCGCGAGGCACGTGGCCTGGAAGACCTCGGACCTATCGCCGGAATCGGAGAAGGAGTCGCCGAAGAAGACTAAATCGGGGACGTAGACGTCGAAATCTCGGGAGAAGAAGGAGATCTGTGGCCGCCACTGCCACACGCCGTGGGGCCCGAAGCCGTGGATCAGCACAAGCGGGGGTTTGGGGGTGGGCGCGGCCGGGCCCCACACGTGGACGGTGGTGCCGCCGCCGATGTCGACGGTCCGAGAGGAGAGTCCGGCGGCGGCGAGGGAGCGGCGGAGGAAGGTGCCGTAGAGGGAGACGATGCTGAAGCAGGAGGCAACCATATTATTGTGAATTGTGATGTTTTGCAGGAATTTGGGAGAAGAGGCGTATTAATTTCAGTATTTCTACAGTTGGTGGGAATGATAATGCCAGCACAAAATTTACTAATTCAGATCATACGAGTATTTTTCATGTGCTTTTCCTATTGTGCCCTTTTCCTAATTCAGGCCGCAATTTAATTTAGAACATGTTTTTTTTTTTACTTAAATTCAGTACATTCAGTTCAATTTCAATTAAATTTGTTTAAAAAAAATTTAAAATAAAATAAATAAAAAATAATTTGAATCAATAATTTTAAGTATACAATCTAGTTAATACCACAATATTATTAGTATTTTTAAAAAAATATTTAATGATTTATAATAATAATAATTATTATTTTTATAAAAAAATCAGTTCGTTGAGTCTTAGTTCAGATCATTTTGTTTCAGTTCAGTTCCGCCGTTTTTAGTCCAAAAAACTGTCCTTAGTGTCCCAACCATTTTCACCTTCCTTGACATAATTAATTAAAATTACACTAGTGTCCCAACCATTTTCACCTTGACATAATTAATTAAAATTACACCCTTTTTTAAAATTCATATATTCACATAAAACATTTATGACATGTTCTTTTTGGATTTATGAATTCAATTCAATTCACTTTAATTTATTTAAATTTAATTCAGTTCAATTATTATTATTTTTATTATTATTTCAATATTTTAAAATTAAATTAAATTAAATTTATTTCAATTAACCTATTTATTCAAGTTAATTTTAACCAATTTCAATCCAAAAACAGGTTCGTAGTAGTAGGGGTCCATTTGGTGTCCTAACTCCTAGTTGAACACAAGATACTTTAGTTAACTACTTTATGTTATCTCATGTTTGATTATATTTATTTGGGACTATGTTAAATAACAAGTCCAATCCTAATTATTCACCTTCAGAAGAGTTGTCAAGTTCATTTTGGCATGTTAATTAATCACATTTGAACATTAAGAACTTGTTTGGTGCCTAATTAATTTACGGGATGATAACTTAACTTAGTTATTTAATCTTAACTTGGTCTATCGAGATACATACAAAGTGGTTTGGTACATTTTTAGTTATCTCATATTTTCTTCAAGAGCAACTAATATTCAACAATAAACTGACAAAAGTACCCTTGTCTCTCTCACAATTCATCGCTGTACATTTTTTCCTTTTTCAACAATAATGTTGAAGATAACACCCTTGCAAAATACAGTACAAAATCAATATCTTATTGCAAAAAAAAAAAAAAAAATCACAAAACTTACAAAATTTTGGTAAAGAAAAATTAAAATCAATAAAAATACACTTAAAAATCAAAACAAATAAATTCATCGGAAAACTTTCGTCTTCGCTTTTTATTTTTGCTTTCAGTCCAGATGGCGCCGCCACCGCTGTCGTCGTCAACATCATCCTCACCCGCTTCCCTATACGATTTACCTGGATCTGACGTCGTGCCCTTCGACTACACTGCACGTCATATGTAGCATTCCAAACGGGATATTGTTGTGCCTCCCAGAAGCCGTCCGACGAGAATCCTACCACTCGATTTTCTAGATCGATAAGCTACTGAAAAAATTATTTCAAGATTCAGACACCGATTATTAGGAATTTTCGTTGCAACTAATTAGGTCAAAGTGTCAAATGAAAGTGAAAAAATTGTTTTTTGCTTTAAATATTTAAAGAGCAAAATTGTAATTTTATAATTAATATGAATTACTATGGAAACGAGACTCATTAACTCCCCACATTGGCCTGATAAGTCTTTCAAATGAGAACAAGGATTATGGAAGATGATAAAGTTACACAAGGTGTACCTGCCAAGAATATTATAAATCTGAGAATCGTTATTAAGCTGTTTCTCGTGTCTTTCATATACAGAATACAACTACTTAAATAGAAGAAACTTAGGGTAACAAGAACTTAGGGTAACAAGCCCACACACGGCCCATGAGTTGGCGATAGGATAAATAATATCCAACACCCCCCCTCAAGTTGGAGCATGCAGATTACAAATGCCCAACTTGCGAAGTAAATAAGTGAATTTACGTTTACCCAGCGCTTTCGTAAAGATGTCAGCAAGTTGCTCATTAGTCGAAACGTAACTCGTAGCGATGAGGCCCTCTTGTATCGCATCACGCACAAAGTGGCAATCGACTTCAATATGTTTGGTGCGTTCATGAAAAACAGGATTCTGGGCAATGTGTAGTGCGGATTGACTATCACAAAAAATACGCATAGCACGGGGATGATCCACCCCAAGACTACTAAGCAACGCCTTAAGCCATTTTAACTCAGAAGTAATTGTTGCCAAAGACCGATACTCCGCTTCGGCAGATGATCGGGAGACGGTATGTTGCTTCTTGGTTTTCCAAGAAATTGGGGAAGAGCCTAGGAAGACTAGCCATCCGGTTAAGGAACTTAAAAGACCAGATTCAGCGAGAATATCAAGAGTATATTTTCGTTGACATAGGAATATGCCTTCGGAATTACGAGCGACCTCCACGCCAAGAAAGTATTTTAGAGGTCCAAGATCCTTCATATTAAAACATGTCCCTAAATAAGTTTTAAATGCAGCAATAGCAGTAGAGTCATTACCAGAAATGATCAAGTCGTCGACATATATGAGGACATTTAATTGGACATGGTCATGAGAGAGGACAAAAAGAGAATAGTCAGACAATGACTGAGTAAAACCATATGTTGTCAAGGAAGCAGCAAGTTTAGCAAACCAACACCTTGGAGCTTGACGGAGGCCGTACAGGGATTTTTGTAGACGACATACCATGCCCGGGAGGGTGGGAGTATACCCAGGAGGCGGTTTCATAAACACTTCCTCGTCGAGATCTCCATGAAGAAAAGCGTTATGAACGTCCATTTGGTGGAGTTCCCAATTCTTAGCAGCGGCAATAGCAAGAAATGTACGTACGGTAACCATTTTAGCGACAGGTGCAAAGGTCTCATGATAGTCGATACCCTCAACTTGATGATTTCCAAATATAACAAGCCGAGCTTTGAGACGTTCGATCTGACCATCGGAGTGATATTTAATTCGATACACCCATTTACATCCGAGGGCCTTTTTGTTTGGAGGAAGGGCAGTCATGACCCAAGTATTATTGTCCTCCAAAGCGCGTATTTCTTGTGTCATGGTTGCGCGCCACCCGACATCTTGCATCGCCTCCCGAAAAGTACGGGGCTCATGTCCGGCAAGAACATCGGCAAGAAAAATGCGGTGACGCAAGGAGAAATTATCGCAAGTCACATAATTCGTCAAAGGATAAGTAGGACCATCAGAGCTTGAAGAATTCGAAGTTCTGGAAGCTTGACTAAAATTTTGGACATCGTTAGTAACAAAATCACGTAGTAGAACAGAGCGACGTTTTTCCCGCATGCCACGGCCGAGAGGAGGATCACTTGCAACGATACCCGACGAAGAAGATGAAAGACTAGAGCTCGGACACCCGCTAAGAGACTCCGTATTGTTGGGCGGGGATGGAGTGTTGGATGTTGGGGCAACATGAGTATCAGTGGCCATAGATGAAGTATGCTCCTTCTCTGTTTCATCAAGTATAGACTCCAAGTCAACCAACGAATTTTGTGGGCTGCCCTCGGCGTTCGGTACCTCAACCGGAATGTTGGGATTGTCGGATGATGGAGTGTTGGATGATGAAAATGGAAACTCGTCTTCATGGAATTTAACGTCACGTGATATAAAGAAGTCGCATGTTTCGAGGTCATATAGTTTCCAACCTTTCTTTCCATTGGGGTAACCGACGAAAACACATTTGCGACTTCGGGGAGCGAATTTATTTCCTTTCGCCTTTTGGTTATGGGCAAAACACAAGCACCCGAAAACACGCAATTCGTCAAATTGAGGTGGGTGACCAAAAAGAATTTCATATGGTGTTTTGTTTTCCAGCAACCCAGAAGGAGTCCGATTAATTAAATGGACAGCTGCAAGAACACATTCCCCCCAAAATCTAATAGGTAGATTAGCTTGGAACATTAAAGCTCGACTAACATTAAGAATGTGTTGATGTTTACGTTCAACGCGACCATTCTGTTGTGGAGTACCGACACAAGAGGTTTGAAAGAGAATACCATGCGCGACGAAATAATCATTCAGACAAGTAAATTCAGTGCCGTTATCACTTCGGACAGTTTGAACGGCAACATTAAATTGACGCTCAACCATAGCAAAAAAAGAGGAAAATATAGATCGAACTTCAGCTTTACTTCGTAGTAAATAAACCCAAACAACTCGAGAAAAATCGTCCACGATGGTTAAAAAATAAACCGCATCACATGAAGATGGCGTGCGATACGGGCCCCATAAATCACAATGGATTAACTGAAAACATCTAACAGCTTTATTTTCACTAATAGGAAAACTATCACGAGTTTGTTTTGCTTGAGGACAAATATCGCAGGCTTTATTCAATTTCTTCCGAGAATTAATAGAACGAATCGCAGGCAGTAACTTGACAACACGGTCTGAAGGGTGGCCCAATCGACGATGCCACAACTCAAAATCTGTGAGGCCAGAAACTTTCACGGCCTGGACGGTAGGAAACTCTCGAAAAAAATAAAGCCCATCTCGTCGTTCACCGGCTCCAATCAGAGTCCCCGAATGTAGGTCCTGTATAACACATAAAGAGTCAGTGAACCGTACATGGCAGTTAATGGCATCAATCAATTGCGACACGGAGATTAAATTGCAGTTTAGTTGGGGCACAAAGAGGACATGATCAAGGACTAATCCCCGAGGGAGATAAACACGACCCTCCAAAGTCGCAACGGTGCGTTGACCATTGGGCAGTCCAACTGGACAATCAAGTATGCGTCGAGCATCATGTAAGCATGCTCGATTTCCAGTGACATGATGGGATGCTCCTGTATCAATAATCCAATCTAGAGAAGAACACTCACCGGTCATCCGATCGTGATCTCCAGAATGTTTTTGAGTATTAATCATTTTTAATAAAATCTGGACTTGCTCCGAGTTCAAATCGGCCAAAGATTTATGGCTATTCGCGGAAGCTATATCACTGGGCTCGGTTACCGCATTAGCGCGCACTCCACGACCGCGACCAGCAGCTGCTGTAGGGGTGGATATGGCCCCACGACCTGAACTAACCGATTGAGGAGGTGTGGGAGATGCTCCTCTACCTGAGCCAGACCCCTTCACACCACGATTTCGCGTCTCCCACCAATCTGGGTACCCATGCAATTTAAAGCATGTTCCAGAGTCATGCCCTTTTTGTTGGCAGTGAGTACAAAATAGCTTTGTCTTGTCAAGCTTGTCAATTTTAAGAGGACTCCGATCAGCTTGAATGGCGAAAGCGTGAAGTTCTTCCTTGACGGCCTTACTTCGTGCAATATTACGAGATCGTTCCTCTTGAAGAAACGCCTGACAAGCACGATCCATATCTGGGAGAGGAGATTGAGATAGCAAGTTTGTGCGCACCATACCATATAACTCATCGTCAATCCCTATTAAGAACTGATGAAATTTTTCATCCTCTCGATCAAGAGCAAACTTCCCGGCTACGTCACATGTGCATCGACCACACTCACACCCATGTGAAGGTTTTAGCCGAGCAAGCTCATCATATAGCCCCATCAAACGACTATAATAATCCTCAATAGACATATTTTTAGATTGCTTACATTCGGTGATATCAGCTCGAAGTTGTTGCAGACGGGGACCATTAACCACACAAAATCTCTTCGCGAGATAGTCCCACAATGGTTTCGCTTCATCATGATAAGGAATAGAAATTGCAACCTTAGGATCGATGCTACGTAACATCCAGGAAACGAGCATGGAATTGACTGTGTCCCAGTCAAGTAATTTTTTCTTGTCTGTGGGTTTGTTGATCGTCCCATCGACAAAGACGAATTTTCGACGAGCTTTAAAAGACAGAGTAATTGATCGCGCCCACGCCACATAATTGTCGCCGTGTAAAATCATATGCATGATCAAGTTTCCGGGTTGATCTCCAGACCCAAGGTAATATGGTGAAGTAGGTTCAATTTTTCCTTCGTCCGTCATAGTAGAAACCTGCAAGAACACGCTGGTGGTGCAGGAACGGCGTAGGAAGATATTTTAGGGTTTGCTATACTGCTAAGGGCTCTGATACCATGCCAAGAATATTATAAATCTGAGAATCGTTATTAAGCTGTTTCTCGTGTCTTTCATATACAGAATACAACTACTTAAATAGAAGAAACTTAGGGTAACAAGAACTTAGGGTAACAAGCCCACACACGGCCCATGAGTTGGCGATAGGATAAATAATATCCAACAGTACCGGGCCTCCGGTACACCACCAATCAAAATGCGACATGTGACATTTTTAAATTAATTAATTAAATAATTAGTATTTTAATTATTATTAAATTGAACTATTAATTAAGAAAATATATTACTAAATCTTCTAAAATGTTAAGTAACTAAAATCAATATAATCATACCAAATATTGAATATTCTCCAAAATTTATTAGATTGTTTTCCTTAAAATATAGATAACAAATAAATAAATAAAATATATATTAAATCATAAAAAAACATAAATAAAAATAAAAAACGTAAGTAATAGATTAAAAGAAAATATTTTATCTTTATAAATTATTTTGATAAAAAAATTAATTTATACATAATTATAAAAATTGCGAATATAAAATATATTAAAAATAATTAATTAAATTAGTAGAATTTCACAACTTTTTATTATTAATTTAAAAATATTACATAATCAATAATCAAAATAGATTAAAAATAAAGTAAAAAAATAATTAATTAAATTAGTATAAAAATTCATATTATTTTAAATTAATTTAAAAATATTAAATAACCAATAATCAAGATAAATTAAAATAAAATAAATAAAATATTCAAAATATGTATTAAAAGAAAATAATTTTATTATGTCAAGTTTTTAAAGAAAAAAACTAACTAGTCTAAACCAATCATTTTCATTCAATTATTAAAATTGTGAACATAAATGAATAATATATTTGTACGTAAAAAAATATACTCCCTCTCGTCCAGACTAATAGTCACACTTTCTTCGTAAAATATAAAAGGAAATGTAACTATTGCTTAGGTTGGGAGAGAGTATTTTTTAAAATGATCAATTCCATCAATTAAATTATTAATGTAAATATAAAATAGAAGCATAATAATAATTTATTAAACGAATAATAATGTTAAGAAATGTTTTTTTAATCAATATATTTTTATTAATTTAATAAATATCTAATAAACATATTAAAATTAGTTTTTTTTTTTTTTTTTTTTTTTGTGTAGGTCAATTGCAATGTTTGAGTTTGAATCTTAAAAGTCTTCAATTTAAGTGTTTAACCAAGCTAACAACCCTGGACATAAAAACAATAATTGTTTATGTTGGAATTTGATATCCCAGGCTATTGAAAATTATGCGGAAACCAATAACCCGATCAAACCCTTCGCCGGAGATCACACGAACACCACGTACGAGCCGGAGCACGAGCCGAACGCACGACGCGGCCGAAGCCGCGCGCACGCCCAGCCCGAGCCCCCGTCCGCGGGGCTCGCGCGATTGAAGGACCGATCGCACAAGGGCGATCGATCGGGGTGGGGCTGCCCAGCAGCCCCCGCGGCGAGTCCGGCGACTCGCCGCCGCCTGGAGGGCCCCACCGGCGTGGTGGGGTGGAGCGCGGCACCAGCCCGCGCTCCAACGATCGATCGCAAGGATCGATCGCTAGCCCTCGGCCCAGCCGAGGGTTCGCCCCTCTCGCCCCCTTCCCGAAACCCTAGGGTCGATCGCCGTGGTCCGGCGATCCTAGATCGCCACCACGCGTTCGTCCTCTAGTCCGGGCTTCGATCTCGGATCTTGCGTTCTACGATATTTTACGATAAATCAAAATCGAATAATATCGAGGGGGTTTAGATATTATACCTTCGATTCGTTGTTCGGAGAAACGAAATCAAACACCTTTGAATCTTCCCACGTATTCCTTGCACTCCGTTCGAACGTCGGGTGGGCGACGATCTATCGAACTCCTATGGATCTCCTTCAACTCTCTAGAACTATCAAATAATGATATTCTTGTCCTATTATTTATGAAGACCATGTAGTGCTTTTATAGGCTACGTAGCGGATCTAAAGGAGGTGGAATATTGGGCTCCTAATATTGATGATTAAATTGAGCCCAGCCCAAATCTATTAATCCTTATCAATATTAATTTTATTTATTTTCCACTATATAAATAAAATTGCACTCCCAATATTTACCCATATTATATCGAATAATACTTCAAGAATTCACGGCATGTCATATATAAAATATAGTGACCCAACTTAACCGGTAATTAACCCAATAATTAAATCGGTTAATTCCTTTGGAAAATCAAAGTCACTTATATTAAATATACACACCCGCAATTGTTTCGAGGATTAAGAATAAAATACTCCGAGACTTAAATCAATTATCACAGAGCAATCCTAATTGATAAGTCTCAAGCGATCCGCTCAATACACCAAGTGTACAAGTGTGATAAAATAATTAAGACAAATTATTTTCTCTCTCACACAACGACTATACCGATGGATTGGTCCGTGTCCATCTAGGTCGTGAGCAACTGTTCGATTAAATACGAGTAACCGATAGTATGATCTTCTGTGTGGGCCCGACACACCATACTAACTACAACGTATAAAATCCAGGACTATAATTTGCATTTATTTAATTAATAATAATTAAAAGCAAATGAATGTTCATTATTAATAGGTAAATGAAAGTGTACATAGAGTTCAGAATACTCAAATCTAGACATTAAGTATACTACTCCATCAATCTCCCACTTATACTAAGGTCTAGTCTTATCTTCCAAACTTCTGACTCCCAAACCCTCCAAGTGCTTAAAATATACTTCCGTAGGAAGTATCTTGGTGAAAGGGTCCGCTAGGTTGTCCTCCGAAGCTATCTTGGTGACTACTGCATCGCCCCTCTTGACGATGTCTCGAATCAGGTGGTACTAGCGCTCTATGTGTTTCGTAGCACTATGGGACCGTGGTTCCTTACTGTTTGCCACTGCACCGCTATTGTCACAATAAATTGTCATAGCCTTGGGCAAACTCGGAATCACATCTAAGTCCTGGAGGAAATTAAGGAACCACACTGACTCTTTCGCTGCCTCTGAGGCTGCAACATATTCAGCTTCCATGGTAGAGTCTGAAATGCACTTTTGCTTAACACTCTTCCATGATACGGCTCCACCTCCCAAAGTGTACACATAGCCTGATGTCGACTTACGCCGGTCCTTATCAGCTTGGAAATCCGAATCTGTGTAACCCAAAGGAATCAAATTGTCTGCTCCGTATCTCAGAACATAATCCTTAGTATTTCGCAAATACTTGAAAATGCTCTTTACGGCAGTCCAATGAGCCTTTCCAGGGTTACTCTGATATCTCGCTACTATGCCAACCGCATAACAGATATCAGGCCTCGTGCATAACATTGCATACATTAAGCTTGCCACAGCCGAAGCGTAGGGAACCGCTTTCATTTCATCTTTCTCCTTCTGTGTCTGAGGACACATCTCCTTAGAAAGATAAGTTCCTTTACTGAAGGGCAGTTCACCCTTCTTGGAATCTTGCATGTTAAAACGAGCCAGAATCGTGTTTATGTAAGATTGCTGGGAAAGATACAGTGTTCTATTCCGGCGATCCCTTATAACTTTGATCCCTAGAACATGTCCAACTTCTCCCAAATCTTTCATATCGAATTGTCTAGACAACCATCCCTTTATGTCTGATAACATCTTTACACTGTTGCCAATGAGAAGTATGTCGTCTACATAAAGCACGAGAAACACCACCTTCATACCATCACGTTTCCAATACACACACGATTCGTCCATGCTTTGAATGAATCCAAAAGATTGGACTACTTCATCAAACCGCAGGTTCCACGATCTCGAGACTTGTTTCAATCAATAAATGGATCGATTAAGCTTGCACACTAGATGATCTCGCCCCTTAGCAATGAATCCTTCTGGTTGTTTCATATAAATCGTCTCATCAAGACTTCCATTCAGGAAAGCTGTCTTGACATCCATTTGCCACACCTCATAATCCATATGAGCTGCTACGGATAAGAGAATCCGGATCGACTTTATCTTGGCTACTGGCGAGAAGGTCTCCTCATAATCGATTCCCTCTTTCTGAGTATATCCTTTCGCAACAAGCCGAGCTTTAAAGGTTTCAACCTTTCCGTCAGATCCTCTCTTTCTCTTGTAGACCCATTTACACCCAATTGGCTTTACGCCGCTTGGTGGTTCTACAAGATCCCAGACTTTATTAGAATCCACAGATTCTATTTCGGATTTCATCGCTTTCTTCCAAGAAGGCGCATCTATATCTTGTACTGCCTCATCATAGGTCCATGGATCGACTTCATGAACTCCGGGTGCCGAGTCCGAAGACTCACCCAGTCCAATCCATCTGTCCGGTTGTTTAACAACCCTCCCACTACGACGGCGTTCCGGTGTATCAACAGTGACAGTATTAGGTGCAGGTTCTAGTGGTGTATCTATACTCGGTTCGGCTGTATCTAGGTCTTCCTCGTTACCTCTCAACTCATCAAGCATTATGTCACTTTTGGGCTTGTGGTCCATGACATAGTCTTCGTCTAAGAACCGAGTGTTAGTGCTTATAACGATCTTCTGGTCCGTAGGACTATAGAACATGCCACCTTTAGTTCCTTTCGGGTATCCTACAAACAACCGTATTTCTGATCTAGGTTCTAACTTATCGGCGCCTTGTCGCAACACATGTGCTGGACATCCCCAGATCCGAATGTGTTTTAAGTTAGGCTTACGCCCAATCCACAATTCCATGGGTGTAGTTGGTACTGTTTTGGTCGGAACCCTATTCAGAATATACGCCGCTGTTTCCAAGGCATGTCCCCAGAACATAACAGGTAAATCCGAGTAACTCATCATCGATCGCACCATCTCCATAAGAGTCCTATTCCTTCTCTCTGACACACCATTCTGCTGAGGAGTATATGGTGAGGTCAGTTGGGATTCAATCCCATTCTCTGCCAAGTATGCCTTGAATTCTCCAGACAGGTACTCGCCTCCGCGATCAGATCGCAGGCATTTTATGGATTTACCACGAAGGTTCTCCACAAGAGCCTTGAATTCCTTGAACTTGTCAAAAGAATCACTCTTGTGGCGCATCAGGTATACATATCCATATCTTGAGTAATCATCAGTAAAGGTGATGAAGTACTCGTACCCTCCCCTTGCCTGAGTAGACATAGGTCCGCATACATCAGAGTGAATCAAATCCAATACTTGTTCAGCTCTACGTCCTTTACCAGAAAAAGAACGCTTGGTCATTTTACCCTCCAAACAGGACTCGCAGGTTGGAAGGTCCTCTCCTTCAACACCACTGATGAGACTATCAGCTTTCAACCTTTGAATTCTATTCGAATTAATATGACCTAGCCTTAGATGCCACAAGTATAATTGATTCATTTTAGAAGGTTCCTTTCTCTTATTGGTGTTCGTAGATGTGTTATTACTCTCGGTTAGTTGCATCGTGTTAGACTCAGGATTTAGAACATACAAATCGTCTATCAATGTACCAGAACAGACAATCTCACTATTTCTTCTTATGACCACAGAGTGATCAAAAGAAACAGAATATCCATTCAGAATTAACTTAGAAACTGAAATTAAATTCTTTCTAAAATTCGGTACATAAAGACAATTTTGTAAAACTAAAACCCTATCACTACTGAAGCGTAAGTGAACGTCTCCCACTGCAACAGCCGCCACCTTTGCGGCATTGCCCATGTAAACCACGATCTCTCCCTCTTTAAGTCTCCGGGTTTCCTGGAACCCCTGCAATGAATTGCAGACATGGTCAGTGGCGCCCGTATCTACACACCAGGTGCTGGTAGATATCACCGCTGATTAATCGTTTTGTAGTGCGTCAAAAATCAAATAAAAATAAATCGAACTTATTGCCGAAACAATTCGCCCGAGTCGATCTCACGAGGAACACTGCTATCGGCACGTAAAAATGTTTTTATGTTTGCAACGAGAGAAAGAAAAGAGATATAGCATAATGCATTTTGGTTGGTTTCGTTTTAAACTAAAATTAACTAAGAATTAATAAAGTAAAAATAAGCTAAAAATAATCAAGAAGCAATTAACGAAAATTAACGAGGTGTAATTAATAAAAAGAATGACTAGGGCTTCAGGTTCATCAAGCATAAAATTTGGGTTGTCAATTTACGAGGTACTAATCAAAACTAAAACGTCCGTCGCCGGTAGATTTTAGGGTGTTCGATAATCTTATGTTTTGTAATTGCTCCTAAGCCTCATACAAAAGTTTAAAAATCATGTTGGCATTTTATCGAACACCTTTGATGCGTTTGTAAATCTCAAATCCAAATTTATGCTTGAATTCCCCTAGCCCTAGTGTGATGTTTAGCTACTCATAATTCGATTAAGAAAATAAACAACGTTGAAGGAATTCATAGTTGAGATAAAGAAATTAAACAAGAAAATAAGAAAAAGCAACTAAAGAAAAAGAAAATAAACTTACTAATTAATCAAGTGCTGAAAGTAATAAGAACAATCGAAAGCTAACCCCGATTTTCGTCCGTGAATCGAAAGCATGAAAAACAAAGAAGAAATCCTAGGATGTTGAGTCTCAAGTCTTCTCCAAAACGTGCGGAAAATAAAAGTGAAAAAGCATGTACCACTACGGGTCACGAAGCCCTAATTATAATATAAGAAAGACGGGTCAAAAACACGGTCAACATCTGGACGAGGCACCAGGCGACCGCCAGGCAGAGGAGGCGCGCGCTCACGCTGGCAGGCAGGCGAGCGCTCAGCTCGGAGGCGAGCGCTTGGTCTGAAAATCGCGTCTCTGAAGTTAAGGGCAGGCGACCGCTTGTGTGCCAGGCGCTCGCCTGGTGGTGGTCGCGAGCGGGCGCCTGGTTGGAGAGCGAGCGCTTGCATGGCTGGGCCATGTAGAGCATTCCAAGGGCTTTCCGTAGAGATATAGATCATCGTTTTAGGTGTTCGGAGTTGGGAGAACCAAGCTCCCCAAGTTCGCTGCGCATACACTCCGAGGCAGCTACGTACTGGGCTGGAAACTAGAGGATTGCGACTATATGACTGAGATCCATGATAATGAACTGGCTGGGCCTCGTACACCTCTTCGAGAGCTTTCCAACAATGTATGGACCATGCATGTAGGTGGTCGGAGGTGGGAGAACCGAGCTCTCCAAGTTCGCAGCGCAATCTAGGTCGTTTGTCGGCCAAATCACTTTTATCGATTTTAACTCGTTTTCTTTCTCTTTTCGCATCGAACATGCTCATACACCTGAAAACTTCACAACACATTAAAACATACCAAAAACAAGAGAATGACAGAAATAAACGACTCAAAACGACACGAGATAACACAAATATCACAAGAAAAATGACACAAAAATATATAAATCAACTCCCCCACACTTAGCTTTTTGCTTGTCCTCAAGCAAATAATCACGGTACACAATACGAACCAAGCATCGACTAAGCTCAAGACAAACAATCAACCATAAGGGAATTCAAAGCATTCACATTTGACAAATCAAAATCAACTAACGAGTGTCCCTCAAATATTCAAATCCCCACAGTTCAAACCATGCCTCCATTCCACCAATATCGACAACAAGCACAAGTAAACAAAGCCACCAAGATGTCAAGCCGAGTTAATCAAGTGAGGCAATATTCACTAGGTGTAAACAGTCGAGGATTACTCGAGTATCCTAGCGTGGTTTCCCATACTCATCGTTCCCGTAGAAGTAGTGTGGCTGCTTTACTAATACTAATATATTAATACTTTTTTTATACTATTTTTTTTTCTTTTTTTTTTAGGCGACGATATTTTTCGAACCATTTATTATTTTTTATTTTTTTATTTAGTTCGGCTGCCGGCCTTTTTTTTTTTTTACATACGCAACTAGCTTATTCGAACGTCTTCTGTTTTTGCGTCCGGTTGCGAATAATACATATATATATAGCCAAGCCACACTATTAATAAGAGAACGATCAAAGTATAATCCTCGTGTATAACCCGGCCAAACAATCGACGAACTCGATCTACTTAATACTCGTACCTAACCGATGTCATGAAAGTCACGATTCTTCCTATGTAGCAAATCCTAAGTGTAGGACCCACAATTAATCAACTCTTCATTATCATCCTGATGAAGCCCTGAATTCAATTATGTGTAAACCGAAGCCCATATTGCCTAGAACATGCTTCTAACAACTATACCGCAATTGGGCTAAATGGGGAGGGGTGATCAACAAGACAAACCATAGCAAAAGACACAACATAAACGACGTTTGAAGACTACTATAACCCCAACAAACCTCGCGAAACAACGGGTTACCCTAAGAACATGCAAAGCTACCCCCCCACACTTGAAATATACATTGTCCTCAATGTAAAACACACAAGCAAGCAAATCTCAGGCAAGGGAGAAACAAAAACATGTCCAAACGAAAATTAAAACTACCTAAGAAAACGTAATATACAGAACAAGCATAAAAAGAGGAAGGGGAAGAAGGTGCAAACAGTGATGTCGACTCCTTCGGTCTTCTCGATCCAGCCCGTATGAATTCGTGGGAAGGCCCCCACGTGGCGCTCATTTTGGAAACCGAAAGAGCAGCACGGTCCGTGGATTAGCCTCCACGCGGCGCTTGTTTAACGTCTTGAGCTTGACTCATATTTCATCAATATGGAGCCTCGATGAGGCTCATCTTCTCAAGTGTCATCTCTTCTATATAAACGTATTTCCACTGTTTAGACAACCCTTTCATCTCTAATTTTGGTGGAGATGATTCCTTTTCTTCATTGCTCTCAAGTATCTCAATCCCTCCAATACTATCTTTTACATGCATTTCCTGCTTGGATTCAAAGTTGTGATATAAAAATATCGAGCTAATTTTCTGCAAAAACATCATCTCGGCCAAGAGATCAATAGCATAGAGGTAAAAATAATTTATAGCACATGGAGCAAAATCAGTAATCCCTACCTCAAATACCATATCATCCGCTATTCTTACATTCACACCCAAAACACCATTAAATTTTAAAATACCTGGATCATGCGGCTTGGGTGGGTGATGATCACATATCACATTTGACTCCTTAACAACCATATGATCGATCATGCCAAGTGAGGAAGGAGGGTGTCCGAAATTCTTATTCACCAAATCACTCGGAGAAGAAGAAGGTGATTCGATCACACATGCATGCACAAGAAAAATATCCTCAACCTCCTTGCCCTCGTCTCTCATGTCATCAGTATTTGAGATTTGAGACTCAAGAGAGATATTTAGTATCGATGACTCCTTTTCTTGTAAATGCACCACCTCTTTATGGTCGACTATTATATTGATACACAATGTCTCTTGCTCTAGTTCTCTAGGGAGTGGAATGGACAACTTGTATGAGTCTTCGTCTTCATATGACACTTTTGGTGAAATCTCCTCCAACACCATACTCTCAATCGTTTCTTTTTCATCATCTTCCTCCAAATGTAATTCATCGAGGTACACATGCTCCACTGTGGACTCGACCTCATTCGGTTCTACATCCTTATCTTCGTAGTCACCTTGGAGAATCGCGAGGGCCTGAACTTCCGTCAGATGGCGCGTATGATTTTCTTCATCTTGTTCCCACTCGTGCATTGGGGTAGATAACATACATATCTCATCATCGAAAACAATTGACATTTTCTCTGCTTCTTCCCTTTTTGCCATTGTCTCTTCATTTGCTTTCATTATCTGTTCGGTCGATTGCATGAAATCGTGAAAAATTTCATCAAAAGATGAATTGCACGGCGGCTCCGGTTGCATCGAATATGGTGGAGGGTAGGCCAAATTTTCTTCAACATTTCTGGCCATCGCCACTTCATTCGCTCTCATCGCCGCTTCATTTGATTTTATTATCTGGTTGGTCGTCTTCATGAAATCCTGAAAAACGTCATCCAATGAGGGCTTGTATGGCGGCTCTGGTTGCATTGAATATTGTGGAGGGTACACCATGTTCTGAGGAGTCCATTGTTGTTGAGCCCATTGGTTCTGAGGCTGGTCACAATAATAATTTGACTGAGGTTGCCACTCTGGAATGTACACCTGAGACTGAGAGCCAAAATGTGTTGTCGCGTCATATTGGGAAGGCTCGTAATAAGTGCTCGTCTGAGGCCTTGTGAACTCCCACGGATAGTTATTATATGTATTCATCACTGCTAACACAAACACTTGACAAAAACATTAAACGCACCAGTGGGAGAAATAATAATCATAAAAAGAAAAAAAAATTGCAAACACTCAAACACTAATACTTGTGCCTAAAGTGTGCCCCGGCAACGGCGCCAATTTGATTAATCGTTTTGTAGTGCGTCAAAAATCAAATAAAAATAAATCGAACTTATTGCCGAAACAATTCGCCCGAGTCGATCTCACGAGGAACACTGCTATCGGCACGTAAAAATGTTTTTATGTTTGCAACGAGAGAAAGAAAAGAGATATAGCATAATGCATTTTGGTTGGTTTCGTTTTAAACTAAAATTAACTAAGAATTAATAAAGTAAAAATAAGCTAAAAATAATCAAGAAGCAATTAACGAAAATTAACGAGGTGTAATTAATAAAAAGAATGACTAGGGCTTCAGGTTCATCAAGCATAAAATTTGGGTTGTCAATTTACGAGGTACTAATCAAAACTAAAACGTCCGTCGCCGGTAGATTTTAGGGTGTTCGATAATCTTATGTTTTGTAATTGCTCCTAAGCCTCATACAAAAGTTTAAAAATCATGTTGGCATTTTATCGAACACCTTTGATGCGTTTGTAAATCTCAAATCCAAATTTATGCTTGAATTCCCCTAGCCCTAGTGTGATGTTTAGCTACTCATAATTCGATTAAGAAAATAAACAACGTTGAAGGAATTCATAGTTGAGATAAAGAAATTAAACAAGAAAATAAGAAAAAGCAACTAAAGAAAAAGAAAATAAACTTACTAATTAATCAAGTGCTGAAAGTAATAAGAACAATCGAAAGCTAACCCCGATTTTCGTCCGTGAATCGAAAGCATGAAAAACAAAGAAGAAATCCTAGGATGTTGAGTCTCAAGTCTTCTCCAAAACGTGCGGAAAATAAAAGTGAAAAAGCATGTACCACTACGGGTCACGAAGCCCTAATTATAATATAAGAAAGACGGGTCAAAAACACGGTCAACATCTGGACGAGGCACCAGGCGACCGCCAGGCAGAGGAGGCGCGCGCTCACGCTGGCAGGCAGGCGAGCGCTCAGCTCGGAGGCGAGCGCTTGGTCTGAAAATCGCGTCTCTGAAGTTAAGGGCAGGCGACCGCTTGTGTGCCAGGCGCTCGCCTGGTGGTGGTCGCGAGCGGGCGCCTGGTTGGAGAGCGAGCGCTTGCATGGCTGGGCCATGTAGAGCATTCCAAGGGCTTTCCGTAGAGATATAGATCATCGTTTTAGGTGTTCGGAGTTGGGAGAACCAAGCTCCCCAAGTTCGCTGCGCATACACTCCGAGGCAGCTACGTACTGGGCTGGAAACTAGAGGATTGCGACTATATGACTGAGATCCATGATAATGAACTGGCTGGGCCTCGTACACCTCTTCGAGAGCTTTCCAACAATGTATGGACCATGCATGTAGGTGGTCGGAGGTGGGAGAACCGAGCTCTCCAAGTTCGCAGCGCAATCTAGGTCGTTTGTCGGCCAAATCACTTTTATCGATTTTAACTCGTTTTCTTTCTCTTTTCGCATCGAACATGCTCATACACCTGAAAACTTCACAACACATTAAAACATACCAAAAACAAGAGAATGACAGAAATAAACGACTCAAAACGACACGAGATAACACAAATATCACAAGAAAAATGACACAAAAATATATAAATCAACTCCCCCACACTTAGCTTTTTGCTTGTCCTCAAGCAAATAATCACGGTACACAATACGAACCAAGCATCGACTAAGCTCAAGACAAACAATCAACCATAAGGGAATTCAAAGCATTCACATTTGACAAATCAAAATCAACTAACGAGTGTCCCTCAAATATTCAAATCCCCACAGTTCAAACCATGCCTCCATTCCACCAATATCGACAACAAGCACAAGTAAACAAAGCCACCAAGATGTCAAGCCGAGTTAATCAAGTGAGGCAATATTCACTAGGTGTAAACAGTCGAGGATTACTCGAGTATCCTAGCGTGGTTTCCCATACTCATCGTTCCCGTAGAAGTAGTGTGGCTGCTTTACTAATACTAATATATTAATACTTTTTTTATACTATTTTTTTTTCTTTTTTTTTTAGGCGACGATATTTTTCGAACCATTTATTATTTTTTATTTTTTTATTTAGTTCGGCTGCCGGCCTTTTTTTTTTTTTACATACGCAACTAGCTTATTCGAACGTCTTCTGTTTTTGCGTCCGGTTGCGAATAATACATATATATAGCCAAGCCACACTATTAATAAGAGAACGATCAAAGTAGAATCCTCGTGTATAACCCGGCCAAACAATCGACGAACTCGATCTACTTAATACTCGTACCTAACCGATGTCATGAAAGTCACGATTCTTCCTATGTAGCAAATCCTAAGTGTAGGACCCACAATTAATCAACTCTTCATTATCATCCTGATGAAGCCCTGAATTCAATTATGTGTAAACCGAAGCCCATATTGCCTAGAACATGCTTCTAACAACTATACCGCAATTGGGCTAAATGGGGAGGGGTGATCAACAAGACAAACCATAGCAAAAGACACAACATAAACGACGTTTGAAGACTACTATAACCCCAACAAACCTCGCGAAACAACGGGTTACCCTAAGAACATGCAAAGCTACCCCCCACACTTGAAATATACATTGTCCTCAATGTAAAACACACAAGCAAGCAAATCTCAGGCAAGGGAGAAACAAAAACATGTCCAAACGAAAATTAAAACTACCTAAGAAAACGTAATATACAGAACAAGCATAAAAAGAGGAAGGGGAAGAAGGTGCAAACAGTGATGTCGACTCCTTCGGTCTTCTCGATCCAGCCCGTATGAATTCGTGGGAAGGCCCCCACGTGGCGCTCATTTTGGAAACCGAAAGAGCAGCACGGTCCGTGGATTAGCCTCCACGCGGCGCTTGTTTAACGTCTTGAGCTTGACTCATATTTCACCAATATGGAGCCTCGATGAGGCTCATCTTCTCAAGTGTCATCTCTTCTATATAAACGTATTTCCACTGTTTAGACAACCCTTTCATCTCTAATTTTGGTGGAGATGATTCCTTTTCTTCATTGCTCTCAAGTATCTCAATGCATGAAAAACAAAGAAGAAATCCTAGGATGTTGAGTCTCAAGTCTTCTCCAAAACGTGCGGAAAATAAAAGTGAAAAAGCATGTACCACTACGGGTCAAGAAGCCCTAATTATAATATAAGAAAGACGGGTCAAAAACACGGTCAACATCTGGACGAGGCACCAGGCGACCGCCAGGCAGAGGAGGCGCGCGCTCACGCTGGCAGGCAGGCGAGCGCTCAGCTCGGAGGCGAGCGCTTGGTCTGAAAATCGCGTCTCTGAAGTTAAGGGCAGGCGACCGCTTGTGTGCCAGGCGCTCGCCTGGTGGTGGTCGCGAGAGGGCGCCTGGTTGGAGAGCGAGCGCTTGCATGGCTGGGCCATGTAGAGCATTCCAAGGGCTTTCCGTAGAGATATAGATCATCGTTTTAGGTGTTCGGAGTTGGGAGAACCAAGCTCCCCAAGTTCGCTGCGCATACACTCCGAGGCAGCTACGTACTGGGCTGGAAACTAGAGGATTGCGACTATATGACTGAGATCCATGATAATGAACGGGCTGGGCCTCGTACACCTCTTCGAGAGCTTTCCAACAATGTATGGACCATGCATGTAGGTGGTCGGAGGTGGGAGAACCGAGCTCTCCAAGTTCGCAGCGCAATCTAGGTCGTTTGTCGGCCAAATCACTTTTATCGATTTTAACTCGTTTTCTTTCTCTTTTCGCATCGAACATGCTCATACACCTGAAAACTTCACAACACATTAAAACATACCAAAAACAAGAGAATGACAGAAATAAACGACTCAAAACGACACGAGATAACACAAATATCACAAGAAAAATGACACAAAAATATATAAATCAACCGCTGACAATGTTTCGGTGACTAAGGAAAATTTCGTACCTTTGATGAGAGGACAATCAGACCTCCAGTGCCCAAACTGCTTGCATCGAAAGCATCTGCCCAAGGGCTTGCCTCTCCCAATCCGTGGTTTTGAACCACTGGGTCTCTTTGCACGCTTTTCCTTTAGCCTTGCCACAAAAGCTTGTGATTCTCTTAACTTACGCACAAACTCTGCTTTCGCCGAATCCTTTTTAAGGGACTCATTGAGAGAGGATTCTGTGAGTATGTTAATCACCTCTTGTCCGGCTTCCACGCTATGTCTCAACATCATCCTGAGGTCATCCTTAATGTCCTCATCAGTTGGGACAACAGTGGATTCAGAAAGCTCAACAGTCTGAGCAATGTCCAGATTTCGTTCCCAATCATTACTATATGGAACCAGTGAGTTTTCATCCTTAAGTATATCACAAAGTGGGGTCACAGTCATTTTTAACCTATAAGCACATAAAACAAACAAACAATTTAATATCCGATATTATCTCCCTTAAATAATATCATTAAATCACTAATCACATCTAAAATCCCATCAGGTAAGGCAAGGCACGTGGTGTGGACGTTTACCCACCCAAATGATTTAGCAATTACATTTTCTTTGGTCATACATCACTTATAGCGTAACCTCGTGGGGAGGAATACTATAATGCGTATCTAAGTGTAAACCATTACTCAGTACCAAAGTAAATTGTTTGGAATTGCTACATCACCGCAAGCCACGTGGTGTGGACGTTTACGATAACTTCACAACTCTTCACAATTACTTACAACTGTCTACATCAATTAATCCAAAATCCGCCAGCATAGCAAGCCACGTGGTGTGGACGTTTACTACACCAAGAGAATTTTATAATTGACTCCCAATTACTTGATTCATTCAATCATGTAAATCAAGACGTGGAGAATCATAAGTGAAACTCGAAGTTTCTAACCAGTGATTCACCATGCGAACAACCCTATCTCTCATAAATGAGGGAGCCGAGCAGACAATCGATCCATCTATCAAAGAATGGTACGAAGGTCTCTAATTTGTGTCCTCTACATGACCAAGTGGCTCTGGCTCCATTCCACTCCCCGGGGTGAGAATGAGTCGACTTGAAATCAGTTTTGGAAAGACAAATTAGGCATTGTTTGATGAACTTAATCAATGTTTCTCGTAAGAGAAATTACAAGAACTCTCCTCCAATGACTTATCTATATAAACTTCAAAAGTTTATAAAAGTCACCAAGAGAGCAGCAATGGAGACCATGGGTATGTTTCCATACCCTCTCCCACTTAGCTTTTTACAATAAAGGGATACGCTATCTAGTGCATAAAGTAAACACATATAGCATGCATACATGTAATAAAGCACATAGTATTATCACATAATCAAAATAATACTAGAATATTATTTTCCGACTATTATGGCTTTATCACATCTCCGTACGCATCTTCTAGTCTTCAGTCTTCGTTTCTTGAATGCTCCTTGTGACGAGAATATTAATATCCAATATTTAAATCTATTTATTTTCAATTAATCCAAAAGTTACTTAATTCGAAAATTAAGTCAATCGAATATATCGAAAATAAAATTAAATACTATTAATATTTTTATTTATTTTTATTTTCTTTTCTACTCCATTAAATCTCTAGAATAATCTATCCAAGACCCACTTGGAATATTCTAGAAGATTTCTATAATGGAATAAAGAAATAAAATAAATTAGGACTCTTCTATTTTCCATTCTTAATTAATTTCCATCTAATGAAAATTCCAATAATAGGAATAATCAAATAGGAAATAAATTAATACCAAATTAATTAGATTCCTAATCCATGAATATTTCCATAATAGAAATAAAACAATAGAAATCCTAATTAATTCCAAATTGATTCTTTTCCTTATTCATGAGAGTTCCTAAAAAAAATAGGAGTACTCAAAAAGGAAAAATCCGAATCAATTAGGAAAGTAAATTTCCGGACCGGGATAGCATGGGGTGGGAGGCCCCACGCCACCCTCGACCACGCCTAGGAGGTGGCCGGCCACCATTGCCGGCGGCTCCTCCATGGCCGGATCGATCGATCCTTATGGATCGACCATGGGGTTGGTCGATCCGAGCCCTAGCTCCTCCTCGTCACTTCGTCTTCTCCGGCGGTCTTCGATTCATCGATCCAATCGCAAAATAAATTACAATAATCTAAATTACAATTCCGGTATCGATTCTATACATGAAATCGACCCTATACAATTTCCGGAAAAACATAGAACGTAATAATAAATCCTAAATTCGGTCAACCCCCGAATTTTTACTATTACAAGCATTCACCACCAAAAACGAATCTCGACATGTCCGAGAGTTTAATAAAACCAACAATCATGACAAAATAAATTAAACGAGTAATTAATCAAGCCATAATAGTCGGAACCCTGCAAGGTAGAACAATTTTATCGAAAATACCGCGAACGTAAACCACGCTCTGATACCAATTGTTGGAATTTGATATCCCGGGCTATTAAAAATTATGCGGAAACCAATAACCCGATCAAACCCTTCGCCGGAGATCACACGAACACCACGTACGAGCCGGAGCACGAGTCGAACGCACGACGCGGCCGAAGCCGCGCGCACGCCCAGCCCGAGCCCCCGTCCGCGGGGCTCGCGCAATTGAAGGACCGATCGCACAAGGGCGATCGATCGGGGTGGGGCTGCCCAGCAGCCCCCGCGGCGAGTCCGGCGACTCGCCGCCGCCTGGAGGGCCCCACTGGCGTGGTGGGGTGGAGCGCGGCACCAGCCCGCGCTCCAGCGATCGATCGCAAGGATCGATCGCTAGCCCTCGGCCCAGCCGAGGGTTCGCCCCTCTCGCCCCCTTCCCGAAACCCTAGGGTCGATCGCCGTGGTCCGGCGATCCTAGATCGCCACCACGCGTTCGTCCTCTAGTCCGGGCTTCGATCTCGGATCTTGCGTTCTACGATATTTTACGATAAATCAAAATCGAATAATATCGAGGGGTTTAGATATTATACCTTCGATTCGTTGTTCGGAGAAACGAAATCAAACACCTTTGAATCTTCCCACGTATTCCTTGCACTCCGTTCGAACGTCGGGTGGGCGACGATCTATCGAACTCCTATGGATCTCCTTCAACTCTCTAGAACTATCAAATAATGATATTCTTGTCCTATTATTTATGAAGGCCATGTAGTGCTTTTATAGGCTACGTAGGGGATCTAAAGGAGGTGGAATATTGGGCTCCTAATATTGATGATTAAATTGAGCACAGCCCAAATCTATTAATCCTTATCAATATTAATTTTATTTATTTTCCACTATATAAATAAAATTGCACTCCCAATATTTACCCATATTATATCGAATAATATTTCTCCGGTTAGTATTATTTATTCCGTGTATTTAAGATTTAAATATCCATGAATAAAATTTATTTATTGCTTAATAAATTTATTCATCTCTTATATTCGAGAATAGTACCACTCAACCTTATTTATTATGCGGGAACAAATCCACTCGCGAGGTTTACATAATAAATCCTTATGAGCTCATCTCGGAGATATTATCAACCCTTCCGGGATACACTGTCCCTTCAAGAATTCACGGCATGTCATATATAAAATATAGTGACCCAACTTAACCGGTAATTAACCCAATAATTAAATCGGTTAATTCCTTTGGAAAATTAAAGTCACTTATATTAAATATACACACCCGCAATTGTTTCGGGGATTAAGAATAAAATACTCCGAGACTTAAATCAATTATCACAGAGCAATCCTAATTGATAAGTCTCAAGCGATCCGCTCAATACACCAAGTGTACAAGTGTGATAAAATAATTAAGACAAATTATTTTCTCTCTCAACGACTATACCGATGGATTAATCCGTGTCCATCTAGGTCGTGAGCAACTGTTCGATTAAATACGAGTAACCGATAGTATGATCTTCTGTGTGGGCCCGACACACCATATTAACTACAACGTATAAAATCCAGGACTATAATTTGCATTTATTTAATTAATAATAATTAAAAGCAAATGAATATTCATTATTAATAGGTAAATGAAAGTGTACATAGACTTCAGAATACTCAAATCTAGACATTAAGTATACTACTCCATCAGTTTAGCTTTAATTTTATTTATTTATATTTGATTTAAAACTCACATTAATATTTATATTATTATATTTTTAAAAATTATTTTAAAAAAAATATTTTATTTTACTATTAAGTTAATTAATTGTTGCATTTTTTATTTTATAAAAATTGGGTAAGTGTCACGCAAATTTAATTTTAAGTTTTTAAGTGTTTAATTATATATAAAAAATATAGATTTTAAAATTTAATATTATTGTAATTTACCAAAAATAGTTGAATGTTATTTTATTATTGTACCACAAATAAGTCTTCAAATAGTTGAATGTTATTTTATTATTGATCAATTCGTTGATGTAGTATTTTGTAAGGAGGAACCTATTGAATGAAAACTTCAGAGTTTGGCCCTCACCGAGTGTATAAACGCCCACGTCATAGTCTGCCGTGTAGCAATGGGCCGACGAATATTCTATCGGGATGTCGCTCTGGATGATCACTTGGATTTTCCCGAACAGGTTCGTTGCGGACGCGGACTCGAGTACGAGTACTGCGAGCGCTGTCACTAATTAAAAGGCTCTGCGCGAAGGTCGACTTCATTTTTGGATTGATGATGGAGAGGGGTTGCTTGTGTTATATATAAGAAGCAATGGGGTTGCTTGGTAATTGTTACATGCAATGGATATTATGAATTTATGTTTTGGTTCATGAGATTTTATAATTAACACATAATGTAAATGGACTAAATTCTCTTTATATATGATGAAACAATTTGTGAATATTTTGTTGATTGACTAAATAAGTATAATGTAAGTATTGCATGTAATATTACTTCCTCTCGACTTTTTATAAACTTGTTGATTAAACATATATAAAAGTTACTATTTCATTATTTTTTGATTCAATAGAAGTATAAAATGTATTTTTAAATTAAAAAATAAAATAACTGTGACTAAAACTTATACAATATGTAAATAAATTATGAATATAATTGTATTTTAAAGTAACAAAATAAAAAAAAATCATCATTTTTTTAAATCATTACATATTTTTTAATTGTGAGAAAGAAAGTATTATACAGTATATTTTTACTTTCTTGTTGAGAAGTAATACTATATAATTCACTTTTTAAATAATAAAATAATTATTTTATTTTTTTACTTTAAAATATAATAGAGTTATTTTTAATTTTTTGTGATTTTTTTAAATTTTATCTTAGGGGGGTGTACTCAACTGGGATTTTGATGGATTTTTTTGTACTTTTAAAATTCCGTGGATTTTTATGGATTTTCTAAATCCAAGAAGTCTACGTTGAGTTTGACTGACTTATTTCCATTGATTTTGATGGATTTTCATAAATTTCAAATATAATTTTTTAAATTGTTTTACTTTAATTTTTATAAACATTTATATATAAAAAAATCTTAATTATTTTAAAAAATCCAAATTGTTCAAAAATAAATAAATATTATTATTTATCAAAAAATACATTTGTTCAAAAATAAATAAATATTATTATTTATCAAAAAATGCATTTGTTCAAAAATAAATAAATATTATTATTCATCATTATTATTTTATCTTCATTTATATTATTGTAATGCATGAGCCTCATTTCCCACCTAGCATTAGCAATACTCGATTTTCAATCTCCGTGAAGGTGTATTCGATTAGGATTTTATACAATTTTTTTATTTTGAAAATCTATAGATTTTATGGAGAATTTGACCGATTTTATTATTGATTTTATATTGATTTTCATAGATTTTAAAGAATTGTATAATATATATGATTTACGTAAACTTTTATAAATATCAACTATATCCAAATGTATATTAACATACTTTTATATAAAAAAAAATTTAAAAACAAAAAATAATTTATTATTTTAATTATTCTAATTTTTATTTTCATCACAAAGTAATTTATTATTAATATCATGTATAAATATTATTTTTAACGAAAATATGATAATATCAATTTTTTCAAATAAAAATTTGAATAGAGTGATTTGTGTAATTATTGTCAAATGACTAACAATTGTTTTATTTTTATTTTTTGTATTTGAGTTTTCGTGTGGTAAAGAAGTTCATTGAAATCTCTCATAATTATGAGAGATTTTGAAAAGTCAAATTTAGTTATATTTTGTAAAGAGAATCCATCAAAATACATAAACTTTTAAAATCCATTATAATCAATGGACTTTTGAATACCTACAGATTTTTAAAGACTTTTTAAATTCCTAATTGAATAACTCCGGATTTTAATGGACTTTTAAAAATCGAATACACCTAGATTTTAAAAGTCCATTAAAATCCTATACACTCTTAATTGAATACATCCCCCTTAGTTAACACGACCAAAGCTTTGTAGGAATAATAAATTGGTGAAAAAAGAAATATGAAATAATAGCTTAATTTACAATAAATTATTATTTAATAATTACTCTGTAAATTACAATTAATTATTATTTTAAAATTAATCGATATTAAAATATTATTGAATAGTTATAAAATTATTACGCAAATAACATTGATTTTAATAGATTTTTTTTGTATATTATTTGGGTTCACATTGCAAACTATTCAATAATATCCTTTAATTTACTTTTATTTGAATGTTATTTGTGGTAAAATATTATTGCATTAATATTTTTGGTACAATAATAAAATAAAATTTTTAGTAAAAAACATAGATTTTTAAGTTGTGAAGTCTGATCCAACTTGGCCAGTCAACTCAATGGTTGAAATAATGCAATCTGAAGTGGGGTGCTTAGTTTCCAAATGGCAAATGTATATTGTGAAGAAGAAGGTGGCTAAGATGGGAGATGATGATCTGGAGAGACAATTTGGAGATTTGTATAAATATGATGCTGAGGTGTTTAGAAGCAATCCACACAGCACTTTCAGAATCAAGTCTAAAGCTGTTGGGGATAAGCAAGAATTCCAGAGGCTGTATATTTGTTGGAATGCCTTGAAGCTTTGTATGTTAGATGGAAACAGAAGAATAATATATTTAGATGGGTGCCATCTGAAAACAGTGTATGGTGGGGTGCTTTTGACAGCAGTAAGTGTTGATGGGAACAATGGCATCTATCCTGTTGCCTATGCAGTTGTTGAGAAAGAAAAGTTCAACTCATGGTCGTGGTTTTTGGAGCTACTAACTCAAGACTTGGGGATCACTGAGAGTAATGCATATCTGTGGACAGTGATAAGTGACAAGCAAAAAGGGCTAGTGGATGCTGTCACATAGATGCTCCCCTACTGTGATCACAGATTCTGTGTGAGACATTTGGTTGCCAACATGAAACTGATCCATAAGGGGTTGTCTCTTGAGAAGATTGTCTGGAGAGCTGCAAGATCAAGTAGGTTGGTTGATTTTGAGGCTGTGATGAGTGAGTTACAGGATGATGATGATGCAGCTCTGGAGTGGCTAAGGGAGAGGAATCCTAAACACTGGTCTATGGCTCACTTCAGCACTTTGAACAACACAGACATGATAAGTAACAACATGTCAGAGTGCTTTAATTCTATGATATTACAAGCCAGGAGCAAGGGCGTTCTTTCCATGTTGGAGGACATTAGGAAAAAGCTGATGAAAAGGATAGGAGATAAAAGAAAAGAAATGTTGGCTCACACTGGATTGCTTTGCCCTAATATTAAAAAAAATTGGATAAAAACAAAGTGAAGTCATATGGGTGGGCAGCAGCATGGAATGGACATCTGGAGTTTGAAGTGATACGAACCTCGTCGGGGATAGAAAGATAGGAAAAAAACGAAGAACAGATAGATAGAAAGATACCGGCGGAAGTCCCAAAACCTCTGAACCTGAATTCGTGAAATCAATTAAGGACGGAACCCTAACCCCCAACACGAATTCGATGCAGCAACTCGGGGATGATGAAGACACACAAACGAGATTTGACTGGCTCGTTGATTCGTCGGTTGAATTCTTTTGGATAATCGGGATAGAATTCGAACCCGAGAGAGATTTAATAAAACTCACAAAACATAATTGTATTCATCAAAAATAATCTGTCTTTAAAATAATGAAAAGCATAGCCTTTATATAGGCAAACTAAAAACATGAAAGAAAAAGGAAATAAAACATTAATTCACGCGGAACCCTAAATTCCGCCTCCTTTCGTAACCTGTCGTCCGACAGGATATAATGTCGTCCGTCATGCTTTTGTCGTCCGACAGGAAATCCTGTCGTCCGACATCAAGCCTTCGTCAGACGGATTTTCCTTCGAACGAAGGTTTTTCCAGCTGCAAGCTCGCCCCTTTTCTGAAGCTGTCGTCCGACAGCTGGGAGGTGTCGTCCGACAGCTCTCCAGAAGCCTCCCCGAACTTCTCGGCACGTCCCGACTCCTATTTCGATGCTCTCTTCGTCGTCCCGGATCTTGGGTTGCATCAGTCCCCTCCTCTTCAAGAGGATTTGTCCTCAAATCCACGCCGATGCCGGGATCGAACACCACTCTCACGAACAAGCTCGGAATGACGTAATTCTGCCGCTCACACCCTCGATGAAAACTAGGAGATCTTTCTTCAAGGAAGTTATCATGAAATTCCTGAAAAGCACAATGAATAAAAGGGTGTAGAGACAATAAAACGTTAGTGTGGCACTTCGCCTCCTCGTACAACACCACAGACGTCGCTTGTCCCTCTTTCGTTGTTTGTTCCACCATGGGTAACTCCAATTGCGCAAGGTCCTCGGATATCATCAATTCCTTCTCCGTAGACTCTACCGAAGTCTCCTCCTTGGACCCTACCGAAGCCTCCGCGACGTCAAAATCCACCGAAACCTCCTCGATGTCGGACCCCACCGACCCCTCGATGTCAGAAGCCACGGCAACCGATGGTGTCGGTTCGTCGCACTCTACTACGGACTCCTCTGAAGCCGATTCTTCCCCGGAATACACCAAGACTGACTCTTCTTCGGACTTCACCACGGCCTTCGGTTCCAGTTTCTCGCCTTCGTCGCCAGCCGCTAATTTCCCAGGCTTCAGCGCCGCTTGTATCTCCTCCCTCATCTGACGCCTAATATCTCTCCAACACTCGCCCCAACGATCAGCACTGGCCCTCCTCTCATCGTCCAAACGCTCAGCTCTGGCCCTCCTCTCATCGTCCAAACGCTCAGCTCTGGACTTCCTCTCATCTCGACGCTCCCGACTAAGCTCACGGGCTCGATGATAGCCACTCTGAACTTCTCGGTATCCGCTGCCACCTCTTCGATTCCATGCATCTTCACGATGAGCTCTCTCCTCTAAGGCGGTAAGTCGCTCCTTCACCACCTTCATCTTCGATGTAATCATCGCTTCGAATCGTGCAGTCGCCTTCTCTACAACCTTTGCCAGTCGCTCCTCGCTCTTTGCCATTTGCTTATCTACCACATCCTCGATGAACTGAATTTGGATATGATCCATCTCGTCAACCTGCAAAAGTGTTAGAACAAATAGAGAAATCCCTCACCACTCTCGTGTATCACTCAGTATGGTAAGTCACTCAATACTCGGTTCTCTCACTTTCACTCTCTCTCAAGAATCGATCTCTCCCAATCTACCGGTCGAATTCAATCCCAACAAAATCCACGAAACAAAGAATAACTCTAAATTGTTGAACAAACGATGAACAACAATAAAAAGAATAATCGAGGACAAATAATAATAATTTTTTTTTTTAATAAAAATTACTGTTCATGAACAGTAATTTTCGAAAATAAAAAAATAAAAAAAATAATTTTTTTTTTTCAAGGAAGAAGAAAGAATAAGAAACGGAAAAGAAAAACGAGGCTACGTATTCAGAAAATTAAAGAACCCAAACCTGGGCTCTGATACCAGATGATACGAACCTCGTCGGGGATAGAAAGATAGGAAAAAAACGAAGAACAGATAGATAGAAAGATACCGGCGGAAGTCTCAAAACCTCTGAACCTGAATTCGTGAAATCAATTAAGGACGGAACCCTAACCCCCAACACGAATTCGATGCAGCAACTCGGGGATGATGAAGACACACAAACGAGATTTGACTGGCTCGTTGATTCGTCGGTTGAATTCTTTTGGATAATCGGGATAGAATTCGAACCCGAGAGAGATTTAATAAAACTCACAAAACATAATTGTATTCATCAAAAATAATTTGTCTTTAAAATAATGAAAAGCATAGCCTTTATATAGGCAAACTAAAAACATGAAAGAAAAAGGAAATAAAACATTAATTCACGCGGAACCCTAAATTCCGCCTCCTTTCGTAACCTGTCGTCCGACAGGATATAATGTCGTCCGTCATGCTTTTGTCGTCCGACAGGAAATCCTGTCGTCCGACATCAAGCCTTCGTCAGACGGATTTTCCTTCGAACGAAGGTTTTTCCAGCTGCAAGCTCGCCCCTTTTCTGAAGCTGTCGTCCGACAGCTGGGAGGTGTCGTCCGACAGCTCGCCAGAAGCCTCCCCGAACTTCTCGGCACGTCCCGACTCCTATTTTGATGCTCTCTTCGTCGTCCCGGATCTTGGGTTGCATCATGAAGTCACTGGGCCTTATGAACAATCATTTTGTGTGCACCTTGGGGAGAAGATTTGTAGCTGTAGAAGGTCGCAATTGTCAGGTATTCCTTGCCCACATGTGATCTCATGTCTCAATCACATGAGATACAGACCTGAAGAGTATGTGGCTAGCTGTTTTCATAGGGAGACATATTTGAAGGTCTATAACCACTTCATGGTCCCTTTGTATGGAAGGGATGAGTGGCCTGCTGTAAGTCAGGATAACGTGCCTCCTATTTACCTCCCACTGTGTCTCAGATGCCTGGTAGGCCCAAAAAAACAAAAGGAAGCTTCAGGCAGGAGAAATTGTTGGATCTCAGAGCAAGGGCAAAATGACTAAGAGAGGTGTGGAGATGAGCTGCAAGCTTTGCAAAGAAGTAGGACATAACTCAAGAACTTGTCCACTGAATAAGGGCAAAATTGTGAAGGAGCCAGGGATGGCAATTCCAGCTGCAAGAGAGAGTGAAGAAATTGTTGGAGTTGTGTACTTAATGTCTAGATTTAAGTACCGGAAACTCCCGATCCATTGCCATTAATCTATTTAATTAAATAAACAATTATTTGCATTTAATTATTTATAATTAAATATATGCAAATTATAGTCCTGGATTCTATACGTTGTAGTTAGTATGGTGTGTCGGGCCCACACAGAAGATCATACTATCGGTTACTCGTATTTAATCGAACAGTTGCTCACGACCTAGATGGACACGGACCAATCCATCGGTATAGTCGTTGTGTGAGAGAGAAAATGATCTGTCTTGATTATTTTATCACATTTGTACACTTGGTGTATTGAGCGGATCGTTTGAGATTTATCGATTAGGATTGCCGGCGATAATCGATTTAAGTCTCAGTGTATTTTATTCTTAATCCCCGATACTATTGCGGGTGTATATATTTAATATAAGTGACTTTGATTTTCCAAATGAATTGACCGGTTTAATTACTGGGTCAATTACCGGTTAAGTTGGGTCGCTATATTTTATATATGACATGCCGTGAATACTTGACGGGAAAGTGTATCCCGTAAGGGTTGATAATATCCCCGAGATGAGTTCATAAGGAATTATTATGTAAACTCTGCGGGTGGATTTGTTCCGCATAATAATTAAGGTTGAATGGTACTAGTCTCGGATATAAGAGATGAATAAATTAATTAACAATAAATTAATTTTGTTCATGGATATTTATATCTTAAATACACGGAATAAATAATACTACCGGAGAAATATTATTTGATATAATATGGTTTAATATTGAGAGTGCAATTAATTTTATATAGTGGAAAATAGAATTAATTAATATTAATGGATTAATAGATTTGGGCTTGGGCTCAATTTAATCATTAATATTGGAAGCCCAATATTCCACCTCCTTAAGATCTCCTACGTAGCCTATAAAAGCACTACATGGTCTTCTCTATTCTCATAACTTGAAGATCACAATTCTAGAGAGAGAAAGTAGAGAGGGAGATCCATGGAGTTCGGAAGATCGTCGCCCACCCGACGTTCGAGCTAGTGCAAGGAATACGTGGGAAGGTCTCAAGGTCTTCATCTTGATTTCGTTTCTCCGAACAACGAATCGAAGATATAAAATCTAAACGCCCTTGATTTTATTCGATTTAATTTATCGTGAAATACCGTTGAACGCAAGATCCAAAGATCGAACCCCGGATTAAACGAACGATCACGCGGTGGTGGTGAAACCACCGGACCGCGGGATCGCCCGCCTAAGGTTTCGAAGGGGGCGTGAGGTTCGACCCTCGGGTGGAGCCGAGGGCACGCGATCGATCGCTTGGATCGATCGCGGAGGGCACGGGCTGGTGCCGTCCCTCCCCACCGCGAAGGTGGCTGTCCTCCCAGGCGGCGGCGAGTCGCCGGACTCGCCGCGGGGGGGCTGCTGGGCAGCCCCACCCCATTGACGTGCATGGGAGCCCTCGGCCGAAGCCGAGGGGGCTATCGATGCCCTAGGGCACGATCGCCGGGCGGGCGGCTGGTGCGCCCGCAGCAGCTCGTTGATCGAGCTGCCCCTCCACGGCGGGCAGCAGGTCGCCGGACCTGTTGCCGGGGTCTGCCGGGAGCAGCCCCAGCGATCGCGTCATGTGATCGCGAGCCCCACGTACGGGGCTCGGCTGGACGCGCGTGGATTCACCCACGGCCGCGCGTTCGGTTGAGCTCCGGGCTTCGTGGTGTGCTCGTGATTAAACTCCGGCGAAGGATTTTTGATCGGGCTATGGTTTCCGCAAATTTTAATAGCCCGGGATATCGAATTCCAACAATTGGTATCAGAGCGAGGTTTACGTTCGCGGTATTTTCGATAAAATTGTTCTACCTTGCAGGGTTTCCGACTATTATGGCTAGATATAATTTATTCGTTAATTATTGTCATAATATGTTTTGATTAAACTCTCGGACATGTCGAGATTCGTTTTATGTGTGGTGAATGCTTGTAATAGTAAAAATTCGGGGGTTGACCGAATTTAGGATTTATTATTACGTTCTACTTTTTCCGGAAATTGTATAGGGTCGATTTCATGTATAGAATCGATACCGGATAGTATAGAATTTATTTTGTAATTTATTCTATGTTGGATCGATGCCGAAACGATCGCCGGAGAAGAAGAAGATGTGACGAAGAAGACGAAGGGACTCGGGATCGATCATGGAGATCGATCCCATGGAGATCGACCGCGAGGTGGGGGCTGCCCGCGGGACTCCTCGGCCACGCCGGCCACCAATGGAGGTGGCGCGTGGGCTGGGGTGGCGGCGGCGCTCCTCTCGGCCGGCGATCGATGGTGGGTGGCGCGGGGTCCTCGTGATCTCGTGCTCTCCCGCCGAGATTTAACTTTCCTAAATTTTTTCGGTTTTCCTATTTTGAGTATTCCTATTTTTGGGAACTCTCATGGAATAGGAAAAGAATAAATTTAGAATAAATTTATTTCCTTATTGATTATTCCTAGTATGAGAATTTTCATGGATAAGGAAGGAATAAATTTAGAATTAATTTGGTCTTCCTAATTGATTATTCCTTTTTGGAATATTCATGGATTAGGAAAAGAATTAATTTGAAATTAATTTATTTTTCCTATTTAAATTATTCCTTTATGGAATTTTTTAATGGATTAGGAAAATAATTAATTTGAAAAGTTTTGAAAGTCCTTAATTAATTTTTCCTATTTAAATATTCCTTTATGGAATTTTTTAATAGATTAGGAAATGAATTAATTTGGAAGAATTAGGAGTCCTAATTATTTTATTTCCTTATTCCATTATGAAAATCTTCGAGAATATTTCAAGTGGGTATTGGATAGGATTCTAGAGATTTAATGGAGTAGAAAAGGAAAATAAAAATAATAAAAATATGAATAATATTTAATTTTATTTTTGATATATTCGATTGACTTAATTTTCGAATTAAGTAACTTTTGGATTAATTGAAAATAAATAGATTTAAATATTGGGATTAATATTCTCGTCACATGGAGCATTCAAGAACGAAGACTGAAGACTAGAAGATGCGTACGGAGATGCGATAAAGCCATAATAGTCGGAAAATAATATTCTAGTATTATTTTGATTATGTGATAATACTATGTGCTTTATTACATGTATGCATGCTATATGTGTTACTTTATGCACTAGATAGCGTATCCCTTTATTGTAAAAAGCTAAGTGGGAGAGGGTATGGAAACATACCCATGGTCTCCATTGCTGCTCTCTTGGTGACTTTTATAAACTTTTGAAGTTTATATAGATAAGTTATTGGAGGAGAGTTCTTGTAATTCCTCTTACAAGAAACATTGATTAAGTTTATCAAACAATGCCTAATTTGTCTTTCCAAAGCTGATTTCAAGTCGACTCATTCTCACCCCGGGGAGTGGAATGGAGCCAAAGCCACTTGGTCATGTAGAGGACACAAATTAGAGACCTTCGTACCATTCTTTTATAGATGGATCGATTGTCTGCTCGGCTCCCTCATTTATGAGAGATAGGGTTGTTCGCATGGTGAATCACTGGTTAGAAACATCAAGTTTCACTTATGATTCTCCGCGTCCTGATTTACAAAATCGAATGGATCAAGTAATTGGGAGTCAATTATAAAAGTCTCTTAGTGTAGTAAACGTCCACACCACGTGGCTTGCTATACTAACGGATTTTGGATTAATTGATGTAGACAGTTATAAGGAATTGTGAAGAATTGTGAAGTTATCGTAAACGTCCACACCACGTGGCTTGCGGTGATGTAGCGGTTCCAAACGATTTACTTTAGTACTGAGTAATGGTTTACACTTAGATACGCGTTATAGTATTCTTCCCCACGAAGTTACGCTATAAGTGATGTATGACCGAAGCAAATCTAATTGCTAAATCATTTGGGTAGGTAAACGTCCACACCACGTGGCTTGCCTTACCTGATGGGATTTTAGATGTGATTAGTGGTTTAATGATATTATTTGAGGGAGATAATATCGGATATTAAATCGATTGTTTGTTATTATATGTGCTCATAGATTATGGATGGCTTTGAACCCACTTTATGTGATACTTGAGGAATTTAACTCATTGGTCCCTGAATGTATTGATTGGAATAGAGATCTGGACATTGCCCAAACTGTTAGAGAGTACAAGTTTGTACTCAGTGAAGCTTTGTCCTCCCGAGCCTACTAATGTCTTAACTGATGAGGAAAGGACTGATTTTGATATCATGTTCAAACTCAAGGAGATGTTTAGACATAACGTAGTGGCTAAACAAGAGGCGATGAGGATACTCATAAAGGTCATTCATTCGAGGAAGCGCTTGAACACGTTTCTAAGATGATGAACCTTTTGGACGAGTTGAGACGGAAATCGCAAGCTCTTGTAGCCAATGCCAAAGGTTTTGAACCTAAGGGCAAAACCGGGGGAAAGGAAAAGCAAGCAAAGAAACCCAGTGGTCCTAAGTTTCTTGGATCACGAGATGGGACGAGAAAGCCAATAGGCAAGAGTTCTCGATACAAACAGTCTGGGTACTGGAAGTCTGACTATCCTCTCAAAGAAAGTACGAAATCTTCTTTAGTCGTAAAACATAGTCATTGGTATTATCTACCGGAACCTGGTGTGTAGATATGGAACCACTGACGGTATGTGCATTTTAAATGCAAGGGTTCCAGGAAACCCGATGACTTGGAAAAGAAGAAATCGTAGTCTACATGGGCAATGCTGTTGAGGAGGCAGCTGTTGCAGTGGAGGACAATTATATAGGATTTCATTTTGAGTTATTGCTTTTATGTACCTTTTAGAAAGAACTTTGTTCTGGATTTCTAATGAATGGATATTTTATTTCTTTTAATCATTTGATGGTTATAAGAAGAAATAAGAATATTATCTATTCTGGTACATTAGCTAGCAATATATAAATGATGAATCCTGAGTCCACCACGATGCAACGAACCGTAGTATGTAGCTCGTTTTACTTTTAAGAGATATTTCTGTAATGAATCATTTATACTTGTGGATTCTTATGCTAAGTCATGTTTATTCAAATAAGAAGTTCAAAGGTCGAAAATTGATATTTTGATCAATTAAGTTGAAGGAGTGGACCTTCCGACCCAAGAATCTAATTTGGAAGATAACATAACTAAGCAATCCTTTATGGATATAAGGTATAAGATCCGGACAAGTATTAGAATTGATTAACTCTGATGTATGCAGACCTTTGTCTACTCAGACAATAAGGTACGAGTACTTCATTTTATGATTACTCGAAAAATGGATTAGCGTACCTGATGTGCCACAAAAGCAAAGTGTTTTGACAAGTCAATGGACACAAAGCTATTGTGGGGAACCATCAAAGTATATCCATTTGTAGCCTGCGATTTGATCGCGGAGGCAAATGCCTGTCTGAGGAATGCATGGCATACTGATCAGAGATTGGGATTTGCCAAAGGCTATGTAAATAGTGGTGCGATGGCAAATGGTAAGAAATCACAAGTCCATATGTGTAAGATAACACATAGAGAAAGTACCACCTTATACGAATCATCGTCAGGGAAGACGACGCTGTAGTCACCAAGATAACTTCAGAGCGGCAACCTAGAGTTCTCATTCACATAGTACTTCTTGTAAGTACAACTTAAGCACGTGATGAGTATGGGAGTCGGGAGTTTGGAGGAAATGACTAGACCTTAGTACAAGTGGGAGATTGTTGGAGTTGTGTACTTAATGTCTAGATTTAAGTACCGGAAACTCCCGATCCATTGCCATTAATCTATTTAATTAAATAAATAATTATTTGCATTTAATTATTTATAATTAAATATATGCAAATTATAGTCCTGGATTCTATACGTTGTAGTTAGTATGGTGTGTCGGGCCCACACAGAAGATCATACTATCGGTTACTCGTATTTAATCGAACAGTTGCTCACGACCTAGATGGACACGGACCAATCCATCGGTATAGTCGTTGTGTGAGAGAGAAAATGATCTGTCTTGATTATTTTATCACACTTGTACACTTGGTGTATTGAGCGGATCGTTTGAGATTTATCGATTAGGATTGCCGGCGATAATTGATTTAAGTCTCAGTGTATTTTATTCTTAATCCCCGATACTATTGCGGGTGTATATATTTAATATAAGTGACTTTGATTTTCCAAAGGAATTGACCGGTTTAATTACTGGGTCAATTACCGGTTAAGTTGGGTCGCTATATTTTATATATGACATGCCGTGAATACTTGACGGGAAAGTGTATCCCGTAAGGGTTGATAATATCCCCGAGATGAGTTCATAAGGAATTATTATGTAAACCCTGCAGGTGGATTTGTTCCGCATAATAATTAAGGTTGAATGGTACTAGTCTCGGATATAAGAGATGAATAAATTAATTAGCAATAAATTAATTTTGTTCATGGATATTTATATCTTAAATACACGGAATAAATAATACTACCGGAGAAATATTATTTGATATAATATGGTTTAATATTGGGAGTGCAATTAATTTTATATAGTGGAAAATAGAATTAATTAATATTAATGGATTAATAGATTTGGGCTTGGGCTCAATTTAATCATTAATATTGGAAGCCCAATATTCCACCTCCTTAAGATCCCCTACGTAGCCTATAAAAGCACTACATGGTCTTCTCTATTCTCATAACTTGAAGATCACAATTCTAGAGAGAGAAAGTAGAGAGGGAGATCCATGGAGTTCGGAAGATCGTCGCCCACCCGACGTTCGAGCTAGTGCAAGGAATACGTGGGAAGGTCTCAAGGTCTTCATCTTGATTTCGTTTCTCCGAACAACGAATCGAAGGTATAAAATCTAAACGCCCTTGATTTTATTCGATTTAATTTATCGTGAAATACCGTTGAACGCAAGATCCAAAGATCGAACCCCGGATTAGACGAACGATCACGCGGTGGTGGTGTAACCACCGGACCGCGGGATCGCCCGCCTAGGGTTTCGAAGGGGGCGTGAGGTTCGACCCTCGGCTGGAGCCGAGGGCACGCGATCGATCGCTTGGATCGATCGCGGAGGGCACGGGATGGTGCCGTCCCTCCCCACCGCGAAGGTGGCTGACCTCCCAGGCGGCGGCGAGTCGCCGGACTCGCCGCGGGGGGCTGCTGGGCAGCCCCACCCCATTGACGTGCATGGGAGCCCTCGGCCGAAGCCGAGGGGGCGATCGATGCCCTAGGGCACGATCGCCGGGCGGGCGGCTGGTGCGCCCGCAGCAGCTCGTTGATCGAGCTGCCCCTCCACGGCGGGCAGCAGGTCGCCGGACCTGTTGCCGGGGGCTGCCGGGAGCAGCCCCAGCGATCGCGTCATGTGATCGCGAGCCCCACGTACGGGGCTCGGCTGGACGCGCGTGGATTCACCCACGGCCGCCCGTTCGGTTGAGCTCCGGGCTTCGTGGTGTGCTCGTGATTAAACTCCGGCGAAGGATTTTTGATCGGGCTATGGTTTCCGCAAATTTTAATAGCCTGGGATATCGAATTCCAACAGAAATGAAGGAGAAAAAGCAAGTATTTTTCATTTATTGATTCATGTAATTTAACATATACTATCAAGGTGTTTTTCTTTTATTTTTTCTTTTATTGTTTCTTGATAGGCTGTGAAATCCAATGCCACTGATGTGAGGAGAAGTCCAATTCTAGCTGCAACAGAACATGAAAACAGAAAGGAGAAGAAGCAGGTAACTTACTTGATTCATCTCATTTTCCTGACTGTGAAAACATAACATGATTGTCACTGATTCATGTATATTTCTTGACTGTGAAGAAGCTAAATGCCACTGATGTGAGGAGAAGTCCAAGATTTAAGAAAACTGATGTCACTGAGCAAGTTCAGAATGTGTCTTCATCACAACCAAAAAAACAGTGCCCTAAAGGAAAGAAGCCTGCAGACAAGGTCTTTTTATCTCAGCCTACAACCTCCGAGTCAAAGGGAAAGGAGCCTGCACTTAAGATGTCTTCATCTCAGCCCACAGTCACTGAGCCTAAGGGAAAGGAGCCTGCAAAACAACACAGTGATGCATTTCAGAGAGGGTTTGAGTCAGTTATGCAGAAACTTCCTGTGCAAAGGAATTTGTCCTTTTCTCACCAAGCCATGTTTAGCACAAAACAGTTGAAGAAGCCTGGAGAATAGTGTGGACTGGATTTGTTATGTTTTGAACTGAAGTTGTGTAATGGATTTTTTATGTCTTGTGTTTGGATTTGTTTCTTGTGTGTGTGATGTTTGTTTTGAACTGAAGTTGTGTACTGGATTTGTTTGTGTTTTGAACTCATCTTATGTATGGATTTGTGATGTTTTGAACTTATGTTATGTATGGATTCAATATGTTCTAAATAATGTTGTGTAAGGATTTGTTTCTATGTGAATGTTCTTTCTGAGTTGTTAATAGATGGCAAATACAAAATGACCAAAAGTTGCTTAATTTCAGAATCTGGTACATTATAACTGTTACAACACAAAAGCATTACAACACAGAAGCATCACAAGCATTACAAGCATTCCTACACACTAATTGTTCAAAACAAACATCACAACTACTAGAAAACCAACAACTAAAGCAATGCGCAACTTCAGAATTGTTTTCTCCATCACTGCACATTTCTTCTCCATCATCTCCAAATCTGCAACTTTTGAGTTCATGTTCCTTAAGAGCACAGGTATGATCTGAGAACACCTTCCACAAGCAGGAGATTCAGTCCAAGAGAAATCATTACAACCCCCAGATTTCTGTCAAAAATAAAAATTAGGGTTCATAAGTATGAAATTGGGGAAAACAGTTTATATGTATGAAATCGGAAATTGGGGAAAACAGTTTATATGTATGAAATCAGAAATTGGGGTTTATAGGTATGAAATTAGGGTTTATATGTACGAATTTAGAGTTTAGATACAGGAAATCAGAAATTAGGGTTCATAAGTATGAAATTGGGGAAAACGGTTTATATGTATAAACTCAGAAATTGGGGTTTTTAGGTATGAAATTAGGGGTTATATGTACGAATTTGGGGTTTAGATACAGGAAACAAGAAATTAGGGTTCATAAGTATGAAATTGGGGAAAACTGTTTATATGTATAAACTCAGAAATTGGGGTTTTTAGGTATGAAATTAGGGTTTATATGTACGAATTTGAGGTTAATATATAGAGAAATCAGAAATTAGGGTTTATATGTTGAAATCGATGCTTACCCGAAATTTTCCGCATGCCATGAATCTCCGACCTGGGTTTGCGTCGGTCCAAGACGTTTTCATCACCATATGCTTCCTGCATCTACACAGATCCTCCTCCATGAAGATTTGTTTTTCAATTGTTCTTCCCGTAATTAAATTAGGGTTTTTTTTTTGCAAATTGGGGAAAACGCGATACAACTCCATGTATATATAGAAGGTAAGAAATCGTAATACGTATTTTGACCGTATGTACAAGGTATAATCAGAATATTTTGTTTCAAAAATAAATCGGATAAAAAATGATAAGGGTAATAGCGTAACTTCTCACCTGCAGCCAACGTAATCATGACACCTGTCAAATGAAGGCACGTGATTTGCACGTGTGGCCGGGATCCGCCACTCATGTCCCGGGCGAAAGCATCACCATCGGATGCTACTCCAAAGACGACAATCTTGGCGTTCATACACTCTCTTACGGTGCTAATTTCAATTTTGGATTCCATACGTCTTTCACAACGAAATTCTACTGCAACTTTAAAACCTCGCACGGTTATGGAGAATACGGCGTTTTTACGGACCGAATTGAAGCCATGTGCACTGAGAAATGTATATGGCTGGTAAAACCGAATGGTCCATGCCTTGTAAAGAGTAATAGCAGCCTCTATTGCCAAGCCCGGAAAATGCCACCTAAGAAATAGGATTGGCAAATTAATTAATAAGCATATATATATATATATATATATATGAGAGAGAGAAAGAAAATTTATTAATTATGTCATGATCAAATAAACTGTTCTAATTTATTTTATTTTTAATCTTCATTTTCCAAATTATTTAATTAGAAACAGTATTTTAAAATTATACTCTTTATGTCTCAGAAAAACAACATTTCTTTTGTATTTACAAAAGAAAATGACTTTTATCTGAGACAAATGAATAATACAGGTGAAAATGAGATGTGAATTAAAGGGTATGCTTTTGGTAAATAATATCCTTTACACAATAGTGAATTATATAGTAAAATTTGTGTAAAAAGTGTGACTATTGTTTAGTATAAGGTAAAATTTTATGTACTGTTGACATATATGATTATATAACAAAATATCACTGTAAAATTTCAAATATAATAATTATTTTTTTAACAACATTAAAAAAATAAACAAATTAAATCATTGTGTATTGATTATAATCTTAAAACATAAGAAGTACATATATATTAGAATTGATAGTACTCAACAATTATCAAATTCAAAATAAAAAAATAATAAGAAAAAAAATCGGGTAGTAAAATTGTATTGTTTTTATATAATTGTGTATAATATAATTTAAAGGTAATTTTTTTTAATTATATTATAAGAGTAAAAATTAAATATAATTTTTAAATTGAACATTTAAAAAAAATATCACAATTTAGTTATGCTTCAAACTATATCTTAAGAAATGTTTTTTTTAATTAAAATAGAGATAATTTATATATTTAATCTTGTAAAACTAATTTTATGTATTCACATATAATTACTACAGATGTAATTTTTTTAATATATCTATAAATATATGATCAAAATTTAAGAATAAACTACAAAAATTACTTTAATGTTTTCTTAAATTAAAAAAAAAAATCATCATTAAGTAGTACTAATACCATCAAAATTATATTTATTTTACATAACAAAAGTCTTTTTTACAATAGATTCAATGTGAATTTAATTGAAAAAAGTATATTTTTATTCTTAATTTTAATAAATTTTTTGTAATTAGGAAATTTTTAATACAGTTCATTTTAATTAATTAATAAAATTAATTTTATTGTGACAATTTTTAAATTTATTAATTGTTTAATATAATTTATTTAATTAATAATTTTTTAGTATGTGCAAATTTTTTAAATTAAGTAAATTTTAATTTAATTAATTTTTTAATTCTTATAAATGATTGATTTAATAATTATTTTTATTTAATTGATATATTAATTATTTCTTACCTATTATGATTAATTTTATTAATTTTACAGAAATATTTTACTTCCATATTTATTTGGCACAATATCTATTCATTAGAAAATATTATTTTATTGTATTTTTCAGAATTTTTTAAAGATTCTTAAATTTTATTTTCCTAATTAATAATTTATTTTAATAATAATTAAAATATTATTTATTTAATTAATTAATTTAATAATGTCAAATGTCGCATTTTAATTTGCGGTGTACTTAGAGTCCCGATACACCTTATGTAAGGCTTTTCCATTATGAACGGGCCTCTTATTTATCATGGGCCCAATTAAATTGTAGCAAACTTATATAGTGAAGTTAACTTATTTATTTTAGATTTATCATACCCACCAAACAGCGTCTAAGGGCTTTGTTTGGTTGAAAAGATAAGTTAGTTAACTTAAGATATCTATTTTTTTTATACTATTTAGAGAAGATAGATAAATTAACTGGCGTTTAGTAGAAATCTTATTCATCTCAATCCTTTTCACTATAGACAACAAACAACTAAAAAAGAAAAAACACATCCAAATAAAATTCAACTAAACCCACAATATCTACTGTGAACAAGTCACAATTAAAAAAATGTATAGATCAAACACGAAAATCGACACATCCTGATCCAAACTTACAACAAATAGCATTGCTCTAAACCACGAATTTCAAATTCGTTTTTAACAAATTTATCAAAAATCTAAAATTAAAAAAAGTAACAACTAAAAAAATAGAAACCTAAAATTTGAGTTTTGGCCTGTAGAAAAAAATGGTTTTGAAATTAAAGAAATAAAAAGAAATTTGACTACTTCAAAGACAATATAATTATTTATCTATAGAAAATGGACTGATAAATCTTCCAAAGAAGAACAGTAACGAAGGTCCATTAAACTCAAACCAAACAAATTAAGTTAACTTCACTAAAGTGTTTGTATGAACCTACCAAACGGATCCTAAATGAATACTACTACAGTAGTACTGCTAGTATTCATTATCAAAATAACCATTTTGCCATTAAAACTATTTAAAGCTAAAATAATAATTTTATCATTTGACTTAATTTTGAGAAAAAAAAAACGCAAAAATGATTGAAGATTCAATTTTTTCATTCTCGATGGCTTATCAAACTGGAGAAGTGGATAAAAAAAATTCAAATGTTAAATTCTCGTCAAATGATTTTTGGACAACGCAAACTATGATATTTGTGGTGCTACCGACGAACAACAATTTGCAGTCGAATGGCGCGAAGCTAGATCTGGGGACGAGATATGATGTCGGAGAGAACTTCGTGTGGGGGTGATGCGGGCGGCCGCGCCATTGCGAATGGAAGCAGATGGAGATCTTCTGGTATGTATTGTTTGTTGAATAAGATGGAAGATTGAATATTTTTGTCAATTATTTTTCTATCGGTCATTTGCTTTTGGAGTGGACTCACGATTGGTAAAGTTGACCAAACAACCATGTATGTTATCTAATCGGACCATGTCAATATTATTTAACCTAGTTAATTTATCGACCCAAAAAATAGCTGGCTACCAAACATGGCCTTGAGAAGTAAATAAGAATTTTAAGTTTTTTACCTAAAATTTTTATATATTTTAAATTTAAACAAATTGAATTGTAGCTAATATTTATTTAAAAAGGTGTCTATTTCTTTAGTATGTAAAAAATATAATAAAAAGTTAATACTCCATATTATTTTTTGTCAAATCTAAAGTGAGGTTGAATAATGTTTAAAAGTATCAAAACTAAAAAAAGAAAAAAATTAATCGTCGCCTGAGAGATTCGAACTCTCGCGGGGAAACCCCATGTACTTAGCAGGCACACGCCTTAACCACTCGGCCAAAGCGACTTGTTGACCTTATGAAACCATATGTAATATTTAACCCATTTTCTTCTTGCTAATCAGCTTCAGATTGCACCGTCGCTAGGTTGCTTCAGAAATGGGTTATCGATCGATTTGTGAAATTCTAAAGGTAATACAATGGCTACGGCGCAAGCGGTTGTGGGGAATTTGACGGCGGCTGAACGAGGATTGCTGGCCGCTATCAACGCCGGCGCTTCCAGCTTCTCCCTCGTCGGTTCGGGCTTCATAGTCCTCTGCTACCTACTATTCAAAGAACTCCGCAAGTTTTCCTTCAAGCTTGTCTTCTTCCTCGCTCTCTCTGTAAGTACAAATCCGCTCACATTTTCTTCTTCGTCCCACCCCCAAGTTTTAGGTTAGCTTACTTTGCTAATTTCTGTTTAATCACTTACTAATTCAAAACTTTAATTATTTTTAATCTGTATAAAAAATTAAACAAAAACGGTACAGTGATTTTAAGTTGAATTGTAGTGCCAACTTAAGAGGTGATGGCGATGTTGCAGAGTATGTGAGTTGGCTACTGATTTTAAATACGATTAGGTTCGTGTTATATACTTGTTATTTCCCGAGTACTTAACTACCTTGCAAAATGGGGAATTTTACCGATTGCTCGAGGCTAATCGATCTATGAAGTACAGCTGAAAAACTAGAATTCTGTTGAGCAATCTTGCTTGAACTGAATCGTAGTTCTTCGTGATCATTTATCGTGTTGCTGAATGTTCTTGTGGGTTCAAAAACATTTAGATTATTTTTTTCTAATGTAGTTTTCGATTTCTTTCGCAGGACATGTTCTGCAGTTTCTTCAGCATCATTGGGTATGCTTTTGTCTATATGGAAACCCCATTTCCTTTTTTTTTTCGTTCCTTCTAAGATGAATGTTTTGTATGCAGGGATCCTTCTAAAGAATACTTTTGTTATGCTCAGGGTTACACAACACATTTCTTTTGTGTCGCTTCCTTTCTATGGACAACGACAATCGCTTTCACTCTACACCGAACAGTAGTTAGGCATAAAACGGATGTCGAGGATTTAGAGCCAATGTTTCATTTGTATGTATGGGGTATGTATGCTTCTTGTGTAAAATATTTCCTCTTTATAACTCTCTTGAGAGGAACTCCTTTACATCCGTTTCTGCCTTTCTGGTCGTGCAGGAACTTCAGGTGTTGTGACAGTAATTCGCTCTATTGGCAATGACCATGGCCATATAACCCACTTGGGTGCATGGTGTTGGGCACAAACGGGACCTGCTGGAAAGGCAAGTACACACACACGCACACACAATGTTGCCGTTACTAATGATACGGACCGTTATGTTCGTGCTTAATGTAAATGAAATAAACGTGTTAGCAGAAGGATGAGTAAATTTTGTTTTGTTGATTCTAAATTATCTTCTATCCTTTATCTGCACTTGTTTTCCCGTAACATTATCATTAAGGAATGAGGATTGGCTTAATGATTGATGAGAGCATGTTTTCAACATATTTTTGTTTTCTTAGTTATTAATTAGGTCTCGTTGATACATAACAATATTTTCTCTGATCTTTTAGTAAAATGTTAGTGGTGTGAGAATTGTCCTTAATATGTTTATTTATGGAAAACTGCGTAGATTTAAGGCTTTATATATTCATTATAAATATATACATTTGTGATTTTAATTTATGCTTGCAGGTGGTTCATTTTATAACGTTTTACGCACCTCTGTGGGGTGCGATTCTGTTCAATGGCATAACCTATTTTCAAGTGATACGCATGTTAAACAATGCCACTCGTGTATGTAATCCTCTGGCTCTGTTTTTTTTTTCCTTCATGTATTTCAGTTCCGAAATGTGGGATCAGGATCGATACCTAAGATATTATACGTATGTTCTTGTTTTGCGGACTGAATCCACAATTTGCAAAACCTTTATTTTTCAGATGGCAGTGGGAATGTCAGATAGGGCACATCAATCAGGTTCACGACCAGATATGAAGGTTACTTTTCTTTTTTGCCCGAAACATAGAAAAAGTATGTTACCAGCCACGTTAGGATATTGAAGATTTTATTATGATTATTTTCTTCATTTCCTTTGTGTGCGTTTTTCGTGGACAGGCCTTGAATAGATGGGGTTACTATCCGCTTATTTTGATTGGGTCGTGGTTTTTCGGTACAATCAACCGTATACATGACTTCATTGAACCTGGCCATAAAATCCTTTGGCTATCTGTTCTTGACGTTGGCATGGCTGCACTTATGGTAAGCCTATAATACTTCTGTAAGAACTACCTTTCTCAGAACATAAAACTTCCTCCTGAATTCAAAGCTTTTGTGTGTTGTGCTTGTTGAAGGGCCTCTTCAACTCGATAGCGTATGGTCTCAACTCCTCGGTTCGAAGGGCCCTTTACGAAAGATTGGATCTGTGAGTCGTTTTTAATTGTGGAATCAAGTACAACTTTCCTTGGAGGAAATTAAAAAAAACATAAAAACGATCTAATGCTTTTATACTAATTTGAATTGTCTGGAGTTAATTCCAGGTTACCAGAAAGCTTTAGAAAATGGTTTCCGAGGAGTTTGAGGGGAAGAGGGCAGCAACAAGAGAACGAGCTGGTTTCATTGAGAACGGATGAGCAGTGATAGTCAGTTGAGTCGTCTGACCTTTTTACGTGCACATATTTTTGAGTTAAAAAATTCGATTTTTTGGCTGACAAATTAATTAGACAAGAACATTGGATATCGAATGGGGATCGATCGAAGAACTCGCGTTGTGGTGTGGTGTGGTGTGCTATCCCTTTTTACCATGATATTCTTGATTAATTTTCTATTTGAATTAATTGTCTGTACTCTGTATAATATTGGATGGTGCTTATTAAATTTCTATTTTTGTGTGGCAGATGTATTATTATATTTTTTTCTTAAAACTATTTGATTTTATTGATCATGACATATTCCACCTGGAAAAATCAAATTCACAACAAACTTACTTTGAAGAATCCATAACAATGAAGAATCAGACCTAACCAACACAGTGCCTTTTCACCGGGCCGACGAGTCGAGGCTCCTCAAGAGCAACCGTTTCACGGCAGAAATCAAATCTTCGGTAGGATTAGTTGATGGGGTTAGTGAAGTCTTGAACTTTCTGCAAACACTCATGTGCTGGTTCAAAGCTGCCTCCAAATTACCAACCATCTGATCCCCTGAAGATCTCAGCTGCTCGCCTTTCACTGCCTCAGCGCAAAGCCCGCATATCCACCGGCCCGAATAACAGTCACGGACAAGCTTTATGTACGCCTCTGTGCACTCCTCGATCAGGCTGCAACACTCGCACGTTGCTTTCGAGATGGCTGATGATTGTGTTTGTTGTCCGAGCTCCATGGGAGTTGCTAACAAGTGAAAAATTATACTCCTGCAACAAATAGAAGAATCTTTACTTCTTCCTACTAGCCTTCTTCTTCAACAATCTCTCCACCAATGATGAGAACCTTGAAAATCAGATACATTTCAGAGAGCCTTATTGGCTCTTTTCTTTTCTCTCTCTCTCTCAAGTTTTTTTTTTCAGAGAAGAAGGTTCGAGAACTTTTGGATCATGTGTGAGAGTACATATAAAAGGGAAAAATGGTTGGAATTAATTTGTGGACTCTTTTTTGGCCTTTGGTCATTTAAGCACAAGTGTGGTGACGTATCTAGTTGAGAAATGAAAGATAAGGTTGATGTAATCTCATATTATGAACCCTAAGCATCGAGTTGGTACGATGATTAGAAACAAAGAGGTTGGTGTTTCTTCTTTATGAATTTAATTTGAATGTATCTCTATTGATTGATGATTATAATGTGTTGAAAATACATTTGTGAGTTGTGCTTCATTTGTAGTTCAAGATTGGTTAGGGTAATGACACCTTCAAAGTAGTAAAACACTTCTTTGCTGCCGCGATTTACCGAAATACCCTTACCGATGGTTTTACTCTCGTCTCGACTCATCCACTCATTGTGTGGATATGAATATTGTGATGACTGGTGTGTGGTTATGGACCATGGTTGTGATTGAATATGGAATGTGTTTGTAGTACTGACTACTCACTACTGTGTGTATTTACTATGTGCTGTACAAGATATTTGATTAAAGAGATAATAAAAAAGAAAGTGAAACATTTAATTATAAACTTATAAAAAAAAGGCAAAATGAGATACTTGATTATTGACGCAATTAGTAAAATATTAAATTAAATTAAATTAGGATTAATTAAGAGTGAGTGTCAATTGACAAATACTACTACCATTATTACCAATATTCACGTAAAGGGTTCATTATATTATAACTAGGGGTGAACACTCCTTGGTTATAACAAAAATAATAGACCGAACTAAATCAAAATATGCATTTTAATTCGACTATTTGGTTTTTGGTTTGAATATGATTTTAAAATTAAAAAATACCGATTTTCGATTTAGTTCGGTTATTTTACGGATATAACCGGTAAATAACCGAAAACCAAAATATTATGATAAATTTTATTTTAGTATTTTTTTTATAATTTTTATATATTTTTTATCATAAGTAATTGACGGTCAAACAAAAGAACAGTTGACCCGATTGGCAAACATTCGCGGGACGGAGGGAGTATAATTATTTTGATTAATTAAGTTTTTGAAATTTTGAATTTTTGTATTAAGAATTCAATACATGATTTTTGTTTTTTAATTATTTTATATAATTTTGGTTATTGATTATTAATCGAAATCGAATCAAATATTTTGGTTTAATTTTTTATTAGTTTTAATATAATTTAATTGGTTTGATGACTAACCGAATTAATTTAGTTTTAAATTAATTAAAGTAATTTGATTCGGTTGGTGACCGAACCATCAATGCTCACCTCTAACTTGATAACTTTATAAGTTCCAGATGGTTGGACTATGTCTTCCAGATCCAGATCCAGAGAGTCGAGGGACATCGCAGCGCCGTGATAACACGTTATTGGACCAAATTAACAACGCCCTCCAAGCCTGAAATCTTCAGGATCTGCCGTCCAGTTGTCGAAAGATGGAGCACCACCGCATCACCTCCTCCCGCCGATCGAACTCGCCGTTCCAACCAAAGTCGCTCCGCCCCACCCGCCGAAGCCGCCACTGCCTCACCTCTCTCCTCTCGTCTTTGAGATGTAGTGGGTTGAAACATGATTTGTTTTTTCCTTCTTTTTTATTAATTTATGGAAATTGATTGTTGAAAATGATATTGAAATCGATGATTTCATGTTTTTTTTATTTATAAAAATAATGTTTGATTTATTATATTTAATTTTTAATTTATGTAGGTTGACATGGAGAGAGAAGTAGAGAACTACGAAGAGAGAATTGAGAATTTTTTAGGGTTTTGCGCTGAGAATTTCCAGAAAATCCGTAAATGTTAGATTTATTAATCTGGAGTCGAGGTACTTTCGTAATCATCCATCAAAAATACATAAAAATATATTAAAAACATAAAAAAAATATGGATAACGGAATATTCTACGGAATATTCAATTTCGTCTAAAAAAATAGATAAGTGTAAAACGGAGAAACGATTAGGTAGTTGACTGTAACCATTTTCCGTTCGGGTAAGTAAGTGTCAAAATGGCGAAACCTTGGGCAGGTTTTTGTAATAATTTCTATATTTTATAATGAGGAGAGACGAGAAACTCTCCCACACTTGATTGAAAATTATTCGACGATCTGATTGTAAATTGAGGGATTTGTTCGAGTAACAGACACCTATAAAATCTTCGATCGAGTAGAATGTAAATTGAGGAATGTGCCCGAGACTCTTTGTAACGCCCCGGCCCGTTGAGGGGTCGAAGCCCGACCCTAATGGGCCGGCTCGGTTACCAATGACTGCCTTCGGGAGTGATATCCTGGCCCCACTGTACCAACACTTGTCTTTTCCAGCGCACTTTGTCCTCACTCGTGCGCACCCGGGAGACTTCCCAGGGGGTCACCCATCCTAGAACTACTCCAGAGCCAGCACGCTTAACTTTGGAGTTCTTATAGGAGGATGCCCAGAAAAGTAGATGCATCTGTTGGTATGAGTAGCATATTCAATCCTTTTAAGCTTTTGAATTTTCTGGGCGTTACACTCTTATGAGAGAGAATGTAAATCAAGGGATGTGCCCGATAGTAACAGACACATGTGATCTCACTCCAGGACAAACTTTATAATGTTTCAATTAAAATTTGTCTCGCCCGAAGTTCGAACCCTGCTTCAATGGAGTATTACACCTACATCACCACAGACTTTATCACTCGACTATGGCCCTGAAAGAGACGATTGATATTTTAGGAGTAACATACCGTGATATTTAACAAATTCTGTTATTGTTGAAATTTTTTAAAATTAGAGTTAAAGTTTATCTATACATATATAATTCCTGAATCTCTCCATGTCACATGGACCAATCAGAAAGGTTTAATATTATTGTGTTCACACTATAAATTATAAATAAAAATAATAATATTAACTATAAACTAGTCATCCTACCCGTGCGATGCACGTGTATTTAATTAACTTTTTGTTACTCGGAGTAGTGCTCTTTCTTCTTAATATTAGATGTATACATTGATAATGGACAAATAAATATTAAGTAAATGATCTAATTGAAATAGTACAATAAAGAAAATTACATTCATATTACAAATTCTGGAATACTTCTTTATACACTACATTTGTTCTATCAGTAAGACGACCACGCTGGTCACAAAGCAAAAGCTTTAACCCGGCTGTGTTGGTTACTCTAGACAACTACAATTGATCGTGCGTAAATACTGGTTTCTTCAAAAATATTCCAACATTTGTCAAAGATTGACCTTAACTCTTATTAATAGTCATGACATACGATCGGAAATTGTCTTCATTGGAAAGCAAACTGAAATTTGGTATTCGAGGGCGTCAGAGCAATTTGAGTATTAAAAACCATTTCTCCAGAATTATTTCTTCCTAATACTTTCGCGTGGATAATATAATTATCAAGTAGTGTTACAATCATCCTAGTACTATTGCTTAGTTCGATAGAAGCATCCTGTTAACGGTGAGAAAATCCTGCTCGATATCTACCGAACTAATAAAGAGATTTTGGGGATTGAGTAAAGTGGGTCACGTAGCAAGCTCGGTCCGAATTTTTCGGGAAGCGTGTGATTAAAATAATCCGTGTACAATACCTACTATTTATAGAGATACAAATTAGGGTTTACAAAAATGAGTATTGGGCCGAAATCTAATTTGGGCCGTAAATTTATACTATCGCGGCCCATGCGGAATCCCTCGACGACCTCGCCTTCTGCCGTGTTCTCCGGTGAGTATGCTTCCCTGTTCGGATTGGGCCCTGCTTGTTCATATTCCACCGAGCAGGGCGAGGCTTCTCGGTCGGTTCGGTGTATCACTTAGCGGTCATGATAGCTTATTTCCTCATGGCCTGTTCGCTCGTAATCTACCGAGCTAGCCCCCACCTTCTCACAATTGATCACCGACCTGGACTCTTTTTATTGTGCTATCGGATCTTGCTTTGATATAGGGGCCGAGAGCTCATCATACTTGGGCCCGAGAAAATGTCTATCAACACATCCATATTCCGCAATAGTATAACGGTCACCCCAACTAATACGAAACAGTTCATGTATCAAAAACTATATACTATGTCACAACATTTAATTAATTCGTATATTATATACAATAAATAGAATATGACATGACTATATAAATTGTTGTTTAAAGAAAAATAAGTCTACACACACACACACACACACACACACACACACATATATATATATATATATATATATATATATATATATATATATATATATATATATATATATAGATTTTAGTAAAAAAAATTATAATAATATCAACCTTCAACTTCATGGTTTGGTAGTTTGGAACACTTGTTGATATTTAATAACTCAACCGAATGCATTCAATCAAACATATTATCTCCGCGTTCAGTATGTAAAATACTATCTAAACTCAGATAAATACTTTAGTCCGTATTATGCATTGCAACCATGTAATCGTTGATTTCATTAACGTCATCCAGAGTCGGCGCTAGAATCGCTCGTCTTTTTAGAAAATTAATATTCTCGATGTAATTATAAAAAATGTTAATATATAAATAAATCATAATCATATTAGAAAAAATAATTTATAGAAGTTGAGAATGACTAAAGATGAAAACTTTTTATAGGGGTAAAATTGAATTAAGTTTTGTATAATTTTTGAAAATTAATTGAATAAAAATCGCAAATTATAGAATTAAATCCGGATATTTTGGTTGAAAATTTATAATTTAGTTGACTAATAAAAATAGAATAGAGTAAATTAAATTAAATGCAACCTAATTTACTTAATATTAATATTATATAATGATTAATACAAATTAATATTAAGCCTATTATCTATTAAGATTTATATGATAAAGTAAATAAATTAATAATATATGATAAATAAGTAATAAAGTGAAAATATTAATAGAAGATATTAAAAAATGATTTATTTAATAATTTGATTTTTTCAAGTCAATCTTTACTAATTTATAAAGATAAATTATATAAAATTAAATAGTAAGAGAATAAAAAAATATATAAATATTATTATTTATATATTAATTATGTATTTAATATTTACTTAATAAATTGATTAAGATTAAATATTAATAAATATTTGTGTGAACAAAATTCTTAATCTATTTATTATTTTTTAATAAGTGTGAACACAAATAAATCAAACAGTTAAAATATATGTACAAATGTTAGGTGAATTATATATTATAAGGATTAAATACAAATACGGTTGAGTAAATTACAACAGAAATAAAATTAGAATAAAATTAAATAAAATATTATAAATTTTATTAAAATAATAATTGTGATTTACATAAAATATTATAAATTACAGTAAATTACATAATAAAATAAAAGATAAAAAAAATTACAGTAATAATGAAAAGCTTGGTTCTATTTACAATTTTTGCAATCCAAATAGAGTTCTGATTGTTCGATTTGCAGAGTCTTTTACTTATAAATAAACCTACAAAATAAACAAAAAAAAGTAATAAATACAAAAGGCCTGGAAAAAAAATGAATCCTTTAAAAAATTCAAAAAGCCTAAAAAAAATACAAAAATCATTACCAAATAAATTGTTATATTTACAATACAATTATAATCAACAAAAAATAATATTAAAATTAAATATCGAATTTGTAAAAAATACTTACATTCAAGCCTGCAAAAAATAAAAATATTAATAATCAAACAATAATATTAAAACTAAAATTTAAATTAGTAAAAGATACTACAAAAAATAAAAACATTAATTATCAACAATAATATTTAAATTAAAATCGAATTAGTGAAAGAATGCTTACACAAACAAAATCAACAAAACTTATGGAGCTCTGCAAAACAAAACTGAGCTATGCAATATTAGTATAATAGAATAAACGTGAAGATAAATAAGGAATAAATGTGATATTTTGAATATTTCAAATTAATATTTACTATTATTAAGGAAATTATAAATGTAAATTATATTATATAAAGAAATAAATAATTACACTAATTAATTAAAAATAATTAGCTAATTAATTATCAGTGTGAACACAAATTTAATCGTAATGCTAGCTGAATTATATATTATAAGGATAACAAACTGTTTTCATTAGATTTCAATAGTTTTTGAATGATATTAAATAGATATAATGATTTTAAAATTATAAAATAGAAATTTGATAATAATAAGTTGATATTAAAAAAAATTATAAATTAACAAAAAGTACGGAAAAGTAAAAATTAAGTTGAAATAGATATCATGATACAAAGTTTGAAAATAAAAAAAATACAAAAATAGATAATATTACTAAAAGATAAAAAAAAAATAAGTTCAAAAGGTGGCATGATTCTTTATCGCTTCAAAGGACATCATCATTGGATGTATAATCCGAGGAATCATCGTTCGACTTCTTAATTAATTCGGAGACCCCATCAAGAATTGTAAGGTAGGACGGATTACGGATTAATTTTTCCTTGTGCAGCCATAATAATGTAGAATCTAAATTTCGTATATTTACAATGCAACGACATAATCTTCCTAAAAGATTGTCTCCGTCAACGCTGACCTTAAACATAAACTCGTTTTCATTAAGAGATGATACAACCGCAGGAGTTACTTTGTTTGTACTTTCAGTCGAGGATGTTCCAATATGATCGTCGGCATTATCCTTGTATACACAAAGATACATTGCATTATTAATTAATTTATTAATATAATAAAAAATACAGTTATAAAATGAAAGAAAAATAAAATTACATAAAAAAATTGATATATATGTAGGAGAGAATTAAATACCAAGAGGATTGAAAGAACCAATCGATCAGCTGATTTGTGATTTAGAAATAATGCAACTTCATTCATCAATACAAAATTCGCGAAGTGATTTGTCATGAACTTGTAGATGAATTTTAAACTTGGTGTGACGAATAAAATCACGTTGACAAAAATAGCACACAAAATTGCAATAATTGACATAATGTGAATGATGCTCGGACAGTTTTTCATGAATTTTAAAAGTTGTGCAAATTTTAATAACCTGCATTAAATATAATAACAATTATAAATCACTTCTTTATTACACATATATAATAAAAAAAATGTATTTAGGTCTATAAACATTAAATTCAATAACATACCTTTAGTAAAACTGAAAAAGTCTTTTTACATATTGATTGAAAATGATTAGTAAAAAATTGAAAAAAAATAAAATTAGAGGGAAGAGAAAGAATGAAGAATCACAAATTTATTTAGTACTATAAATAAATAGTAGTATAATAGAATAAACGTAATTAAAGTAGATAAATAAGTAATAAACGTGATATTCTGAATATTACTTATTTAAATAAATCAAAATATATTAATTTAGTTTAAAGCAAGAGATAAATAATAAAGAATATATTTACCATACTCATAATTAATAATATTATTAATATATAATTTTAGTTTACTTTTGAATTTATTTAGTTGCTTAGATTTACATACTCATAATTAATAATATTATTGATATATAATTTTAGTTGACCATTAAATTTATTAAACCTTAAAACCTAGAAATAGATTTACCATTCTCATAATTAATAATATAAATATATATAATTTATAACCAGATAATAAAAATTTTATTTGATTTCTCTAATTAAAAATAAATTTTATTTTATAAATTTATTAAAATACATAAATTAATTAAATCACAATTATTATTATTATTTATATATAAAAAAAGATCAAACTAAAATACATAAATTAATTATGTTTTAGTGATATTTGTAAGTAATACAAATAAAAATGTTGTTGCGTAAGTTACACAATAAACAAAATTAGAATAAAATTAAATAGAATTATTGTAAATTGCGTAAATTTCATTAATTACATTAAATAGATAAAATACATCATAAATAAAATGAAAACAAACTACTTTAAAATCACAGTAAATTGAGTAAATTACATCATAAATAAAATTAACACAAACTACTCTAATTTTATCAGGAAACATAAACAAAAGCTTGGAATCCATTTAAAATTTGTGCAATCAAATGTTTTGATCTTTTTTCATGACTTAGGTCGCACATTATTTTACTTATAATGAAACCTACAAAATAAATAGTTATAAATAAAACTACAAAATAAACAAAAAATGAGTAATAAATTTAAAAGGTCTGGAAAAAAATGACTTACTTGCAAAAGTTATTAAAATCAAATTAGTGAAAGAATAATTAGCTGGAAAAAATATAAAAAACAACAAAAAAAACAATAAAACATACATAGAGCTCTGCAAAAAAATAAATAAATTTGAGCATGAACAAATAAAAAAAATATCTGAAATGAAAATGTTACAAAAAATACAAAAAAACAAAAAAAAAATAACAAAACTTACAGCTCTGCACAAAAATAAATAAATTTAAGCATGAATAAATAAAAAAAATAACTGAAATAAAAATTGAATAAATAAATATGATCATGAACAAATAAAAAAAATAAAAGTGAAAGTTAGTGCAAAAATACAAAAAAACAAAAAAAACAACAAAATTTACATAAAGTTCTGCACAAAAATAAATAAATGTGAGCATGATCAAATAAAAAAAATAGCTGAAATGAAAAGGCTACAAAAAATACAAAAAAACAAAAAAAAAAGAACAAAACTTACATAGAGCTCTGCACAAAAATAAATAAATGCGAGCATGAATAAATAAAAAAAATAGCTGAAATGAAAATTAAATAAATAAATGTGAGGATAAACAAATAAAAAAATACCTGAAATTAAAAGTGAGAGTTAGTGCAAAAATACAAAAAAAACAACAAAACTTATATAGAGTTCTGCAAAAATAAATAAATGTGAGCGAACAAATAAAAAAAATAGCTAAAAGGAAAAGGCTACAAAAATAAAAAAAACAAAAAAAAAAGAACAAAACTTACATAGAGCTCTGCACAAAAATAAATAAATATGAACATGAATAAAAAAAATAGCTGAAATGAAAATTGAATAAATAAATGTGAACATGAATTAATAAAAAAATAGCTGAAAATAAAAGTGAGAGTTAGTGCAAAAAATACAAAAAAACAAAAAAAAAACAACAAAACTTACATAGAGTTCTGCACAAAAATAAATAAATGTGTGGATTGAACAAATAAAAAAATAATTGAAATGAAAAGGCTACAAAAAATACAAAAAAAAAAAAGAACAAAACTTACTGCACAAAAATAAATAAATGTAAGCATGAATAAATAAAAAAATAGCTGAAATGAAAATTGAATAAATAAAGTGAGTATGAACAAATAAAAAAATAGGTGAAATTAAAAGTGAGAGTTAGTGCAAAAATACAAAAAAAAAAACAAAACAACAACAAAACTTAAATAGAGTTCTGCACAAAAATAAATAAATGTGAGCATGAATAAATAAAAAAAATAGTTGAAATGTAAAGGCTACAAAAAATTAAAAAAAACAAAAAAAAAACAAAACTTACATAGAGCTCTAAAAAAAATGTGAGCATGAATAAAAAAAAAACTGAAATTAAAAGTGAATAAATAAATGTGAGCAATGAACAAATAAAAAAATAGCTAAATGAAAAGTGAAAGGTAAAGAGTGAGTGAAGATGACGTCTTTATATAAACACGGATTTGAAGTAGGGTTTGATAATATTTATTATTTTTAAATATAACTAATTTGAATTCCCTTAAATTTCGTTATTATTGTTTGTATAATAAAAATTAATTAATTTATCCATTAAATATATCAATAACAAAGGGTTTGATAATATTTATTATTTTTAAATATAACTAATTTGAATTCCCTTAAATTTCGTTATTATTGTTTGTATAATAAAAATTAATTAATTTATCCATTAAATATATCAATAACAAATGGAGATTCTCTCCTATCATAATAATTAATTTTAGTAGTATAATAGAATAAACGAGGAGATAAATAAGGAATAAATGTTATATTTTGAATATTTCAAAGTCAATATTTACGAAAATTATATTAAAGAGATTATAAATGTAAATAATATTATATAAAAAATAAATAATTATAATAATTAATTAAAAATAATTACGCTAATTAATTACACTAAAAATAATATTTATTATATTAAAAAGATTACAAATGTAAATTATATTATATAAAAAAAGAAAGAAATAATTACACTAATCAATTAAAAATAATTGAGTTAATTAATTAAAAATAATTAGCTAATTAATTACACTAAAAATAATATTATTAATGTAAATTATATTATATAAATAAAGAAATAAATAATTACGCTAATTAATTAAAAATAATTGAGCTAATTAATTAAAAATAATAATTATCTAATTAATTACTTAAAAATAATTGAGCTAATTAATTAAAAATAATAATTATCTAATTAATTAAAAATAATAATTATCTAATTAATTACGCTAAATTAATTAGGCAATTATTTGTAATTAATTATTATTTTACATAATTAATTAAGTTAAAAATAATAATTAATTTCAAATAATTGCCTAATTAATTAAAAATAATTACACTAATTAATTATGCTAAAAATAATATTGAATTATATTAAGGAAAATATAAATAAAAATTATATTATATAAAGAAATAAATAATTACGCTAATTAATCAAAAATAATTGTTTCAATTAATTACGTTAAAAATTCTAATTAATTACGCTAAAAATAATAATTAATAATGACCAGTGTGAACACAAATTTAATTACTTGTTTAATAATAGGTGTGAACACAAAAAAATCAAATGGTGAAAAAATATGACACCTCGGACAATTGCTAGCTGAATTATATATTATAAAGATTATAAATAAAAATAGTAATATTATTATTAAGTCAAAATTTATACATTAATGAAGTATAATTTTTAAGTAAGATTTTATTTTCAGTAAATTTCACATATGTAATTCTAATTAATCATATGTTTTTCCCAAGAAAAAATCAGTCGCGTTTCATAGAACATTTCTAGATCAATTTGACGAGGTATTTCACGTTCTCATGCTTCAATATTTTTGCGTATATATATTCGTCGAATTTTTTTTATCTTTTCCAAAATTTCATGTACGCTTTAATTATTTAATTATGCATTTTTTTTTTCATTTTTCTTTTACCAGTTCTTTTGGACTGAAACCGGCTGAACTGAACTGAATTTAAACGATATGAACTGAACTGAACTTAAGCGATCTGAACTGAACAAAATCGATTTCTTTTATAAAAATAATAATAATTTTTATAAATTATTAAATATTTTTTTAAAAATATTAATAATATTATGAAATTAATTAGATTTTATATTTATAATTATAGATTAAAATTATTTTTTTTTATTTTTTTTTTGATTTATTTTGAAACTAACTGAACTGAATCGATATGAACTGAACTGAACTGAATTGATCTGAACTGAACTAAAGCGATCTGAACTGAACTGAACTAATGCGATCTGAACTGAACTGAACTTGATTGAAATTATGTTCAAAAGAACAAGTCCTAATTTAAATTTGTATTTTTTTCCATAATCAAATTCAGGTATAATTTATTTGTAGATTTTTTTTTTTCAATATCTCATAAATTAAATTGGAATTGTAACCTACAATCCGTTTGGATTGTGATTCTTTTCAGTAGGTGTAGAATTGATACAAGATTTGATAAACGACAACTATGGAAAGATTTGCATATTTATTTGCTAATTGTAAAGTTAATCGATCGGAAGAGAAAAAAAATTAATTTTCTATTTTACAGCTCTATGTTCGATAAGGTAATTACGTACGGGCCGCAGACGCGGTGGTTCTCGACATTGACCTGCCCCCATCACATCTTAATCATGATTCTCGAATCTTGCTCTCTTTGTTCTATATTTTTTTCACTATAGGCGAGATCAATATGATGGTGTCGAATTTTTAAATATTTAAAATAATCAAATAAATAAAATATCTTCTATAATGAGATTTTATACTTTATTTTTATAATTTTATTATTATTTCGTTAAGATTGAGATATAATATAACCACAAATAATAATAATTATTTATCAATTTAATTTAATAGATCACCTTATATACTTACGAAGTTTGAATAATAAAAAAAATAGTTAGCTTATAGAAATAGTAATTCAACAATTTAATTTATAAATCACATGAGTTATATAATTTAAAAGATCTATAAACACGTTGAAAAATTGAGTACCGAGATAATATCACAATAAAAAAGGTAATAAAAAGTTTAATTTTATTAGCTAATCTTTTACTCTAAGTATTGACAAAGTTATAGGGAGTATGATTTAAGTGAACTATGAAAATATTGGAAATTATTATTGAAAAATAATTTTAAAACATATTTTTGAATTTTGTATTAGTATTAATACTAATATAACTTAAATAAAAAAATTATATTATTCAGTTATAATTATTAATAATTGCCCCAAAAAATATGATTTAGTTATTATAATTAACAAATATATATTTGTAAACAATGAAGAGATATATGTAATTAAAATTTAATAATATTTTTTATACGATCATTATACATTATTAATTATTTTTAAATTTTTTATGTTGTAATTAAAATGAAACACTCACCAACAAAGCCCTGGATGTTGTTTATTACTTTAAACATTCATAACCTTTCAATTTAAATAAAACATTTCATATTTGAGAGAACGATTGATAATGAGATTCAATACGAGTTTACAAATTAGTAGGGGTGAACAATTTATCTCGGAATTTCGATCCCGTCACGATCTTATCCCGAAAGTTAGCGAGATAGGAGGAGATCAATTTTAAAAATGACAATCGCGTTCTGTCCCAAGCCGATTTATTTTTTCATAAAGGGACGGGATGGGATCGGGACGATCCCTTTCTGTCCTGTCGCGTCCCGCAAATTTATTAATATACATAAAAAATGTTATTTTTCACATAAATTAATAAAAATATCAAAATATTAATCACACATTCAATTAAATTTATTTATTAATTAATACATTTTCACAAATATCATAATAATTTATTTTTTATATAATTTGTTTTGAATATACTTAAATATTAATATTTTAAAATTTGTAAAATATCTTTTAAATTGAATAATTGAACTTATTTCTCGAACATTATATTAATATAATTGCGTTTGTGCCATCTCATACCTTCATGTTCATCAAGTAAATTCAATTTTTTTTTTATATTTTTATTTATTTTCTAGGTTTATAATTTTTATTTTCCATTTATTTTGATTTTCCCCCACCGGTTTTAAGTATTTGTTGGATGAAACTCTGTAGAGACGAGAAACGGAATGCAGAGACAAGAAACTCCTCTCCCACCAGATCAAAGGCTCTCAATCGGGTAGGATGTAAATGAGGGAGGTGCTCCAGTAGCAGACAAATGTGGGAGAGAGCCAATATGTCTCATCCCAGGACTAACTTCATAATATTTCAATGAAAAATTGTCATATTCGAGATATTACACCAACATCACCACATATCTTACCACTCGGCTATGTCCCAAGAAACTTACATACTATAAATTACATCAAACATGCATAATCTTTAAAAACTTACATACTATAAATTACATCAAACATGCATAATCTTTAAAAATAATAAAAATTTCATAATTGAGATAACGGTTAATAATGAGATTAATACGAGTTTACAAATTTAAGTAAGAGTTCGATTATTAAATAAAATAATTTGTTAGTCCATTAATAAATATATGACAAAATACATTAGAGATTAAATAAAATTTTAGATTATTTCAAACAAATAAATCACGTGCATCGCACGGGAAGTAGTACTAGTTTGATACAATACATAATTTTTCAAGCCGTTCGTAGATAAAAAAATGGTCAATTTTCAAAATGAGAAATAAATGATTAAAAATAGTAAAATTATATTTAAATGAAAATATAATAAAATATAATTTAATATATTATTAAATTATATAGAAAAATATAATAGTTATTACATTAAAAAATATAATGAAACGATTACATTTGATAAACAAGATAGAACATGTGGCCTTAATATTTCAATGTAATTAATGTTAAAATATTTTATAATTTAGTTAATTAAATAAATATGAATTAATTTTTGTTCAAATATTTTTTAAATTATCAATAACTATTTATGTTATATATCAAATAATTTTTTGGGGGTAAAAACTAAATATTGATAATATATGTATTATTTTCAAATTATTTATATTTTTTTTCATTTTAACAAATATTGTAGATAAACAATCAAAGTATATTATATATTTTATTTTTTTATATAAACAATCAAATTCTTACTTAAATGATTACTTTTTTTTCGTTGTATGTTTATGATATCTCCAACCAAAAAATTAAAATTTAAACTTAAAATTAGTTTATTTTTAAGTTTATAGTAATTTGACTCCAACTGATAAATCAATACTCAAACATAAATACATATTCTCGAAATATTCATCTTATACTATTTTTATATTATTTTTTATTAATAACTAATATTTTTACAAATTTATAATTTAATAACTTTTGACATTACAAAATAAATAGATATTATTTTCAATTTAAAATTTCAAATATAGTAAATATAATAAAATACTAAATAAAATATTAATTAAAAATATTTTTATTAAAATTTATTTTAATTATTAATAATATGATTATTAAAAAAAATTATATTACAAAATAAATAAGAAATTAAAAAATTAATTATTTTGATAAGTAATTTTCATTAATTTGTGAAACAGAAAGACCTTCTTATAAATAAAAAAATAGTTATTGATTTGAGTTTGAGGTAAACTTAAATTTTTCCTTAGGCGACTCTCAAATTTTCATTGAAATAATATGGAATTTGTCTTGACGTGAGACCTATTGACTTTCACCTATTGACTCTTAATATTTTATTGAAATAATATGAAATTTGTCGGAGACCTATTGACTCTCAAATTTTTATTGAAATAATATTTCATTGAAATAATATGAAATTTGTCATGTGAGATCTATTGACTCTATGCTATAGGTGCTTGTCACTCGAGCACATCTCGAATTGGTAAAATTTGAACTCTCAAAATTTTAAATATTATAAAATTCTCCATATTTATATTATCCCAAAATTGGACTCCCAAATTTTATAAAATCCAAAACAAATTAATTAAAATATTAGGTTGGTGAAATTTGGACTCCAATTTTTTTTCAATATTCTCAATATTTATATATTTATCCCAAAATTGGATTACCAAAATTTGAAATCCAAAACAAAAAGTAATTAAAAAACCTAAGAAAAATGAAAGGGGCAAAAATGGCAAAAGAAAAAAGAGAAGAGAGTCGAGAATTAGTAATACTGCTGAGGAGATATGTAGATTAGACAGAAGAAGCAGACGCCCACCCCTCACGCCCCCACCAAGTTCACAACCCAAAAATAATAATAATAAAAAAATTAAATTATTAAAAATCAATACTGTGTATATACTGATATTTTGAGAAACTCAATCTCTTTGGAGCCGGATTATAAATCTCAATTTTCGAAAATCATACTATCTCTTTTCATTTGTAGTGGTTATGGATTCGTTTTGTATGACTTTTTTCATCGAAGAGCTTCGTAAAGGTATATTCTCAGAACGCAGATCTTGTTTATCCCTATTTTTAATTGTTTTTTTACAGTTTAATTTCCGGTTCAGATTTTAAGAGATCCACCAGGATTTTTCAGTTTCCGATTGAAGCCTGAAGTTGTGCGTTTTTTATTTTTTATTTTTATTCTCGGTGTTTTTACTTTTCTCGATCTTTGTATTTCGTTTGATGACCGACTGTTTTTTAGAACTAGATTTTTTGACTTTTTTTATAAGTTGATGTTCTTACTTCAGTTGGTGCATGTATGAATTATGATTACTGGTGACGATGAATGTTTGTTGTACAGATGATAACCTGTGGAAGTTTTTAATTTATTTATTTATTAATTGTGAGTATGCTTGATTTTTGTATGTTTTTTTTTATTTGTGTAGTCTGTTTCATAAGGTGGTGTTTATTCTTCCAAAAATGGAGTATAATTCAATTGACCTAATTATTTCTTTCATTGTTAAAGAGGAACAAAATGTAACTCTTCTTGTTTCACTTAAATTAGATAGTATTCTGAAATTGTTTGCCGTTGCGTGCTGCAGATTTGATTACATGCCCTTAATGGCCCTGAATCTTCTAACTTGTTAGGCTTCATTAATCTGCAGGACTTGGCTAACACATACTCGGTCTCATAACTCTAATTTTTTCGTTTATAATTTTTTTCCAAGTGCAGACCGATTTTCATAACTCATTCCTAACCGAAACAAAAAAAAAATGTACTCACCGGGAAAGGGAACTTCTTCTGGTGAGAGAAAGCTTAGTGCTGCCAAAGCAACTTTGAACCCCCATGCCACGGAATTTGTACCTTTTGCCTTCAGGTCACCTTCTGCTGCCATTATCAGCCCAGGGCCATCTTCAACATTTGCTAATTCAACACCCCCTACACCCGGGAAAAGTGTGTTAGACCGATCAGAGTCGTCCGTTTCAATTAATTCTGACGATGAAGCCCACCAATACTGGCGCCATCAGCTGCCTGATGATATTACTCCTGACTTTAAGGTAATGGGATTAGATGATAATACTCAAGGAGTCAACACCTTACCTTTTTCGAGCTTATCATTAACCGATGTCAGTGATGGCTCAAGATATTCTGTTAATGGCAACAACCATGCTGATAAGATGAGATTGTCATCATACGGTGGCGAATTCACACCACCTACTGATTTTCATCATTCGCTTGGTAAACCGTGGGACCCGCAGATTGTTAGCAGGGATGGTGGAAATACAAGCCATGCTTTTCATGATGATGTGCCCAATGAGCAGTTATTTGTGGATAATAACCAAGAAGTAAACCCTCTTGAGTTTTTGACTTCGCAATTTCCGGGGTTTGCAGCTGAAAGTCTTGCTGAGGTGTTTTTTGCTAATGAAGGCGATTTGAATCTGACGTTTGATATGCTTACTCAGCTTGAGGTAGGTATATAGTATTATTTTGTAAGGCTTTGTATCGAGTAATTTCTGGTCTATTGTGGACAGAGGTGATATTTGGTATGCTCTGTTAAATTTATTTTTAATCATGATGATCAGATTTGGCTCATGGATGAATGCGAATGAATTGTACTTTCTTGCTGCTTTGTTTTGTATATACTGCTATAAGTGCTGTTGTAAATTTTGCAACCAGTTTAAAGTGTATATGCTTAAGTGTATATTACTTTATCAGTGTCAGACTGGGTGATGGCGTGTGTTTATTGTATATGCTTTTTGTGCACTCGCGGCATTTATCTGAATACCTTGAAATTGTTGTGTGCACTATTGTTAATTATCTATTGAAGAAGGAAAAAAAATCATATAGCATTCTTTTCAATATTTGAACTTGTGAATCTAAGGTTTTGAATTCTGACTTGCATCTCTCATGCACTTTAGCCTCTCTTTATTTTTTCATGTGCCTGGAAATTAGAGCATCTAATGGTGTATCAAGTTAATTTTGGGGGGATATTCTTTTTCTTCTTGATGGCTTTATCGAGGAGAAAATGAGGAATGGTTTCGTGTGTGTGTGTATCTTTATTATTAGCATTTTTGGAGTAGTGCATTGATATCCTGCATTGTAGTTTCTAATTGGAAACACGGTATATTGTGCAATTGTTGCAGCTTCAGGTTGATGGAGCCTTAAACCAGTCCCTGAATTCAAAGGCCTTATCTGCTCCAAATCTAAGTGCCATGGATTTTCCAGCTCTTTCTGCCAGAGACAGCCAGAAGGATTTATCAAAATTTGGCGGCGATGGTCTCTATAAAAATGATGGTCAGTATCGGTCTTCAGAAAATCAAGGCGCATCATTATTCAGATCTAATTCCTTTATTCCATCAAGAGGAGCCACTGATTTTGCATCGGCTGTGAGAAAAATGGCATCACAAGAGTCTAGCATATGGAAGTATGAAAGAAATGGCACTTCGGATGCAAGCATTGGGCCGAGTAGAAGTTCACAAGTTCTGACGAGCTCGTATAACAGTGGCCTGGGGAGAAATACTTATGCCGATAGGATTCAGAGTCGTGGATCGACTCATGCATCTCCTGTTTGGCTTGAAACGGGGGAAGCAGTCGGTAATATAATAAAATTATTTTTCTTTTAGGGAATACTACTATATTATATTTTGCTTGCTATTTAAATAATTAAGTGTGGCAAGATAATTGATGCTAGCGTATGTGCTTTTAACTTTCTTTGAGCTTGCAGGGAATATGTATTCTGAAATGCGCGAGGAAGCTCGTGATCATGCACGTGTGCGTAATGCATACTTTGAGCAGGTCTGTCTTCTCTGTTGTTGAAGCCCGAAGGTTGAAAATGATAAATCAGTTGATAGAAATTTGATCGTTCTTTGATAGAAATTTGATCATTCTATACTCGTGTATTTGGATAAAATGAAGTGATTGCATTAATGTTACAATATATAACAGCATGGGAGTCTGAACTAAATTTATTATTCCGTTATTTAATCTCGTCTGATATATTGCATGTGAGATTAGGCGCGGCAGGCATACCTAATTGGTAACAAGGCCTTAGCCAAGGAGTTGAGCATTAAGGGACAGTTGCACAACATGCAGATGAAAGCAGCTCATGGGAAGGCTCAGGAAACTATATATCGTCAAAGGTTTGTTTGTTTATTACTTTAATTTATGCTTGTAGAAAATAATAACAATATCCTTCTCGCTTTGGAAAATGAAGGAGTATAATGTAAAGGAAGAATAAAATATGCAGGTGAAAAGAACATTATTTTTCGCATCCCTTTTTACAGTTCCATACATGTCTGTTAAAATATGATGTTCTGTAAAGTAGTGTCTGTAAAAATTTTGTGCGTGTAAATGTCACTCTAAAAGCATAATTAGAAAACTACATTAACAAGTGTTTTTTTCTTATTCTAAATTTTCACAAACACTACCCCAAGTTTCATTTTGTGATTTTTGCTAATTTTGCAGGAACTCTGACATTCAGACAAACGCAAGAGAACGAATGATTGATCTGCACGGTCTCCATGTCAGCGAAGCTATTCACATGCTCAAACGCGAACTTGCCGTAATGAAAAATGCAGCCAGGTCAATGGACCAACGTATGCTTGTTTACATATGTGTGGGGACAGGCCACCACACGAGAGGTTCACGTACTCCTTCTCGACTCCCGACTGCTGTCCAGCGTTACCTCCTAGAAGAAGAGGGTCTTGACTTCTCTGAGCCTCAACCAGGTCTCCTGCGGGTCCTGATATACTGAATCAGGAGGTATATGATATTTTTTGACAAACTGGGGGAAAATTGAAAATTCTGTTGTATCTGTAAATGGGAAAATATTAGGATACTTCTGCAGAAGGTAAAAAGGTATAAATGAAACGTACCAAACAAAAAAAAAGATGTTAGAAGGCAGGAAGAAAGACATGTCGGTGCTATTGTTATGTTGCCTAGAGTATGCTTATGTAGATGTCGGCGATTTCCCGATTGGCCTCATTTTGTTAATTTTTGTACCTTATTTCGGTTTTTGGGTTACATTTTTTTTCTAAATATGTAAACAACCAATAGAGTTCTAAGATATCACATTTTCCTCTAATTTCTCATTAGTTCATTTTGGAAAATCAAAATAATTACTTCATTTCATCTGATTTTGTTGAAAAAGTTGCCCCACCCAATTGAAAATTTCAAGTTAAAGAATTTTGTATGCTTAGAATTACGTAGAAGAAATTTTAGTGTTGTTTTTTTTTTCTTTCAAACCTAATGTATTTTAGGTGTAAAAAAATTGATTCAAATGAGGCATAAAATATTACATATATAAGGGGTCGATCGGTGAATGGATAAAAAATTGAGGTGCATTTAGCAATAAGTTATAAATTGAGTCCACCGACAGCCACTTATTACTGGCAGGCCCGAGTAACCGGCAAATGCCGGTAAATGCGAGACTACAGCCTGTTCACAGCATAGGGCTGGGCTGAGCATCTCGGCCCTCTAGCGAGTGACGACAGCTTTTACTTTGTACAACTTACAAGCAAACTAAATACCCACGTCAATACTATCTCATGTTTTTCTTAATGTGTTTTTATTTAATTTATAAATATTTATATACTACCACTTTATCATTTCATATAAATAATGTTTTTTTTTCTTTTAACTATTTAAATAAATATTAAAAATATTACTATCATGCAATTTTACATTAAACTTAAAATAACTCTTTTTATCTCAAAGAAATAATACAATTTTATTCTTACACATTATTTCAAAGATTATGCATTATCTTACAAATCACCATGATCATACTTATTAAAAATAAGTATTAATCTCTTTCTCTCTTTTTAAAAATTATGCATATTTTCATTTCATTTAAAGTATTTCTTCAATCTAGAAAAAGTCAAGCAAATTTTGCACGTAAATTAATATTTTTTTAATTTTAATTGAAAATTAAAAATTAAAAATATAAAAAATATTATGATTAAAATATAAAGTATGTAAATAATGTACGTGTAAAATTGTATTTAAAAGTAAAAAAAATAAAAAATAAAAATATTTTTTAAAAATATGATATTAAGTTTGAATATTAGAAAAAAAAATAAGAGTGTGCATATTTTTTAAAATAAATGTAATATATTATTTAAAATTTTAAAACATATTTAGATTAAATGGTATATCTAACTCTTATTTTTTTAAATAATTTGTTTCAATTTCATATTCAAGATATTAATTATATTTATATTCAAAAATTCATTCAAATTACCCCCTCTCCACCTAATTAAAAATACCACTAACTCCATTTTAAAAAAAATAAAAGGTAATTACGTACTCTACTTAAAAAATCATAACCTGAAGCCGACAGTGGGAACGCGCTTGGCTACTGTTTCAGCCGGTAAGGGATTCCATATTAAAATATTATTTTATTCTGATAGAGAAGAAAGACAGATCATATATACAAGAGTGAAGTTGGGAGAGAGAGATGCCGATTGATTGAGGTCGAGGGAGGCTGATAGAAATCACAGTATCAATCAATCCTCCTCTACTTCCACTCCAAAAATAAATCTTTCTACTGGTTACAATCGAGCACAAATGGAGGCAACCGGAGGAATGGTTGCTGGCTCTCACAAGAGGAATGAGCTTGTTCGGATTCGCCATGACTCTGATAGTAGTGGGGTATGTATCTATATGTGTATGTATGCATTTGGGGTTTCAGTTCTTATTCGCTATTTTTGGGTTTGGATCTGAATCAACGCAACACTTTTGGATCTTGATGTAATTGGGAAATGGGTTGTGGTCGATTGTTTGAAGTTGATTTGGGCTACTTTTTTATTGTATAATTCAGTGATTAGATCTGTGGGTTTGGTTGATTCATAGCGATTTGTGTTTTTCTTTATTCCCGGTGTTTTTCAGCTGAAAATGTAAAACCTTCAGCTGGATTTGTGTGAAATTTGCATGTTGATTTGAACGACTGATCGACTATGTTGAGATCAGGAATTTGGAAATCTTAACTCTTATTTGCTAATTTGAATCGTTGTTTCACTGAAATTGGAATATCTTCGTGCAATCTATTTTGAATTCGTTGATTGATTGATTGATTGATATTCTTCTCCTTGATGCAGCCAAAGCCTCTGAAGAATTTGAATGGGCAGATATGCCAAATATGCGGTGATACAGTTGGAGTGAACTCCGCTGGTGACATCTTTGTTGCTTGCAACGAATGTGCATTTCCGGTTTGCCGAGCTTGTTATGAATACGAGCGTAGAGATGGAAACCAGGCTTGCCCCCAATGTAAAACTAGGTACAAGAGACACAAAGGTCAGTCTACTTGTCATGTTTTCATTAATATTCTCTTCTGAACATATAAATGTATAGATATAATTACAAAAACTCTCAAATCGTAGTTTACTTGCAACAACTCAAGATGCCTGCTATCTTTGTAATTCTCAATTCAAGCTTCCTTGTACTTGGGCTAAACCCTCAAGGGTAGTTTTTGTTATCATCATATTTATAAAATATATATTTGTGACATGGAGGAGACCTTATTGTTCATGCATGTCTCAGGGAGTCCAAGAGTGGACGGTGATGATGAAGAGGATGATATTGATGATTTGGAGAACGAGTTCAATTACACACAAGGAAAAAACAAGTCTAGATCTCAATGGCATGGGGATGATGTTGAGCTTTCTGCATCATCTAGACGCGAATCACAGCAGCCAATCCCTCTTCTTACCAATGGCCAGCTGGTATTTGTTTTTTTCTTTTTTCTAAATGATGTTTAGCACTTGTATGTTTTTTTCTTCTCATTTTCTTCATCATAATTAAAGCAGAATTCTGGTGAGATGCCTCCTTCTATACAAGACACTCATTCGGTCAGAAGTACTTCAGGACCTTTGGGTCCCGGAGATCGTGTACATTCGCTTTCTTATGTTGATCCAAGGCAGCCAGGTGGGCTACTTGTGAATATAATAAGTTTCTTAGCTAATATGCCATGCAAGCAATAAACCTGATATGTTATCATTGATTTCTGCAGTTCCCGTAAGAATTGTTGATCCTTCCAAGGATTTGAATGCTTACGGGCTTGGGAATGTTGACTGGAAAGAAAGAGTTGAAGGTTGGAAGCTAAAACAGGAGAAAAATATCGTGCAAATGAACAACAGATACAGTGAAGGGAAAGGAGGTGGTGACATTGAAGGCACCGGGTCAAACGGAGAAGAGCTTCAAATGTAATCTTCTTGACTGTTTCTTTTGCTTGAATACTTGTTAAAGCAATGGAAACATTTACAATCGCGACCCTTGAGGTTTGGGTTCATTATTGCCAATCTCAGAGAAATTTGGAAATTAGAAAAACAACGTATTTGTTAAATATAAGTAGATTACTAACCTAAAGGATTCTCATAATTTCATATTTAGTTTTTGGTTTGTGTGCGCGCACTAATAGTTGGTATTGACAGGGCTGATGATGCTCGGCAACCTATGAGCCGCATTGTTCCCATTGCCTCTTCTCATGTTACTCCTTACCGAGTTGTGATTATTCTCCGATTGATTATCTTGGGTTTTTTCATGCAATACCGTACTACGCATCCAGTGAAAAATGCTTACCCTTTGTGGTTGACTTCGGTTATCTGTGAGATTTGGTTTGCCTTATCATGGCTTCTCGACCAGTTTCCAAAATGGTATCCCATTAATCGCGAGACCTTTCTTGAAAGACTTGCATTGAGGTTAGTGAATTTTCATGTTCAATTCCTCATGTTAAGGGACTAGGAAAAAAATATTTATTTTTGTAAACTGAAGTTGATTTAGTTAATATAGTACTTTTTTTAAAGTGAAACTAGAAGCAAACCAGATTTAGAAGTCTAAGGGTGTGATTTGGTGAGCTTTCATTTATTTTCACCTGCGTTAGAGTTAATAAAACGAACAGTTTATTTTAAAAAAATGGTAAAAAAGCGACTGAAAATGACTGGTAGTTAGAAATATGTGGATGAGAAGCATGAAATTTTTTAAAATGTAAATGTTATTGATGAGGGGAAATTTGAAGTGAAGAGTGAATTTTGTGTTTTGTTTAGATGAAAATCACAATTCCAGGATACATATTTCTTCTGGAGTGGTAATGAAAACTCTTCCTCTTTCTCACATTTGAAAAAAAGCTATATTTGTTTTCCAATAAAAAACTATGGGCTTGGATAATTTGGATGAAATCAGAACCATATTGATTCTTTTTGTTCCCAAACTAACTTCTATCTCTTGCTTGTTGTCAGATATGACAGAGAAGGTGAGCCGTCCCAATTAGCACCTGTGGACGTGTTTGTGAGTACAGTGGACCCCTTGAAAGAGCCTCCTCTTGTCACTGCAAACACTGTGTTGTCCATCCTTGCCGTGGATTACCCTGTCGACAAAATTTCCTGTTATGTCTCGGATGATGGCTCGGCTATGCTTACCTTTGAATCCCTATCTGAAACCGCAGAATTTGCCCGGAAGTGGGTTCCTTTCTGCAAGAAGCACAATATAGAGCCTAGGGCTCCTGAATTCTATTTTGCTCAGAAGATAGATTACCTGAAGGACAAGATTCAGCCTTCATTTGTGAAAGAGCGTAGATCAATGAAGGTGACTTACATTTTCCTTCTTCTGATTGTTATTCTTAATATTATTGTATTAATTTTTTTTTTTTTTTTTTTTTGCGTGCAGAGAGAGTATGAAGAATTTAAGGTACGGATTAATGCTCTTGTTGCAAAGGCTCAAAAGATGCCGGAAGAAGGATGGACAATGCAAGATGGAACTGCTTGGCCTGGAAATAACACCCGTGATCATCCAGGAATGATCCAGGTATGTATGTCTTTCAACTGTTGGGTGTAATTATTAGTTGTCTAGTTATCCTGTTTTTAATTCTTTAATCATTCTTTTATATAACTATCAGGTCTTTCTGGGGCACAGTGGGGGCCTCGATACAGACGGAAATGAGCTACCTCGACTGGTTTATGTGTCTCGTGAAAAGCGTCCTGGATTCCAACATCACAAGAAAGCTGGAGCAATGAATGCTTTGGTAGGTGATAATGCTAGATTAACTTTAAATTAATAAAGAGTGGTTTTGTTTATATGAATATATTGGATTTTGAATTTTTAGTTCATATCTTTCCTTGTGAAAGGGAGAAATATAAAATGGAATTAAACATCAATATGTTTTCTGTCTTTTGGAACTTTTTTTTTTTTTTGAATTTTCATGTAAATATCTGAAGCCTCAAGGGTGATCTGTAATCATCCCTGAACTTAATCTTCATAAGAAATCATTTCAAAAGATGATATGCAACTTTAAGGCATATGGGAACTTCAGCATAGAATCTCTGTATTCGCCTCTATTTTAGACTTTTTTCTTTCCTGGTTTCTTGTAGTTTATGGATTTCTTCAATCATATTGTACACTTTTTTGTGCTTCAGATTCGAGTCTCTGCTGTCCTAACAAACGGAGCATATCTTTTGAATGTCGATTGTGATCATTACTTCAACAACAGCAAAGCTGTTAAAGAAGCCATGTGCTTTATGATGGACCCCGCTTATGGAAAGAAGACTTGCTACGTGCAGTTCCCACAACGTTTTGATGGCATCGACTTGCACGATAGATACGCTAATCGCAATATTGTCTTTTTCGATGTAAGTGCCATTTTACCTTTTTTTTTTTTTTTTTTACATTAAACATTTATGGCTATTGCTTCTGTGAACCTAGTAGTTAAATATAGGATTTCTGAAGCTACCCATTAAGGTTTAGCCTTTTTTTCAGACTAACAAATAAACACTTAGACTGTTAGTTATTACAACTTACAAAGCCTCCATTAAGGATCAACCCCAGAAGTTTCAAGAGGGTAACAGAAAAGTGTCCGAGGTTTGGTATTATTACATTATAACCCAGCTAACTTTCAAAATTACACTATAACCTGATATTTTATTTTATTTTACATTAACCCATCAAAAGCAAAAAGCATTTCTAAATGCCTTATTAATCAGACTTTCTAATTATAAAATATTATAGTTAGCTCTTCAGCCTTCCGGGATATTTTGTAATTGTAAGTTGGCTGTTTTTCTTCTCTAATTAGGTAAACCTCTAGGGCACTTTTTGTAATATCCATTTTTTTCTATAACGAGACTAAATGTATGGGATAGTTTTTGTGAGTAACCCTTAAATACAGTAGACGTGTTATGCATGTGATTGTGCATTGTTAATGCTGAATATCTCCTCATGGCAGATGAACTTGAAAGGGCTGGATGGGCTTCAGGGGCCCGTCTACGTGGGAACTGGGTGTTGCTTTAACAGGCAAGCGTTGTATGGGTATGATCCCGTCCTTACAGAAGAAGATTTGCAACCAAACATTATCGTCAAAAGTTGTTGTGGCCCGAGGAAGAAGAATAGACACAGTAATAAGAAGTACGTTGATAAGAAACGAGCAGTGAAAAGAACTGAGTCGACCATTCCTATCTTTAACATAGAGGATGTTGAAGAGGGTGTAGAAGGTACTGTTTTAGTAAATAAGTTTGTTGTTTCTATCGTTGATTTGCATAATAAATGAATCCTTTTTAACCTGATTGCACATCTTTTTAGCTTAAAAGGCCTAGATTGTGATCTCACAAACTTTCGAAAGTATAAACTGATTTTCACTTGACAGAAAGCATAGGGAAATTACAAAAAGTACCTTGAAGTTTAGCTTATATTGAAAAAGCCCAATTATGTTTGAAACTGGACATCCACTAATAGGTTTGTACTTGTTTTTTAATTAAAAGAAAGAAATCTTCGCATTTGTTCGGGCATGGAAATAAAGAAAAAAAATTATTTTTTTAATAAAAAATGTAATAGTTAAATCAATTTTTAAATTGGAAAAGTAGAAGTAGTTGTGAGTAAAAGTAGAGAAGTAGGCAAAAAGTTAAGAATAGAAATATATTTTAAAGTGAAAAAGTATAATTATTTCTTTTTTTGGGGTGAAGATAATCAAGATATTGCAGATCAACCCAAAAAAGAAAGTGTGAAGATATATGTGGGATGAAAAGAGTAATAGAGATTGATACCAAATGTCTTGCTTGACTTTGACAGGTTATGAGGAGGAAAAATCGCTTCTTATGTCACAGAAGAACTTGGAGAAGCGCTTTGGTCAATCTCCGGTCTTCATTGCTGCCACTTTTATGGAGAATGGAGGCATCCCTCCAACCACAAATCCCGCAACTCTTCTCAAAGAAGCAATTCATGTCATCAGCTGTGGATACGAGGATAAGACCGAGTGGGGCAAAGAGGTACATGCTACTTTTAGTTTTACATTAGTGTAAATTTCAGTTTTGAAAATTTGAAATTTCAAAAGCATTATTTAATAATTACTCCATTCCTCGGGTAATGTTTGTAACTAATCCTTTTTGTTTTGCTGAAAAATTGAGATTTTCTTATATGGAATCGTTATGCTTTGCCAGATTGGATGGATCTATGGTTCTGTAACAGAAGATATTTTAACTGGATTCAAAATGCATGCACGAGGATGGATCTCAATCTACTGTATGCCACCTCGCCCGGCGTTCAAAGGGTCTGCTCCGATCAATCTGTCTGATCGTCTGAACCAGGTCCTTAGGTGGGCCCTGGGGTCCATTGAAATCCTTCTGAGCAGGCATTGTCCCATATGGTATGGATACCAGGGAAAATTGCAGCTCCTTGAGAGACTTGCGTACATAAACACCATTGTTTATCCACTCACCTCTATTCCCTTGCTAGCTTATTGTATTCTTCCTGCCATCTGTCTTCTCACCAACAAATTTATCATTCCCGAGGTAAGCAACTAATTTAACTTCGATTACTTCTTTTTCATATTTTTGAGTATTTCTCTTTTTTATCATTAACATGAGATCCTTGTATAAATTAAATGCCTTCAAAATTGCTGATTGGAATTATTTTTCAACATAATTTCTAAAATAAATGAAAAATTATAAACCTTTCCCCAAGGTTTGGAATAAATACAAAACAAGTTCATATAACTTCAAAGATTACAAAACCACTCTTGAGGTTGCACTCTTTTACATTATAACCTTACTGTTAGCGAAACAGAAATTCCTGACCCCATCAATCATTTACATCCCCATATTTTCTTATGAAAAATTGGGGCTATTTGTAATATACGGAAAAGTTGAAAAAGTAATTGTAAAACACTGCTCGTTTCATGTGATTGTTTATGTTTTTAATTTTTTTAGATACCCTAACCTTAGCTTAAACCTGGTTATCATCTATCGTAAGCACCTTATAAAATTTTGCTTCACATCATGCATAGTTGATGCTTGTTTAAACTTCTGAACTTGATTTCATATTCTCTCGCAGATAAGCAATTACGCTAGCATGTGGTTTATCCTCCTCTTCGTCTCCATCTTCGCCACTGGCATCCTGGAGATGCGATGGAGCGGCGTCAGCATCGAGGACTGGTGGAGAAACGAGCAGTTCTGGGTCATTGGTGGGACCTCTGCCCATCTCTTTGCTGTCTTCCAAGGTCTCCTGAAAGTATTAGCCGGCATCGATACAAATTTCACTGTCACCTCCAAGGCTTCTGACGAGGATGGTGATTTTGCCGAGCTCTACCTCTTCAAGTGGACAGCACTTCTCATACCTCCGACCACTGTCCTCATCCTCAATTTTATTGGGATTGTGGCGGGAGTCTCCTATGCTGTCAACAGCGGGTACCAGTCGTGGGGCCCGCTCTTCGGGAAGTTGTTCTTTGCCTTATGGGTGATTGTCCACTTGTATCCGTTCCTCAAGGGTTTGTTGGGAAGGCAGAACCGCACGCCCACGATTGTTATCGTGTGGTCGATCTTGCTAGCGTCCATCTTCTCACTGCTGTGGGTCCGGATTGACCCGTTCACATCAGCGACGAGGACTGCTTCACAGACGCAATGTGGAGTCAACTGCTGAGGTGTTTTGTATACATAATATAATATATATACAAGGAAGTAAGAAGAAAACTTGTGTCTAGGGTCCCTATTAAGTTATTGTGTACCGTTTTATCTGTGTTCGAACCAGTGTGTTGGATAGTTAAAATTATCAAACACTGAATGGGCAAAATGGGTTAGTTTGTGTTTCCTATGGGGACTCCTGCTGGTATAGTTGTGTATGAAACTTGTTTCAGTCATTTTTGTGTATTAACTATTGAGACAATTGCTGGTGTATTCAAACAAAAAAAAAGTGATTATTTTTATTCTTCAAACTCCATAATCTATGATTTTAGGGTCTCTCTCTACAGTCTTCTCTTAATTGTGTAGTTCTCCTGCCTTCTGTAACTCCAAGCTTAGTCATGAACTCAGCTTGGAGTTCAAGTTTGACTTGTTTAAATGATTGCTCGGCGAAAGTACAATTTTTTTTATTAAATAAATATTTTATATATACACTCTCTTTCTACAAGCAAATAACACATCTTTCTTGCTTAGAAGATTAATGGAATTCTTACAGTGTTGATCATAAATATTCCAAATATTTTTCTTGTAATGTTTTGGTAAATTATAAAGATTTTTATTGTCAAAAAAGAAAAGTAAATCAGCTCTCAATAAGCCTCTGCATTAGTTGATGTTCTTGTAACATACTCTTGCTCCCAAATCTAACCCTGATCAGTTCATTCCATGCTACATAATCAGGTGCAATATTCCTTTCCATCATCTCCATCAACACCACCACAGCTTGCTGCAACTCCCCTTGATTGCAAAATGCCCTAATTATGTCTCCGTAACTTTCACGATCGAGCGAGCACCCTCTCAACCTCAGATCCTCCAGCAGCCTCCGTCCAACACCTGCTTTACCCTGTCGGCAAAACCCACTGATCAAAGCATTGAAAGTCGACCCAACCGGAATATAACCACGCCCAATCATCTCATTCGTAACCTCAATCCCTTCCTTCATGCGCCCGCTTTCGCAAAACTCTCGAATCAAACTAGCGTAAACAAGAGCACTCGGTAAATCGCCCTCTTCCCTCATTTGATCAAGAATTCGCTTTGCCTCGTCTATGTTACCCTCTTCACACAATCGTATAACACCCAAACTACGATTAGCCACACGAGGAAATAGATTTCTCATGAACCCTAAGAACTCAAGTGCTCTATCCACACAATTCTCCTTGTATAAACCGTATATAATGCTATTATAAGGACCGATACGGTAAACACAACCCTTCTTTGCACCCTCGAGCATCATTTCAAATATCTTAAAACCGTCTCGGGTCTTTCTGGCCGAGCAGAATCCATGTATTAATGTCTCAAATGTGCTAAAATCCCAATTTACGCCGGCCCTTTTCATTTCATCGAACATATCAGTAGCGGAATCCAACATTTCAGAATCACAGAAACCTCTTATCAATATATTATACGTCTCGGTGTTTGGTAGGCATCCCTTCATCTCCATTTGCCTAAGATACCTGCATGCTGGTTTGACTTTCCCTACTCTAACGAAACCCTCGAGCAAAGTGTTGTAAGCCACAACATCAAGATTCCCACCATTTTTCTCCGCTCTCTCTAACACCTCAACCGCTTCGGCTAGGCGTCTTTTGCTGCATAGAATTTCCAACAGTTTAGTCAAGGAAACAATATCCGGAACAAAACCATTACTAAAGCATTTCTCCATCATCACCAAAGCCTGCACAAGGTTATTCTCTTTACAGTACGCGGAAATCAAGATGTTATAAGTCACATCGCTGAATTCCTCCATCTCGTTCGTTAGGCTCCGGGCTCTACCGACCTTTCCGTTCTTACAAAGAGCGTAAATCAGTGTATTGTACACGACTGCATTCGGCTTGATACTGTGACCCTTCATTACCTGGAGAAGCTTAAACCCGTCGCCTATCCTATTCGTCAAACAGAAACCTTTCATCAAAATCCCGTACGAGTAATCATCACCCTTCACTCCACTGCCCATCATTTTCTTCCTATAGAACTCCCTGGCAATGTCGATGTCTTCCTTAACCAAGACATCAAGAATCGTGTTCAGCAGTTTCAAAGAAGGTGGAGCCTTCCCAAACTTGATCACCAGATCGAGCACTCCGATCACTTGCCTCGTCATTCTCGCCCGCCCGAACCCGCGAACAACGGTAATGAAAATGTCGTCGTCGGGAGGCGAACCGATTCTCTGGGGCATTTCGTCGAGCACTTTGTCGACGGTCTGGAACTGTCGAAAAGTGCAAAGCTTGTGGATTAAAGCTCGGTAGGTGGAGGGAGTGTGGGTGAAATTGGGAATCTTGGAAGCCCATTCGAATGTTTGGAGAGCTTGGTTTGCGGATTTTTGTTCTAAGATGAGATGGGCTATTTGCTGATTCGTCGGCACTAAGACAGAGGTCGCCGTTGCTATGAATCTTGATTGAATCTTCGAGCAGCGCAGTACCCTTTTGTTTGAATGATTAAAGAAACAATTAGACATTTGGGTTTTCCCTTTTTTTTTTAAGGAAGAGTTTTTACTGTTATAATTATTGTTTTTTTTCAGAAATTTCAGAAAATGTATAAAAGAGCCGCAGAGCAAAACTGTCTCTCTCTCCTTCGAACCTGCAACTCTTTCCCCAAACTCACTCAGATCCAAGCAAATATTCTGAAGCTCGGTCTCCGGAACTACCCTTTAATCCTGTCGAAATTCATCTCCGTTTCATCGGGCCTTCATGCTATCCACCACGCTTGCTCTTTCGTTTTCTCCGGGGAATCAGAGACCCGTTACTACGACACCTTCCTGTTCAACACCGTTATCGAAGCTTACGCAGGGACCGCTAAATCTAAGCTCACCGCCGTACGTTTCTACAAAGAAATGCTTAGCCATGGCGTCGAGCCCAATAACTACACCTACCCATTTCTTCTCAAGGCCTGTGCCGGCATCCGGAGCTTGGGTTTGGGAAAAACGGTTCACGGGTCGGTTACGAAACTCGGGTTTTCCGGCGACCTCCACGTTGCCAACGCCATGACTCACGTATACTGCTGCTGCGAGAACGGGATTACGTTGGCAGAGAAGGTGTTCGATGAAATGTCCCAGACAAATTCTGTTTCCTGGAGCACGTTGATGGGTGGGTTCGTGAGGTGGAGAATGTCGTCCGAAGCTATCGGGCTGTTCGAAAGGATGCGGGCCGTTGGCGTGAGGCCCGACGAAGTCACCATGGTGATGGCCCTATCCGCGTGCGCTGATTTGGGAGCCCTCGAGCTCGGAAGACAGATCGAGTCTTACATAGAACACGAAAAGCTCGAGATGAGAACCGAGCTTTGCAATGCTCTGATCGACATGTTCGTGAAATGTGGCGATGTCGACAAGGCTCTGACGTTGTTCAACAGCATGTCTCGAAATAAAAGGACGGTTGTTTCTTGGACTTCGGTTATATTTGGCACAGCAATTAACGGCCGTGGTTTAGAGGCTGTTCGGCTGTTTGAGGAGATGAAACGGGCTGGGGTGGGCCCGGATGATGTCACTTTCATCGGCTTGCTGACGGCTTGTAGCCATGCGGGTTTAGTTGAAGAGGGGAAAAGGTATTTTGAGGTGATGGTGAAGGATTATGGAATCGTGCCTCGGATAGAGCATTACGGATGCATGGTGGATTTGATGGGTCGAGCTGGATTAGTGAAGGAGGCTTTGGCGTTCGTGGATAGCATGCCTGTGGCGCCGAATCCTGTTATATGGCGGACGTTGATATGCGCGTGTCGTGCTCAGGGTAAGTTGAGTCTCGGTGAAAAGTTAACGAAGGGTCTCATTGAAAACGAGCCAATGGAGGAGGGTAACTATGTAATGCTTTCGAGCATTTACGCGAAAATGTCTGATTGGGGAAAGAAGAGCAGGGTTAGGGAAGTGATGGCGAAGAAAGGGATTAGGAAGGTTTCAGGGAGCACTGTGATTGAAGCTTGATGATGGAAATTTAGGGTGAAAATCGAAGTTAGTTTGTTGGGGGAGACAAAGCAGGGCCTAAATAGTCGAAACTCATGGGTGACTGAACAGGGGGATTTGAAGAAAAATGGACTATAAATATTTTTCTTTGGGATTGCCTTGCTCTTAATCGACTTTTTGGGTTTGATCTATTGCTTGGTTCTCTTGTCTCTACTCATACTGAGATCTGGAGAGTGGAGAGTAGTAGTAGTAGTACTGAGAAGAAGCTGCCTTCCATGTCGAGGGTGCAATGATCAAACTGGTATCCATGGTGATCTCTCTAGGTCAGGTGGATAATCAAACTTGTTTTAGCTTTCCTTTCCACTCCAATGGAGAATATGACCAATCATTTATTTGGTCGGACTTCTTCAAAGTTTTTCCGCGTACAGCACATTTGAAATATCTCTTCCGATTCAAAATCGTGAGGTTCTGTTACTGTGTTTGTTGTTCTGATTATACTTGATTCGACTGCATTTTAACTGCATCGAGAGAATACCCCTTTTTTGTATCTAAATGACAAAGTAGTTATCTTTTTCTTGTGAGGAGCTTCAAAACCAAAATGGTGTGTAGCCATAGCATTTGGTGATGCTGTTTGTATCGTTGGAACTAGGTCAACAAGAGGATTTGAGCTTCAAAATCAAATGATGTGTAGTTTGTCAACATCATTGGAACAATTTAAACATGAGGATCGCATATAAATGAACACAATGATGTTTGTTGTTTAACATGCTACATATAAGAAAAATGAATGTGCAGTAACTGTGGAGTTAGGGACGGAAGCAACTACATAAACTACGAGGTGTCCAGGATTGTCGTTGACTATTTGCAGGAACTGCTCAAAACGTCATGAGGACAAGAATTTTGAAGTTTACGGAAGAAAACACAAAGTACCAACAATCAGCTGAAGTTAGTCCAGGGGTAGCAGGATAGGATGGGCAAGTCATACCTATGGTTGACCAGACGAAAAGTAAAAAGGCTTCTTAGCTCAAGAAAATGTGGGCACCAAACCTATATGGGGACTCTTGTAATCCTAAGATGAGAGAATTCAAAATTTATAAAAACTACATTTCAATAACATGTTGAAAGACTTGTAAGTAGGCTCTATTATAACTTTACACAAATGCCCCTGATGTATATCCAGAGTCAACAGTTAGGTAAAGTAGAGCATGCCATTGCTCAACTTCAACCAAATTATAATAACAAACGTTTGTTCTTAACTTATTCGTTTAGTATTATATTCAACTGAAGAATATTATAAGCGGGAATTGTGGATCTTGAATAATCTATAGCCAAAAAGCATCACAAATACTTCGATTCAACCAGTGAAAGTCTAAAACGGCACAGAGTAAGTGTTGAAGAAACAGGTAGCAGCAGTAAGATATAGATCAATGAAAAACGAAACTAAAAATATATAGTAGTATAAAGACTTTTGCTTTTTAACTCAGCAACATAACGAAGAAGAATGCGTTCATGTTCCTCTAAAACAAACGAGTAACGACATACCTATATCACCATCCACTTGAGATTCGCTGAAAAAACACCAAAGAACAATCTGCATAACCACCCCAAAACAAAATTCTTCCTAAAGATTTATTCCAACGGAGCATCTGAATCAAAGTTAGGCTTTCGTGTCTCCCCTTTTCTCATTCCCATCTCCACCGGCTTCGCCCAACAGCTTCCCTTCCTCCTCCTCACCATCATCGACCTGTGCCTTCTTCTGCGCGTCCTTTGCCTTCAAAGCCTGCAATTTGGAGTGATTGTAATACCCAACCCCCAGGAAAGCCAATCCGTATCCGAACAGATTCAAGGGAGTGACAGTGTCCTTAATCACAGACCAAGAGAAAGCAATCAACAGCCAATCCTTGACAACACCAGCCACATTCATGGTCAGAGCCGAAGTCTTTCCCACCAACAAGAACACAGCCAAATTCAAAGCGAACGCGCACAAGGAATTAGTCCCAAAGATGACAAAATCAAAATGAAAATCTGAAATCTGCTGACTGAGGATAGGATACTCGACAAACAGCCAGGGGATGGTGAGGAAAGCGAAACAGCTAGGGGCCACGTAGTAAAGGGAAGTGATAGGGTTCAAATTGATCCCTTTGGAAGTCAACAAGATCTGAATCAGAACCAACCTGGTGGCCTCGAAGGCGACGGCGCCGAGCTGCAGGCAGACGCCCCAGGAATCGAATTTGGCCTCGCCGTAGGCGGCGATTGCGACGCCGAAGGAGATGGCGAGCATATTGGACATGGTGTTGCTGTTGAAACTGTCCTTCTTAAAGAGAATCCCGATGGAATAGACGGCGACGGGCATTAGGGCTTTGAGCATCTGGATGAAGGAGACGGAGAGGTAGATGTAGGCGGAGTTGGAGAGCCAGAGGGAGAGGGAGTAGAGAGCGCCGATCGGGACGACGGATGTCAGGTAGACGCGGCGGCTGAGGGAGGCGGGCTCCACCAGCTTGAAGGTGCGGATGGCGGCGAAGGCGAGGGATGAGCAGAATGCCATGTGGATCATGGTGAGGGAGATGGGGAAAGGCCAGTTGTAGAGCTTTTTGTCGAGGATGTATTTGTTGTAGACGATGACGGCGAATGAAAGGAAGATCCAGATGGCCACGTACGTGTACGACAGGACGATGCTTTTCACCACTCCGTCGGAGAGTGATCCGCCTTTGCCCATGTTGCTCCGATCCGATCCGATTCGATTTTCAATTTGGGATTTTGGGGCTCTCTGTTTTTCGGTTTTTTGCAGAGAAGAGGATCGGGGTATTTGTAGTTCGGAGATTGTAATTTGAACTTTGACGTTATGTTTTCGATTGGAAGAAAAAATGCAGTATAGTAGGGTACAAGGTGAAGTTTTTCAGCCAACCACGTGTCCATTTATTTACTTGTTTGAAGTGCTATATGTTTATTTTATTTCGTTCCAACAAAGTTAATTTTATTAATGTTTTTGTTATTTTCTTTAATAAGAAAATATTACTGCTATAACAACTCTAATACTCTTTTATATTCCACAATCACGTAATTTACTTTTTTTGCAATTTTTGTGTTCAAAAATTGCTAAATTGTTTTTTCTGGAAATGGAAGAGTAGTTATTTTTGTAAATTATTTCATTATTTGTTTAAATTTTTAGAACGAAAGCGAAAAAAAATTGAAGAAGGATACATATACAAGTAAGTAAATATAGTAAATTCGTGTTTGTTGAAATCTCTTTTAATACTACCATGAGTGATGGTGAAATACAAGTTTGGGAGTATATAACAATCCCACTATCATATACTCCATGAAAACATAGTGAAATAATTTATTACAGAGAATTTTTTTTTGTTAGGTTACTTAGAAAAGGCAAGTTTCAATTTGGTTTATCAAAAGAGGTCGATTTTAATTTAGTCATTTAAATAATATAAATGTAATCAATTCAATCTGTGTTGATTAAGAATTCAATTTTTTTAAAAAATATAAAATTTAGTTAATTTAGTCTAATTTAATAGAAAATTCAACAAATTTTTTTTGGAAGAAGACGCGTGAATGTGACGTGAGCTTTGTTCAGACACGTGACCTAAGCTTTTTTCAAACAAATTTTTATTATTGTGAAAATTTGTGACACAAAGAATTACAGTATATTATTTAGAGTTTTAATAATTAATTGTTTATTTATTTATCATTTGTTTTTGTTTTGATAAAGCACATTTTAAGGTTTTAAGACTATTTATATTTTATTTTTGAATTTATAATATTTTTTTATTAATCAATAAAAGTTTTAGTTTTTTTTAATAAAGAAGAGAGACGAGAAACTCTATGCCACCCGATCGTTGATCCTCGGATAGAATGTAAATAAAAAAATGTGCGAGTAGCAGATAACACATGTGTGAGAGAGTCAACAAGATTAACACATAAAAGTATATTATTTGAAGTTTTAATACTTAATTGTTTATTTATTTTATCATATTTTTTTTAATAAAGCACATTTTAGGGTTTAAGGCTAGTTATTTATATTTTGTTTTTGAATTTAAAATATTTTTCAGTTAATCAATAAAAGTTTACAATATTAATAATTTTTTTTATAAGGAGTATACTTACCCACTCGATCGTTGTTCCTTCGATCGGATAAAATGTAAATCGAATGATATGCCCGAGTAGCAGATATTTGTGCGAAACTTCTCAACCGAATAATATGTAAATCAAAAAATGTTTACGAGTAATAGATATCTGTACTCTGTCTGATGTGAGAGAGTCAACATGTCTCTTCTTGGCTATACTTATATGTTCTCTACTCGTTCATTAATCAACTATTTCTAATTAGGAGTATTTTTTTAATTTGAGCCACATCTTAATACACTTTCAATTCATAATAGTATGTATATATGAATCTACTACAATGACTTGGAAATATTTTGAATATAAAAGAGTACCAATATATCAGTGAGATCTAATCCCCCACATCGACCCACGCCCAAGAAAAATACTTTTTTATTTGACCAAGATTCCAAGAACAAGAATAAGTGCAGACGATATGCTGTCCCAATTCGATCTGCTTTGATTTTTGAGAAAAAATCACAAACGGTCCTTTCCAAAAGTTCGAATCCAAAAGTAGTCCTTTATTTCTCTTTTTTCCACAAATGGTCCTTTTAGCCGGTTTATAGGTAAAAAAATCATTGTTTCGCTGATGTGTCGGTTGTACTTTAGCTTGAATTATTCTTATTGGTCCATCTAATTATTTTGAACTTAAAATGTTATTTGTGATTTTTTTTTTCCTCTATTATCTTTAACATTAACTAACTGAATAATTTATTAAATATAAATAATTTAATGGACAATTTTATTTACACCTCAAAAATCTCTAAATACACCAATTAATTTATATTTACAATAATCTTATTTAGTTAAAAGTCTAATCTATCCCTATTAACCTAAATACAATACACCCCAATACCCCATCAATCCTTTGTCCACCGACACCGAGTTTAAGTTTCTGATATTTGTTTCCACGCCGTCGAATTTGCCAACATCACCGGCTACTCCATCCTCTCCGGCCTGAGACCCTTCGTCAATCGTCGCCAAGAAGTATACCCTCCGCGGCTTCTCCCTCAAACGCACCGCTCCTCCTCACCTCCCTCCCCATCTTCCTACTCTGGCTCGTCATGAAAGACATTCTCCTCCTCTGCGGCCGGGACGAGGCCGTCGCCGTCCAATCCCATGTTGGACTTGCTCGCCCAGTGTTGCCTCCCTCCTGTAAATGATTAATTTGGGGATTTACAAAGAGGAGATTATCACCTGTAGAATTAAAATGAAGCAAGCAAAGGAGTATATGTGGCTAAATGGAACTGCTGCGGCAGCGATCGGCGGCGGCCGTGTCGGAGAACTGGTGACGGAGTGTGAAGGAAAATGAGAAATGTGGGTCGGAAGGATAAAAAACGAAAACGAATTCTAATTTTTTTTATACAAGAGGGTATAAAAGATATTTTAGGATGATATATTTAGTATAAAATGAATATTCTTTTTTCTTCTTCTCCTTCTACCCTCTTCTGCCAAAATACAGGTGAAATCGAAAATCTGAAAATCAAATTTAACCAAGAAAATGTTAAAAAACTTTTCATCTCAATTCCTCAACAATGTATCCATCATACAGGCGAATTGATCGAATCTACTGCTAATTGATTTCGACGAACCGGCATTTAGGGTTTCCAGATTTTGAAGCTCCGGGTGGCGGGTGCCAATTAGTCGAGACAGAGACCTCTGCCTCTGCCGTCATCATCTTCAGCTAATGGAATATGATTGTTTTTGCGGCCTAGTCTTCCTACCACTCGTTGTCTGCTTCACCATCGAAAGAGCCTCGATAAATGGCCTAGTCTTGGCGCGGTCTCTAAAGGAGAATTCCCTTTATTCTCCTCGTCTCTGAGATCGATCACAAACTCCTAGATCAGAATCGAGTTTTTCGGCAGACCCCGGACCTCCTGCACACCTGTACATCCTTTGCGACATCATCTTCCTTCAGTCTAGCTTTTCAACCACCAGCAACTCGATCTCCGCCGGGATATCACGATCTCATATCCCGTTGAGGAAAAAATGAGAAAAAAAAACCCGCCGGTAACGCAAAGAAAAGGAAACGATGAGAAAAAAAAGGATTAAATTTTTTATAAATTAAAGAAAAACAAGAATTTAGTTTTTTATATTTATTGAATTAAGTTTTTTATATTTATACTCATTTATGTGTCCAAAATAATTAGGTGGACCAATAAGAATAATCCAAGTTAAAGTACAACCGACACATCAGCTAAAGTACAACCGACACATCAGTGAAACAGTAATTTTTTACCTGTAAACAGACGAAAAGGACCATTTGTGAAAAAAATAGAAATAAAGGACTACTTGTGGATTACTCTTCTTGAAGAGGACTATTTGTGATTTTTTCTCTTGATTTTTCTTGCTTGTGTGATATACTTAATCCAAAGCATTCATTTTATTTGCGGTTTTCTTTTCCTACTATTTGCTTTTTTATTAACGTTTTATAATATTTATCTTATAAATACGTAAATTAAAATTAAATAATAAAATAGAAAAATGTAATTATAATTTTTTTGAATGTGAAGATAAAAATTAGATATAAGAAATGTCATAATATAAATAGGAGATATGAATTTAAAATCAAATATGAGTATACGACCAAATTAAATTAAAAAAATTATGGTCAAAACGACAAGGAAAAAACATAATTAGTACTTAATTAACACAATCCTTTATTGAGTGATTATGTACCATTAGAACATACTTTTCCCGAATAAGTGCATCATTATAATTATGTTTTGACTGTCGTAAAAGAAAAAGGGAAATTTTATCTTGAACTAAATTGATTCATATCGAGATTAATTTCTTAGACATTATTGTTACATTACTTATTGGGATATCAATATACTTGACTCAATTTAAACAACGATTAATGAATTAACTGTTACGATTAATCAACTAGTTTCCATAGTCTTATTGTATTTGTAGAAAAAGAAAAATACTTTCTATGTCTTTATAAAAATGACACGTTTTTTTATCAAAAAATTCAAATTTAAAAATATATTATACTTTCTATGTCTTTAAAAAATTGACACGTTTTTTTATTATAAAAATAAAATTTAAAAATATATTTTTAAGTTAAAAGTATTATAATGATTATAAATAAAATTTAAAAAAATAAAATAAAATTTAAATATATGTTTCACTCTTGTGAAATGAGAAAAAATAGATAAAGTAAATTAAGGTATAAAATATATTTTTTAATAATATATCAAAATTAATAATAAAAAAAGAAATTGCTATTTTCACCCATATTTTATAAGCTCCTTCCTTTATTAAAATACACTGCTTTATTAAAAATTAAAAATTTATATTTAATTTATTACATCAATAAATTACCAAACATGTCACGCCCCGTTTTATTTCATTTAGTAAGAAAAATACAATTATAAATTTTAAAAGAAATCAAGGGCGGAGAATTTGAAAACTTGAACTCCACGTCGACATTTGAAATTTAAACGTTAAAAATCATTAAATAATAATAAATGTAGCGGAAATAAATTAATAATTTTTAATACGTGGATCACATGATAAATAAATAAACTTAATCACAATTATACGAATCATGACACAGAAGCATCATCGGCTACTCCGGTTGAATTGAATGTATCGCCTGAAAACATTTATGTTAACAAGGGTCAGTCCACTGACTGGCAAGTGGCAAGCAAGCATGTATCCTATATGTTTTAATCTTTTCACTTGTCGTCTTAATCGTATTTTAGACGTTGAACTTTAATGCAATGCAGCTCCTGAACTTAACTTAACCTTAGATCATAAACTTGACTTGAAACCTTAAGTAACTGCCTTTCACGTTAACCTTCGAAATGTGACTTCAACATTTATACATTTATCACGTTAATCTCCGAAACGTGACTTGCGTTTTATACTCACGTTAACCTCCGAAACGTGACTTAATATTTAGACGTTTATCACGTTAACCTCCGAAACGTGACTTACGTTTTATACTCACGTTAATCTTCGAAACGTGACTTAACATTTTATACTCACGTTAACCTTCGAAACGTGACTTAACATTTTGATGTTTATCACGTTAACCTCCGAAACGTGACTTACGTTTTATACTCACGTTAACCTTCGAAACGTGACTTAACATTTTGACGTTTATCACGTTAACCTCCGAAACGTGACTTACGTTTTATACTCACGTTAACTTTCGAAACGTGACTTACGTTTTATACTCACGTTAACTTTCGAAACGTGAACTTAACTTTTACTTAATCAACATTAATTTTCGTTCTTTAATACTTTGACCGTGAAGTGAAATCTAAATCATATGCATCCTAATGACATGAATGACTTCACATTAAGAACGACCATACATAAGCATTTCAATGAACAATATAAGATAACCAAAAATGGAAATCTGGCACCAAAACCTGATATTCAAACACATGATATACCACTTTCTTATTTCATATAACCTTCTTATTTCACATAGGTTATAGCTATATGCACTTTCACATACGTAGTTACGTACACACTCATACTTGTACATATAACAATTACACCCATTAAGTTATATATACATAGCATTACATATAACATTAGTATATTATAACCTGAGTGCATATGCATAGCTATATTATTCATATAGGGACATGAATTTGTGTTGATTCCTTGCACAGTAGGTACTAACAATGACTAACTTAATATGCGTATATGCACATGTACAGGCGAGGTCACTCACCTTTCACGTATATATATAATTTCATACTTCATAGACCAGATTATTCAATAACAAGGATTTATCAATTACCTCATCACATATGCATATATTCATTCAATTAACGGAATCATGTATACTTACCCACTTGCCTGTTTAATTTACGAGATCGATATGCATGAAATTCGTTGAGCATCCAACCCTTATTTTTTTCTTCTCGATTCGATCCTCGTCTCTCATCTCTTCTCTTTTTCTTTCTTTCTCCTCCTCGCACGACCCTCTTCTCCCTCTTATGTCTTCCCGCACGATTGTTCGCTCCTCTCTTTCGATCACCAACGCCGAACCCCCTCAACCTTATTCTCCACTCCCCCATTTATATTTTTATGTGTAGTTATTTTAATGAAATAGTTACATTTGCCCAATATAATATAATTTGCTTAGCCCAAAATATATAAGTTCGGCCTATTATAATAAAAAGTCTTGGCAGCCCATAATATTATTCTAGCCCATTAACATTAAACTCATTTATAAAAGTAAATTAAACTAGAAGCTCAATTTATAAAATGTTTAAGCCCAACTAAAATAATGTTGAGCTCCACTGGATAAAAAGTCCTTTTTAATTAACTAATTTTTATTATAAAAATTCGGGTTATTACAAAACATGTCTTTATATTAAATTAAATAATATAAATACAAACTACTCCGCCGAATCACACCAAAAAAACCGGAAGAGCTTCAATAGCCCGAGGCCCGCCCGCTCTCAACTTTTCATAAAAATCGAAAAAATCTAAAATAATAGTAAAACTGTTAGAAAAACAACAAGAACAAAAAATTGAAAAAAAAAATAATAGAAACGCAACAAATAAATACTAACATATACTCCATTATTTCGTAAAAAATTGATACTTTATACATATTTAATGAAAAATTAAATGTAGTAGTAATATTATATTTATTGTTTGACAAATATTATTAATTTAACTTTTTATATTTGTTTAGTAATTTTATCTAGTTTTTATTATTAATTTTACTTTTAAATTTTTTTTTTGTTCCGTGTCTTTTTTTCTATTTTTTTTTTCTTTTTTATTGTTGTTGGTGTAATTTTGTTTGCTTTCTTTTGTTGGTTATTTATTTTATTGTTATTTTTATTAAGTGGTTAATATATTTTTACTTTATTTTGTTGATTATTATTTTTTTTTTCAAGTGGAAAAATATATTTTAAATTTATAATAATGAAGTGTATTTAGTAAAATGGTGAGCTTATAAAATAATAAAAGGGTAAATAACAATCTTAAAAAAAAGAAAGAATGAAATAGAAAAAGAAAAAGATCTGAAAAATGAATATACACGTGTTGGGTGAATCGTTAATAATGTGAAGAAGTAATCTGTGAAACCCTTTCACTCATCTTCTCAAAATCCATTCCGCAAAAAACCGAAAAACAGAGAGCCCCAAAATCCCAAATTGAAACCGGATCGGATCTGATCTGATCGGAGCAACATGGGCAAAGGCGGATCACTCTCCGACGGAGTGGTGAAAAGCATCGTCCTGTCGTACACGTACGTGGCCATCTGGATCTTCCTTTCATTCGCCGTCATCGTCTACAACAAATACATCCTCGACAAAAAGCTCTACAACTGGCCTTTCCCCATCTCCCTCACCATGATCCACATGGCATTCTGCTCATCCCTCGCCTTCGCCGCCATCCGCATCTTCAAGCTGGTGGAGCCCGCCTCCCTCAGCCGCCGCGTCTACCTGACCTCCGTCGTCCCGATCGGCGCTCTCTACTCCCTCTCCCTCTGGCTCTCAAACTCCGCCTACATCTACCTCTCCGTCTCCTTCATCCAGATGCTCAAAGCCCTAATGCCCGTCGCCGTCTATTCCATCGGAATTCTCTTTAAGAAGGACAGTTTCAACAGCAACACCATGTCCAATATGCTCGCCATCTCCTTCGGCGTCGCAATCGCCGCCTACGGCGAGGCCAAATTCGATTCCTGGGGCGTCTGCCTGCAGCTCGGCGCCGTCGCCTTCGAGGCCACCAGGTTGGTTCTGATTCAGATCTTGTTGACTTCCAAAGGGATCAATTTGAACCCTATCACTTCCCTTTACTACGTGGCCCCTAGCTGTTTCGCTTTCCTCACCATCCCCTGGCTGTTTGTCGAGTATCCTATCCTCAGTCAGCAGATTTCAGATTTTCATTTTGATTTTGTCATCTTTGGGACTAATTCCTTGTGCGCGTTCGCTTTGAATTTGGCTGTGTTCTTGTTGGTGGGAAAGACTTCGGCTCTGACCATGAATGTGGCTGGTGTTGTCAAGGATTGGCTGTTGATTGCTTTCTCTTGGTCTGTGATTAAGGACACTGTCACTCCCTTGAATCTGTTCGGATACGGATTGGCCTTCTTGGGGGTTGGGTATTACAATCACTCCAAACTGCAGGCTTTGAAGGCAAAGGACGCGCAGAAGAAGGCGCAGGTCGATGATGGCGAGGAGGAGGAAGGGAAGCTGTTGGGAGAAGCCGGAGGAGATGGGAATGAAAAAAGGGGAGACACGAAAGCCTAACTTTGATTCAGATGCTCCGTTGGAATAAATCTTTAGGAAGAATTTTGTTTTTGGGTGGTTATGCAGATTGTTCTTTGGTCTTTTTTCAGCGAATCTCAAGTGGATGGTGATTTAGGTATGTCGTTACTCATATCTGATTCGTGTTTGTTTTTAGAGGAACATCAAACGCATTTCTTCTTCGTGATGTTGCTGATTTAAAAGCAAAAGTCTTTATACTACTATATTTTTAGTTTTTCATTTTCCATTGATCTATATCTTATGCTGTTGCTACTGGTTTCAACACTTTTAGTGTGTGCCGTTTACACTTTCACTATGTTTATGTGATGCTGTTCGACTTGACTCATCGGTCTGTTCTCACTCTTGTTTGGGTTTTGTGGTATGAGTTTCATGTTTGTTGTTTTGTTCAATTCTCATTCCCTTGATGCACACTCATATTCAGGATTGTTCAATCTCGGGGTGTTGTATACCCACCTAATTTAATTACACATGATTTTAATTGGTCAACACTGAGATTCCATGACCAACCAGTTTGATTCTTCCTTAAATTCATTATTCTAATAAATTCTGAATTGACCAGTTATATTCTCATTTATAGTATTAAATTGAAATTTTCACATTAATTACTCGTGCAAAATTTTATAAAAAAAATTGTATTTCTTTTGACAATTATATTTATTAAAACTTAATTATTTTAAAGAATTAATTAAGGTTATTTTTCTTCACAATTATATGAATTTTAACAAAAACTAAGGTATCATTTTTCATTTTATAGCAATGCATAAAAACTGGGCAAAACAAAATACAGTATACAATTCTCAACATCAGAAAAAATAAATTCTTAAAATCAGAAAAAATAAAAGAACGCATCAAATTAATTGTGAGATTAGCTGGACCAAATTAATTAAGTGTACAAAATCTTATAGCACTTCAGAAAATCAGGACAAAATGTTAAAAACATAGTTCCAGGAAAATGAAGCTCAAAAAACAGGGATAAGGAAGTGCACATCCTTCCTTGGCACACAGGGACATGTTTGCCTTTCTATGTATGACACGGGCAATCTAAGACGGCACTGCATAAAGGTAAGACTACAGTGTTAGAGAAACACATCATCGATTCTAACAAACAATATTTACAAGTTGAAAGACGACATATACACTTACTGTATGTGGATGTGTCGATCTGCTCGGGTAGTTCTTTGATATCGACTTCAAATCTCTCCTGAACCTGAGCATGACACATACGATGATTTATCAATTCTGTGCAAGCAATTGAAAAGCAAATTCACAGATAAAACAAATCGTTGTTGCATGCCTGATTAAGAACATCAGAATCAGAGGCAGAAGAAACAAACGTGATGGCAAGCCCTTTAGTGCCAAACCTTCCCGCTCTTCCCACCTAGCAAACATGGAAAAAAGGGTAAATATACAAAAATAATCAGGTCTAAAATTTTAAATCCCAAAGATAACCATCTAGATAAAAAGCCAAGAACAAACATATCATACCCTGTGAAGATACGTGTCTGCGGAATCTGGCATATCATAGTTTATCACAATATTCACTCGTTCAATGTCAATTCCTCTTCCAACCAAATCTGTTGCCACAAGAATTCTCTTGTGTCCCTCCTTGAATCCCTTGTACCGAGTCAATCTGCAAATCTCACAAAAACAGAATATAAACGATTAACATTACTGCGATTAAAAATCAAAATATGAAATTATTACAACAAAAATTAACATGTAACCATGCATGTAAAAAAAAGGATAATTTAACCACAGTAAAACATCCAACCCTTGCTACATACAAAATATCATAAAATGCATAATTAATTTCAGAAATATCATGGCTTGTCACTACATCTAACCTTTCTTCTTGGGACATGCCAGAGTGAATACAAATAGATGGAAAATTGCACTCAACAAGCAACTTGTTCAGCTCGGCAGCTCTACTGACACTTTTCACAAAGATGACAACTTGATTGAAGTCCAAAGCGTCAAGCAGATCATTCAGCTTCCGATTCTTCTCCAGTTCGCTCAATTTGATATAATGCTGCCAATAGGAAGTATAAACTCGTTTAGGTAAAATGCAACTTCCAAACTAAAAGATCATTCAAATCTAGTCATACCTGTACAAGACCATGAAGGGTCAACTTTGCCTCGTCATCCACGTAAATCTCCATAGGCTGAAATGAAGAAATGTCACAGTAAAACATATTAAGAGACCATGAGAAGCTAATTATATCCAGTATGAAATGAATTGATAGACGAACATGGCCCATTTTGATGTTCCGGCCCATCCAAGTGAACTCCTTGCAGAGACTTTACCACTCATACCAACTAGAGTCATCACCGCAGCTCAAAGTAACTCTACACATCCAAGATGTGAACACCCTACGTTCCCTACAGCCCTTATACTCCACTCTTTTACTAAAATAAATTATGCAATTAAAATAGGATTATAATAATTACAGCACTAAGTGGAATAAGCAACATTGAGCACCAGCTATATAACTAGCAAGCTCACTATGTCCCCCATCTACCCAAAATGCTTCCAAAGAAATCATCTGGTGTCAGCTGGATAGATAAACACATGGCATGGCAAGCATACAGTGCTTCAATAACTGAATTCTTGACAAGAATGTCAATTGCTGAAAGCTGGATATAATGGAAATACGGTAAGACTTCAATATTCAAGTAGGACTGGCCACAGAACATTACATCTTGCATGAACTTCTTGCAGACAGGTCGAATATCCTTGCTCAGTGTAGCCGAAAACATCATAACTTGCTTGTCATGAGGTGTCATTTTGAAAATCTGCTGCACATCTCTCCTCATATCTGGGACACAAATAAATGTATAAGTAATAATGATAATAATCAGGCTTGTAAGATGACAAAGGTCGGTGATTTATACAGGTAAAGCCTACCAAGAGATTCAAGCATCTTGTCACATTCATCAAGAATGAAATGCCTCACATTTTTTAATCCAAGGTCCTTGTCTCTTGCAAGAGCAAGTATCCTCCCAGGAGTTCCAACAACAATGTGAGGGCATTCATTTTTCAGAAGATCTTTGTGAATTTTGATGTTGACACCACCATAGAAAACAGCAACTTTGATATCTGGCAAATACGTGCTAAATCGCTCGAATTCATGACATATCTGGAAATTAAGCAACAAGAAAATAAAATGACAAACCAGTAAGCCATTATCTTGTACCACTCACACAAAGAAGATGTCATGCCTCAATTTTAAAAGCCGGAAAGTAATAAAATTCCAGAAATTGGATACGTACCTGATAAGCAAGTTCCCTTGTATGACATTGAATGAGAGCAGCAACTTGACCTGCAAGGGGTTCAATCTGCTGCAATGTCGAAAGAACAAACACAGCAGTTTTCCCCATACCAGACTTCGCTTGACAAAGAACATCCATTCCCAAAATTGCTTGCGGTATGCACTCATGTTGAACTGATTAAGAACCAGAGAAAGTTGATACAAGGAAGACTCAGTTCCAGTTAAAAAAGGTTTTACCATTCAACTTCTCCAAGGTAGAGTGATGATATTAGTGATTTACATGAGAAAAAAAATACCAATTCCTAAGTCAAAGAACGCCCATGTTAATTTACTTCAAGAAATCAAGAACAAAACAAACAACACATTCAAGCACCCAACGAGAACATGATCATAAAACAAAAACAGATAATAAACAAAAAAGGAACAAACCACAACATATAATGCACTCAATAATTTCAACAGGGAAATACACAAACAAGCAAGAGCCAAGAGAAAGGGTAATTCGTTCCTGTTTGCCCAAAATAATCTGGACACCCAGCAATACATGTTATTCCAAGAACTCAAAAAACTTCATATATGATATTAACATACTATATTAGGCAAGAATAATATGACTGCCACAAAAAAAAAAATTAGTAAAAAAACAGAAAAAATCATCAAATTTGGAAAAAGTGTAAGACAGCACAATCTAGCATGTTCGGATGGATGTTCAAAACAACAGATCAAGTATCTTACCTTCTGATGGATGTTCAAACCCTGAATCCACAATAGCCCTCAAGAGTTCTGGTTTCAACAGGAAGTCTCTAAATCCAGAACTGTGAATCCCGACGTAACCCCTGAAGTGAAGATGATACAAAAACCGAATGAGATCTGAGGATCTACTACACTTAGTAAGATGAAGTCATTCTCTCACTAAAAACTACTAGCTTTACACAGATTCAACTAAACAGTGATTCTGCAATTTCCACAGAAAACTCACTTCTTGACGGACTCTCCGTTGACTTTAGCGTTGGCAGAATCGGGGGCCTTTTCTTCTTCCTCCTCGTAGTCGAGGAGCTCCTCTTCGTACGCATCGGCATCCTTAGCGTCACCCATTTACCTGACTACAACAGATCGGTAAATAAAATTCAAAATCTCCATAAACTAACAGAGTCCGATAGCAGAGAGCCAGAGAGAATCAAAGAAAACCACACTGAAGTTATGATGATAACAAACCAAATAAAAACCTCAATTCACCTGTTGAAAAAAAAGGGGGTTTGGTGGAAAGTTGGGATTATCGCTTCGGACTAGTGCACAGAAGAAGATACGAGATACTATGTCGTGATGAGATATAAATTGGGGATTATAGAAGTAATTAGGGTTCTGCAACGGAGATAGGCGGTTTATTTTGTGGCCCCGTGGCTGTGGGGAAGGGGAGGAACGCGAATTGACGATTATGCCCTCAGGCTAAAAGTGAAAAATCTGTGCTTTGTTTTCTTTTGGAGACCTTCAGTATTTGGACTTCGATTGGATTCAGTTTTAGATTCAATCATTCAACTCAATTAATTAAAGAGATAATATCAATTTAAGTCATGTAACTAAGGCCGAATCCAATTTTGGTCCTGTGTCTTTCAAAATTCTCAAATCTCATCCTTTCTGTCCAATTTTGCAGAGTACCGTTAACTATTGCTGACGTGGCAAAGATCTCCGTCTAACCAAAGTTACGCGGTGCGCCGAATCCAATTTTGGTCCTGTATCTTTCAAAATCATCAAATTTTATCATTTTCGCCAATTTTGCAGAGCACCGTTAACGATTGCTGACGTGGAAATCATTTTCAATTTCTTATTAATTTCCAATGGTTTTTTCGTAATATTTGACTGCGTATTCCTTTTTAAATTCGGATAATCTCATTTCCCCATTGTAACCCTAATTGTTGAAGACTAAATCCATTGAATAGGTACCGTCGACGACAACAAGAATCGGTGTAACCCTATAAATCAGCAAGAAGTTTGAAAACGAAAAGAAGAGTCTGATCGAGGACAAGCAAAATCTGAGCATATGAATGAGAGTTTAAACGTAGAGAATCAGATCACGAATCTCCAGACGAATTTTTACGAGGCTCGTTCGTGCCTCGACCACCTCTCGGATAAGCTAAGCACGGTGAAGCCGAACGTGGAAGACGCTGATGAAGCTGTCAAGATCACTATGTCTGAAAACAGTAATGTTCAACATGTTGAAATCATAGATGACACTAACAAAGTTACAGGGGTTGGAAGAAAAGAAAGAAAAGGATCACCAATTCCACGTGACCATTCAGATGAGAGACCTCAAGCAAGGCATCCTGAAAAGGGACCAAGAGATCGAACTCGTCTGCGATAAACTCAGCCACGCGCAAGGAAACAACAATAACAAAGTTGATGAACTACCCCGAAATCGAAGCGAAGCTACAAGGGGAGATCCTGAACATGAAGCAGGAGAATACGAAAGTGTAGGGGGAGCTGCAGACGGTGTTGGACCACGTGAGCATGCTGTAAGTGCAGACGGAGAAGACGCTGATGTAGGTGACAGAGGAGTTTTGGATCTCGGCGGATCAACCGAAGCTTCAACATAATTTGAGCAAGGCGCAGGTCCCGGTGCGCGCGTTTATATTCGGGTTTATAGTTTGATTATTGTGCTTTTGATTTCGGATTTTGACTCTCTCAATTCTAAGGTTCAAAGGAGAATGAATAGAATTTCATGATAATTCCCCAAATTACGATTCAATAATTTTGAGGGTGTCAAAATATTGGTGTTTATAGCTTTTAATTACGGAATATGTCATCCATTTTTTAGGGGGAGGGGGGAATGCATCCCAATATACGTGGCATAACGACCCCCGATATATTTGTGTTGTGGATTTAGGTTAGACGGAGGTCTTTGTCACGTCAACAATCATTGTTCTGCAAAATTGGACGGAAAGGATGTCATTTGATGATTTTGGAAGATACAGGACCAAAATTGGATTCGGCGCACCGCGTAACTTTGGTTAGACGGAGATCTTTGCCACGTCAGCAATAGTAAACGGTTATTTGCAAAATTGGACGGAAATGATGACATTTGATGATTTTGAAAGATACAGGACCAAAATTGGATTCGACCTTAGTTACAGGACGTAAATTGATATTATCTCTTAATTAAAATTCAAAATAAGATTACAAAAAATAAAATAAAAAAGGGAAAAATGGCAATAAGGTCAATTTTCAACATTTTTTCGGCAATAAGGCTTTCGAGAAATTACGCGTGTCATTTAGGCCGCCTAAAATGTGTAAAGATATCCTTACCCTTTTTCCACCCAATTCTACGCTCGCGTTTTCCACCCCCTTTCTCTTCCCGCTTCCAGAAATCGCCTCCCCTCCTCTCCCTCCTCCGACGATCGAGAATCATCATACGAGATCGACGGCAGTCGACGCGAAGAGTCAGTTCGTGAAATCAATTCATCTGATCACATCCACGCCGACGGCGCCACCCCCCGCGTCGCCGATCTGCTCGGGGGCATCGACGGCTATCCGACCAGGTGAAGCTCTGCTTCGGGCTCGACGCCAAGGTCAGCTACAAGGGACACTTCGGCCTAATTCTCGTCGTCCAGGTCACGGAGCTCACCGACGGCATCTCCATCGGGAGCGAATTTCGCTACGGCAGGGAGCTTCGTGGAGAGACGGGTGTCTGAAGTGATCAACGGCGAGAGGGAAAAGAATGGGAATGTCAATTTCAATCTGAAGACTCGGTTGAGAACGCCTTGAAGGTGTTCGACAAAATGCTCAAGAAAGGTTACGCTCCAAATTCTTTTACTGTATATAGATTCATTCCAACTTTTATTGTTGTATTTTGAGTATGGTGAAAAGGAATGATGAACTTAAGTTCCTTGTTTGGTCTTTTTACTGTGATGCACTTTTCTCTCGAATCGGGCTAAGGGCCAGTGCCGTTGGGTGATCAGTGTTTCTGCGAGGACTGTGCCTGGCTCAGATGCATAAATTCGGGTGGCTCCGTTCCGTTGCGAGGTATACTTAGATCCTTCCAATCTCTTTCCAGCTTTGGATGTTAACTTAGAAATAAACAAGATAACAATTAAAGTGTTTGGAGCTTTTTTGTTGTTGGACACGTTTCCGCTTGAATTTTCTTTTTTCCAGTTACATTTATCCTGTCAAAGTAATCAAGTTAGTGTGTTCTATCTTTCATGGAACTGTATTGATGTAGAACCCGAGCTTCTCGCCAAATGCGTGTAGCCCGAGCTCGTGGTAGTGGTCGAAGTGCTTCCCGGGGACGAGCTTTGGGTTTCAACTTCTCCTTGCACATGGACTGATGTTTCTACTTTCGAATTGAAATTATATTTCCACCCTCGCCGACACCACGCTTGCGACGACCTTATCGAAGGGCAGGTTGCTTAGTATTGCTAAATCTTTGAGCCAAAGATTTAGATCCTGTGATATTAAAATTCTGTGATATTAAAATACTCTCTATAATATAGATCCTAAGATATTCCTTATTTTGTACACTTGCAGGTGCTTTAGTTTTTATGCTTTTGGATTGATATATAATGAAATATATACTAATCATTCAAATAATATGTTTCACTTCTTTATGTTTGTTCGAGTTTTGTTGTCTTAAAAATCTTATGACAAGTGTATATGTGTGGTCTAATTGTTCATGTTGAATTCTTGTAGGCTCGAATGCAGGAGATGAAGGAGAAAGAATATAAGTTCACTGTTCATGGAGATGCAAATTCTCATGCATGTAAAGTATGCTTCGAATCCCCTACGGCTACAATGCTTCTTCCGCGTCGTCATTTTTGCTGTAAGTTATGTTCCTTAATTAAATCATTTTCTCTTTTCGACAATCGAGCGAGCAGCACTAATGTCGTCTACTATGCTGCTGTTTGTTTGTTACCAAATAAAACCCCATATATTTTGTATATTACACTATAAAGGGTCAGTTATAAACTTGTATATTCAGGAGATGTTCAGGCGTATTTTGGGCGTGGTTTCCGGCGGATGAAGGAGCGAAGGGCAGGAGAACGAAGGGCAGGAGAACGCATCCCGAGCCATCGACCTCCTCGGGCGAGAGCCAGAGAGCGTCGAGCAGATCGTCGAAAGTCCCGAGAGCAGCAAAGTAGAGTCGGGTGAGCTCAGATTCGTTCCTCCCGAGTTCTTGAGTCCCGTCTCTGTCCTTGATAAGGTCGACGTTTGCAAAGACGATTTGCCTTCTCTTGTTACATACCTCAGAGGTATATTTTAATTTGTTTTTCCTTCATTCGAATACGGCATATATTGTTAATAGTTTTCATATATTGCTCCTGAAGTGTTGCTTAAAAAGGAGTACGATGGAAATGTGTTTATTTTATAAAAAACATGTATTGCCTCCTCAGCATATCTTGTTAATAATTTTGTCTTTAATTTGTATGTAGATTGCGGATGTGTGGTCCTGTGGAGTGACTTTATATATATGTGATGTGTGGTCCCGAGCTTCTCCCCGAACGCATGTTGCCCGAGCTCGTGGGGATTTTCGGACCGCGTACCATTTACGAGATTCATTGTATTTTTTTTTTTATTTTGGGATATTTATTTCATTTTCAGTGTTTTTTACGATGTTCAGTGTTTTTTTATGACATTCAGTGTTTTTATAATATTTTGTGTATTTTTTTATGACGTTCAGTATTTTTTTACGACGTTCAGTGTTTTTTTATGACATTTAGTGTCTGACATTCAGTGTCTATTAATGGTATTCAGTGTCTGGGGTGGGTGGATTGAGTAGAAAAAAAATATGGCATTCAGTGTCTTTTAATGGTATTCAGTGTCTGGGGTGACATTCAGTGTCTTTTAATGGTATTCAGTGTCTGGAGGTGGGGTGGGTTGAGTAGAAAAAAAATCTGACGTTCAGTGTCTTTTCATGGTATTCAGTGTTTGGGGTGACGTTCAGTGTCTTTTAATGGTATTCAGTGTGTCTGGAGGTGGAGTGGGTTGAGTAGAAAAAAATTTGACGTTCAGTGTTTTTTCATGGTATTCAGTGTCTGAGCAGGGGTGGGGTGGGGTAGGTGTGGGGTGAATTGAGTAGAAATAGAGTAAGGGTATTTTCGTCCTTCTATATACATTTTTTGGAGTGAATTGAGTAGAAATAGAGTAAGGGTATTTTCGTCCTTCTATATACATTTTTTTGGCCCAATTGGAACAAAAAGGCCTAAATGACACATAAATTAGAACTTGGCCTTATTGGTTAAAAAATGTTGAAAATTGACCTTATTGCTATTTTTTCCTTTTAAAAAATATTTAGTAATAGATCAAAATTATTATTAATTTTATAAGTTTTTTAGTTCAACTCGATTAAGTTCAATTCAGTTCAACTTTATTTTCAAAGAAGATTTTGATAGCTTTTTCTAATAATTTCAACAGATACTTGAACTTGTATGTATTGATCACATACTACATACTACATACTGTACATACTGTAATTACATATAATTGCACAAAAATCAAGTAGTACAATTTGATTAAAGGTATTTCAAAATATAGTCAAACTATCAGAGACATAACTAGCATACCAAAAGCTGCTGCAAATTCTACAGATTTTACAACTTGCAAAATAGATACTATATCATCAATCTCTACAAGTACACAACTCTAAATACCCAACCAAAGCTTTTCTTGCCTTTTCATTTATATATTTATGTGGCACTATGTAGATTGCATGCATCTTCCCCCCAAAAATTCGAAAAAACACAAAGGCTAGTACCACTGCACTTTTCACCGAGCTTCTTGCTTTACAACCGGACTACAATACTTCCCGAATTCATCAAACTCGCCGCCTTGCATTGGCGGCAAAGAGAACATGTTTATCGTCGAGCTTCCCTTTCTCAGATCCTTCAGGGTCCTCAAGGCCGACACTGTGAGCCTCAAATACAAGTTCTCCATGCATTCAATCTCTGCAAGTTCTTCGGGAACTCTGAGCTTTCCAGTTTCTTCTTTCACCATCGGCTGATCGCTGCAAGTAGCTTCCGGTGGGGCCAACTGTTCATGCCGCGAGAATATCCGGTAGATCATAACCTCACATTCCTTGACTAGTTTGTTCAGAACCTCTGTCCTGAAGAAGGGCTCATGTAGAACCTTCTGGATGAAAGGCAATCGAATCAGATCGCCGCTTTTCTTATCGTACTTTTTCAAAATCTTCAGCAGTCCTGTTCAAGCAAATGAAGAAAAAAAGGGATAAGAATAATTCCTCACAGGTTTTCTAGTTGAACTCTTTTGGTTTCAAAGTAAAATAAGCACCTGTATAATTAAGAGCACTGTAGTTTTCCAACAAAATCATCTCTCCATGAAAATCTACGAGCTTCCTCCCTACTTTCATAAGCTCTTCTTTTGAATCCTCAGCCTCAGCAACATCATCTTTCAGCAGCTATGTTCAACCAAACCAAAAAAAAGAGCCACAATAGAATAAAGATCACCGGCGATTCAAGAGAAAAACGAAAATAGGAGAGGGTTCATGAGTTTGTCACTTTGCAAGATTTGACTAAACATGCAAACAAACACCACATGAGGCCCTTATTGTGTTATAGTCAATGGCATTATATATAGTATTAGTCCCATCAGAGAAATTTCTACAGTTCGGTTACCCGACTTTTGAAAATAATAAACGAAGATATCAAGTAACAATTAAACCCTCAGAAGCATCGGTTTATTTACATAATCACAGAGCTAATCCTCATGATCTATTCACTCATCTTGTTTTGGTATAGCTCTGTTTCATCTATCGTCCGATACAAACTGATATCATCAACTCTCGGCTTAATACTATAAGACTCCAGTTTCAAAAATGGCTTATATATCAAAAAAAAAAATATCATACCGATTATTGTACCAGTTTCCATGTCTGTATATCTAAACATTAATCTATGGAGCTAAAGCAGGAAATTGTAGGAAACAGATAATTCTATCATCATCATCATAAAACCCCCAAAATAAATATCTAGGTAAAAAGAAAGATACCTTTAATTTGATGATGTACTCCTCCTCTTGATCCATGAAGAATCCATTGAATTTCTTAATCTCCGCTTCCAAAAGCTTGACGAAATCCTTCATCTCCTTCGTCACGCCCTTTCCCTCGTCTCCCAATCGCCGCAGTTTGGCCGGCCTTTCATCATCGTCCACGTCGTCTTTCGCGGAATCCGGCATCGGAGAAATCGAATTCAGCTCCTTCTTCAAATCCTTGTAGGATATGAATTTGTCCTGCCAATCGGGAAACATCTCATCGAGCAATTTCCTTAGAATCTTCCAGAACTTCATTTTTTTTTTCTCCGCTGCAAATTGGATTTGTAATTGCAGAAGAAGGATATCAGTGTGTTTGTGAGTGAATTTATTAATGTAATTGGGGCTTCTTCTTATTATTATTCTTTGTGGGTTTGTGTATGTATATGTTGTATGTATATGAGGAATGAGAGAAGCTGGAATATTCGATGGTTTTGGATGAACGCGGGGGAATAATATGCGAATATTCTCAGCATATTATATCTTCACCCATACTATATACTCTATACTAATACTACAGCTCGTTTCGGGTGTGGTTATTTACACATAGGCATCCTTTGACGAGGCTCTAGCTCAACTATAGCTCCGACTCCCAACTCCAAAACCAACTCATCTTTTTTATAAGTTACTTAAAAAAAAAAAATTAAGAGTAAAATTGTATTTTAAAAAATATATATATATTTTTAAAATCTTATAATTGTGAAACTTTTACTTGAGTATTAATACTTAATTAGTATAACATGCAAAACTTAATCTTCATGTCCCCACCAACTTGTCTAGCTCTTTGAACAAAACGAACGTACAAAAAAAGCAGTACTATTTTCCTTGCTCGATATTTCTAACTAACTAAATTACTCGCTCCTAAAATCAGGCTCGTGTAATAAATACTAAGGTTTCTCGAGTATTATTATCAATGAGTTCACAATCGGAGCATATATATATATATATAGGGTAGTTCTACAGTGCAGTTAATATACCATACCTATATTAAATCTAGACCCTACAATATTTATATTTAACATCAATCGTTAGATTTTAATAAAAGTTCACGCTATAATGTGTACCGCACACAGATAATCACAATATGTTATTTTACTTCTTTTATTTTACTTTGACACTATAATATTTTAATTTTATTATTTATAAAATTATTATAAATTTTATATTTACTTAATTCACCATTATTATTACATATTTTTTTTTATTAAAAATAACTAAATAAGAATATAAATGACAAAATTATTTTTAAAATATTTTAAAATTTATTTTAATATATAAGATAAACTATATTCACCATTATTATTACATATTTTTTTTATTAAAAATAACTAAATAAGAATATAAATGACAAAATTATTTTTAAAATATTTTAAATTTTATTTTAATATATAAGATAAACTATATAACAATTGATGAAAAAATATTTGGAATAATAACATTAATAATTTTAAAATATATAAATATAAAATCGTTTGATCAATACGTAGACTTGATGAGTATCTGTTAATTTGTTAAAATATTAAATACAATGGTAAATTAATTATATTTTTTGTTACGCGAATTCTATCTAATCATACAATTTTTTTTAATATTTATTTATTTTTATTTTTTTAAAATATTATTATTTTGTTTAAAAATAAAAGTAAATTTTAAGTATGTATTGAATATAATTTTTGTTATTTAATTTTAATAATTGTAAGTGTAGACTGCGATACAACTAATTAATCATTGACTTAAATAAGTTATTCATTTAAAAAAAATACTATAAAATCATTATTTTTAATTAATAATTTATGTATATTAAATATTTTTTATAAAATCAAATTAAAAATATTTAATGTTATTTATTTAAATTTATAAAAAAAAATGTATGCATATTTAACTGAATCTAACTAACTTTACTGAACTGAACTGAACTGAATAGATCTGAACTGAACTGAACTGAACTGAATGGACCTGAACTGAACTGAAATTAAGTTCAAAATAAGAAACTTAAAATAATGAAAAACTAAAATTAAGTATTGTTAAAATTTCAATATTTTGTATATTATAAACAATTTTATTAAATTTATTATTTTTTATGAGGTTAATAAAATTAAAAAATGATTTACATTCTATAACTTTTATGGTTTATCATAAATTCAAATAAATTGTTCGTATTGTTTCTTTAATTTTGATGCAAAATTTATTTTCAAATAAATTGTTCGTATTGTTTCTTTAATTTTGATGCAAAATTTATTTTACGTTGTAGATAAATACTAGATAAATACTATTTGGTAGACTCTGGATATCTTAATACTCTTGAATATTTGTCTCCTATTTGCGATCCCAACGTCAGATATCATATTCCAGAATATAAGCATGTACCACCTAGAGGAATTTCAGAACATTTCAATTACCGACATTCTTCATTAAGAATGAAAGTTGAATGTGCTTTTGGTCAGTTGAAAAAAAAGGTGAAATGTGTTGAAAATTATGCCTCAAATATCACAAAAGTATCAAATGTCAATTATTGTTTCTTGTTTCACACTTCATAATTTCATACGAATGCACGAGAGTGGTATTCCAATTGTAAATCATGATATTGCCAGTGGGAGAACAGATACAAACTTGGATGATAAAAATCGAATGAAGCTCATGTCTAAGGTAAGGATGGATATAGCCGAAGCTATTTGGAAAGATAACAACACCAAAGAGCATGGTAAGGATGGATATAGCCGAAGCTATTTGGAAAGATAACAACACCGATGAGCATGAAGATGGAGTACAACAAAATGATAAGGAGGTAGATCATATGGAAGTAGATTGACCGATTATTTAAATTTTGTAATTTTGTAATTTTTTTTCAATATTACAAACATTTAATATTTATTGACATTAATTTTCATTAATTATTATTATTATTATTATTATTATTATTATTATTATTATTATTATTATTATTATTATTATTATTATTATTATTATTATTATTATTATTATTATTATTGTTGTTGTTGTTGTTATTATTATTATTATTAAAAACCGAACTGAACTGAACTGAACTGAATAGAACTGAACTGAACTGAACTGAAATTAAGTCCAAAAGAACAGGGCCTTAATGTACTAACTTATTTTTGAGTTGAAACTATTTAATTTAATTAAAATATAAAAAAATATGAGAAATTATACTCTGCATCCAAGTGCACATATTTTTGTAAAAGACACCATACATTTTAAATGATAAAATGTACCGTAGAATTCTCCTATATATATATATATGTGTGTGATTGTATGTTAATTAATACTCCATATGTACCGTAAGAATGATCATATCCCTATTGTCAGGCCCGTTCCTGAGTTTAGAAGGGCCTAGACAAAATATCGTAAACGGGCCCCACATTAAATTACTAAAAAAATTATTCCTTTAAAATTTTATATTTTTGAACAAATTTATCAAAAGGATGATATAATTTTATTATAGTAGTATGAAAAAAAATTAAAATTCACCATTAAAAAAAACTAAAACTTAAAACTCAAAAAAAATTGATTTTTTTCTTAAAATTAATAAAAGTTTTCAAAATTTTAAAACTATAGAAAAAAATTGGAAAAAAAATATAAAAAAATTTACTAATTAATTCTCAATTTGTTTAATAGTTTGTTCTATTTTTTATAATTTTATAACGAATAAATAATTCTCAATAAAACACAATATTGGAAAAAATTAAAAATTAATTATTTTTCGTTCTAAAATACTTAGTAATTATAAAAAATAAAACACAATTATTTTTAATTAACTAATAAGATAAACAAGATTTTTTTTTTACTTAATAAGATTTGAGAATTGTTAAAAGATTTTGTTGAAAAATAAATAAATTACGATAAAAAAGTTTAAAATTTTTAATGTTAAAAATATAAAATAATTAGAATAAACGCTTTGAATTATATATATTAATATTAGTTTTCAAAAACATAAATATGTATTTAGTTTTTTTTTTTAATAATGAGCCCCTAAAAAATGGGGGCCCTAGGTCGTCGCACCCTGGACCTATGCCCAGGACCGGCCCTGCTAGGGGTGTCAATGGGTCGTGTTGGGTCGGGTTCGTGTCGTGTCAAAGGTATTCGCGGGTGACAAAACATAAACCCAAACCCAACCCATTTAATAATCGTGTCGAAAAATTAAACCCAAATCCAACCTATTTATAAACGGGTTGCCCATTTATAACCCGTTTCCAACCCGTTTAACCCATTTAATTTTAAAATTAAAATTTTATAATTTTTAATAAATAAAAATATTAAAAAATAATTTAATTTCTAAAATAATGACATATATAATGTAAACCTAATTGTAAGAAAAAGAGAATTAATCGATCTTTCTAAATAAATAATATATTAATATTATTTATTTAATAAATAATGTATTATTATAATATAATAATTAAAATTAATTTAATAAATGGATTAAACGGGTTAATTTCGAGTTCGCAGGTCGACTCGCGGTTGACCCGCCGTTGACCTGCTTTTTAATCGTGCGGGTTCAACCCGCTTAATTTCGTGCGGGTTTCGAGTAGTGTTATCGGGTCGTGTCCAAATTGACGGGCCTAGGCCCTGCCTATTGTTAATTACAAAACATATATGATCATTTGTTTAATTGGTGTGGAAGAAGTATATCCTAATCGTGACTTGTTTGAGTTCTAACCCTAAAAACAAAAATAAAGAGAGCATGGAAATCAAAGAAACAAAAATAACAAATAAGACCAAATATAACACGAAAAACCCCAAAGTCAAGTAAATGAGGTAGAAAACAAATAAGAAAGGGTTTAGGGACGAGTAGTCAAACACTGGGCGATAAATCACATTAAACTATATAAATTTAAAATCAAGTTGAACTGATGAAATCAAGAATCTGACTAGATTTTCCGAGTTAAGTGCGTATAGACAACAAATGTAACACATGCAATTGATACATTTGTGAGCATATCTTCGACTAAGGTCAATTCAACGAAGCGCACAAGTATGCAAATGAACACTTAATTAGTCAAATTAAAATTTCAATTGAACAAAAACATCACAAAGAAGAATATTTGTACACATGCCTTAGCAAATTAAAGTAGCCAAGCATATTGAATAAACAATAGAAATCAAAGGAAAAATCCACAAACGTGTAAGCCAATATAAATGAAATAGAAAATACCAAGGAAAATTGAGTCGCTAAACAGATTCGATCCACGAAAGATTGAAGCTAATACTTAGTTATATAGCCCATGCAACGAGGAGGATCACAACCCACTTCAAATCAAGCTAGGAATTCGGACAAGAACAAAGTAATCGAAGAAAATGTAACTTGAAAAGCACAAATTTAGAGAAAAAAGTGAAGAGTGGTGAGAGCTAAAATACGTGCAATAAAATCTAAAAAATCTTAAATAAATCTCTCTCAAAAGTGTGTGAAGATCTATTTATATACCTCCACGCTCAAAGAAATAAAATTACTAAAGTTCCTTAGAAAAATTGTCAAAAACGTACAACACGTGCAGACAGCACGTCTCGCTCCATACACAACATTGGTCGACATTACACAAATCGACCGATATAGGCATTTCGCCGCCCTAATTAACTTCTTGTAAATTTGCTTCAATTCTGTTGCAAAAGATCTAAGGCTAGCTGGGAAAACATATCGGCCGATGCACTATATAGAGTTCATTGGAACTCCTTGCTTGGTCTACTCATGAAATCAGTCTCCCTAAACAAAAAAAATACAGAAAAGAAGATCTAGAGGAATACAAGAAATATTCTAAAAAAATCACCGTATTCAGTCTGTTATACTTTTCGTTCTTTGGCAATTCACAAATATGTACTCAAAACATCTGTGTTCGTCACGGTACTGTGTCAATCGTACACATGTACTCACAAATTAATACTATGTATTTGTTCATTCAACGTTCCTAACTTTACACAACAGTCTATGTGGTTGTACTCAACAAATAATAATAATAATAATAATAATAATAATAATAATAATTGAGAGTTAAATCTAACAAATCAAGCTGAGTTGAGTTGAGTTGAGTTGAGTTGATGTAAACTGAATTGAACCAAATCAAATTTAAATTAAAAAATTCAAAGTCTTTTAATGCTTTAAACCATAAGTACATCGAAATACTCAATCTATCTCATTATAATAACATGACTCTTTCTTTTGTAAAATAAAAAATACATAGTCTTGTTATTATGAAACGGAAATCGTACATAAATACACCATACATCAATTGCCTTCGTTTAGAAAGATTTAGGGGGATCCGTTTGCCAGTCCGATTGACTGAGTCCATTGATACACTAATAAGTGAATTGTTTACATTTATGAACTCAGAACTTCATATGAAATCAAATGCATGCACAAATTACTTGAATATTAATTACTCGTTTTACTCATTAATTTTATATATATAAATCAATTCAAATTCAATGGATTGTTCACATGTACGTATACATCTTGAGAAATGTCTATATTCTTGCCTGTATTGATTAATTAATATAGGGAGAAAGGGAGAGGCAGGTGCTTTATTAATTGATGAAATTAAGTGCATGAATATGAGTTGTTTTTTAAGGCGATTTGCTCAACAACAACCGGATTTTGATAATAAATAATTCATAAAAATTAAATAATTAATTAAAAAATACTAACAAACACCTATATAATGGAGTAATTTATATAGTATTAGTTCCACTTGGATATGATTCGGAATCGTGCATGCTCTATATACCTTTTCCAGCAATAATATATTTTTATAAATGATTTGTTGTGTCATGATCCGAGACATCCACTCGCTCAAACTGTGGGATCAAAGTCAAAATAATGGCGGTATTATGGAGTGGAGTATAATAACACAAGGGATCGAATTGTAAATTTAATTTTAAGCTTTGAATGATTACTAAGTACACTATAGTATAAATAATGTGTTGCGAAGATTCATTGGATTTATCTTCTTTGAAAATATATGTGATCAAATTTTACAATAATATCTATCTACTTTAATTATCAAGTAGGTGGTATTATGTTGCATTTGAGGGGCTAAAAAATGAATTGAGGGGCATGCATTTTGCAAATACATCGCACAATCATATATATATGCCGTTTAATGTGCGATGTATTTGCAGGCTATGTGCCTCTGTCAATCTCTAAATTGCAAAATTTAATTTGTCGTTTTATGCGTTCAGTTGAATACATAAATAATTGTAAAGTTTGAATTGAATATCAATTTTTACGAGGTTATTACTAAGAATAAAAGGAAAAATAGCTTACTAAGCTTAAATTTACAAGTGAACAATCAAACTTGAATAAATATGTTATTATTAAGAAATAAATGAGAAAGAGTTTGATTTTTAACTTCATAATGCGTATCATTGTTTTTTCACATTTTCACATCGATCTTTTTAATTTTTATTCATAACTATATTAGTTTTTAACTTTAAAATGTAATTTTATCCATTATTTTTATATTAAAAAAAAATTATTAGAGAATATATTCAAGTTATTCATATAAATGTTAAATTGTTAAATTTCTTTAACAGTTCGAAACTTTTAGATCATGCAACTTATAGCAAAAGTAACTTAATATTTTGTTTTTAATTATTAAACTTCATGGTGAAAAGAAAGTAAGAAACAAGACGTTTTCTAAGGAACATAAAGTAAATTGTTATACTCCTTATTAAAAAAACTCTTTAATCAAATGAATTCATGAGTATGGGTTTGGTAAAAATGAGACTGTGGGCACAACTCAACTACCATACCATATACTAGTAGTGGAGTAATAAACAAAAAAAAAAAAAGAATTGGGTTTCCATCCAATTGGATTAGGAATGTCAGGTTTAGGGACTGAACAATTCCTATATTTTGGACAATGAATGTAAGAAACATTGAACGGAACAATGGGTTTTTGGGTTCATTGCATGTATACCTTAATCCCCCCTCTTGCAAAAAGATAAAATTAAATACTCCATAAAAGGTTTTAAAAGAAAAATAAAAAATACATATACCCCACCACCACCATTACAAATACAACAACAGATCCTCATTCTTGTAACTTACACCCTCCACAATTCCACTCCTCTGTTTTTGCCCTAAATCAAAAGGGTTTCTTGAATTTTTTCTTATGCTCCCTTTTTTTGTCTGATGCATTCAGTTCTTCTTGGGTTCTTGATTGTTTTTGCTATTGCCAGAGAGTTATTTGGGCTTCCACGTCTCGTATTTGAATTTGAATTTGAATATCCAGGGGTTTTCATACAAATCCCATGTCTAAAGTCTTTGCTTTCAGTGGTATGAACCTTAAAGTCTCGAGCTTTATCTTATTTTGATGTATTTGTTTTCAAGTTTTTGTTTTTCATGGAATATGCTTTCTGGGTTTTGTTTTCCTTGTACCAAGCAACCTTCAAGTTCTCTATTGATCAGTGATATGTTTATTGTATTTGTTGGTTTTGTGTGCCTTTTTCTTTGCATATCTTTTATCATGTAGTAGTAGTATTAATAGTTTACTATCAATAGCTGATCAAATTCAAACATCTTTGGTTGCAGATGTCGCCGCATTTCATCGGGGCATGTTTCCCACGATCCCAAAGGACCCGAGCCCGTTCATCCCTCGCGGGCCCCACGTCGATGTGTTCTTCCTTCCTCGCAAGAGATCCCGCATCTCTGCCTCATTTGTCTTCGGTGCAGAGCCAAGGCAGCAGCAGCCTTCTATCGAAGTCCTTCCCGACGAGTGCCTCTTCGAGATTCTCAGGCGTCTCTCCGGAGGCCAGGAGAGGAGTGCATGTTCCTATGTATCCAAGCGTTGGCTCATGCTTTTGAGCACCATTCAAAGAAACGAACTTTGCTCCCCAAAACCTTCCCAAGAGAAGTCTGGAGATGAAGAAGAATGCCAAGAGACTATTGACTCGCTATCTAGATGCTTGGAAGGGAAAAAAGCAACTGATGTGAGGCTTGCTGCCATTGCTGTCGGAACTTCGAGCCGTGGAGGTTTGGGCAAGCTTTCTATTCGCGGGACTGATTCTACACGAGGATTGTCTAACCTTGGCCTCAAGGCCATATCCCGCGGTTGCCCTGGTTTAAGAGTTCTTTCTCTGTGGAACTTATCTTCAATCGGCGATGAGGGTTTACGTGAAATCGCAAGTGGGTGTCGTTATCTTGAGAAGATTGAACTAAGCCACTGCTCGGCTATCACGGATAAAGGTTTGATTGCTATTGCTACGAATTGTCCTAATTTGAGCTCGATTTCAGTGGAATCGTGCTTGAACGTTGGTAATGAGATCTTGCAGGCGTTGGGCCTCTACTGCCCGAACCTGAAGTGCATTACCATTAGAAACTGCCCCCTTGTCAGTGACAAGGGGATTGGGTGTTTATTTTCAGCAGCTGGTCACACTCTAACGAAAGCAAAACTCGAGGCACTCTGTATCAGTGACGTGTCTCTTGCTGTCATCGGACAGTATGGGAGTGCGATGACAGATCTTGCGCTCGTGGGCCTCCAAAATGTGAACGAGAGGGGGTTTTGGGTCATGGGTAAGTGTCAGGGTTTGAAAAAGCTGAGATCTTTGTCGATAAGTTCTTGCCGAGGAGTTTCTGATTTAGGGATTGAAGCTCTGGGAAAAGGTTGCCCAAATCTGAAGGTGTTCGTCCTCAAGAGATGTTCCCTTGTATCTGACGGTGGACTGGTTTCATTTGCTAAAGATGCTGAGTTTCTCGAAACCCTTCAGTTAGAGGAGTGCCATGGAATCACACAACGCGGGGTTTTCAATATTCTTGCAAACTGTTGTAAGAAATTGAAAGCTCTTGCATTGGAAAAATGTTTGGGGATTCAAGAATCGTACTTTCTTGGATTCCAGTCGACGCCTCTTTGCCTTTCGCTCCGATCCGTGACTGTTCGCCAGTGTCCTGGATTTGGCGATGAGAGCTTGGGTCTCTTGGGACGTCTTTGTCCTAAACTGACCCACGTGGATCTCAACGGGCTTAAAGGTATAACCGACGCTGGCATATTGCCTTTGTGCTCAAAGGCTGGTTTGGTGAAGGTAAATCTGTCAGACTGTGTTAATATAACAGACAATGCAGTCTTGGCCATTGCTAATTTCCACGGGGAGACTATTGATGTTCTCAACCTCGATGGTTGTGGATGCATCACCGATGTGAGCTTGGTGGCAATTGCAAGGAACTGCACTGTGATAACTGAACTCGATGTCTCGCGATGCGGAATAACAGATTCTGGGATTTCAGCCTTGGCTGCGGCTGAGAATATCAGTTTGCGGGTGTTGGGCCTCGGAGGTTGCTCTTTGGTGTCTTCCAAGAGTTTGCCTTTCCTGGTCAAGTTGGGCAAGACTTTGGTGGGGCTGAACGTACAGCATTGCCATGGGTTGAGCTCCGGCGCCGTTGATCAGCTTCTCGATCAACTTTGGAGGTGTGATATACTTTCTTAAGGGGTGATAAGGAGTTTCCACTAGTTAGTAATGGTCGAACGCTCAGTCTGCAAGTCTTTTTCTTTTCCGGCTAAGGTGGTTTTTTTGCAGCTTTCGAATTATGAGAAAGTTGTTTTGAAGAATGTTTCACCATTCTTTACACCAAATCTTAGCCAAGATTCTGACTGTGGGCTGTGGATGGTTAGATCCTTCGAGTGGCACAGCAAGTTTTTATCGTGTTAAGATGCATAGTTTCATAGTGTGTTTAGATGTTTAGATGTTGGGATCTGCTTAGAGTTTGTTTGAGGGTTTGCTTTTGGCAGTTTTGACGTTTCAGTCGACTTGTGGGTTTTGGCCGTGGCTGTTGGTGCCTTTGGGACTGCCACGACAGCCTCTCCTTCTCCCTGTTGAAGGGGTGGGTTTTTTTTTATGGTTTTACCAAACCCTCTCTATGAATAAAAATTAAAGCTTCTTCTTAGTTTTTTGTGTTGATGTCTTTTAGCATAATGTGATCTTGTTGGGAGCCCGGTCGATTCAGACAGCTCACAAATTAACCGATAAAAACTAGGAGTCGATCGTAAATAACATAAGCTCAAGAAACAAACGGTCAATCTAACACGCAACACAAACGCAGTATATGAACAACATTCAGAATTATGAACAACATTCAGAATGCGTTTTATCTGAACAATTTAAAGCAATCTAAAAACAAGCTTGCCCTTCGATTTATGACATTCATGTTTGAAATTTATCCCCAAAAAACTTCCAACTTTCGACTCAGGGTGACCAATCATACCTAAACCATAAATTAGGAATAACAAATTCACCACACAGCAAACTTAAAACATCTTTTGATAGGCAAAATGACAGTTCCACCCTTAATACACAACGGCCCCACGCCCACATTCTTGGTCGAACTTCGAATCAAGACTTATTTCAAAACATCTTTGATATTTTAAGAACTCACACTGCAATCAGAGAAGAAGTGCTGTCATCTTGAGGTTCGCTAGTCTCAGCCTTGAGGTTTGGTGTATCTGATGAAACTTCGTTTGCTTCCTTGGATGCGTCGTTCTTGTGGATCCCTGTTACCTTGGGGGCGACGATTTTACGAGAGGTAACTTTTTTCTTTTCGCCGGATAACGGAGTGCTCTCGGAGGGCAATTTAGGCAGAGATTTCCTCAGCGGCTTCTTAATGTGAGCGATATGTGGTGCTTTAGCTAGAATATTCTGCGATGCTTTCACATCCAAGCTCAGCCTAACCGGGCGTGGATTGGAGGAGGCCTCGTTTTCTTCGGAGTCGGAAGTCTTTTTCCGACCAAGCTTGGGAGATTTGGCTCTCGTCGTAGGTATCTACATCAAAGAATGATTATTAGATGTTTTATAACGGACATAAAGTTACTAAAAATAGCGACAGAAATCCTAGTGAAGAAAATCAACCTTTTTAGAGGAACAAAAGTAAGCAAATTTGAGTAAATTAAATCAAGCCCCCTGAACTATGCATTGCGTTTCACTTTACCCGCCTTTTAGTGTGCATTTGTTTCATTTTGCTCAATGAGCACATTTTCTCAGGTGCGGACAACAGCTTTGGATCGGTCAATGGCTAAGTGAAATAAATTTTAGGGGTTCTGAATCTGAGCGTTTAATATAATTTGAACTAGAGGAAATTCAGCCGATTAAAGGTTCAACATTAAAAGATATGTCCAATAAATACAGATAAACAACTTCGCATGTGTGAAAAGCATCAAAACTACCTTCTTTAATTCCACCTTTGGAGGTTCCGGTTCCTGATAAAAGGTCGGCATAGGCGTTGCTTTGAATCCCAAACTCTTTCTAAGCATTTTGAGCTCGGCTTCTTGTGATTCCTTTGATAATAAGAAGAAAAACGAATAAGAATGAATACTGATCAGAATCGACTATCTCCAATTTACACACATAGTGTTGATTATCAGAACCACACCTTAGTCTTGGCTTGCATATTATTCTTCTCAGCTTCCTTAGCACTAATCTTTTCCTCGAGTTTCGTATAAAACTGACAATAAGACATGGGAGACGGGAAAAAGGTCCAGATTATGCATGAAAGACTGGAAAAGTGAGTACTACTATAGATAATTATACTAACCTCCCTTCTTTTCTCAGCTCGTTCATTACATTTAAAACTGAAACCATAGGTTGGGAGAGCACCCAATTTGCGCGGCTTGCCATCTCCAGCAGGAGGACTTCTACAAACTACTTAAGGATAAAACAAACACCTTTATTTACACCACGAAGTTGCTGAAACAACAAAGCGCCTGCCTAAATTGTCGGTTTAAAAAGAATAGAATGGATACTTATGAAAAGCACCCCAAATTTCAATCAGATTACAAATTATACCCGTGAAGTGTCACAACTCACGAGTGAGTAACGAACTCCCCCAGAGTTTGTGCCTTTGATATAATACAAATGTCACTGGGTAAATGTAATTTTGAAAGTTGATTTGTATTAGTAACTCAACTAATGCTCATAAACTCAAGGATACACGGAAGACTGTGAGTCGTCATCAGATTTACCGGCAGGACCATTTTTAAGGACCTTGACTTTAATCTCCTTCCTGAAGTCAAGAAATATCACATTCACAACCCACAGTTGGACGAATTATCGAGAGTACAAAAAATAAATCAGAGTACTTAAACTTGCAATCTGAGAATGTCTGCTATTCAAAGAACCATGCATTTTCTCACAATGAAATACCAGTACATTTCCCGAGTAGAGTTGAGATTGAGATCAAACTTATTAATTGATATTAACCATTATTGACGAACACAAAACATACGGTAGTTCTTCAGACGGTGCTTCACTTGTGGAAGACAGTGCAGCATCAGGATTTCCACGCTGCTGCATAAGATTACAATGGAACTATATATTAAACATTAAAGCTTTTTTTTTTCCTTCTGCTGAGAAAATGGGTGATTCATTTACCTTAATTGATTTTACTTCTGAGGTGTCAGTAGCTTGCTTCTCGTTGAATGATTTACTTTTCGTTCTGAGAGAAGAAGTCTTCCTCCCAGTGAGTGACTTGGAGGCAATGTTACCATTTGGGGCAACAGAAGGCTTCGGCACCACTTTGGCATCTTTTGTCTTGCTCAACCGTTTGAAAGTGGATTGTTTGGAATTGAGGCCTAAAGGTTTCCCATTCTTGGTCTTCTCTGTACCCTTTTTCGGTTTCGAACTCTTAGAATCATTAGCCTCGTTAAGCCCAAGTGCCTACACATTATGAATATTATGGTTCAGTTTACCAAAAGAATCTAGAGGTTGTGGCTGATCCAAAAAATCAATCATGAGCATATTACAAGCAAAATACCCCTTTAAAATGTCCTTTTAAGTAAAACAATTCCTACCGTTTCGTGTTCAGGCGGCAAAGCAGAACCTTCTGCGATATCTTGGACAGAGTCTAAACAATGGTCACTCAGCTTTACGGCATCTTCAAGCGCAGCGCTTAGTTCTTCAACGGGCAAGCTGCCATTGGATGTCTCGTTAGTCGTGTCGATGAAAGGGGCTGGCTCCGGCTCGTGATCACCATTTTCGAACCCCTCTCCATATCCAGACATGGGAGTGACAATATCAGTAGCCATCATTGCTTATTTACCTTACAAAACACACAAACATCAACACAGAATAAAATCAAATTTGACACACATAAATTGAAACAAATCTAAGTACTATGGGAATGAAGCAGCAGAGGTAGTAAAATACAGAAATGGAATAATGGAATAAGTTCCACTGGGACAGCAGATCTCTCCGGAAAGATCCCATCTTTATCCGGCCATAGATTCAGATTCAAAAACCCAATTCAAATTAAGTCTCAGATAATAAGTCACATCGATCTGAAAATATAATGCAGTAGAACCAACAACTTACCTATTGAAGCATTTGCCGGGGCAAAATCAAGCGGCCATTGAACCAGCAAAGGCTTGAAAGATCTGAGCGGTTGCTAAATGGCTCGGGTCGGGTATGGTCTAGTCAGTTTCTTTGTCTCAACTCTATGAAATGATCTTGAAAATTTTCAAGTGCTCTCTCACTCTCTCTCTCCCTGGTTTTTGGGGGTTTATTTATTTATTTACTTGAGAAAAATTTGGGAAGGAAATAAACAAAACAGAGAGGGTCAATGTGTGCTTGAAGTTTGTATAGTCCATATACAGCACTTTGAACTAAATTTGATATGAATTGAACGGACTCTACTAATTTTTTTTATAAAAATAATAATAAATTATTTAATATTTTTTTAAATATTAATAATATTGTCACATTTATTATATTGTATAATTAAAATTATTGTTTCAAATTATTTTTTATTTATTTTAATTTATTTTGAAACAAAATTAATTTGAGCTTAACTGAACTCCAACTATCTAAACTAAGCTGAAATGAACAAGTATAAAATAAAATTGTGATTTTTTTTCATTTATCCATAGACACAAATTTAAGAGATTAAAAAAAGTAAGCAAAAAAATTATTGGAATAGCATTTTTATGGATTATATTATTGGGGCGGAGACATTTTAAGGCCAAAGCATAAGAGTATACAAATTTTGAAGTCCCGTTCATAAAAATGTAAGTTAAGTAGGCCAATTTGAATGAAAAGACTTAAGTGCCCTCAAAAGTTATATTTTCTCACAAAACAACAAATCGAATATTACAAATTAATAAAAAGAATATCAGAAAAATAAAGTTGCCCCACAAAATTAATTTTCGACGTTTGAAATTCACACGCACGACGAGCGCCGCCACAGTGAAACATCAGCCCCGACCGTTATCGAATCAACTATTCAACTCCGTCTCCGGCGATCATCATTATGGCAAGCAGTGACAACATGGACATCCTAGACAATCGCGCTCAACCTCCGGTAAGTACATAACCCTAGCTTTCCAACTTTCGATTATTCGAGCTTTGATGCTTGTAAATCATTCGATTTGTAATTTGATACCGGTATATTCATTCAAGATATGGTTTTTGTTTCCGACATTTTAAAATGGTTAATGGTTTATTACTCTCTGCAATTTTTTCGCATGCGGTTGTGTGTCAGTTCTGGTAGACGACGGTTCAACCGTGAGTTTTATCACCGTGTATTATCACGGTAGAGTTTAAGACGGTGATATATCTCACGGGTGACATACACCGTTTGTACTTACGGTCTTGTACGAGCACGATCCACGACTGTGATTTATCTCACGGTGTAATGTTACCGCGTGTACTTACGGTCGTGTATGATCACGATTCACGACAGTGTTTTATTTGACGGTGTATGTGTACTTACAGTCTTGTACGTGCTCGATCCACGGTGTACATACACCGTGACTAATGTACACCGTGGAAAAACACCGTTTTGTATGTTCACGGTGAATTTACACCGTGATATTCAATAGTTTTTTTCTTACGGTGTAATTCCGTCTTATGGTTATGCACGATCTCGGTGGTTGACATCACCGTGTGTATTTTCACCGTGATATTCAATAGTTTTTGTACACCGTGGAAAAACACCGTTTTGTATGTTCACGGTGAATTTACACCGTGATATTCAATAGTTTTTTTCTTACGGTGTAATTCCGTCTTATGGTTATGCACGATCCCGGTGGTTGACATCACCGTGTGTATCTTCACCGTATACCCTTGATAACTGTTGTATATGCTCGTCGTGGATTTAACATCTCCGTGTACACTACACCCTTAGATGTTCACCGTGTACATTTCACCCTTTGATGTGCCACGGTGTTAATTTAAACTCACCGTGAATCGTGAAATCTTCTCTAATTTGATTGATATTTTCAGGCTGGGTACGAATGGAAAAGACCAGTAGCTTTGCAGTCGATCACCCCAAGAATCAATTTGTATTACCGTTTCGACGTGATAAACTTGATAAAGCGTGTTATGGGTTCAATCGACGGCGGCGATGCAACATTGGCTGAATTCGCTCAGCATTCCTATATGAAGCATTTTCTGGAATTCGTAAAACCCAACGAAGGATTAGTTAAAGGACATGCTGCACACGCATCTCGTTATTTGCATCATTTCCTATGTAGAGAGTTGACTGGTCCGACAATACCGGCGATGGAACATTAGTTTTATGTCGGTGAGAAGATCGCGAAATTCACACCGGCTGCTTATGCCATGGTAACAGGACTCAATTTTGGGCACTACACAGGCTTTGATATTTTTGAGTCACATGAGTTTCCTCCCGATAGCTTGTTTATTCGATTTTTCAAAGGAGATACAACCATTAGCTTATCGGAGCTACGCCAAAAGTTCGAGGATGTAAATCTCGGCAAAGAAGCGAAGGCGGAGGATTATATGAAAGTAGCCAAGCTCCTCATGTATTATTTCATATTGCTTTGCCGAGACCATAAGGTTAAAATCGATAAGTCGGCATGGTTGTTGGTCGAGGACCACGATTGTTGGGAGGAATTTCCCTGGGGCGCTTATTCCTATCAGAATTTATCCTACTACCTCAAAACGACGTCCATGCATGATGATGAATCTACTTACCATTTCTACGGGCCGGTTTGGGCTTTTCAGTTTTGGATGTACGAGTCCGTACCGTCGATCGGAGCATTATGCGCGAAACGTGCTCGGGTTACGAGAATTTCACGTTGCCTGATGTGGGACTCTACTGCATCGAAACAAGCTGCGTGCGATGTCACTAAATTCTTCAATGAGAAGGTACTTTATTGAATTTTCATTATTAAAAAGCACACGCGTTGAACTTTATTGTTGTTGTACGTTGATACAGAGTATATTTGTCTGTAGATGGAAGTTTTTGAATCGTTAATTCCTACACCGGAAGAGGCCAAAACATTATCTTATGTTACTGTAACTGAATCTATAGATGATTGTGAGCTATTTTCTGTTGAATTCTGTCCACCTCGACGAAAAGGAGGTATTAAGAAGAAAGATCGAGCCAAGCCGTCTCACAAGCGTGCTGCACAAAAAGCTTCACGTGCTATAGAAAGGCCTATTTCTAAGCGACGTGTTTCCGGACCTGATCTGACTTCTGTGACGGACATTTGCTGTCGAAAAGCAGGTGTCTTCGGTCCTGAGGGGCCGGACAACGATGAGATCGATCGCCAGGTAGGTAGGATTTGGTCTGCCGAACTGAGGGCGGATATTGTTTCGTTCCTTGCTGATGATTCTGGCACTTGCTTTAAGGAAGCTGTTGCTCAAAAAGTCTTCGAACTCATGAAACGTTTCCATTCGCAATCTAGTGCGAACCAAAGCGGACTCGAATATGTGGAAACGTTATTCAGAGAATGGATGAATTCCGGGTCTACCGACTTGATATCGTGCAGTCGAGGCTCCATAGACCACAGAGTGGGTGCAGACTTGTTTGATAAAATTGAGGACTTCAATTGGGCCTTCAAATCTGAGGTGCTAGATCTCTATATTATTTATTTGAAGTGCAAAGGTCGTGATGTTAAAGGGAGTACAAACACAGTCTTATTGAGCACTCAATTTTGGGTAAGTTTTACAGTACTCTCATTTTGGACACCTTCGTTTTTACTAATAATATCTTTTTCCAGAGTACTATAGATGCTGCATATAAGATTTATCGTGGCTCTATTGATGATTGGGTAGTGCCTGATTCTCTTCGAGAAGCAGTGGATGACACATATGGTCCGATGTCAATGGAGTCCGACCAGCCTACTCACGTAAGTATTGAAAAGCATACATGCTTCATTTTAACTAGTGTGAAACTGAATTCTAACTCGCAAACCTTAAACATGGCATGTAAAGCTCGTGGCGATTTGTAATGTCCACCATCATTGGGTCACCGTCCGAATATCCCCCGAAGATTGGACTATCGAATTGTATGACTCATTAATTCATACTCAACTGGCGACGTATCCTGAATACGGATTTCGGAAGGACGAATTGAGGCCGTTAATGGAGTTTTTACCTCTTGTGTTGAGGAGATCAGATTACTGGGAAAATAAGGGTCAACACCATGCGATTACGGAGGACTTCGAGTTTAAGGTCATGCCGGACGCCGAACAATTCGTCCAGGATGTTACTGATAAACACTCTTGTGGAGTTTACTGTACCATGCAGCTTGACCGTTTGTTTGTCGACCCTCTGATGCATCGTAACGAAAACATCGATGAAGGGTACATTGAGGAGGTCAGGAAACAGATATGCCTGAAGATTTTTTGGCTGAGCTTGAATGATGTTGCTGATCCATTTTGATTGACGTGTCAGTATAAACATGTTGGTTGCTTTCACATTGTGATTCATTAATACTGGTTTGTAATTGCTGTTTTGTGAACGAATATTTGGACACGGTGCCTGAATGAATAAGTCCACGGTGTAATCACAGTACTGTGTTGTAGCCAATAGTAGACTCCTATGATTACCGTGTCACGGTGGATCAATATTTGTACATGGTTCCACTGTGTATCTTGAACCGTGACACGTGCCAGCCGCAGTCCTCTCTAAACACGTGCCAGTCGCAGTCCTCTTTCAACATAAGCAAACATTTGAATTCAAATTTGAATTCAAATCATCCAAAACAAATCAGTCAAAAACTTAGAGCATCCCCAATGGTAGGTACAATTCCTATGTGGCATGGAATTGTACCTAGGTATACCATTGGGGACTTAGGTACAATTAGGAAAGATAATTTGTGAGTATCAAATATTTGATACTAGGTACAAATTGAAAATGTGTGTTATGTGGTGGGTCCAACATGCATAAAGAAGAAAAATTATACCTCACACCATTGGGATAGTAAGGTACAATTGATAGGTACAATTATTTTTGTGATGTGTCAACTAATTTGTACCTCAACATGAGGTACACAATTGGAGATGCTCTTATCACAACAATATGTCTACACAATCGGTGAACTCCGTGAGTACTGGTCAACCAAGCCGATTGAAGTACCAAGATAAAGTTTGTGGTAAATGTCGGAAGAAACTTCAGATTCGTGTGGTGTCCTCGAAATCTGAGAATTATTAGAAATTGATGTATTATTGTCAAGATCATACATTCGATTCCTGGTGTAACCCGTCAAATGAGGGAGAGATACAACATGAACAAATGTCAAGAGCGGAAGAGAAAGCCACAAAAGCTAAAATTAGGAAAGATCTGAAGAAGACGGAGACGTCATTGCACGACGTATCCATCCAGTTGAAGACTACTCTGTTTATTGTCTCCATAATTATGGTTCTTGTAATCATAATTATTGTTATGCTTAAGTTATTTTCAATGAACTTGTCATTGTGTTTTTTTCGAAATATGAAATGTGAAGTCGTTTGCTTCATTCTCTCCATATATTCTGGTAAATTTGTACTACATTGTGAAAAATCTGTTGCAGGGCTAGAAATTAGTTTTCACGGTGTATACTATCGCGCACGGTGTGTACACGGTGAAATACACACGGTGGTAAGACCATGTATGCACCGTGAATCTTATATTGACCGTGAAACAACGGTGCAATATTCCAGCGTATAATTTTGAAAACAAGGAAAAAGGAATACGGAGTAATTTTGGTGTACTAAATTAGGGGAATCCGAATTACAAAAGGCGCCGATTTACAAAAGAAAAACCTAACGCCGAAACCCTAAGATGGTTTACTCTTTTTCAGAGACGACGACGACGAAGGTACATCCTCGAATGCTCTCTTTCCTGGAGCAGGTCTCGGCAAGAATGACTTGAGTTCATCTCCATCCTCTTTAAATATCCGCACTAGGAACTCGTCTGGAAGTGGCCTATGCTCGAACAGGAGGGTCATGCCTTTCTTCAACTTGTGGATGTGTTTGAATTCAGTCCAACTATTGAAGAAATACGCCAAGCCATTTTTAAAGCCCATCAAGGTTGCCCACCTCTCACCGTGAACATCGCGGAGGTAGAAGAGCGGAGGCTCTGTACTGTATCTCACACGCAAACGGTAGAAACGTTCGGGAAGTCAAAACCGTCTAGATTCAATATGTTCATCAGTCAGCACAACAATGAAAGCATCAGCTATCTGAGGGGTATCCATTATTGGTATGAGGATTAAGGACCAAGAAATATTCAGAGTTTAATAGAGGATTAGGCCTGCATAAATCACTATAAATAATGTTTCTCGCTGGATTCCAAAAGGTCGCGTTTAACTAATTATTACAGAAAGTCGCGTGTAATTATAAATAATTGCGACGTGATAGGCGCCGTTTCGGATTTTACGCATCCCACTTATTAAGGCCCATTTATTAGTGGTAGTTGTATTATGTATGAGACCTAATAAAAAAACACATCATCGCCGTGTCTATAATAAAATCACCGTGACACACGAAAACAAATTTCTAATTAGACACCGTGAGAGTTCAGTATGGCACGGTGTCAAACAACTCCGCAATGACCACACGGTCTCTTTGTCACACGGTATCAATTTATACCGTGACAGTAGACCGTGCGGTTTTAAAATCAATGTTAAAATTTGAAATTTAACTAGTCGTGTATTTTCGTGGAGAACCTGATGAGACGGTGGCGGGACAACCGATGCACGGTCTATTATTAGTATTGACAGTACTCAAAACTCAAAACAGCTTTTGCAGGCGCGAGTTAATTTTACTGATTTATATTTAAAATTCTAACTAAATTATCGAAAATAAAACTGAAGGGATGGAGTTTCGCTAAATATCACGACCGTCACACGACATAACACTTACGGTGTTACACGGTCATTTCTAATATTCATCGTGAATTCGTGAAACTCCAAAAAAACGAGTTCTCATGGTTTGTACACAATTTGAATTCTTTATTAACGTTCACTGTGATATGTTTCAATCATTGAGACGTATGGTATTTGATTTTAAACACGTATGATTCGATTTGGAGTATGCATGTCTCAAATTTAAGAGATGTCTAATTCATTTGTTACAAGTTACTCTCAAGTGTAATCATACATTGCACATGATATATCACATTCAATCGTTTCTTGCATAATTTTGGAGTTTTGTCGATTTCATATAATCATCTAGATGGAAAATTAACTTTGGATTAGCATTTTAACCAAAATATTCACACAACCCGAGCAATAATCACCAAAAAACGTCATTGTTCATACTTACACGGTGATGTTGTGATATATCACCGTATCGGGTTACCGCGCGGAGATCAGATCAATTTTTAAATTTGAAATTTAACGAGAAAAGTACTGGTATAGTACTAGTTCCCAAGATGGTGGCGGGACAACCGATGCACTGTACTCAAAACAGCTTTTGCAGGCGCGAGTTAATTTTACCGATTTATATTTAAAATTCTAATTAAATTATCGAAAATAAAACTGAAGGGATGGAGTTTCGCAAGGTGTAAATACTAAATATCACGACCGTCGCACGACATAACACTTACGGTGTTACACGGTCATTTATAACATTCATCGTGAATTCGTGAAACACCAAAAAAACGAGTTCTCATGGTTTGTACACACTTTGAATTCTTTATTAACGTTCACTGTGATATGTTTCAATCATTGAGACGTATGGTATTTGATTTTAAACACGTATGATTCGATTTGGAGTATGCATGTCTCAAATTCAAGAGATGTCTAATTCATTTGTTACAACTTACAAGTTACTCTCAAGTGTCATCATATATTGCACATGATATATCACATTCAATCGTTTCTTGCATAATTGTGGAGTTTTGTCGGTTTCATATAATCATCTAGATGGAAAATTAACTTTGGATTAGCATTTTAACCAAAATATTCACACAACCGAGCAATAATCACCAAAAAACGTCATTGTTCATACTTACACGGTGATGTTTTGATATATCACCGTATAGAATACCGTGCGGAGATCAGATAAATTTTAACGAGTATTGTACCAGTAGTACTAGTTTCCAAGATGGTGGCGGGACAACCGATGCACGGCGTAATATCACGGCCGCCACACGATGTACTACAAATATAACACGGACGGTGGTACACGGTCATTTATAAGATTTATCGTGACACACAAAAAACGAATTCACAGAAACCATTCAAATCCCAACAACCCCAAATAATCCAAAAAACATACAATCGCAGAATATCATACAAAAAAAACCCATAATTAGTTGCAATACCTAAATATCACAATTGTTCAGCATGGTCACAGAACTTAACGTTAATCCCCCCGCACCGGACATGTCTGTATGTTATGGTCTGCACTCCGGCATACGCTACATTTTTTCTTTTGTTTTTTCTGTCGGATTGGTTCCACCGTGGGTTGAGAATTCTGATCATCTTCGAGCGTCTGGCTTTCGGTGGGTAAAACAACTTGGTCACATTTGCGCGCGTTGTGTGTGGTCGAATTACACTTACTACACTTCTGAGGCTGACTTCTTCTTCTGGGGGCATTACCCTCGACAGAAGACCGTGCACGGCTCATCTTCAGACGACCAGCCTGTCTCACCGCAACCGGAGGATGAATGACGTGATCAGTTATATACGCTGGAACGACCCACTCAGCAGGATGCGGAAGTCCTTTGATAGGAGTCGAATATGTCTCCATCAAATTGTGTTGTTTGTAATATCCACTGACGAAGTCATATATATGCAATCCTCTTTGTCTGAGAAATAGAAGTTGTGGTGGCAATGTGAAGTGATACGATCCTAACAAGTACGAACATATTGTCGATTAATAAATTGAAAGTGTTTGTTTGATTAGTACGTACCTAACAGCGGCTGCAGCGTGACTGCAGGGGATTTCATCAAGTTCGAAGCGTCGACATTCGCATGTCCGATTTTGAAGATCAACTTGAAAAGATAGCTTACCATCCTCCACTTTATACACGTCAGATGTGGTTGTGTCTCGGACAACCATACGCATAGCGCGCTCCACCGCGCAAGTTAGTTTATTAAACGTCTCTTCAGTCAACTCATGTTCTCTTGACGCAGCTTTCGCGCTTCGCTCTTGAAACCATTGTTCCAAGACTGCGCGGAATGCCACGACCAATGAACATACGGGTAGACGTATCGCCCAGACCATACGAGAATTGAAGCACTCGGCAATATTGGAGGTCATGAAACCATATCGTCGTACTTGACACATTGCCCTCGACCACCTCACGACCCCTATTTCTAACATTCTCTTGTAAGCCCCGTCAGGGCTCAGCCTCTCCAAATCAGCTAAATGTCTGTGCATTGTCTCAACACGGTAACTGTTTGATGCAGAGGTTATTACGGCCCTGACGCGACCACCATAGCGAACTAGATTCTTCTTAATGTGGTAAATACAGAACCCATGCACTGCATTCGGGTATGCAGACGCAACGGCAGTTTGGATGCTCTTATGCTGATCGGATACGACAATTAAACCATCTTGTCTATTGAAGCACCTGCTCAGGTTATGAAGGAACCATGTCCACGACTCATCATTTTCTTTCGGACCAATCCCAATTGCAAGTGGGAAGGCGTTTTCATTCCCATCCTTCGTCATGGCGACAAACAATATCCTCTGGCTCTTTCCCTTGAGGTGAGTCCCGTCCACAACAATCACTGGCCTTAGATTACTATAGAATGCAGAAATAGACTGTCCGAGAGCAAGAAACATGTGTTGGAACACCCCCCATTCCGTGTGGATTGTATTTCATAAAATGTGCCGGGATTCTGCTCTCTCAATATATACAAATACGAAGCGAGCCTATGATATGACTCAGCATATGAGCCATACGCCATCTCTATCGCTATGCTCCACGCTCGGAGAGTGAAACTGTAATCCATCTCAACGCCGTAACGCTCACGCAACTCTGTTATCATGTCCTTTGGCTTCAGAACGTCACCTTCTTTGACAAGTTTACGAGAAAAGTAACTAGCAGCAACTACAGATTTAATTCGTCGACAGGTAGTACGATGCAATATAGTCTGACAAGTGTGACTCAAGTTCAACTTTGTGATCATCCATAGTGTATCATCACTCCCACTAGCACACAATCTAAACGTGCATACTTTCCTACCGTGCTTGCAAACGAATGCACAACGCTTTTTGTTTGAACGATCAGTGACATATTCTAAGCGACTCTCCAAGTGATGCATTCCCAAAGATATTTCCAAGTCAGATTTCTTTCGAAACGTGGAACCAACTGCGAGTTCACCATCTTCGGGTTCACGTTCTTCGACCCAACGCATAGGTGGTGGAAAAATATCAAAATCGGGCATCGGGATCATCTTGTTGCTTAGTTTTCGCTGTAGTAGTAGATTATGTTCCAGGACTGCTTCTTCGTGGATCGGTTGATGATCAGATGATAATTTACGGGATCCCACAATCCTCTCTTTTTTTTCGGATGTTGAAGCCAATCACTAAACTCTTGAATTAGGCTATCTTTTAACTCTTTATCACGTTCCGCTCGTTCATCATCTGATGTAAATACTTCCTCGTCATCGGGTTCAGTACAAGATGGTGGTTGAGGTGGAGTAATGCTTACATTCTCTGCTTCAGAATATGTACCTCCAACATTAGCATTCTTAGACCGATATTGTCTTCTCTTAGTCAAAAAGAGCACGTGATTGGTAACTTTTCCTTGCACGATGAATCGCAATAGATCTGTATCGTTCTGCAAACTAACCTTACTTCTCTGCGCGTCTGAGTAGAAAATCACGTAATCTCTGTCCTCTGGAGCATTCAAAACAGATCTAATTTGATTGATTAGATCAACATAACTGATTTCTGAACACGTAATGTGTATGGCCACGCTATCTCCGCCTACGTATGCTGACTGTTCCCAGTGACCACCATGTCGTAAAGAAACACGCTGCCACGACATCTGTGATATAAAATTACAGATAATTAAAACAAACAGCTATTGAAAACCTAACGACCTGCATGCATGCATGGTCTAATAAGTATGCACGATGTAAACGAGATGTTTTTTTATCACACGGTGTTATTACGATTAAGTATCAAACGGTGAACGAAGACAACGTGCTACGGTGACACCACCGCTATAAATAACACGGTAAAATCTCCGTGGTAATAACACGGTGATTTCGTAAACACGTCGGGGTTAAGGAAAACCTATTACACCTTCAGTGAACTATCTCACGGTGAACGACGACATTCGGTGAAAAACACCTCAGTGTGCTTTAAAACAATTAAACAAAATGCGAAACGTGCTACCTCGTTGTTTTCGTACCTTTGATGTGCTTCAGAGACTCGACAACGAACTTGTTTTGAGCTTGTTGTGTAAATGAACTAGCAATATTCGAGAGAAATGCAACACATCAACTGCCCAATGGGTTTTGAGTTTGGTTTCAGACCATTATTCTTTTTTACTCTAAAATTCTCATATTGATTTTAGCAGCAACACAGCAACTGCCCAATGGGTTGTTGAAGTGTCATTAACGTCGAGGTGAAATGCAATTATTATTTGTGGTTGTTGGACCTGCTGAAATGCAATTAATGTAGAAGGTTCGAGGATGGAGAATGGGGATGCAGTGCTTTTGGACACGTTGAAACCCTAAATTTATTAATATATCACCTTGAACCGTGGACCGTGGTATGTAAACGGTATAAGATTTCCGTTCCTTTCTTCACGGTGACGGGTTATCTTGGATGGTCTCACGGTATAATATAACTGTGGATGGTCTCACGGCGTACGATTATCTTTCATGTTCTCACGGTGTCACCTACCGTGTTTTTATCACGGTTTCCGTTTATCGTCGATGGTGTCCATTTATCGTGATTTGTAAATTGTAACACGGCGTTTTATTATCGTGGATGGCTCAGGGTTTCCACTTATCGTGTCTGGGTGCACGGTATTACAATCCACCGTGGAATATCCACGGCGTCACATTAGGTTTTAGGGTTTTCTACCTTCCTAATACCGTTGCACGGTGTTACAATCCACCGAGGGAACCCCACGGCGACACAGTTCTAAGGTTTTATTTATTTTCTTAATTAATTAATCGTAATGTGTTTAATGGGCGTGGTTGGGAGTTGATGAGTCGTTTCGAGCAACGATTGAAGTCCGGCGGTGGGATGATTCAGAACAGAGATGCATTAATTCCCTGAATTGAATGGTTATATCAAATTAATGGATAGGGAGTGTTCGATGGGGTGATTTTCTATTAATTTAATTAATACGAGTAATTAATAAGCGTAGTTGGCAGTTGAATCGTTTAGTGGAACGATTGAAATCCTGGTGGTTAGATGGATCAGAATATTACGCCTATAAATACGAACGAAAGAACTCTATTTTTCTATATCCATTAATTCTCCATTTCTCTGTTTTATTCTGGTTTTTTTCATGGAGCAGTTATCACCACACTTTTTCGAATTTCACAGCAGTTGCATTACTGTATCGAGATACTCGAGTTTCCAAAATTAAAGCATCATTCCCCTGGGTCATCTTGCACGAGATACGCGAGGTTCCAAAACCTCCCCTAGTATTCATCTCTGTCTCCTTATGACTCCGGGGTGTCGGTGGTGATGATTCGGAGTGCATGTTAGCCTGAGCTCCTTGTCTACCTCCTTCGATTTACCAGTTCTGATCGAGGCTTAAAAACATGTGCTGCAGATTCACTGGTGTGATGCTTTGTTATTTTTCTTGTTTTTTTAGCTTTTTGGTATACAGCGCGCTGACCGATTGTGTTTAGGGTTTAGAGTTTTGATCCATCAATTGTTCTCAAGTTTTATGGTTCTGCTTTTTAATCTTCTGTGTAATCGTTACTATAATGAATTATAAGATTTTAATTTATTCTATATTTCTGCATTTTCATATTCTCATTCAAATTTATCACACAGTCGCTTTTAATTATCGTGTATCATATCGTACCACGTTGTCCATTATCGTGACTGGTTTCACGGCTTAGGATTATTGTGTACTCTGACGGTATTCATTTATCGTGGATGATCTCTCGGAGTCCACTAGTCGTGTATGTATCACGGTGTTCAATTATCGTGATTATTCTCACGACGTGTGACTATCGTGGATTTGCTCACGGAGTCCAGTTATCGTGTATGTTATCACGGAGTGCGACTTTCGTGGATGATCTCACGGTGTCTACTTATCGTGCATGGTCTCACGGTGTACGATTATCGTGGTTGTTCTCACGGTGTCCATTTATCGTGTATGCTTTCACGGCGAGCAACTTTCGTGGATGTTCTCACGGTGTCTACTTATCGTGTATGGTCTCACGGTGTACGATTATCGTGGATGTTCTCACGTTGTCCATTTATCGTTGATGTTCTCACGGTGTCCATTTATCGTTGATGGTCACACGGTGTCTATTCATCGTGGATGAACTCACGGCGTACAATTATCGTGATTGGGCTCACGGTGTCTTATTATCGTGCATAGTTTATTGGAGTTTTATTATTAATTTTTAAAAGAGAAATTTTATTTTAAATTACATATTCAGTTTATATTCATTTGTTAAACAGCGAGAGTAGTGTAGACTTTTCCAACCCAATTGCCTAATAAACTTCTACTTTTATGGACAGGGCCTCAGAACTTATTTATTTTATGAGGTGGTCCTGAATCCGGTATTCCTACTATATTATTTTGTCAAAATTATAATAGAGTAATTATTTTTTGTTGTTATAGTTGTAAACTTTATAATTTTTGTAAGAACAATATCTTCTTCTTTTTTGAAAACTTACTTTCAATTTTAATAAATACATTTCAATTGCATTAATGATTCACCCATTTATTAATTTAACTCTCAGTAATAATAATAATTAGGGAAAAATGGCATTAAGGCCATTTTTCAGCATTTTTTGACCAATAAGGCCAATTTGTAATTTTGGTGTCAATTAGGCCATTTTGTGTCAATTAGGCCACAAAAATGTATATGGAAGGACGAAATTACCCTTCCATATTACCTTTCACAAATCGAGCTGGGGGAAAAAAAATCGGGCACATTCAATTCTTCTCTCTCTCTCTCTCTCTCTCTCTCTCTCTCTCTCTCTCTCTCTCTCTCTCTCTCTCTCTCTCTCTCTCTCTCTCTCTCTCTCTCTCAGCTCCGCCGCCGCTGCTGCTATTCACAATCGAGCCGAGGGATTTCATCTCCGTCGCCGCCGCGCGTTCAAGCCAAGGAGAGGGGGAAGGTCGCCGCCGGTTAGCAGCTCCAATTCTCAGCCGCGATAATCGATTCCATGCAGTCCGTCTCCCTTGGCATCGATCGATCGATCGATTTCATCGCCGCCGCCGCCGTTCCTGTCTCAGTTCAGATGTCAGATGCGCCGCCGCCCTCCTTGCCGTCGATTTCGAATCCAGGTACGCGATTTCTAATCCACGTACCCGATCAGTGCTTAAAAGCTTCATTCAGCATGCATGCACAGTGTGTGTGTGGATTGATTCAGTGTGCATTGTTCATGCATTCAGTGTTGATTGTTTTTTATTATGCATGTTCAGTGTTTTTTCGTTGCATTCAGTGTCTAATTCACCATGCACTCAGTGTTCAGTGTGCATGCATTCAGTGTTCCTGCACTGAGCTTGCCATTCAGTGCTTATTTTGTTCAGTCAGTGTCTAATTCACCATGCACTCAGTGTTCCTGCACTGAGCTTGCCATTCAGTGCTAAATTGGATCAGTCAGTGTCTAATTCCTGTAACACATTGTGTGGATCGACTGAGCTTGTTTTCAGTCAGTGTTTAATTGCTTGATTCAGTGTGCATTCAGATGGACTAATTGCACTCACACACTGTACACACCTGTTGCACACTGAATCCATATTCAACCATGTGGATTCAGTGTTGATTTGAGTCATTCAGTGTTTAATGGCTTTGTTCAGTGTGCATTGAGCTTGACTAATTGAACTTACACACTGTACCCACCTTGTTGCACACTGAATCCATATTTAACAATATGGATTCAGTGTTTATTTGCTTCATTCAGTGTCAGAATGAGTAACAGCTTGTTTGTTTCCCCTAGGATACTATGGTACCTGTTATTATCTCGTTGGAAATGCAATGTGTTACAGGAATCAGTTTGTGTTGACTTTGTTTCCTTTGAGGCATTGACCTGTCTCCCTTTCAATAAATGCCTGCCATGTTAGTTGAGGGTTGAGGCATTTACTGCCTTGTTAGTGTGGTGATTACGGTTATAAATACCTCGTCATTTCTCTGGTTTCCTCATCTCATTTCTGTTCGATCGGGGTGAGCAGCCAGCAACGATGCCGAGGCGAAGGGGAACACTCGATCGAGAGCCAGGACGGACACCAAGCGAGGCAGAATTTTTCAATAACAGTCCTCCTCCCTCGCCCGAACAAATATTCAATGGCGGGCCAATCCGGCGGGGGCCACCAATGGTGCCTAGGCGATCGGGCACACTGGATCGGGAGCCAGGGCAGTCGGCAAGAAGTCGGGGGGTTGAATCTTGGAATGGTTCTCACTGGACCGAGCAAAGATTCAATGGCCGTTGGCATAAAGAAAAGTTTCCCCTCCCGGCTGTCTTTGTTCGTCCGATCAAGGACGAAATGGGGGATTTCATCGTTCTGACGGACTCCCTGGACCAGAAATGGCACGTTCCTCTCACCACTCATCGGAATCAAACGGCCATCCACGGATTCAACTGGGAACGCCTCGTTCGAGAGTTTGGAGTGCAGGAAGGCTGGAACATCCGGGTTACCTGGACCGGAGGAAGAAGTTTCTCGGTTGGCGTATTCGATCAAAATGGCCAGTCGATGGTGCGCCCGGTCAGGGACCCCCCTCGTCGTGACCCAAGACTTCCTCCGTCTCATTATTATTGTTGTTGAATCTGTTTTTGTCGTTTTTTGTGTTGTTTCCTGTGATTTTTTACGACGACTTGTCTTCGTTGTACTGCTCGTGTGTGCTCGTTACTTGCTGCTTGCTTAATAAGACTCTTTGAGTTTAAAAAAAAAAAAAAAAAACACTGTCTAGTCTGACTTTGACACTGAACAGGCCTCAAAAACACTGTTTCTTTGACTGTGCATTTAACACTGAACAGGTCTTAAAAACACTGTCTGATGCAACACACACTGAACCACACAATCAAACAAACACTGAGCACACTTTTATGGCACTGAACACACTCCAATAGCACTGAACAGCACTGAACACACTTTAATAGCACTGAACACCATTTTTTAGCACTGAACAGACAGGGACACACATTGAATCACACTGTTTGAGTTCAGTGTTTCATTTCATGCATTCCTTAAAAAAATCGTGCGCTGACTGTGAGTCGTTATTTTTTGTGTTTTTTTTCAGCAGGGGCCGATGTTTTCGCATTCTGTGCATTCGGCGGTGAGAATTTGGTGTCCAGAATCGATTCCTCCCGTGCTGCCGCCCTTCACCAGCTGAAGGAAACAGTCGAGCTTCAGTGGCCTGAGCTCCGAGACGTTGCGTACGGCATGCATTACTCTGTACCCGATTTCCCAAACTGTGTGCTCTCAACCGATGCGGACATGTCGAACATGGTATCCCTAGCTGCGCTTCACAAGCTGCCTCGGGTGAGCATCGACATTTCCGTCGCGACTGAAGACCGCACCTCTAGTTTTGTGTTCTCGACGGTGTCCAACAGTACCGCTGTCAGTGCGACTGGAACAGAAAACAACGAGGGATTCGAAGCAGAAGATATGTTCCGCCTGTTTGGTCCGTCGAGTTCTAAAGCGCTGTTGACCGATGGCTGGGACAAAGAGATTTCTGGTGTAGGTCAGATGTTCCAAGGAGGCGCCCCGGACTTTCGAAACGCGCTCTGTAAGGTGGCAGTCGGAGTGGGATTCGATTTCGAGTACGTGAAGAACAGACCCGAAAAGGTTTCTGCCGTGTGCTCGAAGAAAAGCAGCACGGGATGCAACTGGTCCGTGTGCGCCGTGATGGATCGAAGCAACTGCTTCTTCTACGTCAAGCAGCTGAGTAACGAGCACAGCTGCGGCGCGTGCTTTCGATCCCTGAAGCACAGGCGCGTCTGCTCGGACTTGGTTTCCAGTTTGAGAGTCGAGGAGGTACGGAAAAGCACGCTGACTCGTCCGGTCCAAATCGTGAGAAACTTCCAGCATCACTACGGCCTGGAGATCTCGTCTGGCCTCGCTCTGGATGCGCTCGAAAAGGCCAGGAAGCTGATTCACGGCAACGATAAAGATTCCTTCGGCGCACTGACCAAGCACCTGCAGGCAATATCGGATTCCAACCCTGGGTCGCACCTGTTGCTCGAATTCAACGAGGCGTCCAGGAAGTTTCGCAGGGTCTTCATCTCGATGAAGGCTTGTATCGACGGGATGAACCACTGTCGCCCTTTGCTGTTTCTGGACGGCACGTTTCTGAAGGGGAGGTTCAAGGGCCATTTGCTCGCTGCTACGGGCAAGGACGGCGATGGAGGTATGTCTGGTTTGAAATGCACACTGAATCCATCTTTTTAACACTGACTGGTCTGAAATGCACACTGAAACTGACCCTTGTTGCTTCCAGCACTGAATCTGTATTTTCAACACTAAATGGGTGCTATTCACACTGACTGAAGTGTTTTTTTTTTTGTTCGTGTCTCGTGAATGCAGGGTTGTACCCGCTGGCTTACGCCGTTGTCGATTCCGAGAACTATGCTAACTGGAAGTGGTTTCTGGACAACCTGAAGCACATCCTACCTCCTTCTCGCACCGTTACGTTCGTGTCGGACAGGAATCTCGGGCTGCTCGAGGCGATGAGCAGGGTGTTCCCAGGGTCCCCGCACGGCTACTGCATCAATCACTTGAAGCTGAACCTGAAAGACAAATTCAGAGGCAGATGGGCGACCAAGATGTTACGAAAAGGCGTGGTGTGGAATTTCCTGAAATGTGCGTACGCAACCACCGTCGAAGCCTACCAACTGAGCATGGACGAGCTGTTGAAAGAGGGAGGCCAGACAGCGAAAGTGTTTTTCGAGAACATCGATCCAAAGAATTGGGCCAACGTGTACTTCTCAGGGAAGAGATACGGTGAGATGTCGTCCAACGCCGCGGAGTCGTTCAATAAATGGATCATGGAAGCCCGGCATCTTCCGATCACGGCGTTGGTCAACAACATCAGGCTGAAGCTGATGACCTTTTTCCACGGTATGATGAGAATTTATCAATCTCAAACACTGATTGCACTTTTTTAACACTGTTAGCCTTGTTCAAACACTGACTGGCCCTGTTTAACACTGAATCAGACAGGGGGGCCAGGAGCAGGAAGTGGACTTCGGCTTTCTGCCCGTCCGTTGAGAAGAAGCTGGGTGAAGCCATCAACGAAGGCAGGAAATGGGTGGTTGTTGGGTCGTCCGAAACGGTTTTCGAAGTGCAGTGCGTTCCGTCCGTCGTGGTCAATATTGCGGATCAGACTTGCACCTGCTGCCAGTGGCAGATTACAGGGGTTCCGTGTTCCCACGCAGCTGCGTGCATTCTGCGGTCCGAGAAGCCGATGGCCTCGTTCGTGGACAAGTTTTACCACGCAGAGAGCTATGCAAGGTCTTATGCCGATCCACTCCAGCCGGTTTCCATGTTTGATCAACCTTCGAACGTGCCAGAGAACGTCATGATCCAGCCGCCAACATCGAAGAGGCCCCCTGGAAGACCTAAGAAGAAGAGGATTCCGTCCAGGGGTGAGCACATCCCGAGAGCCATGAAGTGTGGGAGGTGCGGACGTGTCGGCAATCACAACAAGAAAACGTGCACGGAGCCTGTACCCTAGTTAGTTAGTAGGCTTTTTTTCTTATTTTTGGATTTTTGTTGTGTTTTTTCGACATGATTTCTGTAATCAGTGACACTGAATGGGGTGAAAAAACACTGACTGTCAGTGACAGGCACTGTTTGGCTCATAAACACACTGACTGACTGTCATTTAAAAAAACACGGGATTTTAACATTATGTGATTTGTTTCTTGTTCAGTTATGCTCTTGGAGTGTTTTTAATTGTTCTTGTATCTATAATTTTTGCATTTGCTTGTTTTTTAATGTTTCAATTCAATAAGTCTTAATTGCTGGCTGACACTGAGTGGACAAGATTAACACTGATGGCACTGAATTGGAAGAATAAACACTGCCAACACTGAACAGACAGAATTAACACTGAATAATAGGCAATATCAAGACTGCCCAGAAATATGAACAAAAGACATGTTTTGTTTTTACAGAAACTAAAATCCAAAACACAATCACAATCATGTTCATACATTTACAGAAAAACACTTCTTGTTTTTTTTTTTTTCAAACAGAACTAAACAAAAACGCACAGCCCCAAAGATCACTACTTTTCCTTCATGGTCAGGATGCTTCGTATGACGTGACCCTTGAATTCTTGGAACTCTTCCGTCCTGACCTTGTCCGGAATGATCTCTTTCTTCAGAATCTTCTCCATGTAGTAGCATACGTACAAGGCACATTCGTTCCTGGACAGTGACAGACGTGGAGGAGTCAGAGGAAAAAAAAAAAGAAACACTGACACTGAATGCATAAATATAACACTGAACAGGCATAAAAATGAAACACAGAAACACAACACTGAATGTGTTAATTATGCACTGAGATACTTACAGAGTTGGGGCTTGCTGTGGGAGAGGCTTCACGGCCTCGATATCATGTATCGGGAAACCACACTTCCCCGCTTTCTCCAGCATTTGGCCCACGTTGGTTTCCACCTTTTCTTTCTGAAACGTACGAAACAATACAGTTTGTCAGTTATCGTTAGAAAGGGAACCGTTTTTAAAAATCGACTAAAATACAGTAGACGTACCAATTCCGCTGCATTCGCCATGTAATGGTCCTTCGATTTCGCCAACCTGGGTTGAATAGAGTTGTAGAATAGCCATTTCTCTTTGACGAAGTCGCAGACGAGCAGCGTAAAATGGTTCGGTGTTGCAGTCTTTCTCATCCCAGGAGACAAAATCGGGAACATTATAATCCCTTCTCGCACGCACGGGATCATATCTGCAATTGTTTGGTACATTTTCTGGTTGTCATGACGTCCCATGACGATGGAAGTCTGCGAGAAAAACAAAAAAAAAGAAACAGAGTTCTTATTAAGAAAGGATGAACTGAATGAGCACTGAACAGGACATTATAACACTGAACAGCACATATAAGCACTGACTGTTGATGATAAACACTGATCAACCTACAATAACACTGAACAGAAAACAAACACACTGAGTAGCACATCAGAAACACTGAACACCACACACAAACACTGAATCACCCATCAATAACACTGAACAGCAAACACAAACACTGAGCAGCACATATAAACACTGATCAACAGCAATAACACTGAACAGCACATAAAAACACTGAACAGCCATTAACACACTGTACAACCATTAAAAACACTGAATACAAAGGCAGGAAAGACTCACCCAACAGTGCGCGGGGAGTATCAGAGCCTCCAGCTTCTTGTTGTGGTCTCGATGCAGCGACTCAGCAAAGGCGTCGACCACATGATTGCTGATGAAGGTGCACTTCATCATGTAGGTAATGTCAGACACCGTCACGACTGTGTTTATACGTGGAAAGAACTTCATTGTCCACCTGATTGTCAAAAAAAGGGAAAAAAATAAAATAAAAAAACATTCTTAGCACAAAAAAAAAGAAAGAAAGAAATAAAGAAGGGAAAGACAGAAAGGGAAAGACAGAATGTAAAATGAAACTTCACTCACGTTTTTTGGTCGCTGTTGTGCAGGATGATTTTGTCGAGGATTTCCGGCTCCAATTCCAACCCGCAGTTCACTTCAAATTTGTTGTTCACGCTCATCAAGAAGTTGATATGATCGTCATTGAAATCACAGGGGATCGGTTTCTGGCTTGCCTCCTGCACCACCTTCTTACCCTTCTTGATCGCCTTCTTCTTTGCGGCAGGGGCAGGGGGATCGTACTGAAAATCGTCGTCGTCGCCGTTGGCTGGCTTCCTTTTCCTGCCCTTGACCCGTCGTACCATCGACTTGGTCTTCGCCTTGCTCGAAGGCTCTATTTTTTCGGTTTCCGGTCTCAACGGGCTCCCTTCTTCTTCATCGTCCTTGTTGCCGTCAATCTCGTAGACGCACAACTCTGCCTGGAGACTCAAGATTTCATCTTCCCGTTCCTTGACGATTTTCTGCAGAGCCTCGATCTGGGCTCTGTGGACGATTTCTTGCGCTTTCACGTCCGCCTCCAGAGACTCGATCTGGACTTTTTCGTATTCATTCATGACCGACGACATCTGAAGGTCAGCCAACGCGTTCTTCAAAACATCCACTTCGTCCTCGAGCTCTTTCACTCTAGCCCTCAGAAGCCGCACTTCCTCCTCCTCACCGGAGCTTCGAGCCTCTCCCGCCTCGGTCACCGGATTATTCTGATCATTCGCCTTCTTGATCAATTCTTCCTCAAGCTCTTTCACTCGGGCCCTCAGATTTTTCAGCTCCTCCTCCTCCTCGGAGCTTCCACCTGCCTCGCCTGCTGCTGCCCCGGGGACCTTCTCCGTCTCCGCGTCGATCTTCGCAAGCTGCTCCGAAAGCTCGCTCTTCAGACGCTGGTTTTCGCTTTCCAGCTCGACGTTAGCACTTGTCGCTTCGTTCAGCCGAGAAGTCGTGCTATCGAGCTTGGATTGGAGATCCCTCACAGTGCTGGAGAGATCTTGATTCTCCGACAGGAGGTTGTTGAGCAACTTCTCGGCTTCAGCAGCAGAAACAGCGGGGCGTTCCTCATCGGGCTGCTGTTCGGAAGGCCCACCCTCGTCCTCCGGCTCCGGGACTATGCAGGCCATCTCCTGATGCCGCCCGGAAGAACTGTCGTCTTCGTCGTCTTCCCCATCGGACGACTGCTCGTCTCCAGAAGGCCCGCCATCAGGGCCTTTTCCTTTCTGTTCCTCTTCCTCAGGGCTCGACCAATCAGAGCCCGGATGCTCGTCATCGTCACTCTCCTCTCCAGAAGGCAGCTCCTCAGGCTGCTCTTCGTCCTCGCTCTCCGACGCACGCGGAGTGTTCACGATTGCTTTATAAGAAAGGTGGCCCTTGTACGCCTGGACCTCCGCCACCGTCTTGCCGTGTTTCAGAAGACGAGCATCCACATTTCAGACACGGACAGCACGCGTTAGAACTAAAAAAAAACATCATCCTCCTCAAGTGAGTGACACTGAACAGCATTAATAAGCACTGAACAACACAGTTGTCCTACTTTGACACTGAATGGCATAAATAAGCACTGAACAGAACATCATTCACACTGTCCATCCACAAGCACTGTGTGCATGAATATCAACACTGAATGCAAGCAATAAACACTGATCAACCTTAATATTTCACACACTGTTCACTCAGAATTAGTTGACAGACACTGAATCATAAAACAAACAGACTTAAAAGAAGCAGAAGAAAGAGAGAAGATATTTACCGCCTCGTCCGCGAGACCCGCTAGAGTCTCCTTGGTCACATTCGAAAGATCATTGAGATGCCAGTTCAGGACCCGGGGGAGGTGCTCGTTCTCCAGCCTGTTTGCCAGCTTTGTGTGCTCACAAAGCCAGAACTGCACAAAAATAAAAAATAAAAAAACCCAAGGTAAATATCAAGGAGAAGTAAACAGCAAGACGAATGTGAAGAGCAGCAAGTAGAAGCACATACCAGTAGCAGTATCGTGCAGCCTTGTGTATTCTGCGGGTTGACCCTGTTCACAGCTGCCGAGTCGCAAAGGGACTTGAGAATAGCCTCGCCCCAGTTGTAGCTCTGCATCGACTCCAGATCCACCACATAATCCAACCATTTCCATTGGATTGTGACGGAGGAAGTGGAGAAGAAGACAGTGCCGATCACTATCAACGACAGGAGCCGAGCTACATCAGCAAGAGCCTGAGGCTTGCGACTCCGACGCTTCACCAAAATATCAAGCTTTTCCTTCAGCAGCTTTGGGTTCAGCGTCTTCTCTCCCGGGAACATCCTCTCCCTGAATCTTTTATTATTACACTTGGACCTCGAACTAATATCGAGCTTCCTACTGCCGCCTATGATTCCAAAAATAAGATCGACATCCTCGGGAGTGATCCGGACATCTTTGTTGCCCAGCTTAATAGTACGAGCACCGACATCCATCTGCTCCAGCACGGCAGCTATCGCAGCGTCGCTCTTTCGGGTGTGGAGGACGGTCAGCCTCTGATCCTTTATGCTCTTGAAGAGATGGTAGAAGGGGGTCATCTTCAAATACTCGTCGTGCCCCGGTTTCAGCTTGTCCTTGATATCATCAATAGTCCGGATGATGGTCAGCAAGTTGGACCTCATTTGTTTATAGGACATGGAACACCAAAAAAACACACACCGATGTGAGTGCAAAGCAATGAACAGGCATATACAACACTGAACAGGCATATACAACACTGAGTGGCCATGTAATTGCACTGAGTGGCACTGAAGAGGCATAACAGGAATGATGAGGCACTGGACAGAACATTTTAACACTGAACATACACCCAACACACACAATCAACACTGAGTGGCACACACAAGGCACTGGGTGGCATGCAGAGACACTGAGCAGGCATATTTTAACACTGAACATGACAATTTAACACTGAACATAACATTTTAACACTGAACAGGAACCAACACACTCAATCAACACTGAGTGGCACACACAAAGCACTGGGTGGCATAAAGAGACACTTAGCAGGCATAAACAAACACTGAACAGGAAAATTTAACACTGAATAGAACATATTAACACTGAACGGCCACCAACACACACAATCAACACTGATGAACACATAATCACACCGAACCTCCATCAAAACACACAAAATTCATTCATGCAATGGAAATTAACAGATTGAAATTGAAAATCGGTTGAATTAGGGTTCGAAATACTTACTTCCTCTCCTTCTTCTCGTCGGCGACAGGTTGAGGGATAGGGCTCGGCTGCTCTTCACTCGACGGAGTGTACTGAACAAACCTCCGTTCAGTGTTTTCGGAAGCAGCAGCAGCGGCGGTTGGAGTCAATTTCTTCCCGGCGGTTCTCTTCGCGGCGGCGGTTTTCTTCGACGGAGCCATTGATAATCGAACAGCTAGCTGAGATGAGAAGGAAAAGTGAGAGGATTTCGTGGTGGTTTTTTTGGTTTCTGTGTGTTCTAGCGGGAGCCGAGAGAAAAGAAAGAGAGAAGGTGTGGGTTTCGTGGGCTTCGTGTGCGGGAAATGAAATAAATGCTGAAACCGTTTGTTCAAATGTGTATATATGCGAGGACAACGATGTCTTTGCACATTTTAGGCAGCCTAGCTAATCGGCACGCGTAATTTCTCGAAAGCCTTATTGCCGAAAAAATGCTGAAAAATGGCCTTAATGCCATTTTTCCCTAATAATTATTATTATTATAATTATAATAATAATAATAATAATAATAATAATAATAATAATAATAATAATAATAATAATAATAATAATAATAATAATAATAATATAATATAATTATTATATTATTATATTATTATTATTATTATTATTATTATTATTATTATTATTATTATTATTATTATTATTATTATTATTATTATTATTAAGGGAAAAATGGCAATAAGGCCAATTTTCAACATTTTTTCGGCAATAAGGCTTTCGAGAAATTACGCGTGTCAATTAGGCCGCCTAAAATGTGTAAAGACATTGTTACCCTTTCTTAAATTCCGTCTCCTTCTTCGATCCCAATTGAATCTCAGCCCCACTGCCTCGCCTTCTCCTCCTCCCCCGCCCCGGACGTCGAAATCGAAGCTCCCACAGTAGTCATCATCATCGTTGCGATTATCCAACTGTAAATCAACAAAGGTCGCTGAAAGGTGATTTCCCCCCTTTTCTTAAACTTCAATTCTCTTCATTATTGTCTTCTCGAGAAAGCTTCGTTTGAATACCGAGGAGAGGCACATATGTTGACGAGATTAAAGGGAAGAGCTAAATCCATGCCAAGATATATTTTTCCGTATATAGCGAGGCTAATTTTAGGTGATTTTTCTACCGAGATCGACGAAATCGCCGGACCCCGATCCACGCGGCGTCGGCAAAGGGGAGGACGGAGGTTCCGCTGCACTCCACCATCGCCGCCGCGACCTTTGGCAGGGCATACCTGGACCACCACACCCCGCGCTGCCTGCTCCGACCAGATTCCGCGACATCGACGTCCATGACGGGATCGCCGCCGTGAGGTCGATCAACACAACCATGAAGGTGTTCGATGAAATGTCCGAGACGAATTCCGTTTCTTGGAGCACGTTGATGGGTGGGTTAGTGAGGTGGAAAATGTCGTCCGAAACTATCGGGTTGTTCGAACAATGTCAAGTCGAGCAATTGTGATATCCCGCCAAAGGGTCTGAAAATGTCGTCAACTCTCATCGGGAACTCGACTTTGATACAGGAGATGTTCAAGCGTGTTTTGGGTGTGTTAGGTCTAATACCATATTCCTTACTGTGCTTCGTACTTTTAGGACTGATCGTTTGATGGCGAAGAGGGTTCAAGCTCGCCGGGGGCGCCTACATGGCGAGCGAGAGGCGCGCGACCTCGCGCCTGGGGGTCGAGCCCCCCGTCCACGACACGGGTACTCAATCAGGTCACCTGAATTCCTATGTACTCGACCAGGTATTATAATTTTGTTCCTATGTTTGAAAACTTTAGTTAAGTTTTGTCGACTGTTTTTGATGTTTGTCTTTGTTTAATATCCATGAGAATGATGCATACATTTATAGATTTTGATTAGATTATCAAATATTACGTTGCTTTTGATTTTGATATTCATGTTATATTTTGATATATCTATATAAAAGGTGGGAACAACTATCACTGTGTGATGAGAATAAGATATGTCCGATCGAAGCCCCGACACCACCACAGCGCCGCGTCCACGTCTCAGGCCCGAGCCACCACCATCTCCGACCGCCATCGAACCCTTCCGTTTTCAGGTTACAATTCATAGCTTCTTTGCGTTTAGATTATGAAGGTTTCTATATTTCCTTTTTCTAACACTCCGTGTGTGATGTGAATAAGATATGTCCCCATCCACTTCTTATTTTTTTGTTTCTGGACTACACTATGAATTGATCAACTCTAATTAGAAGCTAAGATAAAAGGTTCCTCAAAATCGTTGAATAAGTTTGTTTCTGGTCTTTCTAATCAGATATCGAAGAAGCTTCGAGCTCTTGAAAACCGAGGAAAATCAACAAGACATTTTTCGCCAAGGAATGTGAGGTTATGATCTACTGGATATTCTCGCAGCATGAGCAGTTGGCCCCACCTGAAGTTACTTGCAACGATCAGCCGATGGTGAAACAAGAAACTGGAAAGCTCAGAGTTCCCGAAGAACTTGCAGAGATTGAATGTATGGAGAACTTGTATTTGAGGCTCAAAGTGTCAACCTTAAGGACCCTGAAGGATCTGAGAAAGGGAAGCTCGACGATAAACATGTTCTCTTTGCCGCGCCAATGCAAGGCAGCGAGTTTGATGAATTCGGGATAACAAACACTGAATGTCATATTTTTACACTGAATATTATAACAAACACTGAATGTCATATTTTAACACTGAACACATTGAATGTACACTGTTTGTCACGTGTTTAATTATCTTATTAGCTTTTTTTAGTTCTTAATTGTTTTTGTTCTTCAGGTCTTGGTTCCGGCACGAGCACGAATATGAAACTGACAGATTCACCTCAGCCGGCCCCAGAGACGAGAGGCTTGGCACCTGTCCAGTCTTATGAAGCTTTTCTGCCACCCGAGTCGGTACTTATTTGATGCGCCTCATTTTTCGTTTTGTATGTTTTAAGTGTACATGATCAATGATGGCTCGGGCGAATGTGGGTCTACGTAGTAGAGTTCTCATGCGATTCGGAGATCGGATTGCTTAAATATATTTTGATATAAACAACAAAACATTGTCATTTTTTTTTAATTTTTTTTGTTCTTTTATTCATGGGATATAGGTGAGCACAGATTCATTGCACATTAAACTATGGATCAATGTTTGGTTGTATTGTATTTCTTAACAGGTCATGTACCAATGCTAATTGATAAAAAGATCTGCATTGCAGATTATTTTTTTCAGTTGAAAGAGATTTATCGGAAGCTCTCAGAAGGGAATGAATTCTTTGGAGAAGCGAGTGGACGGTCTGGAGAAGGTGGTGGATGAGATGTCACTCCACTCGGAGAATGTCGGGCATGGATAACACATGTTGTATGTTACCAGGAGTCGAATTTCTGAGTCCCAAGTTTGGGAGGAAATCATAGGGAAACGATGTACACTCCAAGTTTTGTTCTCCTTTCAGAAACCAGGCCTATAGTGATGAAATGTCGAGGCTCGATAATAGTTCGAGAAATTGATTTAATCGTGTAGAAGTCGTGTTTTATTCTTTTGTTTTAGTCGACGAGTGAATTACAGTCGGAAAAGTTCTGCTAGTTTAGGTCATGTGTTCAATGGAATGTATATCAGTATAAATATACAATATTAACATATTTTTTTAATTTTTTTTTCAATTGAAATTTAAATCGAAAACACTGAATGCCCCATTTTTACACTGAAGCATAATAACACTGAATGCCATATTTTCACACTGAATGTTATAAAATTACACTGAACACACTGGATGTCATATTTTAACACTAATGTCATATCTTAACACTGAATGACATATTTTAACACTGAACACACTGAATGTCATATTTTAACACTGAATGACCTATTTTAACACTGAACACACTGAATGTCATATTTTAACACTGAATGACCTATTTTAACACTGAACACACTGAATGTCATATTTTAACACACCGAATGTCATATTTTAACACTGAATGACATATTTTAACACTGAACACATTGAATGTCATATTTTAACACATTGAATGTCATATTTTAACACTGAATGACATATTTTAACACTGAATGTCATATTTTAACACTGAATGTCATAAAAACACACTGAATGTCACATAAACACACTGTTTGATTAAAAAATACACTGAACAGGATTGAAACACACTGAACAGAAATGAAAAACACTGAATGTCACATGAAAACACTGTTTGATTAAAAAATACACTGAGTGCGACCGGAACACACTGAATATCATCAAAAAACACTGAAACAATTTCATGAATTCCATTAAACAATTTTTTACACTGAATGTCTCATTTTTACATATACACATTTGTACATACACAAGAATAAGAACAAAAGATCCTTCGTGCATGGTCATTTTCTCGAGCATTTGGGGCCCCCAGTTCCCGTTTCTCAGTTCCCATTCGAGCGTGTCATGGTCATGAAGAAACGAATGAAAGAACTCGGGATTAGTGTTCCACTGTACCATAAAACTCTCCACCTGCATAAGTGAGACGTGCATAAGTTAAGGAATTGTAGATTACGGGGTAGGTTGGTCGCATGTGAAGCTACTATTCTTGAACCTCTGAACAAGAGATTTTTGCCCTAAAGAAAATCAACATCCACAAGTCAGAAACTTTCATCTATGCGCAAACACTTAAAACAGTAGCAATAATTAAACTTGAATACGAGCCCATGTGATATCACAAACATTATTAGAGCGAAACGAACATCCCCACACAAAGCCCTTGAGAATGCTCTTGAACTTGAGGGCAACAACACTCGTCGTGAAGTTCACAAACGCGTAACCGAAGTTGACTTTCCTCTTGTGGATTCGAAACAAAACTCGATCGATCAAAACGAAAATAAGCAAACACAAATGGAAATGAATCGATGCACGCGTGTTTCGTACTCACCGAAAATCCATCGGGAGATAGAAGAAATCGTACTCGAGCATTTCATCAAACACGCTCCTGGCATTTTACAAGTCACCACACTTCACGTACCCAACTAACATCGAGTTCCAGGAGACGACGTTTTTATCCGTAATTTCATCGAACACCTTGCGCGCGACGGCCATGTCACCTGTTTTAAAAAAGAAATCCACCAATGCGGTCTGAACAAAGACAACCCCGCACAGACCGAGCTTGCGAGCTTGCCAATGGACCAACGAACATGTACTCTGTGTTAGGCTAAGCGTGTTGTCACCTAGGATTAATGGAGGACGCCATGGTTCTCCTCCAGACCGGGAAGCGTCTCGCCACCGCATCCTCCCGCCGCCAGAGCATTTCCCTCTCCGACGACATCTTCCCGTTCAACAAGTTCCCGATCGCCGATCGATTCCGGCAGCGTTGCCTCTCGCCGTCGTGCGCCACCAGAAGCTTCTCCGAGAAGACGATTTCGGCGATCGTCCGCGGTGAGGATGAGGGAGAGGAACGTGAATCTGAGTTTGGGTAGTGTGGGGTTGAGAGGATTAATTGAGAGAGGGGTAATTTCGTCTTTTCAAATACATTTTTTTGGCCCAATTGACACAAAAAAGCCTAATTGACACGAAAATTAGAAATTGGCCTTATTGGTTAAAAAATGTTGAAAATTGGCTTTATCGCCATTTTTCCCTATTATTAAATATTATTCAATTTATTCTAAAAGATCATGATTCAAGATATACAATAAAATCAATAAATTTTGTTTGAAGATCTCGTGACACAGTGACACTCATGAGATGGAAATAGTATACAATATTTCACTATTTATTTACGAATTTATACGTTTAGTTTGATATATTTTGAATATCTTGAAAATTATTCTATATTAACCGTGGAAAAATGAATCTTGTAATTTTCATTGACCTTCTTGTATTTCTATATTAATCTTTGTGTGATGTTAGTAATTTAATGAATATAAATATATAAGTAAAATACCATCAGGACCCTCTTAAAATATGGACATTGTACAATAATCTTCGATGTAACAATATCTTAATCAATTGTTCACCTAACAATAACAGTAGTGTGTTCATAAGCGGCAATTTGTAATTTTTTGCCTTATAAAGCCATATGTTTTTCAAATTATTTAAAGAGGGAATAAAAATAATAAAATCAAACAAAACTTATTATTTTCACTAGAAAACATTTTTCACCGATATTCCGGCTGTGGTCCATTTTAGTAGACTTGGCAAATATATCTTTAATTATTTTTCTTCTTGGTCTCATATTACTATTAATGGTCACATTTTTTTTCCAATATCAATTGTCATACAAATTTAAAAAATAATTATTCTTACTTTTTTTATTAAAAAATAACATATATACTTTACTTTTTGACTTACATTTTTTAAAAATTACTCTAAACTACTTATTTTGTTAATTTAAAAAAATATTTTTACCATTAACCTTTAATCAAAATGTCAACAACATGAAATTATCAAACTAAAAATAATTAAAACTAAATACTAAATAGGTAAAAAAGCATCAATAAATATATTTAAACAACATATGCCAAACAATGTTGAAAAGGGGGAAATAATTACTTGTCCCTGGTAGACTTATGGTTACATTTTTTTTGTATTTTGTAAAAAAATATGATAATTAGTCTAAAACAGATATAGTAGTTATGTTCAAACAATTATAACAATAAAACTTACATTCTAATAAAACTTACATTCTACGACAATGTTTCAAACAAATATTATAGAATTTCGTATGTCGTGAACGATTCTACGATTAATTAAGATGAGAACATGATAAAATAGTGTATTGTGAAAAAATATAATATTTATTATTTCTGTCTCATTAGTTGTGACATTTTAAAAAAATATAATAATATTTATAAATAGAGTTTCTCTATAGGCGCACAAAATACATTATAACTATTGTGCGAGATTAATTTGAGGGTTTTGATACCATTTCGAATCGTGCGGAGTAGTCAATTTCGTCGTTCCTCATTATTTGTCTATTTATTGTTTTGATTTCTTTTTCGGTTCTCATTTTATTCGTAATATACATGGTCTTTAACCCAAGCATAGAAAAATAGATTTAGCAATCTCTCATCACCATTTATTTTCCGATCCATAAATAGATTAACCCTCCCCCGATCACAATATCGTCGATATGCTTATGAGCACACTAATGAAATCGAGAGCCTTCTGGGTGGCTCGTTCCAAATTAGCCGGCTCATTTGGGCCGAACAAACAAGTCGTAGTCTGACCGAAGGCCGTAGACGACCTGAAGTTTAGAGTTTGCTTGACTCTTGGGTCGGTGGCAACTTCTCCGATCAATCTGCTATAGTCGTTTATCGCGTCTTTTGCATCGTCGAGGCCATTGATGCAAGTTGCGATCGATGCTTTGATTCCTGGATATTCGGCTCGCTTAGCCTCTATTCGGGTGGCTTGAACCGCGTTTTGCGATTTCCCTATCACGATCGAAGAAATGCCTTTGAGATCAGCACCTTTGGAATGTCGGTCCGATCTCAAATCCTTGCTGCAAAATGCCGCGTTTCTCGATCGACTTTGAACAAACGTCGTTTATCAAATCGGCTCGACAATTGCACACCACCATTGCGAGGGCAAATGTGACTGCTAAAAGAGAGTTATAATTAGTAGCCATTGTTTGTGGTGATTGTGTATTGGTGTGTATGCCTCTTTTTATAGCACGTAATATGGAGAATGAAAAAGGAAATGGATATTTATATTCAATTTTGTTTTGTTTTGATCGGATTACCATTTAAAGTATACGTAGGTTATTATAATGTAATTATACAGATTTGGTATATTTAGGAGAGTGTATTGGATTGACCATTTATAAGATTTTATGAATTTTAATATACTATTGATTTTGATAGATTCTTTTTCAAAAATAGGAATAATTTTTACTATTCAAAATTTCTTCTCATTACGAGAAATTTCTGTGAACTTAACTAATATATTAATTAAAATAATAAAACTTATAAAAATTATTATAAAATAATAATACTCATTAACATTAATAAAAACAATAAAATTTATAAAAATTACTATATAAAAATAGTAATACACATTTTTTTTAATGAAATAAATTATTAAAAATAATAAAACTTTAGAAATTATATTAATTTTTTTAATTAGCTAAATTATTATTAAAAATAATAAAACTTGAAAGATTATGTTAAAAAAATTGAGTTTGAAGTGAACGATGAAAAGAGTAAAGAACAAACAAAATAAGAAGTAAAAGTAAAAAAATTCAAATATTTCACGCTATTTTTAAATAATAATTGTATTTTAATCATCATAATTGAGTTTTTTATTATACTTAGAGTTTTTATTTTTCATTTTATAATTATATTATTTACATTGAGTAATTTATTAATTAATTACTTGTAATTATTTTTGAATACTTATATTTTTGAAATTTATTTTATTATTATATGATCATATCTTTATTTTATAAAAAATGATAAAAAAATAGAATAATAATAGTGAATAATAATTTATCTTTTTATTTAATTTTTTTTCGTAAATTAGTTGAATATAAATTTTTATAGTAGAATATAAGTAATTCATATATATACACATTAAAAAATATTTTAAATAATCCATTCAATCTATTTAATATATAAATTCAGACTTTGCTGATCCCATCTGGCCAGTGTGAACACAAAAAAATACACTACAAAAAATTAGCATGTTCACACTACGTGGCACAAACAATGCTTTGATTGGCCAAGACATTCTTATGTGGCTTTATAATTTTTATGTGGCTTTATTATTAATTATGATGTTGTTTTTAATTCAATTAATTACCTAATAATTCCACATTCACTACATTTTTAAAATACCATAAATACATATTTGTAACCGAAATTTGAATTATTTTATTTATATGTTTAATTGGCCGTGTAATATATTTAACCCTATTCAAATTCCATAATAATTACATGTAACAAATATATTTATAACCCAAATACATTTTTATTAATCAATTCCTTAATTTTCTTATATTAATTGACCATCTATTATAAATAATTTAACTAATTGATTTGTTACTTAATTTATCAATTTTATTACATCTCTTCCCATATATATAAAAATAACAATATAGAAAAAATCATTTATACTTAATAAGAAAATCAATCCCTATAATCTTTACAAAATTAACTAATTTATATTAATATAATAATATAAAGAAATCAATCCTTATAATCTTTATAAAATTAAATAGCAAATATTAATATAATATTATAATTTATAGTTCACGGTTTGAACATTTATTTAAATGGGTTCTTTCTTTTTCATTCTCACCATCATTTTTCGGATATATTCTCTCTATTTTTTTATTTTTATTTTTGTTTGCAGCCCTCAAATATTATAGAGTATTAATGAGGTACTAAATTTATTAACTATACACGATCTTGTTTGCTATAATAGTTTATTGCTTTAATGAATTATACACGATCTGTTTGCTATTAACAATATGTTTGCTGCAATTTCTTGCTTTAGTATCCTAACTACTCACGATTTGTTTAATATATTTTATTTTTGACACATAATTATGATGTAATGTTTCTTTTTTGCAGATCTCTCTGTAAGTATTTACATTTATTTATTTTCTTCCACAATACCAATTATATTAATTTTCTATTTAATCATTTTATTTATTTTTGTTATTTGTTTTTATTATGTGTGATTTCTTTTGTGTTTTGTAGCCATGTGGATGCAAATATGCTAACCTCCCTAATTATTCTATTTTTTTAATCAATAAATTAGTTTTATATTTTTGTCATGTCAACCCCAAGTTGCGCCGCCGAGATGCCTGCATCCATGTCCACCGGCAGGTATTTTTAACTCGATCCCTACATTTCAGGAGCTGAAGAAGTTCATCAAACTATATATTACCAAGCTCCAAAGATGATGAACTACACCAACTACAAAGATTTATTGTAGGAGATCAAACTCATATATGCAAAGAGTAACAGACCTAGGATTTTCCAACTCGAAAAATTACTTAGCACTCTTTTTCAAGGATCTCGGAGATTGACGACCTAATACTACATTCGCAAGGGTCACTGGAATCAGTATTTTAACTATCGTTCTTTGACATATATTTAAAGTTGGTCCAAAATTGTTTGTCTCTGATTTTTTTTTTCTATTATTGTTAAAAGGTGTAATATATTATGTTATGAAATAAAATAAAATAATTTAATTTCAGAATTGTTTGTTCTTCTATTATTTTTTTGTTTTTAGTACTTCCAAATTAAATTTTAACGTGAACTATTGTTAATAACATATTGTTTTGTTTATTTATTTTATTGTTGAATAATTTTTTTTTTACATTTTTTTATAAAAAATTTGACCTATTATATTTATATTGTCATCAAAAAAACGTTTTTTCAGTATTTTTATTTATCAATCCTGATTAAATTAATTACTAATTTAAAATATATCAATTTTGTTGAAACAATCATTCATAATAATGTATATCTATTTAATATGTTATTACATTGTTATTTTTGGATATGTTATTACATTTAATATATTATTTAATATGTTATATCTATTTAACATTGTTATTACATGTTAATAACTATCTTGAGAGATTCGAAAATAATAATATAAGCGATTTTTTTTTGTATAGGAAAGCGAATTTTTTTGATATATAGAAATAAATATCTATTCCCAATTTATATAAACTACAAAATAAGTAAATTAATTTCATAAAGTTTCGTAGTAATTGAGTAATTTTTGGCATAATTACTATAATTTATATTTTTTTAATAAAACATTTGTGTTAAACTAAATCCAGACTTTGCTATAATGTGAACAGAAAAATTACACTCTTGGCACTATAAAGCGTACATATGTCTCATTTATTGATTATGTCACTTTTATAATTAATTTTTTAATTACAATTTTTTCGGATTTATGATTAGGATTTTTATTACGTGGAGTTTTTTTAATTAAAATCCAAAATTTTATTAGTGATTTATATATTGAGTTATTTCCATACCAAGTTTTTCCATAATTACAATATTAAATATGAATATTTCAATAACACGTGAATGATGGTGATAATGAAAATTCGGATTGATTTTATTTCCATAACGTGTTAATATTAAAAATGTAAACAATGATTATTTCTTTCTGTAACATTATTAAATATTGAAACTTCAAATTAAGATTAGTAAGTATTGAAACGTTATGAAAATACGTCAATATTAATTAATTAATGTTGGTATTGTAATAATAATAAATGGTAAGAATAACTCCTATATATAAATAAAAAAACGTATAAATATTTTCAAATTTTAAACATAAAAATAAAAATAGATAAAGACATTACAATCATTCATTATAATTATTTCTATATTTAATTTTAGTAAATTATTTCAAATTCAGAATTGCTCAATTATTGTTTTTAAATTATCAAATTATATATGATAATTTGAATACTTATTTATACACACTATATGAGCAAGTTTAATTTAGTAGAATTTAATTTTAAATAATTTAATTTTCTTTAGTAGAATTTAATTAAGTTATTTAATTTTCTTTATTAGACATATTAATTCTGTTCAATTCGGTTCATTTCAGACCCATTAGTTCAGTTAAGCATTTTTTTTTGTTAATATTTTTTTGTTATTATTTCAATATCTTAAAATTTAATTCAATTGAACTTAATTTCAGTTCAGTTTAGGCCTATTAAGGTCATTTAGTTTCAATTCAATTCAGTTCAGACATATTAAATTCATTTCAGTTCAGTTCAGACATGTTAAGTTCAATCCAGTTCAGTTCAAGCCGATCCTTTATAAAAAATATTTTTCAATCGTGCACACGTGAATAAATTATTTTTTAGCACCACTAAAACCTGTTCTTTTGAAGTGAAACAAGCTGAACTGAACTGAACTTATTCTTAGTTTCCTTCAGTTGAGCTCAGCTCAATTCAGATCCATTAAGTTTATTCACTTTAGTTAAGATTCATAAGTTCAGTTCGGATCTATTAATTACAGTTCAGTTCGATCATTTTTTTTCAATATTTTAAAATTAAATTAAATTTAACTTAATGAATATTTAGTTCAGACCTATTAAATTCAGTTCAATTCAATTCAACAAGTTTCATTTCAAAAGAACATGTATGTTAAGTATCCCACATCGGTTGGAACAAGGTCCTAAAGCTCAAATATAAGTTGGATTACCTTATCACCTTAACAAGGCATTTTAAGGTGTATATTGGCCCAACTTTGACATGGTATCAGAGCAGGCCAACACGATGATGGAGCCCCAGCCGATGAAATTTCCGGCTTGCCCAAAGATGGCACTATGTCCACGAGTAGAGCCGACAAAACCGAGCCTACTCGTGAGGGGGCGTGTTAAGTATCCCACATCGGTTGGAACAAGGTCCTAAAGCTCAAATATTAGTTGGATTACCTTATCACCTTAACAAGGCCTTTTAAGGTGTATATTGGCCCAACTTTGACAATGTATATGTCTAAATTAAACTTACTGAACTTAGGACTGTTTAGTTCATTCAGTTTGAGTAAAAAAGAACAAGTCTTCAGTCCAATAGATTTTTCAATTTTACACACATAAATAAAGTGTTTTTTAGCATCACTTATGAATTGTTCTTTTGGACTTATTCTAAGTTCGCTTTAGTTCAGTTCAGACTCATTAAGTTCAGTTCAAATAAATTAAGTTCAGTTCACATCTATTAAGTTAAGTTTATTCATTTTTTTTATTTTATTATTTTGATTATTATTATTATTTTAATATTTTAAAATTAAATTAAATTAAACTTAATTTCAGTTCAGTTTAAATCTATTAATTTCAGTTCAATTTACTTCAATCAGTTTTAGTCAAAAAGAGCAGCTACTTAATGTTGATAATGATTTAGGTCATGTTCTTTTGAACTTATTCTCCGTTCGTTTCATTTCAGGCCTATTAAGTTTACTTCGATTCAGTTCAGTTATTTAATTTTTTATTTTTTATTTTTATTATTTTAAATATTAAAATTAAATTCAATTGAACTTAATTTCAATTAATTTAAACATCATTGATTTCAATTAATTTCAGACATGTATTTAATTCGTAATTAGATTTGTCGTTCTAGATTTTTGTCTATTTACTTTTTATTTGATATTTTGTAATATTTATTTTATAATACCCTTATCAATCTTATTATTAAAGATAATTATCACTTTTTTTTTTATTGTGGTTTAAAGGAAGTACAAAAGTACAAAGAAGATTAATAGTTTTCAATTAGAAAAACTCTTTTAAAAACTCTTTTAATATATATTTATTGGTTTTAATGTATCATTAATGACTTAATTTAGGTATAAAATTATTTTATTAAAATGTGTGTAAAACAATACCTATATCATGCTCCTAGGAGTACATTTAAAATCGTACTCCCACCCATTAAAATATAAAAGCCCAATAAAATCATCATTTAATAATTAAGAAATCTTCATTTCAAAAAATAATTATTATATCTTTAAATTAGCATACTAATGAATATATTACCATACACAGTGAATATTTATCAATAAATAAATGAAGATATAATACTGGGTGTACAATTAGAATCGTACTCCTAGGAACAAGGTATAAATTGCCTGTGTAAAATGTTTAAACGACATTTAAAAAGAATGGGAGAGAGTATTTATATATTATTTTCGTAATCTCATGCAGAAAGAATATAGTTTTAAATATACAAAAAATTAATTACTTATCAATTTAATTTTGTTAGAATAGTTCATAAACTTCTGAAGTTTGAATGAAAAAAAAATTAACTAGAGAGATAGTTGAAATACAAACAAAATAATTATTTAAAAATTTAATTTTTTTAAATATTCAACTATTCACCATTCATAATTTACACAGGTTATACAATTTAAAAAATGAATGAAAACATTAAAAAATATTATTGAAAAACATTTTTAAGTTTTTTTGTTTCTCATTCTAAAGAAAATTAATAATATAAACAAAAAAATTATTTTAAATTTTTTATTAACAATACAATTACCTTTATAATCTACACGAAATATATGTTTCAAGGAAATGAAGAAAATGTTTTAAATTAATATTTGAAAACATTCACAAGACATACTAAATTCAAATTTTAGAAGTTTATGTAATTTGTTTGAAGAAAAAAAAAATCTCAATCTTCTAATTTGTTTTGTAAGGTTGGAGTGCCGATATTGCTATTGCGAAATATCGATCATGCGGCCTGTTTGTGTAACGGAACTCGATTGGTTGTGAAGAAACTTGAAACTTATGTAGCAGAAGCTAAAGTCTTAGGAGGAAAAAAATCGAATGACATAGTATATATTTCAAGGGTGACTCTTAATCCTTAAATTGTCAGGATTCTGTTTCGATTCCAACGTCGTCAATATGACCATTAACAAAAGTCAAGGTCAATCTCTGTCACACGTTGAAATATATTTGAAGTAACCGGTATTTACGCATGAACAATTGTACGTTTCACTTTCAAGGGTCACAAATAGAGCCGGATTGAAATTGTTATGTTGCGATGAGGATAAAGAACTCACAAATAAAACAATCAATGTAGTTTAAAAAGAAATCTTTCAAAATTTATAAAATAATTATGTGATATCATTTTTTATGTTATTTTTAATTTATGTGTTTCATATAAATATTTTAGATTGTAACTTTAAATTAATAAGTTACTAATCCAAATGTTTGATATTGGATCTTTAACTGAATGTAATAGAAAATTAAAAAAAATCTATTTTACATTAGTAATTAATATTCATTTTTCAAAAAATACAATTTTATTGCATTAAATTAATTTATTTGAACTCTTTTTATAGTAGAATGTAATAGTTAATTATTTAAAAATACACTAATTAAAAAAAATTGTTTGTAATTTTTAATTAGTATAAAATTTATAATTTCTATGAAAGTAATTATATTCAATTCTCTGTTTTTTATTTAGTACTAAATAAATTACATTAACTATTACACACATGAATAATGTTTTTTTAACACCACTTAGAACATGTTCTCTTTGGACTTAAACGGGATAAATTGAACTTAACTGAACTAAACCAAACTTAGGACATGTTCTTTTCAACTTATGTTCTTTTCAACTTATTCTCAGTTCTCTTCAGTTCAGCTTTGTTCAAATCCATTAAGTTAACTTCATTTCAATTAATATCCACTCAGTTCAATCCAGCCCAGTTTAGTTCAGATCTATTAAGTTCAGATCAATTCATTTTTTTTTTAATATTTTAATATTTTAAAATTAAATTTAATTTAGTTCAGATCATTTCAACAAAATTCACTCCAAAAAAATAGGTTCTTAATAGGTTTGAATTGAACTTACTGAATTAGAGGCTGTTAATTCTCATTTCGATCCATTCAATTGAACTTAGGACATGTTCTTCTGGACGACTGAATTGAATTGAACTGAACTTAAGCGATCTGATCTGAATTGAACTGAACTGAACTTAAGCGATGATAACCGATCTGAACTGAACTGGATTGATTTTTTTTTATAAAAATAATATTATGACAGTAATTAGATTATATATTTAAAATTATAGATTTAAATTCATTTTTATTTATTTTATTTTAAATTATTTTCAAAAGAACTTACTCGAGCTGAACTGAAGCGATCTGAACTGAACTAAACTTAACGATTTGAACTGAACGAACTAGACATAAATTAAATCCCAAAGAACATGTCCTTAATTTCAGTTCAGTTCATACCTATTAATTTCAGTTCATTTCAAACCAGTTAATTTTGTTTTTATGGTCTTGAATCTGAACTGAACTAAACTGAACTTAACTTAACTTAGGAATTGTTCCTTTGTATTTATTCTCAGTTCACTTCATCTAAGATTCAATAAGTTTTCAAATCTATTAAGTCAAGTTCAGTTCATTACATTTGGGTTCAGTTCAGTTAGTTTCAGTCCAAAAGAGCATGTCTTTAATATGTATGAACTGAACTTACAAAACTTAAGACCTGTTCATTTGGACTTATTCTTAGTTCACTTAGTTCAGTTCAGTTCAGACTCATTTTGTTAAGTTTTGTTTAGACCTATTAAGTTCAGTTCAGACCTTTAAGTTTAGTTCAGTTTTTTCATTAATTTTTATTAATTAATATTTTAATATTTTAAAATTAAATTCAATTGAACTTAATTTAAGTTCAATTCAGTCCAGACATATTAAATTCAATTAAGTTCATTTCAGACCAATTAGGTTCAGTTCAATTCAGACAAGGTCAGTTCAACACTGAACAAAACTTAATTGGTCTGAAAGAACAGGTCCTTAATGTTGATAATGATTTAGAACACGTTCTTTGGACTTATTCTCACTTAACTTAGTTCAATGCAGTTCAGTTCTGTTTCATTTAGTCAAATTCAGTTCTGTTTAGTTCAGACCTATTAAGTTCTGTTTAGTTCAAACCTATTAAGTTCAGTTCAGTTGATCAGTCATTTAATTTTTTTTATTTTTATTATTATTATTTCAATATCTTAACATTTAATTCAATTAAACTTAATTTTAATTCAGTTAAGTTCATACCTAATAAGATCATTTCATTTCCGTTCAGACCATTCATTTTGTTTTAAAGGTCTTGAAAATGAACTAAACTAAACTGAAATGAACCTAACTGAATTAAATTTACTGAACTTAAGACCTATTCATTTGGACTTATTCTCCGTTTGCTTAGTTCGATTAAGTTCAGACTCATTCAATTCAGTTCAGTTTTATTAGGACCTATTTAGTTCATTTGAGTTCATTTAAGACTTCTTAAGTTCATTTCAGTTGGGTCATTTTTTTTTATTATTTCAATATTTTAAAATTAAAATCAATTTAACTTAATTTCAACTCAATTCAAACTTATTATATTCAATTGAGTTCAGACCTATTAAGTTAGTTGAGTTCAGTTCGCACTTATTAAATTCATTTGAGTTCAGTTCAAACCTAATAAGTTCAGTTGAGTTCAATACAATCCTATTAAGTTCAGTTCACTTCAGTTGAATTCAATTCAGACAAGTTTATTTCAATTCGGTTAGTTCAATACTGAACTAACTTAATAGGTCTGAAATGAACTGAAACAAACTGAGAATAAGTCCAAAAAAGTAGGTGCTTAATGTTGATAATGATTTAGGACTTATTCTCTTGGACATAATCTCAGTTCGCTTCAGTTTAGTTCAGACTCATTAAATCAAGTTTATTTCAGTTGTGTTTAGACGTATTAAGTTCAGTCATTTAATTTTAAATTTTTTAAAATTTTTTTATTATCATTTCAATATTTTAAAATATAATTCAATTGAACTTAATTTAATTTAGTTCAGAATTATTAAGTTCAATTCATTTCAGTTTAGTTCAGAAATATTAAGTTCAGTTCAACTAAGTTCAAACCTACTAAGTTCAGTCCAGTTCAGTTCAAGCAGTTTCAGTCCAAAAGAACATATCATTTTCCGAAAAGATTTTCCAATTTTGCACACATAAATAAAGTATTTTTTTTAGCACCACTAAAACATGTTCTTTTGGACTGAAACATGTTGAATTGAACTAAACTGAACTGAATTGAACTTATTCTCAGTTTGATTCAGTTTAGATCAGCTTAATTAAGATCTATTAAGTTCATTTCACTTCAGTTAAGATTCATTTTTCAAATTTATTACGTCCATATATGTTCAGTTTGGTCATTTTATTTCAATATTTTAAAATTAAATTAAATTGAACTTAATTTCAGTTTATTTCATACCTATTAAGTTCGATCAATTCAATTTAGCAAGTTTTAGTCCAAAAGAACAAGTATATATCTGAACTAAACTTACCTGTTAATTCTCTGTTCGCTTAGTTCAGTTCAGTTCAGACTCATTTAGTTCAGACCTATTAAGTTCGGTTGAGTTCAGATATATTAAGTTCAGTCGTTTAATTATTATTATTATTATTATTATTATTATTATTATTATTATTATTATTATTATTATTGTTGTTATTATTATTATTATTATTATTATTATTATTATTATTATTATTATTATTATTATTATTATTATTATTATTATTATTATTATTATTTCAATATTCTAAAATTAAATTTAATTGTACTTAATTTCAATTCAATTTAGTTAAGACTTTTTGAATTCAGTTCAGTTTAATTAATTTTAGTTCATCAAGTTTCAGTCCAAAAGAACAATTATTTAGAACAAGTTTACACACATGAATAAAATATTTTTTTAGCATCACTTAAGAACTGTTCTTTTGAACTTATTCTTAGTTTGCTTCAGTTTAGTCACACTCATTAAGTTTAGTTCATATAAATTAAGTTCATTTTAGTTCATATCTATTAAGTTAAGTTTATTCACGCAATTATTTATTTATTTTATTATTTTAATTATTATTATTTCAATATTTTAAAATTAAATTAAACTTAATTTTATTTTAGTTCAGACATATTAAGTTTAGTTCAATTCAGTTAAGAAGAGCAGATACTTAATGTTGATAATGATTTATGACCTGTTTTTTTGAACTTATTCTCAATTCACTTCATTTTATACATATTAAGTTTACTTCAATTAGTTCAATCATTTAATTTTTTTTATTAATTTATTATAATTTCAATATTTTAAAATTAAAATTCAATTAAACTTAATTTCATTTAAGTTTAGAACTATTAAATTCAGTTTAGTTTATTTTAGTTTAGTTCAGAGCTATTATTTTTAATTCACATTAAGTTAAGCAAATTTGAGTCTAAAAGAACATATATTTAATTCGTAATTAATATTTTATATATTATTTCCATATTTCATGAAAAATGAGATATAGTTTCAAACACAAAATATTAATTAATTATCAATTTAATTTTGTTAGCATAGTTCATAAACTTCTAAAGTTTGAATTTAAAAAAAATAACTAAAGATACAGTTGAAATACAAACAAAATAATTATTTAAAAGTTTATTTTTCTTTAAAATATTCAACTATTTACCATTCATATTTTACACGGGTTATATGATTTATAAAATTAATGAAAAATTTAGAAAAATATTATTGAAAAACATTTTCAAGTTTTTTTATTATTTATTATTCTAAAGAAAATTGATAATATATATAAAAGAATTATTTTAACAATTTTATTTTATTAACAATACAATTATTTTTTATAATGTACATGAAATATAGGTTTCAAGAAATAAATTTTTTTTGTAAATTAATATTTGAAAACATATTAAATTCAATATTTATTCATTAAATATATAATTGTTTAAAAAAATCTCAATCTTCTAATTTGTTTTGAGTTTAATATAAATATTTTAGATTATAACCTTAAATTAATAAGTTACTAATCCAAATGTCAATCTTTAACCGAATGTAATAGAAAATTTAAAAAATTTACTTTTTACAATAATAATTAATATTCATTTTTCAAAAAAATTAATTTTATTGTATTAAATTAATTCATTTGAACCCTTATCATAATACAACGTAATAGTTAACTAAGTAAAAAATTATTTTTAAATACACAAATTAAAAAGAATTTATTTAATGAATATTAGTATATAATTTATTATTTTTATGAAAATACTTATAATTCAATTATTTGTTTTTTTATTTAGTATTAAATAAATTACATTAAATATTACCGTGCATCGCACGGGCAGGTTTTACTAGTTATATAGAAATCTGTATAAGTCAATAAAAAAGTAAAGAAGGGTGTATTGGATTGAGAGTTTATAAGATGTCATTGAATTTTAAAAGTTGGAATGTATTCAATCTAGATATTTAAAAGTTAATAAAAATCTAGGAGTATTCATTACGGTTAAAAAAAATTTAAAAATCCATAGGTATTCAAAAGTCTATAAATTTTACTCCCTATGTCCCAGAGCTATAGACATATGTGGTCAACGTTGACTTTTTTTGTTCGTTGAATACATATGATTAGGGGTGGAAATTCCGGTTTTGGTTATCGGTTAAAACCGAAACCGAAACCGAACCGAAAATTTCGGTTTTTGGTTAACCAAATATAAGAAATTCGGTTTTCAGTTCGTTTATCGGTAAAAAAAATTTATATATTCGGTTATCGGTTAACCCGATAACCGATCGTTAAAAACCGAATAACCGAAATATATTATATATATTACATATTATATATATCTTTAAGGACGATTGTATGACAACATTCCCTTATTTATTTCGGATTTTTTGTATTTTGTTGGATTTTTTGTATTTTGTTGGATTTATGCATTTTAGGTTGAATAAGTTGAATTTTAGTTTAAATTTGTTTATATTTTGATTTTTTTTTTCTTTTTTTTCCACGATATTCTTTTTAAAATCAGCTTACTTTTTCTTAATTGGTTTTTTGGTTAACCGATAATCGAACCGAAAAAATCGGTTCGGTTATTGACTATTCAATAAATTATTCAGTTCGGTTTTGGTTAGTCATTTTCGTCGTTTTTCGGTTCGATTAACCGGTCATTCGGTTCGGTTCGGTTTTGGTTAACCGAACTTCCAGCCCTACATATGATAAACGTATACAAAAATTACGAAAAAATAACTAAAATAAAATTTAACTATTAAATTTTATTTTATTAATTTTTTTCATATTTTTTGTATACTGTTTATCATGTGTATTGGACGAACGAAAAAAGTCAACGTTGTCTAACTTTGCCTATAGCTCTGGGACAGAGAGAGTAATATACAATGGATTTTGATTGATTCTCCTTTAAAATTTTTAATAGTTTTTGTTGGATTTGTGTCCTTCATTCCACGTGTGTTGCACCGAGATAAGTTATATAGTGCGTCCTATGTAGATGAATCGATTAGTCGGTGTTATGTGTCTTGTCGAGAACATGAACTTAACACTCGATGATCATGTCAAATGAGTCACACGACCCTCTTGATCATGTATACTTGGAGTATACAAACTTCGGTTGGGAACCGGGGTGAAACGACGAATGAAACGGAGAGAAATCAAAGTCTGGACAGCCAAGCGGCCGCTACGCCCCCCAAGCGGGCGCTTGGGGTAAGTCGGTGGACCAAGCGGCCGCTTGACCCCCCAGGCGGGCTCCTGGTCCTCCAGATCGCGAATTTTGGAAAGTTTGCGATTTCCTTCCTTTTTGGACTCCTACGCCTACTAAAAAACCCTATGAGATTACTCCTATATAAAGGGACCCTATGACCACGAAATTCACAACTACATCATCATATATTCGTGAGAGAATTTCGTGGAGAGGCCGGAGGAATCGAGGAATCGAGCGGGGTTCGTTTCAAGTCCAAGTTCATGTCATTTCAAGGATCAACGAAGGGTTCGTGCAACGAATTGAGGCCGGGTATTTTCGCAGCTGATCCATCTACGTCCGGGCATCAATTATTAAGAAGAATCACAATGTACACAATTCTTAAACTAACTCATTAATTGTTCTTACTACATACGTGCGCAATAGATCCATGATTAGGATTTTACGTGTTTATGCATGATTCTTTCTTCCCCACTTTTTCATCCTTGTAAAATACGTAAATCCATCTATTGAGGGTATGGATGAGATTCATACAAAACCCAACCGTTTTCACTAATTAAAATCTTTTATCATTACTAGAAATTTCTATAGACTTGACTAAAATATTAATTAAAATAATAAAACTTATAAAAATTATTATATTACAATAATAATACTCATTAACATTAATAAAAATAATAAAACTTATAAAAATTACTATATAAAAATAATAATACACATTTTTTCAATGAAATAAATTATTAAATATAATAAAACTTTAAAAATTATATTGTTTTTTTTAATTAGATAAAGTATTATTAAAAATAATAAAACTTAAAAAATTATGTTAAAAAATTTGAATTTAAAGTGAACAATAAAAAAGAGTAAAAAACAAACAAAATAAGAAGTAAAAGTAAAAAAATTTAAATATTTCACGCTATTTTTAAACAACAATTGTACTTTAATCATCATACTTTGTTTTTATTATACTTGAGTTTTTATTTTTTATTTTATAATTATGTTATTTACATTGAGTAATTTATTAATTAATTACTTGTAATTATTTTTGAATACTTATATTTTTGAAATTTATATTATTATTATTTGATCATATCTTTATTTTATAAAAAATGATAAAAAAAAATAGAATAATAGAGAATAATAATTTATGTTTTTAATTAATGTTTTTTTAGTTGAATATATATTTTTATTAATATATAAGTGATTCATATATTTTGCACAATCAATTAAAAAAATATTTTAAGCAATTCATTCAACACTATAGAAATTTGTATAAATCAATAAAAAAAAGTAAGTCAAATTAGATTCTATAGATTTTCTAAATCCACATATTTTTTAAAGTTTTAAAAAATCTAATTAAATCTTAATCAAATACACTTCAAACCCTCTATAGACGGAAAAAGCTACAGTTACCCTAAGTGTATCGAGCTCCTTATAAATCGAGAATTAAATAATGACAAGTGTCTTTATTACATTAATTAATTAGATAAATATTGTTTTAATTATTATTAAATTGAATTATTGATTATGAAAATAAATCATCAAAATCTTCTAAAATAGTAAAAAATAAAATCAATATAATATTTTCAAATATTAAATATACTACAAAATTTATAATATTTTTTCCACCAATAATATTACTAACAAAATATAATAAATTAATATATATATATATATATATATATATATATATACTAAATTGAAAAAAAAATAGCCATAAGAAGAAAAAAATTAATTTTAAAAATAATATTATTATTAATAATAATAATAATAATAATATATTTAATTTTTGTTAAAGTAAAATGATTTAAGATAATTTAATTTTTAATTTTATAGTAAAATGATACTTCACACTAAATTTAAAAATAATATTTAAAGTAAAATAAATATATTTCATTTTTATAAAATTATATATACTTAACAATAATATATATATATAATATTGAAAATTAAACTATCATTTTAATATTTAAATCAAATATCATGCTATTTTTATTTAAATTATTATTTTTCTACTTAAAAAAATAAGAAAAAAATTAAAATAATAATATTCAATTCAAATAGTATATTCAATTTTAAAATATTATTGCAATAGAGATCTATTGAGCAAGTTATTTGTATCATTTTATTTTGTATGATTATTTCGCCAAAGTTAAGTAAAAATGACTTTTATATGTTTATTTTTGTATTATCTTCCGAAAATGTCACATTCATTGAATTAGTGTAATAGACATTAAAAATAATTATGTATTAAACTTAATAATAATTCAGTGTAATAGACATTAAAAATTATTATGTATTAAACTTAATAATATATGTAGTGTTTTAAACTTAATATGAATACATCATCGTTTCTTTAATTTTGTGAAAAATTAATATTTATTTTATTTAATATATTTATTTAATTTCACCGTTAATAATATATATTTGAAAAAAATTAAACGACATTTTACTATGTTGTTTAATTTAATCTTGCATGATTCCAAATCAAGTGGGTCAATTGCTAAAAAAAAATATTAATTAAGTGAGTCAATTAAACGACATTTTATTATGTTGTTTAATTTAATGTTATTTTTATTTGGCACGAAATAAACTTATAAAATCATATTGTATTTACTTAACATTGATGCATAATCATACAACATAAAATATAGAGATAACTTGGAATCTTGGATCTCAATTGCGATAATATTTTAAAATTAAAAATAATATTACATAATATTCGAATTGAATGCTATAACATTCTTATTTTATTGAAAAATATAATTTAAAAGTGAAATATTGAAAATTGAGCTATACATATTAAAAATTGAGCTATATATATTATATATATATTAAAAGTTGAGCTATCAATGTAATATTTAATTCAAAATATTATACGATTTTTATTTAATAGATAGAACAAAAAAATAATAGCATAATCTATACATATATAATTTCAGGATCCACTAATGACACGTGGACTAATAGGAAAGCAATAATAATATTGTGTTCACACTATAAATTATAAGTAAAAATAATATAAATTATAAATATAAATATTATTAAATATATTTAAATTATTATATATAAATTATAAATAATAATTTGAAATTATATATTTTTGGTAATAATAATTAATCATCATCTTAAATATATAATTTTTTATTTTTTTTCTCAAAATTCTTTTTTATTCCATTAATATTAATTTAATTTCAATTAATCGTATCTTATTTTCTCTTGCTATAATTAGGGTTCATAGGTTCTTTTTTATTTTTCTGAACATTGAATCGATTTACATATGTATACGTATGTGTATGTATACGTTCTTTTATTCATTCATTTTTTTCCTCGATTTTTTTTTAATTTTATTTATTAATTATGATTTCTTCGCAGATTACAAAATCAAATTGTTGAGTTATTAATTATGTTGGACTAGATTTTTTTTAATTTTTAGTTTATCCTTAATTCAGTGAGTTATTAATTATGTTGGACTAGATTTTTTTTTTAATTTTTAGTTTATCCCTAATTCAGTTATGTTAAATTTTACAGGTTAAGATACGTTATATTAATATAATTACATTTCTTCCATCTCATCTCCTTCATGTTCAACAAGTAAATTCAATTTTTTTATATTTATATTTATTTTTCAACTTTATAATTTTTATTTTCCATTTATTTGGATTTTCTGCCAGCGGTTTTAGGTATTTGTTGGATGCGTTTGTCACTAGAGAAATGCAGAGACTAGAAACTCATATTCCACCAGATCATAGGCTCCTCGAACGTGTAGAATGAGACGAGAAACTCCTCTTCCACCAGATCAGAAGCTCCTCGATCGGGTAGGATGTAAATCGAGGGATGCGCCCGAGTAGCAGACACATGTGGGAGAGAGATCGGGTATGATGAGACGAGAAACTCCTCTTCAGCCAGATCAGAGGCTCCTCGATCGGGTAGGATGTAAATCAAGAGATGCGCCCGAGTAGCACACACATGTGGGAGAGAGATCGGGTAGGATGAGACGAGAAACCCTTCTTCTATCAGATCAGAGGCTCATCGATCGGGTAGAATGTAAATCGAAGGATGCGCTCGAGTAGCAGACACATGTGAGAGATAGTCAATAGGTCTCATCCAAGGACTAATTTCATAATATTTCAATGAAAATTTGTCATATCCGAGAACTCTGCGTCGTCGTGGAATTACACCAACATCACCACAAACCTTACCACTCTGCTATGCCTCAAGAAGCTTACATACTATAAATTACATCAAACATCCGTAGTCTTTGAAAATAATAAAATTTTAATACGAATTTACAAATTTTAATAAGATATCGATTATTAAATAAAATAATTTATTAGTCCATTAATAATTTTTTGGCGAAATACGTTGGAGATTAAATAAAATTTTAGATTATTTCAAACAAATAAATCACGTGCATCGCACGGGCGGTGGTACTAGTTTGACTCAATTCGAGATTTGTTTCAAATTTTAATGGTTTTTAAAAAATTAAATACTAAAATAAATATTTTTTATGTATTATTTGTTGAATATATAAATTATTAATTATAAATTCATTTTTATTTCATATTTACATATATAATTTATTTTATTGAATGAATCAATCATTTTAAAAAAATAATTATCACGTATATATTATCAATATTTTTAAATATATTTATTTATAAATTAAATAATTAAATTAGTGTATATAAAATTTAATGAGATATACATTAATTTTATTTTAAAAAAATGAAATATAAATATTTTATTTTTAAAAAATTACGTTTTTATTTTTATTTTATTTTTATGCTTTTTTATCAATTTAGTATATATATATATATATATATATATATATTATTTTATTTTATTTTATTTGTTAGTTACTACTATATTATGAGAAAAAAAGAATCTCATATATTTCGTAGTATATTTAATATTTAGAAAGATTATATTAATTTTATTTTTTAAAGTTTTTAGAAAATTCTTATAATTTATTTTCTTAATTAATAATTCAATTTAATAATAATTGAAATACTATTTATCTAATTAATTAATTTAATAATGACAAAGGTCATAATTTAATTCTCGGTGTATAGGGAGTCCGGTACACCTAGTGTAACTGTATCGTCTTCCTCCATAGACTCTATAGAATTTCTAAATCCACGGATTTTTTAAAATTATAAAAAATCCAATGAAATCTAAATTCAATACACCTTCCTTAATTTATAACTTTACAACTCCACGTTTCGATTTTACATACTTCTTTTCAATATTATACACTCCTTTTTTCAATACTAATAAAATATTTTGAACAATTCAAATTTATAAATAATAAGAATGCAAGAAATAAATAACATAAAAAGGAAACTTTGTATTTATTTCATGAATGAACTTTTCATTGATGGAGACGATGCCAAAAGCGGCGTTTACAAGGTTCTATTTATAGCAACAGACAAAACCTACTAAACCCTAGCAAGACGTCTATTTATTTTCTGAGCTGAAAACTGAATTAATTAATTCAGTAAACTCTTCCAGCTGAGCACGTGCGAAACACATGCACCATAAGGGTATAAAGGAAAAAGCCACTTCAGAGATCAAACGACGTCGCATGGTCTTCAATCAACAGCTTCAATTAGGTCGCAGATACGACGTCGTTCCTTTGGTGAATTGGGGCTGAATTTGGGGACGCGAATTAGGGCTAGAAAACCCTAATTGGATGGCTGGTTTATTACCCCCCCGCAATCCGAGCTCCGGGAGAGAGGTGAGGTTGAGTTTACGTTTCAACTGGAGGAAGGATTGATGAGAAAGAGCCTTGGTGAAAATGTCTGCCGCCTGATCAATAGCCGGAATATGCTGGATGAAGATTTGACGCGACTGAACTTTTTCCCGTATAAAATGAAGATCAATTTCTATATGTTTTGTGCGGGCTTGCACAACAGCATGATTGGACATATGAATGGCACTGGTGTTGTCAACCCAGAGCCGAGGAGGGTGATGTAAGGGCACCTGCAGTTCATGAAGAAGAGATTTTATCCAAGAGACTTCAACAATAGCCAATGCAATGCCTCTGTATTCTGACTCAGCACTGGACCTGGATACAGTATGTTGTTTCTTTGAGCTCCAGCTGAGAAGATTTGGACCAAGAAAGACACAAAAACCAGATGTGGACCTTCTATCATCTTGGTCAGATGCCCAATCCGCATCAGAAAAGGCATGGAGGGGTAATGCTGTGGATTTAGAAAAGAGAAGTCCTTGGTGTGAGGTGCCTGAAACATATCTCAACAATCGTTTTACAGCCCTAAAATGGATGTCAGATGGAGTTTGCATAAATTGGCTTAATTTATTTACTGCAAACTGGATATCTGGCCTTGTGAAAGTCAGATATTGGAGACCTCCAATTAGCTGCCTATACAAGGTAGGCTCATCCATAGGTGTGCCATCAAACTTGGAGAAAGAGGTGGAGCTGACCATGGGAGTGGGTGTAGATTTTGCATTGGTCAAGCCAGCTCTCTGAAGAAGCTCTTTTGCATAGGAGGTTTGGGTAAGAAGTAACCCTTCAGAAGTATAAGTAACTTCAATACCCAAAAAGTAATGAAGAGCTCCAAGATCCTTTAGAGAAAAAGTTTGAGACAATTTCTGAATAACCTCATTAATAGCCACAGAAGAACTACCAGTCAATATAATATCATCTACATAGACTAGCAGAAAAACAGTGGACTGAGGTGTGGACTTGATGTATAAGCTTGAATCTGCCTTTGATCCATGAAAGCCCATCTTACAGAGGGTGATTCTCAAGTGTCAAACCAGGCTTTAGAAGCCTGTTTAAGCCCATAAATGGCTTTGTTCAGCTTACAAACATGATGAGGTTTATCTTTATTTTCAAAACCAGGTGGTTGTTTCATATAAATAGGGGTATGAGAATCAAGTTTACCATTCAAAAAGGCATTGTCCACATCCAACTGCCTTAATGGCCAACCTCTGGAAAGGGCAATAGAGATAATGAGTCTTATGGTAGTGGGCTTAACAACAGGACTAAATACCTCTTGGTAATCAATGCCTGCTAATTGACTGAACCCCTGTGCAACTAATCTGGCCTTGTGTTTTAAAATAGTACCATCAGACTTCTTTTTGAGTTTGAAAACCCATTTTGAACCTATGAGGTGTTGTTGTGGATGTTGGGGAACAAGGTCCCATGTATGATTGGATAGAAGAGCTTTAAACTCAGAATCCATGGCAGACTGCCATTTGGGATTTTGAATGGCTTGTTTGTAGTTATCTGGTTCAGTTTGAGATAGATCAACAGATGATAAAAGAGCTGAAAGGTAGGATTTTGGTTTGAAAATTCCAGCCTTTGCCCTAGTGACCATGGGATGTTGATTATCAGAAGTGGAGGGTATAGGGTTGGGATTAGAAATATCAGAAATGTCAATATGGTCAGGTGAGGGTGGAGCCATGGAAATATTAGGCTCATCAGCAGGGATATTCACCTCATTTTCTGTGACATTTGGATTGTCTAAAGGAGGTATAACAGGGTCTGGTTGGGGGGGTTGTTGAATTTGAGAGGGTAAGTGAGGAAGAGAGTGTGAAAAAGGACAAAACTGATGGTTTATGGGAGTAGAATCCACACCAGAAACAGTTTGCTGTTTAGCAGGAAACATGTTTTCATTAAAGACCACATGTCTATTGAAAATTACTTTTCCATCTGGAAGAAGTAACTTATACCCTTTATGCTGACTGCTGTAACTAAGAAAAATGGAGGATTGAGATCTGAAATCCAATTTATCAGAGTTATAAGGCCTTAAATGAGGGTAAGCTTCACAACCAAAAACCCTTAGGTAGCTGTAATCAGGAGACTTTCCAAATAGAAGCTTAAATGGAGAGTTAAATTTGATGGTGCTTTGAGGGATTCTATTCATTAAATGAATAGCAGTAGCAAAAGCATCATCCCAATACTCTTTTCCCAGACCAGAATGAGACAATAAGCTAATGCCAAATTCAACAATGTGCCTATGCTTCCTCTCTGCTGCACCATTTTGCTCAGGGGTATAAGGGCAGGAGATTTGGTGTTGAATCCCACAAGAAGAGAAGCAGTCACTTAGAGGCTTATACTCAGTTCCACCATCACTTTGTACCACTTTAATTTTCCTGTTAAATTGATTCTCAACTAGAGATTTAAAATTCATGAAAGCATGCTGTGTATCAGATTTGTTTTTCAAGAAATATATCCAAACATATTTACTGAAATCATCCAAAAAAGACACATAGTAGTTACTGCCATTAGTGGAAGTGATAGGTGAAGGACCCCAAAGGTCAGTATGGATCAAATTCAGAGGTTCAGTAGAGATGGATGTACTAACAGGAAAAGGTAATTTATGCGATTTTGCCTTTTGACAGTTAGAACAAAAATTAAACGCATCTTTATTGACATAAGGAATATTACATGAATGTAAGGCCCTTTTAGTGTTATCCAAAGATGGATGACATAATCTCTTATGCCAGAGTTCAAGACTCTTAGATGACTTAACAAAAGATGCAAAAGAACTACAATAACTTGAACTGGAAAAACTGGATAAAGGTGGCTTCAACTGGTGTGATCTTTGTGGTGGTGACTGGACTTTGGTGAGTTGAAAGGTGTAGAGACCATTGCTAAGAGTTCCCTCCAGAAGGACCTGCCCTGTGGTGAGATCCTTGACAACACAAAAAGCAGGGTGAAACTCAAAGAACACCTTGTTATCTTTTGCAAACTGACTCACACTAAGTAAATTTTTTGTAATGGCAGGTACATGTAAAAGGTTATCAAGGTGAAAAGCATGCAAAGGATGGGTGGAATGAGACCTAATGGCAGTAACAAGTGCCTTACCAGTGTGATTGATGTCAAGTCCCATACCATTTCCCACAGTGAGCTTGTTACTACCACCATACTCAGAACCTATGCTCAGGTTTGACATGTCATTGGTAACATGGTGTGTGGCACCAGAATCTGGATACCAAGAGGCCTCTGAGGAGTTATCTGCAGTAGTGTAGTGAGCAGATGAGTGTTGAGAAGATTGGTTGGCATTAGAACCTCCCTGATTCTCATTCTGTGATGAAGTGTTCCTCACAAAATCAGGGTTGTATCTGTGATAACACTTCTCTGCAGAATGGTTTGAGTAGCCACAAATCTGACAATACACCTTGGTTCCACCATTAGCATTGTTGTTCCTTCCTCCCTTTCTTCCTCTGCCATTTGGATTGCCTCTACCCCTATTAGACTGAGAGCCATCAGAACCTCTCCCTGCTTTCTGATAGGTGAGGTTAGCATTTGGGAGGCCATTGACAGTGGAACTGGATTCCAATCTACTTTCATAAGTTAATAAAAGAGAGGTAATATCTTTCATGGTGAAACTGTCTCCTTTAGCTGTGACAGTGATCATCACTGCATCATACTCACTTCCAAGTCCACCAAGAACATACATCACTTGGTCAATCTCAGATATCTTCTCACCTGCACTGGTTAAAGCATCACAACAAGCTTTGACACGGTTCAGATAATCCCTCATGGACATATTTCTTTTCTTGAGGTTTTGAAGCTCCAACCTATATTGCATCTTTCTTGCTGTGGTCTGACTGGAGAAGCTCGTTTCTAGGGTTTCCCAGATCTGACGAGTGGTGTCTAAACCAACAACAGAGATGAGGATGGGCTCAGATAAGGAGGAAAGAATCCAGCTTGTGAGGAGCTGATCTTGCCTCTGCCACAGCTGATATTCAGGGTTGAAAACCACACTGAACTCGTCTTCTCCGGGCAGATATTTCTTGGGCTCCGGTTTGGACCCATTGATGAATGACTCAAGCCCGTGACCTTTGATGGCTGCCAGAACTTGCTGCTTCCATATGAGGAAATTATTGTCATTCAGCTTTATCGAAACCAGTTGATGGTTGAGTTGTATTGGTGACAAAGAATCTTGAGATTCCTTTCCTGCCATTGATGCGTGTTAATGCTGGCCAGGATCTGTCAAAAAATACAGACTTTTAACGCTCTGATACCATAATAAGAATGCAAGAAATAAATAACATAAAAAGGAAACTTTGTATTTATTTCATGAATGAACTTTTCATTGATGGAGACGATGCCAAAAGCGGCGTTTACAAGGTTCTATTTATAGCAACAAACAAAACCTACTAAACCCTAGCAAGACGTCTATTTATTTTCTGAGCTGAAAACTGAATTAATTAATTCAGTAAACTCTTCCAGCTGAGCACGTGCGAAACACATGCACCATAAGGGTATAAAGGACAAAGCCACTTCAGAGATCAAACGACGTCGCATGGTATGGTCTTCAATCAACAGCTTCAATTAGGTCGCAGATACGACGTCGTTCCTTTGGTGAATTGGGGCTGAATTTGGGGACGCGAATTAGGGCTAGAAAACCCTAATTGGATGGCTGGTTTATTAATAAATAATATAAATGAAAAAACCAAGTTCAACCTAATAAATATGATCAAAATAATTTAAAATTTTGATCATTTTGTTTTTATCTTCTTTTAATATTCTTTTGATGTTGGTGATGAGACTACCTAAATCGGTAAAGGCGGACCTGAACAAATTTAGATGGACTAAGGCGCTTATTAGAGTACTTAGAGGTCCTAGAGCAAAGGCAAAAGTACAAACTAAGCGATCGAGCTCAGCCAAAAGCCTAACGGTGCCCAAGTGGGGCTGGGCGAATCTTTTAAAGAACAGTAGACATAAAATTGGTACATTCATCAAACCAAAATACATGCATCCATCAAACTTTCCCAAATGAACACCATATATTAGCACTCTACTAAAAGACCCAAAGACACATAATCCGCCATTAAGTGCTTCTTTCTTCCTCTCAAGTCTCAGCACTTTCTATCTCCCATATATTTAAGTAAATCTTACATTAGTATATAGCCAAAAAAAAAACCAACATCTGGAATCATGAGTATGGAGCATATGAATAACCGGCAGGCGGCATACCATAAGGCATCATGGGGTGCAGACCCGGAGGATAATACCCGGCGGAACCGATCTTAGCCAAACTAGCTTGTCCCTGCATACCTTGTCTAGAATACTGTTGCCACACCATCTGCTCCTGCACCAGCAAACTCTGCTTCTTCTCCATATCCGCCATCTGTACATACGCCGGCGGGGCCACAGTCAAAGACGCCGCAAACGGATCTTGCCCAACCGTCCCATCGGGTGCGGGGAGTGCGAGAACCGGAGGATTTCCCCCTCCTGCACCAGGCAAAGCCACGCTGCTGGCACTGCCCCCACTCAATTGGGATGTGCTCACATGCTGCCTCACCATACCCTGATCGTACATCCCGTTCAGCAACAACGGCTCCATTCCTCCGCCCATTGCAGCTTTCTGGTCTGACAGCTGGCTCGCGGACTCCACCAGAGCCAACTCCCAATCGCCTTTTCCACTCTCGGCTGCTGGATTCTGCCAGGCTGATGTCACCGACGGGCCAAAAGCTTCCCACGGCCCGTTTTGGTTCGTGTTGTTTGCAGCGGGCCCGGCAAACAATGCTAGAGCAAACTTATTGCCTTGATCATCTGCAGACACTCCTTCATCCCTCAAGTCGACTAAATAGCTGGGCTCTTGAACAGCTTCTGGCTTGGGTGGCTCCGGCATAGATGGTGGAGGAGCGGGGGTGAAGTTTTCGGGAGCCGGAAGTGCTTTAATTTCATTCATATTCTGAATCGGCTCCTCGAGAGAAGGAGCCGGAAGGCTTTCGACCTTCGTCTCAGGACTCTTGCTTGCCTTTGACCTGTCCCTTACGAACTCCTCCAGTGTCTCTAATAGCTTGTTAGTTATCTTCTGCACTTCCGGATACTCTGTAGACCTTGCAATGCCAATATCTTTGCACCAATTATAAAAATCAACCAGCTCGTCTATTTGTTTTGACGAGCTAACATACGCATCGAAAGCCTTCACACAATCATCGAACTCCATATCGAAGAACTTATCTAGAAGCACTGCCAATACCTCACACACATCCGAATACAGCTTGAAGCTCTCTTTCACAACAAGGTACAGAGCCACCAGAATCATGCGCTCGTTCTTAGCCAATCCAGAAGGCCGACAAGACAGGAACCGATCCAACAGCCTCTGCAGATGGCCCATCTTCCCGAAAATCCTCTCCGGCTTCATTTCCCGCAATGGGGTAACACTGTTCTTCTCATTGGGGGATAACTCCTTCACATCACCAGACGACCTTGATCTGCGCATCTCGTAATTCGACTCGTCGCGAGAGTCGTTGTAATCATAATCGTAACCCTTGTTGGATCTGTCGACCTGACCAACCAGTTTCTGCTCGTAAGTCATCAGCTCGAGCATCTGGTCCAAGTAGAGAGCGTAAGTCCTGACAAAAGCCGAGTGGTCCCAGGAGCTCGAATGTGCCTCGTCGCGAAAATCAGAGAGGTTCAACAGCCTAGTTCCCCTTCTGGTGGCGTACATGATCTCCTGCTGAAAGACGGAATCGCCCTCGTTGAGGAGGCGGTGGACGAGCATCAAGCACTTGAGGGCGACGATCCAATCGCGAGTCTTCCCTAACCTCCTGGAGAGAGCAACGACGCAGGCGGCCACGTAGCCGCGAGAGTAAGAGGTCAACTGGATGATTTCCCTGATGTACTTCTCCGATGCGGGGTCGTCGTCGTGGCTGGTGGCTTTGACTATGGCGACTTCTAGCTCCGGCGCTATGTTGCCGGCAACTTTTGCGATCCCGATGCTGGTTTGGTCCTTCACCGCACCGATCGCCTTCCTTATCGTGCTCGGAGCCATGGCTTGACCTAATTCCTAAATCTCGATTTCCCGAATCCAAACCCCCTAAATTACCACCAATTATAAATTAATTAAAATCTGGAATTAAAATTACAGAGATAGGTAAGGGTTCAGTTCGAAGTTTCCGAGTGAAAAAATAAAATTGATGGGCTTAATAAATTGATTTACCTGGGGAGAAATGAACGGCTCAGATCCGGGTCCGGTAGAGGGAGATCAATGGCCGTCAGATCCAGACAGAGTAATTTTGAAGTCGGAGTCGGAGATTGGAATCGCAACGGATGCCGGGATTTTCTCTCGCTAGATTTTCTGCGAGAGAACTGAAGATGATGAGAATGGGGAAAGAAAAAGAATTAAAATATTTATTTTATTTTATTTTTATTAATTAAGAGATGGATGGATGATGATGCATTTGGGATCTCCGGGGAGTGTGGGTCGTTGGATTTAAGCCGAAAAGATTTTGTTTGTTAAATGATGAAGAAAACAGTTGTTTGTATAGTGATTAGCTTTACCGCGTGAGTAGGGGTGGGAATGAGCCAGGTTACCGATAGGGGCCTATGGCTCGGCCTACAAAAGCTCGGTTTGGCTCGGCTCGTTTATTAAATGAGTCAGACTTAAACTTTTTTAAAAGCTCGTTTATATAAACAGGCCAGGCTTAAGCTCTATTCCAAGCCTTTTAGGCCTAACAGGCCGGCCTATTTAATATATATATATATATATATATATATATATATATATATATATAATTAATAAGGTATATATCTAATTTTAGAGGAAAATAATATTTTTAATTTTAGTTTTTTCTAAGTATATATTAATCATTATTCTATGATTGTTATCCCAATTGTTAGAAATTTAAAATTAAAATGTGATTATCTTATATTGATTGGATGATACTTTTTAAACATTATTTGTATTTATAAAATGTTGTTCACGTTTTTAATTATTATTAATTATTGAATAGTTAAAAGTTAAAAATAATTTTATAAAATAAATTAAATATAATTAAATTTAATTAAAATATTTTTATTTGAATCTTAGATTTATTCACTAAATCAAGTTGAAGTTAAAATTGTACTTAAAAAGGCTTTCAGGCCGGGCCTATTTACAAAAAAGGCTTAGGCCGAGCCTCTTAAAAAAGCCTACGATAGGTACTAGGCCAGGCTTGAGCCTAAATTTTTTAAACCAGGCCCAGGCCTATTTAAGCAAAGCCCGGCTCGACTCGGCTCGTTCCCACCCCTACGCGTGAGTGAAGGTTCCGTTGTTGGTTTATGACAGCTGCCCCGCGTAAGGGTTCGGTGACTTGGATCTTGGAATCTGCATACTAGTAAATTACTATTAAAATTAATTATAAAGGATAATTTCAATATTAAAATTAATTATATAATTATGATACAAAATAAAATGGTGTATTTAGAGAAAATTGGTGTAAATCGCACCACACCCATTACACTTCCGAAAATAAAATAAAATCCGCCCTCTCCTCAAAATCGCGTAGGGTTTGTAGTTCATAAGCAAAATCGCAACACACTCATTCCACTTTCAAAATTAAAATCAAATTCGACATTTCCCCAAAATCGCGTAGGGTTTGAAGTTCATCGGAACAGACCTTTCCCCAAAATCGCTTAGGGTTTGAATTTCATTAGCAAAGAATTGCGATTATTAAAGTTTGTTTTCTGAATTTTTTATCGTCATCTCTTGTTTTGGTTTTTTTGGAAGTGTAAATGCTTCATGATTATTAATGGCTTCTATTCGATCTCTTGCAATACACTTTTCTTTCAATTTTCCTATGATATGAGTTAGGGTCTTATTTCTATAATTTTACTAAATATCAAGGTGTTTCAACCCCCTTTATTTCTGATTGTGATATTGTGACCTAAAGGTAGGGTTGATTTCTTGTCTTTGTGATTTTACTAAATAGCACCACACTCATTCCAATTCCAAAAATAAAATAAAATCCGACATTTCCCCAAAATTGCGTAGGGTTTGAAGTTCATCAACAAAATCGCAACACACCCATTCCACTTCCAACATTAAAATCAAATCCGACCTTTCCCCAAAATCGCGTAGGGTTTGAAGTTTATCGTCAAACAATTGAGAACTGGCCTTTTCCCAAAATTGCCTAAGGTTTGAAGTTTATCAACAAAGAATTGTGATTATTAGAGTTTGTTTTATGGATTTTTGATCGTAATCTCTTGTTTTGGTTGTTTTGATAAAAGTGTGATTCGTTATATTAACCTATAGTTAAGGGGTCTTTCTGTTTTATTCATATTCCGATCAATTTTTTTTACTATTTCTCAAAAGGATTTAATTCTTTAAAAAATCGAGAAAATTACCGACTGTAATATCGACTGTTTTTGTAGTCGATATTCTCCTGTATTTTTGTAGTGTTAGCTATTAAATTCATTCATATCTCGTTAAGATTGCATATTTAATAATTCAACAATGAAAAAGATTGTTTATATCATTCACGTAATTGAAATAGAGTATAGAAAAAGTGGTGATAAAAGTGTATTTTAAGACTATCTTTATCAACAATTAGGGATGTCAATCGGGCCAAGCCACTCGGTTTCGGGTCAGCCCACTCGTGCTATCGGGTTACTTCGGTTCGGGCTGATCGGGCTGAAATTTTTTCGGGCTGTAAATTTGTAGCCCTAACCTTAAAATCTTCGGTCTCGGGCTAGCCCGTCGGGCTGGAAAAAATAATATTATATAATAAAAAAAATAATTTTAATAACAAATTAAATTTAATATTAATAAAATATTAATATTTAATAATAATTATTATAATTCTAATATTCCCAAATTATCAAATATTCATTCAATAATATTTAAAATTGTAATTTTAGTTGACAATTTTCTTTTATTTGAATATATTATATTATTTATTTAAAATATTTCTATAAATAAATAAAATGAAGGCACATTTTATTTACACCTCAAATATTACTAAACTTACCACATTTCTTAAAATTCAATTTTATATACCATTGAAAATCTCTATATTACCCTTGTCCTTATCCTTGTCGTTACTGAATGCACCCTCCCTCAATTCTCACTCCAAGCTTCATCGCCACCAAGCTAATCATATCGTCATCTCCACCCTCACCGTCTGTTCCTGGCACTCTGCCCGCGACTCATTCGACGGGTCCATCACCCTCTTCTCAATCTCCACCCTCCTAGTTGGCCATCTGCTCATAGAAATGTACGGCGACTACTCCGGCAGCTTCACGGTCCAGATCGTCGTCCTCTAGTGCATCATGTGCTACAAACTGAAGATGTTTCTCTTCGAGTAGAGAGGCCCCGGCCCCAGAACAATTTCTAGTATCTCATTCCGAGTCGACTTGAATGCCATCTCGCTGGACAGGAAGGAGCCTCTACGGACGGAGGCAAAGGACGGGGATGACGAGAAGGTACAAGGGACCGTCAGAAAATCAGCGAGCTCGAGATCGAAGATTTTCTCAAAGAGCTCACACGCCGGCAACCCATATTCGATGACTATTGAGGCTGTCGAATTTTACGAAAGTGAGTAACCTGAGTAGTTGGAGTCGGAGTGTAATCACTCGAATTCTATATTGATGGTGAAATATGAAGAATGTGAGCCCGAGGGCGAGGGGAGACCCAAAGAAGAAGGGCAATCCGAATTGTAAGGATCTGTACATCAGTACATGTTTGTTTGGAGCTCGAGGGCCTCTCTGTTTTCACTGGATGGAGCATGGAGTTCATGTTTTTAATGTGTGCTTATGTGTGACTTGTGATTGATATGCGTTTTATTGTTAAAGATGTAGCACTGTACTTTTTTTTGGGACTAATTGAAGAAGAAAGAAAGAAAAAAAATTTAGGCGTGAGTTGGTAGATGATAATTAAGAAATTTATAATAAGGGTATAATTGATAGTTAAAGGGGTAGATGATAATTAAGAAATTTATAATAAGGGTATAATTGATATTTAAAGGATGGTGTAATTATCAAATCAAGAAATTGAAGGGGGTGAATTAATCAAAGGGGTGAATTTAGTAATTCTAGAGGTAGAGGTGTAAATAAACTGACCCTAAAATGAATTATAATATATTTAAATAAATCGGGTTGTCGGGCTAGCCCACAATTTATCGGGGGCTAGCCCAATTAAACTTCTATTTTACATTTATTTAACACCAAAAAAGTCAAAATTTTCTTATTTTATCAAACAAACAATCGTGGCACAAAGAGATATTTTTTTAAGTTGAACAGTAAAATAATTATAATTAAAATTTAAAATAAAATAAAAATTAAAAGTAATTATTTTATTATATGGTGTGGATGCACGAGTGTGTATACCAATAGAACAATAATTATGTGTGAAAAAACAGCATAAACACTCTTGTTCCCCTAATTAAACTTAGCTGCTTGTGTTTTCCCTCAAAACCAAGATACACAAATAAATTATCCCTTCTACCCCAACATGTATGATCACCTACGTATATAACACAAAATAACAACACTTGAATGCAATACAAATATTCGACTGATCATGACTGTCGTTTAATTAATGTTTTTCCTTATTATCTCAATACGCTGCACACATTCCACGAAAGATCTGCAAAATCGTTACGATTAGATCATTAGCATTTAGCACAATATATGGATAACAGATCAGACTTAACTATAAAGGTAGCTGCTAGTTACTTAGACTATGGACCTCTTTGTTGATGCATGATTCAATTAATTAATATACAGATCATTAAAATAACCAATTAAATAAATATATTGAAATTAAAAATTAATTAGTTACTCACTCCCAAGGAGCATCTCCTGCAAGCATCCAGTCTCCTTCTTTGTCTTGGTACAAGATTGTGTACTCCTCCTGTCTCCTCTCATTCTTATTGTCTGCACTCACAATTAATTTATATTATTGTATTTTTATTTTAGAAATAAAAAAATTTGGAAAGAAAAAGAAATTAATAAATTCTTGCTAATAGTACACACATTTAGCGAACATGTCGATCAAGGCGTCGGTTAAAGCTTGGTATGAATCGAAGAGCCCAATATCGATTTTCCTTCCGATGGGCATGCCTTCCATTTTGACCTTGACATACATGGACCTTCTTCTGACCACCAAGGCTCGATCGGGGCGGCGATGATGATGGTGATGACACTGCTCGAGAAACTCTTTCCTCGATGAATTGATCGGAGGCCAACCCTCTATTTCCTCGTTATTAATTTCTCTGTATACAAAAAATATGAAAATTAAAGATTTGATAATTGATTTTACTAGTTTCCCAAATATTATCAAAGTCATCTTTTAATATTCATATATATATTTCAATATTGCAAAATTAAGAAGCAAATTAATTAAACCCGAATTACACATAATTAAGCACTTCTTACTCATTGTTTACATGGAGCCTTCTCGAATTCCAATAGCCTCTATCTTTGTCGTCGTCTTCATCTTGATGGCCACTCCATAACAACAAAGACAACCCCTTGCTCTCAACTTCTTCTTCGTCAACATAGCCATTACCGTTGTTGTTATAACCGGAATTCAAGTCGAGCCCCATGGAATATTGCGCCTGCTGGTTCGGAAGACCTAGCCCTAGTTCAAGCTCCATAGATGAATTAATACTAATATTCTTTCAAAATATATGTGTGTGTATATATGTATGTATGTAATAGCTTTAGTTTGAAGTATGTGTTGAGTGTTTTGTTGCATAGATTGAAAGTGATGATAGATATATAGCAAGTGTGTTGTGTTGTTGAGATCGACTTTCAAATATAAATAAATAAATAAATAAATTGGTGAGTAGAATAAAGAGAAGGAGAAATAGAAGAAAAAGGTTGTCGGGTTGGAAGGAGAAAAATGGGAGGGGGCAGCATTGAAAGTTGGGTCGGGTAAAAGTGGGGCAACGGATACGGACAGCAGAAGAAAAAAAAGGACCATTTCGGTTTGCCTGTTTTTATATGGCCGGGCCGGGATAGGATTAATGGGCCGAGGCCCGATTACTTTGTCTTCTTGTCCCCACCCGGGCCCATGCCCATGCCCTAAAATAACTACTCTCTCACACACACTCAAGGTTTTTTGACTGCAACAATTAAACGAGTAAGAAAAGTAACAACAATGATCAAGACCCAAATGATGGCATGCTTCCAACGGGAGGGATCGAAGTTGCTTTGAAGTTGCGCGAGTGATTGTGCATTTTGAACTTGTGATATGATCAATGCGTATGGTATTCTGATTCTCTTGAAGTTGCTACTTTCGTTCAAGCTACAACATTTGGCGTGTGTGAACGATATATGCCTGAAATAATTTTAAAACTGTAATAATATTGGTTCAAAATTTTAATTAGCAAGACCCACTAGATTAATTAAAATATTCTACATCTAGCTAACATAATATGTTTGGTCGATTATTCGATCGAATGATCACTTTTCATTTGTAATTTTACAAATTAAAAAAAAAGTGATAATTTATACGAAATAAATGATGTACATTCTAATAATTTCTGAAAAATCTATTTCGATACAAATGAAAGTTAAGCAAAAACCAAGAATTTCATTTGGAATTAAAAAAAAAATTAGTATTATAATCAATCAAACAATTTAGTTAATTAATTGGATCCTTTCTACATGAAGCTTTCACACTGTAATAGAGCAAATATCTTCAGTATACTAACTATATCAATCTATTGCTTAGACCCGTGGAAAATTAATAAATTAGCCAGATTTCAAAATTAAAAGAAAGAATAATTTGGTGTGCAAACGCGTTTTTGACATTTTTGATGAGACAAATTGGATTGCTTTGGTGATGGATTAAGGAAAGGATAAACCTAATTTCCAAGTCAATGTTTGACTTAAAGGTAATTAACTGCAATTGTGTCTTAACACGTTTCCATTAACCATATTGTAATTATGAGTTTAGTTACAAATTAATTGTAATTGTAATTATAATCATTTCAAAACAATAGTTTAGTAATCACTTCTCTAATTAAACGTGTCAACAGTTGATGGGGTGGTGCCGTGCATTGCATGATCACGATTTTGGGAGTATGGAGCATTCTTAACACGGTTCTCTTTGTCGGATTGTTGATCATAATTAGTTCAACAAATAAATAACAATTCATGATAATAGTAAATGATTTTTTTTACTTTTTTATTTTGAAATATAATTTTAGTTTTATTTTATTCATGTACATTTTAAACTTTATTTATAAATATTTTACTTATTTTTTAATTTAAAAATATATTTTTACTCTATATTTTGATCAAAAAGTCAAAAAAATAATTATTTTTTATTAATCTACTGTTGTAATTATAATAGCTCAAAATATTTTTATTATCATATAATTCAAGTACTTCACCATTTATAGGTATGAAACCTTAGATAAATAGAAGTAAGGGTAAGGAAAATATTTTTACTATTGTACTCCCTCCGTCCCATAACAATAGTCACAGGTGGTCAACGTTGACTTTTTTCGTCCGTCCAATACATATGATAAATAGTGTACAAAAATTATGAAAAAAATACTAAAATAAAATTTAATAGGTATATTTTATTTTAGTAATTTTTTCATAATTTTTGTACACTATTTATCGTATGTATTTGACGAACGAAAAAAGTCAACGTTGACCACCTGTGACTATTGTTGTGGGACAGAGGGAGTATAATTCAAGTAATTCAAGTAATTCAAGTACATTGCAAGTATTTCAAGTGTATTACAATAGAGTACATAATTGCCTATTTATAGGTATATGCACATGCATTAGCTAGGAATAAATAATACAATAAAGTGACGACTTCAATATTTTGTTCATATGCGTTCTCACTATATATCTTTAGCACTTCAAGAAATATCAACAAACATATTATTTCATAACACTCCACCTTGGATGTCTGTTATACATCTTTGTATTTCTCTCCCTAATTCAAATATCGTATTTATATTTCGTTCTCAATTACTACGTAACAACCGGAGGGAAAAACTTTTGTAAACGAAAAATTATTTAATACGCTCAATAAGTTGTTTTGTTCAAAATATTTCAAGGTAAAATCCTTTGTGAAAACCCCAAGTGAAGGAAAAGAGTGAAAAACGCATTTATTTGAGATTCTTTAACCGATACATTTCGGTATTTGTCACAAATTTTTGAAAAATTGTTATAATCGGTAATGCTTTTGTAAATATATATGCAAAATTATCATAAAATGGTTAATTCAATATTTTGTCCATATACATTCCCACTATATTTTTTGGGTCCGAATATATTGTATGGGAATCGAAAAATATGGACAGAGAACCAAAATTGTTGTTCGATCGGAGACCGAAAATATTTCCTATAAACCGAATTAATTACGACTTTTTCGGTCCCTCAATCAACATATTCGGTCCTCGAAATTCTCTTTTACTAATTAAATCAATTTCTAACCCATTGAAAAGATATTTGAGGCATTTTATAAATTTTGTGTGTATATTTTTTTTTATTAAAGAGGGATTAAAAAAAATAAAACACTATCTTAATAAGTGTACATAAATATATTACTATCACTTAAGAATAAATATAAAATTTTACTACCTCCGTCTCAATTATATATGCTGGTTATTTAAAAAAAAAGTTATTTTTTAATTTTTTGAACTAAAAGTAAAAGGTAAATTTATATTTTTAAGTTAAAAATAAAGTAATTTTAATTAAAATTTGAAAAGTATGTAAAAATATATAAATAAAATAGTATTGTAAAGTACAAATTTAAAATAATTATTTCATTTTTTAAAGTGTGGATAATTATTTGAAACTCTCTTTAGTACTTATTAGTATTTCCATGATCGAAGAACAACGTACTGTTGAAGGTCACGTGGTGGCGTTGCATGGCGGCACGACAAGCGAGTCCACCACTGCACTGCACTGCATCGTATTGTTGGGTGCACGCACATTCATTCATTCATTATTCGATCTAATATATAATATAGTCTGAACTTTGTTAGAAAACTAAAGTAGACAATTAAATCTTGTAAAGTAATCGACACCAACCGACTCATCGAATCAATTTCCTGTGGGTTGCACGTGTGGTGGAACCGGGAAAAGGAAACCTATATATTTATATTACGAAACATGTCATTGAAAAAAATAATTAGAAACCTATATAATTTTTTTGTTAGAGGTCAATTTTATAAAAAAAAAATTATGTAATAGTACAAAACTGGCATAGGAAAAAGTTTTTATCATCCCACACGAGCTAACAAGTAAGCTCTCCACACAACAGAATGACATATACCACAATAGTTCATACATCTAAAAAAGAAAATAATTATTTCAATTTTTTCATTTGAAAATATAATTTTATTCTATTTTATTCACTTATTTTTTAAAGTTTACTCACAACTATTTTATCTTTCACTTTAAAATATATTTTTATTTTTTACTTTTTAATTAAAAAATAAAAAATTAATATTTTTTTAAACTCCGTGTCTAGAGAACTATAACATCTACTTTGGATATCTATTTTGGTATGAGACTATGAAAGAATGGCATATTACGTAGTTTTATTTTTTACTTAATTGGTATAAATTTGATTGAAAGAATTTATATTGAATTGAACTATTTAAAAAATAATAATAATAAACAATACTATACATTTATTTTTAAAAAAATGAATAGTAGTATGAATTATATCATGAACTAGATGTTTAAAAAAAATTAAAATGAATTGAATTCAACTGAAAATTAATCAATTCAAACAAAATCTAAATTTCACTCTAAAATTCTCATTTTTATTCTCATTAAAATAATTAAAAATATATACATTTTTAAATCAAGATTTTTTTTTCTTGAACAAAAACTAAATAGTAAAAATGTACGTAATGTATTTATAAATTTAAAAATAAATTAGGTGTGAATATAATTTCAAAAGTAAGTTAAAAGTAATGATAAAATTTATTTTAAATTAAAAATATAATGTAAAAATTATTTAATGAAGTATAACTTAAATAATTAATATATATATATATATATATATATATTAAAAATAATTAAAACAATATTAATAATAATATATATGTTGTTAGGTGTTTATTTTATTAATTTTGAAAAAATAATAGTATAATATATGATCAATGACTTTGATTAAAAAAATCAATATTTTTAATTTTATTTTTAATCTCTCCCCGACCCACTCATGACTCATCCTTTCCTCCCATGCCTTGTTGCCCACTTCTGAGTTGTTATTTTCACGAGTCAAAAGGGGTACAAAATAAGTTAAGAGGCTGCTGGGGGAATGGAGAAGCTAACAAAATTCAAATAGCTAGCAACGGTCCCCTACTTACCCTACCTACCTCATCAATCATAATTCATAACACAATATCCAATGGCGGGCCAGAAATTTTTTTCGAGACGGGCTAAATAAAAAAAACTAAATTTTTTTAGAATATTTTACATATACATATATGATTTTTTAAAAATGTTATATCTATATTTCATATAAAAAATTTCCAAAAATCTAATTTTTTCAGAATAAAAAAAATTAAATTTTTTTAGAATATTTTACATATGAATGTATGATTTTTTAAAGATGTTCTATCTATATTCCATATAAAAAGTTTCAAAAAAACTAATTTTTAAAAAAAATATTATATGAGGAATCGATCCCTAGGTGTCTTTGGAAATGTGAAGAACAATTACCAATTGGGCTAGCCAATTTACTTCACTAAGTCTCGGTTTTTAGTATATATATCCCCTATAAATTTTAAAATCAGGGTGGGCTTAAGCCCACCCCAGCCATAGGGTAGCTCCGCCCTTGAGTCAATATCTATCTATGCATGCACATTTAAGTAATGTGAGAATTGCATATATAGGGATCCATCGATCGATCATCGATCTATATATATATAATCATTATCCGTGTCTTGTATCAGAATTGGAGCTACATACATTGCAGATCTCTCGATTACTATTTCATGAATGGACAAGACCTCTGTCTCCATACTCGACGATAAATCAAAATGAACAAAAAACACATGGCACACACAATGTTTTGTTCATGAACTCGATCGGTACCTGCTGGGGTTTTGATTTTGAAAAGTCGCGATTTTGTAGCTCCCCTAGTGAATCCGGTCACAATACGTGTTTGATCTCTTCGATCATTTGATGTTGATATGTCATTAGAACAAATACTTTGACAGATTCATGAACGTACCCACCCATTAATAATTGATGCCTTCTTTCTTACTATTATTATTATTGTTGTCGGATTGATTTCATTTTGGTGTCCGTTTAGTTATTTTCATACAACAAACGACGTTCTTGTCTTAAACAAACGACGGAGAGAGATGATCGAGAGAGATGTCCCTCGACGCTAGCTACGATGCATATCATTTATAAATATAATTGGTTGAAATAGACAAGAATAACGAAAGACTACACAAATACGAAACATTGCAAATTATTGACAAATTTTATCGATGGCTTGGAGTCGTCGATATATAAATAATAAGATTATATATGGATGGATTTGTCAAGCTTATCATGATTTTGGCCTTCAATAACTATATTTTTTTTTATGTTTCTTTCTTTAATGTATTTCAAATCGTTATTAATATATTTTTTTAAATATTTGTGTTTTTTTTAACCTTAGACCTCATGATTTTCAATTCAAATGTTCAATCAACTGAATTAACAATTCCTGACTACTTGTGTGTTACGGACAATTCCTGACTACTTGTGTGTTACGGTTAGTCATATCAATTCAAATGTTCAATCAATTGAACTAACAAACTTGGCTACTTGTGTGTTACGATATCAATTCAAATGTTCAATCAATTGAACTAACAAACTTGGCTACTTGTGTGTTACGGTTAGCCATATGTAATTTATAAATTAACAAAAAAATGTCACCCGGACACGAGGTATTGTATGTATTAGGCTTTAGGTTTAGGCTATAGCCGTTTGATTTGGGCTCAAAATAAAGGTCCGGTTTCTTTGGTAGAACTTTAGACCCAATTGTCAAAGACCACCTCAAAAATTGAGGGTTGAATTATAACTTAAAATTTTAAACCGAACTTACAAAATATTTGAAATTAAACAAATAAATTGTACTAGTAATTCAAAATATAATTGTGTATTTGGAGAAAAGAAAATGTAGAAATAGCGCCAAACCAAATAATTAATTTAAAAAAATTATTTTTATGTAATAAATTACTAATGTACTATAATTATTTTGTGTACAAACTAAAACAATTTTATACTACTACATTTGTTAGTATATTAATTATTTTTCTAAAACAATAAAATTATAAAGGAAGCCATAAATGTACTTTATAATTTTTCTAAATGTATAAATAAATAAATACTCCTATACATATACCATAACAATCCCACATTCCCACGCGAGTTTTATCTTTATGCTGTATAAAATAATTACCCAAATACTTATAAATTCTTTTCGAAAAATAAAAAGAAAAAAGTCCAATTAAATCAAAATTATCATATCCCCTTGTAGAAAACTGGAAACTCGAAACGTTTTAAAGTAGTTTTCATTGAAGAGCCAAAATTTTACACAACAAAAAAATCGATGGGTTCGAATCAAAAGAGCACTTCGATTCTACCAACGTCGTCGACCGATCCGGCGGCGAAGGCCGACGAGAAGCTCTTCAAAGGATCCGCCATGACTAAACGCGGCGCTTATGCAGCCATCTCTTACATGACTTGTGCTGGTATCCCCTTTTATTTTTTCCTAAATCCAATTTCTTTCATCAGAATCGGTTCTTGCGATATGATTTAGCATGACCCACAATCTAATTTCTTGATCTTTTTGTCTTATTGTGGATTTTTGGGGTCGAGTTCAAAGGGATGTTCTTTCGTTTTGTTTTGCTGAATTTCTCTGTTTTTTTCTCTCTGGCATTAAGGATTTGCTGATCAAATTTAGTGTTTTTTTAAATACATATAATAATGTTGGTTTCCTTAAATATGAGGCTACCATTTTAGAATTTGAAATAATGATTAGTTACGGTGAAAGAATAGATTTTTAGGGTGTTTTGGAGGATGATCATTGTGTGTGTGCGCGCGCTAATTAGTAATTACAATATTTGGGCTTTTCGCACGAGTAAAACTTCGATCTCCCAGATTCTCAATGGAATGCCGACTTATTGCAAGAAGTAATTTTTCTTCTTATTATTCTTAAATTGTTAAAAAAAAGTGAATTGATTTTGCAGTACTCTTGGTACTATTCAATAAAGCAGCTCTTTCTTCATACAGTTTCCCATCTGCCAACGTCATCACTCTTTGTCAGGTGCATAAACTTGATCTAATGTTTTTGTTGATTATATAGTCATTTCGTTATTCTCGCATATTTCATTTCTTCTTCTGATATATGTGTGTATATGCTGCAGATGATATGTTCTTGTTGTTTTCTTTATGCTCTAAGGCGTTCAAAACTCATTACTTTTAATGCTAATGACTCCATAGCTACCAACGAGAGTTCCATAACATTTGTGCCAATAAAGACATTGATCGACACTTCACCTCTTGCTTTAGCTTATTTACTTTACATGGTAATGAGTTTTTGTACCCACTCATTCTGTTGTTATTAGCTTTAAGAAGAAAAACATGGGCCATTATAACAATTTTTCTTGGTTACCTTGAAAAGTTAGTCACTATGGAGTCCGTCCGTGGTGTTAATGTTCCCATGTATACAACCTTGAGGAGAACTACAGTCGTTTTCACAATGATTGTTGAGTACATTCTTGTGAGGCAGAGATATACACGGCCTGTTCTTGGAAGGTAATCAGACCTCTTAGCACAATGTTTCTGTTACTTCAGAAATGAAGAGTTAGAATGAATACTCACTTCCCTTTGTATTTTGCTTTTGTGAACATTTTAATTCGGATACCTTTACTTACTCTCGGATATCAGCAGTGAATTAAGTTTCTGATTTTGCATTAATGTTCGTTGTACAACTGAATAATTATGGTTCTGGCAGTGTCGGATTGATAGTTGTGGGTGCTTTTATTGCTGGAGCCCGAGACCTCTCATTTGACTCGTACGGATATTTAGTTGTTTTCCTGTCCAACATCACCACTGCAATATACCTAGCGACCATAGCCCGCATTGGTACCTCTTATTTTAGCCTCTGTTAACCAAGTTATCATTGCAGCACTTTTTCTCCCCTTTCTTTCTGATAAGTTATTTCGACCAGGAAAATCAAGCGGGCTCAATAGTTTTGGTCTCATGTGGTGCAACGGTGCGTAACTGGACCTTGGAACTAGAACACTACACCCTACTTTTTCCATCTATATCTAGTGACTATTTTTATTTTATTTTTTGTAGGAATTTTGTGCGGACCCATATTGTTTTTGTGGACCCTTTTCCGCGGTGACTTGTATATGACAATGAGTTTTCCATATTTGCTTTCTCCTGGCTTCCTGGTAATATTTCGTTACTAAGTGAAGCTTGATGCAAATTTATCATATTTTTCCTCGATTATTTTGCTCATGCCTAATCTAAGTTCTTGCAAGTATCTAAATTGTTGACCACTTTTATGTGATGTCTTCAGGTGGTTATGCTTTTGTCGTGTATACTAGCATTCTTCCTGAATTACAGTATATTCCTCAACACGACTCTGAATTCTGCTCTTACACAGACAATCTGTGGCAATTTGAAGGTTCGATCATTAGCATTTATCGTTTCCTTGCGATTTGGTTTCACGCTCAGTCCTACCAAAAATTCATTCTAAGATTGACAGTTGGTAATAAACGAACTTTTCACTCTTCTCACTACTGGAATGTGTTTCTTTGTTGTGTCCAGGATCTTTTCACGATTACGCTTGGTTGGGTAATTTTTGGTGGACTGCCGTTTGATTTAGTAAGTACAGTCTCCATTGCACCACATTATATGTATATATTGTATACCTTTAATTGTATGTGATGTTGCTTGCAGTTGAATGTGATCGGGCAACTTCTGGGTTTCATTGGATCGGGCATGTATGCCTATTATAAGCTTGTAGGTAAATAAATGACTGCTTTCAAGTCATCGATTTAGATATATATATACACACATATATATACCCTATTTGAAAGATATCGTTGACGCCGGGGAAAGAGAAATTCTTGATTTAAGCGGAGGACTAATTGGCAAAACACCCAATTGAACTTTCTTAGGATGTTGAGCTGCCATCTACAGGGCAGAATCAGAAAAATTCACTGTAGGTCTTATTTTTTTTCGATATACATGTAGAGAGAGTCGGGAACTTGAACTTTGGACTACGGTGATGACATGATATATTCATTGGTGCCGCCTCTATAGGCATACTGCAGGCTTATAGTTCATTCGACTGCAGGGTAGGCACTGTCGGAATCTTATTATTGCCTTCTTTAAGGGGCTTTATTTTCGTAATCTTATCCGGAAAAAAATCATAGAGTTTGAACCGAGTAATCCAAGGACTTAGCTCGAAGTTACGTCACGTTATCTCGATTTACCATTTCTACCAGCTTTTAATTTAATCTTGAATTTTATTAGTTTTCTAAAAGCTTTTAATTTAAAATTCTTGTTAATCATCAAGCAAACTTGAAGCCATTTTTTATGAACAAAAATTTATACTGTATAGTATTTATTTTTAATTAGAAATTTCACTTGAATTAAATTGAAAAATGAATTGCAAAAATACTAAGATTTTTTATGCATTTGAATCACAAGCACCTCACCATTTTTGTGTGGCGCAGAAAGAGATAAGCCCTCTTTGGAAAACTATCGCATCTTCTTCTTCTTCCTTCTCAAATCGCAGGGTTTTTCATTTCCGAAAAAATAAAATACAGAAATAAATAAATAAATTATAATCACAATTAAAATAGTTGAGCAGAGCAGCGATGGCTATCAGCGTGATCGCGGCTTCTTCCAGAGCCCTAATCGCGTCGTCGGCACCGGCCGCCCCTAAATTGAAACTCCACCTCTCTCTCCCCAAAATAACCCTCCCGCGAATCCCTAAATCGCAGCAGCAGCTCCTCGCCGCCGTGACTCTGTCGCTCGCCCACGCGCCGGCGTCCCTGGCGGGGGAGGTGGAGAAGGCTTCGCTGTTCGATTTCAACCTGACGCTCCCGATCATAGCGGTGGAGTTCCTGCTCCTGATGGTGGCGCTGGACAAGGTTTACTACACCCCGCTGGGGAAGTTCATGGACGAGAGGGACGCCGCGATAAGGGAGTCTCTGAACAGCGTGAAGGACACGTCGGCGGAGGTGAAGGAGCTGGAGGAGCAGGCGGCGGCGGTGATGAGGGCGGCGAGGGCGGAGATAGCGGCGGCGCTGAACAAGATGAAGAAGGAGGCGCAGGCGGAGGTGGACGCGAAGCTGGCGGAGGGGAGGAAGAAGGTGGACGCGGAGCTGCAGGAGGCGCTGGCGAACCTGGAGAAGCAGAAGGAGGAGACTATGAAGGCGCTAGATTCGCAGATCGCTGCTCTCAGCGAGGAGATCGTCACCAAGGTTCTTCCCGTTTATCAGAAAAAATGATCATGTGTAATTAATTAATTAATTACCGAATACATAATTTTATATTGTTGATTACTTGAACTACTCTTGGATTTGTTGTGTATTGTGTTGTATGATTTCGATTTCAGATTTCCCCCAATGAATGTTGGAAACATTTGTAGACTAGTCTAGCTTCGTCGTCTCGAGTCGAGTTATCTTTCGTGATTTTTTTTTTTCAACTCCTCCATCTCTTTGCTTGCACAACAATTTCTGTTGTGATTGATTTGTGCTTCAAATCTCCACACTCAAAGCCAAAGTCATTAATGTCTATCTGAAATCTAAACATTGGAACCTTCACGTCGGTAAAATTTAAATTTGTCACTTCAGATGGAATTACTCATCTTATTAGTTCTCAATGACTCACAATTACTCGGTGTAGAAACCAATAAATTAGGGGTTCAAAACTCTTCATCAAATTTGATTTCAATGGGCGACAATTGGTTACGCTCGTATTGACTTGTTCACCTGAGTCGTAAAAGCCGATCTATACTCCCTCTTCAAGTGAAAGAGCTTATTTGTTCTTTTTGAGATATTTTCACATACATGTATAAAACCTCCCTCTTAACAATGTTCTTAGATATCGTCAATCGAACACACCGAGTACTTTTGTATTAAGGAGATTCATTCCGCCTTATCCATCTTCCTCTGTTTCACACGGAGTTTCTTTCCATACAAATAACATTTTATCTGCATCCTTCAAAACGCATAATTTGTTCCATCAAATTTCTCGATCTCACTCACCATGCCTTTTGTCATCGATTCTTACCAAAACTCGGATACCCGTTGTTGAGATTATCGAGCACCATTTGTCAGGATTCACATAGAAATCCACCCAATAACACGATCAAAATAACATATAAATAATCAAAATTTTAAAATAGAAATAACACGCGAATTACAGAAAGCCACTCCTTAACAAGAGTTATGATTCGTTTTTTCGTTGCAAATCTCATTGTAATGTTCTAATTAGTATTTGATAATTGCACATCTCAATTTTGAGTTTGAACTTTTTAACTCTTGAAACAATGGAATAAAGACTAGATATTTTTTTGGAGCCCTATTTTCTTGATTGCCATATCAGCATGCAATTAAAGGTGTTTCCACCACACGTATATATCCACTCTCATATGATAGATATCTGAGCGGGTAATGGGTGTTGGTGTTATCACAAACAAAATTCACCAGCTTCATTCATGCCCACTAATCCACTCGCACTACATTCTTCTTTTTCTTCTTCCGAATACCCAATTAATTGATTACAACAAAAAAATGGTTGATATTCTGACCGGAGCTCGCTTCAATTCCTTTCACCAGAGCCGTCACGTTGATCACCGGAACAATCGAATGCTTCAATTTCACTTTTCAAGTAATTTTCCTATCAAACTTTTAATGTTATTGGTCTCTGTATTGACTGCGAACTCGAGTAATTTTACTTTTATTAGTTTATCTTTGTGGGTAAAATATTAGTTAGTGCTTTATAAGAAGAATTGATATGTGAGAATTGAGGTAATTGGGTCTACTGGGTTTAGTACTCAAAACCCTTTCCAACATTGTAAAGGGTTGGGTTGTACCTTAGTGTAGCATCGACTAAACGGAAATCTTCGAAATTCTTGGTAACGCTGATCATAAACTCGGGACTACGTAGTTTGTGATTGCTCGTTATGGAATGGTGTGTTGTTGAATATGAAGAAATGTACGAATAATATTTGTCTTTAAAACGCAGACGATTTATTTTTCTTGTTAAAACAACACATTTAAGACCGGACAAAGTACAATTCTATGTGATTAGCCTTGTGAAAAATCTGCATCCAAGAACCATAACGTAACCCTCGGATTCAAGCGTTCTTACATGTGGTTGTTGGTCAGTCATGTGTATTTTTATTGCTTTTACTAAAAACAATTAGCTGCTCGTAGTTGAGATTTGATATCAGAATAATGTTTTTGACAAGATCTCGAATTTCTTGGGAAATGCTGAAATCTCAGCCAATTTGTGTTTGATTGTAGGAAAGATTTTTGCCGTTAAGCCGTCCAATGGTTCTCGGGTCCCGTCCTTAACCGTGGATGCGTCAGAAAAGGTTGACTGCACATTTTTAAGTATTACGGAGTATTATCAATTTACCATGCACTCTAACTTACACAACTGTCATTTATGTGATTATTACACAGAGATTATCCGCGATATCCGAACAAGAACTTACGACTGCAAAGGAGAAATCTTACAGCCTGACGTTGTTGCGTCATACCGGAAACCGAAGGTTGTTGGATGAGGAAAGGAAGAAGCAGGCGACTTTATTAGATCAACGACTTCAAAATGCTCCGTCGCTTAGTTATATGAAATTTATGGCGATGTGTGGATTTTTCACTCTTCAAACTACTCAACAAGCACTAGCTGGTGGTTCAGAGCTGTCCTTTTCGTTTCTAGGGGATCTTGGCGATATTAGCACAGGTTTTGCTTCAGTTAGGAAACTCACAAACTGGGATGGTTTCATATGATTAGTTGATATGATTATGGTTCCTGAAAATTAACTCACAAACTGCAATAATCCTTGCTTGCAGGCGTTCTTGTTGATATTTTTCTCCGAACTCGGCGATAAAACCTTTTTTATTGCGGTAAGACTTATAATTATAATAACTACTAGTTTCGAAAAATCCTGTCTATGATTGTGAATTTTGTTCAAAATATTTCTTGAGGAGTGTACTTCAATTACACTCTTAGCTGTATCTCGATTCTAATAATCTATTCTGTATTAAGGTAAGATGAACATTACCATATATAGTTGATATTTTGAGCAGGCGCTCTTAGCAGCTAGAAACTCTCCTGTTGTCACTTTCATTGGGACCTTCGGTGCGCTTGGGTAATCAAGCTAAACAAAATCTTAATACTCTCACCCAATATAAGTCAAATTCACTCGCTTATTTTCTGACTCGTGTAATAATTTAACAAACAAACAGGGTAATGACAGTCATATCCGTTGTTGTTGGACGAACTTTTCACTATGTCGACGATATCCTTCCGTTCAGGTTTTTGCTTATACCCCTCCATATATATCCTCCCATTATGACTTTCGGTATTAGTTGTTTTTGCATTTAAAATATAATAATGGGTTTCTTTCGTCAGGTTAGGAGATGCTGATCTGCCGCTTGATGATCTTGCTGCGGTTTGCCTCCTGGTTAGTAATATTTGTTGTATGAACAACTTATTTTTTAACTACATTATTTTCCTTGTAACGGGCACAAATTGTTACAGGTATATTTTGGTGTTTCATCCTTGCTCGATGCCTCCTCGGGCGATGGCCTAAAAGCAGAAGAAGAACAGAAGGAGGTATACATTTTATTTCAGTGGAAAAAAATCGAAAAAAAACTTGGTAACTTACGATTTAGTTTTTTAAAAATATTTAGGCAGAACTGGCAGTTTCAGAAGTGTCCGGAGGATCTGGTGCGGGCATTTTGTCCGCTGCTAACACAGTTTTTAGCACTTTCCTCTTGGTTTTTGTGGCTGAATGGGGCGACAAGTCTTTCTTCTCCACAATAGGTAGCGAGATTCCGAATATTAAGTGTTGATGTTTTCTTTTCTTTTTCTTAGTGTATAAGACAGGGATTTGTTTAATATTAAGTGTTGATGTTTAATTTCTTTTTCAGCTCTTGCTGCGGCTTCATCTCCTCTCGGAGTCATCACGGGGGCACTCGCTGGTCATGGGGTCGCGACTTTGGTCGGACATAAATTAACGAATCAAACCTTTTTTCTTTACCACCTACTTTCTAATTAGTACACTGCTAACACCGAGTTCCATTTGCAGCTAGCTGTTTTGGGGGGTTCTTTCCTGGGATCGTATCTCTCTGAGAAGGTACGATTAGTATATAGTCTGGTAATCAGTTTGTGTTTTGAAAAAAAAAACAATGATGAAGTTGTTGTGATCGATGTAACAAGCAGGTTATATCATACATTGGCGGCACTCTCTTCCTCGTCTTTGCTGCAGTCACCTTAGTTGAAATCATTAGCTAGAAATGAAAGAAAAAATAAACATGGGTTTACCATTTGTACATCGTTGACAATCATGCCGGAGTTGGACAAATTGTGCTGGAAAAGATTTTTTTTGGGTTGAAGATGAGTTATTCTCAAGTCTCAAGTGGGTGGCATTTTTATCACTAGTTTATTTTTTGCCATGGATTGTGTGTATCTTTAGTTTGGTACATTGAGTTACAACTTAACAGACAAAATTCACATATAAATTTGGGTGTTGTTAAATAAAATTGCGAATGATGAAAATGTTGAATTGAATTGAATCCAACCAACTATACCAAAATAGTAGTAGTAATATATAAATAGAAAATCTTGGGAAAATCTAGGGGTAGAATAAAGGAGGGCAAATCTTGTCCGGTGGGAATTGAAGTGTACGCAAACAAATTAAAGGGGATAATAATGGGAAAAATCTAAGAAAATCTTTGGAATGATATGAATGATTGTGTTATGATGAGAGAGATGAGTGTGTGTAGTTATTACACAATACCTTCTTCGAGTAGAGAGTACACCCAGCGAGCGAGCATGCGCCATGAACAGAGTTCGTGGGGACACCGACACCTCGTGTGTCTTCTCCATTTTCTTATATTCATACTACATTCAACAAATTGCACTATATATAGAGAATGGTGATTCAAATAGTAGTTGGCCGAGCCAAATATACTTAAAATTGATGAATGTCACATGTTGAACGTGAATTGAAGAGGATTGAGAAGTACTTGGAAATTAACATCCAAATCCGGTGAGAGAAACCCGCGAGTAATCATCGATCCAAAACGCTGCAAGTTTTCTGTAACACACTCCAGAAACGACGTCGTTTTTTACCTGCAAACAGATTTAAAATTCGAGAAATTATACTTTTACCACGAAGTTCAAAACACTTTTAAACTTCAATTTTTGTGTACATTCTACCACTTTTAAACTTCAATTTTTTGTATACATAGCCACCAATGCAATTAAAAATAATTTTGTTTTTGTTTTAAAAAAAAATCATATTAAAGTTGATGAATATGATTAAATTAATTAAATATATTTTTTCAACTTGACGAAATTTATGCTCATAATTTATTTGAATTATACATGAAATATTTGCCCTAGCTAATTTATATATCTCACCAATTTATCGTACATTTGTTTATAATTATAATTTGGGTTATGACTTATGATTTATGAACGACAAACAATATCAAGTTAGGCTAAAAATCTTATCTGATCTATACCAACTTTTTGTCTGAATATCATGCACAAATGCAAATAGAACACGTGGAAAGTGCTTTGCTAAAATTGTACAAATAAAAATAAAAGTTACTTAATTACTATAATTAATAAAGTACATAGTCTAATAGATATTAAGTGTAAATAATTTAAGAACATTTTGTACCCATAATTAAAACCTATTTTGGAGTAAAAGAGATGATCCGACCAATACCTAAATATAAGTCTATTAGAGCAACTCAATGGTTGTAAAATGGCAAAGACCATTGTCATTTTTTGGCAAAAAGTCAAAAAAAAAATCAACTCAATGGTTGAATAGCCCTTGCCAAACAATGATCATTGCCAAATTTCTATGTATATTGGAGCAAATATAAATGGAAAAATAGTTTTTGCCATTTGTGCCATGTTATCACAACTCCTCACCTCAACCACTCAAAATTTAACAATCATTTTTTAATTATAAAATTGATAATGATCAAATACCAAAAAACAACATTATATTTTTTAATTTAATAAAATGACATTTGCTATATATAAACCATTGGATTAAAATTTAGCAAATAACAATTGACACTTACCATTTTTTAGCAAAATAGAAAATAATCTTTGCCATTTTAGCAAAACCATTGAGGTTTGGTGAGATAAAAATACATATTATAATATGAAATGTAATTAAATAATAAAATATTAAATTATATAATTAACATTAAAATAAAATAATAATAAAATATACTTAAAAAATACTACGAATTACAAAAAAACAAAAATTAATTAATGATAAGTTTTTCGTGTGTTTTAATGTAATTTTATATTAACTAACTAATATTAACAAAAATTAATTAACTAATATTGTAATCTCTCTGTCCGCATGAGAAGCTAACTCTATATATATATATATATATATATATATATATATATATGGGTCTTGCTAAATAGGCCTATGGGCAGAACTCCCTTAAAAAATATATTTTAAATATGTTATGATATTTTAATTATTTTTTTTACATTTATTATAATTAGATATAGTATATAAAACATATATTATGCAACAAAAATAAAAAAATAAAATTTTAAATTAAAGATAACGCATATCTTTATATTTATACTTATTTATATCAAAAAAATCTATTAAATAGAAAAAATATATTTTAATATAAAATAATAAAAAATAAAAATTGAATTTTAAGATATTTATTAAATTAGTTGTATTTATTATTATATAAAATAAAAAATAAAAATAAAAAATAAATTTAGCATTTTGCCCATCAGCAGAATCTGCCCATATATAATTACCGTATATATATATATATATATATATATATATATATATAGAGAGAGAGAGAGAGAGAGAGTACTTCCCCACAAAGATATACTCCCTCCGGCCATTAATAGATGTCATACTTTGCTGGACACGGAGTTTAAGAAAATTGTTATTTTTTAATTTTTTTATTAAAAAGTAAAGAGTAAAAATATATTTTAAAAGTAAAAGTAAAGTAGTTGTGAGTAAAGTTAAAAAGTAGGTGGAATAAAATAGAATAAAATAGTATATTAAAATGAAAAAGTTAGAATAATTATTTTCTTTTTTGGGGTGTGTCAACTATTGTTGGACACCCCAAAAAGGAAAGTATGACAACTGTCTTTGGACCGAGGGAGTAATAATTTTTTTGAAAATTACAAATAAAGTATTGGATTTTTACCGAGACGAGAGAGTATAATTTTATATTCACGTATAAAACTCAAAATAAAATATAAATATATATTTTAATGTTATAACAATAAAAACAAAAATTCTAAAAATTCTAATTATAGATATTAAACTAAATTAAAATTTTAACAATATAAAAATAAAATTAAAAAAATGAGATTTGAGATTTTTTTTAATTTTCTTTGTTTAGGTCAATTGGAAATTTAAATACTCATACATAATTTGTGCAATTTTTGCCCAAACAAAATACGTAGAATAACAGAAAATATATATGCACAATTCTCAGCCGAACAAAAAAATAATATTAATTGTGTTTAGAAGATCGAGAAGGTTAAAAAAGAGAAAGTAAAGAGTGTTTTGGGAGTTGCGAGCACAGCCCAAAATCTAAGAAAGCTGCACTCACTTGATTTTCTGCGTGCTTGGAGCCGTCACTGCTAGGGAGAATTACCAAATTGCCCTTCTCACCGAGAACCTCAGTAATTAAGTAAAAGGTAAAAGTCGTATATGGGGTACAAATACACAATCAATACAATATCATCGCGTTTAAAGGTTATCATTAAATAAAGTTACTGAATAAAGTAAATAACTTACATAGGGAGTATTTAATTTCACTATAAACTTTTAAGTATACTCTACTACATCTACATACCAGTAGTAGCATACAACCTAATTACATTTATATTTTTTCTTAATAAATTAAAGAGCAAGAAAAGTGCATTTTATTACTAGAATATCTCCTGTTACTAAAAATGTTGATCAGAGCTTTAAAATTTACGCAGCTGTTATGCGAATGCTTTATGCACGTGCTCATGCACATGTGCACCTAATTGAATTATTCAAATTCAATATTAAAAAAAAATTGAAATAGAAAAATGTTAGAGAGATAAGGTTTTGCTTCCGGATTGATCGGCATCGAGTGGAATTTTACAGAGCCCATCCTGAGCTCATATAGAAAAAAAATATACGTTCACAACAATTCACAACATACGTCACGAGAAAAAGTAGTTATAATGTGAAAATTCATATAGCAAAGCACGTTAAAAAGGTCCTTTTGAATGGGTGAAGTCATAAAATGGTGACCAAACGGATGCCCGATTGAAGGAGATCGTACACATAAAAAGAAATGGAGGAATTTTAAAAAAAAAAAGAGAAAATTTGTACATTATTCGTAAAGACTACAATTTGTAACATGACTAAATTACTTATTTTGTCTCACAATATCAATTTTTTCTGTGTGTATGATGTGTATAAACGAAATTGACAAGTAGAAATAATATTTTTTCTCGGATTTAAAAGATGTTAAATTATTTTTTACAGATTTTGCAGATGAGCATATTACATGATCATCGTGGAGGAATAATGTGTACTTCCTCTTTTCCTCTAAACTATGCATAGAGAAATTTACACGTAGATTAAGAAAAAATAATTTTTTGTGTATTTTATAATATAAAGTAGGGGTATAATAGGTATTGATGTGTAAGTAATAAAGTAGTTAGTTGAAAAAGTAGTGGTATAAAAGTAAATAAAAGTGTATTGAGAGGATAAAGTTGTGAAAAGACATTCTATTTATGGAATGTGCACTGTTTTAAGGGATGGACCAAAAAGGAAAGTGTGCATTGTTTTAAGGGATTGAGGGAGTATATTTTATTTATTTATTTATCATTATTATTTTTTTGATAAAGAAGAGAGACGAGAAACTCCACCTCACTCGATCGGAGCTCTTTTTCAATCGAGATTCGAATCCTGCGTCGTCGAGGGAATTTCGACCCCACATTATTACAGACCTTACCAACTATGCCCCTGAGGACAATGTGTATATTTTATTATTCATTAAACGTGTAATAATTTCAAAATTAAGCATATTTGTTTTTGGAAATACATATTAGTACGATGAGGTCATAATATCACTTATCAAAGTAGTTAATGGGTTATCGGGTATATTCCACAAATTTCTTTTCATTTGTGGGGGTCAATTTCAACTTCTTACATTTATATTAGTCCATTTATATTAGTCGATCGAATATATTTAACAAATCTCCGCTTTATTTTTGGGTCAATTTAAACTTTTCTAGAGGAATCGACAAGTGGATAATTAATTAAAGAGTTGAACCCATAATCTTGGTGTTAGCCTAACGCTGTGATATCATGTTAAATGTCGCACCATGTAAAAGCTGGAACTGTTAAATAAATTAGACAGTTATATTGTAGGATGTCAGAATATATTGTGCAATTATATACTTATTTTTTTTTCTCTTAAAAGATCTTGCAAAAAATAAATGTACTAGTATTTTTACAATTTTAGAGCATCTCCAATCGATACCAAAAACTTATTTTGAAGTAGAGAAGATGCTCCAACCGATACCAAAACATAAACTTATTATAAGTTTTATAGTGGAACCCACATAAAAAATACTTAGATTTATCTCCAAACGAACACAAAAACTTAAATTAAAAAATAAGTTTTATTTTAAGTTTATAGTAATTTGACTTATTCAATACTAAAATTTAAAAAAATATTCTCAAAATATTCTTATTATACAACTTTTTATAAATAATCAATATCTTTACAAATTTACAATTTAAACTCGTAACTTTTGACATTAACAAAATTTAATAGGTATTATTTTAAATTTAAAATTTTAAACATAATAAAAAATATTGTGATATCTCATACTGTTATTTTATTTTTAACGTTAATTAAATCATTTAAAATTTAATTATATTTTATATTGTAATATTTAATTTATTTTCATTATTAAAAATATTTTTATTAAAATTTATTTTAATTATTAATTATATAATTATTAAAAAAATTACATTATAAAAATATTAAATAAGAAACTAAAAAATGTAGATAGATTATTTTTATTAATTTATATAAAAAAGATTATTTTATAAATAATAAAGTTTTTGTTTGAGTTTAAGGTAAACGTAAATCTGATTATATTTTTTCTGTATAATAGGTTTATGTTTTGGTATCCTAAATATTTTTTTTGTGGGTACCACCTTAAAACCTATAATAGATTTATGCTTAGGTCATCTCCAACCGAACACAAAAACTTAACTAAAAAATAAGTTTAGTTTTAAGTTTACAGTAAATTAGCTCCAACCGAGATTCCAATACTTAAACTTAAAAAAATATTCTTAAATTATTCTTTTTATACAATTTTTTATACTATTTTTATAAATAACCAATATCTTTATAAATTTATAATTTAACCCCGTAACTTTTGACATTAAATTTAAAACAATTAATAAATATTATTTTCAATTTAAAATTTTAAAAATAAAAAATATAATAAAATATTAATTAAATATGACAATATTGCGTAAACATGAAATATTTAATATTTAATTATAAATATTTACTTTTATTTTTAAAATAAAATTTTATTTTAATTATTAATATATGATTATTAAAAAAAATTACATTACAAAATATATTAAATAAAAAATTAAAATAAAAGGTTAATAGGTCTTTTTTATTAGTTTGTAAAATAAAAGGATGATTTTATAAATAATAAATAGTTTTTGGTTTAAGTTTAAGGTAAACGTAAATCTAAATATTTTTTATGTGGGTCCCACCATAATACCTATAATAAGTTTATATTTTGGTATCGGTTGGAGTATCTCCCCTACTCCAAAATAGGTTTTTGGTATCTGTGGGAGATGCTCTATAGCATTTTCCTACTTCAAAATAAATTTTTGGTATATGGTTTAAATATGTATTTATTTAGATTGATTTTATTAATATTATTTTCGCTCATAATTCATTTATTACTTATAAATCAAAACTATTGTGTGAGTGAAATTGTTTATGCAAATTGCAAAATACTTGTATCCGACAAGAGTATACGAGTAATGTGCAGTGATACGTAGAAGAGTGCATATGAATATTTGGAAGGTGGTGTAGAGACGCCAGAGGATCGCGTGGAAGGGTGAAGACAGGTGCAGAAACCCCGGCTCCTTTCTCTATCAACTCAAAAGGTGCTGTTGCTTTTCCTTTTGCCAAACACCCATTTTTACTTTCAAACAGAAAAGATTCATACCACCTACAGTACTATAATATTAATGGAGTATTAATTTTTACAATATTTTCTGATAAAAACGCACACCAAGATTTTCTTGCTGATTCTCAAGTCAGAAAGATTCACAATCGTTCCAGCTAAGATTCATCGCAATCAAGATTTTTCAAATTACGAAATCTTTTTCTTTTTGGCAAAAATAAGTACAATTACACAATTAATAAATAAAAAAATATACTATATAATTATTTAATTATAAATGTGAGTTGTTTTTCACCCACACATACAAATAACATACCCCACACAAACACCCTTCTTCGCGTATCTATCTATAAATACACACCCATTTCACGCACTAAAAAAACGCCCATTTTCATTTTTCAGTTTCACACACGCACTAAAACACACAGTAGAGATGTTCGCAGCAGAAAATGGGCTGAAGGGGGATCCCAGGCTCCAGGCGATTTCCGACACAATTCGAGTCATACCCCACTTCCCAAAACCAGGTCTTCTTTCTTTTTCAGTTCTCAATTTTTCAGTTTTTGGGTTAATTTATTGAGATATAAATATGTATATAAATATATTCAAGTGCATGCATTTTTCGTTTAATTAATGATTTATGTTTTGGTAGGTATAATGTTCCAAGACATAACCCCTTTGTTCTTGAACCACAAAGTCTTCAAAGACACGATCGACATCTTTGTCGATAGATACAAGGACATGGGTATCTCTGTTGTTGCAGGTTCTTTAAGGATTTTTTTCTCGAATTTGAAATTGAGTCCTTGGTCTTTTCTTTTATATCAAATCTGCCCCTGCTGCTGTATTAAATCAGGGGTTGAAGCCAGAGGGTTTATGTTCGGCCCACCTATTGCCTTGGCTATTGGTGCCAAGTTTGTCCCTTTACGGAAACGCGGAAAGTTGCCCGGTACGGATTTTCTAATTATTTCAATTTAAATGTAGTTTTTCTTTTCTTCTCTTTTCTTTTTATGTTACTTAATTGCGTTGTTTTTTACTCTGAATTTTTGTAATACCCGTGTTTGTTTTGATATGACTTGTTTTTTGAACAATAGTGTCAGAATCGAATATGAAATTTGTTTGGTAATGAAATGAAGTGGTCCCACCTCAAAGATTTTATATTTGGATTTGGATTTAAATGCAGGCAAAGTAATCTCGGAAGATTATGAGCTGGAATACGGTACGGATTGTTTGGAGGTGCATGTTGGTGCAGTGCACCAGGGTGATAGGGCTCTTGTCATTGATGATTTGGTTGCTACTGGTGGGACCCTCTCTGCAGCTATTAATCTTTTAGGTAATAATAATGATAATAGTATTCCTCCGATCCTCCTATTTATACATACATCATACACATGTTGAATTGTACGTATTTTTATCATGAATGATTTCAAGAATGCATGGGGGCGGAGGTGATCGAATGTGCTTGTGTGATTGGATTGCCTCAGATCAAGGTAAAATTACTACTACATGTTTCTATTCTTCCCTTCTCAGGCTCGTTTTTTGAAGATTGTGTGTGTGTGTGTGTGTGTGTGTTTATCTTCGTCAACTACAGGAGCAGAGCAAGCTGAATGGAAGGCCGGTTTACGTGCTCGTGGAGCCAAGTGAGTTTGTAGAAAACAGTTACTAATGATCTGTATTCGATTTGCTAATCTCTGCCTCTCGGCGGAATAAATATAGTGTGCTTTCGTCTCTGCAGACTATATATAGTCGCTGATCGGCGTGGAAGGACTTTGAAGATCGATCGATCGATCAGCAATAAACATGAATTCTTTCATTCAGGCATTTCATCTGTTTTCTTTCCTCTTGGCAGTGTTTATTCTGTTTCAATTGATGGTCGATTAGTTAGGCAGTTGTAACTAGCTTTGCTTTGAGTACCTAGGGATTCTTTGGTTAGGGATATATAACACTAGTTTTATGGTTCCTTCTGTATTTTGGTTCCATTGAATCTACGATTCTGCTTCGTTTACGTACGATGGTTTTCATCTGTTTAAGGAACTTCATTCGAGCTTACACCCCTTTTTTTGTCGAACCATATACAATTCGATTGATACAGGATTTTCTAGCAAAAACATGCGAATTCCATTCTCTAGCAAGAAAAACCTTCATACAATCTATTAATCTCCCATGAAGATTTTTGAAATAGAGAAACTGCATGTATGTATATATATAAACAAATAAAAATTGTAAAAAATTAAAAACTATATAATACTATAATGTCTCATGATCAGACACAAGATGGAAGTGTAAGGCCATTGCAAACGAAAGCCATGATCAGATAAGCAGTGATCAAGAGAATGAATATCAATGCCACCCTGCAAAGAAACAAACAAACAAAATCAAATGTCAATTATATACCGATTGTTTCGATCTAACGACTCACGTTAGCTTAGCGTTTCTCCACCACATCGTGTTCCTCAGTTGCCGACTCTGCTTCCTGAATCGAAAGCTCTTGGCTTGCATATGCGCGGTTTTACCGACCAGCAAGTCCAGACGATCACCTCTATCCAAAACTTTGTCGATATTCTCTATCATCACCGTTCGCACCTATACGAATCAACAAGTACTCCTCCTTATAATCATAGTTAATAGTCGTAAATTAATATACGACATATATACATCACCTGACTCATTTCGCCTTTAATCCGGTTGAGCCTGTCAGCATTCGGATCCGTCGAGTAATACTCCATCTGCTGTCCGAGCACCCTCGAAAACTCCTCGTTCATCGCATACGCTTGCGCAGACAAAACCGCTCGACCGTAAGTCCGCACGAATCTCTGATGAATATCGTCCATGAATGCAAACGGAATTCTCCCTGCAACGATTACACATGATCAGTCGTCGAGAATTCGTGTAATCGAGAAAATAGCTACGTACGGAGTGAGGAGTCTTCGGCCATGCAGAGAATGGTGAGTCCATCGGTTCGCTTTACGTGGAAAACGTAACGATCCTGCGAGTAAGAGGCGTTGGTGTCTGATTGGTCCGTGGAGCAGATCTTCTCGAGGATCTGTCGGGCGATGGAATTCGCGGTGGTGGAGGTGGCGGCGCTGAATTCCGCTAGCACCACTGAGCCACGCGCCACCAGCGCGTATAGAATCGCCATGAAGTTTTTTTTTTTTTAGGTCTCTGGATCTCTCTTTTCTCTCTAATTTTTGGAGAGAAATTGAATGGTAAGTAACCCTGCTAAAGCTAACTAATAGGGCATGCCCAAAGGCCAAAACCAATCAGAAAGTTTCTATATATGGATATATTTTCAGATGCTTAACTTAGATCATCTTAGTTCATTGAGATAATATCACATCTCTAAAATAGTTCAATTCCACATTTAGTATTTATGTTTTTGAAAAATCAAATTTGTCTTATTGGATGATTTTTAGTGGAATTTCGCATGTTGATTGTACTTGAGGCAATGATGCATGTGTGTGAGACTATGTTTATCAGCAACCACCCCAACCACCCAACCACCAACCTTTTTCAATATTTAATTAATTTTTCTTTTAATTCTCTCTCTTCCACATCATCAACCCAACCACCCTCTATTTTCTAAGTTTATCAATGACCACCCAACCACCCACCTTTTTAATATATTTTTTAATAATAATATAATTACTTTTATTTTTTAGTTTTATATTTTTACCTCAACATAAAAAAAAAAAAAAATTAAAATTATCACTTTAATTCCAAGATAATTGAAATACGAAATTGAGAATACATCAATAACATAAAAAAGAAAAAAAATTAAAATTATCACTTTAATTCCAAGATAATTGAAATACGAAATTGAAAATACATCAATAGTGCGTGAAACATATGATTGAAATAATACATTCAGTACGATCGAACTTCATCCATATATGTTCAATCAAGTCGTTTAATAGAGTTTTGTCGTTTAATTGAAATTTTGGGAATTGAAGAACGAATTATTCTCATTATCCATGATAAAGAAAATAAGAAAAATAGGTATTTTGGTGTGTAGAATTATGTTAATGTTGATCCATATTTATAGAGTTTGTAAAAAAAAATTAACTTTTTTAAAAAAATTAATTTAGTATGTAAATTATAGTCATTTTTTTTTTCCTTTGTAAAACTATATCAATATTGATCTTTATTTGTAGAGTGTAAAAAATTATAAATTTTGATATTTTTTTATTTTTTTAAAATATAATTTAAAAAATATATACTAATTTAATCAAACAAACAAAAAAAATAAATAATAACCAATAGGGTTGTGACAAATGTCACAACCCTATTGGTGAAGTTAATAAAATCAAATGAGCCGAGATGGGCGGATTAAATACCCAAGTCGACCGAGGGCAAGGAGAGAGAGAGCCCAACCCTCTCATTTTTGCTTTTTTATTTATTTATTTATCTACATGGCGGCGCCTTTGGTCGCTGATAATCCTAGTCTGACTGCTTAGGGCAACCCCAATGGTTGTGAAATGGCAAGGGCCATTGCCATTTTTTGGCAAAAAGCTCAAAAAATCAACCCTAATGGTTGAAATGGCCCTTGCCAAAAAATGGCTCTTGCCAAATTTTCATGTATATTTGAGCAAATATACATGGAAAAATGGCTCTTGCCATTTGTGCCATGTCATCACAATCCTTCATTTCAACCATTCAAAATTCAACCACCATTTTTTAATTATAAAATTAATATAATTACATACCAAAAAACAACATAATATTATTTAATTTAATAAAATGGCTCTTGCTATATTTAAATCATTGGGGTACAATTTAGCAAATATCACACTTGCTATTTTTTGGCAAAATAGAAGATAGCCCTTCCCATTTTAGCAAAACTATTGGGATTGCTCTTACTCTAGTGATTTGTTTTATTCAACTAAGCAATTGTCACACAAATATAAAAAAATTGAATGCATCAATTATAAAGAGCTTATCTTATTCAACTAAGCATTAAAGTCATGTTTTCATGTGACACCTACTCAATTGAATTGACTTCACACAAGAAAAAAAACGATAAAGTAAGCTATCAAATACACTTTTCATACGACAAACAAACGTTTGAAATTATATTAAAAATCGTTAAATATGACTAAATTTGATTTTTTTAAAACTTACAAGACTTAGAATCAAAAAAATCAGTGGGTGGTTTTGTTGTGAGGAAACCAAAAACTGATGAAGGGTAATCCTGTCTTTACAATCATGATATCACAATAGAACATAGATGATGATGGAGCTATAACCTAACATTGAGCCTCCTTAGCCACACAGAATGGAGCACCATGCTCAAGAGATCGTAAGGTCTCGCCGGCCGTCGGAGAACAAAGTGCCTCTTCACCTCCAACACCTGTCGTCTCATATCGAGGTACTCCTCCCAGGGTATCCCCTCGAGTATCGTCTTGATATCCGGAATCCGGTCAACAGGAATGTGGACCGAGAAGCGTTTCCAGTCGAGCACGTCGCTGAAGGGAAGGGCATAACCGTCCGAAACAATCACGGGGACGCAGCCCGCGTGCATGGACTCGATCAGCCTTGGGCTGGCCACCTCGTACCCGCTCGGGCAGAGGCAGTACTTTGCTCTCGACATCAGCTGGAAGTAGTCCATGCTCCTCGGGAGGTACTCGTAAACCTGGACGTCTTTGTCCCTCCCTTCCCAGTGCTGGAACAGGATGTTCCTCACGTGCCCGTGGGGCCCGCCCGCGAAGAACGCCAGCACTCCGTTGTACTCCGGCTGGCCGGAGGTCAGGTCCGGCGGGCCCAGCCGGACGTCGTCCGGGACTTTGATTTCCGGCATCGGCACGTCCCTCGACGGGTTGAAGCCTTCCGAAACGTTGGCGTTGCAGAGGACTCGGATGAAGTTCCGGAAGAGCTCGGGGTTGCCCGTCGAGACCTCAGGTCCCTAAGAGGAATTTTATCAAACACTTGGTTAGCGTTTCTTGATGGGAATAAAATTATATATTATATATATATACCCAGTCGTGGCAGGCGACGAAGAAATGGTCGGCGCCGGAGCTGCGGTTCCAATAAGGGTAGCGATCGGCGATGACGTGGATGTAGTCCTCGACGACGTTCTGGAGGGGGCGGCGGTCGTAGGTGACGCGGGGGGTGTAGAGGTAGTGGATGATGTTGGTGAAGCCGATCGGGAGGAAGAAGACGTTGGCCTCGTCGGGATCGGAGGCGGCGAATCGATTGTCGGGGCTTTCGAGGTGGTCGATCATGTGCCCTTCGATCGAGTAGATGTCCTTCATCGCGCCGTGGTGGAAAACCGGCGGCTCGCCTTCTCTGTACACCCATATTTTCATCCTCTTCTCCATCTCAATGTAGCTCCTGTATAGATACAGATGTATAGATACAGATTTTATATATTGGGGATGTGCATGGAACAAACAAACAAAGCGATATATTGAATTGATTCTTAACTGATGAAAAGCGCCGGGGTTTCGGTAAACGCGATCGGAGGAATTCGTTCGTCGGGCGGCGCCGGCTTCGAGTATGGCGGCTCGAGCTCGAGCGAGACCTTGCTCTAATTTCTCGGTCTTCTCGTTCATCTGTCGACGTCGATACAAACAATTAATTAATTAAATAAATAATGAATAGGGAATTCGGATTCGGATCGTACGTACCTGATTGTGAGCGGGTGGAGAAGACGATGAGAAGGGGAAGAATTGGAATTGGTTGTTGAGGCAATACAGAAACAGAACAAGGAAAATGGAAGGGTATAAAAGTGATGGTGTGGGAAAACTCATCATCAATCTTAATTATCATTAATTAATTATCATAATTAAATCTCGTGATTAATTATCTTCTTCGTCGTCTTCCATACCCGGCGGCCATTAATTTGCAATTGCAGTTGCAGGCGGTGATGACTTTTTCTCGCTCGATGACTCTCCGTGTTATCAACTTTCCCAGTTACTTCTCAACTAATTATCTGATAAACCTAAATCTTAAGATTTAGGCATATCTCATACTTACAATTCTTTTTTTTTTTTTCTTTTATATATTGTTGCACAATCGTTTATAAATATATATATTTTGATAAGATGTTTTTGTATTTTAAATCGATTTAATCCCTTTTTTTCTCAATTAATTATCACCTTTCTATGATAAAATCTCACGATGAAGAAAAAAAAATACCATATACGTTTATATCTATTTATTGATTTAATGCAAATAATAATAATAAATATTACAATTTGATTGTTCATCTTGTACCAAAAGAGTACTAGTACAATTCAATAGTTGGAAGGAGGAACTGAAATTGCTAAAACATCATTACATGCATGCATTTTATTCACTGGCGTTTTGTGGGGAAGAACATCCACCTGTCGCCGTCGCCACCACCGCCCGTATAGGGGGTGCAAAAATAAAAATTACTCAGACATCCTTAAAAACGTCCAGTTTTTGCAGAGCTGCTTTGATGCCATCACTGTCGCACTTCTCGCATTCGGCACTCTTTGGATCATCTCTAGGCACAACGTCTTCCAGAGGATAATTTCTTTCGACGTGGATCGGGTTTCCAGAGCCGCAGCTTCCCCTCAGAATGACAGTTTTGTGGAGCCCACCAACCAATCCCTCGTAATCAGAATCTCCGCACTCTCCCAGGAACACCACCACATTCGACAACTCCATCCCCCATCGTACGTACAAATACCTGCCCAACACACACACACACATCTGTTTAGTAGTTCAAACGACTAATTAATCCATCATGAGATTATTCGACATAATTACATACCTAATGGCTTGAGCTCGAGAAGCAAGAACTGGGATCGTATTTATCCTTTCACCATTGCTGCAGTATACAGGATGGCATCGAAGCGACTGAATTCTCATAAATCTCTTTAGTTCCCTGAAAGGAGGAATCTGCATGCACCCAGCAGCCACAGTATTACTAGGTGGTTGTAACAAAAAAAAAAAAAAAAAAAAAACTTTAAAAACTTTATTGTTATTACCAATGCTGGATCTCGCACTCTAAGTTCAAAGCAGTGGGGAGATCCTGAGCCGAATTCGGTGATTAGAGGTTCATCATCTGTGTCCTTGGCTTTGTCATTATTGACAGAGGTGGCCCACCTTACCAGTGCATTCCTCAAGCTTTCTCCACCCCAACGATAATCAATGTGAGAGTGATAATCCGAGTCCAGCATGTACTGTGATTCAGAATCAGAACTCAGGGATGGGTAGTATATTTCACTGCCACTGTTGCACATAAATGCATCGAAATCAGTGGACTTCAGCCCAGCCTTCTCCAGAAGAGAATTTACATCCGACATACTCCATGATGTTGATAAGATGAACCCAACAGACTGAGAGTCGTTTTCTGTCCTACAAGCCTCAATTATTATTTTGCTGATATCTAAAATATCAGCTAGTGAGTCGCAATCCACAGCGACAACAAAGACGATCTTCCTCATTCTCAAAGCTGGGAATCTTGAGTTTTCCGGTTTGAGCTCATTTGATGCCAACTTCAGAGGTGGCTGCTCTCTCCCAGCGGCAGCGGTTTCTTGGCCTCTCAATATTAGAGAGCCAATGCCTTCAGCCCTATCGCCATCTAGTGACATCTTCAGTGAAAGATCCTGAATATCTCTCAATGAACTTCCGGGAGAATCAGAATCGGAACCTTCAGCCGTATCGTCATTACTTCCCTGCCACTTTGGATGCCTTTGCTTGCAGCTTGTTATTCGTGCTAGATATGTCTTGCAATGCTCTGGCCATGAGAAAAGATGAATGTTTTTCAATCCGTGCTCCCTACATCTGGCCCAGAGTTGCTTGTCGGCAACAAGCTTCAGTAGGGCATTAGCAATGGAATCCTGATCATGTGGGTCGACTAACAGACCGTTGTCAAGAACCTATAACAGTTTTTTATTTATTGTTAACATGAAGACACTTTAATATAAATATATAAGTGATGCATAAACTTCTCGTTAGATAACAAACCCTATGAATGTCAACAGGGCCTCCATTTTTTGTGGCAACAATTGGTAGACCACGAGCTGCCGCCTGCTCAGTAAAAATGGTTTTCAGTCATTGTATGTATATATAAAAATTTATTATTTGGATAGTCAAATAATGAAAAAGAACTAGTAACGCACCTCAATTAAGGTGAGACCAAAGGGCTCAATAAAAGCTGGATTGATGAAAACACCCTACAAAACCCATTGACGTTAGGCACTTATATAAGTATATAAAAACAACTTGATGTGATTCATACCTTTGTCTTTGCAGCCAGTCGGTATATATCATTCACATCAGATTGCTTGTGATGCTTAGGATATGCAACTTGACCATACAGGTCATATTTGTCAACCAATTTGAGTATAGAAAGGAGGACAGACGAACTTGTAGAAGACATATCATCAATTGCATCCCTGTTTCCCATAATCAAAACCTGCAAAACTAAATAAATCAGAAACTAGAGAAGCAATTCAAGAGAACAAAAATAAAAGTGGTTTTTAAACAGTTCAGCACATTGAGTTTTTTATAAATGCAAATCAAGAAGTACTACATACAAGATTTGCAAGATCTCTCAGTTGGCGACACTCTCCAAAAGCTTTGACTAAAGTGATTAAATTCTTCTTTGGGTCCGGCCTAGCAAGAGCAAGTATCACAGGCTTATGTGGATTGGTGAAGAAGCGCATAATCTGCCGCAAACGACAACAGAAAAAAAAAACAGAGCTTAAGAGAGCATATGTTGATTAGCCCACTAAAAAAGGAGTTGCATTCAATGAATAGACAACAACCTCTGACCAAATAGGTGGATCGTGAGCCCCAGAACTATCTTCATTTCCTTCCACTTCTCCATCAATGTCTCCATCATGTGCAACTACATTACGGAATTCCATTCCAGGAGGGATTACCTAATAAAACATTGTTGAAAAGAAATCACATGCATGATACCAAAACTAATGAGCCCACCCTCACCCAATGGAGAAACTGACTATAACAACAAGGGGAAAATGTAAGTATGTACGGATTTGAAGTTACAGGAATACCACCAAGATATTTATTTGAATTTTGTTAAGAAGATTAGTAGTGATGACTTACAACCATGCGCGGCATGAACCTTCCATGACAGCTAACATTGCGTCTGATACGAGCTCGAAGTTTGCGCTCTATGACCGGATCAAACCCATCATAAAGACGCCATTGCTCTTCTATTTCCTGTCTTGTGCTCGTGATTAATACTTCAGAAACATCAAGGGTCATCTCCTCAGCCTCTATACGACGCATTATTTTGTAGGTCGCATTGATCTCCTCCCTTGATTGCCTCCCTTGCTTTAAGAGCTGTTCTAGCTTGTCACGTCCGAGTGAGTGGCCAGTGAAAATCATTGGCACGTTTAGAACTCCGGAGAGGAGAGCAGCAGAATTTCCTGCGTCTGCATAGTGTCCATGGATGGCAATAGGCCAAAGCGGTTGGTCACTCCCAATTTGCTTACCAAGCACCTTAGACATCTGAAGGATGTGGCCAAGTGCACCATCAACAAATTCAGGAATATGAGGCCACAGAACTTCCTTAGAGAGATATTTATCTTTTGGGCCAAAGGGTATGCGAATTATATAGGCGCCACCACCCTCCCCGAATTCATTATCAGGATCCAATGGGTTTAGCATCTCTATTGGTTCACCATAAGTCCAATCCACATCTGGTGCCATTACTTGTCTCGTGAGCAAATCAACACGATAAACTCCACGCGTTGAGCCCAATGCTCTGGCTAGTTCTACTACATACTTAACCTGCAGATAGTAGCACAAAAATCAGAGCTCATATTCTTGTCAAGAGAGAGATAATGGTGAATGATTGTAACCTGAGACCTACCTGACCTCCTGTATCAGAATCCCTACCAAGTTCCATGTTTTCTCCGCGGATCAATCCATGAAGACTGCAGACAACAATGGGACATTTATATTTATATACCATCTTTACAATAGGAAATATTATTACAGGTGATCTATTGTTCTCGTAAATAAGAAATAGGCTTGAAGCAATAACCCTTTACCTGATGAGGACAATATAAAGTTTTTTATCTTCATGTGGACCAGCCAAGTTTGCCATCATGTCGATGGAACTAACCCTTGGCAATAATCCTCCTCTGACACTGTCACCATGAGCTGCGATATCACCAACTGTATCACCCTTTTCTCCTTCTGAAAAGTCTTCAGACATTTCGGCAGTTGCCTCTCTGCGAGCCTTTTCTCGATCAAGATGCTTCTTTTTCCTACGCTGTGCTTCTTCGCCCTCAATCTAGGGAGTAACCAAGTTGATAATGTTGTCAAACGTACGGATAACACATAGGATAACATCATTTCAATGTAATGAAAAAAAAGGTATCAACTTTCGCTTGGCGGTGTGATCAAGTCTTGTTATTGCACGTGAAAACATAAAACAAGCATAAATATTTGAACAACTGCACTCCATTTATTAACAAATTACAAAAACAGTAATTTAGTAATTAGTACATTCAATTTCAATAACACATGATTGCGTGTTTTCGATCAAAGGCCCCAAATAAACAAATCAAGGCTATCTCTAGAAGATTGCTGAAATCCCCCAAAGTATAATCCTACCTAAATCATTATTTAAACCCGTGATATCAGCTGGCAATAGTCAACAAAATATTCGTATTGATAACACTATTGAGCAGAGAAGGAAACAAAGTCATACTTCTTTTTTCTTTCGGGCCAAGGTCCAAATCCTCCAGCACATATTCTCCAACCTCGTGTTCCTCTCCTCCGAGTTCCGGATCGATGATGCCTGGGTTCACCGAATCGAAAGGAAGAATTACACAATTAAAAATGAAAAACACTCAAATGTATGAAACCATTAATCCATCTCACTCAAACCCGTTTAACAAATACAATGCATCAATAGAAATTCTGCATAACATGACCCAAAATTGAGAGGCAAAATTTCACATCCTCCTCTTTTCCATCGATAATCGAAACGAAAAGGAAAAAAAAAGAGACATTATCAATCCCTTCCAAATCCTGAACCAGGCACGCGAGTGATTAACGCATTTCTCCAGCTTAAAACCAACATGCATATCGATTTAACAGTACCAAAATACAGAAATTAATCAATCGGAAATTCAGACGTACGCGGACCCAGGATCGGTGGAGATCGGTCTCATTGAACCCGGTGATGACTTCTTCGACGAAGTACTGGGCGGGGCTGAAGCGGCCGCGCTCTCGCAGCAGCAGAGACGATTTCTTACTCTTGGTCCCGGTGTCGACGTCGAGGATCGCCTCCAGGTAACTGTTAATCCAGTCGTTTCCAGCCATTTTTATCCCTCTTTATTATTATTTTTTTTTTATTTGCTTCCTTCAAACTGATTGAGAAATGGTGAAGATGATGAAGATGATGAATTGGAGATGATGGTGCGATTGACAAGTGTAGGCCATCTGAGAGGTTTAACTGGGTTGTGGTCTTGTGGATCGTGTTGGCCCAAATCCCAATCGTATGAGTCTTTTTCATGGGCCAAGCTTTTACTTTGTTTTTTATTGTTGGGTTGTGATATTTACACTTGTATTTTTATTTTTAAATTCTTTTTAAAGTTATTTATTTTTAATATTACTAGTATAATATAATATGTTTATATTACTACAATATTATTTGTGAAATTCGTAGTACTATAACATTTTATAAATTATTCATGCTTTTTAGATATTGATAAAATTTCGTGAAGACTACATCCATTTTAACAATGACAACAAAATTTAGATTCAACGATTATATTGACAACAAATTTTAATTTTGCTTGATAAATAATTAATTACAACAATATTTTATATACTTTACGAAGAAAATTTGCTTTTACTAAGTTTTGCGGAATTAAACGTGTTTAAAATAAAATAAATTGAGATAAATTGAATATTTTATAATAATAATTATTATACATTAAGAAATATATTTTTTAAAATTATGAATAAAAATATTATAACATGAATCAAATTGTATTTATGAAATCATTCATTCTAATTACCTTTTATTTCATTTGAAATTAAATTGAATTGAACTAAAAATAAGTTCAAAAGAACATAATTAAATTAACTTGACTTAATTAAATAAAAAAATAAAGTTTAAAGACATAACTTAAAGTATTGATAATTAATATCAATAGTGTGATTATTTTTATATTTTATAAAAAAATATTATTTTTTAAATTGGATTCTTTGAGATAAATTAAGTTAAATTAAATTGAACTAAAATAAAATTTTAAAGAATTAATTTGAGATTAACAATCGACTTAAAAAAAATCAATTAGTGGGCCATACAAAATAGGGATTGTTATTGGATATTCGCATTTGGGGAATGAAATATGGGCTCCACATAGCAATAGCAAAGATTTAAAGAATTAATGGGGCAATGTTGCAAATAGCTGGAAATATTGTAGTCAATATGGAGTTTCCAGAAGTTGTATTGGTTTAAATGAAACTTAGGCTAAACCCTAATTCAGAACATCCCCAAATCGCCCCCTCTCCTTGTTCTTCTTAAACCCTAAAAACTCAAACGCACAGCGACTAATTCACGGGGAGAGAGGTAAAACTGTGCTAAATCCGTTTTTTTTTTTTGAATTTTTTATTAAAGTTTTGGTGAACGATTGAACTGCATGTAAAACTGCATTTTATCCTGAACATTAATTGATTTTCTTGGGATTTTTTTGACCGCATTTTCTTTATTTGGCTAAAATTGTATACTTTGAACTGAATTTTTCGGGTTTCTTAGGTTTCTGTAGTTAGAGAGAGACGGAATAATCATGGGCCGAAAAGGAGGGAAGTTCAAGAGTAAGGAAGACAGAGGTGTTGCCAAGAAGAAGTCTTCTCAATTTTCTGCTGATGATGAAGACATGATGAACGACGAAATCGACGCCTGTATGTGTTTATTTACTCGAATCATACCTGCAACGTGAAATTTGTTGTGTTCTGTCCATGTATAACGATGGTTTATTATTTTGTCATCTTTGTATTTATTCTTGTAGTCCATAAGAGTCGAGATATTGTGCCGCTGAACATAAGTAATGATATGGAAGATTCTGATGAAGATAATGAGCACCCGGTGTATGATATTGAGGTATGCACTTGTTTGAGTTGAGAGTACTCTCTTTTCCCATTGAGCTTATTGTGTGCGTGTTTGATTCGTTGGCAGTTCATAAGGTCATTTAGAAAAGAATTTATTTTTCACTTTTTGCATTTGAGTAAAGACAGTGATCTTCTAATTTTTGTCTAGGGAATCACAATTTATCTATTTGAGTTTGTAATTATCATCATGTATTCCTGTGGGCGATGATCATTATTAGCCATTTATTTTGTAGACTGTGAGTACAGTGGTTACAAAGATTAAAATGAAAATCTAATCTTTTAATCTAGATAGGTTGCTTTTCTTGTATGTGTGTCAAAGAATATAATACTAGTATGTACTACCTATTTACTAACAAACTGATGAGTTATTTTATCCCAATCTTTTTCTCTCTATTAAATTCATACATTTCTTTCCCATCTTCGTGAATGTACGTTTCTTCGTATGAAGATGTTGGATATGATTTATTTATTTTGTTTTAATGATTATGATAACAAGGATGATGAGGATGAGGATGAGGATGAGGATGATGAAGATGAAGATGAAGATGAAGACAAAGACGAAGATGAAGATGAGAAACCTAACGGTTTGGCAGCGAAAAGTAAGAGAGCTTACTCTACTTGTTGACTTCTCTTAACATACCTAGTATTATTGGTAGACTTTGGAAAAATATTCATGTTCTTAAAATGGGTTTGATTTTGTCCCACTTGGTCTGTCAGGAAACAGGTCCATTTTGTTTATTTGTAATTGATGTGCCTCTTTGAAGAAATTGACTTTAATCATGTGGTTGGTTCTTGACCATTATAGTTTTCTCTGATTACATTCTTGTGAGATAGAGTTTGGTTTTATAAGCACTAAGTGTTCAATTTTTTCGGTAAATTTTGCAGAAAAGTTGATATTGCCTACATATATATTTTGTCATTTTTTCGTTAGATAACTGCTACTGTGTGTGCTTCGTCTATCTTAGTTTTATTATAAAATGGATTAAACTTTAGACCATACCTGTTAACTACATCTTTCACCATATTTTAGTTTTGCTATCGACTTGTTATATTAGCCTAGAGAGTCTCTGGGATGTCAATAGGTGCAGTACATGTTATATTTTCTAGGCTATGCTGAAAATCCAATAGAATAGACATTTTTATTATGATTCTGTTAGGGAACTTTGGTGCAATTCCTGTCTTTATTATCCAGTTTCTCTCGATTTTAGTTTCATGTGATTCTTGGTTTGATTTATGTAGTTGTAAGGACACAAAAGTATTTACGGTCGAAGTCGGGTGGGGATGATGATGAACAGCACAGTGATGCTGACGAGGAAGATCAAGAAAAGTCTGTTTGGAACAAAAAAGGTTATCTGCATGGCACTGATGTTGCCAATCAGGTAAATTTTCCAATATGAATGCGGGCACTGAATGCTTCATGGTAATTTCCTCATGAAATAGGGGAAACAATGTTACTTAAATCTAAACATGGAAAGACTAAATTATGAAAGGGCATGACATTTTTTGAATTAAATTGCATAGTATTGGAATTATAACGTGAGACTGACGACTTATTTTAACACTGTCTTATATTCTTAAGTCACAATCAAGTGATGATGAGGACCAAGCTTTAGAAGAGGCAGAGGCAAAGAAACTGCAAAGTGCAAAGTTGAAAGTTCTATCCCTGGAGGATTTTGGTCTTAATGATGCTAGTGAAGATGAGACTAACAGAGAACCCACTCTTGAGGTGAAAATATATACTAAGAACGAGCTTTTAATATACACATATAGTTACATTATATGAAAGATGCGTGAGATTAGATACTTTGCGGATTCCTCATTTTCCGCTCAATTCAGGAAATCTTGGACAATGGGAAACCCACATCAAAAGCTTCTCTTGAAAAAGGAACCAAAGATGAAGATGGAATGACATTTGAGGTAGTGAAGAAAGATTTAAATGCATTTACAAAGGAAGAGCAAATAGATATCGTGTACAGGTCAGTTTGCCACTGTTCATTTTTCTATATACATGTGAACTTAGAATTTCTCATTTAGGGGTCTAATAGATAAATCATTAAAAACAAAAGGGAATTCTCATATATATATATATATATATATATATATATATATATATATATATATATATATATATATATATATATATATTGACAAGTGACAACACCTCAGGGATTTTTTCTGGATATATTTGTAAAGTAAAATATTTATAAGTGTAGTTGCTATTCAATTTTAGCACTTCAACATTGTTAAGGTTGTTAATTACTGTTTGACGATTCAATAATTTTTTAGGTAAATACAAATCCCTACATGAATTTATTTATCTATGCTGAATATAAGACATCTCAAACATATCAATATTCACCATGCCTCTCACTTTATTCTAGTTATATTTCCCTTGTTGTACCACCTGGCAACTTTAACTTATCTGTGTCTAAGTTCTAACATCAGGCGTCCCAAGATATAAAGCGTCACTTCACTTCTCACTCTTCTCGGAAAAATGACTTTTTATTAAGTACTGCCTGAGCAATTTTGGTTCAAAAGACTTCATTTGTAAAACAGTCTGAATCTTCTTTGATTTTCACAAAACACATTTCTCACTCCTGTTTATATTTTGGTTAGGACACCCTTGATTTTCATCAAGCTAAGTTGTAATCACCAATGGCTATTTTTTACTCTTGTACGGGCATTGTTTTAATTCAGGTGGGCTGTTTTAATTCAGGTTCTGGGCTATATTTTCTTAGTAAATGGACTGAGTCCATAACTTTTCTAATAAGCCTATGCAAAAACAATAAAGCCCATCCAAATTGTAAGCCCAATTCCCCCAACCATTTTAAATACACACACACACACACACACACACACACACACACATATATATATATATATATAAGAATTCATTAGGTTACAATCCTAATTATCACTGGCCGTTCAAAAGGCTTAAAGTTGTGTGACAGAGTCATGTGCAAGTCAAGAGTATGTTGAGGTCTGAAATCCATGTTGAAATGATTAATGATGGAAGAATTGATGATAATTAAGTTGTGGTGACTCCAAAGGCGATGGTGATAGTTTAGGAACTGGAAGATGCTGATCTCTAGGATTAGAAATTAAGAGCTTGAAAATTAAATTTCACATTTTGATTTGAATTAGAAACTTGAAGGTGGTCTTTCACTTTTGTTTTGAAATATGAATATTTAGTGCTATCAGTATGGATTATGAAGTAAGTTGTTTGATGTTTGTCACTCATCTTTTATTTATATATTTAATATATTTATTTACTTTGTCAGAGCTAACCTGATGACTGGTTTTACAGCTCTGCTCCGGAGTTAATTGGCCTTCTGTCTGAGCTGAAGGATGCCCTTGAGCAACTAGAGAAAGTTAACCCTCTTGTGAACAAGGTTTGTTTAATAAACTTGATGACACTGTATAGTATGCTGAGATCCAGATATGCCATGCACCATGTAAATTATAGTATCAGTGTATTTTTGTTGTTGAGATAGCTCTAACTGATGAATGGATAAATCAATGAACTATTGTAGTCTGTAGATGATAGTTTGAACTTTGGAGATCTCTCGACCCTTCATCTCATTCCTTCGTAAATCATGGTGGTTTCCATGAATAATGGTTGAAGGAAGTAGTTGGTAATATAAATCTCATTGGTACCTTTTTGAATGAAAAAGGTGAGATGTGACCTTTTCTATGGGATGGAGGGAGTAAATAGCTTATAAAAAATTAGTAGAACAATACTTTTTCTTTCTTAATTTTTGTAGTTTTACCTTACTGTGAGTTGTTATATCCCTTCCTCTAAGTTCATGTTCTATGTTTTTGATATGAACATTATTCTTTCTTTCCTTTTATAACAAAATAGTTTTTGGTTACTTGTGAAAAAATCTTGCTTGTAGATTTTGAAGAATATAAATTAATTAATCATTCTTTGCCTGTCATACTTATTTATTAGGCAGTTATGTATACTTTTTTTCTGGACACATGAGCATTACTACTACTTTTGCTGGTAAATTTGTTAAATAACAGAAGCTTAATTAGATTTTTAGTTTGGAATAGTTTTGTAATGTCGAAGTTAAGTGTCAAATACTGAATCATTGGATTTATTAAGTTTGCAACTTTCGGCTCATCCATATATTATAGTTGCTTAAATTAATTTTGTTTGACCATTTGATTTTTCAATGTGTTATATTAATTATATACCTTGTTTTAAAGATTAGAGGACTGGCAAGTACAAAGAAGGGAGGGATGCACTATCTCGAGGTAAAGCAGCTTCTATTGCAATCCTTCTGCCAGGCTATAACCTTCTATCTTCTCCTCAAGTCTGAAGGGCAGCCAGTTCGTGATCATCCAGTTGTTTCTCGTCTAGTGGAGATTAAGAGTTTATTGGATAAGGTTATTGATTCCCATTGCTTCGTGAATATGATTATGATTCCAGTTTATTTCCTGTGCTGGTTTGCCACTAGATACACTTGTTGCTGTTTTCTATCAAGTAGAGAATAATGATGATTTTTTCCACAACAATGATTTTATGAGAGAGTTTGGATATAAGATGAAAATGTAATAGGAAAATTTGGTTTGGTAATAAAGATTGTTAAATAATTATTGGATGTGGTTTGCTGCTAGAAATATGTGAGTGGAGAAATAGTAGAATTTGTGGGAAAAAGTCCAATTTTTCTTTTGTTTAAATATTCAAAATCTTCCCTAGTGATCACATTCTATTGTAAAACAGATTTAGCAGTTCCAAAATGATGAAATCTTATCCAATCCCACACCCTCTGCCCGAGTGTACTATAAAAGATGGTGTTGCACTTCATTCTCAAATATTATTGTCTCTTCTTCTTTTGTTTAATAAATTATAGTAGACTTGCACGTTACCCTTATGAAGATATTAAGCTGTAGTTTTAATTGGAATCAATTCACCAAGTCATCACTTGTGTCAGAGACAGGTTTGCTTTCTTAAAGTTGCATAACAAGGTGTCTATTCACTGTTTTTCATGGGCAATTCTTATAAATGGTTTTGATATCACAAGTATTTCTGGCACTGTGTTTGACATTCTGAAAGTGGGAGCGATCTATTTTATAATGACTAAAAGATGCCGACTTATCCCTGACAATGTGGATGCTTTCTCTGGCAGGTTAAAGAAATGGATGAGAAACTTCCTTTTGACGTGGAAGATATTTTGAACCATGATGCGAATGATGAATCCGCTGTGAAATTAGTTGATGAGAATATTGTATTAGGATCTGATTCTTTAACCGATAGTCAAATAGTTTCCCCTGTTGTGTCATCTGGAAGACAAACAGTGGTTGAGGTAGGTAGAACTTGGATTGGTCTTCTATCCAGATCCAAGCTATGTGTCAAGTCTTTTTGCTTACTATGTCCATTATTCCAAATCTCTACCCTCATATTTCTCTTACCTGTTCTGTACAGCCCATCGAAGCAGTTGATTTGAATTGCTCGAGGACTTTGAAGAATACTGAGGCACAGCGCAAGAACCAAGTAATGTTTAGCTGTATTTCTTATATTTTCAACTTTATTTCTCAAATTCAGGGCTCTACTTTCTAAGTTTTGTAACAATTTTATTTTTGTAATATTTGAAACTTAGCTTCGTGTACTGATATAACTAAATTGTGACAGGATAATCAAGTCGGACCACAGAGCATGGAAATGTTAAAGATAAGAGCTTCCCTCGAAGAGAAATTGAGGCAGAAAGGTGTTTTTAGTTCCACTGCACCAAAGAATGGTAGGAATAGAGAACATGTGCAACCAGTAAACAGGTATTTCTTTTCATTGTACAATTATGAGTCTGTAGTAATTATATGTATCAGTCAATGCCATCATCATATACTAACTAAAGGAAATACTGAACTGTGTTTGTAGACAACTCGAGACGTTGGCCGATTTTGTTGACGAGCCTATGGACATAGATGCGTTGGCTAGTCGGAGGAATAATGGGGATGCTGGTCTACGTCCTACCAAACGTAAGGTATGGAGTCTTAACACTACACTTGATTTATATTATTACGAATGAGCTTTGCTTTGTAAGATATCATTATCCATGTTTTGATTTATCCCACTTAAAAGTAATCGTATAAACAAAGCATATTGTATAATGTCCGATTCACGTGCAAGTAATGTAACAGTAGGCCTGATAGTATAAAATAATCCGAAACAGACAACTCAGACAAGTGAAAAAATTGAATCATACAAAGAATGTTGGGACGGGGAAACATACTATTAGTACTGTTAAGAACTTGATGAACTTGAAGTTGTTGAATTGATACTCTCATACTCCCTCATATTCATAACAAGTGTCTATTTGCTTCTTTGAAATTTATTCAAAAATATAATTTTTTTTTTCTTGTTGAAGACAAATCGATTTTCCTAAATTACCCTGTGGTAAATCGCAAATAATGTATTTATGATACCACCTAACACTAATTATTGTGGGTATAGCGTCTGGAGGATACTTTAATCCTTTCCCTATAAGTTTTAGAAAACCTTATCAGACGCGTAATTTAAAGAGTTCACTCTTCAAAAGTGCAGCAAATAGAGTCGTAGATTGACTTCCTACATTAAAGTTTTTGATGTTTGCATATTTTCTATCCTTGGGCCTATTAACTCAGTTTAAATTCCAATAAAGCAGTCAAGCACATCTTTCTGTTATACACTTGTCTTCCCTCTTTATGTTTGTATTGTTGATAAATGATATGTTGTGAAGAACTTTCTATTAATCGAAATCAGTGATCATTTAAATTTCCTTGGTAAGCCAATTTCGGCATATAAGGGTTTTGCTGACGTCACCAATTTTCCATTGTAAATAAACCCATATATTTTGGGAAGGTAATTTCTGGTGATGATGATATACCAAAACGAGATGATATTGGAGAACGGCGAAGAAAGCATGAGCTACGAGTTCTCGCAGGAGCTGGAGTTGATTCGGTTGATGCTGCTGATGTTAACGGAGAAAGTGATATTGGTTCAGATTTAGAATATTACGAAAAAGTGGAGCAAGAACATGCTGCAAAGAAGACTAGAAAATCTGACAAGTATTCAAGGTAGTGAAGATTGGTCTTGTGGCACATTTTGCTTGTTAATGAATGCAGTTCCTTAGTTGCTTAGAAAAGTATGGTACCTTGATCAGGTTTACTTGTTTTCTGATCTAGGTTTTTCTACATCTCCTATTGTACAAATATCCGTAACCATTTTCATGCCTCTTAATGTTTAAATCTGTTTCCTTCCATATACTTCTTATAGGACCACAGAAGTTTCACCTCCGCGGGATGATACCCCTGTCGATGGAAAACGCCATATCACACATCAGGTAAATTTTAGTACAACCAGCTTTTGCTCTTTGTTTTGGTTTGGCTACTCACTAAATCGCTGGTTCTGGATCATATATTTCTTCAGATTGATAAGAATAGGGGCTTAACTCGTGCTCGTAAGAAGCTGATCAAAAATCCTAGGAAGAAGTACAAGGTATTTACATTGAAATAGTTGAATCTTCCCCTCTCTCCCTCTATATTATGTCCACATGTTGGACAATTGAGTTGTCAAATAATAGTTGAAAACATAACATATTTCGTCTCTTATTCTGTCTCAGTTGAAGCACCAAAAGGCAGAAATTCGTAGGAAAGGGCAGGTTCGTGAGATCAGAAAGGCCCCGGGCCACTACGGTGGGGAAGCATCTGGTATTAACGCCGATGTCAGCCGTAGTCGCAGGTTTGGAAACTAGACTCCTCCGGTTGGTTGCTGTCAGATGTCTGGTTTTTGTGTTGTTCCTTCTTTTTAACTTTAATACTTCACAAGTTGTTCCAAGTTGAACATTTTACAAGCACATGGTTTCGACCTGTGCTTGTTCGATATTTTGACAATGAGAGATTGACATCTATATATTTTTGTAATTTAAGTTTTTACGAATTTAACACATTTTGAGTTTTCTAACAATATAACACATAAAATTAATATTTTATCTAGTTCTTTTGAAATTTTCAAAGAGTTACTTATACAGTCGACCTTATAAGACATTAAAGGCTTAATTAAAGGATCATTTATAGTTACATTAAAAAATTACTCAAATTAAAAAATCAAATGTCAATACTACAAGTCTACAACAAAAGATCTAAACCAAATAACATATAAAAAAAAAACAAAAAAACTAGTCCTTGTGAGCATCAGCTCTGGGGATGTTCTTCTCCTTGGTGGTATAGGCTCGGTGCCGCCTCTCCCTTCCGTATATCACCCAAAACACGAGCGACAACATAACCGCAATAGCAACCATCAGCAGCCCAACATAAACCTGCTTGCTGTATTTCCGTAATCCAGGGCAATATTCACATCGTATATCCGTGAACGTTTGCTGCACGAACGTGCAATCTTCTAGCTCAACGAGGAACGGCCCGTACTCATACAGCCCGTTGCTCAAATTCGCAGTAGATGCCATCTGACCGTATAGAGACGGATTCAGACGTCCTGTCGTCACACATATCCCGTTCCCAGTCGGCGACGTCTGACACACGTATCCGCTCCACACCTGCACCACACACGTACTGTTAGAGAAGTTTGAAAAACTTGACATTTATATTATTTGGTCGAATATATTTTTCAATACTCTCTGATACTATGTGAAAAATCACATTATCTAAAAGCTCGAACTGTTATAGAAATTGGACCTGTGTGGCGTTGTTGAGATCCACTTCGCCGGGCGTGCAAGCTCGATCGGTGAGGTCGTGATAAAACGGGTTGCAGAGGGTGGGTAAAAGCGGGCCCGACTGATTGTAGTAGAGGGTCGCGAAGTTTGGGGCGAAGTTGATGTTTGAGACGTTAGTGATGACGGTGTTGATCAAGTCGACGAGCTGCGAAGTGACTTCTTTGCTTCTGTTCAACGTGTCTTGGGCTGTGGTCTTATCCACGCAAGGCAAAATGTCGTCCAGTGCAGTGTGAGCTGTCGGGTTTTGGACCCACTGGCTCATCGCTACACACGTATCTCCCGTCACACTAACACACACATAAACGTCGATAAATTTAACTACAAGAGCTAATGCCAAGTGGTTAAACGAAACGAACGAACGAACGAACGTGATTGCGTACTTGTGGAGAAGAAGAAAAACGCCGCAAAGTATGAATGTTCCGGTCACAAGAAGCCACCCGATGATCACCAAGCTGCAACATTAACAAATTTGATCGATCAACTCGATTACGCTGTTAATTTGTAGTGTATCAGTTCTAAAGTAAGGCTGCAGTACTCACATGTACACAGGAATCTGCATCCCAAACATGGAAAACGCTGAATTGAGACGAAAGAAAGTAATCAGTGGTCGATAAATCATATCGTATTGAATTATTATAAGATTAATAGTCGTACCGAATCCGAGAAACGTGATGACGAGCATTGCGACAGAGAGTATGATGAGAGCCAGTTTCCTGCGCCGGGAGGAGGAAAATTGAAATTTTATTTTTCGACACGATTAAAATTGAGTTGCATTTCGCCGAGGCTTACGTTGATTGGATGATGTTGTTAATTTTCTTGGAGTTGGAATCCGTCTGATCGGACAACGTGCGAGCGGCGGAGTCGAGGTTGGTTTGTATGTGGTCGATATCGGTTTGGACATTAGGAGGCAGAGACACTTGGCCCACCATGTTGATTTGCTTGGCCGCGGACAGATACTCCGACACGTTCCTCAGGCTGTCTGACGTGGCGTCCGCCTGCCGGACCACGTACTCCAGCGTGTCCGTGGTGACACCGTGGAATTTGCCCTGCCCCACATACAACACCGCGCACCCGATCCTGAAATACAAGAATACGAATACAAATACAAATACAAATACGATTGTGTTAGAACCTGTTATTTTGAACTGAAACTGAATTGAACTGAACTGACTTACATTGCGAGAACGGTGAAGAGGACGAGGAGGAGGAGAGAGAGGGCGTAGGCGAGCCTCGAGTAGCCGTAATCGGGAATTTGTTTTTTGCGGCGGCGGCAGAAGCGGAGGAGGCAGAGGAGAGACGAGAAGAGGACGAAGGATGCAAACCAGATCAAGGCAATGACGAAGAAAGGGAAGGCGGTATAACCGACTGACTGAAAAATGGAGAAACAATTAATACACATGAGAAAGAAGGTACTAAAAAGTAAGAAACGAAAAAGCGGTGATCGATCGATGACTCACGGCCCAGTAATGGCGATTGCTGATGTTCCAGCCAGCGGTGTAGGTCTTGAAACCGTCGAGGGGGTCTTTCCGGAAAGTTCTCCTAGGGGCCAACACGAGAACTTGGTCTTCATCGGTTGAAGAAGTGTAGTTGTCGTAATCGGGAGCAAGTTCTCCTGGTGCAGGTGAAGAAGAAGATTCATCTGCAAGTGTAAAGGGTACTGTGGAAGAAAAAAGAAAATGAAAGAGCAGCAACAACAACAAGAGCTTCATCATTAACATTGAATTGCTTAGATAATGGTCTCTCTATGTGTAGCTCATCAATTCATCCAAATTAATTAATTAATTAATTACTAACATATAAAAAAAAAAACAAATCATCGGCAATAGGTAATATAAATTGTTCCGTGATTTAAGGTTTGTGGTGCATCTTTTTGACTATCTTCACTTCACTCTCCCCATTCCCCAACATCACCAAACAACATACACTTTTTCTTCTTCTTTTTCAATAATATAAAGGGTTTTCACATGAGTGCATGCCTCTGTATTTCAAATTTGTCGGGTAGCATATTTAGCTAATTCAGATTATGTAACACACTACAAAAATCACACTCCATCGGGTGTAGCGGATAATTAATTTAAATAAAAATTATCATGTGAAGATTGAAAAACACATTTTGTGGTAATTTAATATGTGAGAAAAATATAATAATGACAAAATTTTGATTATAAAAAAAGAGGTAAAAAGCTTTAAATCTTTCAAACTTTCGTAAAAGTTGCACTTCACTTCCAAACATTTAACAAGATACTATGTTAAAACACTCAAAACTTTGATAAAAGTTGCACTTTACACGAATTTTATTATTTTAATATTTAAAATATTAATTTATTTAGTAAAAATTGTATTTTACCTACAAAAATCATAAATAAATAATAATTCATTTTTCAAAAAATACAAAAAAAATTTACATTTTTTATTTTACTATATTTGAATTTTTAAATTGATATATAATTTAATTTATTATTTTTATAACTATTTTTTAATTTTAATAATACGAATTAAAATTAATTTCTAAAAAAATTATAATTTAAAAAAATAAAAATAATAATATGATATTACAAGTATTAATTTAAAATTTAAATTTTAAAATTATTTAAAAATATACTCTAAATTTAAAATTTTAAAAATATTTTTATTTAAATTTAAATTTGTATTAACGAATGATATTGTCATTTTATTTGGTTTCTTAGTTTCTTGAAATATTATTTTAATTTATATTATAAAAAATAAATAAACAAATAAATTATTCTAAATATATTTTTATTTATGTATGACTTTTTTGGAATTAAAATATATTGTTTACTAAAGAATTTAACATTTTGGATATTAAAATAATAAAAATTGTATAAAGTGCAATTTTTATTAAAAAGTTTAATTATTTAATGTATTTTACCAAAATTTTGAGGGTTAAATACAACTTTTACGAAAGTTTTTAAATTAGATAATTTTTACCCAAAAAAAATTATTAAGAGTAAGAAGTATGAATTTGTTATTGATTAAAAATTAAGTTAAGAAAAAGTAGAAAATATCAAAATATGTGCAATTTTGGAAATTTTGAAATATTACTTCATCTATCCCAAAATAATTGACATATTTTCATTTTTCGAGTATCCCACAATAATGATACATTTCAAAAAAAAAATATATTATTTTTATTTTTTATTTTAAAATATAATTTTATTCTACTTTATCCACCTACTTTTTAAACTTTATTCTAAATAACTATATTTTTTAATTTAAAATATAATTTTACTTTTTATTTTTAACATTTTTCTTAAACTCTGTATCCAGAAAAATATGAAATTTATTTTGATAGGGAGGGAATAGTAATTTTTAATATATTTATATAATTAGAAGAACTAATTTATTTAATTATAAATTAAAGTAAAATTTTAATTTCAATTTTCTTACGGTATATAAACACATATACATACATAAGTGTAAATGTATAATAAATATAATAAATTAAATAATTTTTTATTTAAAAATAATTGTATTTTAAAATAAAAAAATATTTTATTTAAATTTAAAGTTCAAATATAAGATAATAAACTTTAAAAATATATTTAATTAAAATTAATAAAAAATAAAATTAATTTTGAATATGACATGGTGAACCAAATCAACTAATTAATAAATGTAATGTGACAAGCTCAGTCGAAAATCTCGCATGGAGCAAGCCTTGTGTGACAAGCTCAAACGAAAATGAAAAAGTGTTGGTAGAAAGTTTAAACTCATGACTTGTTAATTTGAGACTCTCCCACTCCACCAACTCGACTACTCTAAGTATAAAAAATGTCAAATTTTAATACATATATCTATACATATATAATTTCAAAATCCACTAATGCCAAGTGGACCAATAGAAAATCAATAATAATGTTGTGTTCACACTATAAATTATAAATAAAAAAATTATAAATTATAAATAATAATATTATTAAGCATATTTAAATTATTATATATAAATTATAAATAGTAATTTAAAATTATATATTTTTGGTAATAATAATTAATTATCATCTGAAATATATACATTTTTTTTCTCAATTTTTTTATTTCATTAATATTAATTTAATTTCATAAAAAAATCAATCTCTTCTTGAATTGATCAAACTTTTTAAATATATTATTTTCTCTTACTATAATTTGGCTTCTATGTCCTTTTTTATATTTTTGAAAATTGAATCGATTTACATGTATACATAGTTCTTCTATTTATTCATTTTTTTTCTCGATTTTTTTAATTTTATATATTAATTATGATTTTTTTTTAATTTTTAGTTTATCCTTAATTCAGTTATGTTAAATTTGTTTTGAGGGTTAAATTATTTAATGTATTTTACCAAAATTTTGAGGGTTAAATATAACTTTTACGAAAGTTTTTAAATTAGATAATTTTTACCCAAAAAAAATTATTAAGAGTAAGAAGTATGAATTTGTTATTGATTAAAAATTAAGTTAAGAAAAAGTAGAAAATATCAAAATATTTGCAATTTTGGAAATTTTGAAATATTACTTCATCTATTCCAAAATAATTGACATATTTTCATTTTCCGAGTATCCCACGGTAATTGATACATTTCAAAAAAAGAAAATTATTATTTTTATTTTTTATTTTAAAATATAATTTTATTCTACTTTATTCACCTACTTTTTAAACTTTATTCCAAATAACTATATTTTTTAATTTAAAATATAATTTTACTTTTTACTTTTAACATTTTTTTTAAACTCTGTATCCAGCAAAATATGAAATTTATTCTGATAGGGAGGGAATAGTAATTTTTAATATATTTATATAATTAGAAGAACTAATTTATTTAATTATAAATTAAGGTAAATTTTTAATTTCAATTTTCTTACTGTATATAGACACATATACATACATAAGTGTAATGTATAATAAATATAATAAATTAAATAATTTTTTATTTAAAAATAATTGTATTTTAAAATAAAAAAATATTTTATTTAAATTTAAAGTTCAAATATAAGATAATAAACTTTAAAAATATATTTAATTAAAATTAATAAAAAAAATTTATAAAATTAATTTTGAATATGACATGGTGAACCAAATCAACTAATTAATAAATGTAATGTGACAAGCTCAGTCGAAAATCTCGCATGGAGCAAGCCTTGTGTGACAAGCTCAAACGAAAATGAAAAAGTGTTGGTAGGAAGTTTAAACTCATGACTTGTTAATTTGAGACTCTCCTACTCCACCAACTCGGCTACTCTAAGTATAACAAATGTCAAATTTTAATACATATATCTATACATATATAATTTCAGGATCCACTAATGCCAAGTGGAACAATAATAATGTTGTGTTCACACTATAAATTATAAATAAAAAAATTATAAATTATAAATAGTAATATTATTAAGCATATTTAAATTATTATATATAAATTATAAATAGTAATTTAAAATTATATATTTTTGGTAATAATAATTAATTATTATCTGAAATATATAATTTTTTTTTGCTCAATTTTTTTTATTCCATTAATTTTAATTTAATTTCATAAAAAAATCAATCTCTTCCTGAATTGATCAAACTTTTTAAATATATTATTTTCTCTTGATATAATTTGGCTTTTATGTCCTTTTTTATATTTTTGAACATTGAATCGATTTACATGTATACATAGTTCTTCTATTTATTCATTTTTTTTCTTGATTTTTTTAATTTTATATATTAATTATGATTTTTTTTTTAATTTTTAGTTTATCCTTAATTCAGTTATGTTAAATTTGTTTTGAGGGTTAAATTATTTAATGTATTTTACCAAAATTTTGAGGGTTAAATACAACTTTTACGAAAGTTTTTAAATTAGATAATTTTTACCCAAAAAAAATTATTAAGAGTAAGAAGTATGAATTTGTTATTGATTAAAAATTAAGTTAAGAAAAAGTAGAAAATATCAAAATATTTGCAATTTTGGAAATTTTGAAATATTACTTCATCTATCCCAAAATAATTGACATATTTTCATTTTCCGAGTATCCCACAGTAATTGATACATTTCAAAAAAAGAAAATTATTATTTTTATTTTTTATTTTAAAATATAATTTTATTCTACTTTATTTACCTATTTTTTAAACTTTATTTCAAATAACTATATTTTTTAATTTAAAATATAATTTTACTTTTTACTTTTAACATTTTTTTTAAACTCTGTATCCAGAAAAATATGAAATCTATTTTGATAGGGAGAGAATAGTAATTTTTAATATATTTATATAATTAGAAGAACTAATTTATTTAATTATAAATTAAGGTAAATTTTTAATTTCAATTTTCTTACTGTATATAGACATATATACATACATAAGTGTAAATGTATAATAAATATAATAATTTTTTATTTAAAAATAATTGTATTTTAAAATTAAAAAATATTTTATTTAAATTTAAAGTTCAAATATAAGATAATAAACTTTAAAAATATATTTAATTAAAATTAATAAAAAAAAATTATAAAATTAATTTTGAATATGACATGGTGAACCAAATCAACTAATTAATAAATGTAATGTGACAAGCTCAGTCGAAAATCTCGCATGGAGCAAGCCTTGTGTGACAAGCTCAAACGAAGATGAAAAAGTGTTGGTAGGAAGTTTAAACTCATGATTTGTTAATTTGAGACTCTCGCACTCCACCAACTCGGCTACTCTAAGTATAAAAAATGTCAAATTTTAATACATATATCTATACATATATAATTTCAGGATCCACTAATGCCAACTGGACCAATAGAAAATCAATAATAATGTTGTGTTCACACTATAAATTATAAATAAAAAAATTATAAATTATAAATAGTAATATTATTAAGCATATTTAAATTATTATATATAAATTATAAATAGTAATTTAAAATTATATATTTTGGTAATAATAATTAATTATCATCTGAAATATATACATTTTTTTTTCTCAAATTTTTTTATTCCATTAATATTAATTTAATTTCATAAAAAAATCAATCTCTTCCTGAATTGATCAAACTTTTTAAATATATTATTTTCTCTTGCTATAATTTGGCTTCTATGTCCTTTTTTGTATTTTTGAACATTGAATCGATTTACATGTATACATAGTTCTTCTATTTATTAATTGTTTTTCTCGATTTTTTTAATTTTATATATTAATTATGATTTTTTTTAATTTTTAGTTTATCCTTAATTTTGTTATGTTAAATTTGTTTTGTAGGTTAACATAAATTATATTAATAGAAAGTATATTAATATATTAATATACTTTCTAATTCTCTTCTCAAAATTCTTTTACATTCCATTAATATTAATTTAATTTCAATTTATCGTATCTCATAAAAATTGATTTCCTCATATTCTCAATCCACCAGAATAAAAAAAAAATTGATCAAACATTTTAGTTATATTATTTTCTCTTACTCTAATCTGCTTCGTATGTCCTTTTTTACATGTATATTCTTCTATTTATTAATTTTTTTTTCTCGATTTTTTTTTAATTTTATGTATTAATTTTAATTTTTTTGCAGATTCCAAAATCAAATTGTCGAGGTATTAATTATGTTCGACTATATATTTTTTTAATTTTTAATTTATAACTAATTTAGTTTAAAATTTGTTTTGCAGGTTGACTTATTTATATTAATATAATTACATTTGTGTCATCTTATTTCCTTTATATTCACCAAGTAAATTTAATTTTTTTTTCTATTTATATTTTTAGCTTTATAATTTTTTTTCCTTTTATTTAGATTTTTCCCCCACTGGTTTTAAGTATTTGTTGAATGCGTTTGACATAAGATCAGAAGCTTAAATATTTGTTGGATGCGTTTGACACCAGATCAGAGGCTCCTCAATCAGAAGCTCAGGTATTTGTTGGATGCGTTTGACACCAGATCAGAGGCTCCTCGATCGAGTATGATGTAAATCGAGAGATGTGCCCGAGTAGCAGACACATTTGAGAGATAACCAATAGGTCTCATCCAGGACTAACTTCATAATATTTTAATGAAAAATTTGTCATATTCGAGATTCGAATTCTGAGTCGCCGTAGAATTACACCAACATCACCACAGACTTTACCACTTATGCCCCAAAGGTTAGATATATAAATTATATTAATTAAGTGTAATCTTTGAAAATAATAAAAAAATTCATAATTGAAATACCGGTTAATAACGAGATTAATACGAGTTTACAAATTTAAGTGAGAGTTCGATAATTAAATAAAATAATTTCTTAGTCAATTAATAAATTTTTGGCCAAATACGTTAGAAGATTAAATAAAATTTTAAATTATTTCAAACAAATAAATCAAGTGCATCGCACGGGAAGTGATACTAGTAGTTAATAATAACATTGAATTATCAAGTGATTAAGTGACTCAATATTAAATTTCATATAATATTCATGTGATATTATTATAAAAATTAATTTTATTTATTGATATTTTCGTTTTTTTTAAACTATTTTTACACGTATAAAAATACATAAAATAAGGAAAAGACGATATTTTTATTAATTTGATAAAAAATAATATTAAAATTATATTTAAAAAAATTATAATATAAAAAAATTATATTTTAATTTGAAAAATTAATTACTCGTTTCATTTTAAACTTATATATTCATAAATATTAAAAAATATTATTTTATTAAAAAAATAAAATGTAAAAATATATTTATTAATTAATAAAATAAATAATTGTGAATTAAATTTAAAAAATAATATAATTTTGAAGGCAACTTTATTTAATGAAAAAATAAAAATAATTTTTTGGTGTGATTTTTTTTAACCGACTAATAGTCCGTATCATGGTACGACGATGAAATAAAATATATAAATATAAAAAAAAAAAGAGGTGGAAAAATACACGCTCTCGCTCGCTCGCCACTCTTTAATCTATACCCTGCTGACTACTGCTGCTCTAATACCTCTCCTCGGGTTTCATCATCATCTTCTTCTTCCTCGTTCTCGACCGCCACTCTTTAATCTATACCCTGCTGACTACTGCTGCTCTAATACCTCTCCTCGGGTTTCATCATCATCTTCTTCTTCCTCGTTCTCGACGCTCCTCTCGATCCAGATTGAACAGGTGTATTTTCTTGCTCAGTGAATTTAATTTTTGGTATACCCATCTTCATCTTTCCCGAGTTAAGTCACGCCCTGTTTTTTTTTATATATTTGTCTGGGGTGGTTATTATTTATTAAAAATTATATCTTGATCATGGGTTTTCAAGAAAGGATAGGTTTTTAATTTTAGACCGAGATTGATTTCTGTTTTAGGGGTTATACTTTTGGCGTGTAGATTTTTTTTGTTAATAATCAACAATGGTTCTTTTCGTGTTTCTTCTGTCTCGGTGTTTTGATAGATGAATCTAGGGCTATGACTGCTGTTCTGCCTACACTTGAAGTTCAGTATTTTATCTATTTCGATCAAACTTTCGATTCAACCGCATTTTTATTCGAGATGCTAATAGCCCTGAGATGCAATTATTTGTGCATTGAGTGGGTGCTGGAAAGTTTATCCCGATCAACGAGTGCCTTAATGTACATATTTGCTGCAAGAACCTATTTTTTTTGTTACCATAGGATCTAAGATACATCCTTTTCAACTTCAATGTTTTGTGTCAAGTTAGTCTGTTGTTCGCAGAACATTTGAGATCAGAATTCTTAGGAAGTTGGTCTGCTGTAGTGGTTTCCTCCTTCTATCGTTATATTGGTCATCTTGCTGAAATAATCTTATTTTTACCTTTTTCATCAGTGAAAGGCAAGTTCTAACCATCGTTAATTTCAGGTTTTAACAATTTTGAATAAGATGGGAAGTAATGGTGGTGAGCACCTAAACATGACAGGAAATGCCGCTGCGGGATGTTCTGAAACCACTGTTGAGATTAAGATCAAGACTTTGGATTCTCAAACTTTCACATTGCGAGTGGATAAATCCGTAATATATTTCTCTTCCGATTTAATAGTACTCAATTGGTTACTGCATTTTTAATCTGGGCTCATATTAGTTTGGTATGACCAGTTTCTGAGTCGCTCTAATTGATAAGTTTAGTTTATAAAAGCTGTTAGAAAAAATGATGAACTCTTACAAAGTCATCTTTTAGAGGTCATGGAGCGGAACTGTCACTTTTAAAAAGATCTCCTGTCTAAAATAAGAGTTTTGCTATCTTGATTATATTGTTATCAGCATAATGATAATGAAGGGCAGTGCATTCATATTACCGAGCACTAATGGAAATATGCAAGGTTAGGACTTAGGATGGCCCCAAAGCGATATTTTAACTTGCAAAAAGACTTCCCATTTACGATAAAAGTTTTGTCCCTTTTGATTATATGGTTATCAAATGTAATGGGTATAAATGGCAGTGAATTCATATTACCATGTACTGATGGAGATGGAGTGATATGATTTTGAGGTCAGGGGTGACCCCAATTGGGAAATTCACTTACAAAATGGCCTCCCATCTATAGTAGAAGATTTTTCTTTTTTGATTGAATTGTTATCTGGATAATGACTATAAATGGCACTGCGCTCATATTACCATGTACTGATAAAAACACGTGATTTAGAGGTTAAGGTGGCCCCAAGGGTAGTGAGAGATGGCATGGTTAGAGAGTGAGTAATGGTGATTTTAATTGGAGGCAATGTTTGTAACTGGTGTACTTTGACACTTGCTTGCTGAGAAGTGACATTTTTTTTAATGCCCAAATTGCTGTTTTCCAGAGAAGAGTAGTGAGAGAGGAGATTCCCATTTTCATTTTGTTTTATATTTATTGTGGTCAACTCCATTCATATTTCATGTCTTCATAGTATATACTTATCGAATACTAAAATATGTTAACACTGGTTGGGAAATTTCAAGTTAACAAAATTTCCCCTTGTACCTCCTCTTTCCATCTTTTTTGTTTTCAAATATTTCTCAATATGCATCAGAGAATATATGTTCTCACAGTGTAGTTGTACACACTGCAGGTTCCTGTTCCTCAACTGAAAGAACAAATTGCATCTCTGACCGGTGTTGTGTCAGGGCAACAACGCCTCATATGCCGCGGGAAAGTTTTAAATGACGATCAACTCCTCTCAGCTTATCGTATCCTTTAGTTCTTTATGTCATTTCATGATGTTTGATCTAATATCGTTTGCCTAAGGTTTATGCTTTGTATTTGTGGGTCGTAGCTTCTTCAACTCTTGATTGTTCCTTTTTTTTATGTTGTTGTATTGCAACTAGGAAGTCTCATACTAAATGTCTTCAAGAGATTTAGAAAAGTTTCATGATATACTTGATAAAGTTTCTCATGCAAGCTGAATTTGCTGCACTGTTAATTTAATAAGGTTTACACAATGAGTAAGGAGACTACCTTGTGGTGGAAGTCTATGCATATCTCTTTTCTTTCAAACTACGTAGTACCTTAATTAGAGAGTACTGATTCACCATTGTTTTTATTTTACTCTATTTGGAATGTTTATCTTTGTTTAAGCCCGTCAGAGGTGTTAGTTTTTTCGGGGGATGAATGGTTGTATAATCGTAGATATTCACTGATTTTTTTTTTGCTTGAGTTCCTTGATATATATATTTGTAGATGTGGAAGATGGTCACACCCTACACCTGGTCGTGAGACAACCAGTTGCTCCAGCACCAGAGGTTTCTGATCATCCAGGTTTGCATTGTTTTTAAGTTAAAAGTTTGGTCTGAAGGGGTCATTTTAGTTTCGATGATTGTACCAAACATTCATCTCGAGTAAATGTGGTGCTTAGATAGTGAAAAAACGCGTGGTTGGTTCAGATGAGATATCTTCTTGTGAAATATATATTTTCTATTTAGGAAATATAGTTCTAGGAACATATATAAAAACATTTGTCACTCAGTGTATTCATTTCTAAACATGTATATATGAAAGCCATGCATTGTTTAATATTTTCATTAATTTTATAGTAGTATATAGAAAAGGAACTAAATTTTGAAGGGCGCAACACCCCTGCCCGCCTCTGACTCCGCCCCTGTGGGTTATAGACATAAGTGAAATCCATAAATGGAAAGAAATTATTACATATATATAGAAATTAATCATTCTTATATTACAATTTACAGATTGGAATGTTCTTTCAATTTAATTTAGATATTATTCTCTTAATACTTTCGCCAGAACACCAAATAAACATATCGAAACACATCACATAACTTTTTGAAATATTGTTTTTGTTATTTCTGAACCCCCTCTGTTAGTCATATGGTACTTAAATGTTAAGCAACTAGTAATCTTAATACGAAGCTCATTGTGTGTGCAGCAACTGATCCAACACCAAGCAGTGGGAACAATCCACGTGTGCTGGTTGGAACCTTCAATTTATCAGATCAAGCGGATGGAGCTTTTCCTGATCTAAATCGGGTAAATGAAGACTTTTCACGAGATCTTAAGAGAAATACATTTATATAATTATTTTTGTGGTTATTTGCCTCGTAGATTGTGTCTGCCGTACTTAGCTCTTTTGGAGCTGCAAGAGCTGGAAGTGGCGGTCAAGGGATTGATCTTAATGTAAGTCAATGAAGGTTTTTCACAAGGCTCTTCTTTATTTCAGCAAACTTCCTCACTGTCCTACCTATGCAAGAGGCTTAATTATGCCCTTATGTTTTTGTTGACCAGCAACCTACATTGGCCTCAACTGTATCCGACCTTGTTGGTGCCATAAATTCTAGCAGAGCGCAATCTGACCAAGCAGCCCTTAATGTGGATTCTCTGCAGCCCCCGGTAGTTAGTTTATTTTTCATGCATTAAATACTTTAATTTTTGTGTTCAGATAAAAGAAGATTAGTATGATCGAGTATTATCGTCTATGTTAACGGAGATTGTATTCCATATCCGTTATGTTGCTGCAGGTTATACCCGATTCTCTGACTACTTTGCTGCAGTACTTGAATCATTTGAGACAAGAGTTTATTGCTAACGGTGGGGAACTTTCACTACATTTCATATTTGTTTTCTTCTATCTTGTTGCAACAGCTTTTTGGCTTATGTTGGCAAATTTTGGACTGACAGCTGGAGGGCATGGGGTTTCTGGGAGTGATGGACAAGGGATGGGAGCTGCTGCTTCGCATTCTAGTGAGCCCAGAGGGATACTGAGACCTGAGGCCTTGGCAGAGGTGATGTCGTCTGCTAGACAATTGATAGTTGAACAAGCTACCGTGAGCTTATCGGTATGTGCTCAAACCATGTAATTGATTTTGAGAATAAATATTAGGTAGAATTATTTATTGGGTTGGACAAAATATTAGAGTTTGTCCTTTGAAGTAGCTCAAGGCTGAAGAACAAAACACCATTTGCAAAACTGTCTCATTAAAGCTGTAGCCTTATTTATTCGGTGCAATCTGATTGGTCTCCTTTTCTTTATAATGTTTGTTTCTTTATTGGGCTGATGAGCATAAAAGTAATACAAAATTATATTTTTCTTTTCTCTCATTAAAGTTTTAAAAGTACAAGATAATGATGAATATAGTTGATATAATTTTGGAGTTGCACTACTTCCCCTTACCATCGTATTACTACTGTGTGGAACTCAATGGGAAACTCAATAAATCGTTGCTTGCACTTTTTACTTTAACTTGTGTTGTGCATGTATGTATGTTAGGGTTTGAACAGAGAGGTTCGGTTTTTTGTTTATAAAGCATGTTATACTTGAACTGGACTCTCGTGATCAATGACTTGATGTTGTATAGATAAATGAGCTAATCATTTTTTATTATTGCAGCAACTTGCAGGACAACTGGAATCTCATTCAAGTGTGATGGATCCATTAGAACGCTCTAGAATTCAATCTAATGCAATGAGATCAGGATCACTTTTCCAAAATTTAGGCGCTTTGTTACTTGAGCTTGGTAGGGCAATAATGACTCTGAGAGTGGGTCAAACACCGGTATGTTTATTTACTTGCAGTTGTATATATCGTATTTCCTAGTCTCAATTAAGAAAGCAGTTTCAGCAGATAATCAGTCTGAACGCTTTTTATTTTTAGTTTAACCGATCCGGGATACTTGTTTTCCTCTCAGGCTGATGCATTGGTGAATGCTGGGCCCGCTGTCTTCGTATCCTCTACAGGTCCCAATCCCATCATGGTTCAGGTGACTGGGAATTTTTTTCGGGCGTTAACTTGTGTTGTTGCATTGACATATACTTTACTTACTTACTTTCTCTGTTTTATATATGGCTGTGATCATGATATTACAGCCACTGCCCTTCCAACCCGGAGCAAGTTTTGGTTCAATTCCTGTTGGGACTGTTCAACCTGGATCTGGGGATTCTGCTGCAGCTACTACTACAGGTTTCCTCCCTAGAAATATCGACATCAGAATACGAACAGGTGCTCTAGAACCGTTTCCGGTTCTCGGACGAAAGCTTTACTTGTTGCAAAAATAATGTCTAATGTTTTGCTTCTATCTAATCTAATAAAGAAAGATTGAGTGATCATTAATGTTTTGCTTCTATCAGGATCATCATTTCTTTCTCGAAGGGAGCCAACTACTAGCTCACAGCCTGCTGGGCAAGGTGATGCAGCAACGACAGCGACGGCTGATCCGGCTTCACAACAAGCGAGGGCAGCAGCAACAGTTCCACCTCCTCTAAGACCTGCATCTTCTCGTGCTTCCTCAATAGGGATCTTATATCCTGTTTTGGCAAGATTTCAACGTGTACCTTCTCCAGGAACAAGACAGCCTGTTTCTGGGCCCACTGATCTGGCAGCACAACCACAAAGTGACTACTTTGCGTTCCCCCCTGGAGGGAATGGTAAATCTCTTATTACTGTTCGATTGCTATATTGATTTTGTTGCTTTTTTTTTTTAAATGGTGAATACGGTAGATAGGGTATGATCATAAAATTTGTTGGTAAGAGTTTGTTTTTACTATTTGATAAATTTGTGATTGATTGGGTACGATCAGGTGGCAACGGGACTAGCTTACCAACATCTGAAGAAGCGCTACTTAATGATCCTACCGGATTCTCTACACATGTCAGAGGTGGGATCGAGCAGCTGATAGATTTCTTCACTGGTAATTCCGCCACTGCTACTGCTGCCCCAGAAGTTTCAGCTTTTGTTGCTCCGAGTCATACTGCTCAGGAAGCAGCTCGGGATAATCAGGAACCAGCAGCATCAGCATCAACATCAGCATCAGGTGTGAGTGATGAAGGGGTAATGTTATCTAATATCTTACGTCAGATAATGCCCATCATCTCCTCTCAGACCACCGCAAATGCAGATGGCCAAACACAGGTGATGAATGAGGCCTTTCAGATTCGTATAATTTCATACAACGTATATTTAAATGTACTCACTATTTTTTATATAGAGTGGCATGCAGGCTGATAATGGAAACAGCCCGGATCGTCCTTCTTCCTCCCGTCGTCATGAACCAGATCATCAGTCGCAGCAACCAGATTCAAAACGTCAAAAGGTACGCCCATAAAGATAAGGAGGATATTCATGCGATATAAGGCTACAATGAAATTATCTTTCTTTATTATTATTAATGTTGTTTTCTCCTGTTGGTATCTATAAAAACCAAGTAACTTGTGTGTATTCCCAATGGTGCAGACGGAGTAAGCCTTTTTACCTGGAGACGGAGATATTCATGTTACGAGTCTGAGATGATTTATATAATAGACTTTCCTTTTGGAAGAAGAGAAGAGGAGTATGTTTCCTTTTGGAGTATAAATGATATGATTGTTCACATATATAAGTTACCTTTTTCAGTTTTTTAATATAATCTGAAGCAACTATTTTGAGAGTTTGCTATTCTTTATTCATTGGAATTAATGATCTTATTTTTTTCTATCAAATACAATCTTCGTTAAAGTTGATCCCCCGCGTGCAATAAACAAAACCCAGGTGCTTACTATCTCTGTCCCAGCCCTAAGACCATTGGTCCGGGACAGAGGTGAGTATCATTTTGAACTTTGGCGATCGACGACCATTGGTCCGGGACAGAGGTGAGTATCATTTTGAACTTTGGCGATGTCGATCGAACATTTATATGGCCATGAAGCTGCCAAAAGTCAGAAGTTGTGGGCAAAGCACTTCAGTTTGTTTCAGTGTTAATTGTCTTGCATTGCATCTTCTAGCCTCTAAATGTATCACATCCCAACACTAACACAACAAAAAACTAAACCCTCAATTTAGACAGCAACTAAGTACTCAAAACAAGAATACAGATGCAAACCCATCAGAAACCAACTTCAATTATTTACTTCTCTAGTTAATTCTCTTATTGATATATGCATCTGAAAATTTCATACATAAACCAGATCAAGGCAACAAACGAACCCCACCATGAAAAATGAAGATTACACGATAAATTATGAAGAGATCGAAATATCTCAACATTAAAAATTATGGAATTTGATGGTGTCTGTCAGTTTCATTTTGCTTTCATATGCAGAAAAAACTCAGCAAAAAACTTGTGGACTTTCATGTTAAAACTCACGCAGTCCCATTCACTCGCACATGAAATGGTGGTCCCCGACAGAAGATTGGCTCGTCGGAAGAATGAGTTCTTGCTTGAGCTCTAAGAAGTTCATTAGCATCACTGATCACAGCAGCAGCTACCACAAGGTACTCACCTGGTATCAGGAAATATAGAGAGAAAATATGCCGGATTTCTTCAAGAGGAGGAACCTCCATGGCAATACCATTCAGAACACCTGAGTGATAAAATCAAGAATAATGTTGCTATCACTCTTGGATTTTAAAAATGGTGAAGCAATCATTCTTAAAATTAAAACACAGATTCACTTATAGAAACAGGGAACCAAAAAAAAAAAGGAAAACAAAAATCTAACTAAGTACCTTCCCATAGAACAGTTGCATTGTCGCTCTCGATGCAGTTGTTACCAGCTACGTCTTTGCATGTTATGTTTAGATCAATTTTGATAGTTTCGTTGGTGTTATTGCGTACCAGTACTTCCATCGCAGTCAAGTCATGCGCATTGATGATGGAACCTGTCTGCATGTCAATTATTTTTGGTGAATGATCTAATAAGCTATTGCTACCAACTTTAGGCACAATAATCCTAAAGCCAAACGTGAGTGGATCTGGCAGTAGCACATCCATAACAGATGTCTGGACAGCAACCTGTATTGCGTCCTTGATATCTAATTCTCCTGAACTGTTACGTCCAGATTGCCAGCTGACTTTAATTCTGGATATCAAATGCTTGATGGATGCATTCAGCTCTGCTTTAATATCCTTTTCTGAGAAGTTACAACTACTACCACCGATTTGAGAACTCTTTACCAGAAAGGAGCCATCAATAACAGGCAATTTCAAATTTTCCAGTGGTATTAACACTCTAGCAGTACATTCCTTGTCGATCCTTGTTTTCGGGGTGCTGTCTGGTTTCTCCATGTCGAGTGAAACACTTGTTTCAAAGACAACATCGGTTGGATTGGACAACTCCAGTTCAAGTAAACGGAGCCCCCAACTTCCCCTGTAAGGATTGATTCTCACAATACTATCATTGGCCTGCTTGGTAGCATCACTTTCAACTTGTCCTAGCTTGGTGCAAGTCCTACCAATCTGAGCTGGAATCTCCATTGATAGCAAACGAGCTTTTACAAAAGATAAACCCTTCAACACACAGATGTTTAAAGGAACTACCAGACGTCTCCCAGGAGGTGGGACAGACCCTGTTTGTGGCTCTCCAGAATTTATCAGTGGACCTAAAAATAAAAGTCGACTATTACAACCAATTCCAACCGAAGTCTGATAAAACTTAAAATCAATCAATCTTCTATCTCTATAATTTTTTCCTAAACTATTCTAAAGAAGCAAATAAGCACAAAGGAATTCATTCACGGATGGTGGAACTCAGAATAACAGCAGTTTGCTAAAGATAGTTATCCTGAAACAACGGAAAATTGAAAGACATGAGCAATGTCAATTAATTTTAGTCAGAAGAAAAATACCTGCATAGTGGATCACTAACATTGGGCTGATTCGATCTTTAAGTCGTTTCCATGAGGTTACAGGGACACCTCTGCTGGCAGCAGTGAGATCTGTAATGCCAAGCTGCCAAGCTTTTAAAGTTACACATATTGTCACTTCTCCTCCAGGTTTTAAAGGTAGAGCGGACTTCAGAGTTTCAAAAGCAACCGATACGATAGAGTCTTTGTTTTTCCCTGAGAATGAGAGGTGTGCCTGTTCAACTGGAACAGTTCCAGCATTGGCCAAACTAAATTGCAGATCACGGATTTCACCTTCATATAACATGACAGAGCTATCACCACCAACAACATGAGATACTAACAATGGGAGAGGTGGTACTACTGTTATATTAGGTATATGTGCATTTTTCATTTTTGTTGTCCCACAACTCCTGAAAGGATCAGAAAGTACAAGCCCTTGTGTTGCCCCAAGAAGCAGATTGTCGACTTCCTTGAAAAAATGTTCAGTAATGACACCAAAACAGTGAACAATACATCCAGAAATAGAAACAGAGCCCTCCGTGGTTGGGATGCCAGATAATGCAATCACCTTTGAAGAATTTTCTGGGAGATTCACCCTTACAGGAAAGGCATCAAGGTTTTTCGAATGCACAGACAGGTAGATGCTATCAACGATCAGTTCAAAGCCACAAGGATTTGCTAATTCCACTAGCACTTGGACTGGTTCACCAACAACCCAGGTTAGCTCTTGCTTATCGCCAGTATTTATCTCTCCTTTGCTGAATGGCGTATAAATGAATGGCCCTGAAGGAGCGGACCCTAACCACCAATCTTCTCTAGCCATATTGCGTTTTACTATGTCCATTTGTGATGAGTGTAGAGGAAAGGAATGCAACCTACAGAATTTAAACAGAAATAGAGATGATTTGAGAGAAATAAATTTGTTTCAGTGATAACACATCTCGGAATATTAATTTAAGGGTTTATTACAGTTTCCTAGCTGGGGGTTTGCCACGTTTTACACTTTCCTATCTAGCCTGAAATGTGAAATGTTTTACCGATCACTACATCATGTTTCACACTTTTTCATCGGAGGCCGGAGCAGAAAATTCCGTTTTTTAGGTAAAGTGTGAACAGAATAGGCCGATCACTTTCCTACCCATTTTATACCGATTGAAAGTGTGAAACATTGGGTAGTGATCGGTAAAAAAATCAGGTCAAGTAGGAAAGTGTAAAAAGTGCTAAACTTTATCAGGGAACTGTATTAAACTGTCAGGACTAGATTCTAATTTCGGGATACTACTTCCAAGGTTATCATAAATTCTACTCCGTATAAGGGTGTCAGCTTAAGTAAAAAGAAGCATAAAATAAATTTATATGATACAAATTCAGATTGCCGTTTATTATGCCTTTCCTGGAAACAATGTTGTACTTCAGGATATTTGCATAAAACTCCATGAAGAAAGTGACAAGAAGAGTAGAAGACATAGCCAAATTGGATCAGATTGAACAGCTAATCCCGGAATGTATTTAATGCAAGGGAAGATTCATCACAACCTGAAAATTCAGACAATTCATCTCAGAAAATACCTGACGAAGGGAAGAGCTGGATTACCGCAACGAGTTCCCAATGGAAGTCTAACAGCTGAATTTGAAAGCGCATTGGCCAGGACATTTTGTCCAGCTGGGCTAATTAGAGGATAGTAAGACCTAAGTAGACATGCAGAAGCATTCCAAGCAGCAAGAGGATCCCCTGCGCGAACTGCTGAGAGAAGAATTTCTCTCATCACAACCATCTGAAGGGTGCTCCACTGTGACTCAAACAAGGAGACTATTGAGTGGTAGTGCATTTTTTCTCCATCAGTATAAGTTTGTTAATTGTCCTTTTACAAAATGATTATACAAGAATTTATACATTCTAACATCCAAATAAACCAAAATCATAAGAATGATAGTTGATTAAAAGAAGTAATGCAGCCTCATGATAACAACTCTTTTTCTGCAGAAAATGGGACAAAGCTTGCCAAAGACTGATAGCAAGTTAGTGTCGGGTAGGTCGTGATTATCAAAATGCCATTACATATATTAAGATCAAATTTAGATATATTATTGTTACATGTTTGAAAATAATTTGCTTTCACATATACGAAATAAATGTTCAAAGATTTTGAATTCTTGTCGAAACAAATGAAAATTCCATTCCAGTTTCATGCTTAGCTGCATGCCTGATCCATTATTGTCATGTGCATATATACTATCATTCAAGAAACTAATTAGGTCTACCCAAAATCCCAATCACAACCTCGTTCAAATTTAATTGAGCATTGTTGTACATCAAGCATCAAACTCAAGAAAATAAAATCTAGTAACTGAAACTTGTAGTACCCCACCCAGTTAAAAAACTCACATTAGAAGATTCGCTAGATGCACGACTTTGGACACGATATGCTTTTGTTGTCATGGCCAAGACTTGCATCGCACTGATAGCAGCAAGTTTATTATCTTGTTGCAAGCACAACTGAGCCACCTGTCTTGAGAAAAAGGCAGCTTTTCGATGATAGCCAATTGAGCCAAAGAGACGGGCTATTTCAACATATGCTATTAGCCTATCATTGACGTCAATCAAAGATTTTGCTCCATCAGCAGCAGCTGTCAAAAACTCTACAACTTCCTTAGCTAGCTCTCGCCTTATGAAAAACACGTGCATATGTTATTTCAATGCACATTGATAAAGTATTTTGTATTTAAAAACATTTAAATGGACAGATTCCTTGCATTAAGTGATAAGTATTATAGTACCTGCAAAGGAATCTTGCCAACTTTAATGTTGCTTCAAGTTCAAAGCTTAAGGGTGAAACCCTGTGAGAGAACATATTTCTGAGAAACTAATCTGATTAGTATAACTCATGAATCAGCTAACACAGAAAAGATATGAATCTTTTACTGAAAGGATCATGGCACAATCCATAAATACAACCTGGGCGTGTTACTGTAGCAGATTCAATTTTTTTGTTTAAATCGTTATGAAAAGCAGACACACCTTCTAGCTATTTCACTGGCTTGTAATGAGCAAATGTTATCATTGCATCACAATTCATCACATTCAACATCCCGTTAGATATGTCAACTTAATTTGCATATATGCATCATTAAAATGAACTAAATCAGTACACAGGTGGGGGAATCTTTACTCCAAGTGCTTGTTCACTTCCTACGATAGAATGGGATTCAATGACTTATCCTTCATTCTCCCACATTTGGTTAACCGGGTTGTTTCAGAGATTCGTATTGTTTGGACTAAATTCAATTATTCTTTACGTTCATATTAATACAAATTGAGCTTGTTGACGCCCTACTATAATTGGTTAAGGTTTATTTGCGAAAAAACAATATATGTGGCTGAAATAAAGTTTTTTCCTCTAAAAATACTGGTTGACATCGACCACATATTAATGAGAAACATTTATGGAAATATTGTTGTTGTGGGTTGGGTTCATACGAGGAGAAGGCGATGTTTCAGAAGGATAGATCTGGATCAATGGCACAACACGAGTAAAGGCTTCGTAGGGTGTTTTCTTCTATTTCAAATATTATCCGATCCCACAGTAGTGGGACATAAATCCTAGACCAACTAGTATACCAATCCCACACGCCAAACACTCGAAAGGATTACATCAACATTGAAACCAATTACTTTTTGGAGTATACTACTCAATCGATATGGCCAAGTGAACGAGCCCCAAAGTTGAATTATTTGAAATCCCAAAGGGTTCTGAAGGGTGTGATTATATAGTAATTTTTATAGCATTATACTACTTGGTATTAGATGTGAAAACCTAACGGTACGTACACACATAACAAAACAAAATTATTGGAGTCGAAATAAGTTTACCTTTGAGAATTATCTTGTATAAATGATTTTCTGTAGTGCAGAATGACACTGTTGTACCGATACTTAACCTCATCCTCTAAAGCAAGATCTTTCTTGCCCATACGATCTATCTAATAGTCCAAAATAGAGGAGAACAAAAGTCATGTTTCTGTCTGAATATATGGCAATGGGAACAATAAGCAGGGCTCAGGATATGGATATGTTCACAATGAAAAAATGACTCGTACAAATATTAAGAACCATATATTCAGATGACCCACATGGCTTGTATCTATTTAGCTTATTCCAGGTAGATACATTTGGCATGGTGAAACTAATTAAATACTTACTTCAGTTATTGAGGAATCGACAAATAATTTGCTCTTTAATATTCTCTACATGACGATATAATATGATAGGGAGTAATCAGCATATCAGTGTGTGTGTGTGTGTGTGTGTGTGTGTAACAACTGAATCTGAAAGCGTTATTTTGTTTCGCACTTTTGCCCATAAGAACATAAAATTTTACAAACATATTAAAAGGCCATAAGATTCTATTCCACTATTTTAGAAAATGCATTGAAAATAGTATATGAAATATCCTAATAATCTTAAGAGGAAATTATTGAAATGCCAAACACCATATTTTACTACTATTGCCTCAATTGCAGTTGAAGTCCTAGAATATCTTATGAACTTACAAAACTAATACCCTAGTTGCAAAACTTCATCGAATAAAATGAAGAGTGGAAGAAGGAGAAGTAAACATAGTAATTAGTGCTAACAGATAACAAAAGGTAAGAAAACTAGTACGAGTATTAAGGAATAAAAATCACCAACGAAAGAACAAGTCTCAAGATCCATTGCTATAAATATCGCATGCATTTTCATGCTTACCAGCAATGCGCAAACACTGCCTTCCATTGCCCCGGCATACCAGAAGAAATCAGCAGTCAATCTGGTAAGTTCCAGAGCAGTAGAATAATGAGCATTGGCGTCAACAGGTGATCCAGCAAGCAAGCAGTAATCTCCAATGGTTTTCTGAGAACGACCAAGTCTCCGCTTTTTTGCTCTAATCAGCTGTAAATTGTTATAATGAAAAAAAAAGTAAAGTTACATTCGGGTGAAAAGAACTATCAAAGGAAACAACATTGATTGAAATAAACGGTATATGAAATCAATAAAATCCTTGGACACCTAAAATTTAAACCTCCTCTGAGATCAAACTCGCTTGTGAATCTAGAGGCGTCTTCAAGATGGTACTATTACCACCAGATTCTGCATGTAGAACCCATTTCTCAAATTCCATCAACAACGAGGCAGCAACATCTTGCACCATTGTTTGCAAATGGAACTCCTTAGTTTGCCGATCAGCAGGGGGAAACAATACGATGTTACTCCCCTTACAACTCTCTTCTTCTAGCTGCAGCACAATCCAATTAAACCAATCACACCATGTCACCGCATACAATAATTAATTTTGAAACAATCGAAAACTAATATCACAATAAATAAAACCAAGAAACTGATATCACTTTTTATGGAAATTACACAGTGCCGATATCACTATATTCCTATCAGCCGATAAGAGTAAGGAATAGTAACCTGCGAATCCCCTTGGCAGAAGGCGAAGCATCGGTGAACAAGCGAGGAAGAATAAGCCTTACAAGCGGCAGAGAATTGGTTAGCGACGGATACGAGATCGAGAGACGAAGTGCATTGGCAGAGGCCAATGACGGCGAGGATCTTGAGGTTGGACTGAAAATCCTCCCAAGGCGAGGGTGGCGAGCCACCGAGCATGAACTTGAATCGGAGGTTGCCGGATTCCCATGGCTGATTTTTAAACGGGGATTTCTGGTGCTCGGTGTAGAAGGAGCTGATGGAGCTGAGGGAGACGGTGTGGTGGCGGAGGAGCAAGGCAGCGTAGTCCTGGAAGAGATGAGGGGGGATGGCGGCGATCGGAAGGACCGCCACTCGAATCATACAGCTCGTATCGATGCTGACGTTGGGTTCCATTTTTGCAACGACGGTTGAACGACGAAAGAGGGGTGGTAGTGGTACAGGAGGGGTGATGGAATGATAAATTATCTCAACAGAATTTGGGAAGGTAGAGTGGTTTGGGCCTCGCCAAATTGGACTGATCTGGACGGCCCAAATCAGAAATGGGTTGGGCCCCAATTTTTTAGGTGCGTACCTAGCTATGTGGAATGACACGTGGAGAATTAAATTAAGTGGGAATATGAGATCATAGTGTTTAGTTGTTGGTCGAATCACGAATGTACCCCGTTAGGCACGGCCGCACGGGCAGGCTAATTAAGAATGTTTCGTTACCTTCTTTAATACTAGTAGTATTATTCTGTTACTATTTCATATACAGACCATTTTTTGGGACGGGACCACTTTTTTGGTGGCTCGCCGTGATGTCCCGGTCAGCATGACCTCACTTTGTTCATTTCAGATGAACGTTGCAATTCCATCTCTTAATTGGCTATTTAGATCGTGTCACTTTTTGTGCTTTAAGTTTGACGTCAAATCTTTGAATTGTATATTTTGAAATAATTAAAATTGTATGTCAACCATCTAAAATTAGAAAACCGGAGGTGTGAACATGAAATTTCAAACGCATATGTATCGCGCAAGTAATTGGTAGTACATGTGATCGAATTAAAATATATTTTAAAATTAGAAAATAAAATAATTTTAAATAAAATTTTAAAATTAAATAAATAAATTAGTAATGTAAATAATGAGTATTTGAAATATAAAATAATTTTTTTTTATTATTTATGTGCAACAAAAAGAAGAAAGTAAGCAAAATTTGAAATAACAGAAATAAATTTATATTTTAAAATAATTCTTTTTCTTGCGCGAGAAACTTGAATTGTTTCATTTTATCCAAAATAAAATGAAAAAGTAAAAGAGATAAATGGTGAAAGGAGTAATATTATTCCTATAATAAATTTTGTTGATTTTTCCAAATGATATCTTTCGCTCCACGCCACCACGTATTTCGGATAACAAGTTTGAATTGAATTGATTAGCACGGTGCTTTTTATACCCGGACCGGACTCGACAAATCGATCACTCACACATATCCAAGCGAAATCTTTTAGTTATCTCGTGCCGAATAATATGGAGACCTGGTTCATCGTCGTCGTCTCACTCTGCGTCGCCGCCCTCTTCAGATCAGCTCTCGGCCTCCTGTCCAGAAACCTTCCGCCGGGCCCCCCCGCCGTCCCCGTCATCGGAAACCTCCTCTGGCTCCGCAAACCCATCTCCGACATCGAGTTCATCCTCCGCCGGCTGAAGCCCACCCTCGGCCCCCTCATCACCCTGACAATCGGCCGCCGCCCCTTCATATTCGTCTCCGACCACTCCCTCGCCCACGACGCCCTAATCAGCAACGGCGCCGTGTTCTCCGACCGCCCCGCCCCCCCGCCGACCAGCAAGGTCCTCGGCAGGACACCGGTCGCCATCAGCTCCTCCTCCTACGGCCCGACGTGGCGGCTCCTCCGCCGCAACCTGACGCACGAGATCCTCCACCCCTCCCGCGTCCGCCTCCTCTCCGCCTCCCGCCGCTGGGTCCTCTCCCTCCTCCTCGACCGCCTCCTCCTCCTAAATCCCCAATCCGTAACCCTAATCGACCACTTCCAGCACTCCATGTTCTGCCTCCTCGCCCTCATGTGCTTCGGGAACAAGCTCCAGGAGGATCAAATCAAGGAGATCGAGACCGTCCAGCGCCGCCTCCTCCTAGGGTTCCGCCGATTCAACTTCCTCAACATGTGGCCCCAATTCATCGGGAAAATCCTCTTCCGGAAGCGATGGGACGAGCTGATCCGAATGCGACTCGACCAGGACCGGGTCCTCCTTCCCCTGATCCGGGCCCGCCTAAATGAAGAACCCAAGTCCACCGTCGCCTACGTGGACACCCTCGCCGACTTACACCTCCCGGAAGACAACAACAACCGGAAGCTAAAGGAAGACGAGATGGTGGGGCTATGCAGCGAGTTTCTCAGCGCGGGGACCGACACCACCTCCACCGCCCTCCAGTGGATCATGGCGAATCTAATCAATCACCCCGACATCCAAGAAAAGCTCTACCGCGAGATAAGAACAACAGTCGTGAATCAAGAAATAGTCGAGGAAGAGGATCTCGGGAAAATGCCCTACCTAAAAGCAGTTGTCTTGGAAGGATTGAGGCGTCATCCTCCAGGGCACTTTGTTCTTCCCCACAAGGTGGCCAAGGACGGTGTTGAGTTAGGGGGTTACGCGATCCCTAAGGATTCGGTGGTGAATTTCATGGTGGCGGATATGGGGTGGGACCCGGAGGTGTGGGAGGACCCCATGGAGTTCAAGCCGGAGAGGTTTATGTCGGGGGAGGGATTCGATGTGACGGGGAGCAGGGAGATTAAGATGATGCCGTTTGGTGCGGGGAGGAGGATATGCCCGGCGTCGGGCTTGGCTATACTTCATTTGGAGTATTTCGTGGCCAATCTGATCTGGCGTTTCGAGTGGACGTCGCCAAAAGGTGTGGAGGTGGATCTTACCGAGAAGCAGGAGTTCACCATTGTCATGAAGAATCCACTGCAAGCTTGCATTTCTCCTAGGATGCGATAATAAAAGTAAAAAATATTGGGATTCCTTGTTGAGATTTTTCTCATGTCAAAAATAAAGTTTGACCCACAAAAAAAGTACTACATCATGTATTACTCAGCTTGTTTGACCCACAATAAAGTTTGACACACGCTTAATTAAAAAATAAAATATTAATTGTTATTTAAAGTAAAAATATAAACATGTTATTTAAGGTAAATACTTAAAATTTGAAATTTTAAAGAGTGTGTTTGGACCAAATGCATATTTGACACTAAAGATTTAATCATATAAATAAAACTATAAAATCCATCAATTCAATTAAAAGAAAAAATAGACACAATAGTATAATTTTGGTATTAATCACACAAGGGCAGTGAATGTTGTGTGATTTGTTTTTACATTCCAATGCCATTTGTATCTTCAAGATTTCACAAATGTTTCCTTTCCAAAATGAAACTATAAAAGCAGCAGCTAACTCAGCTTCAGAGCCGCAAACGATTCTGCCACATCCATGGCAGCTTCTATTTGGGTCAAATCGATTCCCTGTAAGAGAAAATCGCCTTAGAAGCAACACTACTTAAAATGGGTGTAATTAAACTGGGTGGCATAATCAGTTACTGACCTGGCCTTGAGCAAGACCACCTTTGCCACCACCACCTTTGCCATTAATCAAGACCAAGACCTTTTTCAACCATTCCGTCACCTTCAATTGATTGTACTTGCCGTCTTGCTCGGGCACACCAGCACACACGAAAGCCTTGTTCGATTTTCCATCCTTGCTGAAGACCATAGTCGCCATCCCCTGTTTATTCGTCCAACCAGACGAAAATATTTACTCGGGAACACAAGTAATAGCTAATATAATCAACTAAGAAAACTAATAAGAAAGAGTTTGTATCGCTTGAAACCTTGTGCTCCATGACTTTAACAACTGCCTCCCGGATCGCAGTAGTATCTGCACCAACCTCAACAAGAGAAACGCAGAAGGCCTTTCCGTTTGATGAAGCAACTTCAGCTGTGTGAGTGGCGACTTCAATAGCTTTCTGCATATGCTCTTCAGCAATCTTCTTCTTGGCTTTTATCACTTCACTCTGCCAACAACAATTTTGTTCATTTTTACACGTCCAGTTCTCAAATTATGTCAAATACAAATGTAAGCAGTGAAAAAAATAATACCTGAAGTGCGGATATTTTCTCCTTTAGCTCAGACTTCTTGGCAGAAGGGATTGATGCTCCTTCCACACGACTATTTAGAGAAGCTACTTTCTGAAAAATAGTTAATGCAAGAATTTAGCTTAATATGTCGTAAAGAATCATAAAATTCTTTCTTTCTACTTTATAACCACGAGAACCTGCTCCAGAATGCTTCCTTCAGTTTTAGTTGCTTCAACAACTTCTTGCTCAATCGAGGAAGCCAGATCAAAGGCTTTCAAAGCGAAATCCATGGTCACTCCTGTAACTCTACGGGTGCCTTTAGCAATCCCCTCCTCTGACAACAGCGCAAATTTTTTAGCTTCCCTCGTGTTTGATATATGTGTCCCTGGTAAAAAAACAAAACAATGACTTCACTAACACAACACAAATAAGTGCTCCACATTAAAGCAATAAATATCTCCAAAATATATACCCCCACAAAGCTCAGCAGAGATCGATGACCATTCTTTATCAGGATTCGCAAGTAGATCCTCCACTTTGTGACCGATTGAGACTACCCTCACAGGGTCAGGATATACCTGAAAAAATCAAACAAAAAGCAATGGAGAAAAAGAATCGCACGAGTCGAATAACCATGCAAACATTTTAGGTGTTGTAGCGTATATAAAAAAATATCCACTAGAAGCTTACCTCTCCAAAAACAGCTCTGAGACCATTTATACTTTTTGCATCGGCCAGTCTGGTCTCTTTAGAGAATACATCTAACTCGTCCTTGATTTGATCATTTACAATTGACTCAATTTTTTTCAGATCATCCGGCTTCACAGGTTTCCCTAAAGATAAACAGAAATCAGTAGCTCTTTCGGGATACACCTCTAATTAACAACCAACAATAACCGTACCATGAGAAAAGTCAAATCTCAATTTCTCAGGAAGAACAATGGAGCCCTTTTGGTCCACATGATTACCAAGCACTTTCTGTGATATTATAAAACATCACGTTAAGTTTAGACTTTAGAAATAAATAAATAAAACTGAAGGATTTGTGAGTCTTACTCTTAGAGCATAGTTTAACATGTGTGTACATGTGTGATTCGGAGCAATAAGGGTTCTTCTATCATAATTAACCTGCTCAACCACAAACACAAGATAACTATTAACAGGGACAAAGGAAACAACTAAATGAACCAGAAGTTGAATGATTTATGTATGAGACTAGGACTCGCACCTTACAAACTACTTTTTCGTCAATATTCAATCTGCTGGTCTTTCCACTAAAAGAACCAATATGAAGAACAAATCCACCGTAGATCTGAACATTCCTCACTTCAAAAGCTCCATCAGGGCCTTCAATTATCCCAGTATCAAATATCTACAATACACCGAGTGAGTTAATCTAGCTAGCACTGTACTCTGAAATACATAAGTATTTCACATTGTGCACACAAATGAAATCCAATTGATAAGAAAGATTATACTATTATATTAGAAGAATTGTAATATATGGTGACAAAAATGGATGGTTCACTATGACTCATACTACAGTAATGTAAACCAAGAAGAGTATGAAACAAAATACTACTAATACAACTTGGAAAAGACTTGGAAATAAAAATTGGTTGTTTCTTGCAGGCTCCTTTTGGTAGATATCTCACATAATTGTTATATCTCTATGGAAAATATAGTAAAATCCCCATACAGCACATCTATTTAAACACACTTCGAAACACGATGAAACCAATCTTAAACAAACAATCCCAACAACTCACGTTTTTTTCACTTCATGTACCAAACAATGAAATTGAATTTCTTTGATGACCATAAAGTGAAGCAATTTATGTCGCTCACATCTTGAAGTTCATCAACCCCAGTGAAGAATTACAAAAAATACCCTATTAGCTTAAATTTAAATTCAAACACCTAATTAACACACATGTTCTCAAATCTAAAAGCGATGTGAGGGGGATATAACAATAACACTCAATATGGGATGAACTGCAAATTAATTGTCCAGGCAAATGTCTACCTGACCCCCTTGCTCAGCATAAAAGCTTGTGGTCTCAAGGATTAAACCAACTTCCTCACCAGGAGCAACACTTTCCAGGAACTCACTTCCGGTGTAAATCGCTTTTATTACACTTGCATGATCCTAGAATCATCAGAAGGACTATATTACTAAGTATTACTTGAGAACAAGTTCGTATGCATTATAATATAGCAAGGAATACATCCAATATGGGTGGAAGTTCTACAGCCACGAGGCATGCATTCATAAATGTGTATGCATGGATACATTGTGAACAAAATCAGTTGTATATACAGATGAGAACAAAAAAAAGTGCTTTAGCCTTACTGCCATATAAGAGTCCTATGAAAACCAAATCTATCATTCATATAAATGTGTTGTAATCAAATATTACACAGCAATATTAAAGAGAACGGAAGGTGAATATGAGAATCAATTTACAGAAAATAAACAAAAAGGCACATGGTCAAAGACATTAAAAAACCTGAAACCAAGTAAATTTGAAGGAGTCGTCAGTAGCAGCAATTCCTTTCTTGTGCAACGAGGATGTAGCATCAGCATCCATGCCAATAGTTCCACCAGCTTGCTATGAAACAAACATATAAACCCATAAATATTTAAGCCTAACCATATATTCACTAAGAGAACCGAGAACGACTAGCAGATATATAAATTACTTTTCTTAAGGAAACAATTTAAAGCATGTATACATTCAGAATGGTAGGCCATTCATATAAGTACAAGACGTTTGCCAGCTAATATGTCTAACTAGACATCTTATCACCTTATTCTGAGCATTTCGTGATCTTTCCTTGGCTTTTTCCATAGCCACCTTGTAGCCGTCAACATCAACAGTCAATCCCCTTTCTTCCGCCATAAGCTGACAGTCAGAAGCTTGTTTATTTCACATCCAGAACAAGAATTTTTATTCTTCAGGCCAAAAGAAAAAAAATGAAGCAAAGGTACCTGAGTTAGATCCAAAGGAAACCCATAGGTGTCCCATAAGTCAAAAGCATCCTGCCATTAAATGAAAACTGCAGTAAGAGGCTGGAAGCTAGTGCTTAACGCGACCAAAGAGTAACACGCCCCCAGCAAAATAAAAACTAGACTATAATAATAAGCTGGAATTCACAATTTTGCATCAGAAATAAAAGTCTTTCAAATAAAATTCACTCAATATCTAGGGCGAGTACGGCCAACAAGTTAAGGCAGGAGTGAAGGTTATCTGTGGGTTGACATGGAAGAAGCAAAAGCTACGGATTAGGTTAAGAATATTGTGTTTCCTCATTAAGTAATTATTTTTATTGCAGCAGCAATCAAGACATTCTACATATATTGCTTTCTTGTAAAATGGGGCTTCCATGTGAAGACTTACAACCAGCCACAGATAAAACTAGGTGCTCTATCTATCATGTTGCTATCTCTTTATTAATCAATTTGGTTTTTTTAGCAAAGAGAAGCATGCCTTCAGATATTTCCACAACTGAACAGCAGAATTCATGATTCAATTTTTATATACTCTCTTTGGGACTATCCAATGCAGTAGACATTTATCAATATGTGCACATGATCAATGACACATCCGGACATATTAAACTTGGTATTGACAACCAATAAGAAACATATATACTACGTTAAAATGAAGCTGAATGAAAAAAAAAATCCTAGTCACATGCCTGTGCACTAATTCTCGTCCCTTGAACTTCTTGAGCAGCCTTCTTGAACCTCTCAATTCCCTGAAAGTAAGCCCACATTTGATTCATCAGTTTCTGAGTAATGAATTAGTTTAATCAATCTTGAATTGAATAAAAATGATGCCAGTAATAACTACGAGTAGGTATTTAACCATGTCATTTATAATAATAAGAGTGGAAAAGCCGATATAATCTGAAAAATAAATACCACAATACCACAGTTTGCTTGTCCAGATAGATTTAGCTAAACTATGAACACTATGACCAACACAGTAGACAAAGTAGGATGGATGGCACTATGACCAACACAGTAGACAAAGTAACTAAACTAAACGAACAACAATTCAGAAACATTATCATGATTTTATAATGCAAATGTTTCTTATTAACCTACATACCGAGTTATCAATCCTACTCAGTACTCAATATGAGCACAGGTTTCGTTTATCAAGCAACATCTAAAATTATGTGCATGATCCACTCATTTACCAAAAGGAAAGGAGTGCAGGAAAACAGGGAATGGGTAATTGACACATACTTTTGTCAATGTCCTTCCAAAGCTGATCTCTTCATCAGCAATGATCTCCCTAATTTTTAATGTGTGTTCCTTCAGCTCAGGGAAAACATCACCCTGGACCTCCACCACAGTTTGTACCAACCTGTTTATAGAATAATATATCATTTAAAAAATATTAAAAAAGAAAAAGAAAACTAAATCCCTAATTATACTATAATAAAGGTGCAACTGCAGTAAGAAAAAACACAGAAGTAATAAGTCCGCAAGTCGTACCCATTGAAGAAGCCTGGCTGGGCTTTTAGAACTTCGGTACCATATCTCACAGCCCGTCGAAGTATACGTCTTAACACATACTCACGTCCCTCATTACCTGTAAATAACCAAATATTGACGTAAGCCAAAACCTAATATCATGAACAACTTCGAGCACTGATAGTATGATCCCATGGTCTCACGGCTGTGCTCTGATAACCAATGTGTTTCAAGATCTCACAAGGCAGAATAGAATGCCAAAAATAATTCAATCATACTTTTAGAAGGCCATTATTAAAATTGAAATATATTCAAAAGGAACATGGAGCATAATCGGGCTGGTATGTAGGCAAACACACATTTCCTAAAATAATCATATAACACAGCACATATGACACTCACATTCATGCAATCACGAAACAGATGCTTGACAAATGACAAGAATTAACAGAGATCAAAGGCATGTGATGTGAAACTTGTTAAAATCACACAGGAGTAGGACACTCACATTCATGCATGCAAGAGACAGACGCTTTAAACTAGAGATAATAGAGACCTATTGCATGTGGTGTGAAACTTGTTAAAACAACTAAGGCCATAAAAGACAAACCAAACAAAACTCTGACATCTCCTTATAGAAGGCTTTATCTTAGCAGGATATAAGTGCTATAATGACTAAACCAAGTGACTTGGCCATAACTCATTATAGATCTATATAAAATTTTCGGCAGCGCCATGGATATTTTATCTGCTTTACAGTTCCACATATATGAAAACAACTTTGACTTTCAGTTCCATCTAGCAGCTTTGCATTCCAAGCATGAACTGTGTATTATCAATTCTCAGAAAGAGAGGTGTTACTGTGCAGATGGCACTGTCAAAGATTGATGCCACTATATCAAGTTATTATGTATACGCTACATTGGTTAAACTAGGTTCATCAAATTGATCACACCATAACAAATTTCAGTACTTCACCTGGACGAGAACCATCAGCAATTGCAAATGAGATTGTTCTGATGTGGTCAGCCACAACCCTGTAAGCCATGTCAATGTTGTCCACATCATCGGGCCCAACTTTTCCAGAATATGGTCGGGCTCCAGTTGCCTAAAAGATATAAAGTACTCAGAGATCATATACACCTTAGAACAAAACAATTCAAGTCAAAAGTATTGAAAGCTTGATCAAAACTTACAAATCCTGTTTAAATTCAACATATAAGTTTATAATTCTAAACGTTTAAAGGTACAAAAAAGACTTCAAGTTTATGAACTTAGTTATTTCTAAAATCCAACCAGTCTCGACTTACCCGTTGTATTGCCTCAAATATGGGAAAGAACACGTCCGTGTCGTAATTGCTCATCTTATTTTGTAGAATAGAAGTCAATCTCTCAAAACCCAATCCAGTATCAACATGTTTTGCAGGTAGAGATTTCAATGAGCCGTTGGATTCCCTGTTAAACTGTGATAACTTGGAGATTTAATGATTTGGCTTTATAAACAGACAGATAAACAACATGCCGAAAAAGCCATTCACCTGAATGAACACAAGATTCCATATCTCAATCACTGTAGGATCATCATTGTTCACAAATTGTGCAGCATCACGACCACCAATCCGGTCAAAATGAAGTTCAGTGCAGGGTCCACAAGGTCCGGTATCTCCCATCTCCCAGAAATTATCCTATTCAAAGTAGCATGAGACCATTAAGAGAAATGAAGAGAGAGAAAAATAGTCGAAATTAGATGTCACTTGGAAATGCCAGCTAAACTTCAATGCAATGGTGAGAGGGCATTAATCATACAAATACGTGCATACATCCATAGGCTCATGTATTTGTGTTTATGTGCACGACAATTCTCAGTCATTTATTTGGAAAATCAGAATTCCATTTATTCATATTATAATTTAGCATAGTCTATATACACATATCTCACACAGTTGCATGGATAAATTCACACACACACACACACACACACACACACACACACACACACCTTTACATGGTGAAACATGAAAGAAGTCACCATACCTTGCAACCAAAAGGCAGGACACGGTTGGGAGGGAGAAATTTGAGCCAATAATCTCTCGCTTCATCATCAGCAGGAAGACCGAGTTTCTCATCACCACCAAAGTAGGTAGCATAAATTCGATCGCCAGGTAACCTATACACCTGTGTGAAGAGAAATCAACAAATAGTTTAAGATGTTATTGAATGTGATAGGTGATTAAAGAAGTAAGAACAAACATATAGTGTAACTTTTTATAAAGTTCTCCAGAAGCATTAAAAGAAATCCTCATAAGCATTAGCAATCACAGCCTAATATTTCTACCGAAAACCGAAAGCATGCAGGGAAATTACCTTTGTAAGAAGCTCCCAGGCCCACTGAATTGCCTCCTTTTTGAAGTAGTCACCGAAAGACCAATTCCCAAGCATCTCAAAGAATGTATGGTGGTAAGTGTCCTTGCCCACATCATCTAAATCATTATGCTTACCCCCCGCCCGAATACACTTCTGAGTATTGCAAGCACGGGTGAGCTTGCTTAACTCAGTGTTTGGATCGGCGGTACCCAAGAAGATGGGTTTGAACTGATTCATACCTGCCCCCAATTCACAATCAAATAGCTAGATAAATATTCAAAATCAAAAGTAAACGACTAAAAACATATTATAATATGATATATTTCTCAGGAATTCCGATTCGATGCAAGAACAAAAAAAAAAAGGATTACCAGCATTAGCAAAGAGAAGAGTTGGATCATTATGAGGAACGACGGGGCTTGATTTGAAATTGACGTGAGATTTTCCTTCGAAGAATTTGATGAAAGTTTCTCTCACCAGGTTTGCCGGCCACTCGGAATCAGTCCCCTGAGAACCCATAGAGTGATGTGGAGCGGCAAACAACGGAAAACGGAGAAAACGTAGCGGCGGAAGCGGCGGACGATGTATTTGCAGTCGAAGGCAAGCCCTCATTCACTCCCAGCCCTTATCAAAAGAGTTCAACATATACAGTCCACGCCCGATTTTAAAACAATCAAAATTCTCTATATATTAATTTACTTTAAATTAAAATAAGATCAAAATTCTCTATATTTTAATTTATTTTAAATTAAAATAATCATATATACGACTACGAGTAGTCCATAATTCTTACACGATAAATTACTACTATAATATTTTAATATTTTTATCTTTCAAAATCTCATTATTTATTTATTTCATACTCCGTACATCAAATGATTTGGGTGAGAAACTAAAGAAAAATGTGTAATTTTTTTATATTAATTTTTAAAATTTTATTAAAATTTTGAGCTATTCAATGCATATTTTTTAAAAAATAATTATAGGTATATATTTAAAAATAAGTATAAAAAAAAACATTTTCTGAAATCTTTTTATATAAATGAAATTTCTACCGACCGCAGCCTTCGCACCAAGCGTCTACGTGCCTAGGTACTATCGACTTGTCTTTATTTAACTATGCTTGATTTGTAAGTTGAATTCTTATGAATTATGCATCGGACACACGTGTCTTTTGGGTTAGAAATGTTGATGACTAATTAGAGATTCTTGTAATATGAAGGATGAATTCTTTTGGGCTAGAAAAGTAAGTTGAATTCTTATGAATTACTAGAATGAATTATGGTAAAATATTATAATTAATTATTATCTTAGTATTAAAAAAAATATTCCTAACGTATTATATTATGTATATACACACACATACATATATGTTATATATATATACATTGCTTAAATAAATAATTAACAACATTGCGATCATCACATTGATAAATCTCTTAATAATCTCTAAATCCATAAATTAATGTAATAAAATTTTAAATATGCTGTATAATGATTTAAGGGGTTTAATATTAATCCCTAAATTACGAATTATTTAAGAAAATTTCACAATATTATATCAATAAATATTTAAGGAAATACTTCCTCCGTCCCAGGATTGTTTGCCAACTTGGTCAAGGTTCTTTTGTTTGACCGTCGATTAATTATGATAAAAAATATATAAAAATTATTTAAAAATATTAAAATAAAATTCATATTATAAATTTTATTTTAGTATTTTTTTATAATTTTTATATATTTTTTATCATAAGTAATCGACGATCAAATAAGAGAACAGTTGACCAGGGTGGTAAACAGTTTTGGGACGGAAGGAGTATAACAATAATATATCAATAATAAATAATGGAAAATAAATAAATTAATTAACTTACATTAAAATCATGGCATTGATTTTAGAAACTAATGTTAATATAATAAATTTTAATCAATTCTATCTATACAGTCAATTTTAATCAATCATTTTAATGTAATAAAAAAATTACTATATAAAAATATCAATTTGATTTTAAAAGATCACTTAATAAATTATTTTATATTCTTCTCATTCAATTCATTATTTATTTTATCTTCTCAATATTCTTTTTATATCTTTTCTTTATTTATTTTTTCTTTTTATATCTTTTTTTTATTTATTTTTTCATGTGTTCAAATAAAGTGGACATTATTGATTTTGTTATTTAAGAGTATTTAATAGCTTTTAAGATGTTATATCTTAGAAGTTGTTTGGATAAAAGTAAATATAAAAAAAAAATTATTTTATTTTATTTAATAATTTGATATAATAATATTAAAAGAGAATTTTAAGAATGTTTTTTTTAAATTAAACTAACTCATAAACTGTTTGGAATTTTTTTTTTTAAACAACTTATAAGTTTTTTGACCTTATAAATAATGAACTACTCAACTTAAAATAAGCAACAAGTAAAATAGAATAGATTTCAAATGAAAACGTGTTACTACTATATATCTATTTGCTTTCGAATATTGAGCTGATGTACGCTTTACACTTTAATATAGTAGTATATTCTCTCCAACTCTATTAAGATGCAATACTTTTTTTTACACAAAAATTAAGAAAATGGTGTTACTATTTGCATTCCTATTTTTTATAAGTTCACCACTTTTACTCAATACACCATTTTATTAAAAATTAAAATTACACTTTGTATTTATTACATTAATTAAAATAACAAACATACTCTTATATTTGAAACATTATAAATACACCACCCCTCATCTTTACTATGTACAATACCAATTTTGTTTAACATTTTTTTTATAATTATTTTACTAACATAAATATAAAATAACTAATAAATTCTATAATTTTCTTTATAACTCCTTAATTAGCGTAAATACATAAAGCTAACTATTACATTAAATAAATTATACTGGAGTGATTTTTTGTTCTAACAATGAAAACCATTATTAATATTTATAAAATTATATTTATAATATAATTTACAAAAATTGTGTAAATTTTTTGTTTTAAATTTATATATTTTTTATAACAATATAAATTGTATATTTATTAATTTTTAAAATTTTAAAGTAAAAAATCTACTCAATTATCTTAAAATCATTAAAAAAATTAGTACTCCATATTTTTTAAAATAAAAAATTATATATATATATATATTGTTTTTTTTTTAATATTTATTTTTTATGCTCTATACAGATTTTTTGTACTTTATTTTTTGTTATTTATAAGATTTTTCCCCTTTTCTTTATTTATTGTTAATTAATTTATTTATTTTTCTGATTCGTTTATCTTTTTACTCTATTTTATGATATTTTTACGTTTTTGTATATACTAGTATCACTTTCCGTGCGTGATTTATTTGTTTGAAATAATCTAAAACTTTATTTAATCTTCAACGTCAAAATATTATTAGTGGACTAAAAAATTATTTTATTTAATAATCAAACTCTCGCTTAAATTAAACTCGTATTAATCTCATTATTAACCGTTATCTCAATTATTAAGTTTTTATTATTTTCAAAGATTGCACTTGTTTAATGTAATTTATAGTATTTAAGCTTCTTGGAGCATAACCGAGTGATAAGGTCTGTGGTGATGTTGGTGTAATTCTCCGGCGACGCAGAGTTCGAATCTCGGATGAGACCTATTGGTTCTCTTCCACATGTGTCTGCTACTCGGGCACATCTCTCGATTTACATCCTACCCGATCGAGGAGCCTCTAATCTTGTGGGAGAGGAGTTTCTCGTCTCTATATTCCTCGAGTGTCAAGCATCCAACAAATACGTAAAACCGTTGGGAGAAAAATAAAAATAAATGGAATTTCAGATATGACAAATTTTTCATTGAAATATTATGAAGTTAGTTTTGTGATGAGACTTATTGGATCTCTCCCACATGTATCTGCTACTCGGGCACATATCTCGATTTACATCATACCCGATCGAGGAGCCTCAAGCATCCAACAAATACCTAAAACCGTTCGGAGAAAAATAAAAATAAATGGAATTTCGAATATGACAAATTTTTCATTGAAATATTATGAAGTTAGTCTTGTGATGAGACTTATTGGATCTCTCCCACATGTATCTGCTAATCGGGCACATATCTCGATTTACATCATACCCGATCGAGGAGCCTCTAATCTTGTGGGAGAGGAGTTTCTCGTCTCTGCATTCCTCGAGTATCAAACATCAAACAAATACCTAAAACCGGTGTGAGAAAAATCAAAATAAATGGAAAATAAAAATTATAAAACTAAAAAATAAATAGAAATATAAAAAAATTAAATTTACTTGATGAACATGAAAGGATGAGATGACACAAATGCAATTATATTAATAAAATGTATGTTAACCTGCAAAACAAATTTTACAGAACTGAATTAATGATAAACTAAAAATTAAAAAAAATATCTAGTCGAATATAATTAATACATTGACAATTTGATTCTGGAATCTGTGAAAAAATCATAATTAATAAATAAAATTAAAAAATCAGAAAAAAATATGAATTAATAGAAGAACGTATACATAAATCGATTCAATTGTAAGAAAAATTAAAAAGGACATATAAAGCAGAAGAGAAAGTAATATACATAAAAAGTTTGATTAATTTTTAGAATATAAAAGAATTTTGAGATGAGAAATAGAAAAGTATATATTTAAGATAATAATTAATTATTTTTACCAAAAATATATAATTTTTAATTATTATTTATAATTTATATATAATTTAAATATGCTTAATAATATTACTATTTATAATTTATAATTTTTTTTATTTATAATTTATAGTGTGAACACACCATTATTATTGTTTTTCTATTGATCCACGTGTCATGAGTGGATCCTAAAATTATATATATATATATATATATATATATATATATATATATATATATATATATATATATATTTATTGGTATTTTATTTAAATTTAAATTTAATTTTTATTTTACCTTTTTACTAATAACTGTAAAAATAAATTGAAATAAAGTTAATTTGTTTGAAATTTGGATTAAGAGTCGAATTTTTTTTATCTATAAATTATAGGGATATATTTGGTATTTTAAGCAATTATTAAGATAAAATTTTAATTTTAATTTTTTAAAAGAATGATATATTTAGTAAATTGGTGAGCTTATAAGAAAAGAGAGTGTAAATAATAATTTCAAATGTTGTTTTTTGACTTTTTAACCCAAAAGTAAAGGTTTAATGTATTTTAAAATTAAAAAGTAAATAGTTGTGAGTGAAGTTTAAAAGTAGGTTTATAAAAGTATGAATAAATTGTATTTTAAAATAAAAAGTAAGAATATTTATTTATTTATTGGGGTGTATCACGTATTGTGGGATACTCAAAAAGAAAAGTAGTGCAACTATTACGAGAGAGAGAAAACGTACATATGATTATTAAATTTATTTAGTTTATATAGCTACTTATTTTATTTAATTTTTAGGAAAAATTATTTAAATACAAACTAATTCAATGATTATATAACTTTATACTTTATTTTTTTTATTTTTATTTTATTTAAAATCAATATATTTTGAGCATATTTAAATATAATTTAAAATACATAAGAGAATTTTAAATGAAAGATAAATGTTTTACATAGCATGAAATTGTACTTAAGTTTGTCATTGGAGATAAAAGTACAATTTAGATAAGAATTTTTTTAGTATCAAATATTTTATACTAAGTACAATTTGACGTGGACCCAATTTTTTTTTTCCTTTTTAATATGTATTGTGTAAATAACATAGAAGTGTGTATAGTGGTCTTATTACAAAAATAAAATGTACTTTGTACTTTCTATTGTTGGAAGATGTATATATAAATTGATAGATGTACTTTATATTGTTGTTTATATTGTTGTAAGATATATGTATAAATTGATAGATATAATTTATTTTTGATCTGACATGTGATTTGATATAAATTTATAGCCAAAGTGGTACTCAAGTGGAGATATTCATCTACTTGGATATAAATTTGTGTCACTAAATTATATTGTATGCACAGATATAAATAAAAATGTTATTTTTTTTACTTTTTTACCAAAATTTAAAAAATTTAATCTATTTTTAAATCGAAAAATAAAGTAGTTATGAGTTGATTTTAAGAATTAGTTAGATAAAGTAAAAGTAAAATTTATTTTAAAATGAAAAAGTATGAGTATTTATTTCTTATTTTAGGTGTATGAATTATTATAAGACACATCAACAAGTAAAGTAGGGCAATGTTTATAAGAAGAGAGAATATAATACCTATCAATTTATACATAAATCTCCCAATAAGGTATAATTTTATTTTTACGTCCAACGACTATAAATATTTTTACTTTATTTAGGCACATATATATTAAAATAAATAATTAAAAAAATTCAAATTTGGACTCACAGTTAATTTGTATATAGTATCAAATATTTGATAATTTTTTTTTATTATTTGTACTTATTTATTCAATTTGTACATATTATCAAATATTTGATAATTTTTATTATTATTATTTGTACTTATCTTCTCAATCATTAGTACAATTTCATATAAATAAGAATTATACATACTAATACTATTGTGGATGCTCTAATGGAAATATGGGATATATAAATATCATTTTCCTTTGCCACGTAATCACATCCTTTGCCACATAATCACATATACATAATTGATGGTCGGATGCTCGGCCCAATTCGCGTTGAAAAAACTTGAAAAGCTCGATTTTCCATTCTACTGTAAGAGCATCTCCAATGGTCTACCCAAACATAGGTATTATTTATAATTTATAATTTTTTTTATTTATAATTTATAGTGTGAACACACTATTATTATTGTTTTTCCATTGATCCACGTGTCATGAGTGGATCCTAAAATTATATATATATATATATATATATATATATATATATATATATATATATATATATATATATATATATATATATATATATATATTGGTATTTTATTTAAATTTAAATTTTATTTTTATTTTACCTTTTTACTAATAACTGTAAAAATAAATTGAAATAAAGTTAATTTGTTTGAAATTTGGATTAAGAGTGGAATTTTTTTTTATCTATAAATTATAGGGATATATTTGGTATTTTAAGCAATTATTAAGATAAAGTTTTAATTTTAATTTTTTAAAAGAATGATATATTTAGTAAATTGGTGAGCTTATAAGAAAAGAGAGTGTAAATAACAATTTTAAATGTTGTTTTTTGACTTTTTAACCCAAAAGTAAAGGTTTAATGTATTTTAAAATTAAAAAGTAAATAGTTGTGAGTGAAGTTTAAAAGTAGGTTTATAAAAGTATGAATAAATTGTATTTTAAAATAAAAAGTAAGAATATTTATTTATTTATTGGGGTGTATCACGTATTGTGGGATACTCAAAAAGAAAAGTAGTGCAGCTATTACGGGAGAGAGAGAACATACATATGATTATTAAATTTATTTAGTTTATATAGCTACTTATTTTATTTAATTTTTATGAAAAATTATTTAAATACAAACTAATTCAATGATTATATAACTTTATACTTTGTTTTTTTTTTTTTATATTTAAAATCAATATATTTTGAGCATATTTAAATATAATTCAAAATACATAAGAGAATTTTAAATGAAAGATAAATGTTTTACATAGCATGAAATTGTACTTAAGTTTGTCACTGGAGATAAAAGTACAATTTAGATAAGAATTTTTTTAGTATCAAATATTTTATACTAAGTACAATTTGACGTGGACCTAATTTTTTTTTCCTTTTTAATATGTATTGTGTAAATAACATAGAAGTGTGTATAGTGGTCTTATTACAAAAATAAAATGTACTTCGTACTTTCTATTGTTGGAAGATGTATATATAAATTGATAGATGTACTTTATATTTTTGTTTATATTGTTGTAAGATTAATGTATAAATTGATAGATATAATTTATTTCTGATCTGACATGTGATTTGATATAAATTTATAGCCAAAGTGGTACTCAAGTGGAGATATTCATCTACTTGGATATAAATTTGTGTCACTAAATTATATTGTATGCACAGATATAAATAAAAATGTTATTTTTTTTTACTTTTTTACGAAAATTTAAAAAATTTAATGTATTTTTAAATCGAAAAATAAAGTAGTTATGAGTTGATTTTAAGAATTAGTTAGATAAAGTAAAAGTAAAATTTATTTTAAAATGAAAAAGTATGAGTATTTATTTCTTATTTTAGGTGTATGAATTATTATGAGACACCTCAACAAGTAAAGTAGTGCAATGTTTATAAGAAGAGAGAATATAATACCTATCAATTTATACATAAATCTCCCAATAAGGTACAGTTTTATTTTTACGTCCAACGACTATAAATATTTTTACTTTATTTAGACACATATATATTAAAATAAATAATTAAAAAAAATCAAATTTGGACTCACATTTAATTTGTATATAGTATCAAATATTTGATAATTTTTTTTATTATTTGTACTTATCTATTCAATTTGTACATATTATCAAATATTTGATAATTTTTATTATTATTATTTGTAGTTATCTTCTCAATCATTAGTACAATTTCATATAAATAAGAATGATACATACTAATACTATTGTGGATGCTCTAATGGAAATATAGGATATATAAATATCCTTTTCCTTTGCCACGTAATCACATCCTTTGCCACATAATCACATATACATAATTGATGGTCGGATGCTCGGCCCAATTCGCGTTGAAAACTTCGAAAGCTCGATTTTCCATTCTACTGTAAGAGCATCTCCAATGGTGTACCCAAACATAGGTACTATTTATAATTTATAATTTTTTTTATTTATAATTTATAGTGTGAACACACCATTATTATTGTTTTTCTATTGATCCACGTGTCATGAGTGGATCCTAAAATTATATATATATTGGTATTTTATTTAAATTTAAATTTTATTTTTATTTTACCTTTTTACTAATAACTGTAAAAATAAATTGAAATAAAGTTAATTTGTTTGAAATTTGGATTAAGAGTGGAATTTTTTTTTATCTATAAATTATAGGGATATATTTGGTATTTTAAGCAATTATTAAGATAAAATTTTAATTTTAATTTTTTAAAAGAATGATATATTTAGTAAATTGGTGAGCTTATAAGAAAAGAGAGTGTAAATAACAATTTTAAATGTTGTTTTTTGACTTTTTAACCCAAAAGTAAAGGTTTAATGTATTTTAAAATTAAAAAGTAAATAGTTGTGAGTGAAGTTTAAAAGTAGGTTTATAAAAGTATGAATAAATTGTATTTTAAAATAAAAAGTAAGAATATTTATTTATTTATTGGGGTGTATCACGTATTGTGGGATACTCAAAAAGAAAAGTAGTGCAACTATTACGGGAGAGAGAGAACATACATATGATTATTAAATTTATTTAGTTTATATAGCTACTTATTTTATTTAATTTTTATGAAAAATTATTTAAATACAAACTAATTCAATGATTATATAACTTTATACTTTGTTTTTTTTTTTATATTTAAAATCAATATATTTTGAGCATATTTAAATATAATTCAAAATACATGAGAGGATTTTAAATGAAAGATAAATGTTTTACATAGCATGAAATTGTACTTAAGTTTGTCATTGGAGATAAAAGTACAATTTAGATAAGAATTTTTTTAGTATCAAATATTTTATACTAAGTACAATTTGACGTGGACCCAATTTTTTTTTTCCTTTTTAATATGTATTGTGTAAATAACATAGAAGTGTGTATAGTGGTCTTATTACAAAAATAAAATGTACTTCGTACTTTCTATTGTTGGAAGATGTATATATAAATTGATAGATGTACTTTATATTGTTGTTTATATTGTTGTAAGATTAATGTATAAATTGATAGATATAATTTATTTTTGATCTGACATGTGATTTGATATAAATTTATAGCCAAAGTGGTACTCAAGTGGAGATATTCATCTACTTGGATATAAATTTGTGTCACTAAATTATATTGTATGCACAGATATAAATAAAAATGTTATTTTTTTTTACTTTTTTAGGAAAATTTAAAAAATTTAATGTATTTTTAAATCGAAAAATAAAGTAGTTATGAGTTGATTTTAAGAATTAGTTAGATAAAGTAAAAGTAAAATTTATTTTAAAATGAAAAAGTATGAGTATTTATTTCTTATTTTAGGTGTATGAATTATTATGAGACACCTCAACAAGTAAAGTAGTGCAATGTTTATAAGAAGAGAGAATATAATACCTATCAATTTATACATAAATCTCCCAATAATGTACAGTTTTATTTTTACGTCCAACGACTATAAATATTTTTACTTTATTTAGACACATATATATTAAAATAAATAATTAAAAAAATTCAAATTTGGACTCACATTTAATTTGTATATAGTATCAAATATTTGATAATTTTTTTTATTATTTGTACTTATCTATTCAATTTGTACATATTATCAAATATTTGATAATTTTTATTATTATTATTTGTACTTATCTTCTCAATCATTAGTACAATTTCATATAAATAAGAATTATACATACTAATACTATTGTGGATGCTCTAATGGAAATATGGGATATATAAATATCCTTTTCCTTTGCCACGTAATCACATCCTTTGCCACATAATAACATATACATAATTGATGGTCGGATGCTCGGCCCAATTCGCGTTGAAAACTTCAAAAGCTCGATTTTCCATTCTACTGTAAGAGCATCTCCAATGGTGTACCCAAACATAGGTACTATTTATAATTTATAATTTTTTTTATTTATAATTTATAGTGTGAACACACCATTATTATTGTTTTTCTATTGATCCACGTGTCATGAGTGGATCCTAAAATTATATATATATATATATATATATATATATATATATATATATATATATATATATATATATATATATATATATATATATATATATATATATATATATATTGGTATTTTATTTAAATTTAAATTTTATTTTTATTTTACCTTTTTACTAATAACTGTAAAAATAAATTGAAATAAAGTTAATTTGTTTGAAATTTGGATTAAGAGTCGAATTTTTTTTGTCTATAAATTATAGGGATATATTTGGTATTTTAAGCAATTATTAAGATAAAGTTTTAATTTTAATTTTTTTAAAAGAATGATATATTTAGTAAATTGGTGAGCTTATAAGAAAAGAGAGTGTAAATAACAATTTCAAATGTTGTTTTTTGACTTTTTAACCCAAAAGTAAAGGTTTAATGTATTTTAAAATTAAAAAGTAAATAGTTGTGAGTGAAGTTTAAAAGTAGGTTTATAAAAGTATGAATAAATTGTATTTTAAAATAAAAAGTAAGAATATTTATTTATTTATTGGGGTGTATCACGTATTGTTGGATACTAAAAAGAAAAGTAGTGCAACTATTACGGGAGAGAGAACATACATATGATTATTAAATGTATTTAATTTATATAGCTACTTATTTTATTTAATTTTTATGAAAAATTATTTAAGGGAAAAATGGCAATAAGGCCAATTTTCAACATTTTTTCGGCAATAAGGCTTTCGAGAAATTACGCGTGTCAATTAGGCCACATAAATTTATGTGTAAATACATTATTACCTTTTCTAACCAGCCCGACCACCACTCTTCCCCCAAATAACATCGATCCCACCCTCCCACTCCACCACCCGCAAACCCGCAACCGTCCTCCCTTTCCCCCTCAAATTCGCCTCCACCGTGGACTTGCCGTCGGATCCGATCTCGGTGACGGAAGATAGGCTGTGGATGGAGATAAGATCCGCAATTCGACCCCCCTCCACGCCCTCACCTTCTCCGAACTCGCCGCCGTCGTCTCCCTGGTCGCCTCCTTCATCTACCTCCTCGGATTCTTCGGGCTCGATTTCGTCTAGTCTTTCGTCTCCAAAACCGAGATCAAGGACCGATTCATCTTCCACGCCCCCGTACCAACAATCCTCAGATTGACGGACCTCCTCCCCGAGGACGACGAAAACATAATCAATCTCGTCGTCTCGAATCGAAGAGGCCGAGCAGGTGATGTTCGGAGCCCTCGACAGCCTCTTCGCGAACACCGACGTCAATCCCAAGGAGATCGGAGTCCTCGTCGTCAATTTCAGCCTCTTCAACCCGGAGGTAGTCGTTGAGCTCGGCGAGATTTTAGTCTGCGCGATTTGGCCGTTCACCGTGATCCTCCTGCGACCCAATTCATCTCCCATCAATTTACGGTCCGTGAAATTCCGAGTCGTCGGCCGGTCACCGGAGCCCAATGCCGTTTACCGGGGCGTTTATGGCCCATGGAAAGTGGAAACGTCCGACGTCCAAGAAGTGGTTCTCTACAGGTCGGGTCTCGTCATCGCCGCCTCCTCTTTCCTGGTTGTGTCCTCCGCTGCCTTCCTACGCAACAGTGATTGGGAAGTGTTTGATAATATGATCGTGAGAAATCTGGATTTGTTCTATGGGGTTGGGGCATGTGGATTGGGTTTGTCTCTGTTCTTGATTCACATTTACGTCACCGAGATTAAGCGCACCCTTCAGACGCTGTGGTTAATCGGAGCAGCCGGGTCTCAGAACATAAAGACGGGCTCTCCAAACACGAAGCGTCTCCTCACTCGTCGTCTCAGTTGTCGAGATTCATCGGGTCGGGGATTGTGCGCATAAGTTGTTCGACGAAATGCCCGAGTGAGGGTGAGTGACAACGGGTGCCGTGACGCGGGCTCCGAGCAGTGGTGGTGGTGTCGCTGAGGTGTTGCCGGAGCCTCGCTTCGATCGAGCGTGCCCTGTCGAGTGATTCCAGGTCGACGGAGTAAAATCTCTTGATCGAAAATGGGAGTCCTGTGGTGGAATCGGAGGAGGTGGAGGTTCGTGTTGATAAGAAGAGAAAGAGAAAATCAGCTCCTTCATGTTATTTTATTTCATTAAAAAATTTATTAATTTGTGTGTAAATTCGATCTAATGGAGCAATAATTGGATGTGGAATTAGAAAGGTGCGAGCTTGTTTTTGTGAGATTGTGTAATTCAGTTTGTTGTGTGAAGAGTCCATTTGAGAAGTGTAAAAACTTGTAACCTTACACGTGTTAAATAGCCTTGCTGATATACATATAACTTGATATTTGTTTGAATTAGATAGTGTATGCATACGGAAGGAAGCTTGAAACTCATATTACTGTAGATTCCTAATCTACCCTCGACTTGATGTGTGCAACAGGTGTGTGATATTAGCGTTTCATCGAATGCGTTTACATTTTCATTTAGTTTTTTCTCTTCTTTTGTTCTTGTTAACTTTTAATTATTAATTTGCCCTTCGTTTTTATAGCATGTTGAAGGCTCGAGTCTACTCTGTTTGTGTGAATTCTAATGATTTTTATTTTATTTTCAGTGTATTTTTATGTGATTCAGTGTTTTTTGTAATATTTATTTTATTTAAGTGTTTTTTAATGAGAGGAATTATGTTTATAGCAACAACACTGACTCACTTTATTGTTTCTGCATGAATAATGTAAGTACAGTATTTGTAAAGATTTTATTTCCAGTTTCTATGATTCCGTACTTTTGCATTATAATTTATTTCTTTATTTGTTTGCTAAACTCTTTGCTGGCAAATGCAAAAACAGGGATGCTATCTTTGTATAGTTACTAAGTACTGTGAGGGTGGTGACATGTAAGTATTATAAATCGTTTTCGAAGTGGGGCGGGCTCTGCACGTAGTAGAGTGGTAGACGAGGAGAGCGCGGCGTAGACGACGCGGGGATGGGGGTCATTGTAATTTTGAAACATGGATCGGGTCTTGTGGAATCTCGAGTATGCCCTGCAGCTTCAAATGTAAGTGGTTCAAAATTATCCTGATGGAAACATTCTGATCTTGTGACAACATTACTATTAACATTTGAAATACAAAATGAGAAAGCCAGACTTCCACTTTCTCTCTTTCAGAAATTACTCTTAACAGTCGAGACGCAGACGGGGACGAGAGAGATTTGGTCGATGTATCCTCAGATATACAACAGCGGGTTCGGGTTCGGTTTCGCACCCGACGTTTGATGAGGTGAAGGAGGGGTGGTCGAATTCGATGTCGTTATCTTGGTCTAATAGTGTTGGATGAGTTTTGTGTTTAATGGAAATATTTCTTATGTGATGATGTTGCAACAAGTGATGCTCATAATTTTGGAGATGGTATTAGAGTTTTGTAATAATTTATTTATTTATTTGGAATAATAAATTATTATTTTTTTTGGATTTTTATTTTATTTTCAGTGTTTTTTAATGACATTCAGTGTTTTTTAGTGACATTCAGTGTTCTTATAATATTCAGTGTAAAAATCTATCATTCAGTGTTTTTCATTGATATTCAGTGTTCATATAATATTTAGTGTAAAAATCTGACATTCAGTGTTTTTTAATGACATTCAGTGTGTTTGGGATGACGTTTTGTGTCTTTTAATGTTATTCAGTGTCATTTAATGTTATTCAGTGTCTTTCAGTGTTATTCAGTGTTATTCAGTGTCTTTTAATGTTATTTAGTGTCTTTTAATGATATTCAGTGTTATTCAGTGTTACTCAGTGTCTTTTAGTGTTATTCAGTGTCTTTTAATGTTATTCAGTGTTATTCAGTGTCTATTAATGTTATTCAGTGTTATTTAGTGTTATTCAGTGTCTTTTAATGGTATTCAGTGTTATTTCGTGTCTTTTAATGTTATTCAGTGTTATTCAGTGTCTTTTAATGTTATTCAGTGTCTTTTAATGGTATTCAATGTTATTCAGTGTTATTCAGTGTCTTTTAGTGTTATTCAGTGTTATTCAGTGTCTTTTAATGTTATTCAGTGTCTTTTAATGGTATTCAGTGTTATTCAGTGTCTTTTAATGTTATTCAGTGTTATTCAGTGTCATTCAGTGTCTTTTCATGATATTCAGTGTCTAACATTCAGTGTCGGACATTCAGTGTCTTTTGGGGTGAGGTGGATTGAGTAGAAGAAAAAATCTGACGTTCAGTGTTTTTTTATGGTATTCAGTGTCTGGGCAGAGGTGGGGTGGGGTAGGAGTGAGGTGGGTTGAGTATAAATAGAGTAAGGGTATTTTCGCCCTTCCATATATATTTTTTTGGCCCAATTGGAACAAAAAGGCCTAATTGACACATAAATTAGAATTTGGCCTTATTGGACAAAAAATGTTGAAAATTGGCCTTATTGCCATTTTTCCCATTATTTAAATACAAACTAATTCAATGATTATATAACTTTATACTTTGTTTTTTTTTTTTTATTTATTTAAAATCAATATATTTTGAGCATATTTAAATATAATTTAAAATACATAAGAGAATTTTAAATGAAAGATAAATGTTTTACATAGCATGAAATTGTACTTAAGTTTGTCATTGGAGATAAAAGTACAATTTAGATAAGAATTTTTTTAGTATCAAATATTTTATACTAAGTACAATTTGACGTGGACCCAATTTTTTTTTTCCTTTTTAATATGTATTGTGTAAATAACATAGAGGTGTGTATAGTGGTCTTATTACAAAAATAAAATGTACTTCGTACTTTCTATTGTTGGAAGATGTATATATAAATTGATAGATGTACTTTATATTGTTGTTTATATTGTTGTAAGATATATGTATAAATTGATAGATATAATTTATTTTTGATGTGACATGTGATTTGATATAAATTTATAGCCAAAGTGGTACTCAAGTGGAGATATTCATCTACTTGGATATAAATTTGTGTTACTAAATTATATTGTATGCACAGATATAAATAAAAATGTTATTTTTTTTTACTTTTTTACGAAAATTTAAAAAATTTAATGTATTTTTAAATTGAAAAATAAAGTAGTTATTAGTTGATTTTAAGAATTAGTTAGATAAAGTAAAAGTAAAATTTATTTTAAAATGAAAAAGTATGAGTATTTATTTCTTATTTTAGGTGTATGAATTATTATGAGACACCTCAACAAGTAAAGTAGTGCAATGTTTATAAGAAGAGAGAATATAATACCTATCAATTTATACATAAATCTCCCAATAAGGTACAGTTTTATTTTTACGTCCAACGACTATAAATATTTTTACTTTATTTAGGCACATATATATTAAAATAAATAATTAAAAAAATTCAAATTTGGATTCACATTTAATTTGTATATAGTATCAAATATTTGATAATTTTTTTTATTATTTATACTTATCTATTCAATTTGTACATATTATCAAATATTTGATAATTTTTATTATTATTATTTGTACTTATCTTCTCAATCATTAGTACAATTTCATATAAATAAGAATTATACATACTAATACTATTGTGGATGCTCTAATGGAAATATGGGATATATAAATATCCTTTTCCTTTGCCACGTAATCACATCCTTTGCTACATAATCACATATACATAATTGATGGTCGGATGCTCGGCCCAATTCGCGTTGAAAACTTCAAAAGCTCGATTTTCCATTCCACTGTAAGAGCATCTCCAATGGTGTACCCAAACATAGGTACAATTTCACATGACACATCAACAAAAATTTATACCTATCAAATTGTACCTCAATATACCAATGGGTTGAGGTACAATTTTTATGCTTTATACTTGTGGGACCACAAAATGAGAAACAAAGCAATTTGTACTTGGTATCTAAACTTTGATACTATTATTTCTCTCTCCTAAATTGTACCTCTAGCCCCAATGGTATACCTGGGTACAATTCCATGCCATGTAGAAATTGTACCTACCATTGGGGATGCTCTAAATGACAAACGAACAAAGGGTGACAATTCCATGCCATGTAGAAATTGTACCTACCGTATTTGGTGTAAGATAATGATACCCTAAATTATCGTCTCCCAAGTATCAAGACAATGTAATCTGCTCGGTATTGGGAGGGAGTTGGGCTGGCGACGTTGACATGCTGCGTCCCGTAAATCCAACACCACACTTGTACATAACTAACATAAAAAATCAATCCAAGTCACCAGGAAATACTTGAAAAGCATTATGTGTTGCTGCAATGTGTCTATTAAAAAATGTTTAATTTATAGGGTAGGAAGAACAAAATGCATCCCTTAACTATTAAAAAATGTTTAATTTATAGGGTAGGAAGAACAAAATGCATCCCTTAATTATATAAAATTGTGTGTTGCAGCAACACACAATGCTTTTCAAGTATTTCTTGGTGACTTGGATTGATTTTTTATGTTGGTTATGTACAAGGGTGATAATTGTAATTAATAACTTTATTATTTAATTTTCATATCACACAAACAAAGTGTGTAATATTTTATTTCAATAAAAAATACTACTACAATGCTAATTAAGTGCAATCACTTGATGTTTGCAATAACATCTTCTATAAAATCTTTCTGAGCATTGTAAGAAGAACCCCCTTCCTTCAAAACCTCCCTACTCTTCCTTTGCATCTCCTTCACCTTCCGCCTCACTCCGCTCTCCCCCTCCATCAGCCGCCTTATCGCCGCCTCGATATCCCCCGCCCTCACGATCTCCGAGGGGGCACCTCCCTTATAATGCACATGATAATAAAAAAAAAAAAAAAAAAAAAAAATATATATATATATATATATATATATATATATATATATATATTTGATCTCTAATATAAATTACTCGATCCAATCTCGTTCATGTTTTACTTCAATTACCACACGGCACGGACCCAACAAAATAAATTACGTACGTGCACGTTGCTAAGAGAAAGAAAAACGGTAGGAAGCAATTAGAGATGGTGTCAATGTGTAATAATCACAAAATACAAGGACATATTTGAGATTACAGATTAGTCCCCGGGTAAATGTGTAATAATTAATAATAAATTACCATAAATTTGTAAAGACAAAATACTTAAGAGTACAGTAATAATTTCATAAATAATTACGGAGTAAATAAATAGAGAAATAGAGAGGAAAAATAACTTGGAAACACTGCAAAAACCATCCAAGGGCAGAGACTCTCTTCTCTTCATCACGCACTCAAATACCAACATCGTCTTCTTCATTTCATCCAGCTCCCTCCGGCTCATAAATTACAGAGGGTTTTATCTATTGTGGTTTTCCCAGATCCTCCTTTTTTATTTGTTCATTTAGGTAAGAGAAATTTGGGATTTTGAATCTCAATTGGCATTATTGTAACCTAATTCCCCAAATTGATTCGTTGTGTATTCAGTCTCCGGACAGTGGGAAATCAATTTCCTGAATTTCTTCGGATACATGTTTCTGCAATTTAGAATTAGATAGATTAATATTTCATCGACGGGCGGCCGACTTCTTATGACCGGAGCAAACCCTCCAAAACCTTAGCGATGCAACGCCTTCTCTATATCTATATATATGTATCTGTGCCCCAGGCATGTTGTTTTTTGGTCCCTTTTTACATACTCAAATAGGGTTTAATTTTTTTTCCATTGTTATTTTGCCTTGTTTTTAGTTTTGAAGTTGATTATGAATATAAAAATGCGCATGGTCAGTGTGTGTGTGATGAATTTGCCGACTTTTTATTCTTCTCGATAGGCTAATTACAGGATATAAAAAAAAGGAGCAGCCAATTGCAGGATTTATACACACACAAATATGTGCATCTGATGGTTTCCTCACGCGTGTTTACAAATTGTTTAATCTAAACAAACATAGGAAATGCAAAGTGATTTTGATGTTACCATTCTGAGGGGGGCTTTATTTTTCACAAATATTAAGCCGTGTTTGTATCAGTAGCGTCATGCAAATGACTTTTATGTTCTTCACAGACCACTCCGGCATCGAGAGGAAAATCCAAGATGCAAGAGCCAGTTGATGAAACAAAGTGTGACCCTCTAAGCCATAAGGGAGGATAAATATTAAATATATCTAGGTAATAACTGTTGTTTTCTTATTTTCTCATATCCTCTCTCTTTATGCTGTCTTCTGGCCTCTATTCGTAGCTGCTCAAATTAATAAAAGTAATGATGATCAAAATGAAGGATATGAAGCATGATAATGGAAGTCTGTTTGTGTTATTGATTCAGAATGGGGTTGGTAGAAATTAATGTAGAGGAATTTTGTATTTACAGTTGTTTATTACAGCTCCATTTCTCAGTAAAAGAGCTTTCTTTGGGGTCTGAAGTATACTAAATAAATGGAAAAAGAGAAGAAAAAAATGTTATTGACCTCTCTCGAATTTTAGGGTAATATCCAGCATTTATTAACTTATTAAGTTTATTTCAATTTTATTTATTTTAATGGTATAAATTGCCAGTTTGTGTGAACGGTGTACCTTGTAACAAAATCATAATCAGTTGTCAAAAAGTCAGTCGTCACGGTCTTCATTTCTTCTTCAGTTTCTGCCTCTATAGTCTATGATCTGAATTAAATTACAAAGAAGAAGAAGAAGAAGGAGAAGATGTAATTTACTGCACTTTCCATCATTACTTGTATTGGTTTAAATACTGTCACAATAACAATTTTCTTATTCATCTTGCATTACAATATGCATGATTGCATTAGAAAAGGGGAAATGAAAATTGGAGATACGTTGATTTATTTTTTCCTGGCATCACAGATATCATAGTTTAGTGTTTCATTGTTTCTGGATGGGGTTCTTACATCCGATATTGATCTGATGCTCCATGAGTGCTTGAGCTTCACTGGTTGTGCAAAAATCATTCTGACTAGATTGTAGCGATGAAGATATTCATATGCATTAGCTTTTACAAGATATTAGGAGAATCATATGATAGGGTATTGTCTACTTTCTTTGTGCCTATTTCTCTTTGGTTTGGGGAAGGCCTTGCATTTTCTGGATGAGCCAGCTGATGACCCATTTAGTTTTCAATCTTCTTGATAAATCATTTTGTAGATATTCTAATGTGCTTCATTAGTGTTCTTAGCCTCACAATAATATTTGAATAATTTTATGGGAGGTCTTATTACCCACTTGCTTAATAGGAAAAATTGGAGAGAAATTGTATTTTAAAAATAAATAAGACTTCATATACTTCATTTCAATTATAGTTATTTTTACTCATAGAGATTCTTTGGTCTTAGATATGCATTGACTCGTCTGACCCTGCCGTTCCATTCCTATGCTCCCCAACTCATGTATCCATGCTTTCTTCCATACTCTTTAACTGAGGAAATTTATTAAATGATTGTTAATGATCTCTACTTACTCCAGCTATTGATGCAGCAGTCTCTTTTGTTAATTAGGTGAAATCTGAAAGTTGCAGGGCTTGATTAGTTGTTTTGAGAGCCAAAAGGCTGGTTATAGTGGGAAGTCGAGGACGTGTAATGTGTGGTCTGCTCCTTGCCCGTCTTGATTTGATGTTAATAAGGCTCTAATGAAATTAAACGACGAGACTGCTGGATTAACCTGTGCAGAGAATGTTGAAATCGGGCAACAAAGTATCGTGGCAGGCATGAACTCAACTTCTGATTCCTTTTCTGAAAATGTAGTAGGTAAGACATTCTCCAGAACTTCTAATGCATCTGCATCAGATGATGGTGTGGTGCACTCAAACACTGAGGGCCTGAAAGCTTCAGTAAGGCATGATGATTGTTTGCCATATGCCAGTGGAACGGATGAACAAGCAAATAAAAAATGTGATATTGGTGACAGTATGATAAAATATAATAATCCCGGCGAAGTAGTAAGTGAAGAATGTTTTGGCAAGGTACAGCCAAGTAGCTTGCAGACTGGATTATATTCACATGATTCAGGATTGTTGAAAAGCACTGATGCAGCTACTGGTTTGCAGAAGGTTCAGAATACTTCTCAAGCTTCCAGTGGAATGTATGTGTCACATGACAGAAACCCAAGGGATGTGAAAGACGAAAATCCTTCTGCTACAAAGAAGGAACTGTTGGAGGGATCAACTGAGGTGTCACCTAGAGTTGTAGCATCTGATGTTTGTGGTGATCCTCCTTACACAGCTCTCAATTCCACCCAAAAGAATGATGATATGGAGGTTGAGATTGAGCCCATTGACGAGACTGATGATTCAGATATAGTGGAGCAAGATGTAAGAATGTGGTTCTATCTTGTCTGTTGAATATTAGTCCATCATTAATCATATAATTTGATAATATGGTAGACTTTAATGTTTTTATGTGATTAATTCGCTACCGTATTTCCTTAACAATATTCCCTACTGTTCTTGAAATATTACAGTAAATTTGAACAGACCTGGAATTCTTGAATTAAGTGCTTAGCTATTATACTTGGACCTAGATGGTGCAATAAACCTTACGGCTATCACTGTTAGTATCCATAGGTGACACATACTTTTCTATTATTTTTAAGTGTATACATTTGAAAATATCGGTTTTGAACTTTGAAGGTTTACAGGTGTTTATAAGTGTTTTATCCATCATCTGTGAATTCACGAAAAAAAATATATTATTACTTTGTTAAACCGAACAGTGATCTAAGGTTCGCTTCTGTTGGATAGGTGAAAGTTTGTGATATCTGCGGAGATGCAGGGCGAGAGGATTTGCTTGCTATCTGTTGTCGGTGCAGCGATGGGGCAGAACACACGTAAGAGTTAATATTTTCTATAGTCTTTCTCCATCAAAATTTGAATAATTTTGCATTTACAATTATGGCAACCTATTCATTTTCTCAGCTATTGCATGCGACAAATGGTGACTAAAGTCCCTGAAGGTGAATGGTTTTGTGAAGAATGCCAGGCTCTGGAGCGTGTGGGAAATGGAAGAGAAGAAAATATAGGAAGAATGGATGAAAATGAGAAAAATAACTCTGGTTACACTAGTAGTGAGTACGTAAATAATTCTGATGTTGAGGGACAAAGAACAAAAGCTTCTATGAGAATTGATCGTAAAAGGCACAGAGATGATGATGCTGAAGTTTCTTCTATGGTGAAGAAGCCTGCTCTTGAGACAAAACTTGGATCGCCAAGGCCCTCCAATTCAGGAAAAACAGCCGCGCTTACTCGTGAAATTTCTTTAAAGAACATGGATAAGGGTAGGCGGCAGACTCCAGACACAGCCCCAGCTAATGATACAACAGAATCAGAAAGCTCTGTTTCAGATCTACGGGTGCATGGTTTCCAAGGTCATGAAGTGACAAATTTGTTTTTCTTACTGCTTGTGACATTGACTTTAGCATGGTCGTAGTATTTCCATGAGAAGCATCTCCGCCTCCTTGTCCCAGATCTTTAACAATTTTTTTGTAATCTGCAGGTAATTTATTGAAGTCTAAATCATTTAATTCTCTGAATTCAAAGCCAAAGGCCAAGCTTGTAGATCAAGTGGTTACTCAAACGCAAAAATCAGTCAAGGAACCTAGTTCTTTTCACCCTAAAGATGGTGTTGTCAGATCGATTGGAAAATCTATGTCATTTAAATCAACAAACTCTGGCCGTTCTGAGTCTAAAGTAAAGATGTTATCTCCTAGACAATCTCACATCCAGGACATTAAAAATACTAAACATAGAGGTCCATTTGAACGCCAGCATTCATTCAGAACAGAACGCCCATCAACCAGTTCAGCCATGGGTGCTTCTGTGAGTTCTACATCAAGAATTGATAAAAGAACTCCTGTATCCCGGGGAGATTCATCTTCACCTGCTAAACACCATGAAACAAAGCCTATGCAGGCTGAAGGAAAATCGGCAGCCCTATCAAAGTCATCCAGTTTTGCTTCTCGGAAGACTTCTGATTTACCCACTTCTTCAGGTGCAGTCCGACTCTGTGTTGTGAGTTGATTTTCTGAAGCATCTCCCTTTTTTATTTGTCCTTTTGTTCATTCAAAATTCTTCATATGTTCTTTTCCGGTGGTCAGGTGAATTTAAGAGACCATCGATACATGGGAATAGTACATTTGGGGGTTCATCTGCTAATGGAGTCAATAATAATGAACTCAAATATAATCATAATAGCTTGAAGGAGTATGCCCCGTGTTCTCTTGCCTCTGAAAGGCTACCACTTGATGCCAATGAAGGAATATCTGATGGATTGCCTCGACATAAGGATTTGACAAATTCTGGTGAGCGGGTAAAGGATTATTCTGAAAGCCGCAATGGAACACCACCTGCAAAGTCTCCGAGAGATGAAGGTGGTAACATTAAAGCTGCTATTGAGGCTGCTGTGCTAAAGAAGCCAGGATTGTACTGGAAGTATAGATCTAACGTTCAATCCGATGACTCATCCATGCCGAGCTTGGGTTGTGAAGTAGCTTCTCATCAAGATGCTTTAACGAAAAAAAAATTGTCTTCTGCTGGAGAGCATCTTGAGAAATCTACAATGTACAGGAATTTGACTGCTGACCCTCTTAAACAGCAAAGTTCCAATTTTGTGAAACGGTCACTAGTCCCAGCAGAGGGTGTTTCTCCTGGAGGAAGAAATGGTGTCCACAGTAACTCTTCCTCAAGGAATATGCTCAGTAATGCTCCAGTAGCAATGCCTTTCTTTTTGAAATCAGTAGCAGTCCCAGAACATGAATATATATGGCAGTATGCACTTACTTTTCAACTATAATTTTGTTAACTTTTAATTTGCACGCGTTTCACATTTTTTTTTGTACTTTCTTAACGTTACATTTCTGAAATCAGTTTCTTATATATGAGCGTTATGTGCAGAGGAAGTTTTGAGATTTTTCGAAGTGGTAAAACTTTTGGCGCATGGGATGGAATCCAAGCTCATGTGTCAACATGTGCATCACCCAAAGTGATTGAGGCAGTGAACAAATTTAAAAACAGAATTGTACTCTATGAAGTGCCTCGTTTGAGCACCTGGCCAGTACATTTTCAGGAACACGGTGTTAGAGAAGATAATATAGCCCTTTTCTTTTTCGCTAAAGATCATGAGAGGTAATTTAAAAAAAATATTGACACCATTGCTACATGTGATTTCCTTCTGCTTAAGATCTGTTATCTTGTTAATGCTACAGTTATGACAAGATTTACAAGGTTTTACTGGATAATATGATGAAGAATGACCTTGCTCTCAAAGGAAATGTTAATGGCGTTGAACTGCTGATATTTCCTTCCAGTCAGCTTCCTGATAATTATCAACGTAAGACATTTTTTCATGATTAATATGGAAGTGGAACTACTAGTTTTGAACTTATGCTTTTGGATTCAATTCATATTGCAAGGAAGGGTCCAAAGTATTTGTGTTGTTGAATAATGTGCAGGATGGAATATGTTATTCTTCCTGTGGGGCGTTTTTAGGGGAAAGAAAGAAAGCTGCCTGCAACCGATGCCTGAATCATCGAACCAAATTTGTGCACCTCTCAATATCCCCCCACCTATTATTTCCTTGCCTGAGAATAGATGCTCAGTCAGACCTATTGCAGAGAATAATAATCGGAGCGAAGATGCAGCTCCAGTGCTTGGAGTGCCAGCTTCAGATGAATTAAGGCAGCGATTGTTGCTATTAAGAGCTGGTAATAGAAAAGACTGTGACACCAAAACTATTGATCGGGTGGATCACCAACTGAATTCCAGTTACTCACCTGCAGTCCAAAGTGAGACCCCCCAACTGAATTCCATTTCATCACTTGCAGTACAACATGCAAACCAATGCCCAGAAATTGGAGATACTTCCCAGGTAAACTTAAGGATCTTTTGGTCAGGCCATTAATTTGTTTTATTCAGATGAGAATGATGTACTGCTTTAATCTTCACACGTTTGATTTTAATGGTGGTTCATGCTATTCTGCTGAGAGCCTGTGATTGTTATTATTAATATTATTATCATTACGAAAACAGAAAACTACATACTTGTGGGGATACAATGCCTTCATTCTGACTCCAGACAATATGCTCATGTGTGTGTGTGTTTATTATTGGCTATAGGAAGGACGCATTAGTTCCAGCTGCAGTCCGCGTCATGCTATTGGAGGAGGTCCTGTGTCTTCTGGAATGCTGGTGAAGGTTGATACTCTGCTTGGTGATAATATAATACAACAGTCGTCAACATCACACCAGTACACTAAATCCATGGCAGCAGGTGTGCTTAATGAACGACAGTGCACGGATGAAGCAAGTATTTTGTTAGATAAGCAAAATCAAGTGAATTTGTCACCAGTAGAGACCAAGGATGGAGAAACTCTTCTCAAGTATCAACGAGGGGAAACAAGAGTCGACCTAAACAACAGATGGCTTTTTAACGACAATGAACACACGCTTTCTCCTCCAACTCTTGTTGATGGCGATGCTAGTAGACGGGTGCTGACTGATGATACAACATCGCTTGAAAAAGTAAGTGACAAATGTGAATAATTTGCAGGCATGTTAATTAACATACGTGGGGACAGAGGGATTCATGCATCTGTGCCTTTTTTTTTTTTGTGTTACACAGATGAACCATCATGACTCCCACCTTGATCTGCTTCAGAATCGACATCTCGTCTTCAGCAGCGGATGCGATGAAAGTGAAGCAGCAGCAGAGAAACGCTTCATCCCTACAGACATAATACGATTGGGTGTTGGGGCCACACCTATGCCACCCTGGAAAATGCACCATAGCAATCAGTTGTTAGAACCACAACAACTAGACCTCAACGAAAGAGCGCCAGATCTTGAGCTTGCTTTAGGGGCCGCTGAAATAAAATCTCCTCCGAGGAGTCTGCTGGCCATTCAACAACCACCATTGGATTTGGTGGCCGGTGGTGGTTGTAGAGTAGACAAACAAGTAAATGAGTTGCACAGTAGTAGTAGTAATAGTATACTTGAACAAGAAGAGACCAAGGCAGAGGATGATGTAGCAGCGGCAGCTCTTTCCCTATCTCTTTCTTTCCCTTTCCATTCTGACAACAACAAGGATCTTAGCAAGACTGAGAAAAAACTTCTCGTGCCTGAGAGAGAACGCCTGAAGGCTACTTCTTCGATGCTTCTTTTTGGTAATTTAAGAGACGATTAATTAGTATTTTGTTGTTGTTGTTGTTGAAGCTGCTACTAGCTTTTATATTAGGATCTCAGTGTTATGATGATATTCTGCCTGGAACCAAAATCATAAGTGATACCACCCACAACAGGATTGATCTATAATTTTGCTAGGTTCATTTACCCTTTTTATTTTGATACTGAACGAACAGTCCTAAAACGGCTGGCTGTATATAATGTAAGAGTTATAGTAGCCGGGGCTGTCTCTTATCATGTTTCTTTCTTCTATTTTGTGTTCGCAATTTCACCTTCTTTCTGTTAAAGACGATACTAAAATGCATGATAGACTCGTTCTATACTAAAAATCATCTACTGAAACCATTTCCTAAGTTAGAGTGAAAAGTGAGATTATTGGTCACAATTATTAGTGTATAGATTCATCACTAGGGATTTCAATTTGATTCGAAATTTTTTAATTTGATTCATTTTATTCCTATTGTTGATCCTCCATTGCTTTGCTGGAGTTTCCAGTAAATGATGGAAAATCAAGGAAACTTATCACAGTGCAGATAACAAAAATGGCACTCAATAAAATCAGAACATCATAATCTATTGAAAAAAAAAAAAAAAACTAAATTCTAAACAGTGTATCAACCATTCATAACCTGTAAACAAAATAAAAAATCAAAGGAACACAAGAATATGAAGAGATGATCCAAGGGTTCAGATTGAATCCGGATCGGAAATGAAGAGACGGATTTGGTCCAAGAAAGTTAGATGGCGGGGCCTATCTTTGCGCTTGACGTATCCGATCGCCACTTTCTCCGTGTAGCAGTTGTGCCCCTCCTCCCCGTTCCTCCTCCACAGCGCCTCCGCGTAGCTCCGGTGCGCGAAGTACGCCTCCACCGGCGACGCCGTCTCCGTCTCGATCTCGATCTCGATCGGGAGCCGCTCGTAGTGGTCACTGCTGACCCCCTCCAGCTCGTCCATCCGGGCCAGGCCGGCGGGAGACACGGCGTAGATCTCGCCGGAGACGCGCTGGCCGAGGCCCGGGAGGTTGAGGAGGAAGGGGACGCGGTAGGGCCCGCAGACGAGGGGGAGGCTGTGGAGGGTGCGGCACGCGCCGACGAAGGCGGCGTCGCCGGTGGACATCATGTCCTGGAGGAGGTTGTGGTTGGAGAAGCCACGCTTCAGGGTTCCGTAGGTGAATATAAGGACCGGCTCGGCGGCGGGCGCCCCCATCGCGATCTTTCGATTGCTCTGCGACTAAATAACAATGGTGATAAATACAGTAATATTTTTTGTTTCGATTGGGCGAAATTCCGGTGGCGGAGGTAGAGGAAGAGGGGGAGTGCGGCCGCGGCGGCCGGCCTCGGCACTCTCCACTGGGAATATTGCGTTGTGAAATTTGGGGAAGAAGAAGCTGAATTTTGTTTTTGGCTTTTTGTGTTTTGTGATTTGAGAGAGCAAAGTCAAGTCAATCCATAAAAGGGCTATCGGGGATTGGTCCCCCAAATAATACTGTACGGAATGATTCCCTCACCGACCCAATCAAATTGCCTTAATAAATTTAAAAATTGAACTAATTAACCGAACCGATTAAATTATATTAAAACTAATAAAAAAACCAAACTAAAAATTTTGATTTGATTTCGATTAATAACTAATAACCAAAATTAAATAAAATAACAATATAAAATCAAATTTCATGTCATTAATTTATAATAATGTCAAAATTTAAAGTTTCAAAATTTAATTTAGAAATGATATAGTAGTACTTTTTATTTTGGTCTATTAATAATAATTGAAAGTAGTGGGAAATTGAAGAATGCATTGACTAATGATCGTACACACATATTTTATATAGAGGGATTTTTTTTTCATTCACATTTATAAAACACATTATTTTTAACACACTTAATAAAAAACACTTAATAAAAAAAAGATCCATTCTATACACTTTATAAAAGAAAATGTCCTCTTTATCCTTACATTTTTTAAAGGTTTTTTAAAACAAAACAAAAAGAATAAAAGTTAAATAAAAAACACAAAAAAAAAACAAAAAAAAATTGATCTCTCCAAATCCTCTCTCTCCCATCGGTCACCCCATACACCAAAATCGGCCGGCGATTATGAGGAAATTCGACGGAAAAACGGTACGTTGCACGCGACGAAACAAGTTTTTTTTTCGGGTTCTAAAGCACTCGGTAGGAGCCCTCGATAGCAAACATGACTGAGTGCCCTACCAAAGGCCTTAGAAAATCATCTGCACTCTTTAGCAGTCACTACCAAGTGCACTCGGTGACCAGGTCACCAAGTGACTGAGAAACTTCTCGGTCCCTCGGCCACTTTGTGACCAAGAAAACTTGGTACTTTGGTAGTGACCGCTTAAGAGTGCAAAAGCCATTTTTTCAATTTATCTATTTATGGCTTATTATTGTTATGACGAAACTTACGATCGGTATGGTCGAACATTCATGTCAAAATGCAAGAGAGATGAGGCTAAACCGTGTTGATGTGGGTGCCACAAAAGCCAAGTGGGGGATATTTCATTTGGTGTCGGCCGACACATGTAGCTGTCGGCCGACAATTCCCCCGAAAGGTCTTCTGTGAATCCCGCACTTAAGCCCGCGCCTCAACACACGTCTGCGGAGAACTTGTCGGCCGACACCCACCAAATTTCAGCCGCGCGTTTAAGGAATAATTTCCTAATTTGACGAGAACTTTTTTCCAAGTTTACCGGGACTCTTTTTTGGGCATGGAATATTGTTTCCATACAATATTTTGGACCCCCTATATAAAGAGAGCTGCACATTGACATAGATTACATCATAAAATTAGGCTATAACTATTGTGTGAGATTTGAGGGTTTTAGAGCATATCAATCATTGTAATCGTGAAACAATATTATAGTAAATTTCGTCGTTTTTCCCGTCTTGAGTTTCAACGTAAATTCTTTGTCTTCTCTTTTATTATCGATTTCTTTTTCGGTTCTCGTTAATATCGTACTATACATCAGGCATATTTGCAACAAACCCGATATAACGATCCAAACCCGGAAAATGCAGTCCCTTTAAGCATTAAACTGCTAACTCACATTGAGCATTAAACTACGAAGTGAGTGATAGCAGTTTAATGCTCAAAGTGACTGCATTTTTCAGGTTTGGATCGTCATCTCGGTTTAGCCTCGTTGCTCCGTTTTTCCTCGTCTCTCATGGATTTTGACATGAAAACTCGATCATACCGCGCGTAAGCTCTGTTATAACAATAACAAGCCATAAATAGACAATTTAAAAAAAAAAATGAAAAAATGGCTTCTGCACTTGGTAATGACTGCTAAAGAGTGCAAATGATGTTCTAAGGCCCTTAGTAGGGCACTCGGTCAACTTTGCTACCGAGGGCTCTTACCGTCTTTCCGTCAAATTTCTTTAAAATCGGCGGCGAGTTTTGGTGTCCCACTTGTTTTTATGTTTTGTATTTTTTATATTTATTTTGAGTTAATAAAATAGTAAAGATAAAAATGACATTTCCAATTGAAAGTATAAAAATAGATGTATTTTTATAAGCTGTGTTAAAAAAATATAGGTTTCTTATAAATGTGCATAAAAAGTCATATTGACTATATATATATATATATATATATATATATATATATATATATATATATATTGTTGCGACCAAAGAGAATCGTGGTCGCATGGAGCGAATTCACGAAGGTAAAATCTTGTCTGAACTGAGCCCGGGCGATCACGCCTGCTCGGTAAGTAGAGGCGTATCAAGGATAGGATATCCGAGCAGGCGAGCAGAGTAGATTTCCTCTTCTCGAACATGCTCGGAATCAGGACGGTCGTTATCAAGTATTTTTGGGCTGAAGTCTGCACGTTAGGACTTTTCTTGGGCTAGTGCCATTAACCCTTTTTAGAAACCCTAATTTGTAATCCCTATAAATAGTAGGTGTAATACAACATTAAGGACATTTACACATTTCCCCAAAAATTCATAGAGAGCATAAATAGCTTGTCCACTACTCAATCCCCAAAATAGCTACTTTTATTCGATAGCTGGTGATAAGTCGTTTTTATAGCGGCTAAAATCAAATAAAAATATTCCGAACTAGTTGCCGAAGCAACTCGCCCGAGTCGATCTCACGAGGAACACTACTATCGGCCCGTAAAAATGTTTTTATGTTTGCAACGAAGAAAAGAGGCAGAATTGTATAGCATAATGCATTATTGGGTTGGTTTTGTTTTTAAACTAAATTAACTAAGAAATTAAAATTGAGAATAAATCAAAAAGTAATTAACAAGGTTTAATAAAAAGAGAGTAACTAGAGCTTCGGGTTCATCAAGCATAAATTCCGGGTTTTCGATTCATGAGAAACAAGCAAGGCTAAAATGTCCGTCTCCGGTTGATCTTAGTTAGTTCGAGTAACCTAGGTCTTGTAATCGCTCCTAAGCCTCATACAAGTATTGAAAATTAATTTAGCAATTAATCAAACACCTTATGTGCGCTAAGAAATCTCTAGCCCTAATTTATACTTGAATTCTCCTAGCCCTAGCAAGAAAATTAGCTACTCATAAAATTGAAACAAGAAAAACAAGCATGGAAAAAGGAATTCATGGTGATGAACTATTGGAAGAGATGAACGAATAAATAAGAAAGCATAAACGATCTATCAACAAAATAAAGAAGAGAACTTACTAATTATTGAATCCAATTCAAAGGGAGAACGAAATCAAGCTACACTATTGGTGATTCGAGCAATTGAAGGTTGTCAATCTCCAAGTGCAAAATTACCTTAGGTCTAAGAGAAACAATCTGAAAATCGTACGTAGAAAAAAGGGTCCGTTCGAAGTATGCAAACTCCTACTCTTATACAAAATCGGGCTGGTCAAACGAAGTCAAAATCTGGAATTTCTCGTCGGGCGGGCGCCTAGTAGATGTGGCGGGCGGACGCTTGGCAAGGGAGCGATCGCCTGGTGGAAAAACAGGCCGTTCTGGAATCAGGAGGAAGCGGGCGCCTGGTCGTTGAGCGCTCGCCTGGTAGTGGTCGCGAGCGGGCGCCTGGATGGCGGGGGATCGTTGGGCCATGTATAGGATTCCAATAGCTTTCCATAGAGATATAGATCATTGCCATAGGTGTTCGCAAGGTTTGTTGGGGTTATAGTAGTCTTCAAACGTCGCTTATGTTTGCCGGACAAATCACTTTTACCGATTTTAACTCGTTTTTGCTCGTTTTCTTTCTCTTTTCGCATCGAACATGCTCATACACCTGCGCACTTCACAACACATTAACCATACCAAAAAAAAGAGAATGACACAAATAATCGACTCAAAACGACACCACTCACACACAAAGAAACCAAAAAAATAACACAAAAATGTATAAATCAACTCCCCCACACTTAGCTCTTTGCTTGTCCTCAAGCAAACAATCACGGTACACAATACGAACCAAGCATCACTAAGCTCAAGACAAACAATCAACCATAAGGGAATTGAAGACATTCACATTCGACAAGTCAAAATCAACTAATGAGTGTCCCTCAAGTATTTAAATCCCCACAGTTCAAACCATGATTCCACTCCACCAATATCAACAACGAGCACAAGTAAACAAAGCCACCAAAATGTCTAGCCAAGTTAATCAAGTGAGGCAATATTCACTAGGTTTAAACAGTCGAGGGTCACTCGAGTATCCTAGCGTGGTTTCCCATACTCATCGTTCTCGTAGAAGCAGTGTGGCTGCTTTACTAATACTAATATAATACTACTTCTTTCTTCTTTTTTTTTATAATCTCGGCAACGGTATTTTTCGAACCATTTATTTATTTTCTTACTAGCTCGGTTGCCGGCCCTTTTTTTTTTCACATATGCAACTAAAATTTTCGAACGTCTTCTGTTTTTGCGTCCGGTTGCGAATAATACCTATATATAGCTAAGCCACACTACTAATAAGAGAGATGATCAAAGTAGAATCCTCGTGTATAACTCGGCCAAACAATCAATGAACTCGATCCACTTAATACTCGTGCCTAACCGATGTCATGAAAAACACAACTCTCCCTATGTAGCAAATCCTAAGTGTAGGACCCACAATTAATCAACTCGTCATTATCATCCTGATGAAGCCCTGAATTCAACTATGTGTAAACCAAAGCCTATATTGCCTAGCACATGCTTCTAACAACTATACCGCAATTGGGCTAAATGGGGAGGGTGATCAATACGACAAAATATACCGAAAGACACAAACATAAGCGACGTTTGAAGACTACTATATGGACCATGCATGTATGTGGTCGGAGCTGGGAGAACCGAGCTCTCCAAGTTCGCAGCGCAATCTCGATCATTTGCCGGACAAATCACTTTTACCGATTTTAACTCGTTTTTGCTCGTTTTCTTTCTCTTTTCGCATCGAACATGCTCATACACCTGCGCACTTCACAACACATTAACCATACCAAAAACAAGAGAATGACACAAATAAACGACTTAAAACGACACAACTCACACACAAAGAAACCAAAAAAATAACACAAAAATGTATAAATCAGGTGGAGAACACGTTTTTCTGACTGTCGACATATATATATATATATATATATATATATATATATATATATATATATATATATATATATAGAGAGAGAGAGAGAGAGAGAGAGAGAGAGATTCTTACACGGACCAATTCCTATGAATGGATCAAAACTTAGAATAAAATATTAATTGTTTATTTTATTACCTTATCTCTTAATTTTTTTTATTAATTAAATTATTAAATAGAAAATTTAATATAATTACTTTCTTCCTCTTAAGAACGGGGATCATAATACTATGTGCTCTGGCAGCATCTCGATCGACTCACCCATCCGACAACCTCACCAACTAAAATGGGGATCATATATATAATATTTTAGTTTTTGGTTATTCAATCGGTTTATCAGTAAACTAATCGAACCAAACCGAAAACCAATATTTCTAAATTTTAAAACAAATACCCAAATCGATAACCAAATAAACGAACCAAAATGCATACTTTGATTTGATCTGGTCTGTTATTCTGGTTATAACCGAACAATGTTCACTCCTAATTCTAAATATAAATAATAAAGACGTCATATTAGAAAATACTCCAACTATGTATTCCACTCTAAAATAAACTATATTCACCTTCAATTTTTTTATAAAATGCACTATACTACAATTTAAACAAAGATTTTGAAATTTGAAGCATTTTAGGGATTTTTATCATATATTTGAGAGTGTAATTCGAAATTTTTTGAAGATAAAATGCAATTTTTACTACCAAAAAGTTAGTTAATTTTTTTTAATTCATTAATTATATTATTTATCTTTACTAATTTATCAAGATTTACAAATGTTACCTTGATATACCTATCAATAAATATATATAACAATCACCATTATTTTGTAGAAATGGTGATTGTATAAGTGTACTTGATAGTTCACTCTAGCGTTGTCTTGTATTAAGTCAATTCAATCGAGCGAGTGTTACGAAAACAAAACTCTAATAAACAAACCACATTTTTTTTTCATATTTGTTTGACACTTAGTTATTAGATTAAGAATCAAATAAGACAAACACTATAATAAGCATTCACAGACATCTCGGGTACAATGAACGCGTAAAATTTCACTAATTTTTTTTAAGTATAACGAAATTTGATTTTTCATAAATTTAAAACTAAAATTAGAATCGACTTATGTTAGAAGACATTTCATGATAGTTATGGGGATATTTATGCCGATTGTTTTCGGCATACCTATCGATATATCGAAGTAATAAAAATTTCATACTAATATCGTACAAAAAATTATCGTTCCGATATCATACTGTACCAAAATTTTCAATATACCTAAAATTTGGTATTTTTAAACTTTTTCGATAAGATAAGTTGTGTATTTGATTTTTTTTTTCTCACACCTACATAAAATTCAATAATACAATTGGTTAGTTCATTAATAATTAATAAATGTATTGAATTTTTTTATTAGATAATGATATTAACAAATATGTAAATATTTTAAAAACAAAAAATTAATTTCACTTACTTAAATAATATACTTGTAAAGTAAAATTTGAAATCAAAATGTGTATTCAATTGAAATTTTAATGAATATTTTTGGTCTTTTAAAAGTCTTGGAAAAATCAACGAAGTCTATGAAAAATTTGATTGTTTTTTTTTTCATGGATTTTCGTAGAATTCACATAATTGTGAAATATATTTTTTAATTGATTTACATGAATTTTCATAGACTTGTATATATATATATATATAAAGATATTCAAATTGTTTTAAAAAAATCCAAATTTTTTAGAAAATAAAATACAAAAAATGTATTTGTTCAAAAATATATATATAATTTTCATCATTATTATTCCCACAAAAATTAACACACACACACACACACACACACACATATATATATATATATATATATTATTTTTTGATTTTTTTATCTATTTCAATTTTTTTAACTTTATTATATTTTGAAGTATTTAGGATAATGTAACTTTGATTTTTTTAATTTACAATCTAAACTCAATAAAATCCACTTCATATTTAAGTGAAAAGAATTTTTATGATATTTATTTATTAGGGTATTATAATTTAGATAATTATAATAAGATTGTAAAAGTTGTGTTACTATATTACCCTTATAAAAATATAATAATTTAAACGTGATTAAACATCAGTTACTGAATGTTGAGAATTACGTGTAATTTTTTTTTTAAATTTGAGAATTTAATATTGAATGTTGAGAATTAATGTTGAAATATATATCCTTGGGATTAATATATATATAGTAGAAAAAATTGAAATAAAATATTTAATTTGATCAATATTTGACTGGTTTTTTATAACTAAATTTTAATTTAAGATAAAATTATAATTAAATTTACATTAATCTATCAATATATAAATTCATGTTTTCTTCATCCAAGGTGAATCAATAGGACTAAAAATCTTGAGCATGTTCACATTATTGTTTTACAGAAATTCTCCTTTTAATCATTTTCAGTCCATCATAAGACATTTTATTAATTCATTAATAATTATTATTATTATGAAGCCTAATTATTATTTTTTACATTAAAAATTTTAATTAACATTATTTTCAATTTATTTTTTCAAACATAATAAATATAAATGATAATAAATAAAATATTAATTAATTATTAAAAAAATTACATTAAAACACAGGAAAACTCATTATTAATTATTTAATTATTAAAAATATTTTTATTAAAATTTATTTTAATTATTAATGATATTATTATTAAAAAAATTACATTACAAAAAATATTAAATAAAAAACTAAAACATAATTGATAAGACATTTTTATTAATTTGTAAAAAAAAATTATTTTATAAATAATAAATAGTTTTTAGTTTAAGTTTACGGTAAATGTAAATATAATTATTTTTTGTGTGAGTCCCATTGATAAACTAATAATAGTTTTAGGTTTTGGTATCGTTGGAACATATTTCTTACTTCAGAATAAGTTTTTGGTATCGATTGGAGATCTCTCAGTTCTAAAAGATAACAATAACAATTTGAGTTAAATATTTTTAATTTTACATAATTTAATTTCACTTTAATAATAATAATAATAATAATAATAATAATAATAATAATAATAATAATAATAATAATAATAATAATAATAATAATAATAATAATAATTTACAAAAAAATATATTAATAGTAAAATTAATTACGGATGAAAAATGAAAAGTAAAATATATTGATTAAGATAGATTATTCACATACCCATTGGCCATTACCCATATGATTGATATTATTTTATGATCATTTTTCAATTTAAACAAAGATAATTAAATTCATTCAATTTATATAATTCAAATTCAAATTCAATGTCGAAAGTAATGAGAAAAATTATGAATAATATTAGATAATATTAGAAAATAAGAAATTTCAATTTCAATTTACATAATATTATTTTATGGTAATTTTCAAATTCAAACAAAGAAATAATTTATTTCATTCAATTTTTTAATTAAGCAATAAGAAAAAAGGGAGATTTAGATAAAGCGCATTCGGCCTAAGAAGCGTATATTCCCCAACACGTTTCTTCCGTCGTTCAACCTCGGTTCCCAACCAAAGTTTATATACTCCAAGTATACATGATCAATAGGGCCGTGTGACTCATTTGGCTTGATTGTCGACTATTAAGTTCAGATTCTCAACTCGACACTTAACATCGCACAATCGATCCATCTACACAGGACGCACTATATAGCTTGTTTCGATACAACACACGTGGGATGAAGGACACCATTCCAACAATACCTTTTCCCCTTGTCGAATACTGTTGAGGATTCGCACAACAAGGTCTAACGACCCGAATAAATCCGATCAAATTAGACTTTCATAAACCACACGACGTGAACAACTCAAAACCGAACGAATATGATTTGACTCTCCAGCTCACAATCACTCACGATATATGTGAACTCACAAGAATATAAAAGCACGATAAACAACACACACAAGACAAGATTTTACGAGCTTCGGTATCGCGCTGCCTACGGCGAGGCAGCCTTTACCTACGTGCTCGGGGAGAGGGGTGTTTCTTCTTTATTAAACGAAAACGAGATTACAATCACTCTTGATAATCCTGAGCCAACAAGGCGTAAGCGATTATCGATCTAACCTCACGTCTAATAACAAGTATTGAAACCCTAATACTTTCGCCATGCCTCTCTCTCACTTCTCGCTGCTGTGCTCGACGCGAGTCATATATGCGACCTGGACGTCGAATTATGGTAGAAATAGGTTCCTTGTCCTCCAAGGATTTCGTTGCCTTTTGAATCACCTCAATCGGATAAGTATGGAAAGAGATATTCAATTTTTGGTCTCTTACCAAAAATAGAAGATTCTGCCTAGATCATGCCTCCTGCCAGGGAACCGGTTTCTGCCTTCGCACTGCGGCAGAGTTAACGCCTTCGTCCTGCCGCATGGAACTGCCTTACACAAATTTAGAATTTCGAACATATTTTCACAAATCTCCACCTTGTTCAAACTTCTAAACATGTGTCACCTATCTTGCAGTAGTGATCAAGTACTGCTCATCCCTGCCGAGTTAAGAAATCAAGCAAATCCTTTGTAACCACCTTATTTACCAATCCATGATCGAACCCGACCATCCGACATCAGTCCCAGCATGATTTCAGATCACGTTGACCCTCCTTATGATCATACCCGATCATATATCTCTTAGTATTGTCATTAGGCTTCAGCCTGCCATGCCCAATACTACCGCATCTCCTGCCTTAGGTACTGCATTCCCAAATTCTTCAACACCATCTCGCGGCATCAGGAATTTACATATGACATAAGTCATATAATCCGAAAGTAGATGTCACTCCACCTTCCCGCATCTCCTCCAGAGACGACTTCATCAAGTTAGGAACTCACAGCTGTGCCTGCCGCAACCTGAATCTCGTTGCCTAATTTGGCCCCCTGTGGCAGCACGAAGCCTACCACAGCCCTGCAGCACCACGAGAGTGCCTACTGCAGTTCCTGCGGCACCACGAAAGTGCCTGCCGCAGCCCCTGCACAATTTTAGCATTATGAGGTTGTCCTCTTGGGACTTGATGCAAACATGCATCTCCGACATGAAATATGGAGCGCGATCCATTTTCATATCCCGGAAAGTTGATGTAGATCACCTTTCCCCACCTCTGGATATCACCAGTGCGTGAATCCTCCAAGTCAACAACTCACAGAACTGCTTGCCGCAGCCTGAGTCTTGCCGCTGTCCTTGAACCTTGCAATAGCATCGCAATGCCTACTGCAGCCCCTTCACAATGCTCGGAAGCTTGTGAAACAGTCCACGTGGGACCAGATGTCGATGCACGTCCCTACTGGTACTCTTTGCCGTAGTCTCTTTCTGCAGTCTCTACCATAGCCAATGCCTCCACCTCGAGAAGCATTATATCTTATTGAAGTATCTTGAACGAATATAATCAACCCCATGCATCACATCACCATAACAAGAATCTTAGCATAACCGCTTCATCTTGTTATATCCGACAGAAGAACGTTGTCTCTACCCCAGCCATGCCATATGGCAGACCCTGCCATGTCTGTACCCCACCACACTAACACTTGAATGCTTCAATATTGTGCTTTCTGGTAGTTACACCACACGGCTACCTGTAGAGTTCGTGCAGTAGTACTTACTGCTGTCGTGGTTACCACTTGTGTGTACAACGGTTGTTCCTACTTAACCAAGCCTTTCTAAGAAGTCACCCTGCCTTTAAGCTTGAACAAACATTACTAAGAAGAAGTCCATCTTCTCTGCTTAAAACTAAGTGAACCATCACTTATCTATAAGCAACGAACAACTTGAAACCAAATCCACCTTCAAATGTCATTGCCTTGACACTTGGCTCTACGGTAAACCTTGTTGGAAATCGATCGCCCGGAATCGTCGTAGAACCGACTCCGGTCGACGTCCCGGAAACCACGACGTAACAGCCCGGAGCCACCGCCCGAGGAGCGCTCGATCGAGCCCTAGCCGCGGCAAAGCCGCGACCGCTCGATCGCTCCCCGCGGGGCGATCGCCCGCCGCCTAGGCGGGCTGTGGGCTGCCCAGCCGTGGGCTCCCACGGGTGATCCGTCCAGCCGAGGCTCTCGAGTCGCCGGCGGTCCGGCGGTCCAAGACCGCCACCTCCCGACTCGTCCCGGTTTGGATCCCCGTTTATCGGATCTTGTTTTTCGATAATATTTCAATAAACATGAATTAAATAGCGGAAATATTTAATTCACCTTTAGATTCGTTGTGCGGAGAAACGAGATCTTATTGAAGACCTTGAGACCTTCCCACGTATTCCTTGCACTCGTTCGAACGTCGGGTGGGCGACGATCCTCTGAACTCTATGGATCTCCTTCTCTACTTTCTCTCTCTAGAATTGTGATCTTCAAGCTATATGAGAATAGAGAAGACCATGTAGTGCTTTTATAGGCTACGTAGGGGATCTTAAGGAGTTGGAATATTGGGCTTCCAATAATAGTGATTAAATTGAGCCCAAGCCCAAATCTATTAATCCTTACTATTATTAATTATATATTAATTTCACTATATAAATATAATTGCACTCCCAATATTATACCATATTATATCAAATAATATTCTCCGGTAGTATTATTTATTCCGCATGTTTAAGATATAAATGTCCATGAATAAATTATATTTATTGCTAATATTATTTATTCATCTCTTATAATTTCGAGAATAGTACCACTCAACTTTATTATCATGCGGATCAAATCTACTTGCAAGGTTTACATGATAATCCTTATGAGCTCATCTCGGGGACATTATCAACCCTTTCGAGGACATGCTTTCCCGTCAAGAATTCACGGCATGTCATATATAAAATATAGCGACCCAACTTAAGCGGTAATTGACCCAATAATTAAACTGGTCAATTCCTTTGGAAAATCAAAGTTACTTATATTAAATATACACACCCGCAATAGTATCGGTGATTAAGAATAAAATACACTGAGATTTAAATCGATTATCCAAGGCAATTCTAATCGATAAATCTCAAGCGATCCGCCCAATACACCAAGTGTACAAGTATGATAAAATAATCAAGACATATTATTTTCTCCCTCATACAACGACTATACCGATGGATTGGTCCGTGTCCATCTAGGTCGTGAGCAACTGTTCGATTAAATACGAGTAACCGATAGTATGATGTTCCGTGTGGGCCCGCACACCATACTAACTACAACGTATATAATCTAGGACTATAATTTGCATATATTTAATTATAAATAATTAAATGCAAATAATTGTTTATTTAATTAAATAGATTAATGGCAATGGATCGGGAGTTTCCGTTACTTAAATCTAGACATTAAGTACACAACTCCAACAAACCTAATGCCTCTGGCTAGGCAATAGTAGTCTCTGCCTCGACATGGAAATAGTGGAAACCCTCTGCCTCTTTCCTGGACAGATTTCAGGCCATGTTGCTTCTCCTTGAGTAGATTAGTGGTGGTAAGAATCATCAATTCCAACCAATCCTCCTTGGTACGCCTTGCACCAACATCTACTACATGTGTAACCCCTGCCGCAGCGGCTGCTACACCAACAACATTCCTTGTTGATTTTCTAGTATCGAGACTACCGAAATCAACTTCCCCACATCCAATTCGAGCATCATCCCTGACCTCCATCTTCTTGGACGTGAAACCGTAACCAATGGTTACATTGACATACCTCAACAACCTTCGAACTGCCACCAGCGACTCCTTCTCATAAACCTCGATATCACACTTATAACATGGTCAATATCAGGCCTGCTATCCACCATAACATGTATGAGACTTGCCAATGCCCTTGCATAAGGCACTGCTGCACCGACTGTTGCGACCGTTCACCCTGCCGCAGGGCAATTCTCCACAAAAAGTATTAAGTGCTGCCTAAGGGAAGTTGCGCAACTCCACCTCAAAAATAGCAACACTAACATGTCATTCGCACCTTCTTCCACCATTAGAGCATTATACACAACATACGATTGTGCAAACCCCTTAGGTTGATGAATGACATTATCATTCGCACCTTCTTCCACCATTAGAGCATTTAACACAAATCAACTCGTGCAAACCTCTTAGGTTGATGAATGATCCTCCTTTCTACATATCTAGACAACCGATACCCTGCCGATCAATTTTATGTTGAGTATTATCAATCAAGTATCGCCCTGCCGCGAACTACTTCCCGACAATCGCTCTGCCACAGCCATTGCCGTTGCTGATGCCCTGTCGTTGCCATCGACGATGCATTGGCCATTGTCTCCACCTTCAACGATGTCACGTCTTGAAGTTTGCTAATATGCTAGTCGATGTAGCGAACTACCCCAACGCAAATACTGCCGCAGTCAATGCCACTGTCTGCTGCTTCTGCCGCTGACTTTGGCGATGCCTTCGCCTTGTCTCCACCTCTAGCGATGTATTGATCATCCTAAGGTCTTGGAATCATGGTAGTCTCTGCTTCCGCAGTTTCTACCGCAGTCCTTAAGCCATTACTGCTGTCACTGCCTTCATGGTAGTTTCTGCTGCCGCAGTGTCTAGCCATTTGCCGATGATGGAAAAGATATACCTTCCATCATCCCTTGTCCATGTTCTACATGGGCCCGGAGATCAGAATGAATGTAATCCAAGTTCCCTTATCACCCGAAGTGACGACAGACCCTACCGCATGGACTCCCGTAGCTACTGCCATAAGTGCTGCCTTAAACCCTGCCGCAGGTGTTGCCTACCTGCTGCTGCCACCACAATACTGCCTGCCACAGTAACTGCAATGCCCTCAGTTAACACACTCCATTCCACTACTCTCCTTCCAGCACTAATGTGCTACCTCTCTTCCCTCAGAAGAATCCTCCATTAGAACATGAACAACCTTTGGTTAAAAGCTTCGACGAGCTATTAACCATTCTTCAGTATAGAGTCGACCACCTCAACTTTACAAGTTAAGTTAATTTCCAAGAATGATAGAACCTCCATCCATCTCCTCAAAACCATCAAACCACTGCCGCATGGGTCTTATGTGAACCGTGCACCCTGAATCTTTAATCCACCTTGCCCCCTTCCTTGAAGTGACAATTGAAGGCCTGCTGCAGTTCCCCCTGCCGCAGTTGCTGCCTCAGCATCATCATCACCGTGATGTGCTAGATCCATCCTCGATTCAGCTACTCTTTGAAGACAAGATAATCTTTCTTCAAGAATCTCAAACCACCGCCTCATAGGTCTTATTGTTGGTTATTTTTGTACAAAATGTCTAAATCCGAAACATAAAATAAAATAACATCTGGACGAGAACAGTACTACTGATCTTTACAATTCCAGAATAAAATAATTAAATAAATTAACCTGAATCGGGCTTCGAACAAAAACTTGTTGCGGGTAGTCGAGGCGCTTTCGCTATCCGCAAGACTAAAACGCCCCGTGTATGCTACGGTTTTGCGACGTTAGTCCCCAAAGATACAACGACTTTCAATCATCTTCTAGTCTGAGGCACACCAGCTAGAAGCTCCGGCGAACGAGAAAAAGAGATAACCGAGCATATGCAAATGTAAGGAACTAATATTGTCTACACAATATTCTAACACTAGAATGTTTATGAACTTAGAGAGAAGAGATTTCAGATGTGGGATATGAAGTATGGAATTGCATTATGGGATGATCTCTTCTCAACTAAAAGCTCATATTTATACTCATTAAGGGAGTCCCAAAAGACATAAAAGGCATTCCAAAGGTCATGCAACTCAAAAGTCACTATTATGAGGATTAATTTATATATTTTTATTAAATATATAAACAAAATTCTGATGACTTTTCAAGTCTTTGGGCCGACTATTCAAATTCCGTACAACCCATATTGGGCTGACTATTCAAATTTCGTACAACCCATTTAGGCTAACCCAACAGCATAACCCAATTAAATATTTCAACTAATTTACTCAGCCCAAAGGCTAGCAAGCCCAAGACATAATAACTAACGTGTTATTATTTAACAAGCCTAATACAAATTAAATTTGTACTTTGTTAAACTTTTATAGGCCCAAGAAAATTCTCGGAGGCCCAAGTCCAAATCATTATATTCCAATTGACCAAGAATAAAATTCAAGTCAATGGACTTAATCAAAGTTGAAACATTTCACTACTCCTCATATAACACCACGAAAGTATTAATTTTCTCTCCACATTCAATGTGGGATTAGAGACTTTTCATATTCTCAATAATTAATACATAAGACCTTTTAGAATGGTTCTCACAAACCCATTATCTACCACATTTCGATGTGGGATGAGACCTTACAATTCTCATTCAATAATGCCTTTTCACTTGGCTAATTCATTATTTATTTCTCACTCACCGAAAAATCGGATCTTGACGAAATAAAATACTATAATTAACTACGCAACATCGTAGAAAATTATCAACAAATTAATTCCAACGTGAATTAATATTTAGCCACAAAAAATCGGTCAAACATTGGTCAAACCGATTATTTTATTCCAATTTTTCCAACACTTATGTGAACCGTGCACCCTGAATCTTTAATCCACTATGCCCCCTTCCTTGAAGTGACAATCGGAGGCCTGCCGCATAACCCTGCCACAGTTGTTGCCTCAACAACGTCAACTTCGTGATGTGCTAGATCCATAATCCACTATGCCCCCTTCCTCGAATTGACAATCGGAGGTCTGCCGCATAACCCTGCCGCAGTTGCTGCCTCAGCGACATCATCACCATGATGTGCTAGATTCATCCTTGATTCAGTTCATTTTTAAAGAGATGATCCACTAGTAAAAATATGACATTAGAAATCGGGGATTCACCGATCTCTATTCGATATCCGCACTGATGTTGATGGAGCCGATATCTATAGTCTGCAGCTATAGACATCGGTGATTAACCAATTTCTATGTACATTTTAGAAATCAGTTTTTATTTCGCAACCGATTTCGTTTCTGTTCATAGAAATCAGTTGGTTTCCGGTATTAACCCACAAAACTAACTGATATCTAACATATCCTTTAATATCGGTTATTTAGCTTAGAACCGATAACTATATAGTATTATATAATCATTTTTATTTTAAAAACCGATTTCTATATAGAGATTTTATTTTAAAAACTGATTTCTATAGAGTGATTTATTTGTATTATAATTCCTGTAATTTTGTAATTTTTATATTAAAATTGCAAAAATTTATAAAATCATCAAAAATACCATAATGGATAAAATATCTTCAACATTCATACAAAATATCCTTGCTAGAGTACAATCATTATCCAAAATCAAAACATTCATAATTGTAGCTAGCTAGAGTACATTCAAATTGTTCACCCTTCACATAACCTTAATTAAACATTCACACTGTTGGTTGCAGCCTCTATATCCATTCATAACCACTAGCTGCACCATCACTACATCATCATTCACAGCTCATTCACAGCTCGCACCACATACAACCTGAAGCGCACATATATATTTACATTAAGTCATGCAGCAGTAGCAATTTCAATAACAAAGAAAGAAAAACAGGTTCATTGGCAATTCAACTAAAATTTACATGTTCATATAACAAGAAATTATTTTCTAGCAAAAATCAAGGTACAATTCAACTACAATTCCCAGCAACAATTCACTACAATTCCCAGCAAATCAAGGTACATAACTATCACTACAACAGTTGATGCCATGACAAGTAAGTGTACTATAATTTCCAGCAAAAATTCAATTACAATTCCCAGCAAAAATTCAAGTACAATTCCCAGCAAATACACTGTAATTTCAAGGTACTAATCACCAACAAATCAACTACATTTTGCATGCTAATATAACCAGCAAATCAACTAAAATTCAAATGTCCATAAATTAGAAAACATCACAGTTTCTCAAAAATGTGAAGAAGTTATATATAGATATTATTTTCAGTGAAATTAATTACCTCTACGCCAACCCCTGTAGGTACTCAGACAGTTCGATACGCACTTCATCGATTTGCTGCTGATTATACTCTAGTGATCTTGACTTTACAGCCCACTACACAAATACACAACAAGAGAACAAAAAATAAATAAATTATCATGTCCAATTAAAATAAACAGACACATTACATACCTTGTCACAAAATGATAGCACTTGGTCATTGATTATATCTTTCATATATCGCATCACGTAATAACCACATTCAATGCCACCTGATTGTTTAGGTACACCCTACAAATCATTGTATTCGAAAGGTATTAGCATACTAAACAAAATAATTGAACACATAAGACACAAATTAATTCATAAGAGATACCAGAAGATGTTTTATCTTCGGTGGTTTGTTAAATACTCCTGTCTCAGCATTGAATTGCTTCACGGCACTGAAATATCAAAGTACGTATTTCATATGAACCATAAACAGATTTTGTAATTATATATTTTCATTTTATTTAAAAATATCGATACTTACGCTGTCAGTGAATCCTCCCATGCTTTATAGTGAACATTCTTCGGCAAGGAATCCATGATATAGATGTCACTCTCATAAATAACAGCTAAAAACCAATGTTTCCTACAAAATTTTCAATTCAGTTTCATTTGGTTCAAACAAGTTGACACTAGTATAAGATAAAGATGCTTACCCTGGATTGTACGGCAAAAATAAGATGCGACCACTCTTTTCTTTAAGTCGATTAACAAGATGAGGAACAAATTCCTTTCTCTCAGGATTATCAGTGATACTAGGGTCGACAAAGGCAAACAGATCCAGCTCATCTTTTTCCTTCAAATCATCGTACAGGAAGCTATACAAGAAATGAGGAATGTTATCAATGAGAATATAAAAACAAGTTCTAACTTTACAGATTTGAAAACGACAGAGAAATGAGTTGTACTTACGCCATATATGCGCCTATTACTGCTTGGCCTATCATATTCATCTCCAAAACATTGATGATATCTTCAGGTAACACAAACATTTCTTTCTCATGGCCAAACACATCAATACTCAGTTCCTTTTGTATCGACAGGCCATTGTCCTTCATAAGAGTTTTGGCATGCTTATACAACAATGAACATGGTCTGGGCACCATTTTGTGTGGAGTGAAATTACTAGTACCAAAAGCCTTTTTCATTGTTTGAACCTTTCTTTTTTCCTTCTGTTAGATTATGGGTAGCATCATTAATATACAAATGAGAAAATGAAAACTATATACATGAAAGTGTGTAGGTTCTTACAAGTTTCTGCAGTTTAAGAACGACTAGTTCCTCAGGCCAAGCTACAATACTTCCTATAGCTTGTCCAACAGATTCCAGCTCACCCTTCACAGGAAAAGGAAGTGGTGCATCCCGTTGAATGGCTCCATCCACAGTCACTCTAACAGACCCATCTGGCATCGACAGAGTATGTATCTTTTCATTCAGTCCAGCACTCTTCAGAACAGTACCAAATGCAACTAAATTGGATTTTGTGCCCAAAGCCAACTCACAAGAGCCACCCTACAATTGAGAGAATAAGTAAATGCGATCCATATTGTGAAAAATAATTTAAAATTTTTTTTTGTGACAAATATACCTGTACATGTTCAGGAATTGGGGGAATAACTTGGCAGTCCATATCCTCCTCTCCCTTTGAAGCCCCCGTTTCATCAGGCACATGGCAACTGCCTTTGTCGGACAGAGGAGAAATTGTAGCCTTTTGCATCCCATGACCTACAATTTGGGAATTCACAAGGGCCTCCAATTCCGCAATCCGCTGTCTGAAAGCTAGGTATGTTTTTTTCTGTTCCGTAAACTGTTTTTGGGTTTCTTTGAACTGTAGAGTGCGTAGGCGATCACGTTCTAGCAACTCTGCCTTGGTAATGCCTATAGTTTTCCTCTTTGGCTGCTTAAAGTATGAAGTTGGAGTCACAAATCCCCCAACACCTCTCACCCTGCCCGCATGTTCAGAAGTTCCTAGAGCTTTAGTCAAAACGTCATCGCTTCCATTTACCTCCAGTTCTCCCTTAGATTTCTTATCCAACAACACATCCTAATAAAATACAAAATAATTAAACACGATTAAATATGTATATAAAATAAATCAAAATATAAAGTAAATAATAAAAGACTAACAATTTGCGATGACAATTGCTCCAGTGTATCATCCATTTGCCCATCTTTGGGTTGATGGGCCTTGAGCCACTTAGAAGCACGATCAATTACCTCTCCTTCCGACAAACCAGATCTCTGCACATATGTTAAAACGATTAATATAATCTGGACTTCTTATACTAAAATTAAATTAAAATTTAATAGAAATTTGAACCATTTCCTCCTCCAGTCCAATATATCCTTTTCTCGATAGTCTATGGTGATATTTTCTTTGCTTGACCCTTTGTCGTGCAGTTTCATGAACATTCTGCAAAGTGTTCAACTCAGATTACTAGCAATATGCATATATGAAATTAAAATAACTACAGAAATATAAAATAACACATCTTACATTCCACTCTGCAGTCATTCGTTGTTTAACGAATTCTTTCCACGGCTCTAGCCCAACAAACTTGTAAGCATGTGGTGGCTTTCTCAATTTCTTCTTATTTTGCAAGAAGGGAAGGACAAACTTCTGCGTTAAACTTGTCTTAAATGCTCTAAACTTAACACCTGCTGATGAAAGCACTAATTTCTTGCTTTCAGGTGCTATTTTGAAAGTACCCTGAGTATGACAAAAAACACAATTTTAAACTCGATTGAAACAAGAATCTACATTTTTAATTAGACACATGATTATACCTGAATGTCATCCCAAATCTTTTCTTTTAACTCGTAATCCACTTCCTGCCATGACATTACGTTGATGGGCACCATTGTCCTCACCAGCAATCCTATGTAAGACTGTAATGTAGGTCGTGATGTTCCATTCGGGTTGCCCAGGGCATCATATGTCACTTTAATCCTTTTCCCCGCAGCTTTCTTTACCAAAATCTTCTTCAAGGCAGCAACTCCTCGCTTTTGTCTTCCCCCTTCTTCGATCATCGTTGTTTTATCACTTGATTCGGTAACTGCAACAGGTCCATCAACAGCCTTTTCAGAATTCCCTTCTGCAGCCACATCTTTTTTTTGCTTTTTTCCTTTTTTTGTTCTTTTATTTGTAGTCGTCATTGTGCAATGTACCTGTTAACAAAAAAGCCAAAATATAAAACACATGATAAAATCAAACTCATGTCATCCATTAACAAAAATATTAACCAGTAGATACATTAAAGAAAACACACACGCATAAGAATTTATAAAGGATAATCAATGCAATGTCTATATTGAATAACAACAAATCCATAACCTTACTATAATACCCTTAACTGATATGTACCCCACTTTTTTAATATAATATCAAGGCACCTAAATTCTGTCAACCCAAAAACCCTGAACATCATCTCTTTTGAAATTGCTTCCAGATTCATCATCATCTGGATCATCAGCTTGCAAAGGTATGTCTTCGCAAAATGCTTGTTGCTCCACAGTGGTATCACATATATCGTCTTCCACCAAACTCTCACAGTAGTCTCTATTTGGGGACATTAGAACAACTGGCCAGTTTGCATCTAGTGGATCATCTACATTGAAGACTTGTTTCACATGACTGGGAGAAGTAAACTCATCACCTTTATGCCCTTTCCGACTAAGATTGACTAGAGTAAATACAAACTCATCTTTTCTAATTCCTCTCTCATTCTCTACCCACTGACACAAGAACAAAGGGACTTTGAAGGCCTGATAATCCAACTCCCATATTTCTTCGATCACACCATAAAATGTCATATCGCACTCGACTGGATTCTTGTCCTTAGCACTGGACACTTGCATCGTCTTTGCCACCAAGGAAACCCCACTGTTTTGGACCACTCTCGCAATGTCTCGCTGCCTTGTGAAATACTTAACCCCATTGTACATAAATCCTTCATAACTGAACACATTATACCTAGGTTTTCCAGCTATCCACCTAAGTGTTTGTGAAATTTCTAATCTATTCTTCCCTGAAATATCAGCTGAAACCTGAATTGAAAACATCAAGAGCAAATGTTAGTCAATGAAAATATTCAAAGTTTGATAAAAGACACGAACATTATATAAAATACCTGTGATTGAAACCAATCAGCAAAGGTACGATTGTGCTAAATTTGTAACCATCTTTTACTCTTGTTTTTTCCCGCATATTGCTTCTCAATAATGGCTTTGTGTTTTCTAAGACGATAATAAAAACCAAATGACAGTCAGGTTTGAATAAAAAAGAAAATGATGAAAGACATGATATCACAAGGTTTAACGAACTTACATCACATAGGGATCCACTTCTGGATTGTTGAACAGGACATGAAGATGTGCTTCAAAAATTGTTTCTTCATCAATTGTCTTTACAGTCGGTTTAGAAAGTGGGCCACATAATTTACTAACAGATTTAGGGACACCAACTGAACTGATATTTGCATTGTACTCTGAGCAGAATTCAACCGATTCTTCTCCAATGTAACTCTCAGCTATACAACCCTCGGGACGGTAGCGGTTCTTCACGTACCCTTTCAGTACTTTCATAAATCGTTCAAAAGGGTACATCCATCTATAAAAAACAGGGCCACACAATCGCACTTCCCTAACTAAGTGCACAGTCAAATGAACCATTATATCGAAAAATGATGGGGGAAATATTTTTTCTAGCCCACATAAAGTCAACACTAAATCTGACTGAAGCTTATCTAACTTGGATACATTTACCACTTTTGAGCACAAAGCATTAAAGAAGAAACAAAGTCGCATAATAGAGACTCGAACATTTTTTGGGAGAACTGAACGAATAGAAACAGGAAACAATTGTTGCATTAGTACGTGGCAGTCGTGCGACTTCAGGCCATATAATTTTAAGTCCTCCATGGAAACCAAATTTCTGATGTTTGATGAATACCCATCGGGAACCTTCATATTTGCCAAACTTTTACACATTTCAGTCTTTTCTTTCTTTGAAAGTGTATAAGGTGCAGAAGGCAAGTACGTTTTTTTTTCGCCAATGTCTGGAGCCAAGTCAGTTCTGACCCCTTTTTCAATTAGATCTAAACGAGCTGCTACACTATCCTTCGTCTTATGAGGTATGTTTAATAAAGTACCAATAAGGCTGTCACAAATATTTTTCTCAATATGCATGACATCTAGACAGTGACGAACATGAAGGAACTTCCAATAGATTAAGTCAAAGAAAATCGATTTTTTTTTTCAAGCACACCTATCCTCTTTAGGTTTTTTCACCTTCCCGCACTCATAATTAATATGTTCTACACTCTTTAACACTTCTTCACCGCTAAGTGGAGTTGGTGCAACTCCAAACTCTTGTTGATTATTAAATGTTTTTTTCTGCTTTCGATAAGGATGATGACGAGGTAAAAACTTACGATGGCTACAATATGACATTTTCCTACTGTGAGGCAAGAACTCAGCTGATGTGCTGTCCCCACAAATTGGACAAGCTTTATAACCTTTAGTGGTGCACCCAGATAAATTACCATAAGCCGCGAAGTCATTTATAGTCCATAACAAGACAGCCCTAAGAGTGAAGTGTTCTTTCCTATAAGCATCATAAACATCACTAACTCCATCCCATAAAGTTTTTAAATCATCAATCAAGGGTTGTAAATATGTGTCGATATCATCTCCTGGCTGTTTAGGTCCTGAAATTAGCAATGTCAACATCATAAACTTCCTCTTCATGCATAACCATGGAGGAAGATTGTAGGCAACAAGAATTACAGGCCAACAGCTATATATACTACTTTGAGAGCTATGTGGGTTGATACCATCTGCCGAAAGCCCTAAACGTATATTTCTCGTCTCATTAGAAAATTCAGGCCACCTATAGTCAACTAATTTCAATTGAGGAGAATCTGCCGGATGCCTCATATGTTCATCACTTACTCTCTGATCATCATACCATGTAAGCAATTCAGCAGTTTTAGGACACCGGAAAAAACGCTTAAATCTATCTATTATAGGAAAATACCACAGAACCTTAGCTGGTTGACCATGTTTAACAGTGTTATCCCTTTTCAACTTCCAGCGACACAAACCACATTTTGGACAACTATTTTCATCTGAATATTCTTTTCGGTATAAAACACAATCATTTGGACAAGCATGGATTTTTTCATAATGTAGTCCTAGTGTGCTAAGAATCCTTTTTGCTTCATAATCAGTCTTAGGTAGTGTATTATCTTTAGGCAACAAAGACCCAACAACACCAAGTAACTCAGAAAAACAAGAACTGCTCAAACCATACTTAGCTTTCAAATTCTGAAGTTGCACCAATGAATTTAATTTGTTGTTTTCACTATCTTTGAATAAAGGTTGTTCAGCATCCTCAATAAACTCAAGAAACTCATGTGAAGAAATATCATAATCACATACATTGAAAGCAGCTTCACACACATCAACATGATTTTCAGCCCGATATTGAGGATTCAAAGGTGTACTTCCAGAAGAGACACTACTATGTTCACCATGCCAAATCCAATTTGTGTAACTCAAACTAAAACCATGCTGATACAAATGAGCCTTAATTATACTAGAAGATTTTTTTCTTAAGTTCACACAGCAAGAACAAGGGCAGGGAATTAGCTTCTTGTCACTAGCATTACTAACGGCAAATGCTATGAAATTGTCAACACCCAACTGGTATTTTAGACTGTGTCTATCCTCCCAAATCCATGTTTTATCCATTTCTGAAATAACAAGTAAAAAAAAAAAAAACTAAATTTCAAACTCACAAAATATATAAGAAAACCCTAGTAGCAGATACATAACAAGAAATTCACATACTGAAAATTGAAAACCCTAACATTGAAAAACGAAAACCATAGCACTGAAAATCGAAAACCCTAGAAGGCACATAACAAGGAAATTTATCACATACCTGAAGGAATACACAGTGGGTTCGCTGTTTTCGATTGAGAAAGAATGCTTCCCGCTCGCCGTTCAATATCCACTGTTGTCAATTAGCCGTTCTTCAGTTCTCGAGCTGCTAGGGCTTCAGTTATCAATCGAGTTGCTATGGCTTCAGTTAGTTAGGGCTTCGATTTTGAGGAGTATAAGGAGGGAGATGAAGTATGCCAGATTGGTTAGGAGCAAGAATCGCCGGTAGGAGGGAGAGAATTCGCAGAAGACCTTTTTTCTCTTTGTGGTGAACGGGAACGGGAGAGATGAGTATGCATGATACATTCTTTTCTTATTTACATACTTAGTAATTTTCATAAAAAACTAAAATACACAACAAAATCGGTTTTCTAATTAAAACCGATTACTATGTAAGACAACATTTTAATAAAAAATGACCAAACACAAACAAATCGGTTTTCTTATTACCACCGATTACTAAGTAAAACACCATTTTAAAAACGAAGCCATAGTAATCGGTTTATTCAAACACAGATATCGTAGATATCAAATGTACCATTATTTCTGCGACTGATATCATTGGTGTCTTAGATATCAGTTGAATCATCGACCGATTTCTTTGAAGTGATGTCTAATCCAGTTTTTTTAGTAGTGATCCCTCCTTAAAAACCTGGTTTTGTTACCTTGAAAACACTTCGTGCCTTCATGAGACGATGCCTTGTTCTTCACTCTTCCGACTCCTCTTCTGAAGTTTCCTTGAGTACCAACTCTCCAGTTCCTGCCGTGACGTCTCGACAGCCGGCTCCTTGGACACAACAATAATTACCTTGCCTCCAGCAATTAATCATTGCCATATGTGCCCCCTGCGAACAACCCTTGTCTTCTGGTTCTGCCATAGTACCTGCCGGAACTACGTCTTGCCGCAGAGCCTGCCTGAGTACCTGCTGCTGCAGCTTCAGCTGCATCATCCATAGGTTTTTCAGTTCCCCTTGCCTGGAGAATGGTAGTGCTAGCAGCAACCTCCTGTTGTGTTTTCATCACCTTGCCTTTGATCCTCCAAGGACCAAAGTTGTTCTTTTCGACGCCTTGTCCTCATCATCCTTCTTCGATCCAAGCTTCAGCATCTTCTCGTGATTTATCTTCCCACAGACGGCGCCACTTGTTGAGGATTCGCACAACAAGGTCTAACCAACCGAATAAATCCGATCAAATTAGACTTTCATAAACCACACGACGTGAACAACTCAAAACCAAACGAATATGATTTGACTCTCCAGCTCACAATCACTCACGATATATGTGAACTCACAAGAATATAAAAGCACGATAAACAACACACACAAGACAAGATTTTACGAGCTTCAGTATCGCGCTGCCTATGGCGAGGCAGCCTTTACCTACGTGCTCGGGGAGAGGGGTGTTTTTTCTTTATTAAACGAAAACGAGATTACAATCACTCTTGATAATTCTGAGCCAACAAGGCGTAAGCGATTATCGATCTAACCTCACGTCTAATAACAAGTATTGAAACCCTAATACTTTCGCCATGCCTCTCTCTCACTTCTCGCTGTTGTGCTCGACGCGAGTTATATAGGCGACCTGGACGTCGAATTATGGTAGAAATAGGTTCCTTGTCCTCTAAGGATTCCGTTGCCTTTTGAATCACCTCAATCGGATAAGTATGGAAACAGATATTCAATTTTTGGTCTCTTACCAAAAATAGAAGATTCTGCCTAGATCATGCCTCCTGCCAGGGAACCGGTTTCTGCCTTCGCACTGCGGCAGAGTTAACGCCTTCGTCCTGCCGCATGGAACTGCCTTACACAAATTTAGAATTTCGAACATATTTTCACAAATACAATTACATTTTCAGAAAATAGATTAATGCCATGTGAAGTTACAGAAATGCCCAAAACTTTAAATCAGAAATGTGAAGTTTAAAGCACAAGACACACACCTTTAAACGAGAGCATGCGTTTTTTGTTGTGTCCACTATTTAAGACCTCGACTTAGGACCTCGACGTTTTTGATATAGTGTAAATTTATGTTTAGCTCCCTACTAAAAGACATTTGTAAAATGTATATGTTGTGCTCTTTACGATGCTATGACACCACTTGTTGCGATATTGAAAACTAAATCCCTCACGGCTCTCGAAATATATATGAGATGCGAAGAAAAAGATAAACGAAAAGAACGAACACACAATTTACGTGGAAACCCAAAACACGGGAAAAACCACGGGAAGAAAGAAAATCCACTACATCATTGAGGCTTACAATAATCCACTCTATGATTTTCGTCTACCGGAGAACCCCAATTTATAGGTTTAGCAAACCTATCAAATTGGAAACAATTAGAATTAGGAATAAACCCTTTCCTAATATATGACTCTTAAATCCCTAAGGAATAGAATTATATTATAATATAATTCTTATTTCCTAACCAATTGAATAAATCAAAAAACCCATATTTGGAGTCCAAAAACGCAGCGAAAAATCGCACAAGAAAGCTGACGCAAACGCGCCACAGCCTCAGCAGGCTGACGTAAATGCGTCACGGCCCCAGCAGGCTGGCGCAAATGCGCCAGACTGCTACATCGATCTTTTCGCATCCCGACTCCAAATTTCGTCCCGATTTACTTCTCTTTCGATTCGAGTCATATTTCAACAAATCTCCACCTTGACGAGAATCCCCGCGATTCCAAGCCGCACCATCCTCCAACAATCATAGACTAATTTTTCTTCCTTCCACCCAGCCCCGCAGGACTCACTCAAAACAAGAGCAACCTAAGTTTGAACCGCATCAAACTTAGTACAAGAATGCGAAGTTGCGCCGATCATCCCTTGGGTACCACCAAACTCCATGACCACTCCGCAATTTCCATTCTCAAATCTCGCCTTCTCAGCACCACCTGCATTCGCCAATACTACAGTGCTATCCATAGTACGCATAGGCTCGATTCTCCAAATTTGAATAGTATTCGGGTTAGTATTCCCGGTGTCTCCGACACCAACACACATGCGCATGACTTTTAAACCAAGGTGATCCCGACTCACCTTCCAGCGAATGACTTCCTTGGGCAGAGGCAGTTGCCCACTTGGTAATTGTGTTGCCGCATAGCTCATATAATCCACCAAATCTTTCTCTCGCCTCGCAAAATAAGTCGCCCCGACTTACTTTCAACACTCCACCTTTACCGAAGTTGGTAAACCATTCGGATCTAAGGTCTGAGAGAGATAAGATTACCATTCAGGACCTGAACGTACCTTGCAGTACCGAGGGTTCGAATATGCCCATCGACCATCTTGATTCTCACAGTTCCCGTGTCGCGTATCTCACACGATGTATCATGCCCATGACCACCGTTTCACCGACACTCTCATCAAACCTGTCAAACAAATCCATGTTTCGACACATATGATACGAACATCCAGAATCCAAGATCCACCCCTCACACGTTCCCCAAATCAGAGACAACCAGGAGTTCCCCATCAGGAAAACCTCCTTCTCCGGAATCGGCCACCTTCGATTCCTTTCTCCGATTCATCAGGGCCTGACAGTCCCCCTTCACGTGGCTCTTTTCCTTGCAGTAGTGACAAACCCCCTAGAATTTCTTCCATGCTCCACGTTGGACATTAAGAAATTCACCTAGATTTTCACCACGCCCCTTTTCTTGCAGTAATGACAAACCCCCTGGAATTTCTTCATCTTTGCCCAACTTTGGACATCAAGACATTCCCCCGGATTTTCACTACTCAAAACCTCCTTCATCGTCTCCCTCGATCGCAAAGCCGCGACCGCATGAAACAAATCACCGGAGGGATAGAGTGCAATTATACCTCATCTTTCTATTCTTACATACCTTCTCTTATGGCTCCATCGCGCTTGACATCGTCCATGCTCCAGCAACGCATCATCAAGATCCATGTTGGTTAGAACCACTGAACCAACTCCACCTTGAATCGCCATGAAGAGAACCACGTGTTCCGATCTAACACCGAATATCAACCATCGTCGTCATCTCCCAAAATATTCTCGAGCTCCACCTTGATCTAGAAACACCAATATCCGCAACGTCCGCCTCGTATGGATTCCGCGATCGGGATCCCCAACGAAAGCTCGGATAACAGGTCACAGGATCGTAACCTAGCTCTGATACCACTTGTTGTGCTCTTTACGATGCTATGACACCACTTGTTGCGATATTGAAAACTAAATCCCTCACGGCTCTCGAAATATATATTAGATGCGAAGAAAAAGATAAACGAAAAGAACGAACACACAATTTACGTGGAAACCCAAAACACGGGAAAAACCACGGGAAGAAAGAAAATCCACTACATCATTGAGGCTTACAATAATCCACTCTATGATTTTCGTCTACCGGAGAACTCCAATTTATAGGTTTAGCAAACCTATCAAATTGGAAACAATTAGAATTAGGAATAAACCCTTTCCTAATATATGACTCTTAAATCCCTAAGAAATAGAATTATATTATAATATAATTCTTATTTCCTAACCAATTAAATAAATCAAAAAATTCATATTTGGAGTCCGAAAACGCAGCGAAAAATCGCACAAGAAAGCTGACGCAAACGCGCCACAGCCTCAGCAGGCTGACGCAAATGCGTCACGGCCCCAGCAGGCTGGCGCAAATGCGCCAGACTGCTACATCGATCTTTTCGCATCCCGACTCCAAATTTCGTCCCGATTTACTTATCTTTCGATTCGAGTCATATTTCAACAGTATAGATAATAATCAAACTTCTACAACTCAACCCCGTTCTTGAATCAAAGCATTTATATAAATGTTGAAATATAAATTGATAAATATAAATTATTTTTTATGTGTTATTAAATTAATATATTTATATTTATGTAGTCATTGAAGCTCTTGTGTTAAGTAACGTGTGGCTACTTTTTGTCTTTCACAATTCCGATTCTATTTTTCAAGAACAAAATAAAGTGTGCCAAGTTACGTGCGACTACTTTCTTTCTTTATTTTATTTGGCTCAAGATATTTACACCTCCATTTTTACTTTACACACCCCACTTTGTATTTTTTTAATTTGTATATAATGCAAAATATCTATACTGACCTTATATACAACTACTATTACTACTTGCACCCTCCATTGTCAAAATAAATAAGTAAATGAAGTAAAAATAGTTCTTGATAATACGCAACACAGACCAGCTCATGACATCATGTTCATCATTGATCGGCTCATCGCGCTCTCATACCTTCCTCTCGAGCTTCACATCATAACTATAACGATGGAGAGCTCAGTGCCTCAGACGTTTGAATAATATGGAGAATCCGACAGCGACGAATTCTTCATTCACGTTGTCGTCTTCGATCTTTGTCTTTGATGTTCTCTTTTAAAGTATCATCGCCAACTATATCGACTCTTCTTCCTTTACTCCGATTAGACCTCTCTCAAATATCTCTCCGATCTCGGTCTCGATCTTTCTTCAACCTCTCTCTCAACTTCACCGGCGATTATTGTAACTCCGACTTTCATCTTTATATAAAAAAAAAGCAAAAAAAAAAACAAAAAAAAAAAAACTGAATAAACATAAAATGAAAGTCATAATCATCATCAACATGATGGAGAGTATCTTCAACAAATTATTTTGTGCTTTATCTGATTGAAGCCAATAGAGCCGACAATACTAGCTCTTCTAGTTTCTATGTTTATATCGATCCTGATTTTAATTCAAGATTTGATCTTTAAGAGTCCGATGATATCGAAACATCACTGAATTTAATTCAATATTTGATCTTTAAGAGTTCGATGAGAAACTTCAATTGGAAAATTATAGTTCAAGGTTTGAAATATCACGGCCAATTAGGTTTTTATTCATTTATTATTTTTTATTTTTTTTTTAGCGGGGAGGGTGCAAGTAGTAATAGGATTTTAGATAAGGTTAATATAGATATTTTGCAATATAATAAAAATAAAGAAAATAAAAAGAAGGGTGTGTAAAGTAAAAGTGGAAGTGTAAATATATTAAGCCTTTTATTTTTTGTTTTTTCTTCTCCATCCATTTTTTTTACTTAAAAGAATCTCGAAAAAGAAAAGGCAACAAAGAAAGGTGTTGTTCAATTACCAAACTACATTATAGGGTTTTGTGAATGGTAATAGCTTTAGACCAACTCCAATGGGTGGCAAAGTTGGACGTAAATGTCCAATTTGCCACAATCCTCTCCAACGGTGGTATATTTGTACATAAAATAAGACTCAATTTCAAGATAATGAATAATATAACTCAAATTTGTCACCAACTCAAATTTTTACTCAAACACTATTCATGTTTTTTTTAATTATTTTAAATTTATAAATTATTAAAATTTAATTAATTTAACATTGATTTTTTTTAAAAGTATATAAAATATTATTCTTGAATAATTTTTAAATTTATGATTATTTTGTAAATTTTAGCTATATTTTTAAAATTGATATTTTTTTTAAATTGTGGTTTTTACTCAAGTTTATACTAACTTGTTATTTTATATTGTTTAATTTTAATTTTGTGATTAATATTTATAATTTAGATTAAAATATAAATTGAAATAAAAATTCAATAATAAGAAAAGCATGCCTATATAAATTATATAATACAATACAAAATAAAATTAAATAATATGTGTGTTTTTAATTATTAATATGATATTTTATTATTTAATTTTTTATTGTAATTTTTTAATTTAATTTATATGTAATATTATAAAAAAAAATTATATAAAATTAGATTTGTAATAAAATTAATTAAAGTTTTATGTATTTGAGTAAAAATTCGAGTTTAATGATTGGAGAAGATTTACTGTTTCAACTTAAATTAATGGATTGGAGAAGATTTACCGTTTCAACTTAATGATTTGTAGTACTATACTTAATTAATTAATGGATTTGGTGAAAAAATCATAATTTTACATGACATTAAATCATGGATATTTACTTAATTAATTAATGGATTTGGTGAAAAAATCATAATTTTATTCACGTTTGTATCTCGTATTTATTCGCGCTTCCACCTCGCAAGTTCTCCTCTAGAACTTTCTTTAGATTATACACAAGTCAAGAATGTTACCATAAGTGAATCACACACCAAACCTTTTTTTATGATTAGGTAAATATATTAGATATGAGTATATGACATCTATAGCTACAACAAAATTAAGAAAAGTTAATGAAAATGATTGGCTGATGTTTTTGAGTAGTTTTACTCATATTTGATATTTTAGTTTGGCTAAAATCAATAATTGCATTTCATAGAAAATCTTATTTTTCTAATTTTTTACTAGTAATTACTTTGCTAATTTTATGTTGATGATCGGACGATGTATAGTATGATAATATCGAGAATACCGAAGAAAAGAAATCAACAAGAGAATAGAAAAGACAAGAATTTACGTGGAAATCCAACTGGGAAAAATCACGGGAGGAGCGACGAACAAATCACTATAATATTGTTACACGATTCGTAGGATCGATATACGGTCAAAACTCTCAAATCTCACACAATAGGTATAGCTAGAATAATCGGTGTGTTTATGCCCATGGAAAAGCTCTCTTTATATAGGGGAGAGTCCTTATTATTGTATGGAAACAATAATTCTCGCTCATGTATGCCTCGTAGGAGAAAGAAACCAAAAATAGGTATTTTCCAAATATACCACGCGCAAGAGAAAACGACGACCGTCGTTTTGCAACCGGCAGTCGCGGGACCACTTTCGGCGGTCGCGAGACATGAATCGGCGGGCGCCGAAACACCCCAAAACTGCCAAGTCCACGATACGTCAACTGACGTCAAACGGCGACCGCGGAAGCCCTTTCCGCGGTCGCGGGGCACCTTTCCGCGGGCGCGGGTCATGGTTCGGCGGGTCATGGTTCGGCGGGCGCTGAACTTCGATCGAAGCTACGATCCTTAGGTGATGTAAATGGCGACCGCTGCCGCCTATCCCACGGGCCCGGGACATCCATCGGTGACCGCCGTTTGAGACTGGCGGTCGCGGAACTCGTTCAACGCCTCCTCTTCTCGGTTTTGTGGCAATACTCAACATTTTAAAAAATAATACCACATTCGTCCTTGACGCAAGGAAGCAATAAACACACAGATTAAAACTCGTTTATTCTGAGAATACCCGAGAATTAACACATCAAATATCGTTGATTCCGAAAAATATCGAAACTTGATAAAAACCTCAAGAGAGGAACCTTTTTATTTCATATCAAAACAACTGGTTAACTTAATTAAAAGAAAACATATAAATAGTACTAAAACTCCAATAAAATAAATTAAAATAATAAATAAAATAATATTAATAGCTTGGACTGAAAGAAACAATTTTTTCTGTATCTACATCATTCTCCCCCTCTGGGAGAAGGTTCGACCGCGAACCTGAAAATCGAGCACGAAAATGTCGGGATCAAACACCCATCGTCGGCAACCCTGAGGGAATAGCGCAAGGGCAGCGACACATTGACGTGGCGCAGGGACAATAGCCGGAAGAACCAACGCAAGAGCAACAACTTGAGAAAGCGACGCAAGGTCAGCGGCAACGACGTCAGGATGCAGCGTAAGAACATGAGCATGAGGATATAATGCAGGGGTAGTATCATCTCCTTTCAGCGCAAGGGCAAAAACATGTTGATGTGGTGCAGAGGTAACGACAACAGAATTCAGCACAAGTTTCACGGGAATTTCCGTAAAGAGCTCTTCATCAAATTTAGGGGGACCGTCATAGGTGGATGACTCTTCATCGACACATAGCGTGTGAGGGTGAGAGAACGGACAAGTCTCATGACGGGGGCCGGTCGCGCCACACTCAAAGCAGCATACTACGACCGAAGCCCACGATGGAGACTCCACGTTGACGGCGGGGGCTCCAAGCGTCGACGGGGTATGTGTTGTTGGCGAGGACGACAATCGCCAAGGGTACGATCAAGCGCGGGGATCGGTGGAGGTGACGATAGCTTGTTGGAAACAGCAAAGCGGAGCTCCTCGAGATCGACTGTAAGGGCTGCGATTTGACGACTTAAGGCGGCAACGTCGGCGTCGCGACGGGCTGCGGCCTCAACGGCGGATTCGCGAGCAGGCCGGGGACGGAGAGGCATCGTTCGACTCTGATACCAACTGACGCAGGAAAGCAGTAAACAAACGATTAAAACTCGTTGATTTTGAGAATACCCGAGAATTAACACATCAAATATCATTGATTTCGAAAAATATCGAAACTTGATAAAAAAACTCAAAAGAGAACATATAAATAGTAATAAAACCCTAATAAAATAAATTAAAATAATAAATAAAATAATATTAATAGTTTGGAAAGAAAGAAACAATTTTTTCCGTATATATTAAAATAAATTAAAATAATAAATAAAATAATATTAATAGTTTGCCTCTGTCATTAACTTCCTTAACCGTTATTTTCTTTTTTTTTTACAAATGAACTATATTGTCACTTTTATTTTTGTTTCTAGACATGTCTATTGGACGGAGTCACATAGGAGGACTTGTATATACACAGACAGAGACAATGTTCTTGACCCGCCACCCTGATCAATTTTGTCCGCTGCAAGAAAAGATTGACTTGATAACTTTACCAGTTTTCCTTCCAAAAATTAAGGACAAAAATAAACGTTTCTGATTTTAATAATGTGTACTTCATTTAATAAGAGTTAAATATTAAATTAACATTCAGTTTGCTTACACTCCATCTTTATTTTCAAGTTTAATTAAAAGAATACTTTAATTTCAAGTTTTTTTATAAACAAGTACGAGTAAATATTTAGTAAAATTTAAATCTAATTTGAGAAAAAACTTTTATTAAATGTAAAAACAAACTTTATTATATGTATATATAAATATTAGACTTTAGTTGGAAAAGAAACGTCTCTCTCTTCTCCCTTGTGTGATTCTCTCTCCTCAACTTCCACCAAAAGCAAATACAGTAATACTCCGAAGCTCAAAGAAAGAATTTCGATGGTTAGTAGTGTTTACCATCGTCATCATCATCCCTATTTTCATCGATTTTAATATTTATTGTTCCGATTAAAAAAATCAAATTAAAAATCTATGTATTTGAATTACAGGGAGGCTTCGAAGAAGAAAGGGAGGACGATAACCGTAAGCTGCCGCCGTGGGTTGAGCCGCTCCTCCGTACCGGATTCTTCGGTCAATGCAAAGTCCACGCAGCGACGGCGCACAAGAGCGAGTGCAACATGTTCTGCTTGGACTGCGTCAACGGACCCCTCTGCTCCCTCTGCCTCATCGATTCTCACAACTCCCATCGCTCCATACAGGTCAGTTAACCTAATTTCCCAAATCGAAAAATCGATCGTCGAATAACTGAATTGGATTGGGATTAAATTAATTCGACACGAAATTCGCACATACATACAGATTCGGCGATCGTCGTACCACGACGTGATTAGGGTTTCCGAGATTCAGAAGCACATTGACATATCAGGGGTTCAGACCTACATCATCAACAGCGCCAAGATCGTTTTCCTGAACCAGAGGCCTCAGCCGAGGCCCACCAAGGGAGGAGTCGTCAACGCCTGCTCCGTCTGCCATCGGAGCCTCCTCGACTCCTTCCATTTCTGCTCCCTCGGCTGCAAGGTATTTTCATTCAGTTTTTTCGATTTTTGATAATTTTACGAATTGAAAATTGATGGTGATTTGGGTCGATTTTAGCTTAGTTCAGTGTTTCTATTCGATTATTCCGAAGAAGGAAAATGGAGTATGATTTGATCGAAAGTTATTAGCTTAGTTCAGTGTTTCTATTTGATTTAGCCTTTTGTGGTTTGCCCTACAGATAGCTGGAGCATCGAAGAAGACAGATGTCTGGGGTGCTACTACCTCTGATTCTGACGAGTCTATAAGTATTGGGTCCCAAATGTATAATAAGAATGTTTTTCGAAGCAAGATGCAGAGCTTCACCCCGTCTACACCTCCCCGGACGGCGATGATGAATTTCCGAAGCGCGAAAAGGAGAAAGGGAATTCCTCACCGAGCTCCCACTGGAGGCTTGTTCATAGAATGCTGAATTAATTCAGGCATTACTTGTCGGTTGTGTTTGTTTATAGTTGCTTTTCGATCCGGCATTCTGAGCTGTGGCAATGGGGAAAGCCGATGCTGGGATTCTAAAGCCTAAAGAAGTTCGGTTTATAATATTACATGTGGATATCTAGTACAGTTATAAGGGATAGAGTGAAGTTTGAAAGTGAATAACATGTCTGAAGAAACGAAGCTTAGGCCGATGTGGTAACGTGTTCTTACGTGGTTGGATTGCCTCAACTCATATAGTAGTATGTATTATCATGATGTGAATAAAACTTCTATGTTCGCATATTCTGCGTTTTCTTCTTGTCCTTCGATAATCGACTTCTCGAACTTCTGTCAAGCATCGTTTTCTAATGTGTATGGAACTGCCTAGCAATTTCCAGGCCTTGGAAAACTTAGTCAAATCTTGTGTTCAGACTCTCATTGCAAGAAGTTAGTAGTTGCATCTATTTGAGTGAAGGGTAGAATAGTCAATAGAATATTAGTCAAGAAAATTATTGTGAAGAAAAAGTATGAAATGGGGTGGGTGTGGGATGGGTCTTGCAAGTTGAAGCACACGGCTTAAAGCCATAACTTTTGACAAGGATAAAGGGCAGCCATTATATTACAATAAATATCATCTAGAAGAAGTTGCTTTATTAGTGTAGTAATCAGAATCACTATAGAGGTTAGGGGGTTTGTGATTGTAGATCCACTTGATCAATCTTTTAAGTATTCCATACTTACATATGTCAACTTATTCGTCCATTCGAATTCGATTCAATTCAGCTCAGATTGAGTTTTTTTTACTGTAAATTAAATTGTTAGTCTGAAACTAAAAATATTCGATTTCAAACTGTCAATAATTTTAAAATAATTTATATTTAGTACCTTCTTTCAACATTGATCATATATTTGATCCTAATATTAATTTAATTATTCAAAGTTGATATTATTGCTTATGGACCAACAACTCACTAACAGCCCTTTTAAATTATTCACCTCTTTTTTAAATCCACCGCATATTTCCCCTTTTTTTCCTTCACCAAAAAAATAAGTAATAAAAAAATGTTCTTTATTTCGTCCCTTTTATGTCATAGGATCAATTCTGCATCGTTATCTCATCCAAAATAGTTGATTGAATCATCACCATTCACCATTATTCACCACTAAGGTTGCATCTAGATAGGGTGAGTTGTTTTCTATTGGTCTAATGTTAATTTATTTCTCCATATAAAATTTTAAGTCAAATCTTGTTAACTTCTTTCGAATTTTCACTACTAATTTGATCGTCAACTACATCTTCAAGTTTCAGGGTCTCATAATTTTATCTTCATTGGCTCGAGATCCACGACATAGTTTCTATAAAAATTAATTTATGCTCTTACAAAATAGTTTCTTCTATCCTGCTATGTCCGAGCAACTTTTACATTAATTAAATTTCGTGTTTAAAGTTTTCATCATACATAATTCATTTTTGTCAATGCAAGTAAGATGCACTTTTTAGATAAGATTTTTTTTTTACAAACTCACTTAAAAAATATATTTTTTCACATATAAATGTCAAAATTTTCTGAAATACTTTTAAATGCTCAGAGTTCAGATTTAAAAAAATCCAAAATCTCCAAAATTCAATAAAGAAAACAAATATAAAAATAAATAAACCAAATGAATTCAAGTAAAAAATTAAATTCAAGTAAAAAATTAAAAATTATTCAAGGTCAAAATAAAAGGCCAAGGTCCATGCTGGGCTTCACATTTCTGGCCCAGTGTGATGCTCGAAAAAGAAAGTGAGCTGACGGGCCTGGGCCAGCCCGGCTAATATTTGACAACCCATAACCCAACCCATGTCAATTATCAATCCGTTTTAAGACCACCTCCAGTAGAAGACAATTGAGGAGATATTCACGTACAATAGGACATAATTGGAATGAGTATCTTTTCATCCATTTTACAAAGAATTATTGAATAATTCTTTGAATTATTCTGACGCAAGGAAGCATGTGGGTGCCCACATGAATGAAAATTTACTTTTTGGATAATTAAATAATACGTGTCAATTTTTTATTGGACATCTATATTTCGTTTATCTTATCTTTTAAAATGAGATTTTTAAGTATAATTAAAAATAATTTTTCATTTTTTTTACATCAATATTTTTAATTTTTCATGATCTATAAATAGAGACCAAGTTTGTTTGATTTGGATACTAATTTTTTTTTACAATTTTCTCCACTTTTGTTTGTATAATTTGTGTTTTTTATTTGTGTTCACAAAACGTATTTATATTATGGATCCAAATCAAACTCCTCATTATTCTTCAAAATTTATATATCATAATCAACCACCTCAAAACCCCAATAATCAACACCCTCAATATAATAATATAATTTATTTTGATATTTTTCTTTTCGTTTTTTTAATAATATAATTTATTTTGATGTTTTTCTAATTATATTATTTTTATTAAATAATAAATAAATAATTTAATTATTTTTATATCAATTATTATTTAACAAATATTATTATTAATTAAAATTTTATAAAAAATGCAATTAAAAATAAAAAAAGTAATATATAGTGGGATATAGTGGAATAATGATGTGTAGGAAAGAGAAAATGAAATATCTTTTGAAATATTTTCTATTGTAGAGTATGAGATATTTGAAGGATAATTGAAGATATTTGATGAGGTGTAAAGTGGAATAAGCTGACGTGACAAAGAATATTTAGGAGTTGAAATATTTGCGGCTGGAGATGGTCTAAGGGGGGATTCAGGAAATACATAGATTTGTGTGGGACATTTTGGTTACATCACCAAACTTGAAGGGCCATTCCAGAAAATAAATAAATACTACTCCATCGTCATCGGCTCATCGCCTCGCCGGCAATCGAAATAATAAATTAATTAAAAGCAAAATTCAGAGAAAAAAATACAGTCAGAAAGAGGAAAATGAATGATGGGAAACAACAAATGATTGAGAAGGTGTGCAAGCGGTGTAAAGAGTCGTACGCAGCGTCTCACAACACGGAAAGCTCTTGCCGCTTCCACCCTTCTTTCTTCGTCTGCCGCCGCCACGACGATCAGAAGCGGTACCTACTCTTATTTTATTCCATCTCTCTTCGCGAATCCCCGCCGTATTTAATTTTATTTTATTTGATTTAATCAATAATTTAGAACCCTAACCTGTATTAGACATTAGACGGTTATACTTTTTGGAATAATCGAGCATTTCTGTATGTATGAGGATGGATGTATATTTGTATTGATTGAAATGAAGAATTTGTTGCTTATAACTTATAATGGGATTTCAATCCTACTGAAATGCATTGGACTTTTGCTGAATTCCCCTTTTTATTTATTTAAGGATTGAAATAGGGCGAAAAAGTTGTGTGTAGATAGATGCAGGATTGTAACACACAAATATCTAGTTCGAGGTTCTTACGAAACGCAAGTGTTTTATGGTAATCTTCCCCCGGGAACTACATTAGCACTTCTGTTGAAATTATGGAAAGTGAATTCCCTCGGTTTGAAGATTGAAATATTCAAACTCAAGAACTCCCACCATTTCACTCCTCTCTCTTGGGGTTCTTTTTGTACATTACGAGAATACTAGTTTAAAGCTAATAAGCTCCATCTCAAACTTATGACTCGGTACTTACTATTTTCATCGATATTGTGCTTTCGTGATCGGTTATGATATAATAACCTTCATCATGTATTCATGTCATGATTACTCCATCCATTTATGCAATTTATTTAGCTTGTCTGTTGGTTACATCAAACGACCCTCACGAATCATTACAGTGTCGGTTGCTAACAAGTTGAATTCTGTTTTTTTTTCAAAAGTTTGTTTAGTTTCTAATCCATGTTACCATTACTTGCTTGAAGATACTACGAGCTGGGACCGGATGACCCCCCATACGCTGCCAAGTTTTACGATTGCTGTGGAGCAGAGGATCCGGGGGCACCTGGCTGCACTGCAAGTTTTCACATTTCATACGACGAATGAGTGAAAATGTCTATACTACCCCCACCCCCTCACTACAATTTGGAGTAATATATACTACATGTAAGTTTGTATAATTGAAGCTGAGTTGGCATATGAACAAATGATAATATATGAAAAGAGGAAGTAGCATGCCTTCCACCCTCCATATATCAGCTCAAGTTGTGTCCCCATGTTTGCACACTCTGTCATTTTCTTGTTTTATCACTTTATGTCTATTATCATTCATCACCAGCATGTGCATATATGTATATGTATATTTGTAATATTCTTTTGGGATGTGGGTGTTGAAGAAAAGACAGGAAGTAGGTGTTAGGAGGGAAGTGTCTTTATCTACATATTTAATGATGGGTCACTCTGGATTTATGATTTCTAAATTGGATCAAGTATTAATCCTAATTTTTCCACTTATATTTAATTTTGGACAAAGGGTAGTATTTTCCAAGTCTTGCGGTTTTACCACCCTACCCAAATTTGTGCATTGAGTGAGTTACCAAATCATCTCACCAAATTAACACTATACTATGTATGTTTACAAAATAGAATTGCCAGATTAAGTTATAGTGAGGATGTGAATAGTAGACGTCACAAAATATAAGCAGATTAACTAAAGACAAGTAATAACCTCACTCTATTTAATTAAACTATTCACTTCCAAACTCAATTAATTTGACAAATGGCTTTGACATGTGACAAAAAAACTCACATTTGTACACAACTATTTTCTTACAAGTACAAGTGTACAACCTCCTTAAATTCAACTCAAATCATATCATATCTCGGACACAAATCAAACCCATTTAATATGATGCATTCTTGATCCTAATATTATGCTTCATGAATTTGACTATTTGCCACTTCCACGTTCAAAATCTTTTGGGTCAACATGCAAAATGAAATATTGGACTTTTTTTTTTTTGGACCTAAGTGTTGAGAAAAGCACGACACTCGTATAGGCCTTCTCTGACAAAAGTTTTACACCATATTAGACGAGCTTTTACAAATTACAGTCGAAGCCCGCAGGGGCACTTTTGTAATTTCAGTCTGCAAAAGTTGTACTCAGAATATAGTCTGAAACTTCCTGGAGCAGAGCACACACACTATCCTTCCCCATTTCTACTTCGCCTTCTCCCCAGCGATTCATTTTTACTTACAGATAGATACAGCCCTCCACGTCACACGAACAATGTCAGCGGTTCAGTAAAATCCCATCGTCCCCAATTTTTTTTAATTTTTTTTCAATTCGTATCCGCTGCTGCGAAAGATCGTTGTTTTATCGCGCCATGTCTACTAAGCCCAGGTAACTTCGCTAACTTCGTTTCTGGATCCGACCGAATCTGCTATCTCCGATCTCGAAAAATTAAGTAAGAGACGAGTAGCGGTTTACAAAATTGTTTTTGCATTTTTAACGATTTTAGGGTTTATCGATTCTCCGGATCCCTAAATTGATGTTCATCTGATTTTAAATTTGATGGAGAAAAAGGGGTATTTGGTCGTTTGATGTTTTGAAATTCATCTTTTCCTTTTCTGTTTGCATAGATCTACAGTATCTGAAATTCCCAGCGCGAAAGTATCACCGGCATTTCCTCGGACGATAAAGTACAGCAAGGGAGCAACCAATTCTGATGCTGCGGACTCACCTTCTCCGGTGCAGGGCTCTCGGGTGCAAAGCTCTCGGATTCCGGTCGATCGCTCGCCGAGATCTGTTCCGTCGAAGCCTACCACACCTGGACGCTCTCCCAAACTCACCACCCCACCCGAGGGAAGACTGATCAAGAAACCAGCCATCAGCGTTTCGAAATCACCCATGGGCATTTCGAAACCATCTGAGCATCAGGCTGATATAAACCAAGCTCATGAAGATCTGAAGAAAGCCAAGGAAAGATTGGGGCTGTTAGAGAAAGAAAAGGAAAAGGCTCTCGATGAACTGAAAGAAGCCCAGAGATCGGCCGAGGAGGCGAATGAGAAGCTCAGGGAGGCGTTGGTGGCTCAAAAAAGAGCGGAAGAAGATTCCGAGATCGAAAAGTTTCGAGCGGTTGAGATGGAGCAGACAGGCATCGAGGCGTCTCAGAAGAAGGAAGACGAATGGCAGAGAGAGCTCGAAGCAGTTAGAAGCCAGCATGCCGTGGATGTGGCTGCTCTTCTATCTGCCACTCAGGAAATTCAGAAGGTGAAACAAGAACTAGCGATGATATGCGATGCGAAAGACCAGGCTTTACGGCATGCTGATGATGTAACCAAAATAGCCGAGGCCCATGCTGATAAGATCGAAGACCTCTCTGCTGAGCTGACACATTTGAAATCTGCACTTGATTCTAGAGTCCAGATGGAGGCCAGCGAGAATAATAAATTCGTTTCCGAGCTGCAATTGGAGGTGGAATCCCTGAGACTAGAACTTGAGAAAGCGAAAATTGTGGAGGAGAAGCTGGCGGAAAAAGAGGCTTCGTTAGAGCAACTTAATGTTGACCTGGAGGCTACGAGAATGGCAGAAGCATACGCGCGCAATTTAGTGGAGGAGTTGCATGAAAGAGTCGAGGAATTAGCAGATCAAGCCGAGCAGGCAAAGATATTGGAGAGATCGACATCAGAATCTCTTGAATCTGTCACGAAACAACTTGAAGGGAGCAATGAATCGTTGAATGATGCCGAAAATGTGATCACGGCACTTAAAGAGAAAATCGGCTTGCTTGAAATCTCGTTTCAAAGTCAAAAGGATGAGTTTGAGGACTCCAAACGCCGCCTTGAACAAGCTGAAAATGAAACTTCTGAAATGGAGAAGAAGGTTGAGTCCCTTAAGGCTGAGCTTGAAACAGTAAAAGAAGAGAAAACTCAGTCTCAAAACAATGAAAAGATTGCAGCTGCCAGTGTCCTTGATCTACTGGAAGAGAAAAACAAGCTCATTAATGAGCTGGGAACCTCCAGAGACGAGGAAGAGAAAAGCAAGAAGGCGTTGGAAAGTTTAGCTTCGGCCATACACGAAGTTTCTTCAGAAGCAAGAGATACAAAAGAAAAGCTTTTAGCTATTCAAGTCGAGAATGAAAATTACGAAACTCAGATACAGGATCTGAAGCTTGTTATGAAAGCAACAGATGAGAAGTACGAACGCATGCTTGACGAAGCAAAACATGAAATCGATGCTCTAACTAGTTCGATCCAACAGTCGAGGCATGATCACGAGAACTCCAAGGCCGAGTGGGACCAGAAGGAGCTTCATCTGATGAACTCTGTCAAAAAATCCGAAGAAGATAAGTCTTCTATGGGAACCGAAATTAACAGGCTTGTCAATTTACTGAAAACAACAGAAGAAGAAGCTAGTGCAACAAGGGACGAGGGGAGTAGTTGGAAAAATTCCTATAAAGAAGCTGAGCTGGAAATCATCTACCTGAAAGAAGTCCTGGGAGAAGCTAAGGCCGAGAGCATGAAGCTAAAAGAGGGTTTGATGGACAGAGAAAACGAATTGCAGAACATCCTTCAGGAGAACGAGGAGCTTCGTAGAAGGGAAGGTTCTTCTCAGAAGAAAGTGGAGGAACTATCTAAGTCACTCGAGGAAGCTTTGTTGGCTAAGAAGCAGGCAGAGGAAAACATCAGTGAAAGTGAACAGGAATATGACATGCTTCCGAAAGTCGTTGAGTTTTCTGAACAAAATGGGACAACAGGAGATGTGAAGAAGGCTATGGTGGAAGTAGTGAAGGATGAAGAGAAATCTGCTGGGGAAGTGGAGAATTTGAATGGGGATGTAAAAGAACAAAACGAGAAAGAAAAGGATAATTTGGATTCATCAGAAGTTGTTGTCGACCTTAAGATGTGGGAAAGCTGCAAGATAGAAGAGAAGGACTTCTCTCCAGATGCGGAGCAGGAGTCGTTCGAAGATGAAGTTGAGTCGAAAGCGGAGAGCATTGATCAGGCGACTGGTGAGCTATTAGTATCTGCGAATGAGAGCCTCGACAATGGTGGAAGCTCGCCATTGAAGGAGCAGCAGAGTCAAAAGAAGAAGAAACCTTTGCTTCGTAAGTTTGGGAATCTGCTGAAGAAGAAGAGCAGCAGCCCGACCAATCCGAAGTAATAATCAATCAATCGTCTCTCAGTATTATTATTTATCACTGTTTCTATTATTATCAATGTTTTTTGCCTTTTGTTTTCAGCCAGACCTCATGTGGTCTGAATACTGAATACTATGAAATATGGAAAAAAGGCTTGTGTGTATCATTTTTAGATTGTTTTTTTTTTCTCTCCTAACTGTATCAGAATGTGATTAGCCACGAGCCTCTGAGTGTGAGTTTATTTTGTAGCAAAACTTTTTTTTTAATCTAAACTTCATTGAAACAAGAAAGATTGATTTATCTGGTTTGAGATAATTCCTATTAATACTCCCTTATTCTAAAATAATAGAGGTCACATTTTCTTTTTCTTTTTTTATCAACTCAAATCAATTAACAATTAATGGTTAATTGTTACACTTCATTTAAAAAAATTATTATAAAATGTTATTTTACTCTTATTTTTACTTATTTTTTTAAAATCTATTTAAAATTAGTTAGTACTACTAATTTTTAAAAAATCTACGCAACTATTGATATTTGATAACAAAAACTAAAATAAAATTTTAATTTTGGTCGGTTGATTCATTGTCTTAATTTTTGAACGTGTGAAATTTAAATTCACTTGACTTGTCAAATAAACAAGGAACAATTTATTTGCTTCGTCTTATCTCTTGATCATCATCGGTGTCGATACACTTTCTAGAGAAGAAGAAGATGTGGTTTACGGTGATATGTGGTTTCGTTGTGTGCCTGATTCTCAAGTTCTTCTTTTACGAAGACGACACTCTCCTCGATCTCGCTTCCTCTCACACTGCTCTATTCACCGTCGCCAAGAGGTCGCTCATTCCTGTACCTAATCGAATTTCCCCTCTATTTTTTTTTGTATTCCACCGATTTGATTTTTTTGTCCTGATTCAGGCTGGAAAAGCTGTTTCACGGAAGTAAGGTCTACGTCGGGATCCAGATTCCAGACGCCGATTCCGTTTCCCGTCGGAATATTGACCTTGTTTTAGTCACTGATAAGTTCGTTCTTCTTCCGGATATTGTGTTTTCATTAGGCATCTTTTTATTACTTCAAATTTAGGCTATTTTGAAATTCAGAAATTAATTAATTAATTTGTTGGATGGTGCTGCTGCAGAGAGGCTGTGGTGATCACTGTGAAGAATTTATCAGGTTTTGTAACAACCGATAAAGACGGCAATTGGCTGTGCACTGATGGGAAGCACCATAGAACAAACCTTATTCCGAATCCTGTGAGCTTCTTTTCTCATTTCTGGTTCAGAATGTCATTTTCCTTGTAAACACCCTAGAAACATTAGGATTGCAGTGGGTTATGCACGCAAACATGACACGATAAGTCACGACACGGAACACTCTAGTGTGAATTTAGTTAGGTTTACTGTCTTCACATACTATAACGTTTATGATTGAAAATATGAAAACACGATAGTGCGACACACGATGGCATGATTTTCCACCCCTGATAATAATGTGCCTGAGATTTGTCATATTGTCAATATCAATCGTGATATTGAGCTGTGTGGAAAGATTTTTGTGGGGGCATACATAGTCATTACAACCGTGTGATAAATTCTGTAATTCAGGTGCCTGAAACGAAAGAGTTGGTTTCCATTCTTGAAGAATATCTTGAACAAAGGGGAGTTGACCTTCCAGAAGGATATTTGTCTTTTAAAGTCATATGCCCGAACCCAGCTTTTCGGTATGCTTTTTCTTTTACCCCTTCATTTGTTACTTTTATTCGGTGGATGCAATAGTTGGTAGGTCATCCTTTAGTATATGTAATACTACTATCTTTTTGTCCTAAAGAATTTTACGTCTCACCTACAGTTCTATGTATACGTTCAGAACATGTGTATGTTGAAGAAAAATTATCTTGGTTCAGGAAAGTAGCAAATGAAGGAAAATTGTGAGTCCATAAGGAGAGCGAGTATCTCTTTTTTAAATGACAAATTTGTGCTCCTCACTCTGTCCTCGTGTCATACTGACTTGTTTGTAACTTTGGGAAAATCAATAGACCAATCTGAAACAATTCCATCTTTTTTTTTAGTCATGTAAAAGCTATTTTTGGTTGTCAATACTCTTAATTCAAATGCTCTTCTTGCAGTTCCATTCAGTCCGACTCTTTTCCACCTGAGGTTATCACTTACGACCAGTGGGCTCATTTAAAACCTGGGACAAAAAGTTCATATTCCGGATGGATCAAAGGCGTACTACATGGTGGTAAAGATAAAATGCAGGACTCTATTTTTGAGAAGCTTAAGTCTGTTCTGAGCACTGCCCCAATTTCTGATAGGTGTGATATAACACATTTCATCTTCAGATTAAGTTATTTACCGCTTCACGTAGTACTCAGTTTCCATTTTTTAAGTTGGATTGAGGAAGAAATATTGAAGCACAACCTTTTGGGTTATTTAACTCTATAAATTACAAAAAAAAAAAAAAAAAAAAAAAAAAAAAAAAAAATCAAATTATGACCAACTGACGTACTGCAGGTTGGAGCTCAAAGGAAGCAGGTATGTTCTAGGAGAATTCCTCGAGTTCAAAGGGAAGCAGGAAGACCTTCAGGCATTGAGAAAGATTAAGAGATCCAAAATTAGTCGCTTGAGCATTCAGAAGATAAGCATGTTTGGTTTTGGTAATTCCCCTAAATATTTTCCTTCTCATAGTTTTTCAGTTCAATTTGAGGTTATACTGTAATTTAGATTGCGTTGGTAGAGTATTTAGTAAATCTTTTCCTGTCCACATTATCACATGCAGCTCATTCAACTGTCCAAGTTTTGTTTGCTACTCGTGATTATCGCGTTGAGGGATCTTCGCATTCTTCGCAGTTCGAGGAAGAAGTGACTGTTAGATCAAGCACGGAAGTAGTTTTCCAGCCACAAAACTCTACGAAACCGCACAAATATAAGCTGTCTTCTGTTATTTCCATGTCACTGAGTGCCTGACTTTCGAATAGTAGCAATGTGTTTTTCATGTGGGACGAAGCTTTAAGAATACTGTAATTGACCTTCCAGAATAATGTAAGAGCTGTTGTTAGAATAGTGGCTATAAACAGGGGTATTCTTGTTAATGCATTCGGAAAGAGTAGCTCTTTCTCCTTGACTCTCTCTTTTTTCTCATGGACCCTTTCTATTTGTATGCTAAATTCAATCCAGTATTGTATTTGTAAATCGTAATAGAGAATAAAATGCATTTTTAACTTGAATGAAGACAATGTTTTACGTAATATATAACTAATTTTAACATAAATTCTCACAACCGATCTTAGCTCAGTTGGCAGAGCGGAGGACTGTAGTATGTTTACTGATATCCTTAGGTCGCTGGTTCGAATCCGGCAGATCGGATTTATTTTAAATTTTATTTTATTTTGCTGATTTAAATTTAATTATTTATATAAATAGATAATTCAATTTTGAAAAAAAGTGAACAGTGGCTCTATAAAGTCGGTCGCCCAATACAGTACTCGTTCAATCTCTCCCTCGTTTTTATTGTTTCTCCTCCGTCAATTTCAATTTCAATTATTTTTAAATCAGATTTCTAGATTTGATCCGCTGATGATTTCAAATTGAATCATCGCTCGATTTCGAAGGAGAGGAGAGAGATGGGCGACAATTTGAAAGGCAAAGTCAGCCAATTGGGCGAGCGGTTGAAGATCGGAGGCTCGGAGGTCGGGCAGAAGCTGAGTGCCGGCATGAGCTCACTCAGTTTCAAGATGAAGGAGTTCATCCAGGGCGGGAATCATTCCGACAGCCTCGTCGAGGAAGCCACGGCCGAGGCGATGGACGGCCCAGATTGGGCCACGAATCTCGAGATCTGCGACTTTATCAACCACGGCAGGGTCAACAGCGTCGAATTGATCAGAGCGGTGAAGAAGAGAATTGTGCTGTCAAGGAGCCCCAGGGTTCAGTACCTCTCCCTCGTCCTGCTCGAGACCATCGTCAAGAACTGCGACAAGGCCTTCGCTGAGGTTGCCGCCGAGAAGGTGCTCGATGAAATGGTCAAGCTCATCGAAGCTTCTCACACCCTGCCTAATAACCGGAACAAGGCCTTGATGATGATCGAGTCGTGGGGGGAGTCTTCCGACCAGTTGCGATACTTGCCCGTTTACGAACAAACTTACAAGGTATATATCATTTTGTGAATATCCATCTCTTGGTTAAACATTTGATTAATCGAATCGGGGGTATTGTCGTTTATGCCTAATAACCGGAACATTGGTAATGCTGTTTGTACTCCTATATTGATATCGAGCACAGAGTCTTAAGTCAAGGGGGATACGATTCCCCGGTCGTGATAACGACAGTCTGGCGCCTCTATTTACTCCTCCAAGATCGGTGGAAGCTTTTGTGCAAAATGTCACTCGTCAGCAAGGCTTTTCAGTCGAACAAACCAAGGAAGCATTTGATGTGGCGAGGAATAGTATAGAGCTTTTAAGCACTGTTTTATCCTCTTCCCCACAGCAAGATGCTCTGCAGGTACTTAGGAATTAGGATGTATCAAACGAATTTTGTCGTTTCAATTAATATATTGGGCGCAATGTATTGTCTCGGACATCACCTCAAGGGTAGTTTTTGTGATTTAGAAATTTGTCTCATGGGGGGCTAGAGAAATTTGAGTCGAAGCCATTTTACTCTCCACCCCAAGGGATTAAGCTTGATCGCGTGTGCAGGATGAGTTGACCATTACACTTATACAACAGTGCCGCGAGTCCCAAAACACTGTTCAGAGAATAATCGAGACAGCTGGAAACAACGAGGCTATTCTTTTTGAAGCACTGAATGTGAATGATGACATTCAGAGTGTCATATCCAAGTACGAAGCCATGAAGAAACCTTTGGTGGTGCCTCAGGAACCGGAGCACAACATGGCTCATGTTGCTGTGGAACCTGGGGATTCATCTCGTGCAGGGAAAGAAGAAAAGGAAGATGAAGAAGGAAACGAAGCTCTGGTTAGAAAACGAGCCAATCCTCGAACTGGAATTCATGTAGAGAATAATGAAGACTGTCTTGATGGAATGGTTTGCGGTATGAAATCTGTTGGCACGTCCCAGGATACGAAGAAAAAACAACCACACGAACATGATCTCATTAATTTCTGAGTAGAAGAAGGCGCCTGATATAAACTTGTTGATGCCAGGCCAGTGTTGATATTATCTTCTTCTTTCATGTTTTTTTTCAATAAATTGATTATTAAATTTGTTTCATAAATACTTACAATCTCAAATTCTTGTCTTTATCTGTGGGAACTGGGATGGTGTTATAGCAAGGATGTGTATCCTATTTATGGAGATAGTAGCAATTTGTGTATTGGCTGATGGTTTCCATTGACCCGGCCCTGGGTTCAGTTGTACAGAAAGCCGTTGTGATTATAATATATCAGGTACACTTAAAATTAAATTAATATTTTTAAATAATAAATTTAATAATCAAACAAAAAACATTTTCATACTTAAAACCTCAAAGATAAGGGTGATGTAAAGCCCGGACTTGGAGTCACATGATGCACCCACCAAAATTGAATCACATTACCTAAATGCAATACTACCAATTAAAGTTGGATGATTTACAAATTTGGCGTCGGTCGTATTCGAGTTTCGACTTATTGGGATGGAACAAGGGATGTTAATGAGTTTCAAAGAGCAATTGAATCCTTCTAAGTTGGTTATAAGGTACTCAACTTTTGTTGTTAACGATGGAGGCACGTTGTATACAACTAGTAATAATCTAGTAATAATTCCCTGTGCGATCCACAGGAATATTTAATGTAGTTTCTTGGAAATTTTTATATTAAATTTTTTTGTTAGAAAAAAAATCTTAAAAAATTAATGTAAATAATGTAAATTATATTATTTTTCATTCATCTAACATATTATAAAAAAAAATTGAAATTTGGTTCAAATAAAAAATAAATATGTTTAAAATTTGTATATTATTATATTACAATGAAATAACAAATTTTGAAATACCTATTTACAATTTAGAATATTATTCTACTTGTAAATATTTTTCATCTTATTGTAAATGTTTCAACTCAACTTTATTAATTACTCATGAATTGCAACATGCAATTGTGCTTAAATATTGAATTTTTAAAAAAATATATATCAACTTTGAACAAATATTGAATTTGCTCGTTCGTAAATCAATTTTCCTATTAGTTAACCAAAACTGTTTTTAAAAAATGTCTTTTATATATATATATATATATAATAACACGATATAAATATTAATAATGCATAAAAACAATTTTGTATTTATAAATAAATAAATAAATAAATTATATTAGTTTACATGGAATGATTTTTTTTATTCTTATCACGTCATTAAGAATATTTAATTAATGCATTAAGTAATAAATCATTAATAAAAATATAAATATATATATATATATATATATATATATATAAATAAATAAATGTATTATGTAATTCATATTTTTTAGTTGGAAAGTAATAAACTAATAGGAATCAATAAATATATCGTTTCCTTTTTTTTTCATAGTTCTCTTATTGATATTATTATTATATAGGTATCATTCGATTTAAATATCAATAAAAGAATTCTTATGAACTCAATTTGATAAGAATTATCAATCTTATAATTGAAAGTATATATTATTTAATACCAAAATTAAAAGAAAAATTGAATATAAAAACTACATATAAAATAAATTATAAAGAATTATCAATTTTATAATTGCAAGTATACATTATTTAATACAATATATAAAAGGAAATTAAATATAAAAACAACATGTAAATTAAAAAGTTAAACACAATAAAACAAATAAAATGCTAAATGATAAATAAATAAATTTAGGGGTGAAAAATAATTACCTATGAAAAAGTTACAAATAAAAAGATTTATAGTACAATCAAATGAGTTAATTTCAATTGAAATAAAAATAGAAAAAAATATTCAAAAATTTCACATGAAAAAAAAAAGATTTATATTATAACTACACATGTGTTTTATGAAAATGTCAATATTGATAGATAATTAATCAAAACTAATTTATGGGACATAATTTTAAAAATGGGAGTAACTCCTTAATTGACTTGATTGACAAAGAGTCATACATTAATTTGGAGGTGATTAGCTTTTGACATCCCAAACATCTTCTGCTGCACACTAAGAGGCATAAGAGGAAAAAAATTAATTTTATTATTCAATGTGAGTGAGTCAAAAAAATTCAGTACATTAAATTAGAAGAAAAATAATAATAATGAATTTCGAGCAATTTGATCTCCATGAGATTCACGGTAAACAAAAAAATGTTTTAACTAAATGAAAACAAATACATACGAAATTAAAATAACCAATCTGGTTTTATTACAAAACATATTAATCAACAAATAACAAAAAAACAATAAGAGTAAAAAAGAGGTAAAAATACTACATATAGTAAACTTACAATGCTCCCGTAAAAAACATAAAAAAAAAATAATGTGATTTATACACATCAATATATGAAGATTAAATTATCAATGAAATTGTAAAACAATAATAAATACTTACATTGTTCTGCAAAAAATACAAACAAAAGAAGATTATTTAATTATAAAATTAATAAAATATAGTGTTAAAAGGGTTAATAAAATAGATTGTGCAAGAAGACAAATAACCGAAAGTACTTACCGACAAATCTGCAAAAAAAATATTACACCATAGTTAATCATGTTGCAATATAAAGAGTTTTAAAGATTAAAAAACCTGATGATTAAATAGGAAGAATACCGAATAGAAAAATATAAATGTGTTTGAAATTAGTCGTGTGTATTTTATAGTAAAAGTGAATCAATTCAAATTTGAAAATTCAAATCAATAATATGTATAATTAAAGTGATATTAATAAAAGATAATATCAAATTTATTTGCTTGCTATAATTAAAGAATTGATATCAATATTAATAAAATTAATTTCCTCTAATTATGGTACAATTTGACCGAATTGTAGAGTTTTTACCATTTATTGTTATTACCATATAAACATTAGGAAATAAATGTAAATTAGTATAGTGATGAATTAGTATTACGGATTTTAAATAGATAATTGTTATAATATTATTTTTCACATATCTTGTTATTACCATACCAGTGTTATTACCTAATATTTTCTTTACATTAGTGTTATCTATTAATTAATACTAATTTATACAATATTAGTAAAAAAACATGCTTATTGTATTAGTAAAAAAGAAAAGATTCGTGAACATCAAATTTATTTCATTTACTTAAATTAAAATATGATAATTTATTAATATAAATAATTAGCTAAATATGTTATAATACAATTCTTTATCATTATTAACCATGTTGACCAAGAATTAAATAAAATTACTCAAATTGTGTACGTAATTTAAGCTATTAAATTCATATATTTTACCTAAATAAATTATTAATACAATAAGAGGGTTAATAAATATATATTTGATCGTATTATATTTTTTATTACCATTTATTATTATTATTATCATTTAAACATTAGGTAATGAATGTATATTAACTAATTAATTCGTAATGATATAAATAGCTAATTAATAGGTAATGATGTATATTACCAAATTTAAATATTAAATTACCATAATATTTATTATTGTTTAAAAAAATCCACATAATAGATTGTAGACATATGTATATTTGTATCTGCCACGTAGTGTGAACATGCTCATTTTTATAGTGTTATTTTTTGTATTTACACTGGCCACGTAAGATCAACAAAATCTGAATTTATATATTATATAGATATAGACTCTAAATAAACAAGACTTGATTTGATTATTATTTTGAAAACAACTCATTTATATATAAACAATTTTTTTAAAGAGTGTTTGCAAGTTCTTTTATCTTTGAATTTGTTTGGAATTAATTTTATTATTTTTAAAGAGTGTTTGCAAGTTATTTTTATCTTTCAAACTTTAATGGTTTTTCTCGAGTTTGTTCAACAAGACCTTAAAATATCTTATATAAGAGTTAAGATTGATCAATTTATACTTGACGAACATTCCAATTGATGTGGGAAATTTTATCGACTCTACTCGTTGATCAATGTTTCATTTGTTGGGCAAGATGGAAATTCTATCGGGCGAACATCTATATTATATTGGTCTGTTTAATACCATGTCAAAGTTAAGTTTATTGGCCGGACACTTATATTATATTGGTCTACTCAGATACCATATCAAAGTTGTCAATAATATTTTAATTTTTTTTATTAAAGAGTTAAAGTTGTTCAATTTATATTTGACCTAAAAAAAATTCAAATCGCTTACACACTAAACATTAACAAATTTCAAATCGCTCCCTTACTCGTCTTCAATTAGCTACTTAATCATCTTCGTACTTCAACAAACAATTGCAACTTCAATCAAAACATCAAATACAAGCAATTTTTCACTTTATTATAAATTTATAATAGAACTTCATCGTTGATTAATTTACAATAAAAAAAAATACTAATAAAAGGAGTGTCGTTTATTAAAATTAGGCCTACCAAATCTTCGAAAGAAAAATCAGAGTAAGAGACAGACACACGCAGAGTGGATCAATTAAAAAAAAACATTAAAAGAGCGTGTCCCAAAATATTAAAGAACTATCATTAATTCAAACAACTAACCAATCTATAATTATTTGAGATCATCAAACCAAACCCGAAACTGACCAAAGAATAGTAGGTGGAGCAACCCATCCGAATCCGGTTCGGGTCATCCGCTCCATCTACTTTCCATTGTTTCCATTCCATCTCCTCTTCTCGTTCTACCTAACACCCCAAACACAAACACACACACCACTCCAACCGTATTTATCATTCCACTCCCCTTTCTTTATTTTCTTCAATCACCCTCTTTGCCATTTCCATTTCCCTCGGTTTATATACCCAAACCAAAAATATTTACAAGAGAACAATTTTTTTCCGAAAATGTTGTCTGTAGCTTCGGTGGAAACTCAAAATCCTGACACCTCATCCCTGGCGTCGTCCGTTGTTTTGCCTCGCTCGTCGGAATCGCAGCATCAGTCTCACGTGTTCGTATCGAAGCTCCCGACCATCCCCATCTCCAACCACCTCCCTCTCCACGACTACTGCTTCCAGAACCTCTCCCGCCACCCGGACAGGACATGCCTCCTCCTCGGCTCCACCGGAAAATCATACACCTTCGCCGAGACGCACCTGATCTGCCGGAAAGTCGCCGCCGGGATGCACGATCTCGGAATCCGGAAGGGCGACGTGGTGATGGTTCTCCTCCAGAACTGCGCGGAGTTCGTGTTCGCGTTCATGGGGGCGTCGATGATCGGGGCCGTCACCACCACCGCGAACCCCTTCTGCACATCGAAGGAGATCTTCAAGCAATTCGACGCCTCCGCCGCGAAATTGGTGGTCACGCAGGCGCAGTACGCCGACAAGCTCCGGAATCCGGCGGGGGAGCACAGCGCGGCGGTTTTTGGGGAGGATTTTAGGGTTATCACGGTCGATTCGCCGCCGGACGGGTGCCTGCCTTTCTCGGCGATTTCGGAGGCGGACGAGAAGGGGGCGCCGGCGGTGGAGGTGGATCCGGACGACGCGGTGGCGCTGCCGTTCTCGTCGGGGACGACGGGGCTGCCGAAGGGGGTGATCCTGACGCACAGGAGCCTGATCACGAGCGTGGCGCAGCAGGTGGACGGGGAGAACCCGAATCTGTACCTGAAATCGGACGACGTCGTTTTGTGCGTTTTGCCCCTTTTCCACATCTACTCGCTGAATTCGGTGCTGCTGTGCTCGCTGAGGGCCGGCGCGGCGGTGCTGCTGATGCAGAAGTTCGACATCGGGTCGCTGCTCGACCTGATTCAGAGGCACAGGGTGTCGGTGGCGGCGGTGGTGCCGCCGCTCGTGCTGGCGCTCGCGAAGAATCCGATGGTGGACAGCTTCGATTTGAGCTCGATTAGGGTCGTGCTGTCGGGGGCGGCGCCGCTGGGGAAGGAGCTGGAAGCGGCGCTGCTCAACCGCGTGCCGCAGGCGGTTTTCGGTCAGGTGCGGTTCACGTGTTTTTTTTTTTATTGAATAAAAATGACACCTAACTAATTCTCATGTCATTTGAATTTCGTGTAAAATGGAGAAAATATAAAAATAAAATAAAATGGAGAAAATATAAAAATAAAATAAAATTACATGCATCAGAATTAATTGACCGTTAGTTCTATGCGTAGATATAGTAATAGCCTAGATTAGTTACTATCAGAATCTAAAGGCAAAGTCTTTTTTTATGCATCACGTACTGTTAATAATAGTTAATAATACAAATTTAACATTTAAATACACTTATATTTAAATATTTTTAATTCTATAAATCTAAGAAGTCAGAGGTAATATATTGAAAAATTAATGATGAAATCTACCATAAGATACAAAAATTGATTTCAGAGTACAGTAAAATATGGGTATGATTTTATTAATTAAACGAGGGAGCTAGGTGGCCTTAAATTTAGAATAAATGATTTGTGGAAAAATTAGGGCGGCAGGTAGGTGAGGGATTTGAAGAGTAGGTGGTGTGACACGATCCAAAGGCTACGGAACGTGACTTCACTTTTCCTTACTATTTTAATTTGCGAAGTGCGAAGTTGACTTCTTACAAAAACAATTCTACTATTGAAATAATATTAACAAAATCCGTTAATTTGTCGGACAATTCTAAACATTGTTTTCACTCTCAATTTAACATTTTCCCAACGTGCATATGTATAGTAAAACAAAGTTCTCAATCGAAATTATTCCGTACTATTATTACCGAGTTCCAGAATGGATTTAGTGAATCCACCGTTGAGCCACTCAAAACTTTGACAATTATAGTAATGTGAGAATCCACGTGGGACTTTGATTGATTACATGGAGCATTTATTAGTTTTGGTCATTTATATATGATGAAACAACGAAATTAGATGGTGGTTGATTATATTGTAGGGTTATGGTATGACCGAGGCTGGACCAGTGCTGTCGATGTCCCCTTCATTCGCGAAGCACCCACTACCCACCAAATCGGGCTCATGTGGAAACGTGGTCCGCAACGCCGAGCTGAAGGTGGTCGACCCCGAAACTGGTGTCTCCCTACCGCGTGGCCAGCCTGGCGAAATTTGCATTCGTGGGCCCCAGATCATGAAAGGTACGTACGCTCTTAATTACAATTAATTCGATAGATGGTAATAAAAAAAGTACTTATACTAATACGGATCGTATTATTACAGGGTACTTGAATGATGACGAGGCGACAGCGAGAACCATAGACGTCGACGGGTGGCTCCACACGGGGGACATTGGGTATGTTGATGAGGACGATGATGTGTTCATCGTGGACAGAGTGAAAGAGCTGATCAAGTTCAAAGGGTTTCAGGTGCCTCCAGCTGAGCTCGAGGCTCTTCTCATCAGCCATCCAAATATTGCTGATGCTGCTGTTGTGCCGTAAGTAGAAGAACACGAGTAGCTATATATATACTGTATATGAAATTTTATAATTATATATACTAAATTACTAACATATCTAACATCAAACTACGTACGATGCAGGCAAATAGACGAGGGTGCTGGTGAGGTTCCTGTGGCGTTTGTGGTTCGATCAAACGATGGATCTGAACTCACTGAAGAAGTTGTCAAAGAATTCATTTCCAAACAGGTTAATTCATTAATTGTTATATTAGTTAGCATCCTTTTGATCGATCGAGATACGAATTGAACGACTAAATGTATGTATATGTGTGCAGGTGGTTTTTTACAAGAGATTGCACAAAGTGCACTTTATTCATGCAATTCCCAAGTCAGCAGCTGGTAAAATTCTGAGGAAAGATCTCAGAGCCAAACTCGCCCAGACTATCCCATCGCCCACGGCGGCTTAATTAAGATTTAATTTTATAAATTTATTATTAAAAACAATAAAAAGTTGGAAATATCAGTAATTAGGTTTTGGAGAATTAATTTATTTAATTTTGTATTGTGTAATGTGTATTATTAGCTAATTATGTCATGTGCAAATAAAATTTATGTGTGTCACTTGCTTTCATTTAATTTACTATTACTATTAGGCATTAGCTTATGTTGATATCAATTAATTATGTGTATAATTAACTTGCACTTATTTATTACTTTATGATCATAACCATAGCTCCCATAGGCTCTCTTGCGCATTGCCAAGATTAGTCCAAAAAAATTCAACTATTTTTAATTATGAAGCATCTATGTACACCATTTATAAGGTCCAACAGGCAACAACAAAGGAAATTAAGAGATATAACCGATCAGTGCGAAGGGCAAGTAAACAACTTAAATGTGTCACTTTGTTGAGGATTCGAACCAGTGACGAATACAGAAATTTCCGTTAGGGGGCCCCATTTTTATTACTTTTCTCGTCTCTATTTAATATGCACAATTTTCATCCAATTTAAAAAAAATTAATCATAATTACTTAAGTTTTTAAAGTAAAAATACATTTTAAGTTTTCTTTTTGGTAAAAAAAAGACAAAAAGTAACATTTTTTTAATTTCTATAACTATAAAAGTGTGCTTATTAAATACAATTTTATCAATACTTTCTTCACATAAATTTAATTTTTTTTATCACAATTACTTAAGATTTTAACATAAAAAATCTATTTCAATATTTTCTTGGTAAAAAAAGTCAAAAAATAACAATTTTAATTTCTATAACTATAAAAGTGTGCTTATTAAATTGAAACGAAGCTAATAATTTTTTATGAGCAAATCAAAGTCATTTATAGTTTTTTAATAATTTAATTATAAAAAATAGATTTAAATTTATCATTGTAAATAATATTGAAAGTTCAATAGTTAGAGTACTTAATTTCAAATAATTAAATATATATATTAAGTATAAAATTATAGCAAAATTTTAATGTAGCATTTATTTCTTATATAACTATCCCTATTAATCATTTAGTAAAACAAAAAAAATAAAGTAAAACTGAAATATAAAAAAAAATAGTTTATATTTATATAATAATATATATGTGTGGAGGAGCCGGACACCATAAATTAACATACAAAAAATACATATAGACATATAATGACATAGCACGTACATGACACATACATTATAACATACATTATACATATATACTATATACGTACATATATTATATTATATATATATAGTAGAAAAAAAAAATTTGCTCAGGGGGGCCCAGTGACCCCCCTGGGCCAAGTGTAGTTCCGTCCCTGATTCGAACGAGACCAAATGCCATCTAATACACAAATTGAGTTTCAAGCTTTGAAATTAATGTCAGATTATTACCAATAGGACGTTCTGAACTTTTGAATTTGTGATTTTATAACAAGTACATATATATAAACTACAAAGAAAACACAAAATTCAATCATATAAAATGAAACCTTAAAACGATTGTAACAAAATTTATTTTCGTGATAGGATCAAATATATTTTCTATTTTCGTTTAGTTTTCAATGTAATTGAGTCTATTGAGATGTAACAATATTAACAATAATAATACTAATCCAGATAGAATAAATACTTACAATCCGATTTTTATTTGCATCAACAAAAAGTGTAAACACGCTTTTAGGAGAAAGATGTACAGTACGGACTATTTTGTTTTGGCCCCTAAAATAAACAACAAAGCCCTACAAAAACCCTGAACCCTCTTCCCTTCCCTAAACCTCAAATGGCATCTCCCCCTTTTCTTTTCCTTCAAGCAATTACTCTGCACTCATAAATTCCCGTAATTCAAAACCATATTGAACTTCATCATTCCTTGCATCATTTTTGTGGGGGGAAAATGGCGAAACATTGTGCATCTGGGATTTTAGCTGGTTTAGCTTATGCTAGTTTCGGCGTGAATCGTGCTTATGCAGACGGTACGTTTAATTATTCTCCATTCTCTAAAGCTCCGCCGCCGACTCCAACGGCTCCTTCAGAGATTCCAGCTCCGCCGGCAGCTGAGCCGAAACGGTTTCGCAATGACAATCCAAGGACGACGTCTTCTGGGTTCGACCCCGCCGCTTTGGAGAAGGGTGTCGAGATATTGAACGAGATCACGAGCTCTACAGAGCCTAAGAAGGTTCGGGAATTTAAGAATCTGATTCGAATTTACCTGTTTGATTTCTGCTGAATGATTGAAATTCGAATGAAAAAAAATTAGGGATTTTACATTTAATCACATTTGCTGCATCATGTTTTTTTTCCTGGTTTCCGAACAAACTTAGTAATTACTGTATTCGATGAATTTTGATGGGTAGGGATTCGAGAAGGCGATAAAGCGACAGCATAAACGACAGGAAAAAATAGTGTCAAAAGCGTCGGAGTTTCAAGCAATGCGGGCTCAGGCGGACGTTGTAAGATTCGCTTGTTGGTATAATTTGGAATTTCTTAATTTTGATGAAATTCAGGTTTCTGAGAATTTTCTTCGACATGTTTTTTTAATGTCGGCAGGAGAAACAAGGAGTGATCCATGAAGAACAGAAAAAGCTATCTCAGCAACAAGCCCATATAAAAACAGAATCAGCCAAGTATGAAGACGAGTTGGCAAGAAAAAGGAAGCTTGTATGTGATCCTTTTTCTTTCATACGCAGCAAAAGCAGTAGTTTTTTTAGTAACTAACTGAACAAGATATGTATAATCCTGAGTGTTTTGCTGCAGGCAGAGAACGAGCTTCAAAGAGAGAGAAATCAAGAATTCGTGAAAATGCAAGAGGAGTCGACTGCGAGCCAAGAGGCCGCCAGAAGAGCAACCGAAGAGCAAATCCATGCCCAGCGTCTGCAAACAGAAAGGGAGAAGGCTGAGATGGAACGTGAAACTATAAGGGAGAAGGCCATGGCGGATGCCGAGGCAAGAGCACATGAAACCAAGCTCGGAGAGGATGTCAACAGAAGAATGCTAATTGAGCGTGCTAATGCAGAGAGAGAGAAGTGGGTTGCTGCCATTAACACAACTTTCGACCAAATTGGAGGTTTTTTTTCTTTCCTCAAATCAATTATTGGAATGGTCTTTTGATTTGGCTTTGTTTTGCATTTAAATTATACTTGGCTGATTCTGTTAAATGCACAGGGGGTTTACGAGCTATCTTAACAGATCAGAATAAGCTGATTGTAGCTGTTGTCGGGGCAACAGCTCTAGCAGCTGGTGTCTACACGACAAGGTACTCAGAAGCATAATCTTAATTTGGTGACTCTTTTGCAATTATACAAACATTATAAGTAACTATTGTAATTGACCCTTTTATGACAACACTTTTTTCAATAGTTGACGTAACTTTCACTTTTGATTTCAGAGAAGGAGCTAGAGTGGTTTGGAGTTATGTGGACCGTATATTAGGACAACCATCTCTGATCCGAGAATCTTCCCGGGGGAAATATCTGTGGTCTGGGCTATCTTCACGTGCCCGTGGGGTTACTAATACAAGTTCAGCGGGCTCTCAAAATGGAAATGGTTTTGGGGATGTTGTTTTACACCCTTCTCTCCATAGTCGGATTGAGCAATTGGCTTGTGCAACAGCAAATACAAAAGCTCATCAGGCACCATTTAGAAACATGCTTTTTTATGGGCCGCCTGGAACAGGGAAAACAATGGCTGCCAGAGAGCTTGCCCGTAAATCTGTATGACATCATCACTTTGTCCTTTTCCGTCTCGTGGACTTTATAGTTATTTTGATTTAATAACTCATTGTACTTCTGTTTTCTCAGTCATTGTTCATTGTTGTTTAGGGGTTGTATTTATGATTATTGGAATTCTATTGTTTGATATCATCGTCTGTCTTTTGCTTACAGGGCCTTGATTACGCACTGATGACCGGAGGTGATGTTGCGCCACTGGGCTCGCAGGCTGTTACAAAGATACACCAGTTGTTTGATTGGGCAAAGAAGTCCAACAGGGGTTTATTGCTCTTCATTGACGAGGCAGATGCATTCTTGTGCGAGTAAGTATTTATAAACGTGAAGGTGTACTAGAAATGTTTTCCTCTTATGAAGGGATAAATGTAAGAGACTAGGTAGGAGTAGTTTTCGAATTTAAAAGTTTTCCAACTTGTTTTCAGGCGGAATAAAACTTACATGAGCGAAGCTCAAAGGAGTGCACTCAATGCACTCCTATTCCGCACAGGTGACCAGTCCAAAGATATAGTCCTTGCCCTAGCCACAAACCGGCCCGGTGATCTTGACTCGGCCGTCTCAGATCGTATCGACGAAGTCTTGGAATTCCCTTTGCCTGGTGAAGACGAACGCTTCAAGCTGTTCAAACTGTATCTGGATAAGTACATAGCACAAGCTGGGGCAAGAAAGCCCGGCCTGTTATCGTCATTGTTCAAGAAACAGCAGAATACGATAGAAATAAAGGGAGTGAATGATGACATCATTCACGAAGCTGCTGGTAGGACTCTTGGATTTTCTGGGAGAGAGATTGCAAAGCTTATGGCTAGTGTCCAAGCAGCGGTTTATGGCAGTGATGATTGTGTGTTGAGTCCCAATCTGTTTCGGGAAGTGGTTGATTATAAAGTTGCAGAGCATGAACAAAGAAAGAAACTTGCTTTGGCTGAAGGGTGAGTTGCTGCTTGATTAAATGGCCTAACTTCAAATGAACTGGAAGAGCCACATTTTTTTATTTCTAGGAAGATGTAGTTATTTTTTTTTTTTTACTGTGGGGAAATTTGGTGTGATGTGATTTTATTTTTAAAGTGACAATTTTTTTATTATTGCACAATGTACACTTCCAAGAAGAAATCTATACTATGACATTATCAATAAAGATTGAATTTTAGTATTTTAAAGAACTGTGGTTATATCACAAGTATAATTATAACATTAAACACAAATCCTATTTTGTTAGAAAAAAACAAATTTAAATAGATAGAATGTGATGAGAAACTGTATCATCAAATTATAAGCATCAATGTGTCATTCAAGAATGTTTGACTGGAGTCCTTTTTATTTAAAGGAGAACGAAAACAAGGTGATCCCGTGCCACACATTGTATTTGAAATTCCCTGGAAATTTATAAGTAACTTACAAGCTTAAAGCAATTGTTGGTGGATAAAATAAATCTGGATTCGATCGGCACAAGAACTATTGATCCCAATCATGTCTAATGATGATGGTCTTGGACAAAACGCAAGCCGCAATACTTGCACACCGCAGGCTCTGCCCTGTCGAGACATATAAATTCGATGGGATGCCCAAGTGCTGGGTCATTATCTGCAACAACAAAGGGGGAAATTCATTCAATTGAACTCCACTGGTGCTACAGTTAGAATTCCTGAAGATAACTGTATTTACTATACAGACCTCCTTCACAGGCGACAATCCTGTCTTGTACTTTGATGGGTGGAACTTCATTGATCAATTCCATTGGAGACTTTTTACTCGTATCCTACATTAGACGTTCGCACAAGAACAATATAATAGTTAGAATATAAGAGGCAGTATTAGCATTCTTTAGTTACTTTTTAAAGCTGGATATACAGCAGCATTCGTGTGAAGGTAAGCACAAATATCACAATTCACAAGCAAGTGCAAAAGGGATGGATCGACAAATATACCATGATCAGTTAGATGGGATTATGGAATGGGGTTTATTCTCATGTTTGGGAGATGTCATGTGGGTTAGGCTGTATAGGGCTTTTTAGGCCGTTGTCTTGGCTAAAAAAAAAAAAGGTTTGTTAGCACATGTTTTGAAGAAACTTATTTTTGACCAAATTACACGAGCACTGCTATTTGTTGTATACCAGAGCAAAGAGAAGATCGAATAGGTCCCTCGTAGCATATTCATCACTTAGACCGACCAAATTGATTTTAACTCGTTAGTTTTTAAGTAATAAATAAAGCATGGACAACGGTCATCATTCGCACGCAGAGGTGGTAAGGGTTCAAATAAACGGCCAGCCCCATGTAATCCACAACTGTCTACCCACCTAACCAAATACCATTTGAATCGGACCTTGTCCTCGTAGAAAGAATCGAATAATTTGCAAGGGTTGTTTTGGGCAAGGAATCAGGATAGGGATAAAGCACATTGCAATGAACATTGTCTGAGGTATGAGCTAAAAAACCAGAAAAAGATACACATCTTATACACTTTGAAAATTTGCGATTTTGTTTAATCATCACAATAGCTAAAATCCAAATTCCGAACACAACAAATTAGTGTGATGACAGATATTCACATCGGAATAGCAAAATCATAATTTTTGAAATCGGTAAAGTGATGATTTCATCGTACAATCACCCGCTGCCCGAATCAAATTGGGGATTTTTGTTCATCATACAAAAAACTTGGGATTCGACAAGTGATTAATTAATTACCTGCATCCATTTTTGGGTATGAGAGGTGGTGATTTCGGTGTTTGCGATTCCGGTTACGCTTCGGGAATTGGGGGCTCCACGTAGGGTTTTCATCAGCTGCGTCGCCATTGTTAATCCGCTTCTTCTACCGAATGACGCCATGGCTCGGAGGAGAGAGAATATGTGCAATTTCTTCTAGACAGAGAAAGAGAGCCTGTGCGAAGAAGGGAGAATGGTTGAATCTTGCCAAATTAATTTCAGTGCGAACAGTTAATTTTGGCTAATTGCATTTCGACCCCAACATTTTCATGCTGCATCGTTTCTGGCCATCGGCCTTTTTTCTTTCTTTTTTTGAGAAATATTTTACTGTCGTTCAAAATAAATAAATGGTTCAATTTTGTTATACATTAACCAAAATAGTAATTCGTGACATTGGAAAATATGAGATGATACTGTACAATGAAAAGTTAGTGTAGTTTACAGTATTTTATGAGATAAAATTTACAGTTTGTTTTTGTTATTTGAGCTAAATTAAATTTCCCATAAAATAAATTAGTTTAAGGCTCGGATTTATTTAATTTAAAATTAAAGTGAAATGCACAAGTTTGTAAGTTCTCATCTACATACAGTAAGCAAAAGCTCCAGGTGACTTGTTTCAGAAGTGGCATCGGAATGGCAGCACATTAAAATACAAAGAGATGTATCTCCTCAGCCACGTAAACCTAAACAAGTTTAGCTTCGATTTCCTCAAGTGTAAGCCCCTTCGTTTCCGGTACAATAAAGAAGATGAACACGAGCGAGAGGATAGCTATCACTCCAAAGATGAAAAATACTATTCCAGCCCCGAGCAGCTCCTACAATCACAATTCAATTTTGTCAAAAATAAAAATCACAATGATAATTAGATTCAAAATTCCAGTTATACTCCAACTACAATAATCTGGAATGAACAAAAACGTGCTCAGTTTTTTTGCCTCAATAAGTCATAAATACACAATTGACAATTTAGTTATCTTTGCTTTATTGCATACTATAGATACAATAATGCTCACAAAACTGCCACATACCTTAAGGGGAGAAAACGCAAACGTAACAAGTGCATTTGCGCCAAAATTTATAAGAACGGCAATGCCCAATCCCCGACCTCTTAGGCGCAAGGGAAAAATCTCAGAAATCATCAACCAACCCATAGGACCAAATGATAACTGTATGAGTATAAACGTTAATGCTTCATTATCGGGTCATTAATATATATATATATACACATACATATATGCAAGCGATGAATAATGGGGTTTTAGGGCAAAATATTAACTTATTGGTGTTTTAGTTACCTGGTAACATCCAACATATACGAGCAAAGCAACAACTGCCACAGCGTGTATATCCCCTAGGAATGAGTAATAAGAGCCCAGAAGAAACAAAGATATTGCCTGCCACATCATCCGATTAATATTACAAATTGAAACATAAGAGACTTATACATGGAATATCTAGTCCAAAATATGATAGAAAGATCCAATCAACTTACAATACCAGATACGCCTCCAAGTAGCAAGGGTCTTCTCCCCAATCTATCAACGACAAGTACGGCCACCCCTGTCATAACCAGCTAAAAATGCAAAAACATTAAAGTTTGTTGGTTAATTTCGAAAAAAAAAGATGTTTCTGAACACAACCAAAAATGAAATTGAGATTTGATTTTTATGTTTTATTACACTTTACTGCCTTCGCATTCAAATACCAGAAAGACCCTTATTTGTAGAGAGATTACTGTTACCCCCAACATTTAAGACAAAATCAAACCCCAACGTGTTACAGTATTTTTTTGTATACATATGGGAGAATGCATGAGCAAACAAAAATTATATCCTTTTCTCATATAGTACAGACCTGAGTCCATAATAGGGATAGCTAATTCGCAGGACACAATAGCAATACTAGCACTCAAGTAGAAAGCCACAACGGGAAGTAAAATGTTAAATTAGCACCCCCAAAAAAAGCAAAACCCAAGCATTCATAACATTATATGTAAAAGCGTGATGTCCATAATCTCACCTTAAAAAACCCGAGTAAAATTGACACCTTAGTTGCATCTGATGCTGCAGAAAAACCTGCACTCTGGCATACTAAAGATATTAGGATTGATGAAAGCAAAAAACATATTTTAGCTTTCATAATTTGTACCTGAAAAATTGTCGCAGCGTAGTATAACACACTTGGTTGCCCTGTTATCTGCCATGATTAGAATAACAGGCATTAGCTTATATATATATATATATATATATATATATATATATATATATATATATATATATATATATATATATATATATATACTGGAGAGCTAAGTTATCTCTTTACTTCAAGAAATATACCTGTTGAAATAGGACTAGCCCACCCCCGATGGTAAGTGCTTTCAAGCACTTACCATGGAACATCTCTGCTATTGTAGCATCTTGCTCTTCACGTACATGAGAAATCTCAGACAACATTTCATCTACTTTTTGAGGAGCCAAGCCAGCAGCAGCTTCACCTCTTAGCCGACACAAGCAATCTATGGCATTTTCTCTCAATATCCGAGCATCTCCTTTTCCCTGGATGGCTTTCAGAAGAATCCATCTAGGTGATGCAGGTAGCCACCACATTCCAAATCCCATTATGAGAGACAGAGGAAAACTAATTCCGTACATGTACCTCCAACCAGAAGATGTGTCTACCAAAAGGCTACCAGCTACATAGCCGACCTAAAACAGTATTTCTGGAGCTTAACATTTATAGAATCCACACAATCTTCAGTGACAAATAAGTAATGAATATTACAAAACCCAGTTGGAAAAACAAACAAACAAACAAACAAATACTTACCACCATCCCGAGAACTATGAAAAACTCCTTAAGGGAAATTAGCTGCCCTCGTATCTGACTTGGGGATGTTTCAGCAATATACATAGGAGCAGCATGCATGGCCTATAACATGCAGAAGGCAAAAGAGCAATTACTAAATTGTGAGCCGTATCATAACTTGCATTTCATCATATGACGTTGCCTTTCCAGTGCCAAGATGCATTTAATTCACAATCCAGTGTCAGCAAGACCTCATAAGAGAAAATTGATTATAGCTAGCACAAAAAAATAAAAGAACGTCATTTCTTACCAATCCAATTCCTATACCGTAAATGAAACGCCCAATCACCAAGATTACAAAAGTAGGTGCCAAGGCTGTTACAAGAGCTCCCACAAGGTACATGACAGATGAAAGAACCAGTTCCTTCCTTCTCCCTGGAGTATTCAATCATTAGAACTTGACAACAAAATAATTATTTTAGTAATAATAGTAGCTATTTTCAACCTACCATCTCTGAATTTAAACTAACCTATAAAGTCAGCAACATTAAATGCCAGAATTGAGCCTATCAATGCACCGTACAATGAACCGCTGGTCTGCCATAATTTGAAGACCAAAAATGAGATCCTCTCATGTAGAAATAGACTAATGAGAAGCTATGAGAAAGAAAAGAAAAAACGGAAAGAAATTGTAGAAACCAGGAAGGAATAGTTCACTTACGACAAGACCAACTTCAATAGAAGACAAATTATACCAAGAAATTCCACTAAATGTTGCTGACTGCAAAAAAAAAAATGGATAAGGGTCGATTATCATAATGAATTAGGATCTTAAAAGTCCAAACTGAGATGTGTCAGAATCACGTTATAATAAAGATCTAACAACAAGAATATAAAGAGTAAGATTATTTACATATCTTATAAACATTTAATTGGAAAATGTAACGCATAGTCCACACACACATGCACTAGCAAGGAGCTAACCACCATTTCGGATACACTATTTAATATTGTGTGATTTGGATAGACTTCTGCCTTTATGGTTAATACAATATACAGTATGCACTGTATAAAAATGAGTTATACAAGACTGAATGAGGAGAAAAACTTGGACAATTTTAGGAATCGAAATTTCTATCAAATAATATGTCCAGTCTCATGACGGCACGGAGAATAAGAATAAGAAGAAAAACAAAACCTCAACACAGTTCCTTACATGCTGCCATATCCATCCAAAAAAATGAGCAAGTAAAATGAAAGTCTAACTTGTGATAATCTGATCACACTGAGTTTCTTGTCAACAGGATAAACCCAATTTCACAATGTTGGAAGAATGAATATTCGTGACATAGCATAAGAATGAATTGCTCAGAAACAATCATAAGTTTAGGTCGACAAGAAAGCCAAAACATAAAAATGCTACTTTTAAAGTGCATCGGTGGCATACTTTCGAGGGGACAGGAAATATGGCATGATATAAACAATACCTGAATGGAAATGGTAGCAGAAGATGTGGCTCCGATATCATAACCATACAGCAGTCCTCCAAAAGCCGGGAACAGAAATCTAATGTTGTTTCAAAAGAAACCCACATCTGAATATCAGATAATCTCTTAAAAAGAAAACATCAAACTTCACATTATCTATCATTTTTCCATTTCTATGAGAAAATCGAACAAGACCAAATTCCACATACACTTAAATAGGTGTAAGAATCAAACCACATACAGACTACTACGCTCGAATAGATTCCCGTTAATAAACCACGTCTAAATGTGACTTGATCCATAACACACTATCATCGTATCTCACTCGAATCAGCAAAAGACACTGGGTAAAGTCAACACACTAAATGATTTGAAGAAATCAGTAGCAAAACTCACGGAAGAATCGCGGAAACCACTGAAAACTCCTCGCAGTCTTTACTCTTATTCTCCAACAGCGGCTCCTGCTCGCCAGAAGATGCTCCGTTCTAAAATCCACGATCAGCGAAACAGAATAAATTAAAGAAACACAAATACATAACTAAAAAAAATCAAAAACCACTACAATACTAAGAATACGCATCGATTAAGTGAGAGAAATCGAGCTGATGCACCGACCTTTCCGGAGAAGGAGAGCGTGGGTCGCTCGACATCGGAAGCCATCTTCAGAGTGCACAGAGAGAAATTGAGGGGAAATGATTTTGACGAGGGGACCGATTGAACCGACTGTTGGAAGGGGTTATTGATTTATAAAGCATGTACTAACCACGGTAACTTTGAAATTACTGCTGCCGTAACAATCAGTATTGAAATTTGGTTTGTTATTAATGACCGTTCTGGAATTTCCAAGTTTTAACGGTCACCGATTAGGCAACGTGGGCACTTGCTAACATCACTCACCTTTCATACTAAAATAGTAACACTTGAAGTTAGGTTGTACTATTAATTTCTTTATTCAATATTTTTTCGTAAAGATTAAAACAATTTTTTACGGAATAGAATTTATTACTACTTTTCAAAATTGATAAAACTCTCAATATTTTTTATTCTCTCATTCCCACAAAAGTTGGGTGACTTTTGTGAGTAGGAAGATTAAAAAAATATTATTTTTTAACTTTTTAATTAAAAATTAAAGAATAAAAATATATTTTGAAGTTGCAAAATAAAGTAATTGTAAGTGTAGTTTAAAAAGTAAGTAAATAAAGTAAGGATAAAATAGTATTTTTAAGTAAAAAATTAAAATATTTATTTCTTTTTTAAAGTGTATCAAATTGTGGTAAATTATTATTGGACCCCTACCCCATACAATTCTACCTGGTCCCTCTTTTTGATATTTAAACTTTTTAATTTTTTTCTCTCATTTTTTTCTTTTTTTTTCTCTCTCTTCTTTCTTTTCCTCTTCTCCTTTCTTTTTTTGGTTTCGGTTTCTTCCTCTCCTCTCGCAATTCTCAAAGGTGGAATTCCATGTCGCAACTCGATTTCGTATCTGGATTTATTCTGCGTCGCGGGATTGCCCGTCGCAACTCGACATCATATATGGCTTAATTCAGTGACTTAATACGGCGGCGTAATTCGACCGCGAAACGACTTCATCTCCTCTCATATTCCGGCGTAATTCGGCGGGGCAACATCTCCTATTTTCTGTAATTCGATCCAGTTGGTATGTAATTTTTATTGTCTCTCGTATTAATGATTACATACCTAATTACATAATTAGGGTTCGATTGATTCCCAAATCAAAATTGAAAAAAAAAAACACCAAAAAGCATTCATCCGTGTACAGCTTCTACCTATTAATCTCTGACATTTGAGAGCTACGTTTGCAGAGGATCCGATGAGGACTGGACCGCGAAACAGCTCAATGGAGATCTCGAAGCTTCAGCCGGTTCCGCTTTCGACCTCCAGCGCAAGCTCGTCCACGCCCCTGTTTCCGCCGACTCTTCCGGCGGCGTTCAGTCCTCCTCCTACGTTCCGCCGACCGTTCGATTTTTTATTTATTTATCACCAAGTAATAAATAATGTCTAGGAAAATCGACTGTAATTGAGTACGGGAGTGGATCGATATCCGGGTTCTTTAGCGAGGATCATATCGAGATCGGTAGTTTAGTTATCAAGAGCCAGGTAATTAAATGGCTTTCTCTTTTTCTAGTGTCTAGTTATAAAGTCGTCTAGCAACTTACTTACAATGTGGTATTATCGACATGGCTGGGCAGGAATTCATTGAGGCAACGAGTGAACCGAGCATTTCATTCATGACTGCCAAGTTTTTCAAAGAGATTTCAGTCGGAAACGTGACTCCTGTGTGGTATGAGTAATCGGACCCATGTTGTTTTTCGGATGGTTGCATGTTTATATCTGATTGATGAACATTTCTTATTTACTTATTTTGTGTTTAATTTGCAGGTACAACATGGTTACGCAAGGTCTTGTTAAGGATCCCGTGTTCTCATTTTGGCTCAACCGGAATTTGAAAGAATCAGTAGGTAGTGAGCTTGTGTTTGGTGGTATAGACTCAAAGCATCACAAGGGTCAGCATACGTTTGCCCACGTCACAAAGGGGTACTGGCACGTCGGTCTATACACGTAATATATATGGCGTTAGTAAGATTTTAAATTAGTGTATTTTGGGCCAATATTTCTAATTTACTTTATGTTCATTCTGTAGTTTGATATGGGAGATGTTCTCATTGATGGCAAAAAAAAAAAAACGGGTATATTTCATTCCTAATAGTAACATTTTCTGCTGGGTTAATAGAGTGTTTGCCTACTTTCTAGCTAATAGACATATATATAGTCTAAAATATATATTTTCTCTTCTTTGTGCTTCTTAGATTATTGCGACGGTGGACGGTGGATGCTCGACAATTGCAGACTACTCCGGGTCTTCTCTCATAGCTGGTCCAACGGTATATATATGTTCTATGCTCTCGTCTTATAAAACTAAATTTATTTCAGTAATTCATTCATTTTCTTGAATTGATTTAAAAAAAAATAGGGGCATATATATGATATTTTTATTAGTATATTCACGACATTTTCTTGAATTGTTTTTTTAGGATTGCGAGGATAGTAGTTATGCACTCTGTTTTGTTTCTGAAGATCGAAGGCTAGAAGTTGTTGCTAAGAATACAACTTTCAGATTTCAGTGTTATATGATCATGTTCCATGTTTGTTTGTTTTGTGGCAACATTGTGTTGATGATACTGATATTTATTCATGTACTAGATGTCATGTATTTTATATGTAGAATGATTTAATTACAAAAAGAGTAGAATATAGTAACAAATCCAGTAGCATTCATTAATAAATGGTGTAGACAAAGTAGAATATAGTAACAAATACAATATCATTCATTAATAAATTGAGTAAAATATTCACATAAAGAGAGTAGAATTTGGAGTAGAATATTCACATAAATAGAGTAGAAATTCATTAGTAAATTGAGTAAAATATTCACATAAAGAGAGTAGAATTTGGAGTAGAATATTCACATAAATAGAGTGAATTTGGAGTAGAATATTCACATAAATAGAGTAGAAATCATTATTAAATGCAGTAGAACTCATTAGAACATAGACTAGATTGATCGTTCATCGCCCTCGATTCTAGATCGCCGACCTCAAAAATTGTTCGCCGCCCCTCCCCTAAGATTGTCGTTTCGATACAAGACCTTTCGATACAAGATATTTTGATACAAGACCCATCTTGCTCGGCCTCGATATTTTGCCTACCTCGATTATTGTTGTCATTTCGATTATTATTGCCACTTCGATACAAGACCTTTCGATACAAGACCCCTCCCCCCCCCCCCTTATCCTTTTATTAAAATTCTTGAGCCACCGAAGGTGGCCGTAATCATTCACCTCTCTCAATTAGTGTTCGCCTTCCTCGATTAGTATTCGTCTCCCTCGATTATTGTTGTCACTTCGATTATTATTGTCACTTCGATACAAGACCTTTCAATACAATACCCCCCCCTTTATCCTTTTATTAAAATTCTTGAGCCACCGAAAGTGGCCGTAATCATTCACCTCCCTCGATTAGTGTTCGCCTCCCTCGATTATTGTTTGCCTCCCTGGATTATTGTTGACACTTCGATTATTGTTGTCACTTCGATTTTTGTTGCCACTTCGATACAAGACCTTTCGATACAAGACTTTTCGATACAAGACCCCCCATTTATCGCTTTATTAAAATTCTTGAGCCGCCGAAGGTGGCCGTAATCATTCTCCTCCATCGATAATTGTTCGCCTCCCTCGATTATTGTTTGCATCCCTCGATTATTGTTGCCACTTCGATACAAGACATTTCGATACAAGACCTTTCGATACAAGACCTCCCATTTATCCCTTTATTAAAATTCTGAAGCCGCCGAAGGTGGCCGTAATCATTGTTTGCCTCCCTCGATTATTGTTGCCTCCCTCGATTATTGTTGCCTCCCTCGATTATTGTTGCCACTTCGATACAAGACCTTTCGATACAAGACCCCCCCTTTATCCCTTTATTAAAATTCTGAAGCCGCCGAAGGTGGCCGTAATCATTGTTTGCCTCCCTCGATTATTGTTGCCTCCCTCGATTATTGTTGCCTCCCTCGATTATTGTTGCCACTTCGATACAAGACCTTTCGATACAAGACCTTTCGATACAAGACCCCCCCTTTATCCCTTTATTAAAATTCTGAAGCCGCCGAAGGTGGCCGTAATCATTGTTTGCCTCCCTCGATTATTGTTGCCTCCCTCGATTATTGTTGCCACTTCGATACAAGACCTTTCGATACAAGACCTTTCGATACAAGACCCCCCCTTTATCCCTTTATTAAAATTCTGAAGCCGCCGAAGGTGGCCGTAATCATTGTTTGCCTCCCTCGATTATTGTTGCCTCCCTCGATTATTGTTGTAGAATGCATCAATATATGGAGTAGAATATGATACGGAACAGAGTAGAATAGACTACTAAATGCAGTAGACCTCATTAGAACAACATAATGATCACGATAATTGTTTGCCTCCCTCGATTATTGTTGCCACTTCGATACAAGACCTTTCGATACAAGACCTTTCGATACAAGAACCCCCCCCTTATCCCTTTATTAAAATTCTGAAGCCGCCGAAGGTGGCCGTAATCATTGTTTGCCTCCCTCGATTATTGTTGCCTCCCTCGATTATTGTTGCCTCCCTCGATACAAGACCTTTCGATACAAGACCCCCCCTTTATCCCTTTATTAAAATTCTGAAGCCGCCGAAGGTGGCCGTAATCATTGTTTGCCTCCCTCGATTATTGTTGCCTCCCTCGATTATTGTTGTAGAATGCATCAATATATGGAGTAGAATATGATACGGAACAGAGTAGAATAGACTACTAAATGCAGTAGACCTCATTAGAACAACATAATGACCACGATAATTGTTTGCCTCCCTCGATTATTGTTGCCACTTCGATACAAGACCTTTCGATACAAGACCCCCCCTTTATCCCTTTATTAAAATTCTGAAGCCGCCGAAGGTGGCCGTAATCATTGTTTGCCTCCCTCGATTATTGTTGCCTCCCTCGATTATTGTTGCCACTTCGATACAAGACCTTTCGATACAAGACCTTTCGATACAAGACCTTTCGATACAAGACCCCCCCTTTATCCCTTTATTAAAATTCTGAAGCCGCCGAAGGTGGCCGTAATCATTGTTTGCCTCCCTCGATTATTGTTGCCTCCCTCGATTATTGTTGCCTCCCTCGATACAAGACCTTTCGATACAAGACCCCCCCTTTATCCCTTTATTAAAATTCTGAAGCCGTCGAAAGTGGCCGTAATCATTGTTTGCCTCCCTCGATTATTGTTGCCTCCCTCGATTATTGTTGTAGAATGCATCAATATATGGAATAGAATATGATACGGAACAGAGTAGAATAGACTACTAAATACAGTAGACCTCATTAGAACAACATAATGACCACGATAATTGTTTGCCTCCCTCGATTATTGTTGCCACTTCGATACAAGACCTTTCGATACAAGACCTTTCGATACAAGACCCCCCATTTATCCCTTTATTAAAATTCTGAAGCCGCCGAAGGTGGCCGTAATCATTGTTTGCCTCCCTCGATTATTGTTGCCTCCCTCGATTATTGTTGCCTCCCTCGATTATTGTTGCCACTTCGATACAAGACCTTTCGATACAAGACCTTTCGATACAAGACCCCCCCTTTATCCCTTTATTAAAATTCTGAAGCCGCCGAAGGTGGCCGTAATCATTGTTTGCCTCCCTCGATTATTGTTGCCTCCCTCGATTATTGTTGCCTCCCTCGATTATTGTTGCCACTTCGATACAAGACCTTTCGATACAAGACCTTTCGATACAAGACCCCCCCTTTATCCCTTTATTAAAATTCTGAAGCCGCCGAAGGTGGCCGTAATCATTGTTTGCCTCCCTCGATTATTGTTGCCTCCCTCGATTATTGTTGCCTCCCTCGATTATTGTTGCCACTTCGATACAAGACCTTTCGATACAAGACCTTTCGATACAAGACCTTTCGATACAAGACCCCCCTTTATCCCTTTATTAAAATTCTGAAGCCGCCGAAGGTGGCCGTAATCATTGTTTGCCTCCCTCGATTATTGTTGCCTCCCTCGATTATTGTTGCCTCTCTCGATTATTGTTGACTCCCTCGATTATTGTTGCCACTTCGATACAAGACCTTTCGATACAAGACCTTTCGACACAAGACCCCCCCTTTATCCCTTTATTAAAATTCTGAAGCCGCCGAAGGTGGCCGTAATCATTGTTTGCCTCCCTCGATTATTGTTGCCTCCCTCGATTATTGTTGTAGAATGCATCAATATATGGAGTAGAATATGATACGGAACAGAGTAGAATAGACTACTAAATGCAGTAGACCTCATTAGAACAACATAATGACCACGATAATTGTTTGTCTCCCTCGATTATTGTTGCCACTTCGATACAAGACCTTTCGATACAAGACCCCCCCTTTATCCCTTTATTAAAATTCTGAAGCCGCCGAAGGTGGCCGTAATCATTGTTTGCCTCCCTCGATTATTGTTGCCTCCCTCGATTATTGTTGCCTCCCTCGATTATTGTTGCCACTTCGATACAATACCTTTCGATACAAGACCTTTCGATACAAGACCCCCCCTTTATCCCTTTATTAAAATTCTGAAGCCGCCGAAGGTGGCCGTAATCATTGTTTGCCTCCCTCGATTATTGTTGCCTCCCTCGATTATTGTTGCCACTTCGATACAAGACCTTTCGATACAAGACCCCCCCTTTATCCTTTTATTAAAATTCTGAAGCCGCCGAAGGTGGCCGTAATCATTGTTTGCCTCCCTCGATTATTGTTGCCTCCCTCGATTATTGTTGCCTCCCTCGATTATTGTTGTAGAATGCATCAATATATGGAGTAGAATATGATACGGAACAGAGTAGAATAGACTACTAAATGCAGTAGACCTCATTAGAACAACATAATGACCACGATAATTGTTTGCCTCCCTCGATTATTGTTGCCACTTCGATACAAGACCTTTCGATACAAGACCCCCCCTTTATCCCTTTATTAAAATTCTGAAGCCGCCGAAGGTGGCCGTAATCATTGTTTGCCTCCCTCGATTATTGTTGCCTCCCTCGATTATTGTTGTAGAATGCATCAATATATGGAGTAGAATATGATACGGAACAGAGTAGAATAGACTACTAAATGCAGTAGACCTCATTAGAACAACATAATGACCACGATAATTGTTTGTCTCCCTCGATTATTGTTGCCAATTCGATACAAGACCTTTCGATACAAGACCTTTCGATACAAGACCCCCTCTTTATCCCTTTATTAAAATTCTGAAGCCGCCGAAGGTGGCCGTAATCATTGTTTGCCTCCCTCGATTATTGTTGCCACTTCGATACAAGACCTTTCGATACAAGACCTTTCGATACAAGACCCCCTCTTTATCTCTTTATTAAAATTCTGAAACCGCCGAAGGTGGCCGTAATCATTGTATGCCTCCCTCGATTATTGTTGCCTCCCTCGATTATTGTTGCCACTTCGATACAAGACCTTTCGATACAAGACCTTTCGATACAAGACCCCCCCCTTTATCCCTTTATTAAAATTCTGAAGCCGCCGAAGGTGGCCGTAATCATTGTTTGCCTCCCTCGATTATTGTTGCCTCCCTCGATTATTGTTGCCACTTCGATACAAGACCTTTCGATACAAGACCCCCCCTTTATCCCTTTATTAAAATTCTGAAGCCGCCGAAGGTGGCCGTAATCATTGTTTGCCTCCCTCGATTATTGTTGCCTCCCTCGATTATTGTTGTAGAATGCATCAATATATGGAGTAGAATATGATACGGAACAGAGTAGAATAGACTACTAAATGCAGTAGACCTCATTAGAACAACATAATGACCACGATAATTGTTTGCCTCCCTCGATTATTGTTGCCACTTCGATACAAGACCTTTCGATACAAGACCTTTCGATACAAGACCCCCCCTTTATCCCTTTATTAAAATTCTGAAGCCGCCGAAGGTGGCCGTAATCATTGTTTGCCTCCCTCGATTATTGTTGCCTCCCTCGATTATTGTTGCCTCCCTCGATACAAGACCTTTCGATACAAGACCTTTCGATACAAGACCCCCCCTTTATCCCTTTATTAAAATTCTGAAGCCGCCGAAGGTGGCCGTAATCATTGTTTGCCTCCCTCGATTATTGTTGCCTCCCTCGATTATTGTTGTAGAATGCATCAATATATGGAGTAGAATATGATACGGAACAGAGTAGAATAGACTACTAAATGCAGTAGACCTCATTAGAACAACATAATGACCACGATAATTGTTTGTCTCCCTCGATTATTGTTGCCACTTCGATACAAGACCTTTCGATACAAGACCCCCCTTTATCCCTTTATTAAAATTCTGAAGCCGCCGAAGGTGGCCGTAATCATTGTTTGCCTCCCTCGATTATTGTTGCCTCCCTCGATTATTGTTGCCACTTCGATACAAGACTTTTCGATACAAGACCTTTCGATACAAGACCTTTCGATACAAGACCCCCCCTTTATCCCTTTATTAAAATTCTGAAGCCGCCGAAGGTGGCCGTAATCATTGTTTGCCTCCCTCGATTATTGTTGCCTCCCTCGATTATTGTTGCCTCCCTCGATACAAGACCTTTCGATACAAGACCCCCCCTTTATCCCTTTATTAAAATTCTGAAGCCGTCGAAAGTGGCCGTAATCATTGTTTGCCTCCCTCGATTATTGTTGCCTCCCTCGATTATTGTTGTAGAATGCATCAATATATGGAGTAGAATATGATACGGAACAGAGTAGAATAGACTACTAAATACAGTAGACCTCATTAGAACAACATAATGACCACGATAATTGTTTGCCTCCCTCGATTATTGTTGCCACTTCGATACAAGACCTTTCGATACAAGACCTTTCGATACAAGACCCCCCATTTATCCCTTTATTAAAATTCTGAAGCCGCCGAAGGTGGCCGTAATCATTGTTTGCCTCCCTCGATTATTGTTGCCTCCCTCGATTATTGTTGCCTCCCTCGATTATTGTTGCCACTTCGATACAAGACCTTTCGATACAAGACCTTTCGATACAAGACCCCCCCTTTATCCCTTTATTAAAATTCTGAAGCCGCCGATGGTGGCCGTAATCATTGTTTGCCTCCCTCGATTATTGTTGCCTCCCTCGATTATTGTTGCCTCCCTCGATTATTGTTGCCACTTCGATACAAGACCTTTCGATACAAGACCTTTCGATACAAGACCCCCCCTTTATCCCTTTATTAAAATTCTGAAGCCGCCGAAGGTGGCCGTAATCATTGTTTGCCTCCCTCGATTATTGTTGCCTCCCTCGATTATTGTTGCCACTTCGATACAAGACCTTTCGATACAAGACCTTTCGATACAAGACCTTTCGATACAAGACCCCCCTTTATCCCTTTATTAAAATTCTGAAGCCGCCGAAGGTGGCCGTAATCATTGTTTGCCTCCCTCGATTATTGTTGCCTCCCTCGATTATTGTTGCCTCCCTCGATTATTGTTGACTCCCTCGATTATTGTTGCCACTTCGATACAAGACCTTTCGATACAAGACCTTTCGATACAAGACCCCCCCTTTATCCCTTTATTAAAATTCTGAAGCCGCCGAAGGTGGCCGTAATCATTGTTTGCCTCCCTCGATTATTGTTGCCTCCCTCGATTATTGTTGTAGAATGCATCAATATATGGAGTAGAATATGATACGGAACAGAGTAGAATAGACTACTAAATGCAGTAGACCTCATTAGAACAACATAATGACCACGATAATTGTTTGTCTCCCTCGATTATTGTTGCCACTTCGATACAAGACCTTTCGATACAAGACCCCCCCTTTATCCCTTTATTAAAATTCTGAAGCCGCCGAAGGTGGCCGTAATCATTGTTTGCCTCCCTCGATTATTGTTGCCTCCCTCGATTATTGTTGCCACTTCGATACAAGACCTTTCGATACAAGACCTTTCGATACAAGACCCCCCCTTTATCCCTTTATTAAAATTCTGAAGCCGCCGAAGGTGGCCGTAATCATTGTTTGCCTCCCTCGATTATTGTTGCCTCCCTCGATTATTGTTGCCACTTCGATACAAGACCTTTCGATACAAGACCCCCCCTTTATCCTTTTATTAAAATTCTGAATCCGCCGAAGGTGGCCGTAATCATTGTTTGCCTCCCTCGATTATTGTTGCCTCCCTCGATTATTGTTGCCTCCCTCGATTATTGTTGTAGAATGCATCAATATATGGAGTAGAATATGATACGGAACAGAGTAGAATAGACTACTAAATGCAGTAGACCTCATTAGAACAACATAATGACCACGATAATTGTTTGCCTCCCTCGATTATTGTTGCCACTTCGATACAAGACCTTTCGATACAAGACCTTTCGATACAAGACCCCCCCTTTATCCCTTTATTAAAATTCTGAAGCCGCCGAAGGTGGCCGTAATCATTGTTTGCCTCCCTCGATTATTGTTGCCTCCCTCGATTATTGTTGTAGAATGCATCAATATATGGAGTAGAATATGATACGGAACAGAGTAGAATAGACTACTAAATGCAGTAGACCTCATTAGAACAACATAATGACCACGATAATTGTTTGTCTCCCTCGATTATTGTTGCCAATTCGATACAAGACCTTTCGATACAAGACCTTTCGATACAAGACCCCCTCTTTATCCCTTTATTAAAATTCTGAAGCCGCCGAAGGTGGCCGTAATCATTGTTTGCCTCCCTCGATTATTGTTGCCACTTCGATACAAGACCTTTCGATACAAGACCTTTCGATACAAGACCCCCTCTTTATCTCTTTATTAAAATTCTGAAGCCGCCGAAGGTGGCCGTAATCATTGTATGCCTCCCTCGATTATTGTTGCCTCCCTCGATTATTGTTGCCTCCCTCGATTATTGTTGCCACTTCGATACAAGACCTTTCGATACAAGATCTTTCGATACAAGACCCCCCCCCTTTATCCCTTTATTAAAATTCTGAAGCCGCCGAAGGTGGCCGTAATCATTGTTTGCCTCCCTCGATTATTGTTGCATCCCTCGATTATTGTTGCCTCCCTCGATTATTGTTTCCACTTCGATACAAGACCTTTCGATACAAGACCTTTCGATACAAGACCTTTCGATACAAGACCCCCCCTTTATCCCTTTATTAAAATTCTGAAGCCGCCGAAGGTGGCCGTAATCATTGTTTGCCTCCCTCGATTATTGTTGCCTCCCTCGATTATTGTTGACTCCCTCGATTATTGTTGCCACTTCGATACAAGACCTTTCGATACAAGACCTTTCGATACAAGACCCCCCCTTTATCCCTTTATTAAAATTCTGAAGCCGCCGAAGGTGGTCGTAATCATTGTTTGCCTCCCTCGATTATTGTTGCCTCCCTCGATTATTGTTGTAGAATGCATCAATATATGGAGTAGAATATGATACGGAACAGAGTAGAATAGACTACTAAATGCAGTAGACCTCATTAGAACAACATAATGACCACGATAATTGTTTGTCTCCCTCGATTATTGTTGCCACTTCGATACAAGACCTTTCGATACAAGACCCCCCCTTTATCCCTTTATTAAAATTCTGAAGCCGCCGAAGGTGGCCGTAATCATTGTTTGCCTCCCTCGATTATTGTTGCCTCCCTCGATTATTGTTGCCACTTCGATACAAGACCTTTCGATACAAGACCTTTCGATACAAGACCTTTCGATACAAGACCCCCCCTTTATCCCTTTATTAAAATTCTGAAGCCGCCGAAGGTGGCCGTAATCATTGTTTGCCTCCCTCGATTATTGTTGCCTCCCTAGATTATTGTTGCCACTTCGATACAAGACCTTTCGATACAAGACCCCCCCTTTATCCTTTTATTAAAATTCTGAAGCCGCCGAAGGTGGCCGTAATCATTGTTTGCCTCCCTCGATTATTGTTGCCTCCCTCGATTATTGTTGTAGAATGCATCAATATATGGAGTAGAATATGATACGGAACAGAGTAGAATAGACTACTAAATGCAGTAGACCTCATTAGAACAACATAATGACCACGATAATTGTTTGCCTCCCTCGATTATTGTTGCCACTTCGATACAAGACCTTTCGATACAAGACCTTTCGATACAAGACCCCCCCTTTATCCCTTTATTAAAATTCTGAAGCCGCCGAAGGTGGCCGTAATCATTGTTTGCCTCCCTCGATTATTGTTGCCTCCCTCGATTATTGTTGTAGAATGCATCAATATATGGAGTAGAATATGATACGGAACAGAGTAGAATAGACTACTAAATGCAGTAGACCTCATTAGAACAACATAATGACCACGATAATTGTTTGCCTCCCTCGATTATTGTTGCCACTTCGATACAAGACCTTTCGATACAAGACCTTTCGATACAAGACCCCCCCTTTATCTCTTTATTAAAATTCTGAAGCCGCCGAAGGTGGCCGTAATCATTGTTTGCCTCCCTCGATTATTGTTGCCTCCCTCGATTATTGTTGTAGAATGCATCAATATATGGAGTAGAATATGATACGGAACAGAGTAGAATAGACTACTAAATGCAGTAGACCTCATTAGAACAACATAATGACCACGATAATTGTTTGTCTCCCTCGATTATTGTTGCCACTTCGATACAAGACCTTTCGATACAAGACCCCCCCTTTATCCCTTTATTAAAATTCTGAAGCCGTCGAAGGTGGCCGTAATCATTGTTTGCCTCCCTCGATTATTGTTGCCTCCCTCGATTATTGTTGCCACTTCGATACAAGACCTTTCGATACAAGACCTTTCGATACAAGACCCCCCCTTTATCTCTTTATTAAAATTCTGAAGCCGCCGAAGGTGGCCGTAATCATTGTTTGCCTCCCTCGATTATTGTTGCCTCCCTCGATTATTGTTGCCACTTCGATACAAGACCTTTCGATACAAGACCTTTCGATACAAGACCCCCCCTTTATCCCTTTATTAAAATTCTGAAGCCGCCGAAGGTGGCCGTAATCATTGTTTGCCTCCCTCGATTATTGTTGCCTCCCTCGATTATTGTTGCCACTTCGATACAAGACCTTTCGATACAAGACCCCCCCTTTATCCCTTTATTAAAATTCTGAAGCCGCCGAAGGTGGCCGTAATCATTGTTTGCCTCCCTCGATTATTGTTGCCTCCCTCGATTATTGTTGCCACTTCGATTATTGTTGCCACTTCGAAACAAGACCTTTCGATACAAGACCCCCCCTTTATCCCTTTATTAAAATTCTGAAGCCGCCGAAGGTGGCCGTAATCATTGTTTGCCTCCCTCGATTATTGTTTGACTCCCTCGATTATTGTTGCCTCCCTCGATTATTGTTGTAGAATGCATCAATATATGGAGTAGAATATGATACAGAATAGAGTAGAATATACTACTAATTGCAGTAGACCTCATAACAACAACATAATGACCTCGATTATTGTTTACCTCCCTCGATTATTGTTCCCACTTCGATACAAGACCTTTCGATACAAGACCCCCCTTTATCCCTTTATTAAAATTCTGAAGCCGTCGAAGGTGGCCGTAATCATTGTTTGCCTCCCTCGATTATTGTTGCCTCCCTCGATTATTGTTGCCACTTCGATTATTGTTGTCACTTCGATACAAGACCTTTCGATAAAAGACCCCCCCCTTTATCCCTTTATTAAAATTCTGAAGCCACCGAAGGTGGCCGTAATCATTGTTTGCCTCACTCGATTATTGTTTGCCTCCCTCGATTATTGTTGTCTCTCTCGATTATTGTTGTAGAATGCATCAATATATGGAGTAGAATATGATACAGAATAAAGTTATTTAGACTACTAAATGCAGTAGACCTCATTACAACAACATAATGACCTCGATTATTGTTTGCCTCCCTCGATTATTGTTTCCACTTCGATACAAGACTCCCCCCTGTGTCCCTTTATAATCGAGGGAGGTGAACGATCACGGCCGCCTTCGGCGGCCGTAATCATTCACTTCCCTCGATTATTGTTCGCCTCCCTCGATTAGGCTTTATGGGATTATTTTTAGGGATTAAGGTTTAGGGGTTATTTTTAGGGTTTATGGGGAATTATATTATTCACTACAGTAGAATCAATTATTAAACAGAGTACAATGTAATTTATAAATAGAGTACTAGTAAACATTGAGGAGACTGTGTTTATAAATAGTGCAGAATACATTACTAACTGGTGTAGAATGCATAAAAAATAGTACAAAGAACAAATCCATTCCAATCCCACTACAGCAAATTCATATTCAGAACAGATTTAGATGTAATCAACATCACCTATGCTTATTTTTAAATACAACTTGATCAATTTCAAATACAACTTCCATCAAATACAATTTCCACAATTTCAAATACAAATTCAATACATTACACTGAACTAAATGCCCTAATCAAATACAAATTCAATACAATAGATGCATTCTCTCTTGCTCTTCTTGCGACTTCTTTTCTCACCTCATTCAACTGAAAATTAGCAAAAAAAAATTACAGAATAGTGCATTACAGTAAAAGGAACATTATAGTATAAAAATGTACCAAATCTACGCTGATGTCCCCGTAACGATCTAAGCATTTGATATTGCCCGGGAGTGGCTTGTTGTCGATTATTTCCACCATCTCATTCTGGAAATTGAAGCAATCATTTATAAATGGAGAAAAATAGAGTAGAATATAGTTATAAAAATAGAGTAGAATATAGTTATAAAAAGAGAAAAAATCATTTATAAATGGAGAAAAATATAGTTTTAATTTAATTATAAAATGAGTTGAATATAGTTAATAAAATGAGTAAAATATAGTAATTATTTAGTTATAAATAGAGTAGAATATAGTTATAAAGAGAGAAGAATTCAGTTATAAATGTAGAAGAATGTAATTTTCAAATACACACACGGCACACACACGCACACACACACACACAGCAACACAATAAAATAGTCTTTAAATGACAAATCAATTTTCATAGAATGAGGATTGTGTAAGAACTTAAAAGATGAAAGTAACCTGATTCTTGAAAACCGCCTCGTGTTCGAGCCTTTTCTGCTTCAGAGCATCCTTCCCGTAACCATCGGCTACAGATGCCCTCGGCCTGAACCCATAATAGTAAGGCCCGTTCGTAGTGGTGTTGTTATCCCCATAACAAGCGGGCCAGCTGCTGCTGCTAGAATCCTCGTTAAGATCCCTCATGGAGTTGTGATACTGATAATTACTATTATACCCTGTCAAATAGCTCTTGCAATCTACTACTTTTGTTCCCATTCCTGAAGATGAACAAAATATACGGTTTAAAACGAGTACCACTGACTATAGACTTTAGTAGTAAAAACCATGAACTAATCTGCATATGTCATTGACTAAATATGATCTTGCAGCTTCCACCACTTGCTGTTCGAAAAGACACGCCGCAAAGGAAACAATAAACTTTTGAAGATTTGATGATTCTGATGGTACTATCCCAGTTATAAGGACCCTTGGGCAAAGAGGTGATTTTATTGGCTAGAGAAAAGAAAAAAGGATTTACTTACATCTCACAATATAAGTAGGGTTGGACTTGAAAATAATTACAATAGAATCTACCAATGAAGTTTGACCTAATTATCAAACATATGTTACAAAATAACAAACACCACCTTGAGATTTGCATTTTCCTATAATTAAAGGTGCAATTGTAAAATAGATATAAATATTAAAGGGCTGTTTGTGCTTTGTAATGTTGAATATATCAGGTTTTCTTTCTCATTTTCAAACAAGACTAAACTTTTAAAAATCAATTCTCACATTTAATTTTTGAATTCCTCATTTAACAGATAAATAAGACAACAGAAATTATCACTGTGCAAGTACCTCATCAAAGTACGCAAGCTCTCTAAGAATTCCGGACAGAAGATGCCTAAGCTTAAAATCGTCTTCTTCACCATTCGTGGATGGCCCAAGCTGTATGATAAATACATCACAGTCAGCCAAAACTGATTGTTAAAAAAGAAAGCACAGAAAACTGTAAAAGCTTATATTATTAATTGGACCCTGGCTGATTTTTATTACAATATTCTTAATGCATAACCTGCACTGAGAATATAATTTCTACAAATTGATACGACAAGTAACATCGATTAAGAAAAAGGTACAGTGGGATTAGCAAATGACAGAAATTACAGACCTTTAACATACTTTCTTCCAAAATCTCATAGGTGCTATAAAAACATCTTGCATAAACAGGTTCATGGAGTTCCACTGGCACGTAGCACCGGAGAAAGATAGCCAATTCTATATTACGTAATGCCTGCCAAAAGTGAAACAATTTAGAAATGAACAAAAGCAGCTCAGAGCTTGTCAGAAAAATCATTTCCTAAGTTGAACCAAACTTACACTGTTGCACAAGGAACCGACTAAGGCGAGATTTGTCTGAACGTTCAAAACGAAGGACTTGAACCAACTGAAGTAAGTAGCACTGGAGCTCTTCATCATCAGCTCTTTCAAGAACATTCACGGCATATGCACGGACCTGTCCTAATAGGTTCAAAATTTAGAATAAGAAATTTTAGAAGCACAAATATTTAATTTAAAAATGAAAACAAATATGGTTCTCACTAAAAGCACAAATTTGTTATAAAATTCAACTCGATCCACAGAAAAATACAAGAGGCGCCACTAATTCTCAAAGTATCTATTTCAACATGGAATTTCAACAGAAGTTAGGGTTCTACTTACTGAAGTTATATAGGGTTTCTGATTAGGCGGTGTTGTTGAGCGGTTGTTCTGTTGATTCGCGGTCGTTGAATCGGTGAGAGACGGCGGACGCAGGTGCGGTGCGAGGGTGTGAAAATCTTGTGTTGTCAGCGGACGAAGGTGCGGCGGACGTTCAAACGGAGGTACGCAAGTGCGGAGGTGCGGAGGTGCGGTTGTTTGCGGTGGTTTCTCGCTGGTGCAGAGGAGCGGTTTTTTCCGGTGGTTTGTCGGTGGTTCTGAATTTCTCTGCATTTGCGTTTGAGAAGAGACGAGAAAGAGAGAATAGATTGAATTGCCAGTTACACGTTTTTGGCTGGATTCTACTAACGCGAGTTTTTTTTGGGGCTTAATTTCTTTTATATGTGGGCTGGGGACCATGTAGATTTTATGGGCCCCTACCCCATGGTATAACATCTCTCAAATTGTGGGACATCTCAAATAGAGGATTTACATTTTAACACATTTTATAAATAAAGTACTTTAAAAATAAAAGATTTATAAATATTTTACAATTTTTTTTTGGGAGAAAGAAAATACTTTATCAATAAAGGATTTACATTTTAACATTTTTTATAAAATTAGATACGAATATATATATATATATATATATATATATATATATATATATATATATATATATATATATATATATAATTAAAGTTATGGACATATTTTTGAGAGTCACATACTCACATGTATAAATACACATAAATTAATTAAATATTATGTTACTTTTATTTCTTTATAAAAAGGGAAAAATGGCAATAAGGCTAATTTTCAACATTTTTTGACCAATAAGGCCAAGTTCCAATTTATGTGTCAATTAGGCCTTTTTGTTCCAATTAGGCCAAAAAAATGAATATGGAAGGACGAAAATACCCTTACTCTATTTTGTTGATAGCTGAAAAATCGTGTTCTCCAATAATCAACTAAAAAATAGAGATTTGGGGATTGAGTGGTGAACAAGGCTATTATGTTCACTAAGTATTTTTGGGGAAATGTGTAGATCTCCCTAAATGGAAAACTACATCATCTATTTATAGAAAATACAAATTAGGGTTTCCTAAGTTGGTTAATGGGCCAAGCCCATCAAATAAGTCCACCATCAAGCCCATATCTCCTTTCCTAGCCCAGGCACAGGAAGCTTAATCCTCGGAGGTCCGGTCACGTGAGAAACGGAGCTCATCCTCGACCCCTGCTCGGACGCAGTGTTGTCCAGTGCCTTTTCTCTGGGTCTCCCTTAGTTCGTCTTCCTCGCCCATCCTCTGCGGGCGAACTTGATATTGTTTTCCTGGTTGCTCGCCTAACTGGGGCCTCCTATGCTCGGATGAATGTTGAATTTTATCTGCACAACAAATGCCCCCCGAGATCGTCCTGTTCGGATGAAAGGGTCGGTCTCGGAATGCAGATGGTCATCGATTAATCCGAGCAGAGTTTATTGCCTCGACGGTTACGCCGATTCATTAAATGGTGGACGGCGGTTATTGCCACGTGCCGCTTTCTGAGAGGCTTCTGACTGACGTGACGCTTCGATTTCTGTCAAGCGTCCTTTTAAATTCAAAATTTTGAAATTTGCCGCCTCTTCCCTTTATAAATACCTCGCGAGAGTCTTCATTTGTCACTTTTTGCCTTCAAGCTACAGACATCCGGACACCCTGACTTTCTTGCTCGGCTATCACGAAAAGTGCTCGGCTTCACCGTTGATCACGTAGGTTTCTCTTTTCCATCCTTTTACGGCTATTTGAGGACTTACTGTAGTAGATTTCCGATATAATTCTCGTGTTAATATCTTAAAAACGAATGAGAATGAGCGATCACGATAGTTCTGCTACGCTTTCCGACATTCTTGCTTCTGGTGAATCGTCTGATTCCGGAACCTCCGCTTCGTCTTCTTCCGGGGACGACCCGACTCCCATGATTGGCTTCTCCGACGAGGAGAAACTGGAGTTGTTCGCTGGCGGAGTAACGGATTGTTATCGTCGGTTTATTGATATGATGGGCGAAATCCGGGGTCCCCTCCCCCCTTTTATATACACTCATTACCTCCACGAGAATCCTTACGTCTTCGTGGAATGTACGAGATTCGGGGCGCCCCCCGGGCCTGATCAGGCGGGTATGTACGCGAGCAATCGCAGCTCGATTGTCCTGGAGAACAAGCTGCAAGACATGCGGGCGACCTGGGGGATCCCCTCGGACGTCCACATTTATTGTCCCACACCCGACGAGCGGGCGAATTGTCCTCCGCCGGGCATGGTTGCTGTGACCAGCTCGATGATGGATGCGGGTCTCCGTTTTCCCCTCCATGATTCTATTGCCGCTGTTTTGCAAGCGTGGGGCATCGCACCCATGCAGTTGCATGCAAACTCTTGGTCATTGCTTATAAGCCTGAATGTTCTATTCGGCCATTATGGCCTCTATCGCCATCTTTCAGTTTCCGAGATTTCTTTTCTCCTTATCATCAACCATTTCCGAGGTGGGGACCACTACCTGCGCGCCCCGAACAAACTTCTAGAGAAGCTCCCCAGCAAGGTGACGGCCTGGTGGGCTGATTGGTTCTATGTGGATGGCGCCTGGGGCTCTGAGGCGTATCCTATCCCGACCTCCTTCGCCTCCAGATATCATCGTCAGTCTTTTTCTTCCTAGTCTATCCTTTTTTGAAACTCTTTGTTTTAATCTGACTTTATCCTGTTCGGACGTTCTCTATTCGGTAGGTCCTCCCGTTCCGTCTGTCTCCGAACTCAATTGGGACTTTGCTGCTGTTTATGAACGTGTTCGTTCCCTCCCTGAAGATCAGCGGCTTATCGAGAATGTGTTTACCCGTGCTCGTGTCCGATCTTCCCGTTTCATTACCATTCCCCGTAATGCTCGGGGTCGATATCCTCGTGAGTGTGTTGATTTGCGTTTCTTCTTCTCGCTTGTGATACTTAACATTTTCTTCTTTTCTCAGTGGTTAGATTTCCCACTTTTCCCGAACCTCCGCTCGAGATGGCTGGTAATAATGCTCGTGCTCGTCTAGCTGCTATCGCCGACCGCGCGCGCCGAACTGCTGAGGCCGCCGCTGCTGCCGCCGCCGCTAATCAACCTGCCGTGCCTCTTACCCAACCTGCTCAACCAACTCGGTCGGGTCATTCCGAGGCCACCTCGGCTCCTCCCGCGCCGGGGACGGGTCTTGCTCCCCCGCTTTTCGGACCCGTTGCAGAAACCGTGGGTCCTTCGAACACTCGGGCTCCGAAGCGTCGTCGGGGCAAGGAGCCGATGCCGGACGTACCTGAGAATCATCCTTATAGCAACGTGGCTTCAGTCGATGAGGAGGCCCTTGCTCGGTAAGCCTTTGTTGACTTTCGCCATTTGCCTCTTATCCACTAACTTTCTTAATTTCTTTCCTTAGCTTGGGCGGTCATCGGGCGAGCACGGCTACTAGCCTCGCCCAATTTTTGGCCGCTCGTCCTCACGACTTTTCCACTTTGCCCCCTTTGATGAGGGAGGCGATGGAGTGCATCCCCCGCGCCTGGACCATTCCAGCCGAACTCGCCGCCCAGAAGCCTGATCATGCCGAGCAGATGGCCATTATAATGGCCTCTAGAGTGCTCATGCTCCTAGTTACTTTGAGCAAATCCCGGGACCATTCTATTCAACCCGAGACTCCTACTTCTGCCCCCGCTTCGGGGGCCCTAACTGATAAGTTAGCCGAGCAGGAACTCGAGATTGCCAGCCTCCGGTCCTTGGTGGATCAATATCAGAAGGCCGAGGTGGCATTGCGGACCAAAGTGAGCGAGGCGGAGTCGAGCGCGGAGGGAGCGAGTAGGGAAAAGGACGCTTGTCAGGAGGAGTTGAATAAATTGAAAGCGGTGGCGGCCTCCGAGCACGACCTGCTGATGGAGATGACGGAGAGGGTGCGACTGGCCGAGGAAAACCGGAACAACCTGGATCTCCTGGTCGGGAGGCTGAACCAAAGGGCTGAGGCCCTGGAGAAGGAGAAAAGGGACAAGGCTGCGGATCCCCAGCAGGACCTCGATCAGCATAGCGACTATTCTTACTTCCTGAGCCATTTTGATTGTATTCGGCGTCATGCTCGTGCCGGCCTGCCCTATGACTTGCTCCTGGACGATCTTCGTGTCCGTCGCCTCCAGTCTAACTTGGACTCCACTTTCCTCTTGCCTGTCATGGACTTGGTGGAAGTGCACGGCATCGATCTGTCTTGGTGGCCCGATCAGGGTCAGCTCGTGGCGGCGGAAGAGGAGGCGGGAGTCGTGGATCCGATCAACATTGAATGAAAACGTTTCTGTTAATTTCTTTTATTTTGTTAATGTTTAAATTTGTCAAAACAGTATCGTTTTATTCCGAACATCTCGTGTTTGAATATTTATTTACTTAAACTTATGACAATGTTCGTTTATGTCAGTGTTTTGACTTGCATTTTTTCTTGAAGAATCGCTCTCGTGTTAATGTTTATTCTCCCTCGTTTTATGACCGCACACTCACTTGATTTGGGAATTGTTGTTTTGTTCAGCCGATCATGGTTCGCCTCGTCGTCCGAGATCAATACTGCTATGTTGACCAAGTGTTCAACGGGAGGTGGCATGGTCGCCGATTCCCCTTACCAGCTGCCTTCCGGCGGGCCGCCAGGTCGTCTCTTGTCCATTTCGTTGCTGTTCGGGACTCCCAGGGGAATCCCTGGTCGTTTGCTCTTGCTCGGCATCGGAGACAGCTCGCTCTCGGGGGCCCTGCGTGGGAGCGTTTTGTTCGCGAGAAAGGGCTTTACCAGGGCTTGATCATCCGTTTCCTCTGGATCGAGGACGAGGGCTTTTCCATCCGGGTGTACGACGAGAGGGGCTTTCTCTTAGTTGCCTGACCCTCTCCATCTCGCTCCCGTGTTAATCTATTTTCTCGCATCTTTTATTTACCTGTTGTCGGTATTTTTATTGGGCATTCAATACTGTTATTGTGCAATGGTCCTCGCAGGATCAGGATGCTCGGCCAATAGTTGTGTTTGGGATATTTAGTGTTCTTGTGCTTTCGTTTGTTTTCTCAGAAGATAAATTGTCGACTCAGGGTTGCCGTTTTTCGTTATGATTTTACATGCTCGCACTGACTAGCTGCGAGCGGGGTTCGACTGGCCCTTCGCTCGTTCTTTCCCCCAATGCGTGGTTTTGCCTCGATTTTTGGGCGGGCTGATCTGTTCGCCCAAAAATGCCCCAGTCGCGTTCGGAGATCGCATCGTGTTTCCTGGATCCTTTCTCCTCCTCAGTCTCGGGGGTTCCTGAATCGTGCTCGGTCACTCCGGGCTTTGGGAGAACCGGACTCTTTCTTTGGGTTATGTTCCTTGCCCGCCCCGTATTTACCTGTCGTTTTCACCTTCCCTGTTAGGATGTGACTTTTCACTGCCAAGCTCTGCTTGTCTTGTCCTTTCTTTGGCGCGTCTTTTTATGCAGAGGTCTTGTTTATAGACCCCGCACCTAAGCTCAGTGCTGTCTTGCTTCCTTACATTTCCTTTCCCTCTATTTGCTATTCCTTCCATGGTGCGCATCCAGGTGAATCCCAACGGGTCCAAGTGGTTCGAGCTTCTGTTCACCGATCGACGGTACCGGATAAGGCTGCCTTTACCTGTGGAATTCACTGCCGACCTGGATCCTGAATCGGCGCTCCCCCGATTCCTTCCATTGGTAGATCTGAATGGCGATCGGTGGGTTATGTATGTTTCTCGCCGCCGTGGGCAATACCGGTTCGAGGGCCCCATGTGGAGAGGCTTCGTTCGCCAGTTCGATCCTCAGCCGTCGAATTTCATTCGCATTCGTTACGACGCCGATCGCGGGTGGGCTGTCGCGTTGTTCGACGCTGACAATCAGCTCGTTACCCTCCCCGTGCAGTTCAGGCGCCCGAGGCCTTAATGTGTTTGCCTCCTTTCTTTTGCTTGTCTTGTTCGGGATTTTCGGCGGGGGATTTTCTCCTCGCCGAAAATGCCCCAGTCTTTGTTCGGACATGGCTTATTATGTGTAATAAAGTATTCCCCTTGTGGTTATGTTATAAGAATTGTTTTTATCTATTTTTGGGCGGGATGTTGTTCGCCCAAAAATGCCCCAGTGTGCTTGTCTAATTTTTTTCTCGTTTAACTCTTTGATTTTCCCGCATCGGGCTCTGGGGGAGCCGAGCTCTACCCCTCAAGATTAGTTTCTTCTCAACTCTCCCGGACTCGAGGGACACCTGGTCCATGCTCGGTCGGGCTCTGGGGAGCCAAGCTCTACCCCTCAAGATTAGTTTCTTCTCAACTCTCCCGGACTCGAGGGACACCTGGTCCATGCTCGGTCGGGCTCTGGGGGAGCCGAGCTCTACCCCTCAAGATTAGTTTCTTCTCAACTCTCTCGGACTCGAGGGACACCTGGTCCATGCTCGGTCGGGCTCTGGGGGAGCCGAGCTCTACCCCTCAAGATTAGTTTCCTCTCAACTCTCCCGGACTCGAGGGACACCTGGTCCATGCTCGGTCGGGCTCTGGGGGAGCCGAGCTCTACCCCTGAAGATTAGTTTCTTCTCAACTCTCCCGGACTCGAGGGACACCTGGTCCATGCTCGGTCGGGCTCTGGGGGAGCCGAGCTCTACCCCTCAAGATTAGTTTCCTCTCAACTCTCCCGGACTCGAGGGACACCTGGTCCATGCTCGGTCGGGCTCTGGGGGAGCCGAGCTCTACCCCTCAAGATTAGTCGAGATTACGAAAGATTCCGAAACTTCATTTTTATTAGCGTAAAGGAAAAACAAACACTCACGGTACAATGCCAAAGGCTTACTGGTAGTATTTCCTGAGGTGCACTGCATTCCAGAAATACTGATCGGCCACCCCGTTCAGATGCTCCAGTTCGTATGAGCCATTTTGTAAGACCTTCCTTACTCGAAGTGGCCCTTCCCAGGAGGGCCCTAATGCTCCCGGGTTAGCTCCCAGGATTTCCTTTAGTACCAGGTCCCCCTGCTTGAATTTTCTCACCTTGACTTTCGAATTGAAATACTTTTCGGCCTTCTGTTTGGCCGCCGCGTTTCGGTATATCGAGTTTATTCTCCTTTCCTCTAATAAATCCAGCTCGATCCGCATCATCTGGTCGTTCTGATCCGTCAGCTCTTGCGACGTTCGGTGGGTCGGCACCTCTACCTCGGAAGGGATGACCGCCTCATATCCGAAAGCGAGGGCGAATGGTGTTTCTCCCGTGGCCACTTTGCTCGTTGTTCGGTAGGCCCACAACACATCGGGCAGTTCGGCCGCCCATCTTCCCAGCCTTTCTTCAATCCTGGCCTTCAGTGTGTGCTTCAGGATTTTATTCACTGCCTCCACCTATCCGTTAGTCTGGGGGTGGTACGGCGTGGAGAACACCTTCCTTATCTTCCACTTATCGAAAAACTTCATGATCTCTAGCCCCTCGAACTGTTTCCCGTTATCCGACGAGATAGTGTGAGGTATACCGAATCGGCATATGATGTTCTTCCATAGGAAACGGATGATTTGAGGCTGATCGATCTTGTTCAGTGGTTCGGCTTCTGCCCATTTGGAGAAGTAGTCCACAGCCACTATCGCATACTTGACCCCTCCTGGCCCTGTCGGCAAAGGCCCGACCAGATCAATTCCCCAGTTCGCGAATGGCCAAGGGCTGTATATAGAGTTCAAGTACTCGGGTTGGACTCTTGTGATTGGCGCCGTTATCTGGCATCGATGGCACCTTCTCGCATACTCAATCGCATCTCGCCTCAAGGTCGGCCAATAGTAACCTTGTCTGATGGTTTTGTGTGCCAGAGATTGCCCGCCGGCATGATTTCCGCACACTCCATCATGAATCTCTCCGAACACCCTTCTTCCATCCGCGGGGGTTATGCACCGTAGCAATGGCATAGACAAACTTCTCCGATACAGCATACCCCCGATCAGTGTGTACCTCGATGCGCGTATTCGGAGCTGCCGCGCATCCACCTTGTCATCGGGTACCTCGCCCGTCTGTAGATAATTTAGGATTGGTCTCATCCAGTCCTCCCCTCGATCGATCAGTTCGACCCTGTTGATCTCGGCTCTATCCAGGGCCGACCGAACCTGACTTAAAAGGATCACGTTGGACAGGTCGGCCGTCCCTTCTGACGAAGCTAACTTGGACAGGGCATCCGCTTGGGTATTCAGTTCCCGGGGGATCTGTTCGATCTCGACTCGGGGGAACTTGCTTATCATCTCCATCACATGTTCGTAGTATTGCTCCATCCTGGTGCTCCTGGTCTCATACTTTCCTTTGATTTGGTTCACCACTAGTAGGGAGTCCGTGAAAATCTTCAACTGTTCGGCTCCAACGGCCAAAGAGAGCTCTAACCCTGCTATCAATGCCTCATATTCAGCCTCGTTGTTGGTGGCATCGAACTCGAAACTAATCGCATGTGCGAAAGATTGACTCTCGGGTCCGACCAAGACTATTCCAGCCCCGGCGCGGGAGCTTGTAGACGACCCGTCGACATACAACTTCCACGGTGGGACGGGGAGCGAGGAGTCAATCCGCGGGAAGGTAAGTTCCACGATGAAATCGGCCAAAGCCTGACCTTTGATCGCCGTCCTCGGCGCAAAAGTGATGTCATACTGGCCTACCTCCAAACTCCACTTTAGTAAGCGGCCCGTGGTGTCTGGTCGTTGCAGCACTTGTCTTAAAGGCATGGTGGTCAGCACCTCGACGGGGTGATCGAAGAAATAAGATCTCAGCTTACGGACGCTCATCACCAGGGCATATGCCAATTTCTCCAATGGTGTGTATCTTGACGCGGCGTCTTGTAGGGTCTGACTAACATAATAGATGGGCTTGTGAAGTTTATCCTCTGCTCGCACCAGGACCGAGCTAATGGCATGTTCCGACGCAGCTAGGTAAAGGTACAACTTTTCTCCTCGGACTGGCTTCGAGAGGATCTGCGGATCCTGCAGGTGTAGCTTCAGCTTGTCAAAAGCCTCTTGGCTGTCCTTCTTCCACTTAAATTTTTGATTCTTTATGGCCTGAAAGAAAGGTCGGCTCTTATCCCCCAGGCGCGGTATGAATCTGCTGAGCGCGGCCAAGCAACCAGTCAGACGCTGAACATCCTTCAAACACCTGGGCTCCCTCAGGTCGACTATGGCTTGTATCTTGCTCGGGTTTGCCTCGATCCCCCGGGTACTCACGATGTGGCCCAGAAATTTCGTCTCGAACACTCCGAAGTGGCACTTCTTCGAGTTCAACTTCATGTTGTACTTCCTCAGAATCTCACACGTGGTTTCCACGTCCTTCACGTGATCCCCCAACACCTTACTATTGATGATGAGGTCATCCACGTATACTTCCATGGTCTCTCCGATTTGCTCGGAGAACATTTTGTTCACCAGTCGCTGATATGTGGCCCCCGCATTTTTCAAGCCGAATGGCATCCGCTTCCAGCTCAACACCGCCTTCTCCGTGTAGAACGAGGTGTGTTCGATATCCTCGGGGGCCATCGGGATTTGATGATAGCCGGCATAGCAATCGCATTTGGAGAGTACCGCGTAGCCTGACGTGTTATCGACGAGGTGATCAATATGTGGCATGGGAAAATGATCTTTCGGGCATGCTCGATTGAGGTCGGTAAAGTCTACGCACAACCTCCACGAGTTGCCTGTTTTCTTCACGAGCACTGAATTGGATAACCATTGAGGCTCTCCTCGGGCTTCTACTACCAAGTCGTTGTCAATCAACTTCTTCACCTCTTCGGCCAATGCTTCGTATTTCTCCGGGCCCATCCTGCGGCGCTTCTGCGCCACGGGCTTCTTCATCGGGTCAATCTTCAAATGGTGGCATGCATGTTCCGGGTCAATTCCCGTCATATCCTTGTGTGACCAGGCGAACACGTCCATATTCCTCCGCAAACACGCGACCAGCTCTTGCTTGACGTCTTCGGGTAGTCTTGCCCCGACAAGAACTACCGTCTCCGGCCTGTTAGGATCTAAGCATATACTCTCTAGGTCGTCAACCGCCGAACATGAGGAGGGTCCTCGTGGGTCTACAATCTCTTCGTTATCTTCGCCGATGCGGGGTTCCATATCCTCCTCGGCTTTCGGATTATCCTGTATCTCTGCGATCACGGGGTCTGTTCGTCCGACCTCTCCTTCCTCCCATAGAGCGGCCAGATAGTCACTGTCTTCGATTTCCATGTCTCTTGCGGGATCAATCTCTCGGACTTCGATCTTTCCTTCCTCGGTTATCTCCCTCGTTAGTCTAACTTGGGGGGCGTTCTTATTCCTATAAGCACAAGTCGCGGTACTTTCGGCCGGACACGCATCATAATCGAAACATTTCTTAGCCATATACTGGTCTCCCCTCACGGTCCCAACAGATCCGTTCAGGGTTGGAAATTTAATACAATAATAATGGGACGAGGCCACAGCCTCGAATGCCTCCAGAAATGGTCTACCTAAGAAAGCATTATAAATGTTCTCAATATCGACCACGACGAACTCGGTGGTTCGAGTCATCCGAACAGCGGCATCTTGGTGATCGATGAGCTCTACAGCCAGCTTGATTTTCCCATAGGGCTTCACCTCCACGTCGCCGAAACCCCTCAGTGACCCCTCATATGATTTGAGGTATCCCGACATATCTCCCAGCTGATCAAAAGTTCTCTTGAACAGAATGTTGCAATGGGCGCCATTATCAATCAAGATGCGTGCTACCTCGACCCCCTGGATCCTAGCCAAGACGACCAGCGATTCGACCTTCGGGTACCTGACTCTGACCCGGTCCTGATCGGTGAATTGGATGACGACGCCAATTGTTGATAGCTGAAAAATCGTGTTCTCCAATAATCAACTAAAAAATAGAGATTTGGGGATTGAGTGGTGAACAAGGCTATTATGTTCACTAAGTATTTTTGGGGAAATGTGTAGATCTCCCTAAATGGAAAACTACATCATCTATTTATAGAAAATACAAATTAGGGTTTCCTAAGTTGGTTAATGGGCCAAGCCCATCAAATAAGTCCACCATCAAGCCCATATCTCCTTTCCTAGCCCAGGCACAGGAAGCTTAATCCTCGGAGGTCCGGTCACGTGAGAAACGGAGCTCATCCTCGACCCCTGCTCGGACGCAGTGTTGTCCAGTGCCTTTTCTCTGGGTCTCCCTTAGTTCGTCTTCCTCGCCCATCCTCTGCGGGCGAACTTGATATTGTTTTCCTGGTTGCTCGCCTAACTGGGGCCTCCTATGCTCGGATGAATGTTGAATTTTATCTGCACAACATATTTCTACTCAACCCACCCCACACCTACCCCACCCCACCCCTGCCCAGACACTGAATACCATGAAAAAACACTGTCAGATTTTTTTTTTCTACTCAACCCACTTCACCCCACCACAGACACTGAATGTCAGACACTGAATACCATGAAAAGACATTGAATAACATTAAAAGACACTGAATAACACTAAATAACACTGAAAGACAGTGAATAACACTAAATAACACTGAATAACATTAAAATACACTGAATAACACTGAATAACATTAAAAGACACTGAATAACACTGAATAACACTGAATAACATTAAAAGACACTGAATAACACTGAATAACACTGAAAGACACTGAAAGACACTGAATAACACTGAATAATATTAAAAGACACTGAATAACACTGAATAACACTGAATAACATTAAAAGACACTGAATAAAATTAAAAGACACTAAATACCATTAAAAGACACTGAATAACATTAAAAGACACTGAAAGACACTGAATAAAATTAAAAGACACTGAATACCATTAAAAGACACTGAATAACACTGAATAACATTGAAAGACACTGAATAACACTGAATAACATTAAAAGACACTGAATAAAATTAAAAGACACTGAATAACACTGAATAACACTGAAAGACACTGAATAACACTGAATAACATTAAAAGACACTGAATAAAATTAAAAGACACTGACACTGAATAACACTGAATAAAATTAAAAGACACTGAATAAAATTAAAAGACACTGAATAAAATTAAAAGACATTGAATAACATTAAAAGATACTGAACGTCACCTCAGACACTGAATACCATTAAAAGACATGAATGTCATTAAAAAACACTGAATGTCAGATTTTTACACTAAATATTATATAAACACTGAATACCATGAAAATACACTGAACGTCAGATTTTTTCTTCTACTCAACTCACCCCACTGAATATTATATGAACACTGAATACCATGAAAATATACTGAACGTCAGATTTTTCCTTCTACTCAACTCACCCCACTGAATACCATGAAAATACACTCAACATCAGATTTTTACACTGAATATTATAAGAACACTGAATGACATTAAAAAACACTAAATGTCAAATTTTTACACTGAATATCATCCCAAACACTGAATGTCATTAAAAAACACTGAATTTCAGATTTTTTACATAAAATATTATAAAAACACTGAATGTCATTACAAACACTGAATCTCATAAAAAAACACTGAATGTCATTAAAACACTGAATTTCATAAAAAAAACACTGAACGTCGTAAAAAAACACTGAACGTCGTAAAAACACTGAAAATAAAATAAATATCTCAAAAATAAAAATAAAAATAAAAATAAAAATAAAAAAATACAATGAATCCTTCCAATAAAAATCCTAATCACTCTCTTTGATGATGTTCTCATATCCTCCTGTGAAAAAAAAAAGAATAAATGTTCTAAGTACATAACAAAACAGATAAACGTTACCTTGATTGTAGCTGTTGGTTGGTTTTCTCCAAGGCTTCGCCGTTGGTTGGTTTTAGAAATCCTTCTGAAACCCATAGTTGGACGAGTGTCGCGACATGAATCTCTTCGTCCTCCTCGAACCCTCCCATGTACAAAAAGCACGGCTTTAAATACATCGGCAAATGATTGTAGCTCAGCCTCAACAATCTCAAGCAATGTTGATTGTTGTCCATATTCACTGCCGAGGAGAAGTAAGAAAACATTACTCATTTTAAAATTAATCAAAATGTTAGTTGCAAATATATTAAATTTACTTATTAACAGGCTTATAATTTTAGCAAACATTAGAAAACAACTTACAGTTTCACCCATTTGAAACTACTTATCAGCTAATTCTGCTATGATATGAAGCAGCAAATGAATGATTTCCAAGATATATTAATTACTCATGATGAACAAAACCTATATTGATGGAGTAGTATACTTAATGTCTAGATTTGAGTATTCTGAACTCTGTATGCACTTTCATTTACCTATTAATAATGAACATTCATTTGATTTTAATTATTGTTAATTAAATATATGCAAATCATAGTCCTGGATTTTATACGTTGTAGTTAGTATGGTGTGTCGGGCCCACACAGAAGATCATACTATCGGTTACTCGTATTTAATCGAACAGTTGCTCACGACCTAGATGGACACGGACCAATCCATCGGTATAGTCGTTGTGTGAGAGAGAAGATAATTTATCTTGATTATCTTATCACACTTGTACACTTGGTGTATTGAGCGGATCGCTTGAGACTTATCAATTAGGATTGCTCTGTGATAATTGATTTAAGTCTCGGAGTATTTTATTCTTAATCCCTGAAACAATTGTGGGTGTGTATATTTAATATAAGTGACTTTGATTTTCCAAAGGAATTAACCGATTTAATTATTGGGTTAATTACCGGTTGAGTTGGGTCACTATATTTTATATATGGCATGCCGTGAATTCTTGAGGGGACAGTGTATCCCGGAAGGGTTGATAATATCCCCGAGATGAGCTCATAAGGATTTATTATGTAAACCTCGCGAGTGGATTTGTTCCGCATAATAAATAAGGTTGAGTGGTACTATTCTCGGATATAAGAGATGAATAAATTTATTAAGCAATAAATAAATTTTATTCATGGATATTTAAATCTTAAATACACGGAATAAATAATACTAACCGGAGAAATATTATTTGATATAATATGAATAAATATTGGGAGTGCAATTTTATTTATATAGTGGAAAATAAATAAAATTAATATTGATAAGAATTAATGGATTTGGGTTGGACCCAATTTAATTTTCAATATTAGAAGCCCAATATTTAATCTCCTTATGATCCCCTACGTAGCCTATAAAAGCACTACATGGTCTTCACAATTCATTAACCTAAGATACGCCAATCATAAAGTCTTGAAGAGTGAAGAGGATCCATAGGAGTTCGATAGATCGTCGCCCACCCGACGTTCGAACGAAGTGCAAGGAATACTTGGGAAGATCGCAAGGTCATCTTGATCTCGTTTCTCCGAACAACGAATCAAAGGTATAATATCTAAACCCCCTTGATATTATTTGATTTAATTTATCGAGAATACCGTAGGACGAAGATCCGAGGATCGAACCCCGGGACGAGGGTCGAGTCGGGCGGTGGTGGTCGAACCACCGGACCGCCGGCGGCTCGAAGATCCCTCAGGGGGATCGAACGCGTGAACCCTCGGCTGGACGCCGAGGATCGATCGAGCCCTAAGGGGCTGATCGCTAGGGCTACGGGGCGTGACCCGTAGCAGCTCGTAGCGAGCTGCGGGTTTCCCCGCAGCGGCTCGCTAGACGCGAGCCCTAGCCGCGTAGCAGCGGATCAACGGATCCGCTGCGGGGTTGCTCGGAGCAACCCAGCGATCGCCCGCAGCGATCGCGAGTCCTCTCGCGGGGACTCGGCTGGGCGTCCGCGTGCCTCGTGCGCGCGACGCGTTCGGTCGGGTCCCGGTTCGCGTGGGCTCGTGGTTTCTCCGGCGATTGAGTTTCTCGATTGTATGAACCCCGGCTCGCGGGGGTTCGGGTGGGGGCGGATTGCGCGCCTTCGGGCGCGTGGTCTCCAAAGCCCGGACTCCGGTGGATGAGTCGGTATTCGTATGATCTCCGGGGAAGGGTTCGTTCGGGTTATCGGTTCCGCAAATTTTTAATAACCCGGGATATCGAATTCCAACATATATTAATTACTCATGATGAACGAAACAGATAGTAGGAAGTAACAAGAAACACACAACTGATTTCCAAAATAAAAAGATAATGAATTTCGGAGAAAACCAAATTAACAATCCATGAGCACAAAATTGAAAACTGATGCAAATGTCTATGAAACTATCCAAAGGAAACGGAATGATAAAAACAGTACGGGTCGAAAAAACAACAAAAGATAACAATGCATTAATGAGAGCCTACTTCTGTAAGGTAAAAAAGATTTGCGAATAACTCAATGTCAATTACGGGAAGGAGAGTACTTCACCACATCCAACAGTGTTGTTGTCGACATTGACCTCTCTCAGGCATCTCATCACTTCAAACTGAGACGACGAGAGAGGAGACGCTTCGTGTTTTGAGAGCTTCCCTTGTGTAGACTCGCTCTTCTCGATTCGAATCGACCATGGGGCGGCGACTGTGGCTGGGTGACGAGAGGAAGGAGAAGGCAGTGGTGATTCTCGATCGATTTCGTGCGCTCGTCGGGATGAATGAATACCTAATCAATATTGATGAAATGCTCATCAAAGCATTTCCAAGGACTCCTCCAATACCTGATCTCCAAACTCTTGAGAACTAAACAGTTCACATTCAAAAGTCCATCTCCGGTATACAATTCATCTCGGACATTTCATCGAACACCTTCTCTGCTAATGCAATCCCGTTCTCGCAGCAGCAGTACACATGAGTCATCGCGTTGGCAACCCAAATTTCGTAACCGTCCCGTGAACCGATCTGCCACCCTTAATTAACCCCAGGTCCCACCAGAACCCCTCCACCGGCTACGCGGCCGCCCTCCTCGACGTCGCGCGTTCCCTGGAATCGGTCAGCAGGGACGTCAGGCGACTGTCGACGTGGCTCCGCCGCCGCCACCCCACCACAGCAACTCCGACGTCGGGGATGCGATGGTAGCCGAGGAACGCTTCGTCGTAGAAGTTCTTCGCGAGCATCAGGGCGGTGAGGCTCCGACAGCCGACGAGGACGAATCTTCCGAGGTCGATCGTTTTGAATTGGGCGAAATTGGAGAAATCGAATTGGGAGGTCTCGCCTTTGAGGATCTTGACCCTCAGGTTCGTGCAATTCGCGAGGGTTGCCGGGATCGGGGGACTCGACTGACGTACGACCGCACGTTCATCCGGTGGGCCGATCGAGCTGGGGATGGGGAGCCGAGGGGGGAGCCGGGGACGGCGGAGCCGAATCCGGCCTTGCCGCCTTTGAGATCGGTGATGTTGACGGAGTCGAGATTTCCGTCGTCGTTGTCGTCGAGCTTGGTTTGGATCTGTACTCACGAAAAGAGAGAATAGCGAGAGAGTGTGAGGGAGAAGCGGGTGGGTGTGTGGAGTAAGGGGTAAGGATGTCTTTACATATTTTAGGCGGCCTAATTGACACGCGTAATTTTTCGAAAGCCTTATTGCTCAAAAAATGTTAAAAATTGGCCTTATTACCGTTTTTTCCTTATAAAAAATAATAATATATATACAGTACTCTTATTAATTAAATATTGATTTTTTATAAATAAATATATATATATATATATATATATATATATATATATATATATATATATATATATATATATATATATATATATATATATATATATATTGCCTATTTCAACTATTTATGCATTTTTTTAAAATAATATTAAAAAGAACAAGTTAAAATGTAAAGTTAAAATATTTTTTAAAACTTAAAAGTAAAAAATAATTATTTAATTTTATGTGATGTGACTATTGATTTAAGATAAAAAAAATGTGATTATAAAAAAAATAAAGTTTTTATTATTTGTAGTTTCAAAACATTAAATGGATTGGACAATTAATTTTTTCTTCATTTGTTTAAACACGTTATTTTTGGTGCTCTTGTGTTAGTAGTTTTTATTTCAATTTTAGAATTTAGACAATTAATGTAGACTATGTAGTAACGATTAACGAACATAGATTTTGGAATTGGATTTTTTACCCTAGCGGTCAGTTAGGAACCTAGCGAGTCTATAGGGTACCATCGGGTCTTAGGTATTTTTTGCTCGAAGCAGTCTCCAAACATTGATTATCTCGGTTTCGTTCACGCAAATTATCTTTAAATTTGGAAATAAGGCTTGAGGTCAATGTTAATAACCTCCAAATATGACAATTTGTTACTCAACATTTCTGTTCTTCTCATATCTCGTTTGCCTGTATTTCTCTTATATATACATAGTACTCTTATCTTGTAAGGTTTATTTGATCAAAGTATAATATTTATCCCTTTCATCAACCTACAAATCATAACAACTTCCAAAGTAACATTTCTATAAAAATAAACGGAATAAATTACAAACATATTGACGAAAAAAACGACAACTCGATCAACAAAAGCAAAAACACAAAAAAAAAATTGTAAAAAAAAAAAACAAGTAAATCAATTGGCTACATTAGTTGACATAAGTTTTATAAGTCAAATTTTGAAGTCCGTAGGCGTTTTTCGATTTGAAGATGTAGATTAACAATTAAATTGAGATTTTTTTTATTTGAGTATATTGTTCATATTTTAGTTGGGATTCAATGTGATCACCTGGACTGTCATAAACTAAATTCTGCTCATTACCTTAGCCAAACGATTTCATGAACGATTTCAACCTATCATAAAATAATTTAATATTATATTTTAAATTATTAAAAATACAATTTGAATTTACATTTTTTTAATATATGAATATGTTTTTCTATTAAGTTAAAATAACTAGTACCACCGCCCGTGCGATGCACGTGATTTATTTGTTTGAAATAATCTAAAATTTTATTTAATCTCCAACGTATTTAGGCCAAAAAATTATTAATAGACTAATAAATTATTTGATTTAATAATCGATCTCTTACTAAAATTTGTAAATTCGTATTAAAATTTTATTATTTTCAAAGACTACGCATGTTTGATGTAATTTATAGTATGTAAGCTTCTTGGGGCGAGTGGTAAGGTCTGTGGTGATATTGGTGTAATTCCCCGACGACGCAGAGTTCGAATCTCGGATATGATAAATTTTCATTGAAATATTATGAAGTTAGTTCTTGGATGAGACCTATTGGCTATCTCTCACATGTGTCTGCTACTCGGGCGCATCCTTCGATTTACATCCTACCCGATCGATGAGACTCTGATCTAATGGAAGAAGAGCTTCTCGTCTCATCCTACCCGATCTCTCTCCCACATGTGTCTGCTACTCGGACGCATCTCTCGATTTACATCCTACCCGATCGAGGAACCTCTGATCTGGTGGAAGAGGAGTTTCTCGTCTCATTCTACTCGTTCGAGGAGCCTCTGATATGGTGGAAGATGAGTTTTTCGTCTCTGCATTTCTCTAGTGACAAACGCATCCAACAAATACCTAAAACCGCTGGCAGAAAATCCAAATAAATGAAAAATAAAAATTATAAAGTTGAAAAATAAATAGAAATATAAAAAAATTGAATTTACTTATATTAATAGATGAGATTAGATGGGAGAAATGCAATTATATTAATATAATTTATGTTAACCTATAAAATTTAACATAACTGAATTAGGGATAAACTAAAAATTAAAAAAAAAAATCTAGTCCAACATAATTAATAACTCAACAATTTGATTTTGGAATCTGCGAAGAAATCATAATTAATACATAAAATTAAAAAAAAAATCGAGGAAAAAAATGAATGAATAGAAGGACGTATACATGTAAATCGATTCAATGTTCAAAAAAATAAAAAAGAACCTATGAACCCAAATTATAGCAAGAGAAAATAAAATACGATTAATTGAAATTAAATTAATATTAATAGAATAAAAAAGAATTTTGAGAAAATAAGATACGATTAATTGAAATTAAATTAATATTAATGGAATAAAAAAGAATTTAAAAAAAAATTATATATTTAAGATGATAATTAATTGTTATTGTCAAAAATATATAATTTCAAATTACTATTTAAAACTTATATATAATAATTTAAATATGCTTAATAATATTATTATTTATAATTTATATTATTTTTATTTATAATTTATAGTGTGAACACAATATTATTATTGATTTTCTATTGGTCCAGTGGCATTAGTGGATCCTGAAATTATATATGTATAGATTATATTAATATTCTAATTAAATAATAGTATGTCTCAAAAAAGTTGACCATTTTTTTCCCAAGATTTCTTAATATATTGATATCAATCAAGTAAGTCCACTTAAATCTTAAATCACTTAAAATTGTTGATTGCTAATTGATTCGGATCGGATTCGGCCTATAATTATCGACTTTAAAGTCGATTTGTTCGTAGTTACACGAATTCTCACGGAAGTTTTTATAATGAACACAGTACAGTACATTTAAAACAAACGCGATCCTCTTCGAAGAAATTTCTCTCTCCCTCTCTCCGCTCTCCGCGTGACTCTGATTCTTCCGTTCTCGAAAATAAAATACTCCTATAAAGCTCAGGTTTCTAGTTCTGCAATCGTCGATTTTCTCATCTGTGTGGGAATAAAAAGCGCTGCGGGATGGGGCAGGCGTTTCGCAAGCTCTTCGATACTTTCTTCGGCAACTCCGAGATGCGTGTACGTATCCGTTTTCGATCTAAATTTCCGTTTCCCACTTTCGATTTCATGTTTCTGAATCCTTGAAACTGTTGGATGTTTTGTTTCCTGCTCGATTTTCTGTTTTTTAATGTCGGATGAGTTGAGCTCAGGTTGTGTCTTTACGAGCTTTCCATTTGCTTCAGAATTTAACTATTCAAATTACTAGTGAGGTTATTAGCATAATTATTGAGAATTTCGGGATGGTGGTATCTGGTAATTTACTAATTTTTGCATCCCTTGTGTGCTCATTCATTTGATCAATTTAATTTTACACCTCGAAGCTTTGGGGATTGCTTGAAAAGATATATAAAAATTCCGCGGGGTTCTTAATGAATATTACTCATGACATAGGTAAACAATTTGTTAGATCAGAAATTAATGAAAGCTAAACATAACCGTGCCCTCAAATTGAAATCTTCATTTTTGAGGGTTTCAGTAAATAATGTACACTAATAAAATGTTATTTTCGGAAATGAGATGTAAAAATAATACTGGTATAATACTAGTTTACTAGATATACATTTTTTATCGATGCTATGTTGAATTATTGTTTGTGCTGTCGGTTTTGATTATACATATTTAATTGGTTTAGGTTGTGATGCTTGGTCTGGATGCTGCTGGCAAGACCACTATACTGTATAAACTTCACATTGGAGAGGTCCTGTCAACAGTTCCTACTATTGGTTAGACAATTTTTTCTTACATAAATTTATTTTCCAGGTTTCCGTTTACACTGTATTTACTTTGAAAGCTTACGAAATCTCTATGATAACTAGCCAGAAGAGTATTGTTTGAGCTCAGTGATCTCTGGTATAATGGTAGTGTTTTGAGTTTAACATGCTCGCTACAGTATTATTTATTGCTTATGAATATGGCATGCTGTCTTGCATTTACAGGCAACATTGTGTTGGTTTTGTTTGGGATGAACTACATGCTTTCGTCGTTTACCGTAAGCCAAAAATAACTTGGTTATAAGTCTAAGGGTTGTCTTAAAATCTTATGAGGGGTCTCCTTTGGGGATTTCTTAATCATGATTTTTTTAAGGATGATAATTGTTTGATTTCACGTTATACTAGAAAGTTCTACCAGATTGTTGATGATTATGAACCATGTGCACACCGAGGTTTTTTTTTACCAATAGTGTATCTGCAATACCCCCTCTACCTCTGCTGTGTTTTTAGAATATTTCTAAGATGGAATTTAGCGTACATAGAGTTGGTTTGCGCCATATCTTTTAAGTGATCTATAACCATAGAAATAATCTATAGATACTGGCAATGATGTTTGTTAGCATAATTATCCCTTGTAAGACACTAATAATCTATTCCATAATCATAGCAGATGCATGGCTGTTGTAAGTTTGGATTTTATAGTTTTGAAAGGGGAATTCATTTAACCTGAAGTTATTTCTGTGAGAGTTCAACTAAAGTCAGATATGAATAGGAGCCAGACAATTGAGATAATCTAGTCAGGCATTGCATATATGGCACGTGCATGTGGTAGAGCTTGTTAGATGTGTATTCTAAAGTTAATATTCAAGAAAAGCTTTCCGTCTATAAGAAAAATTGATTTTTTCGATCTTTCCTGTAGGCACTATCAGGTAAATTTTCAACTCAGAGCCAACCTGAGAATCTGAGATTTATCTTTAATTAAGTTTGTTAGAGGTTCAGGAATAGTCTGTGCAGTTTCGTGCATGGTGAGGCGAGATAGAGTAATCCTTGTGCTTCATAAGTTTATAAATCTAGACAAACAATCTTCATTGTTGCTATTTGGTGTCATTATCGATGGATTTGGGTTATGCATTTGTATGCTGAAGGTTTGATTCGTAATATCGAGATATAACTTGATAATGATAAAAGTTATTGGCTTATTACTTTTGTGAAGGTTTCAATGTTGAGAAGGTTCAATATAAAAATGTGGTATTTACGGTGTGGGATGTGGGTGGTCAAGAGAAACTAAGACCCTTGTGGAGACATTACTTCAACAATACCGATGGGCTGGTAAGATTTGATTTCTTTGTTAGCTGTCAGAACCTTCAATCAAATGGGCAAAGATGTGCATAAATGTTTCTTAATCAGTATATACTAATTGGGTTCATAACTACAAGAGAAGCAACGCCGCATCATGGGATTTTCACATTTTTTTGGTGTGATTATGTGAAGTATATTTGAAAATTTTGTAGTTTATGATTGTGGAGTATTTATGGAATGGCTTGACATGGAAGTGAAGATGCCAATTTTGTAGTCTTGGTAGTATGAATTTTAATTTCCAATAATTCCTTATTGACTCTTCTCTTGCAGATCTATGTTGTGGACTCTCTGGATAGAGATAGGATTGGGAGGGCAAAGGAAGAGTTTCAGGTTTTATTCTTGAATGATGGATCTATTTATGACTCATACTCTACAGATTCTGCAATGTTTTAACACGATTCATCTTCTCCCAGGCTATCATTAAAGACCCCTTTATGCTCAATGCTGTTATATTGGTCTTCGCAAACAAGCAAGACATGGTATGCAGTTCTGGTCTTGTCCTAGAGTGATATTTATGTTTAAGGAATTCAATGTAGTGTAGGAACTAGGAACTATAGATTGAAGTCAAACCACTTTTGTTTTTACTTCTTTGGGTTTTAGCAGCATTTGGAGTACTGATTTTATGCACTATCATGCTGAGCAGTAGAATACTAGAATGTCAGACTGTTTTTCATTTGGTGCTCTAGAGTCATTAAATGGAAAAATTGCTTTAAATTTCCTTGCAGTTTTCTTATCAGTGTGCATGAGCAGAGAATATATACCCTGAAATTCGATATATTTGTTTGTTGCTCACTAATTTTATTTTTATTTTTATTTTCCTTAAGAAAGGAGCAATGACCCCAAGGGAAGTTTGCGATGGCCTAGGCCTCTATGATCTTAAAAATAGGAAATGGCATATACAGGGGACTTGTGCTATCAAAGGAGACGGCTTGTATGAGGGATTGGACTGGTTGTCGAGCACTTTGAAGGAACACAGAGCCGCTGGATTTTCTTCAGTGGGGCCATCATTCCACCAAGGTCAGTATTCGGCTTCTTTCTTGTGGTTAATTACAAAAAAAAAAAAAAACTTGAGATTAATCTAATTACCAAAAGTATGTTATATTTTAAGATTTTTTTCCATTTTACAAATTACTCACATGGAGGGATGTTTTAGTTAAAAATATACAAACTGCACGAGATATTTACAACTTTGGAAAAATCAGTTTTTTAGGTGTAACGTCAAAGATATTGTTTGTGTATTCTTTCAATGAGAAAGGTATAGATAAATTAAAAGATCCTCATGTATGTTTGTTATTTTGCAGGTTGACTGCAAAATTGATCGACGAATCAATCTGTGAACTGTAAAGGCTATAGTTGTGAAAAACATTGAGCACTGATTTATTTGACTTAAACTTGGAAAATATATATTTTGCCAGTGATCCATTCGATTGTCTGAGGAGTAGAATGGAATCTTACATGGTAATGATCTAAGTCGTGGAGAGTTGGGTGATAGTCATCTGAGTTAAAGCAATGCAGCTGATTTAGCATAAAACTGATCCATCAGTCTTAATAGGCGTAATTTGTTGCATCTCTTCGACCAGCATTGCAGTTTAAGACGTGCTCTACTCTAGTTAATTAGAGGATGTTAGAGAACCACTCCCTGGATTAGTGAATGGATGTGTTTGGTTTTTGAAATTGAACTTTTCTATATTCTTTTTTCTTTATGCAACTTCGTATCCAAAATCGCATTTACAAAATCTCGAGGGTGAAAATGTTTTGTATAATGGTTAAAAATTAGTTTTCAAATTTAAATTGTGATATTTTGTTCAAATTTAAATTTAAAATTTACTGAAACAAATTGATTATCCAGATAATATACAAAATGTTTTTACACTTTGATAATGTACATAACGTTTTTTCTCCTCGGTCTAATTGATGGGAAGCTCGTATCTGAAAATGGGAAGTTGGTAGTGCCGACAAAGTTGAAAGACTGGTGTGTGTGTGTGGTTGAAAGTCGACTGTTGCTGTGTGCCACATAATGAACCTCTTATTCGCAGCAATATTTTTAACACGAAGAAGCAGAATACATCAAGAGAAGAAATTACATAACACCATGGGAAATTTAAGAAAAAGAAATTCTTATTATCAAGCAACCACTACTTTCAATATATGTTACCCAAAAGGTAATCTACGGACAAAAGGTTCAGAAATCCATCGGATGACCTAAGATTCGATTCTCTGAAGTCACCTGTGGAGCTGTTCTAGCCGATGTCTGTTCAACAAAACAATAATAACACGCAAACCAAAAAAAGTGAGTTAAATTCTCATATAATATTAAATATAAGAAACTTCAGTTGGCAATATTAATAAAAAGAACAGAGAACTAACCTTGTTGTCATTCTCATTCTTGCTCGGTTTTCTTGTAATCTCCAGTTTCTCCTTCAACATCATCGTGAGTTTTCTCATACTCCTATCATGCAACCCATCATCAACACTCTTTTCAGTCATCTTCACATCATTGTCTCTCATAATAACCAGTTTACTCTCGCTTTCACAGTTCTCTGAAAAAACAACCCTCTTCATTGTTACAGAAGCAGAATCTTTACTTGGGCTCAAATTGCTCGAGTAGGTCTTGCCAGCAGCATCAAGACCAAGCTTCACAACCTAAACCAATTAGATATGCATAATCAAAACCAACAGCACAAACAAGAATTCAACATAGTATCGATAAAAAAAATGTATATCTAGTATTCCAGTTAATATTTTTACATCTCTTTTCCGAAAAAACATTTTATTAGTGTACATTAGTTACTGGAACTCATATAATATATGAGACTTCAGTTGGCAGCTCACTGCAGTGCATATTAATAAAAAGAACTCACCGTGTTGTCATTCTCATTCTTACTCGTTCTTTTTGTAATCTCCCGTTTCTCCTTCAACATCCTCGTGAGAATACTCATATCATGCAACCCATCATCAACACTCTTTTCAGTCATCTTCACATCATCAACACTCTTTTCAATCATCTTCACATCATCATCTCTCAAAACAACCAGTTTTGTCTCGCTTTCAATGTTCTCTGAAAAAACAACCCACTTCATTGTTACAGAAACAGAATCTTTTACATGGACTCAAATGGGTCCCTAGAACAATCGCACAGACTATTCCTGAGCCTCTGACAAACTTATTAAAGATAAATCTCTTGTTAAATCCGAATTGACACTTTACATGATACGACAGGAAAGTTCAAGAAAATCTTTTTACTTATAGACAGAAAGAGTTTGTAAAATATTTAACTTCATAATACACATCGAACAAGCTCTACTACATGCACACATCAATGCATCATATATGCAATATCTTATTTTAGTTGAAGTCTCACAGAAATACTTCAGGTTTAATAAATCCCCCTTTCAAAACTAAAAAAATGTAAACGGAAACCTGGAAATTAAATTTATGTCAGAAAAAAATGTCCAACCAATTGTAGGAACTGTTGACAGGACCTCTCCAATGTGAAGCTTGTAGAGTATAGTGGTCTTGCCAGCAGCATCCAAACCAAGCATCACAACCTAAACCAATTAAATATGTATAATCAAAACCGACATCACAAACAAGAAAACAACATAGAATCGATAAAAAATGTATATCTAGTATATTAGTAACATTTTACATCTCTTTTCCGAAAAAAAACATTTTATTAGTGTACATCAGTTACTGAAACCCTCAAACTTGAAGATTTCAGTTTGAAGACACTATTATGTGTAGCTTCCATTAATTTCTGATCATCAAACAATAATAACACCCAAACCAAAAAAAAGTGAGTTCATTTCTCATATAATATAAAAATCTTCAGTTGACAGCTCATATTAATAAACAGAACTCACTTTGTTGTCATTCTCATTCTTACTCGGTTTTTTTGTAATCTCCAGTTTCTCCTTCAACTTCATTGTGAGCTTTCTCATACTCATATCAGGCAACCCATCATCAACACTCTTTTCAGTCATCTTCAGATCATCAACACTCTTTCAGTAATCTTCACATCATCAACACTCTTTTCAGTGATCTTCACATCATCATCCCTCATAACAACCAATTTAGCCTCGCTTTCAATGTTCTCTGAAAAAACAACTATCTTCATTGTTACAGAAGCAGAATCTTTACTTGGACTCAAATGGGTCCCTTGAAGAGTAAACAATTTTCGTGATACGACAGGAAAGTTCAAGAAAATCTTTTTACTTATAGACAGATAGAGTTTCTGGAATATTTAACTTTAGAATACACATCTAACAAGCTCTACGACTTTTTTTTTTCAAACATCATATATGCAATGTCTTACTTTAGTTGAATTTTCAAAGAAATAACTTCAGGTTTAATGAATCCCCCTTTCAAAACTAAAAAATACAATCTTAGAACAGCCATGCGTCTGCTGTGATTATGGAAATAGATTAGTAATGTCTTACAAACATCATTACCACCATTATCTCACAAGTCTAACTCTATGTACGCTAAATTCAAGCATGTAAATATTCTACAAATACTGCAGTGGTAGAGGGGGTATTGTAAATACACCGTTTGAAAAAAAAACTCAATGTGCACATGGCTCAAAATTTTCAACAACAATCTGGTAGAAATTTCTAGTCTACTGTGAAATCAAACAATGAATATTACAAAAAAAATATATGATTAAGAAATCCCCAAAGGAGGCCCCTCGTAAGAATTTAAGACAACCCTTAAAACTTATGGTAAACGAAGAAAGCATGTAGATTATCCCAACCAAAACCAACCCAATGTGGCCTGTAAATGCAAGACAGCATTAGTTCATAAGCAATAGTACATGTTTGTTGAAATATTACCTGCAAAATCAAAATAAATAGTAACACAATAAACACGAAACAAGGCTGAGTCGTGGACTAGGTCGCTTTCTTTAAGACGTTTCGCGACTCTGCCTGAAAGTGCTTTGCAGTAGATAGCAGCGTCGTCCCCAGGATAAAACAGCCCTCTCTTTCAATCGAACTTAGCACCCAGATCGATCGATTCACACGAATTATTTTTGCTCAAGTATCTTTTTCTATTTTTCAAATGTTTAGAAGTATTTTATGAAATATCAAAGCTTGTTTTTATAGGATTTTGAAAATGTAACGTATTTGTAATAATTGCTACATAAATGAAAAAACGTTATGATTTTCTAATAATGACCGCAGTTACAAAATTCAAACTTTGAATTTGATTTTTCAAAAAATAAATATTAAATAAATAATATATATATATATATTATATATATATATATATATATAATATTTCCAACAATGTTAAACTCAAAACACTGCCAGTATACCGGTGATCACTGAGCTCAAACAATACTCTTCTCGCTAGTTATCATAGAAATAGAGATTTCGTAAGCTTTCAAAGTAAATACAGTGTAAACAGAAACCTGGAAAATAAACTTGTCAGAAGAAAATGTCTAACCTCTCCAGTGTGAACTGTTGAGTGATTTCGTATCATAGTAGGAACTGTTGAGAGATTTCGTATAGTGGTCTTGCTAGCAGCATCCAGACCAAGCATCGCAACCTAAACAAATTAAATATGTATAGTCAAAACTGACACACAAACAAGAATTCAACATAGCATCGATAAAAAATATATCTAGTATACCAGTAATATTTTTACATCTCTTTTCCGAAAAAAACATTTTATTAGTGTACATCAGTTACTGAAACCCTCCAAATTGAAGCTTGAAGTTTGACAACACTATTATGTTTAGCTTCAATTAATTTATGATATAATTTACCTATATCACGAATACTATTCGTCATATTTGTAAAAAAATCCCACTAGTTTTTTATAGCAGTATATCTTTTCAGGCAATCCTCAACTTTGAACCAAGGCACTGGTGAGCTTCGAGGTGTAAAATTAAATATTGATCAAATGAATGAGCACAAAAATTGCCAGATGCCACCATCCCGAAATTCTCAATAATTTTAGTACTAACTAATTTGAATAATTAAATTCTAAAGCAAATTGGAAAGCTCTCGTAAAGACACAACCTGTGAGCTCAACTCAACCAACATTAAAAAAAACAGAAAACCGAGCAGGAAACAAAGCATCCAACATTTTCAAAGATTGAGAAACATGAAATCGAAAGTAGGAAACGGAAATTTAGATCGAAAACGGATACGTACACGCATCTCGGAGTTGCCGAAGAAAGTATCGAAGAGCTTGCGAAATGCTTGCCCCATCCCGCAACTCTTTTTCTTCCCACAGATGATAAATCTGAGTTTTTTGATTATTTTCGAGAACGGGAAAAATAGAGTCACGGAGGGAAAAAGAAATTTGAAATAGCGATTTTCGAGAATACCTTATTAGAGTATTCGACAATTCGTGACTGTACTAATTTACATTTTTAATATTGATTATTGAGTCACTCCCAAGATGAACTATCACATTTCAAGAGTAATGGACTCTTGCAGAGCTGTGTTGTGGACATATTTTGCAAGATAAAATCTTAACTCGATTTATCTCTTCCCAAGATGTTTAGATAATGTATAGTGTTTTTACACCTCGATAATGTATAACATGTTTAGTCCTCGATCAAATTGATGGGAAGCTCATATTTGCAAACGGGAAAATGGTATTGCCCACAAAGTTGAAAAAACGGTTGTGTGTTCGTGTGTGGTTGAAAGCCGAGTAGTGACTGTTGTCGTTGGGTGCCACATAAAGAACCTCTTATTTGCAGCAATTTTGTAAGCACGAAGAACAAGCAAAATACGATAAGAGAAAAGAAATTACACATAATCATTGGAAATTTAAGAAAAGAAAATTCTTATTATTAAGCAACAGTACTTTCAATATTTCATTACCGAAAAGGTAATCTACGGAACACACTCAACGTTACACAAACACAAGGACAAAATTCTTTCTCATCAGAGGCAAAAACCAAGAAGGTTCAGAAATCCATCTGAAAACCTAAGATTCATAATCTCATCAAGTACATAGTTCTTCGATGATACACACTCACTATCAGTTCTGAGCGTCCTCCACCATTCGATTCTCAGAAATCGGCTGTAGAGCTATTCTCGCCGTTGCCTGTTCATCAAACAATAACAACACGCAAACAAATAAAAAGTGAGTTAATTTCTCATATGATATAAGAAACTTCAGTTGGCAGCATGTTAATAAAAAGAACTCACCATGTTGTCATTCTCATTCTTGCTCGTTTTTTTGGTAATCTCCAGTTTCTCCTTCAACATCTTCGTGAGCTGTCTCATACTCATATCACGCAACCCATCATCCTCACTTTTTCCAGCCATCTTCCCATCATCATCTCTCAGAACAATCAATTTAGTCCCACTTTCAATGTACTCTGAAAAAACAGCACTCTTCATTGTAACTGAAGCAGAATCTTTACTTGGACTAAAATGGGGCTCTTGCACAATCACACATGGATCTACTGATCCTTCAACATCTACGGCCGATTTTGGGATCTGCTCAGAGAAATCAGCAAGTTGTTCATCTGATGGCACCAGCTCAGCAGATTCTATCTCTATGGCCAATTTTGGAATCTGCTCAGAGAAATCACCAAGCTGTTTATCTGATGGCACCAGCTCAACATATTCCATTTCTATAGGCTCATTCTCCTGCTTGGAGAGATCGGCAATTGACTCATTCGATTGCTCATGATCAGCAGCAGCCTTTTCAATTTCTTCAGTTTGAAGAGATTCTACTTTGTTCGCCTCGTTTTTGTTGGACTGCAGAAGCACGTCTAAACTGTCAACATATTCTGAATCAGCTTCTTTGGTGGCTTGCTGCAATGTGAGCTCTGTAAGTTTGACACAGGCCTCATTCAAATCTGTAACATCTCTGGAACCTCCATCCATTTTTATGTCACTGATAAGTTCTTCCTTAATCTCATCATTAAAACCAGTGTTGTCATCGGCTGCAATATTATCTGAAACGAACAAAACAATAAAACCCTCAACAATGATTAATTACCTGCTAATTAAAAATGTAAACAAGTTATCTTTCAAAACCCTGATAGCTAATGAAAGACGACGATTTACCTCTATTTTCAAGAGCATTATCAACAATGTCCTGCTGGACTCCAGATGATTCTCCTTCCTCAGTTTTCATTTCAGATGCAATTTCAATTTCAGAGATGTGGCCATCTTCAGACCCTATAAGGCAAACTCAATTATAAGCACCATAAGACAGAAAAATAAAACAAACGCTCTAACTCGTAAAATTGCAAAGACACCCACCATTCTTTTGTTGAACTTCATTGCTGACATTTACTGGCTTTTCTTCTTCATAATTACATTTCTCCTTTTCCAACTTAGCTTCCTCTTCAGCATAGCTGCCCGATTTGATCTCTTCGCCAATTGTTGCTTCCTTTTGATCTGAGACAACTTCTGGCTCCTCTTTACCAATCGAAACAACTTCGGATTCACCTGAGGAATTATACCAGAATGAAGGAATGAAAGGTTAAGAATCATCTGAAATATAGTGAATCTAATTCTTGCAGAAATTAAAAAGAAGAATAAGACATATACCAGTAAATCCGGATAGTTCATTAAAACTATCCACACCATCTTTATCTGCTAATTCCTTCTTAGAACTCTTCACTGCCAACCTCGCCGACCGCCTTGTGCTGTAAACGATCTTAGCCGCACTCTCATCAAGCTTACTTCTTCGGCTAGTAGTCCCCTTTGGTGCTGGGGTCACCAGAGAGTCCTTAGTGTCCGTATCTTCACACTCCATCAACTGAGAATCCATGTTCATAACAGCCGAGGCAGTTTGAACCTTCTTTCTGTTAGCTTGGGACATCGGTGCTGGAGTTTCGATTGCATCGGCATCTTTGACTTGGGTCTTTCGAGTCGTACGGCGAGTCCGAGTCGTAGGGTTGACACTTTCGGGTACTGGTTTTGGAATATTCGCGCGGCGTGTGCTCCTTCCAGCAGTTTGAGACACGAATGGGGATGTTACGTCTGCCATATCAAACGATTCAGTCGAGGACTGTGCAGTTCCAGATTGAGATGGCTGCATAATTTCATCAATCCCTTCGACCTGAAATCAATTTGTTGAAATCTCAATTAAACAGGATTGAAAAAGTGCAGAAGAAACTGTGCGAGAAACTCCAGAACACATTTTCAGTGACAAATGAACAAACACCTCATAGATCTGAGACGGAAAAAAAATCCCCAAATCATCCCCACGCAAAAATGAACTACTTTTGAAATTTAAAAAGGAAATCTCAGCTCATGTAAACAAAAACCGATTTAGAAAATCCAAACCAATGTGAATGAATCAATACAGCTAAGAATACCAAAATCAATAAAAAAAATTGGGAATCAACACGAACAAAATCTGGCAAATACAGTATCAATAACTTACGAGCTGGAGAGCTTTGAGAGCTTCAGCCATGGCGACATTAGTCATGTTTGCAGGAATCTTGTTCCTCTTGCAGAGAGCTTGCAAGTCCCTCCGAGCTAGGGTTTGGAAATCCATAGGTTAAAATTTTGGGAATTTTCCGATTTACTTTTACTTTTATTTTCTTTCAAATGTATTGGGAGGCGGTATAGAGTAAATGAAAAACAGTATTTATAGAGTGGAAGTGGAGCCGATGGCAAGAAAAACCCTTGTGAATATGACCGTTGAAGGTTTTGAATTTTGAATTTGGATGCCTTTTGGTAGTCATTGGCACGTGTAAGGAAAATAATTTTATACCCACATAAAACCTTTTTTTTTAGAAAATTATTTTTCCAATTTTGTTGTATTTTAAATTTGACTAATAATTCTAGGCATTTTTTAAATTAAAAATTATCACTCATTTAAATGCTTCTAGTTCTGTCTAAATATTAGTGAGTGGATTATTGCATTCAATTTATATGAAAATTATCAAGTTAGACTTTTGGATGAGACTTTGAGGAGTGATAGACTGATAGTGATGGAACATTAGTATTGAGATCTCTTATTTAGCATTCAATAACACTCATTTATTTTAATATAATGATATTAATATTATCTTTTAAGTGTACTGCCACAATATTATTGTTGCAAAGTATTAATCATAAACAACAAAAAATAATTTAATTATTATAACAATGTTTGAAACGTTTTATGAGTTATACCAAAAAAAACTTTAAAGATATCATGAGTGAGGAAATATACCAAAAAAACTTTAAAGATATCATGAGTGAGGAAGTATTAGGAGGATGTGAGATTTTTTTTAGTTTGATGATATGCTAAATTACAATTAATAAAAGCAAAGACGTCAATTTTACTAATAGAACAATTGTACATCACAAATTGTGATTCACAATTTAAAGAGTAACTAATCGAGTGAGTTTGAAATTTTTAGTCTAAGATAAAAAAAAAAAGTTTATAAATAGAACGTACTATAATCACCAATCACTATGTTCATGTCCTCTAAATATAAACACACTTTCAAGTTGTCACAAAACTTATTTTAAATAATAATTTTAATCTTACAATTTTCATAAATATATTTTAAATTTTATTACAATTATTTATTTTACTACTTTAAAATTACAGTTTTTACTCGTAAATTTTAGTCAAAAAAAATTAATAAAACAATATTTTTATATATGTCTATTGATTATCTAAACGAAGTAAAGTATATTGCAAGTCAATAAGCATACAAATAAACTGTTTCAGCTTGCTCAACAAAATGGGCCCCAACACATCTGAGCCCACAAAATCTAGTGTGCCCATAGTACCTGGAGTAGCCCAAACACCTTGGCCCAATAGCTTATGCCTGACCTAACCTACTAGAAATCCGCCGCCGGGGGCAACTTCGTAAATTGAGGTACCAATGGCAACGGCTCTCTTCTTCCCTTTCCTAACTTGTGCGTCAAACTAGCCGTTACCCTTTTTTTTCCCAAATTCGTAGTCAACAAGAATAATCTAAAAATCGCGTTCGTATATAAACCCTCGATTCAACCTCCACTTCCCCACCAATCGCAACCAGTCTCAATCGTCTCTCTCTCGCTCGATCACTCTCTGATTTCGCCGCCGCCTTCATAACTCATTAAATTTTACTATTTTTTTAATTAATTGTTCGTATACTAATCCTTGCGTTGCAGGCTTTGATTTAGTCCTTCATTTATATATCGTTGCTATATACTATATTTTTTTCTGCGCGTGTTCTGCTAACATATAGATACAGGAATCATGAACTCATCCGCGTCGTCGACCAAGACCAGATCTCGATGCCCGCTCCAAGAACAGACCCTCCACAAGAGAAATTCTCAGGATAACGTACGTAATTTATCAGAAATACGATTTTTAGGGTTTCGTTTTTTTATGAATTGGGGGTTTTTGAAATTCGATTCGGACTAAATCCTGTTTGATCGCTGCAGTTGGATCGGTTCATACCAAACAGATCTGCGATGGATTTCGATTTCGCTCACTACATGCTCACGGAAGCGAGAAAAGGTAAGGAGAACCCGTCTGCCGCTTCTCCGTCCAGGGAGGCGTACAGGAAGCAGCTTGCGGAGGCCTGCAACATGAACCGGACTCGGATTCTGGCTTTCAAGAACAAACCCCCGACCCAGGTCGAGGCCATTCCAAGTGAGTTTTCAACGGGCACTCACCAAGTCAAATCCGCCAAGCCACGTAGGCACATTCCACAGGTTGGTTCCTGCGATTTCTTAATTTTGGTTATAATTTGGAATTGGGGATCTTATTTACTTATTTGACACGATTGCTGATTAAATGCAGACTTCCGAGAGGACATTAGACGCCCCTGATATTATGGATGATTACTATTTGAACTTACTGGATTGGGGCAGCAGCAATGTTCTTTCCATTGCCCTTGGAAGCACCGTATATTTGTGGGATGCGGCTGATGGGAATACGTCGGAACTCGCTACTGTCGACGAGGAAAGTGGTCCGGTGACCAGTGTCAAGTGGGCCCCAGATGGAAGGCATATTGCTGTTGGTCTAAACAACTCTGAGGTTCAGCTATGGGATTCTACTGCTAATAGACTTGTGAGTATCTTTTTGTTCTATTGATTATATAGGGTGATTTCATTGGATGGATTTTAAAAGAAACTAATCAAGCCACACCCCTATTTTTGTAAACAGCTGAGAACTCTTAGACCAGGCCACAGTTCCCGCGTTGGCTCTTTGGACTGGAACAACCATATCTTGACTACCGGAGGGATGGACGGTCAGATCATCAACAACGACGTAAGAATCAGATCTCACGTGATAGATACCTATCAGGGACACCACCAAGAAGTATGTGGACTCAAGTGGTCAGCCTCTGGGCAGCAACTAGCCAGTGGTGGCAATGATAATCTCCTCCACATATGGGACAGGTCAATGGCCTCGTCGAATGCCCCAACACAGTGGCTTCACAGGCTTGAGGATCACACGGCATCTGTCAAGGCACTTGCTTGGTGTCCATTCCAGAGCAACTTGTTGGCCTCCGGTGGTGGTGGTGGGGATAGGTGTATTAAGTTCTGGAACACTCATACAGGTGCATGTTTGAACTCAGTGGACACGGGCTCGCAGGTGTGTGCTCTTTTGTGGAACAAGAACGAGCGTGAGCTGCTGAGTTCGCACGGCTTTACAAACAATCAACTCACCCTGTGGAAGTACCCATCGATGGTGAAGATGGCCGAGCTCACTGGGCATACTTCTAGAGTTCTTTTCATGGCTCAGGTATATTGAGATTTATTTCCTACCAGTATTTACAGAATCAATGTATTTGTTGCTGGCTGTTTTCTTATATATATTTTTTCCGTGTTGGTTGTGTAATGTAGAGCCCGGATGGTTGCACAGTTGCGAGCGCAGCAGGGGATGAGACGCTTAGATTTTGGAATGTTTTTGGGACACCTGAAGTGGCTAAGCCTGCACCAAAAACGCACTCTGAACCTTTTGCTCACCTGAACCGCATTAGATGATCGACCCATGGAAAAGAGTGCGATTTCATTTCGCGCACGTTTCGGAATTCTTAGTTGCTCTAGGATGCCATCTTGTTATATGTAAAGATATCAATGAGTACATATGTAAGGGATCAACATTTGTTTAGATATATAGTATAGTGTATATGTTAGAGATAGTAAGTCACTCATTGTGACAGTCCATTCCATCTATTAACAAGTGTATCATAGTTGTATTTACAAATATCAAAATGGAAATTTATATTCAGACAACAGCAGTAATATTGAAAAAAAAAATTGATGCCTTCATTGTGGTTGTTTGAAATGTAACTACGAGTTTTCTTTGAAATTGTGCTTATTAAATTCTGTTGAAAAATATTTGAAACTTGTTAAATTACCAGCCAGGAGACGATGATTAAGCAAAAAATGGATCCTGCTGCAACAGATGATTAGAGAGAGATTATATGAGGGCACCATTCCTTGGATTAAAAACTCGAAGTAAAAAGATTCCGATTAAGCTTGACATGATTAGGGGTGAACCATTAGTCGGATATCCGAAATGACTGATCGAATCGAACTGAAATTTTAAATCCGATTTGGTTTTTCGGTTATCGATTCGGTTACGGTGTCGGTCATAGTACAAAATTTAAAAATTGGCGTACGGTTTCGATTTCAGTTCAGTTATTTTGCGAATATAACTGACTAAATGACCATAACCGAGATATTATTAACATATATCCCCAGATGAAGATAAATACAGGTCTGCACTGGATGGCCACCACGCGGGACCTCGGTACTTGAAGGCCACCACTCTCGAGCGCCCCGCACTTGACGACCAACACTCTCGAGTCTCGACTCTCGGCCGCCTATCACTCTTTGCCCACACTCTTTGTTTGTTGGTGGTGGCTAGTTGTTGCTTTTTTATTTATATTTTTTAATTAATTAAGTGTGATCAATTCTTATTTTAATTTATTTCTAATATTTTGTATATTATTGATTAATAACCGATAAATTCAGTTTCGGTTATTATCGGATTTATATAAAATTCGTTTGGTTCGGTCACTGAAATTTTGTTTCGATTATTATTACGATGCTCACTCATAATCGAATGATCGCTCGTGATAATAATGTAGCGAAATCGTATAACACGGGGATTAATATTGGTTGAATCAAAATATACTCGAGAATTAAAATATCAAAGTTCGTTGATTTTTAAAAATACCGAAAATTGATAAACGACAAGAAAACTTTAAAAAACAAAAAACTCTTTATATAAAAAACGACTGCATAACATAATGTCAATAACGAAATATAAATACTAAAATGCCCTAAGCATATTTGGAAGTATTAAAAAGATAAATAAATAACATAATTAAATATTGGGCTTTCAATATCCATATCAATAATCTATATTGTATATAACCCTAACTAACTTATTGTTGGTCGTCGAAGCTTTCACAGAAAATCCTGTCGCAGCTCGACAGCTGATATGAGTCCTAGTAGGTGCACATCATAGGACACTGTAACAATCGCTATTCAGTAGGGGCGGAAATGAGCCAAACTACTCGATAGGGGCTTATGGCTCGACATTCAAAATATTGGCTCAGCTTGATTTGTTTAATAAACAAGTCAAACTCAAGCTTTTTGAAAAGTTTGTTTATATAAATAAACTGACTTTAAACTTTTTTCTAAACCTTTTAATCCTAACAAGCTGACATATTTAACACACACACATATATTATTCGTGAAGGTACTTCATATATATATATATATATATATAAATATTTAATAAACCTATAAATTATAAATACATGTATATTTATTAATAAAGTATTTATTAATATATCTCACATTGTTAGAAAAAGATTAGAATTGAAAATTGAAATTGATTATCTTATTTTGGAGATTATTTTTTGAACATTTTTTTTTATAAGATGTTCACTTGATTTTTATTACTATTAACAAATAATTGTATGAAATAAATTACTAAATATAAACAAATTTAATAAATAAAAAAATTAATAGAACTTTTGACATATCATTGAACCGAATGCAGTTCAAATGATAGACCAAACTTATAAAATCCTAAAACTTATATAAGCTTTTAAAAAGGCTTATAAAAAGTTTTTCATGTCGGGTTTTTTTATTAAAAATATTTAAGTCAAACCTTTTAAAAAAGTATACAACGGTTAATAGGCTAAACTTAAGCCTAAAAAATTAACATCAGATCCAAGCCTATTTAAGCAAAGTTCGAGTCGGCTCGACTCATTCTCACCCCTATTATTCAAGCCAAGTAGAAAGAAACATGATCCATGCTTGTTTTGATTTGCGGATTCCAGAAAGCATGGGCATAATTGAAATTGTATATCTAACCAAATCGATTCATGAGTTTAAATACATTAATATATCAAAACTTGCAATGTTAATTTAATATATTATATCCATTGTTATTCTATATATTTAGCATATAGTAAATAGTTTCTAACATTATTTAGTACATCTTGTTGTTACTAATGTATTTACTAGAGTTAGGCGTGTTTATCGATTCAAAACCAGATCGAATTGAACTAAAATCGGATGAGAACTGAACCAAAATCATAATAAATCATGATTTGGACACTGGACCAAAATAATACCGGTCTCGACTGAACCGAACCGATAAATTCTGGTCCAAATTAATTTTGGACCAAATAAAATCGGATAATTTAATTTTTAATAAAGTAAATATAAAATAATAATTAAAATTAATTTTTATATTTATAAAATTTTAATTTTATTCAATAAATATGAAATATCATTTTTTAGTAAATAAAAAATTTAAGAAATTAAAAAAAATTATTATTTAGTTATAGATTATTTTGTTATATTAATTATATTAAATACTAATAATTTAATATTTAGTGAGAATTTTAGTTAATAAAAGAATTAAATATTGGATAAAAAAAAAATTTTTAAATAAAAAAACAATTTATCAAATTGTTTATTTATTTTTTAAAATATGACAAATTTATATTATTAAAAAGTAATATATATATATATATATATATATATATATATATATATATATATATATATATATATATATATATATATATATATATATATATATATATACATAAAATTTAAATTATGGTCCAATCGGGTTCAAATCGAATTTTATAGATAAACAGATTTGAATCGAACCAGAAACTGAAATATTATTTTTAGTTGAGGTGAATAGATTTACTTGGAATTAGTCCGATCCAACGGCAAAATTTGGTGGTCTGAGACAGAGAAATGTACGGTGTCCCGTTAGTCCAGTAGAGATGCTACGGTGTCCTCTGGCCGCCATCACCAGATGTTGAAACGTCTCGCATTCGGCATCTCCTTCTCGGCTGCTCAGTGCTCTCCCGTATCAAAGTTCTTTTAGCTTTTTCAGTCTGGCGATCAGAATCGCGATCTCCGGCAAGGTGAGGATCAAGTTGCTTTTTATTATGGAGATCGTGTACACATGACTTCATCGTGTTCTTATTTATTTGTTTAATGAAAATAATGCATTGAATTTTTAATATATAATTTTAAGAGGACAATTTAGATATTTAACAATTTTATATTAATAAAAAAATAAAAGAAGGATGTGTAGAGTAAGTGTAGAGGTGTAAATATCACTAGCCAAATGCAAAACTCGATAAACATACAAATAAACTGTTTCAGTTTGCTCAACAAACTGGGCCCAATTCACATTCAGGCCCATAAAATCTAGTATGTCCTTAGTACCTGGATTAGCCCAAACACATTGGCCCAATAGCATAAGCCTGGCCTGACCTACTAGAAATCTTCCGCCGGGCGCAATTTCGTAAATTGAAGTAACAAAAGGGCAACGGCTCTCTCCTCTCTTTCCTACCTAATCTGCGTCAACTAGCCGTTCCACATTTTTTTCCTAAATTCGCAGTCAACAATAATAATCTGAAAATCGCGTTCGTATATAAACCCTCGATTCAACCTCTCTTTCTCCACCAATCGTACAATCCCATCCAGTCTCAATCGTCTCTCTCTCGCTCGATCGCTCTCTGATTTAGCCCTCTTCATAACTCATTTAATTTCTTTAATTTAATTGTTCGTATACTAATCTTTGTGTTGCAGGCTTAGGTTCAGTCCTTCTTCATTCATATATATATCTTTGCTATATTTTTTTTTCTGTGTTCTGTTAACATATACAGGAATCATGAACTCATCCGCGTCGTCGACCAAGACCAGATCTCGATGCCCGCTCCAAGAACAGATCCTCCACAAGAGAAATTCTCAGGATAACGTACGTAATTTATCAGAAATACGATTTTTAGGGTTTCGTTTTTTTTATGTATTGGGGGTTTTTGAAATTCGATTCGGACTAAATCCTGTTTGATCGCTGCAGTTGGATCGGTTCATACCAAACAGATCTGCGATGGATTTCGATTTCGCTCACTACATGCTCACGGAAGCGAGAAAAGGTAAGGAGAACCCGTCTGCTGCGTCTCCGTCAAGGGAGGCGTACAGGAAGCAGCTTGCGGAGGCCTGCAACATGAACCGGACTCGGATCCTGGCTTTCAAGAACAAACCCCCAACCAAGGTCGAGGCCATTCCAAGCGAGTTTTCAACGGTCGCTCAACAAGTCAAATCCGCCAAGCCACGTAGGCACATTCCACAGGTTGGTTCTTGCGATTTCTTAATTTTGGTTATAATTTTGGAATTGGGGATCTTATTCATTTATTTTACATGATTGCTGATTAAATGCAGACTTCGGAGAGGACATTAGATGCCCCGGATCTTGTGGATGATTACTATTTGAACTTACTGGATTGGGGCAGCAGAAATGTTCTTTCCATTGCCCTTGGGAGCACAGTGTATTTGTGGGATGCGGCTGATGGGAAAACGTCGGAACTTGTTACTGTCGACGAGGAAAGTGGTCCGGTGACCAGTGTCAAGTGGGCCCCAGATGGAAGGCATATTGCTGTTGGTCTAAACAACTCTGAGGTTCAGCTATGGGATTCTAATTCTAATAAACTAGTGAGTTCCTTTTCGTGCTATTGATCCTTGAGATATAGTATATGCTAATATAGGGTCTTTTCATTGGATGTATTTTAAAAGAAACTAAATTAAGCAACACCCCTATTGTTGAAAACAGATGAGAAGCCTTCGAGCAGGCCACAGTTCCCGCGTTGGCTCTTTGGACTGGAACAACCATATCTTGACCACCGGAGGGATGGACGGTCAGATCATCAACAACGACGTAAGAATCAGATCTCACGTGGTCGATACCTATCAGGGACACCACCAAGAAGTATGTGGACTCAAGTGGTCAGCCTCTGGGCAGCAACTAGCTAGTGGTGGCAATGATAATCTCCTCCACATATGGGACAGGTCAATGGCTTCGTCGAATGCCCCAACACAATGGCTTCACAGGCTTGAGGATCACACGGCATCTGTCAAGGCACTTGCTTGGTGTCCATTTCAGAGCAACTTGTTGGCTTCCGGTGGTGGTGGTGGGGATAGGTGTATTAAGTTCTGGAACACCCACACCGGTGCATGTTTGAACTCAGTGGACACGGGCTCGCAGGTGTGTGCACTTTTGTGGAACAAGAACGAGCGTGAGCTGCTGAGTTCGCACGGTTTTTCCAACAATCAACTCACACTGTGGAAGTACCCATCGATGGTGAAGATGGCCGAGCTCACTGGGCATACATCTAGAGTTCTTTTCATGACTCAGGTATTCAGATTTGTGTGCTACTAGTATTTACATAATGAATGTATTGAGCTCACTGGCTTATTTCATTCTGGCGCCTTGTTCTTACATATATATTTTTTCCCGTGTTGTTTGTGTAATGCAGAGCCCGGATGGTTGCACAGTTGCGAGCGCAGCAGGGGATGAGACGCTTAGATTTTGGAATGTTTTTGGGACACCTGAAGTGGCTAAGCCTGCACCAAAAACGCACTCTGAACCTTTTGCTCACTTGAACCGCATTAGATGATTGATCAACCCATGGGAGGAAGAGTGCGCTTTCATATTGCAGACGTTCCAGAATTCTCAGTTTCTTTAGGATCCATTGTTATATGTAAAGATGTAAGGATTATAACATTTGTTTAGATATATAGTGTAGATTTTTAAAATATGTTAGAGATAGTCACTCATCGTGACAGTCGATTCCATCGGTTAACAAGTGTATCATAGTTGTCTTTACAATTATCAAAAATGGAAATTTATAGTATTCAGACAACAACAGTAACATTGAAAAATATCATGTCCTTATGCACAAACAGGTGATCTTAAGGAAATTGTGGTTGTTTGAAATGTAACTGCGAGTTTCTTTGGAATCATCTTGAAAGCCAAGTTTAATTTGTGAAAATCATTTCAGTCAGAAAAAAGTTGAAAACTTGTTAAATTACTAGGAGACGATCAAACAAAAGATGGATACAGTTGCTATAGAGAAGTTGATTTGAGCGAGATTATTAGGGCAACAAACAGCAAATTAATATCCAAGGCCTAGAGCTCGACTCCTTGGATGATCAAATGATCACTCGTGATAATCAGTATAACCCTCTTGGTCGTTGTAGCTTCGGCAGCAAATCCTAGTACAACACAGCACACAGCAGCAATCGCTATTCAGGTAGAAAGAACATGATGCATGCTTGATTTGATTTGTGGATTCAAGAAAGCAGGGACAAAATTGGAATTGTATATCTAACAGGAGTGGTAGTTTAAAAAAACAATTTAAAAATTAAAGTTAACAATAAAATTATTCCACACAAGACACGACTGCTGTACCATATCGTAGACTACAACATTTCAACGTTTTATACAGTTGACTAATTTTATAGTAGTATATATATATTTTAAGTTGAATATGTGATGGAATATTACTGTGGAGGGCAGAGTCGTCTTTTCACTGCTCTCCAAATCGATTACGAGATAATGCCGTTACGAGATCAACCTAACTTAGCAGTTGTGTAAATTGTATTCACTCGTTTGTCCAAACGGATCCTGAATTCCCGTCAACAACGACGTTAATGGTGGTGTACGGGGTAGGTGGGGATCCATTTCATGGGCAAATTATTAAGTTAGAAAAAGAAGAGTACTCCTTAATTGAATATCAGTAATCGCATCTCACTTTTTGTTAAGTGATTTTACAAATATTTCCGTACTTCAAACAGTTGCACTTTTATTATTGACTTACTTCTTCCATGTACTAATTTATCATTATGATCTCAGTACTCACATCTCTTAAAATAAAAATAATTATTTTTAACTAACAAAACAGTTTTTACCATACAACATTCTTATTTATTTTTTAAGATCATAATTTTTTTAATTTTAAAAATATTAAAGTTAGACGAAAAAATATAATTTTAAATTAATATATCTTCGCAAACAAAGTCAGCCATCGCTTTGCTTGGTTATAAAAGCGTCTTCACACGCATTATTCACACACAGTTTTCTCTTTCATCATTGAAGAATTTCTCACTCTGTTTTTAATTACTTATTTTTTAAGAAAACAAGAAAATACAGTTTATATGGCAGGTAACTTGCAGAGGCGCGGACTGGCTCAATTCGGAAAGCGTATTGTTGGGCAGCTGAGGTTCGTGTTTTTCATGTGTTATGTGAGTTTGGATTAATTTTTTATTTTACCTATTTTATTTATGATAAGCTTTTCTTGGCATAGTCAATTTTACTGTATATCAAAATTCAGTCTCAAATTGAATGGAGCACTTAAATTAAAAAAAAAAAAAAATCTGTCAAGTTTTTGCTGTGTTTCATCTCAAGGCAGTTAAACTCTGTCAATTACTACTTCAATTCACAAAGTGATTTGTTTCGACTGTACGATTAATAACGTATTGAAAGCTGCACGATCGATCGTAATTGATTATCTTGATCGTACTTGAACTGCACAGTGATACAATAACAGAGTTTGAAAATTGATGATTTTCAATTGATTTTGTGCACTTTGGACTCATGTTTCTAATCCTCAAAGTTGGAGTATAATTTAATTTTAATGGTCCCTACTTAGACAGCATGTTTATTTTTTCTTTAATACTACTACTAGTAGTATTAATTAGGTAGTTGTATTTATTTTCATCACCGAAAATCTTGATATATATGTTATCAAAATTATTACTCCCTCCTTCGTCTCGTCAATTATGTAGTATGTACTACTATTAAAGATTTTAGCTTCCTTCTATTTTAATTCTAGATCTGCATTTTTTTTTTTCATTTTACATGGCTCAATGTGCTCAAATGATCACCATCCTCGATAATCATCTTAATTTATGTTCATGGTGATTGGTGTGGGTCGACACATTATTTTTGTCCAATCAAAAATTTCATATTAGCTAGACATAATAGTTCTGAACTGTCATAGATATTTATCATATGGTTAAATGCCAAATTTCAAGAAACCCCACCATGTGTAGAATAGAATTGTTAATGTAATCAAGGGATGTATATAATTTTTGTACTTAAAATTAAACCTCTTTATATAATTAAATGCTACAGCAGCAGAAGGTTTGTGCATGTATCTGTGTACGACAAGGATCCGGATGAGAATGTCCGTCCGGCGGTGGTTCCAGAGCATGCAATTCCAGCCCAACCCGATATTTACTGGGCCCCGCACCCTGAGACCGGAGTGTTTAGCCCTACAAGCAACCACCAACCAACTTCTGTCGGAGAACAATATAAAAATGCTGATGGTTCCGCGTTGGAAGAGAAAGCCTTCTTTCGCCCACTGGAGGACTTGGATAAGCCGGTCGATCAATCTTGAGTTTTCGAAGGGGTCAAGAAATAAAGCGCATTTGTGCATGCCATGCTATAAATAAATTAAGCTTTGATTGTTATATAGTTTTTGAGCTTATAGCTTTAGACTACATATTGTACTGTGTATCCACTGAATGTAGAATAAAGCTGTTTGTGTTTGATGCTTACTGGCCACCTTTCATGTACAATGGTTTTAGTTTATGAATGATGTTGTACTTTGTTATGATTTTTTTTTTTTTCTGTTTTTTTATTTTTATGTTTGGATAAAGTAATAAAGGCGGGTTTAATTTGAAATAGGGGCACGGTGTATGTTATCGTTACATATCTCACATCATTGAATATAAACTTTGAGCTCAAATATAAATTGAACAATCTTATCACCTTAACAAAAATTTTTATGTGTTACTCCTATTTACTTAACTTCAATATGATATGAGAGCATGTTCGACGAGCATGGTGCCCCAGCTGCCGGAATTTTTGGTTTTGCCCAAAAATGACATTAATTCAGGAGTAGAGTCAATATGATGTGACTTGTGAGTGCCCAATGGAAATATTGGGCTTGCTCAAAAATGAGAATTTCTTACTTATTTGGCCATACATATTTAAGTAGCGACTATCCTAAAAATATAGGCCCAATTGACATTTGAGCCCACTGAGCTTTTTACAATATTGTGAGTTTTTGGCCCAATCAGTTATCTACGGAGAGTAGGGTTTTTATTTACGACTCACTCTGTTCCATCAGTGAAGTTTGACAGCTCGTCGCCGTTTGCCGCCGCACCTTCTCCGCCGTGAGTTTCAATCCTTACTCTCATTGTTCTTACTCTCCGATGCTAGATACGTTGTGTATGCAGTTAATGTAATTTTCATGCGTTTAACTGTCGTGTTCGTCTGATGATATAATCTGTGACCTAGTTTCATCTGATTTTCTCTCTATTTAACTGAAATGCATTCTCTTAATTTTCGGGATATTGTATATGTATTAATCATTATCTTGTTTGATTTTCGATTCATTTATATGTAATTGTGATTTCTGAATTTCTTATTTTCCTATTTACATTTCAATTTCATTTTTTTTTTTTGAATCTTCTAAGAAATGCCTGTAGTAGTTGTTGCTATTGATTTCAACATGGTTTCAAATTGAATGCTCACTCACATATTTGTATGGACTCTCTATAGGTAGGTAAACCATGGTTAAGCACAACAATGTAATTCCCAGTTCCCACTTCAGGAAGCACTGGCAAAACTACGTAAAAACTTGGTTTAATCAGCCTGCCCGCAAGACCAGGAGACGGATTGGTAAATCAATTATCAGCTAACGCGTCTGCTTCTCCCTCTTATCGATGATAAATATTGAATTTTCATTTGATGATTATTTCAGCCAGACAGAAGAAAGCTGTCAAGATCTTCCCCAGGCCTACTGCCGGGCAACTCCGTCCGATTGTCCATGGGCAGACCCTTAAGTACAACATGAAAGTCAGAGCTGGTCGTGGGTTTTCACTCGAAGAGCTCAAGGTGAGTTCTTTTCATTAACGCATTTATCCAGTGCTTTCACTTGCTCCATTATGTTTTCACATAGTTACTTTGTCTGTGTTGGAGATCTCGTCTAGGACGTATTAGGATGCGATATAATTGCGACTTGGCCTTGATTATGTTTGCCCAACCTGGATCCTGTCTACCTTTCTTGGATCAGAAAACCTAGAAAATTGGCGCCCTATTTAATTTCATACTTAGATGATTTAACTTTGACATTTTGTTTCCCGCAGTTTTAATTTAAATTTAAATGAACTATTCAGTGCACAGGATATTGCTAGTTTCTGGTATAAGTGTGGTTGCTTAGTCTGGCCTAAATTTTTAAGAAACTCGTGTCGTGTGGATACGGGTACGATGATGTTTTCCGGTGAGTCCGGTTTACATAGTCTGTATGTTAATTTATTTATAATTTCCATTTTTCTGCTTTGTATATTAAATAAGGCTGCTGGCATTGCAAAGAAGCTTGCCCCTACCATCGGCATCTCCGTTGATCATCGCCGTAGAAACCATTCATTGGAGGGTTTCCAGACTAATGTGCAGAGGCTGAAGACATACAAGGCCAAGCTTGTTGTCTTCCCAAGACGTGCTCGCAAGTCCAAGGTAATACGGATTATTTAAATACAATAATAATTACCAAAAACAGCTCGGTTTTTAAATTACAAATCACTTCATTTTAAGCTTAACGATACCTCTCATTAATATTTTTGTGGTATTTGTATTTTTAACTATTAACCGTTTCAAAACTTCCACTGGTATTTAGATTAATTACATCAAAAGTCTATATTTTCTTGGAACTACAATAAAAACTAAAAATAGTTAGAACCTGACTTTGATCAACTTACTTTCCCTTGTGCAGGCTGGTGATTCTACACCCGAGGAGTTGGCTACAGCCACACAAGTTGCTGGCACTTACTTGCCAATTGTTCGTGAGAAGCCGACAGTTGAGCTTGTTAAGGTGACCGGCGAGCTGAAATCATTCAAGGCATACGACAAGCTTCGTCTTGAGAGAACTAATGCCCGTCACGTCGGCGTTAGAGCAAAGAGGGCCGCCGAGGCCGAGAAGGAGGAGAAGAAATAAAAAAAACAAAAATGCTAAATTGATTAATAGAAAATTCAGCCAAGGCATTTTTTTTATGATGTTTCTATTTTTATCATTGGACAGTATGAATTCTTATGAACCAACTCGTTCCTAGTTTTTTTTAAGATAGCTTTGTATATTAAATAAGGCTGCTGGCATTGCAAATAAGGATGTCGGAACTCTTCTCATAAGAGGACGAACACCCCTCACCACCACCACCCCACCCTCTCAGTACAACGTCCATCTGAAAAGAAGTAACGACCACCTCTTCGGAGTTCCGAACGCCGGAACTGAAAGCACTCGGCGGTGCCATACTCTCTCTTCAGATACAATCTCCATTGTCCTCAAACTCTCAACAAAATTAAAAATAAGAATTACTCTCTCTTCAGATACAATCTCCATTGTCCTCAAACTCTCAACAAAATTAAAAATAAGAATTTGATGTTATTAAAAAAAGTTGAGAGAAGTCACACGTGAGGGGTCATTAAAGATAACGGAATATTCAACGAAAATAATAGGTAAGTGATTGTAACAATTTTCAGGTCAGGTAAGTAAGTGCTAAAATTTCGAAACCCTGGACAGGTTTCTGTAATAATCTCTTTTTATAATTATATAAGACAGATTTCTGTAATAATCCTTTTTTATAATTATATAACAAGTACAACCCCTCCCATTCTCCTTCGTCAACCTCAAAATGAAGACTTTCATCACAACTTTTGCACTTGTACTACTGACGTCATCCCTGTTAATCCTCCCGTCGCAAGCCTTGTTCGAGAAGGAAACAGTGGTGATAAAAAACGACATCCCGGGCGAACGCATCACCATCCGTTGCTACTCCAAGGACGACAACCTCGGCGCTCACACACTCTCTTACGGCGCTGATTTCACTTTCGGATTCCATAAAACTTACACAACGAAATTTTACTGCGACTTTACGACCTCGCACGGCTCTGGAAATTACGGCGTTTTTACGAACCGGCTGGAAATCTTGTGTAACGATTACTGTGTATGGTTGATAAAAGCGAATGGTCCATGCCTTATTCAGAATCCTGATAAAACTCTCTATTGTCAACCCTGGAAAATGCCTAAGAAATAGGGTTATTGGCAAATTAATAATCATATCATGTAGTCAACATTTATGTATGTCATGATCAAATAAACCTTTATATTTTCTTTTATTTTATTGTTAATCTTCATTTTCCATATTGTTTAATTATAAAGTGACTGTTTTAGAAGTAAATAGATTATAAATTTAATGAGTAAAAAATTGGTAAATATGTTATAAATTATACGCCACAACAAAACTGTACAGCCATATCTCCTTTTTATTTAAAAAAAAATGTCTCTCTTCTCAGTGACAAAAAAAAATATTTATATGGCATATAGCCTGGTGATTGTGGTTGTGTATTTTGTTTAGTATTTTATGTGTAGTTGGGCCGGTTGGAGAGCTAGTCTGTTAGCTCGGTGCTGCGGTAGGAGTTTTCATCTTCTACGCGCGATTGTGTATTATGTTCTTCTTTTTTATGTGATTGACCTTTACCAAAAAAAAAAAAATTTAGGTGAAGATCTAATTAAATGGTGCTTTTAGTAAATATTAATTACATTTTTCTGTTCAAAACATAACTAATTTTTGTATTTTTTAAAAAAAGTATATAAAAATTATTTTCATAATACTGTATTAATTATTTTTTTTAGTTAAAAAAACAATATTTTTCTTAATATTGTATCAAAAAAATGGACATATGTTCTGAAATAGAAGAGTAATTAATGTTAGCTCATCCAAAAAAAATCGGCATTTAGTTTAAGCTTGAAGATGCGAGGGACTGCGTCCTTGCTGAGGGAGTTCGGATGAGGGATTTCGGGGAAGAATCTACTTCGACTACGTCGGCCATGTCTATGAGCCGAAGTGAACACCGCTATGGGGATTTCAAACGCAGTGGAAGGGTGAGTTCGAGCAACCGAACGAAAAAATAATTCAAGTGCTGAAATTGCAGAAAAATTGCTCACTTAAAAGGCATTGTGGAGAGCTTTCGGGGATCGAAGGCGGGACAAATGCGGTGACGGAAAAAGATGAGAGTGGAGATGTCTTGCTAACATCTTCTGAGCCTCTCGGAAACTCTTGAGTGCTTGACTCAGGAGCATCGTTTCACACAACCGCGAAACGTGACGACATGTAGGGATTTGTTGCCGGAGATCACGGGAAGGTTCATCTTGCGGATGGAAAAACTTTGGGCGTCGTGGGTGTTGGTAACGTGAAGTTGAAGACGTCGTTTAGGCAAACGTTGAAGCTGTCGAATGTAAGTTGTGTGGCGAAGCTGTGGGGAAACTTGATCTCGGTTAACCAGCTTGAGAGGGGTGAACACAAAGTTACGTTCGAGAATGTGTCTTGGAAGGTGTCAAAGGGTGCGATGATTATTGCTCGTGGTCGAAGGACGGGTACCCTTTACACTACGACTTGTAGTCGTGATATTGGTGTGACCGACGACACCAATGAGCATGAGCATTGTGGGCAGGGTCATATGAGCGAAAGAAGGTTACAACCAAAAGTGAGTTCGAAGGAACTTCATATGGATCGGAGTCCGTGTCTTGAGAAGCAGAGAAGATTACGATTCTCGGTAGTCGAGAGAGAATCAGAAGATGGAGAGCTGAGATATGATTTGCGAGATGTTCAAGTAGATGTGACCCATGCAGACCAACCGAAGGAGGTCTCGATGTTCAATGATCACATGCTCTCAAAGCGAGATAACGTAACAATGTTGACTGGAAATGAACAATAGGGTCAATGAGATATTAAAGAAAATTTATATTTGCATTTATTAATCAAATAATATTATGCTGGTATAATTTGTTTTTCAAAATCGAAAATTTCACACGACACGAGTCACTTTCCTAAGTCAATAATACAACAAAAGGTAGATCGAAATCGAATAAAGCCAGTTGATCGATGTCCTCATAAACAAGAATTATCCTTTTGAAGAAAAGAAAACAAAAACTAACATGAAAGAAGAAAAAATCCCGATATTACTGCAAATGTACATAACAAAATTAATTAATTAAATTAATAAAATATACGAATAATCTTCCTTTTCAACTATATTATACAAATTTCCAAGTTTTGCAGCTACCCTTTCATATTCAAAAGACCCGGCCCGACCCGACCCGACCCGACCCGACTACATTACCCGCATATACACTGTTTGCGGTGATGAAACACACGCATTCGTTCAACTGTACGGCCATCTATAAAACTCGAGTACCGACTTTTTTTTTCAGAGAAAATTAATTCTGAATTCAAAAAGGATGGCTGCTTTGGGGTCTCTGAGAGGAAGCTTTCTGGAGAAGAGCAGAGATAAATTACTCTCGCGGAAGAACTTCTCCGACGAGGGATACGGCGACGCTTACGTCATTCGCGAGGGCTGCTTGCACCGGATTTTCCGCATCGCCGGCGAGTGGGTTTCGGACTGGTGGGGCGGCGTGAAGGCCACCGCCGTCAGCGCTTACGAGATGGGCAGATCCGACCCGAGGAAAGTGGTGTTCGCGACCAAAATGGGCACGGCTCTCTCGCTGGTTTCGTTGCTGATTTTCTTCAAAGAGCCGTCGACTTACATCACCAAGCACTCCGTTTGGGCCATCCTCACAGTCGTCGTCGTGTTCGAGTTCAGCATTGGTGAGTTCTTCGTTACCGGATTTCGCCCTTTTACACTACCCGTGTTCATCAATTTTACTAATTTTGTATTTAACTGTTTGATTGAGTACGAACTTTTTTGTAGGTGTAAAATTCTCTCATGGATATTTCTTGCATTTTTCACTAGTTGATTTGCCAAGAAAATAATGGGGGTTAGGTTTAATCTAGTTACAAATATCTGAGGGGTGTTGGTAAATTTGAAAAGGCAACATTTGTTTGTGTGTTTTTGCGACTATGCCTGGTTTTATAGCTCGTGTTCTATTTGCGAAGCATGAGTATTTGTGTTTTTCTGCTTATTTAGATTCACTTGTTACTTCAACAATGATTTGGATGCTCACAATTTCTGTTTTATTCGGCGGGGGTGTATATGTAGGGGCCACACTAAGCAAAGGGTTTAATCGAGCGTTGGGAACCTTGTCCGCGGGAGCATTAGCTTTGGGAATCGCCGAATTTTCAAAGCTGGCTGGAGAGTTGCAAGAAGTTCTGATTGTGATCAGCATATTTATTGCAGGTTTTGTAAATTTCTACTAAATAAGATGTGATTCTGTTTTAAAGCACGTGCGTAAAATGGTGGGAGTTCGGATTGGTTTATAGTACGGTTTAATTGATTGCTTTAGCAAACTTGTTAAGGAATGATTACATAAATCACCCTTGGGGTTACATCCACCTTACATTCATCACTTGCGGTTAATGGGGCTAACATAAATTGTTGATATCATCAAATGTTTTACCATGACATCCTTCCACTTTTCTAAATATTACAAATAACCAAATGTCTCTTCCCATAAGAAATATTGCGACTATTTGTAAAACTTTGAAGAGTTGAGGGGGATGAAATTGCAAAAAGTATTGATGACGTCAGAATATCCCATCATGTCAACTTATACTTGGGGAAAAATATACGAAACCATGCCTCAGTTTTTTTGTTTTTTTGTCATTTTCGAAGTTGGTTAGGTTTGCATAACTAACTAATAGTGATTTTACAAGTTTTTTTTTTGTGGACTTTCAGGTTTCTTGACTAGTTATTTGAAGTTACACCCAGCCATGAAGCAGTACGAATATGGATTCCGAGTGTTTTTGTTGACTTTCTGTATTGTATTGGTTTCCGGGACTTCAGAATTCGTCCAAACTGCTGTTTCTAGACTGCTTCTAATTGCGGTTGGGGCCGGTGTTTGCTTGATCATGAATGTATGCATTTTCCCTATTTGGGCTGGTGAGGATTTGCATAAGCTGGTAGTCAAGAATTTTAAAGGGGTTGCCATGTCTTTGGAAGGTGAAGATTTTCTTGAAGTAAAAATATTATATTAGTCTTGATAATTACAAAATAAATAAATAAATAAATAAAGGTCCTTCTCTTGAACTTGTACTCGTAAAATAGAAACAAACATCAAGCTGGTTGTGATTTCGGTAGATAGCTAGGTATTGTGCAATATGACTTAAAACTATGAGTATTTTAACTATTCCTAACTAAACTTTTATTAGTTAGTGTCATGCTCATGAATTTCTGTTGACTTTAGATTTAGATAATGTCCCTACTTACCTCATATCTGAATCTTTGGTTCAGGCTGTGTGAAGATGTACTTGTCCAGCGTCGAGTACACTAGAATACCGTCGAAAATTCTGATCTACCAGGCATCCGATGATCCTCTTTACAAGGGATATAGAGCTGCAGTCGAGGCTTCTAGCCAAGAGGAGACTCTGGTACTATGCTTTATATATTTCATATTTATAATAACAGTTTAAAGGACCAAATGGGAGATGCACGTATTAGTTGTATATTTTCCTATTTGTAGTTGGCTTTTGCCGTTTGGGAACCACCTCATGGCCGTTACAAAATGTTCAAATATCCGTGGAACGAATACGTTAAGGTCAGTGGGGCGCTAAGGCATTGTGCTTTCATGGTCATGGCTATGCACGGGAGCATACTTTCAGAAATACAGGTATTTCGCCTTTCAGATGCATCGTGATTATAGGGATAATTGCACAAAAGTACCCCCAAGGTTTAGCTTAATTACATAAACCCCATAGGGTTTTTGATATTTACAAAAACATCCTTGAGGTCTGATTCTGTTTCACCTTTATTCCATCAACAGTCATCCTCTGAACTGAGGCAGGTATTCAAGAACGAAATACAGAGAGTCGGCACTGAAGGAGCCAAAGTCCTCCGCCTGCTCGGCGAAAAAGTCGAGAAAATGGAAAAACTAAACCCCGAAGACATCCTCCTCGACGTCCACGATGCTGCTGAGAACCTCCAACTACTCATCGACCAGAAATCGTTCCTCTTAGTAAATGCCGAGAATTGGGAAAGTCGGAAACGGCCCCAGAGCTTCTCGGATCCTGAAAAAATCCATGATCTCAGGGACAACGAGAACAACAAGCCGTGCCTGATTAAGTCCCTCAGCGAATTCATCGATAATAATCCTCAACCCAATCATACTTTACAAAACTATTCCCAAAAGGTGGACAGAAGCATAAGCCTCTCCCTTTCCCGGTGGGGGGACTCTGGGGAAGACGTGTTCAAACAGCAGACCATGTGGCCTTCACGTCTCTCGCTCATTGGGGACGCTATTTTTAACGAGCGTGAAGTGAGGACTTACGAGAGCGCCAGCGCTTTATCGCTTGCGACTTTTACTTCTCTGTTGATCGAGTTTGTGGCAAGGCTTCAGAATTTGGTGAACTCATTCGAGGAATTGAGCGTGAAGGCTAAGTTCAGGGAGCCCTTGGGGCCGGACGATATTGAGGTGGCCGTTGGGTTGTGGGCCCGCATGGTGAAGTTCGTTTGCTGCAGAGACTAGAGACTAGGGGTAATTGCGGAAACTAAGCAATGGCATTGTCTTGATGAAAGATGAAATAAAATAAACCCCAGGTTTTGTTAATTGCCAATATGTTTCAATGTTCATCTATTTTTAGTACTCAGTCACATCAATAGTTTGCTCGACGTTGATTATGTTTGGCTCATCGAGCTCGTTTAAATTTTTATCAAACATGCTCGATTAGTCAGTATGTTTGACCCCAGTTACATTTGTTTTTAAAATTTGCAAGATTTTAAACATTTGTTACAAATAGAGGTCCTTGAAGCGAGACTGTAAATTATAGACCTAGGTTCACATAAATCTATTTAAACTCAATTTAATTTTTCACTATTATACTACATTATTCACTTTATCATACTATATTTTTCACAATATTAATATTATTTTTCATAATTATATACTTCATTTTTCACAAAAATACAATTTAGTTTTTACACAATTAATATTGAATCATTCACAATGTATTCTTCACATATATCTACTGAAATCATCACAAATTAACCGAGTTTAGGTAAATTTACATGGACTCAAGTCTATGTACTGTAATATTTTGCCCCCTTAAAGCAATGAAGATTCTTTTAAATTTTACTCTATTTTTCAAGTCCTCTTGTAAATAAACTGAAAAATAGTGGAACAAAAGTAGTACTGTACAGTATATATGATAATTTTAAGAACTTTTAAAGCTCAACCAAAAATTTCCTCCTAGCTAATAGCACACCTTTAATTATTTGTGGCTATGTATACTTTCAACTGTGAGTCAACCCTCTATAAACCTTTAATTATTAATTTCACACCATATATTCTACATCAAATATCCTTATCAAGTCCTTTAATGTCGATGACTTGATCATGATCCAAATACGAATATTTCATCATAAAAAATAACCTACTACTGTACTAGGAAGGTTTGGTTTTTGTAAGTTGTGAATTCAACTCCAATGATGCCCAGGGTTCGCTTTCGGAAAACTTGCAGGTCAGGGGTTAGTTGGTTCTGCGGCGCCAGCTGGCAGAGGAGGGAGGGAGGGGAAAGAGAAATTGAATTAGTACTAGATGTAACTTTTTATCATCTTCCTGCACTAGTGGCCATAGATAGCATTTATTCTGGACCCGGAGCGATGGGAAATGTCTAGCCGAGACTCTTGGACTAACATTTATTTTTTTTCTTCTGAGAAAATTAATTCTGTATTTGAAAAAAGATGGCTGCTTTGGGGTCTCTGAGAGGAAGCTTTCTGGAGAAGAGCACAGATAAATTGCTCTCGCCCAAGAAGAACTTAGACCGGATTTTCCGGGTTTCGGCGTGAAAGCCACCGCCGTCAGCGCTTACGAGGTGGGCAGATCCGACCCGAGGAAAGCGGTGTACGCGGCCAAAATGGGCACGGCTCTCTCGCTCGTTTCCGTGCTCATTTTCCTCAAAGAGCCGACGTCTTACATTACCGAGCACTCTGTGTGGGCCATCCTCACCGTCGTCGTCGTCTTCGAGTTCAGCATTGGTCGGTTCCAGTATTTGCGTTTTTCTCAATTACTTTTATCACTATTAAATATTCTACAGTATTTCGCAAGGTAATAATTTTTTTAAATTATTTGAAAAAAAAACAGTTCAAGTCCAATAATTACAGTTAATTTAATTTAAGTCTAAAATAACAGAGCTTTAGTCTATTTGTTAGGATTGACGAAACATTTTGTGTTTTATTCGGTGGGGGTGTATATGTAGGGGCCACACTAAAAAAAGGGTTAAATCGAGCGTTGGGAACTTTGTCCGCGGGAGCATTAGCTTTGGGAATCGCCGAATTTTCAAAGTCGGCTGGGGAGTTGCAAGAAGTTCTGATCGTGATCAGCATATTTATTGCAGGTTTTGCAAATTTACAAAGTTTGTTAGGTTTACATAACTAACTAATAACTGATTCTCCACGTTTTTTTGTGGACTTTCAGGTTTCTTGGCTAGTTATTTCAAGTTACACCCAGCCATGAAGCAGTACGAATATGCATTCCGAGTGTTTTTGTCGGCGTTCTGTATTGTATTGCTTTCCGGGACTTCATTCGTCCATACAGCTGTTTCTAGACTGATTCTAATTGCGGTTGGGGCTGGTGTTTGCTTGATCATGAATGTATGCATTTTCCCTATTTGGGCCGGTGAGGATTTGCATAAGCTGGTCGTCAAGAATTTTAAAGGGGTTGCCATATCTTTGGAAGGTGAATATTTTCTTCAAGTAAAAATATTATATTAATCTGGATAATCACAATAACTACCCTGAGATTTGATCTAATTGAGAAACCCCCAAATATCCTCATTTTCTTGATAAATGTCCTCTTAAAGTTTGTAAAATAGAAACTAACATCAAGATGGTTGTGATTTCGATATAGAGCTAGGTTTTTGTGTAATATAACTAAAAACTATGGATAATCTTTGGTTCAGGTTGTGTGAAGATGTACTTGTCCAGCGTCGAGTACACTAGAATACCGTCAAGAATTCTGATATACCAGGCTTCCGATGATCCTCTTTACAAGGGATACAGAGCTGCAGTCGAGGCTTCTAGCCAAGAGCAGACTCTGGTACTATGCTTTTTATATTTCACAATAACAGTTTAGAGAAGATCGATGCACGTAATAGTTGTATAAATTCCTTTTGGTAGATGGCTTTTGCTGTATGGGAACCTCCTCATGGGCGTTACAAAATGTTCAAATATCCGTGGGGCGAATACGTTAAAGTCAGTGGGGCACTTAGGCATTGTGCTTTCATGGTCATGGCTATGCATGGGAGCATACTTTCGGAAATACAGGTAGCCTAATGACATAAACACCCTTGAGGATTGATTCTTGATTCAACTTTAACCCCCTCATGAGGCAAAATCATTTTACCCCCTTAGATTATTCCATCAACAGGCATCCTCTGAACTGAGGCAGGTATTCAAGGACGAAATACAGAGAGTCGGCACCGAAGGAGCCAAAGTCCTCTGCCTGCTCGGCGAAAAAGTCGAGAAAATGGAAAAACTAAACCCCCAAGAAGACCTCCTCCTCGACGTCCACGACGCCGTTAAGAACCTCCAACTACTCATTGACCAGAAATCGTTCCTCTTAGTAAATGCCGAGAATCGGGAAATCCGGAAACACCCCGACGAGAGCTTCACGGACCCCGAAAAAATCCATCATCTCAAGGACAACGAGAACAGCAAGCCGTGCCTGATTAAGTCCCTCAGCGAATGCATCGATAATAATCAAACTTTGCGAAACTATTCCCAAAAGGCGGACTCTGGGGAAGATGTGTTCAAGCAGCAGACCATGTGGCCTTCACGTCTCTCGCTCATTGGGGACGCCATTTTTAATGAGCGTGAAGCGTGGACTTACGTGATCGCCAGCGTTTTATCGTTCGCGACTTTTACTTTTCTGTTGATCGAGTTTGTGGCCAGGCTTCAGAATTTGGTGAACTCGTTCGAGGAATTGAGCGAGAAGGCGAAGTTCAGGGAGCCCTTGGGGCCGGACGATAAGGAGGTGGCCGTTGGGTTGTGGGCCCGCATTGTGAAGTTCGTTTGCTGCAAAGACTAGAGACTAGGGGTAATTGCGGAAACTAAGCAATGCCATCATCTTAATGAAAGATGAAATTAATTAAAACCTCAGGTTTTGTTAATTGCCAGTATGTATGAATGCCATCTATTAATAGTTTGCTCGAGCTCGATAATGTTTGGCTGGTTGAGCTCGTTTAAATTTTTATCAAACATGTTGGATAAGTCAATGTCTTTGGAGTTCAGTACCAATTCTTCTATTAAGTTCATTTTAAAATAAAATAAATAAAAAATAATTTAAATTAATAATTTTAAGTATACAATTTAGTTAATATCATAATATTATTAATATTTTTTTAAAAATTAATAATTTATAAAAATTATTATTTTTATAAAAAATTTAATTTAGTTTAGTTAACTTCAGTTCAAATAGTTTTAGTTCAGTTCAACCGTTTAGATAACTTCATCGTTTTAGATCAGTTTAATGTTTCAGTCTAAAAGAACAGAGTCTTACTCCCGTCCCTCGGTCACCCTAGTTACGTTTATGTTTTTAAAACTTTTAAGATATTTAAAATTAGTTACAAATTGAGGTACCCTTCAGACAATGTGGATCTCAACCAAATCAGTTACATATTTTTCCTCCTATATTCTCTCGCTACTTGCTACTGGCTAGTACACCTTTAATTATTTGTGGCTAATTATTCTCTCAACCCTTATAAACCTTTAATTATTAATTTCACACCATATATTATATCCAATATCCCTACGAATTTCTCCATCTTATAAGAATGGTCGCACTTTAATTTTTCTTATTGATTTATTCCACATATATTTATATTCATACTCCATTTAAAAAAATAATTATTTTTACCTTTTCATTTAATTAGACATATACCTTGCATATACCTGGATCCTTTATACATTAGTTCGGGACAGAAAAAGTATAATTCTATATTTTCATCTACTTTTTTTAAACATTAGTCTCAACTACTTACTATATTAATTTAAAAATACAGTACATTTTACACTTAATTTTTTGGTTTTAAATCCATCCCTATTTAATTACTGTCCCATATTCCATAATCCATATTATATTAATTATTTGTCAATGACTTGATCATGATCCATTGATTATGATCCAAATACGAATATTTCATCATAAAACTTTTATTACTTAGCTCATTGATTATGATCCAAATACGAATATTTCATCATAAAAAATAAATTTAATTACGTAGCTAGGCTTTGGGAAACTTTATAACTATATAAATTTATAAAACAAAATACTACCAATCTTATTACACTCAAGAATACACACACATAAAATTATGCCTTCACCACACTTCTCTTTCTCCTCCATATGTTTGCTAATTTTACATGTTTCATCTCTAGCTGCATCCACATCCTCGTACAACTCCGATGGTCATTTCGCGACGAAAAATGGATTTCGATCAACAATAAGGCACGTGGATTCTAACAAGAATCTCACCAAAATCGAGCATTTGCAGCGCGTGGTATCAAGAGGAAAGAAGAGGATGACGGCAATAATGCTCCGAGCCATACCCCACACCACCATCATTGCTACCGACAGTGACTTTGTCATAGATTTATCGATCGGAACACCAAAACCGTCACCATCATACGTGAGCATTGACACCGGCAGCTCCCTCACTTGGACTCAATGCAAGCCATGCAAGAACTGCCTCAACCAGTCGACTCCCATATTCGACCCCAAAACATCTTCTTCCTACAAGCCACTAAATTTCTCAAGCAACCTATGCAAGGCGCTTTCTTCCGACTCGTCGAGCTCCGGACAACACGGCGAGTGCATGTACGAGTGCATGTACGGCGACTTTAGCTTCACTCGAGGCGTTTTGTCCACCGACACATTCACGTTCGAGGGAGATGTCTCGATTCCGAAACTAGGGTTTGGATGTGCATTCGACACCGAAGGATATTCCGGCACCCCGGGAATCTTGGGCCTCGGCCCGGGAAATTTGTCCCTTGTCTCCCAAATGGGAGCACCCGAGTTTTCGTATTGTATTCCGGCGTACGGTTCGAACAAAACCGGGCTTCTCTCGTTCGGTCGAACTCCTCCTTCTCATCGGAAAACCACGATCCTAATCAAGAACCCTATTCAACCTTACTACTACTACCTTTCCCTCCTAGGGATCACCATAGGCGGGGCCCGCTTGCCCATCGACAACACGAAGTTTGCGATAAACGAGCACGGGACGGGAGGCATGATCATCGACTCGGGGTTCACGTACACGTCACTCGAGAGAAGCTCGTTCGATCTTGTGGCGAAAGAACTCACACGCCAGCTCGGACTCCCCTCGTTCAACGGGAGCGAAATGGGACTCTTCGACCTGTGCTTCAACATTACGTGCCCTAATACTATAAGGAGGGTCGTGTTTCCTAGGTTTGTGTTCAATTTCGAGGGGGCTGATTACGAGGTGACGAGAGACAACTACTTCTTTGATGACGTCGAGAAGGGGATCGGGTGCTTCACGATGGGACCTTCGCATTACTCGAGCGGGTTCTCGATTTTCGGCAATTTTCAGCAGCAGAACACGCTGGTGATTTATGATGTTGCCAAGGAGAAGTTATCGTTTGTGACTAATACTAAGTGTGACAAGTAATAGTAATATGTGTGTGTGTGTGTGTGAGTGTGTGTTTCGTTTACATGTAATGACTATATATAGTACTGGAAAATAAGTCACAATAATTATGGGAATAAAGAATTATCATGTGCTCATTAGATATAATTATAATCCTAAGTAGTTAATAATTATAATCAACAAATGTACTAGTTACACAAATAAAATATCATATTTTTTTAATTAATCTCAGTCACATGAAACCCTAAATAGTACAATTAAAAGATAAATAGTATGTAGTAATCGATTGCATCTTTTTATAAGAAGGCATTGATAATTCGACAATATAATATATAAAAAATGTTTTGACTAATATATTTACCAAATATATATGCATATAATTAGGGAATGCATGTTTAAATCTCGTGAACCAATTAAAAATAGAAATACAAAACATGTAACAATACAACAATATTCATATTTGCCTAATTAATCTCATTTCAAAATTCCTATATAACACCAACACAACCCCCTCTCCATCATCATCTCCTTCATTCATCACTAATCCAAAATGAAGACCATGATCACAACACTTGCATTTGTACTTATAATTAATGACATCTCTAACACCCTGTCAGAAGCGAGACAAAAAGTGGTGATCAAGAACGACATCCAGGGCGAAAGAATCTCAGCCAATTGCGAAGGATTCGGCGCTAGTACAATCACTTACGGCGCGAATTTCACATTTGAATTACAGAGTTTCGTGCCGAGAATCAATTGCGACTTTACGACATCCCATGGTGCGGGAAACTACGGAATTTTCACAACCCAATATGAAAACTTGTGCACCAACTACTGTGGATGGCTCGTACAAGTGGATGGTCCATGCCTGACGAAGGATGGCCGGATTCTCAGTTGTATAACCTGGAAATTTCCTAATCCAGGGTTGACAAATTAATATAACTTAAGTTACTCTATAAGATATTGATATTGGTGGGAAAAGACTAGCTAAGAGAGGAAGGAATTGACGATCCTCCTATATACTACGTATGTAATACTTCAACCCATAATAATAATAATAATATTCAAATTTCTTTAGAATTTTATCACGAAAATTAAAAGATAAATAAAAAGGACAAAAATTAAAGTATACTTCTAACATGTTTTTTTTTTAATTATACACTTTAAAAACCATATTTTTTACACATAAATTAGATAACTATAAAAAATGTCCCTCTTTTTCTTTTGAGCAAATTTATTTCATTCAGCAAGTATCATTTATTCGATCCTCAATTTTATTGATCTTCGTTATTCGATCCTCAAAATTATTCAATTTTCTTTATTCGACCCACAATTTAACTCTTCGGAGTCCTTACTACGACATCTGTCCCAAAACAATAGTCACACTTCCTTCACAAATAACAAAGGAAATGTGACTATAAATATGGGACAGAGGTAGTATATAAGAGCTGTGAGTGGAAAAAAACTAAAATTTCTTAACAATGTTTGACGAATATTGGAAGAAGAGTATCATCTTTCATACCATTATCAAATTCAAAACTCTCGAATCCGATGATGGTTCCGATTATCTCTTAGTCCATAAATCGGCCACTAAGAGTACCGATGGCTTCCGATGTTCTGCAGCCTAAGCGGTAGAGTAATTTATAGAGGAAATTGCGAGGAAATTGGTCTATTCCAACAAATGAAATTGTTAAGAATACTATCCGGTCTATTTTTTATTTATTATTTAACTAAAACTTTATTAAAAAATAAATAAATAAAATTACAAAACTTCTTATAAATTTTAACTATTTGCAAATAAATCTACCAATCATTTAATCCTAATCTATTCATCATCTCTCTTCCTCCTTCTCTTTCACAGACGCACACTAAGTGAAAAAAAAGTACCTTGTATCTAGCCGGAACCAGGAACACGATGTGTACTAGCAGACCCTCGAAAAAGAGACGGGAATAATAGTCCATACGAATCACGGTGGAGGAGCTTCTTCGGATGACCGCGAATGTCCCACCGATGTGAGGGCTGCTGGAAGAGAATGCCGACGACATGTTCCAAGTATGTAAATAGCTTCTCGAACTGTAAATTAGTTTTTATAATACGTGTAATCCATATATATTCCGTGTAAAAATTGTGTTTTGTGTACGGTTGAATCATGTGGTGTTCTCGGTGATTTGGGTCGTTCGTGAAAGAAACGTCTGAAAGTCGTTTTTGGATATAGGGTGTCCGAGGGCGATTGAGGGCAAGAAACGCCCTGACGCCGCGACATTCATGGTTACCAAAGACCTGAAAGTCATTTTGTATATAGCGCGTTCGGGCGTTTGGGGACAAATAACGGTAGGACGTCGCGGCGTTTGGGGCGTTTGTAGGCCTCAAATGCCGTAAATTTCCCAAAATTAATTTTTTTTGCTTATTGTTTTTCAGGAGAATTATCGGATTTTCTATTCAGCACCATCAAGGATAACCTTCCTACACCTCGCTACGGCGCACCGATATTGGAAATGTCATTTTTAGCCCGAGGCTAACTGCTACCAAGAAATGGAAAATAACAACTGCGGTCCATTTGCTTGGCAACGATTATGGATTTGATAAAATGATAAGTCCAGGCCGCCTAGCCACGTCGATCGACAAGGACGTCGATGAAATGTCGATATTTTGCTCGTTTTTATTGTTGTTTTCGGGCGTGATTTGGTATATTTTGTGTATATACGTGTATGATTATTGAGCGATTATGTATTATTGACGTGATGGAGCTTATACGTGGTATAGTCGAGTTTTTGTGTGAATTGTAGATGAAAATTGAGAGAAACGAGGAGAAGATCCATACCCGGAATATGCAGCGACTTCGACGCAAAAACTGCTATCTCTAGCTCGGAACTAGAGGTTGTGACATACATGGACGCGAAGATCTTGAAGTCATGAATCCGTGGAATTTTGAATCTCGACAATCGGAGTTCGGACGACGAAGATATGACAATAATTGAGAGGTTGCGCACAGGAAAGGGAAGCGCGCGGATCGGAAAGCGGATTGGTGATATGCGCAATTGGGCGTGCGGATGACTAGAGAGGAGAGGAGCCAATGAGTTTGGGCAAACCATTGCGCGGATTGAAGGGGCGCGGATCAAACAATATGCACACTAGACGCGCATATCAAATGGCGCATACCAAATGGCGTGGATCAAAGGAAAGGAGCGCGGATTGGCCGAAATGCACCAAGGGTTGACCCAGGCTGAAATTGGTTGACCACGCGTTGACCGGGCGTTGACTTTCGTTGACCGAACTTAAAAAGCATTGACCAAGGGGTAAATGAGTCATTTCCGGTCTATTTTTTGTAGGAAAATGAGGGGAAACGGTTTCCACCCTACGTGATGTATAAAAAGGATGAGAAACACTCTTCCCACACAACTTTCCACACTTCAAAACACTTAGAGAAAATTAGAGAGAGAGAGTAGTGCAAATAGATATTGGAATTCATCTTCCTCAAAGTTCAAGCATCCATTGACGACGGATTCAAGCTCGAACGACCACGGAGACGAGAGATTCATCCTCTACATCAATTGGCTACACATTTCTCTTCCCTTTTCTCATTTATTTTGTTGTTATTTCTCATTTTCTAGTATTGAATTGTGTTGGATTTGTATGAGATTTGATATATTGCTTGAAATTTATGTTGATTATGATTTGCTTAATTGATTCCATGCTTGAGTTGTTGATTTCCATGACTATTGTTGGTTAGATTTTCATTAGGAGATGAAGTGAAAGTCATGCCTACAAGGTGTTTGATGAAATACTAGAGAGAGTTTAAATTGCCCTAATTGAATTATTTTCGAACCACGATTGAGTATGATCTTTGGTGAACGGGATTAAACTCATTTGGGGATTAAAACGATTGCTATCACCGGGAACGGGGGCTTTCTTCCTAAGGTTGGAGTCGCCTCATGATAAGAACGTAAATCCGGTTGTTGGTGACTCCACATACCTTGCATTAAAACACAAAAAAAAGCAACTAAAATAAGCTAACTAAAACTAGACTAACTACACTAATGGGGGGAATGATCAAAGCAAAGTAAATGAAACTAAAACAAATAACAATTGAAGTGAATTAGACTAGAAACCTTCAGTCGAGACCCAACATGAAATATGTTAATTAATATTTACGTCTATATTCTGTTACTAATATTATTTCTATTATTATTATTATCATATATTTAGTTTCCTTATGTTATTAGGTTAGCAAGGTAGTAGTATTTATATGACAGTTGAGAGTCGGAAGGAGGGGGGATAATTATTTTTTGGCTTTGCCGTATTGAAATTTCATATTCTTTTACCTTGCGATCGTATCATAAAACAAAATAAAAACAAAAAAGCCATAGAGAGTGACATAGGCTCGTTTAGGAAAATGTTATAGCTAGCGCACTTTTCGAGTTCAGTAATTATATATTGGCTTGAAAATTGATTTTTTTTTTATATATTTGTATTAATAAATCTCATGTACTATTTTAAACATTAGGATTTTGTGTTATTCTAAGTGTTCAAATGCATCATATTTATTGGTTATAATTGGTAAAATTTCAATGGAGCACCAAACTCACAAAATTAGTTTTTTATACTAAGTTTTGGGCGTTTGGGTTTTCGAAATGCCTACACGCCTTAAAAATAAAAATATTACTATTTTCGTACTAAGTCATTTGAGCGTTTGATATCCACAAAATCCAGAATGCCTCAGAACTAAAACAATAATATCTTTTTATTATTAAAACTTTTAGGCATTTCGGGAACCCAAATGTTGGAAATCGGCATCCCAGAATTAATAAATTTAAATAAAGAAATTATCTAATTAATTCCGACCGAAATCCTTTGAAGATCGAATATCCGGAGTTGTCAAAGTTGCGGAACAACAACTCCAATCGACTCCCGGTTGCCGAAACATCTCGCCACGAACCACCACGTAACCCGCTGCCCGATCAAGATCCATGTCGCGGCTGCCCGATCACGAACCCGCTGCGTCGATCGAAGGGCTTCCCAGCAGCCACGGGCTGACCTAGCCACGCCCCGGTGATCGCATGCCCAGCCACGGTCGAACCGTGGCTAGCGATCACCGCCAGCACCGCCGCGCGGGCGGCTGGTGCACCGCGCGAGCGGCGATCGCACCGCCTGAGCGGAGATCGCGCCGCGCGGGCGGGTTGCGTCCAGCTAGGGCACGATCGAGTCTCGGCGTCCAGCCGAGGCTCTCGCCCTCTCGACCCATCCCGTCGAGCCGTTGAGCCACCGGCGGTCCGGTGGTCTTCGATCACCACCGCCCGGTTCAACCTCGACATGGATCGCGTTCTCGGATCTTGGTTCAAAGTATTTTCACGATTAATAAACGATTAAAATCATAAAGAGGGTTATACGATTTACCTCGTTCTCGTTGTTCGGAAAAACGAAGAACTCAATTGATGACCTTGAGATCTTCCCACGTATTCCTTGCACTAGTTCGAACGTCGTGTGGACGACGATCTTCCGAACTCCATGGATCTCCTTCTCTTTCTTTCTCTCTCTAGAATTGTGATCTTCAAGTTATATGAGAATAGAGAAGACCATGTAGTGCTTTTATAGGCTACGCGGGGACCTTTAGGAGGTGGAATATTGGGCTTCCAATAATAGTGATTAAATTGAGCCCAAGCTCAAATATATTAATCCTTACTATTATTAATTATATATTAAATATACTATATAAATATAATTGCACTCCCAATATTATACCATATTATATCAAATAATATTCTATGGTAGTATTATTTATTCCGCATGTTTAAGATATAAATGTCCATGAATAAATTATATTTATTGCTAATATTATTTATTCATCTCTTATAATTCCGAGAATAGTACCACTTAACTTTATTATCATGCGGATCAAATCCACTTGCAAGGTTTAGATGATAATCCTTATGAGCTCATCTCGGGGACATTATCAACCCTTATCGGGACGCGCTTTTCCGTCAAGAATTCACAGCATGTCATACATAAAATACAGTGACCCAACTTTACCGGTAATTGACCAGATATTCTAATCGGTCAATTCATTTGGAAAATCAAAGTCACTAATATTATATGCACACACCCGCAATAATATCATGGATTAAGAATAAAATACTCTGAGATTTAAATCGATTATCTAAGGCAATCCTAATCGATAAATCTCAAGCGATCGGCCCAATACACCAAGTGTACAAGTATGATAAAATAATCAAGACCAATTATTTTCTCACTCATACAACGACTATACCGATGGATTGGTCCTTGTCCATCTAGGTCGTGAGCAACTGTTCGATTATATACGAGTAACCGATAGTATGATCTTCCGTGTGACGACGCACACCATACTAACTAAACGTATATAATCTAGGACTATAACTTGCATATATTTAATTATAAATAATTAAACGCAAATGATTGTTTATTATTAAATAGGATAAATGCTTTAGACGGAGTTCAGATGTTACTTAAATCTAGACATTAAGTATACAACTCCATCACCAGATGCCTCATCGTCACAGAGTTTGTTTCATTTGGTCATATAAACGCTCAAATGCCCCAATGTTCTCTTTTATATAATATTAACCTTTCAATGTGTATTTAAGTCTACAATTCAAATGATCTGAACTGTTAAATCACTACAAAAAAACCAGGAGATCCCTACGGCCATTCTCGTAGGGATCGCCGTAGGGAAGCCTATCCCCTACGGGATTTGGCCGTAGGGTCTAGCTCGTAGGGAGCTCATTCCCTATGGGATTATTTACGTCGTAGGGGGCTCCCCTACGACTTTGCCGTAGGCGAGCCAGTAGGGGTTTCCATTTCCCCGCCCCCTTCTTCCCGTAGGGCCGGCCTACGTCTTTGCCGTAGGGGCGGGACGTAGGGGTGGCCTCTACAACGATGCCCGTAGGGGATGTGAGGAGGCGGTCCCCTACGGCGATGCCCGTAGGGACCACGAGGAGGCGGTCCCCTACGACTATGCCCATAGGGGATGTGAGGAGGCGGTCCCCTATGGCGATGCCCGTAGGGACCACGAGGAGGCGGTCCCCTACGACTATGCCCGTAGGGGATGTGAGGAGGCGGTCCCCTACGGCAATGCCCGTAGGGACCACGAGGAGGCAGTCCCCTACGACTATGCCCGTAGGGGACTTCAGGGACCTCTCCCCTACGACTATTTCCGTAGGGGACTTCTGGGCTCATGCCCCTACGGCTATGCCCGTAGGGGAATTCTTGTAAAATGGGCAAGTTTTATTCCGGTTTTCCTTCCCCAAACCTGCACTCAAGAAGCTACTCAATTCTATTTGAAACACAATATAAACATTCAAATCATCAAAAATCATCCAAAATCATTCCAAATCATCCAAAAACATTCAAAATCGTACAAAAACATTAAAAAACATGCAAAATATCAAGTTCAACAAACAAAGCATAATAAAATACAGTATGGGAGGTGGAGGTGGTCGACCTAGAAGCTCATCTCGTAAACGCAGCTCCATCTCTTTCATGCTCGCAGCAAGGGTTGCCCGGAAACCCTCCTCTAACTCTGCACGATCAGCAGCCCGCTCAGCAACTCGCTCCCGAGCACGACGTTCCTCGGCCTCTTTTTGCGTGCGCTCGAACTCCTCTCTCAAACTCTGTCTGATGCGTTCCTCCGCCTCTGAGTTAGACGGTACAGACGAGGAAGACACAGAAAATGAAGAAGAGGAGCTGCTGAAGACCTTCGCTAAGGCGCCCGTTCCGAAGACTTTATTCTTCTTCTTCGGGACGACGCTCAGGTAGACCTCGTCCACATCGGGCTCCTCCTGCGTGCAGGCTCGACACTCCTTAATAGCCTGCTGATGAGCCATTTTATTTGCTCATCTAGAGCCCCTTTTTGAGTCAATTTAAGTCTGTTTTATGTGTCTGGGAGGGCACATTAGAGTGTTTGGGCAGAGTATGCAGGCAAACAGGTAACAGGTGGCTCACTGGGCAAAAGAGGCAAGGAAACCCCCTTCTTTGGGCAAACAGCGATCTGGAGCGTGTGGTGACTGAGCATTTTGGCCTCGTCAGGCAAACTAAGCCACTTTGGGCAGAGTCATGAAGCAGAAGACCCAGATCGATTACCAAGTACCGTGTCTGGTCCGTTCACTTGTGGAGGAGGAGAATACTTGTAGAGAGTTTGGGTAGCGAATTGCCAGCGGGCAAAGTCAAAGGCGGCTGGAGCTAAAGAAGGAAAGTACTTAGCGGCGTCTGGAAAAGGAAAACCCATGCAGCGGCCCATGCAACTGCGATTCCGCAACCCAAATTCACGCCTATATAAGGAAGAGAAGCTGGAGAAGGAAGAAGACACAATCGACGACCCCGTTCACGAAGCAGCCGCCGACGATCAAAGCACTTGGAGATTTCTGACCAAGTTATTTCTTTTGAAGTTGATCGAGCCTTCGGGCGTATAAACAATTTATTGCTTTATGTTTTTCGTATTTTTTTTTGCTATTTCAGTTTGAACAATTTCGAATTCCTAAGTTATGAATTTCAGTTTCGTTTTCTTATTTATTTCTTGTTTTCTTTTATCGCATATGAGTAGCTAAATATACAGGGAGTCTGGGCAAAGGCGGATCGAAGGGGAACTCTGGGCTAAGTTAGAACCGTGAGGTTGATAGGGCTTAGTTAACTGCCTGGGGTTTGTTCCCGATCACACAACTAAGGTTTAACTACATTCTTGCAGGTTTGGGCGGACTAATTTGGTCGTTAGGAAACCCTTACACTTTGAGATACCAGCGATTAATCAAACTGAGTAGAAAGTACCTAGATGTACTACGGGCATACCGCTAGAACGTGTTGGAGCTTTGCGGTCGTATGATTCGGATTTCTGGACATGCTATTGGCCGAATTGGGTTCGTCGAGAGAGTAATGCGAGTTTGGGCAAACTAGATCCATGCGACCACATAGGTATTGAATTGACTAGATTCAGGGGATTAGGCATAAGTATACCTTGCCTTTTCTTTACCCAGTAAGGATGGATTGGGGTGGAGTAATTGTAGGCGTGACTTAATAGGACTAGTTTTACTTTGTTCGACATCTTATAACCGATTGACAAACCATCAGTTAAAACCATTAGTGCCAGGGATCGGTAGTTTGCCCAGATAACCCAAAGAGAAGTCGTGAGCCTAGAAGCCTGTTTTCCTTTATTTGATTTCAGTTTGCTTAATTATTTCTTGTTTACAGTTTGGTCAAAGTGTTTAGTTTATTATTTCTGCATGTTAGTTTGAGTTAATTAGATTTAATATTTGTGTTAAGTAGTAGTTTGATAAAACGCTGTGACACAGCAACCAAATTCAAAACCTTTTTATTGTGACACTATTTGGGCAAAGCCGAGATTAACTAAATTGCAATTGCTTCTTCGTGGGATCGACCTTATACTTATCACTTGCTATCTTGTGTTGAGTTTAGAAAACATTATAAATTTATTTTGGCAGCGTTAGCTTCCACGACAAAGTTTTCGCGTCGTCACCTGCTCCACCGAAGTCTATAAGAAAAATTAAAAAATTTTAATTAGTCAAGAATAATTTAAACAAAAAATTTAGAAAAAGTCAAATTATTAAAGTTATATACTTACAATGAGATGATGTGCTCGCTGAGATGTCGGGGTCCCGTCCTTCTTCACGTGCAGACGTTTTGCAACGTCCAAAGCCGTCGCAGGTCGACCTAATTCCTGAGCCTTCAAAACATGAAGACATATACCATTAAGTACATATATAATTTAAAATATGAAAACATATATAACCGGGGCGTCAAAGGAAAATAATGCATTCTCTTGTACGGTATGCTTGTCTTCTTCCGTTTGTTATTGGTCGTGTTCACTGGTTTGAATCGCGGATGATCACAAACCTTACAACTCTTTCTGTCACGGTTTTCGCTTCCCCAATATATCATACAGTTATTGATGCACATGTCAATTTTCTCAACCGGTAAACCTATGCCTCGAAGTAGTTGCTTCATCTTGTAGAAGTTTTCAGTTACCAAGTTACCAGCGGGCAACACTTCTTTGAAAATCGATCCGTATTGGTCGTAACCTTTTTCTGAGATGTGATTCGGACTTTATGTTCATCGTTTAAGCAACAAAAGACAACTTCGAATGAGTTTCACATCCTTCGTACAATGGTTCATTCGCTGCTTTCAACATATCATAAAATCTTTGAGCCTCTGGATTGGGTGGTTCCTCAACAGTTTCAGACTGATTAAATGAAGGACCAGCAGCATCACGGATCATATCGATGTATGGATTTGGATCGGTCGGAATGTTTGATTGGCTTGGAACATGGATCACATTCTTATTCTAAATGTGTTCATAAAGATGGCCTTCGCCGTGGAATAACCATGTGTAATAACCCAGAACAAACTCATGTTTCAGTAAATGCTGCGTGATTGTCTCAGTGTCCAAGTAATTAATATTGCTACACCTCTTTCGACTACAAGGACATTTCAACTTATCACAGTCTTTCCATTGAGCATTTATTCTTGCGAACTCAATGAATGACTCGATTCCATCAATATATTCCTTAGACAGATAACCGCCAATCCTCCGTTTGTACATCCAATTACGATCAGAGTTCATTCTATAGAATTAAGAAGATAATCTTTAAACAAAATAAAAAATGATACACATTTAAGAAAGTATACTAAACAATCATACACATTTAAAAAAATTAATGAGATTTTGACATGAATTCGACAACACATATGCGTTGTAATTGCTTTATTGGTAAGGGTCCTATCCCATTAAAAAATGTGATATGATGTTCTTTGTTAGTTAGTGTTTCGAATGGACTTAAAAAATTTGGCAGCACTTCCCTAAAGTTCTCTAAGTACACGTGTTTCAATGTACCCGAGAACGTAGAGAAATAACTAACCAAATCTTAGAATAAGTCCATACTCGAAACACATATCAACTAACAAAGAACATCATAATCACATTCTCAAACTGTCCAAAAATGGGACAATTCAAGATTCAATATCGAATGGTAAGTTCGATATTAAATCTCAAACGGATCTATGCTCCAACATATTGAATGGTAAATTGCAACATATCTCAACATAAACATTAAACATTATAACATATATGCACTCACTCATATAACATATATGTAGTCATATAACACATTTTAAATATACCTAAAACTTTAAATTTAAAAATAAGATTTTTTTTTAAGTTTACAAAGTAAACAAAAAGGTTTCAAAGGAGGATATACTTCTCAGTACATATTCAATTTTTTTTAATTATGCATTTTTCTCCTTTTACTCAATTTACACAATTCGTCTCTAGGTTTCGTTACTTATCCGAATGGCCTCAAACTTTCACTATAGACTCATTATAACATAATACAACTAATGTAGGAATTATTTTCGACTAACTCACACCGACACGATAACTCTAAAAATCAGCCATGTAAAAACAATAGCAAATGATATCAAAACTCCAATTAAACTATACCATTAAGCTTATAAATGTCTACTAATCTTATGGTATCAATTTCATGTGATTTGAACAACGTTTACTTAAAAAACGACAAACACGAAAGCCCCAACATCAACAAAATATGTTTACAAAAATTTTTAATTTCCCAAATAAATAAAAAGAACCTACATAAATCAACTAACACAAAACCCACAAATCATATTCATAATTTCTCAAATTAAAAAAAAAATCCCAAAAATTAACAAACCCTAAAATCATATTATCAACAATTAATATTCAAAAAACAACTTAATAAATGCTATCCTATACTTAGAAATCCTCAATAACAATAATAAGAAGAACAATCGAACCAAAAATAACAATAATAAGAACAATCGAACCAAAAATCGAGTTTCTCCGACAAACCCTAGATATTTCAAAATTGAAAAAATAAACCATTAAAAGAGGATAAATCGAGTTATAACCTTGAAGTTGTAGATAATCGAAGTGTTTGACGTGTCCGTGGTTTCAATTTGCCGGACAGAGCTCCAAGTTGCCGGAAATCGCCTTCCAAGTCGCCGAAAATCGCCTTCCAAGTCGCCGCCCCTCTTTCTGCCTTTGAGAGAAAACGAAATGAATCTGTTCTGTCAATTGCCTGCTGATATAGAGCTCCCCTACGGCATGCCCTACGATGACGGGGCCGTAGGGGCATAAGTATGTATCAAAACGATATCGTTTTGATACTCCCCTACGGGGACAACTCCCGAAGGGGACCCCTACGACTTGAATTATTACCCCCTACGGGATAAGCCGTAGGGAACCTCAATTCCTCATCCCCTACGGGACTCCTGCCGTAGTGATACTTGGCCTACGGCTACCCGTAGGGGACCCCGTAGGGCCTCTTGGAGGGAAGCTAGGTGCGTGAATTCGCGCGTCTGCCCCTACGGGATTCACTCCTACGGCTCGAGCCGTATGGGTCATCTATATAGTATTTCCCGTAGGGGATCCCCTACGGGAATTTGGCCGTAGGGAATCCCTGTAAGGGTTCCCTGGTTTTTTTTGTAGTGAATGTTCTTGAAATGTGTTTTTGCATGTTGATTGCGATTTTGGAAGATAACCAAGACCCCAAAGTGCTAGATCGGAAAAACTCCAAAACCCGTTGTTTTTTATGATCAACCACTTTCGGGACTCTTTTTTATTTATTTATTTTACCCCTCCTAAAAAACATGTTTTAAGAACATTTAACGGTTTGGATTGTTCAAATTGTGTCAACAAATAATAGTAGTGTAAATGAGTTGTTCTAAGTTAACTAGAAATCCAAAACCTTAGGTTAAATGTTAAGGCTGTATGTTTAAGGTTACGAGTTATGGGAATAAAGATTAATATTTATCATGTGCTCATTATATATAATTTATTTTTGTTTATTAATAAATTTATCAAATATTTACTATAGGAATCATTAAACTCAAAAATTATACTCAACAAATCATTATAGTTTAATAATTATAATCACACAAACGTACTACCTACACAAATAAAATTTCATATTTTTAATTAATCTCGTCACATAAATCCCTAAATAGTACAATTAAAAGACAAATAGTAAGTAGTAATCGATTGCATCTTTTTATAATAAGGCATTGATAATTTGACTAATATATAAAAATTTTTTTTTGACTAATATTGTATAAACCAAATATATATGCTTATAATTAGGGAATGCATCGAATGCATGTTTAAATCTCGTGAACCAATTAAAAATAGAAAAATACAAAACACGTAACAATATAATTACAATATTATTCAAAATTTCCTTATTAATTAATCTCATTTCAAAATTCCTATGTATATATAACACCAACACAAGTACACAACCCCTCTCCATCATCATCTCCTTCATTCATTCATCACTAATCCAAAATGAAGACCATTTCCATGATCACAACATCACTTGCATTTGTGCTTATAATGACATCTCTAACCCCGTCAGAAGCCATACGTCAAAGAGTGGTGATCAGGAACGACATCCCGGGCGAAAAAATCACGGTCAATTGCGAAGGACTCGGCACCGTCACACTCACTAACGGCGTGAAATTCAGTTTTGCATTAAGCACTTTCAGACCGATAATCCATTGCGACATTAAGACATCGCATGGTTCGGGAAATTACGGTATTTTCACAACCGAATATGAAAACTTGTGCACCAACAACTGTGGATGGATCGTAAAAATTGGTGGTCCATGCCTGCACAAGGTGGGCAGGATTCTCAGTTGTATAACCTGGAAAGGGCCTCCTTCACCTCCTCTAGGGTTGACAAATTAATATTATGACTATTTACTCTATAAGATATTGATATTGGTGGGGAAAAATTAGCTAATAATATTCAATTTTTTTAGAGTTTTATCAAATAAAAAAATTAAAAAAAATTGTAACGTCAAATTGAGAAAATAAAATAATCATAAAAAAGTTATAAATTAAAATTTTATTAAAAAGTAAAAATAAAATTGTATTTTAAATTAATAATTTCAGAATATATAATAGTATATATTTACATTTATAAATTCGTAAAATTGTATTGTACATTTATAATAGTACTAAAATTTAAATATATATTTAATAAACCAAAATAATGCAATTTGATATATTTATATATTTGCAATAGATTATTAATTTCAAATTGTAATATTTAATTAAATATAAAATCAAAAAACTTTTCAATCATATATTTTTTTGGGTTATTTTTATTTAAGGTGAGTTCTAATTATATTTATATAATTAAGGGTAGTAGTTTATCCTAATTATGAATAAGAGTAAATTTCTAAATTTAACTTTTTTAATATATATATATATACATGGGAGGATAAGGGTATAGTAGACATTACATATTTTAATAACTACCTTACAAACTAATTAAAAACATTTCAATACCATGTTTCATAAATAATAAATAATATAATACATTTTTTTGTAAAGTTAAAAAATCATTTCATCCTATTATAATAATGAAAACCATAATATCCTATTTCTTAAATAACCGTTTTTTTTTCCGTTATTTTAATTAATGTTTTTTTTTATTCTAGATTAATTGTTTCAATGTCATATACTCCTACAAGGGAATTTGGTCCATTTATTAGATTAATCGGATATTGTCATGAAATCTCTATTATGAGCAATTCATAATATTGTAGGTGTGGGATTTATGGAGATGACTAAAAACAAAAATAAGACAAGGCTCGTGTTCGACTTCTACCGATCGTTTGTTTCCCAAGATATAACGTCTCAAGCAACTACGTTGCACGTCGAACCGAGAGTTACCTGAAAGACTTCACCGGAGGGCCAAAGATAGTCTGAGAGAAGAGGAGAAGGAAGTAGCAAATTGCTGGAGTGGTTTTGATGTATTTCTTCTCAAACATGTAACTCGTATTTATAGGCGAGCATAGAGAGCTGCTGCCTGGACAGGTTGACCGTAACGGTTCAACCATTATGGCTATGCATTAAGGACTCCTTAATGGCCAATTCGAAATAAAAAAATATAATCAGAATTTTAATTTGATTTTATTTATTTAATAAATAAATCACAATATTTATGAGTCAAATAACCGTTACTTTGTAACGGTTCGGAAAAGAAAAATCGCAAAAAGTAGCTTTGTCGACTGCCCCCAAATCGAAGCGACATTCGTGTACGCAGGTCGCGCTCGCACACAAGTTCGGGGTTCGCAGGCTATTTTCGCCAAGTTTTGCAGCCCCCTGCGCGCACGTAGGAGGCGGAGCAATACTATAATAGTTGATTCATAAGCTACTAAAGGTCAAGCATCTTATATACCCACTTGCCTTTTGATAGTTTTCTAATGTGGGATAACTAATATCCCTTTCATTTTTTTTTTCTTTTTCCCTCTATTTTGATTATATTTTACAAATTAATTTCTCATTTATTTCAACTCCGATTTGAGTAAATGAGCTATCGTTTTGAAGCTTTTTCCGAGTTCTATATTTTCCAACAAATATTACCATCAAAATATTGACAAATTGTTTCATCATATACAAGGGAATTCAACTACTCAATTACCATCATTATAAATATGTGGTAATTAAATCTCATGCATGAAACCAAAACACAAATCCCTTATATTATACATTGCCTCTTATATGTTAGTAATTTATATCTGTTATTTTACGTAAATAAAATAAATTATATCTGTTTAAAATAGAGTAACACAAACCAACACAGAAAAGTAACAGTACAAGAAAAGTACATAATTCTTTTATAAGTTTCTCAAATGAATTTTGTGTCTTGTTGTATCCTGTTAATAAATTTCTACATAGTGGAAATATTGTTTTTCGATTGTTGTGTATTTTTATATATATATAGGAGACAGAAATTGAAAAGCGGCGTGTTGATCACTATTCGAAAAACAATATCTCTATAATGGAGACAGAAGTATCAACAACATGAAGGTGCAATTCAAGGAGAAGGATTCCATTCAAACTGGCACAAACTATACAAGGTGACAAGTTATAATAATGTTTCTTCTACTCTCTTTGATACGTTGTATATGTTATTATAAAGTTACTGGTCCTAATTAATCCAAGTTAAGACCAAGTGACATTAGAAATGTTTTGTTGGTTATGCTCAAAATTCTGAAGCATGAAGATTGTTAGACTTACAATCTAATATAATAGTGAATCCATTTAAGTGAAATTTTTGAAGATAGATTCTTATATCGTTGAGTCTATCATAGAAGATAAAAGTCAAGAGAATTTAAATGATGGTTACACAAATGTATCAAATAATCATGGTATACAGAAAACCGTGAAAAGATCAATTGTAAATCCATGAATAAGGACTTTGGTCCTGTTTTTATTTCGGTGGATTAAATCACTTTTATAGTAGAAAGCTACTAGAGAAAAAGTTCAAAGAATAGGACTTTGGTTTTATTTATATTTATTCAGTGAATTCAATCACTTTTATAGTAGAAAGCTACTAGAGAAAAAAGTTCAAAATATAAAGTTAATAATAACTTTTCAAATGTGATATTAAGTTATTATTATTTAAAGATGAATATCGCATAATAATAAGTGATAATCTATTCTCAATAGGTGGACGCTATAATTGATCGTCCAAGGAAACAAACTTGCATATTATATTGCATAATAAAATCCAGCTTGCCAAAAAAAGAAGTAGAATGATTAAATAAATAAAATAGATATAGAGTTGTGGCCACAACCCATGTTTGCTATTGCTTTATACATCATATATAATAAACATATTGGTGTAAAACACTAATATGTAAGAAAATTAATTACAAAGTGTGTAATTAAACTTAAAAGCATATATATAGCAACATATATAATAAACATATTGGTAATATGTAACGGATTTAATTACAAAATTGTAATTACAATTATTTAAGATCTGCCCGATCATCTCATTAATGCAATTAGTGAGTAATTCGACCAAAATTATTGGAATAAAAAAAATAAAAAAAAAATAAAATAAGCACCTATGATAGGAACCCAACTTTGAATTACGTAACAACAAAGTTCAATGGGTAATAACAAGTCATAGTAATGTGCTTGATATCACTAGTGTATTTCAAAACAATACAATTATAACTAGTGGTGACAATTGCCAGAAGAAGCGGATTAACATATTGTTCTTAATAAAATCTTAAGTCTAAAGCAATTGGGACAAATTAAAGACTTTACCTAAGTAAATATAGAAGTGGTGCCGCTTCGATTAGAATTTGTGATATTCTATTAATGTCACGGCCATTTATAATAGTGCTAAGGTTAGTTAAAATCTTTTGAGAAATATAATAATAAATATAGGTAATATTAGGGTATGGGCAGATTGGTTTTTAATATTATTTTGAACACCCATTGTTTTTCACCTCATTTTTAGGGGTTGTATATTTTTTACTTTTTTATTTATTAGGGTATTTGTATTCTTTAAATACTAAGTAGGGGCATTTTTTTAAATGTATAAAGTCGTAAATATCCTTACGATAATATTAAACGATTTTTGTAAATAATATTACGGTAACACATATTAATTTATTTAATATTCAATAATATTAAGCGTTACTAAATATATATAAATATATTTGCGTAAGATGTAAATATATTTGCGCAATAATATATTTGGTAAAATATATTTGCGCAACCATCCAAATTATATATATGTATATAATATCAAAATATATTGCGCAAACAAAATATATTTGCATTACATAATTTGGGTACATATGTATTTATATTATAGTTGTCGTTTTCAAACTAATTTTAGTTGTTAGTACTATGATAGTTTGTTTTGATTTTAATATTGGTCTATATCTATGTATTTATATTATAGTTGTCGTTTTCAAATTAATTTTAGTTGCTAGTACTATGATAGTTTGTTTTGATTTTAATATTGGTCTATATCTATGATAGTTACGTTTTAATTTTCTTTGTACTTATTTTTGTATATCGTAGATTTCTAATTTCTAATTATCTGATATTTATGAGAAATCTTTCATATCTATGATAGAATTCCATAATATTATTTTATATGATATTCATGACAACTTCTTAATATTTATGATATTTTTAGTTTGGTATTTGGTTTCTATCAACTTCTTAATATCTATGATAAGTTTTTTGTATTTGATTTCTATTAACTTCTTAATATCTATGTTAAATATAAATTTCTTGTATTGTTTTTTTGGGAAATTGTTGTGGTATTTCACTTTTTATATATATTCAATAAATTGATTGTTATGAACAAATAACTAAAATTTAACAATAATCTAAAATGATAATAATATTGAATAGTATTTTGACAAGAGAAATATAGATCACTCCCATAGTATCCTGTGGGGTGTGAGTAGGGTTTTCGTCTCCAGGCCATGAATATTATGGGAGTGATTTGCAACCCTCGGCTCCCATAGTTTAGTTTGTAGTAAGGAATAAACGAGTGACATGTTATAATACGATTTCTACCGTAGTTTTGTGGAAAATTTGAGCGAGATATATTAGAAACATTTTTTTTTATATTAGATTTTGGTAAGTAGTTATTTTAATTAATACGAAGTATATTGAAAAGGTTAATAATGGAACACTGGCCTATATCAGAATTAGGAAAAAATATAGGTAGTAGATATAATACTACTGTTAAAGGTGCCCCAATACATAATTCCCCCATAAATATATTATGTGTGTTATACTTTCGGTTTAACATGTTAGAGATTAAGGTTCAAATCTTAAAGATAATTATAATTTCATTAAACTTTAAAGTATATACACTAATTGAAGGTCCAAATCGAAAGATACCTTCTTGTATTCATAATATGTTTAAAGAGGAGAATATATAAATTAGTGGGGGATTGTTAGTAATCTGTATTTTACGTAAATAAAATAAATTGTATATGTTGAAACAAATATAATATTTTATTTTACAGTAAATAGATTAATTATATCAATTTGATATAAGTTAATAATTAGTAAAACAGATATGAGATTAATTTATTATTCAATAAATTTTAATAAATATTAACGTTGAAACGTTGTGCTGTTGGCTGAAACATGAATTATTGTGTATAATAAATATTAACGCACGTTGTGTCCAGCAAAGTTAAACGCTGTTGCGCTGAAACATTCCGTATAATTTAAAACGTTGCATCTCTCTTCAAGAGACTGTTTTGTGCTTATAAATATGTGTTTGCGTTAAAAAACAAAAAAGCAAGAAACACATTAATAATACAAAACAGAGTAACAACAGTATGTTGTCTCTTATAAGTTTTTCGATAAGAATTTTGTGTTGTAAATAAATTTCTATAATGCGTTTGCAGCTTCATCTTTATTGAGCTCCATAATAGGGATGTTTTTCGGTTAGAGTAGTGTGACATGTAAAAATTGTTTTTATAACTTTATTTTTATAGATGTTTGTACTCATATATCCTTCTTTATAATTTTTTTAGTTTTGTCATGTGTAATTTTGTAATATTTCTACACATGCAATATTTCTTTTGAAACATTTTTATACCTTTTAATTCACGTTTTATACTTTCTTGTATCTAGATTTCTCATCATCCATTCTTCTTTATAAATTTTTATGTAATTCTATTTTATTTATAATTGTCGAATTAAATGTTTGCAATATATTTTTTCCTAGAATTCTATTAATACAATTGTATATGAAATATATATATCTTTGCGCTTTTTTTCTAATAAAGTATTGCATTCAGATTTATTTATATTGTTTTATTGCATTTCAAATTTTCTATATTTGACTAACCTGGAACGGGTAGTTTGTGAGGTTATGTATGATTTATGAATAAATTTAGTGAAAGGTTATAGCGGATTTGAATTGAATGCATGAATAAATTTGATGGTAAAGTTTAAGAGTTAGTGTTTGGGTATTTGAGTTTGTACTTGTATTAATCGAGATATATATGTATGATAATTTTCAAATACTCAAAATAGTTAATAAAAATCGAAATCCAACAAATATTATTTATGGTTTAAACAAGAAATTAATTCACCAACAGGTCGTAAGTGGATCGCGCCTGGCTCCATCCGAGAGCAGGGAGTTCGCCCTCGACACGAGGCTAAATGCGGCCGTGGGGTCCCGCCCACTCTCCTCTGGGTCGAGAGGTTCACGTCGAGCATCAACAGCATCTGCGAGATGCCCTCAAGCTCGGGATCCAGCAATTGCGCTCTCTGCGCAAAAGTCATGGCGCCCGGAAAATCGTTCGACTCGATCCTCTCTTCCGCTATCGCCTTTTCTCTTTTGGCTTCGTCTTTGTTGCTTTCCATTTTCCTGGTTCAAAAGGTAAACAATTAATTAGTACTACATAACTTCAAAAAAAAATTAAATTAAACATAACTACGGATTAAATATAGTAAAATTTTGAAATCGATTTGAATTTTTCACTTATTATTACCATCTATCAAATTATATCGGTTTTAATTTTGTTTACATGACAAAATTAAAATATTTTTGTCATGTAACTGTTTGATTTTTTTTTCTTATTTAATTTTAATTAAAACTATATAATCGTAAAAATGTTAGATTATTGTTGTAAGAGAACCCTAACTATTTTGTATATTTTTATAATGTATAAATTTGTTTGTTTAGGGGATATGATTTATTCAATATAATATTGACAATTTTAGTACTAATATTATAAAATAAAAATATTATTATATATTAAAAAAATATGATTTTTTTATTAAGTGTAAATGGAATTGCTATAATTTAATTGTTTCAACCTTTTTTAAAGTTTGCTCATTTTTACTTGTCACGTTACATAAACCTTCTTTACTAATATTATTTCAAACTTTTATTTTTAATCATTATTCCAAAATTTGTCAAATACTTTTAGTACTAGTATTCTAAAATAAAAATTGCTCATTTTTACATGTCACTTTACATAAAACCTTCATTTATTATTAATCATTATTTCAAAATTTGTCAAATACTTTTACTAATATTCTAAAATAATAAAATTATTATAAAAAAAATTATAGGATTTTTTTTAATAAAAGGTGTAAATTGAATTGCTATAATTTTAGTTTTTTTAACTTCATGTAAAGTTTGTTCATTTTTACTTGTCACTCTACATATAAACCTTCTTTCATTTTTAATCATAATTATTTCAAAATTTGTCCAAAATTAGGTAAATGTAAATCCCCAATTTAAATTATTTTGGAATTTTGTGTTATTCTTTTCCAATTTTCTATTTTTGACTAATTACCCTTGAATTACTTTGCATCATATAGCATTGTGCATTTATGCATGTGTGTGAGGTTAGCGCATAAATTAATTCAGACTATTCAGTGATTCAAAAAAACGAGGGTAAAGTTGAAGAGATGGTGTTCGAGTATTTAGTTTGTACGTATTTATCAAGTAATCGATCATAGCTATTAAAACTCGTCAAAATAGTTTTATGAATGGAGATATATATGATCAATCTATAATTTTCAAATAGTCAAATACTCAAATAGTTAATTAAATTGAAGTACGAGATACTCCTAATATATTTCATTTATACAAAGTACAAAGTTACATTATTAATGGTTTAAACAAGAAATTCGTTCACCAACAAGCATACACACTCTCGGCATCTCATCGTCACCATTTTCCTCTAAAATAATGTTAAGCAACACAAAAAAAGATATAATATAAACACTGAGAACAAGAAACTCAGAAAAATACAATATAAACGGCAAATAAGAATGGTTTGTACTGAAACACCCGCCACTAATTTCTACAGTGTAAAAAAACTTATTGTTGGATTAATAAATATAGTAAAATTTTAAATTCGTTTGAAGGCGTTGTCGCGCCAGCGGAGTTTTTCTTCTCTGGGTGCAACATGAGCGCCAACTTCCGGTTTTGCTTTTTAATGGTTTCGTCGTCAGCCGTCGAGCTCACACCAAGGACCCCAATATCAATCGACCTGGCAATATATTAATCATCTTCTCAGATGAGACGTACACGTCGAGGGTCGTCAGCATTTGGGAGATGCCGTTGAGCCCAGCGTACAAGTTTTGCGCTTTTAGGGCAAAGAAAAATGAAAAATGAAAAAGCAACTGCAAAAATAGTTTAATCTGAAGCTTGTAAAAAGAATAATGTGGCTGATAGAAAAGGGTTTTTCATTTCTTGATTTTTTTACGTAAAAATGAGTACTTGTTTTAACCCATCATTTAACCATGGTTAAGTGATGGCCATTTAGCTTTACCAACTATAGTTAAATTTCTTAACTCCGGTTGAGAATCTTTTTTCTTTTGAGGATTAAAATGCAAATAATTTAAATTTTTCGTTAAAATTATGTCACCACTTACTTTATATTTGAAAAAAAAAATAATTATATAAATATTTCTTTAAAAAATGTAATTATATAAATATTTCTTAAATCGAAGTAAAATTATGAAATTTAAAGTCACTTTCGTTTTATACAAGACAAATCAGCAAATATGCTCAAAATTTGTACATCGAAACTCGTCAAAATAAGTAAATCACATTTTATGTTTTTTTTTTTTCGTTTTTTTTACAGATTTTTGTGACGATAAATTCATTGGTGTTGTTCAATTAATACGATGAAATAGATACTTTTGAAAACAATAATATAATAATATTATCGTTTTCAAAATACGCTTATATTTGAAAACAATAAATTTTGAAAAAATACGATTATATTTGAATTAAATTATTAATTCTATAATAAATTCAATTTATTTGAATTTCATAAGTACGTTGTTGTTTTGTGTATAAAGGAATTTGTCAATTATAGGAGTACAAATATTATGAACGTACCATAATTATTAATTAAAGACAAACCATATATACCTAAAATAAATACAAAATATTGGTATTTCTATGGTCTCTTGGTCGGCGTGGGGTTCACGTGGAGCATCGTTCACCAAAGTTACACTATCGACACGAGGCTAATTGCGCCGTTCCAGGTGCAGTGCCTGAGCCAAGGACCAACCTCTGCGATATGCCGCCAACTCTCTGCCCGAAAATTACATCGATTATACACCGGCCCACATCGTATTGGGTCTATTCTGATACCATGTCAATACAATTAGGATGAAACCAGTTATGGCATTCTTCACACATAACCATAAGATCATCAAGATTCAAAGGCATCTCACAATTTCAGTAAATGTTGACGGGCGCATGGAGTGAAAGCACCGGTGGATGTATTGTACTCGAAACGACAGAAATAGTCATCGTTCCCGACCTCGTCAAGTCTAGTACTGTAGGCCTTGATGGTGTGCACCTTAAACTTTCCCACAATCCTGTCAGTGCTCTCTGCGCAAACGTCATGTCCTGCATGTGAGTCTGTGACGTTTATCCTCTCTTCGGCTATCGCCTTCTCTCTCCTCGCGCTTCATCTTAATTTGTTTACATTCCATTTTCCTATTCAAATTGTAAACAATTAGTAACCTTTAATAATACGAGTAACAATTTGCCAATTGTAGGATGTTAATTATAACAAATATTAATCACGTACAGCGTTATTCTTACATAATTAGTCACAAATGCGAAATAGAAGCAACAAAACTAATAAACCACATAGCAATTCTGCATATATCAAAATAAATCATGTAAGACTAGCGCCGTCGAGGAATTTGGATTTCATCGGCTCTGAATCGTTCTTTCTGCAGGCACTACCTCTGAAGTTTCAGAGATTCGACATTTTTCTGGGTTTCGTTCGGTTGGAGATTATTGGATTCAAGGTTATGGTGAACTTCGTTCCTTGGAAGTTGGAAATGAGTTTGAACGCGCTAGCGAGGTTGATCTTATCCGGTGCAACATTAGCGCCAACTTCCGGTATTTTCTTAGTAAGCAGTCGAGTTCACACCTAGTACCCCATACTAATTGACTTGGTCATTTATCATCTTCTGAGATGAGATGTACACGTCGAGGGTTGTCAGCATCTGAGAGATGCCATTGAGCGCAGGGTACAGGTTTTGGCGCCAGCAAAATCCCAGTGCTCGAGTTTATTGCACTCCATAATAGGAATGTTTTTCGGTTATAGTAGTGTATACATGTAAAAATTGTTTTTATAACTTTTTATTTTTATAGATGTTTCATATATATATCCGTCTTTATAATTTTTTTAGTTTTGTCATGCGTAATTTTGTAGGTGTTTCTACACAATATTTCTTTTGAGAAATTTTTATACCTTTTAATTCACTTTTTATAATTTCTTGTATCTAGATATCTCGTCATCCATTCTTCTAGCTTAATTTATAAATTTTTATGTAATTCTATTTTATTTATAACTGAAAAAAATGTAAATGATTTTTTCAATAAAATTGATTATTATACTCCCTTTGTCCCAGAGCTATAGTCACGGTGGTCAACTCTGACTTTTTTTTGCCGTCCAATATGTATGATAAACGGTATACAAAAATTATGAAAAAATAACTAAAATAAAATTCAATAGTTGAATTTTATTTTAGTTATTTTTTCATAATTTTTGTATACGTTTATTATATGGACGGTAAAAAAAAGTCAGCGTTGACCACTTATAACTATAACTCTAAGACAGAAGGAGTATATTAATAAATTCAGATATAATTAAATCCATTTAATAAATTATGAAAAATATCATTTTAAATATAATTCAACTATTTATGAATAGAATAAACATTGCGTAGGAGATCAAATCTATGAAACTAAAAAAACGAAAATTAAAATATATCTCAAAAAAAATGTTTGAGAAAAAAATATATAATAATAAAATAAGAATGGTTTCTACTAAAACTCCGAAAAATATAAATTATAAAAATATGAATGTTTCTACTAAAACTCCAAAAATATAAATTATAAATGTTTAACAAAAAAATATATAATAATAAAATAAGAATGATTTCTACTAAATCTCATTGGCTCACCTGATTTACATAAAAAAATTAAACCTAGAGGATCAGAGGAGTTGGTTGAGCACTTGAATTAAAGATAGAAGTTCTAAGTTTCAACCCCGAAATATTGTAATTGACCTATAAAAAAAGAATTTAATTTTAATTAAAGCTACTGTTATAATTATTAATATTAATATTAATATTTTTATTTTTATAATGTATAGATATGTTTGTTTAGGTGGATATGATTTCTTAAGTATAATATTCACAAATACTTTTAATACTATTATTCTAAACTAAAATTTTCATTATTACAAACAAAAATTCAATATAATGATTTTTGTTTATTAAAAATGTAAATGAAATTGCTATAATTTTCTATTTTCAACCTCGCCTTTTGTAAATTTGCTCATTTTTACTTGTCACTTTATTTTTTTTTTGGTAAAAAAAAAACCTTTTTTTGTTTTTAATCATTATTTTTGAAATGCATAAACGTGTGAAAGTTGCGTAATTTAAATTATTGTTGAAAGTCACAAGCTTGTAATAAAAACAATTTGCCAATTATAATTATAGGATGTTAATACTTAATAATAACAAATATTAATCACAAAGTTATCATTACATAATCTATATAATACCACCTGCACAAATAGAAAGATAATAATAATGTTGTGTTCCTACTATAAATTATAAATAAAAAAATTATAAATTATAAATAGTATTATTATTAAGCATATTTAAATTATTATATATAAATTTTAAATAGTAATTTGAAATTATATATTTTTTTGTAATAATAATTAATTATCATCTTAAATATATAATTTTTATTTTTTTTCTCAAAATTCTTTTTTATTCCATTAATATTAATTTAATTTCAATTAATGAGAAAATCAATCTCTTCCTATTCCCTAATACGTTAAAAAAAATTGATCAAACTTTTTAAGTATATTATTTTTTCTTGCTTATAGAAAGATAATAATAATGTTGTGTTCCTACTATAAATTATAAATAAAAAAATTATAAATTATAAATAGTATTATTATTAAGCATATTTAAATTATTATATATAAATTTTAAATAGTAATTTGAAATTATATATTTTTTTGTAATAATAATTAATTATCATCTTAAATATATAATTTTTATTTTTTTTCTCAAAATTCTTTTTTATTCCATTAATATTAATTTAATTTCAATTAATGAGAAAATCAATCTCTTCCTATTCCCTAATACGTTAAAAAAAATTGATCAAACTTTTTAAGTATATTATTTTTTCTTACTATAATACGGCTTCTTATGTCTTTTTAGGTATTTGTTGAATATTTATTTGGATTTTCTCCAAGCGGTTTTGGGTATTTGTTGGATGCGTTTGACACTCGAGAAATGCACAGACGAGAAACTCCTCTTCCACCAGATCAAAGGTTCCTCGATCGGGTACGATGAGACGAGAAACTCTTCTTCGACCAGATCAGAGGCTCCTCGATCGGGTAAGATGTAAATCGAGGGATGCGCTCGAGTAGCAGACACATTTGAGAGAGAGCCAATAGGTCTCATACACGGACTAACTTCGTAATATTTCAATGAAAATTTGTCATATCCGAGATTCGAACTCTGCGTCGCCGGAAAATTACACCAATATCACCACAGACCTTACCACTCGCCTATGCCCCAAGAAGCTTACATACTATAAATTACATCAACGTGCGTAGTCTTTGAAAATAATAAAATTTTCATAATTGAGATAACATTAATAATGAGATTAATACGAATTTACAAATTTAAGTGAGAGCTCGATTATTGAATAAAATAATTTTTTAGTTCATTAATAATTTTTTGGGCGAAATACGTTCGAGATTAAATAAAATTTTAGATTATTTCAAACAAATAAATCGCATGCATCGCACGGGTAGTGATACTAGTTAGTCACAAATGCCAAATATAAAGCAACAAAACCAATAAATCACACTAGCGCGCACCTACAACTCGATAGAGTTATGTTTCTATAGCTAGCTTGTGGAGAAAGTGTATGGAAACGGGAAAGGAGAAAGTGTATGGAAACGGGAAAGTGAAGCTGAATATGTTGTAAGATCGGACGATGAATAGTACGATAATATCAATAATACCGAAGAAAGAAATCAACGAAAAATAGAGAAGACAAGAATTTACGTGGAAACCCAACTGGGAAAAACCACGGGAGGAACGACGAACAATTCACTATAATATTGCTTCACGATTACAAGGATGGTATACGCTCTAAACCCTCAAATCTCACGCAATAGCTATAGAATTATAATCGGTGTATCTCGTGTCTTCTGTGTCAATGGAGTAGCTCTCTTTATATAGGGGAACGTCCTAATTAATGTATGGAAACATTAATTCTCGCCCATAAGAGTCCTAGAAGGAGTAGGAATCAATTTCCATCAATTTAGACTTTCCAAAAAATTCCCGCAGGTAAAAAGCTGGCGCAAACGCGCCAGAGCCTGGCGCGAACGCGCTGGAGCCTCTGAAGGCTGGCGCGAACGCGCCACCCTGGCGCGAACGCGCTGGAATGCTACTTTGCTCGTTTTAACTCCGTTTCGACCGAAACTTTCACGGCATCGACTCCACGCGGTTTTGAGTCACATTCCAACAAATATCCACCTTGACACCAAACCGCGAACATCCTTCGCCTATCGTCTTCCTCCAAACGCCCCTAAGGGCTTAATCTCTCGATCGAAGTCCAGCCAAGCTAGAGCAAAGCTCAAACTTGGTTGCGGGTAAACTCTTTGTCAACATGTCCGCCGGATTGTCGTGAGTACTAATCTTACTCACCTTAATATCGCCTCGAGCGATCACCTCACGGACAAAGTGATAACGAATATCAATGTGCTTTGTTCTCTCATGGAACACTTGATCTTTTGTGAGGCATATAGCACTTTGACTATCACAAAAGATTGACGTCGTTTTAGAACTCTTCGAGAGTTCTCTAAACCAACCTCTCAACCATAGAGCCTCCTTCCAAGCCTCGGTGACAACCATATACTCCGCCTCAGTAGTTGATAAGGCCACCGTACTTTGAAAAATAGCTTTCCAACTTATAGCACACCCACCAATGGTAAAAACATACCCGGTAAGAGATCTTCTTTTATCTAGATCACCACCATAGTCGGAATCCACGAACCCTCGCACATCATCTTGATTCCTCCCGAACACCAACTTCTTGTTAGACGTACCTCTCAAATAGCGCAACACCCATTGTACCGCCTTCCAATGCTCTCTTCCGGGATTCGCCATATACCAACTCACGACACTCACGGCGTGGGCCAAATCCGGACGAGTACACACCATGGCATACATCAAGGACCCAACGGCATTGGAATAAGGGACTCGAGCCATATCCTCGATGTCCTTCTCCGTAGTAGGAGAATAAGCCGAGGTAAGTCTAAATTGTGTTCCAAGGGGAGTATTTATCGGGTTCGCATTCTCAAGGTTGAACCGACATAGCACCTTCTCTATGTACCCCTTTTGGCCAAGATACAACTTGTCATCCTTTCGATCTCTTGTGATTTCCATTCCTAGGATCTTCTTTGCCGCACCAAGATCCTTCATCTCGAACTCCTTACTAAGTTGTGCCTTGACTCTCTCCACCTCCGACTTATCCTTAGCCGCTATCAACATATCGTCGACGTAGAGGAGAAGATAAAGTAAAGACCCATCACGGCCTTTCCGGAAATACACACAACTATCATAGGAGCTCCTTCGGAAACCATTCTTAATCATAAACGTGTCGAAACGTTTATACCACTGTCTAGGAGACTGTTTCAAACCATATAAGGACTTCTTGAGAAAACACACCTTGTTCTCTTGGTTTGAACCCTCGAACCCCTCGGGTTGGACCATGTAGATATCTTCATCGAGCTCCCCATGTAGAAATGCCGTCTTCACATCCATTTGCTCAAGCTCCAAATCATGCATTGCCACAATGCCTAAAATCGCTCGAATCGAGCTATGCTTGACCACCGGTGAAAACACATCATTAAAATCTACTCCGGGAATTTGGCTAAAACCTTTAGCCACCAATCTCGCCTTGTATCTCTCGTCCTCAACCCCAGGGATGCCCTCCTTCTTCTTGAAGATCCACTTGCACTTGATGGCCTTCTTGCCTTTAGGGAGATCTACTAACTCCCAAGTGCCATTCTTATGAAGAAACTCCATCTCTTCTTGCATAGCCAATACCCACTTACTTGAGTCATCACACGTAACCGCCTCGGCATACGAGGAAGGTTCCTCATACGAATCAACTTCATCGGCTACACTCAAGGCATAAGCGACTAACTCATACTCGGCTAACCTTCTAGGTGGTCGAGTCTCTCGCCTTGGCCTATCTCTAGCTATGCATTGCGGCTCCTTCTCTTTTGGATCTTCCGGAGTAGTCGAACTACTCGTCTCATCGTTCGGGGAACTTGACCCATCATCTTCCTCTTGCACCCTATCCGGCTCCACCTCAATAGGAGTACTTGGAACCTCGAGATTCCCTTTAGACGACCGATCACCCATCATAGAAGCCTCATCGAAGACTACATCACGGCTTAGTATGATCTTTCTCGTCTCTGGACACCAAAGCTTGTATCCTTTAACTCCTTCCTTAAAGCCAACGAATATGCACTTCTTAGAACGTGCACTCAATTTCCCGTCGTTGACATGCATGTAGGCCGGACACCCAAACACCCTTAAGTCCTCATAATTCGTCGGAGACCCCTTCCACAATTCTTGTGGAGTCTTCTTATTAATCGCCATGGACGGGGAACGGTTGATAAGGTAGCATGCTAAAGAAGCCGCTTCAGCCCAAAAACCTTTACTCAACCCAGAAGTCGCTAGCAAGCAACGTACCTTGTCCATAATCGTGCGATTCATTCTCTCGGCTACTCCGTTTTGCTGAGGGGTGTATCTTACAGTGTGGTGCCTGAAGGTTTTCGATGCCGATCCAATCGCTCGATTACCTTGTTCGTGTGTGCGGAAGCGTGTAAAACAATAGAACACGAACAACATGAAGATCTAGGCACACATTATATGTATAGACATGTTTATATATATACATCCAATATATATATATATATATATATATGGATTAACGAGAACACTTACAACCGGTGTAGCGTGCCTCGTTGATGTTGATGAAGGTGGTGTTGAGTCGATTGAACCACCTTCATGGATCAGTCACTAGATGCTCTCCTTGTGAATGACCTCGTCACTCTTCTTGTCTAGATCGCCCGGATGTTGAAGCCGCGCAAATGGCCCGGCCTCTACGTGTTGCACACGAACCCGGATGACGAACACTTTGCTTGCTTGAGTCGGTTCTCCAAGAACACTCTCTCCTTTCTCTCTTTTGTGTTGTGAATATCGTGGCTGATCAAGTTGTGTATGAAAACACATGTTTTTCATCATTTATTTAATCACCAATAACCTCTTTACTTCACCATAAGTGATCCCCATGTAACCCCCACACTTATGAGCATCAATATGCACCATAAAGGGTGTAATGGGGAGGTGAAGAGGCATTGCCACATATACATGCCACATGACATGAAATATGGCCCCACTTGCTTGTGTGGCATGCCATGTCACACTATGTGACATGCATCCATGCAAGCCATGCAATGCATCCCATGCATGCATATAAATTCACGTAAATATTGATTCTAAATCAATATAATTAACAAGCATTGTTCATCATCTACGAGTCCGTGTGTGACCCTGTAGGTATGATTATCGATCAATATTATATTGTTCCCAACAATTAATATTATCGAATAATCATTTAACATCCAAAGACGACCTTATGACTTTATCGATTGCACACGTAGGATCGAAGGACATATACCAACAATCTCCCACTTGGCCTTCAGAGCCAGTGTGCTGCCAATTTCCTGTTGTCACTTTATGTCTAAGTTTGAACTTGAGGCAAGACTCGAGTCATCCTCAATCGGTTCAAACCTTTCTTGGACTATGAGACAGACTATAAAACCAGATTTATCACTATGATACGAATCTGTACGTGGCCACGCTTTTCCACAGTCTCGACTCTCCAAGTGGCCGGTAAGACATATGATCCATTATAAAATGGAGGACAATCCCATCTTGTCAATCCAAGCTCTCCCACTTGCTTCCTGATATACCCAATAACAAGTTTTATAACCCTCCTTTTACGAAAGGCGTTTACTTGTATCAAAGTATACCATTTCACAATGGAGTCACTCTGGACTACTCAGGTCAGAGGAAATTGCTCGAAAGTCAATGAAATAGTATTATGACTCGAAATCTTAAATACTATTCCAATCGGGTCTGTTCGATCATTAGCTCCCAACTAATATCTATGTAATTGTACTTGATGTCCCACATCACTAGCCCATGAAGCGGAGCTATAGTACACATTACAATCTAGTTCATTGTATTATCGGTTTTGTCCGTACTCGATTATACGAAAAAGGAACAACTATATGATTCAAGTATATCAGTTCAACCATTGGAACTTCATTATGCGGTAAGTCGACCTCATAACCCAATTGATATCACTTAATCATTTGGACAATTCATATAAATTAAACCATATTTATATGAAGAAATATGTATTATACATATGAGTAAATGTTTACCAAATCTCCAAAAGTATCTAATACAGTAATAGAAATCACAACCCATCTCTAAGATGTCTAATCTCTATTGCAGTCGTGAAAGCCTCAAGCTTAAACTGCTGGAGAGGTTTAGAAAACGAGTTTGAAACCTTACCAAAAGTTGCAACTTTATTATCTCGATGTCTCCACAAAACTATCTCCCAGATAATGTGGAACTTCCTGAGCACTAGTTTTAGACTTGTGGTGCTTCCTAGTTCATTGGCTTGCGCGATAACTCTACTATAAATAGAGAACTATCAGATGGGATGAGCTAATTACGCCACCTAGTTCATTCAAGAACTTTCAAATCTTAACTGCCAACATTATTGCATCCAATGCAATACTGTGCTCAGCTTCTGTAGTTTAATCAGCTATATTGCATTGCATGGAACTATTCCAGCAAATTTCACCTCTAACCAGACAAAAGATATAACCATATTAAAATCGGAAATTATCTTAGTCTGTTTTGAAGTTAGCATTCAAACAGCTTTGTTAATATCAACTCCTTTTGTCTTCCAAAGACAACAAAATATTCTTTAGTCCATCTAAGATACATAAGAATATTCTTGGCCGCAGTCTAATGCGTCTCACCTGGGTTTCCTTGAAACCGAATTGTCGTGCTCAAAGCATACGATACGCCCAGTCTTGTACATATCATGGCGTACATTATAGATCCTATTGCCGAAGCATAAGGAATGTTTTCCATCTTCTTTTGCTCATCAGGTCCCGTAGGACATTGCATCTTGCTAAGAGATGTGCCATTAGTTATTGGAATGAGACCCTTTCTGGCGTCTTTCATTCTGAACTTATCAAGCACCTTATCAATATAGGTCGCTTTACTAAGCCCAAACATCCTTTTCGATCTGTTCCGACAGATCTTGATGCCCAATATGTACTGTGCTTCTCCAAGATCCTTTATTGAAAAATAATTTCCAAGCCATTCTTTAATAGAATTAAGCATAGAAATATTGTTTCCAATAAGGAGTATGTCATCGACATACAACACAATGTATACAACGTAATTCTCACTGTTATTCTTGTAAAACAAGACTCTTCCGAGTTCCTCTGAAATCCAAAACCCAGTATGGATTCATTGAACTGAAGATTGCTACTCCGATATGCTTTGATTTATTCCATAAATGGATTATAAGATTGCATAATTTCTCAGCCTTATTAGGATCGATAAAACTATTTGGCTGTGTCAAAACACATTCTCTTCTAGAATCCAATTCAAGAAGTTAGTTTTAACATCCAATATTACCATAACTCATTATCAAGATGAGTAGCAATGGCTAAGATAATCTGAATGATTTAATCAAAGCAGCTGGTGAAAGTTTTTCCATAATCCACCTCGTGAATAAAACTTTTACCATCAACCTTGCTTTGAAAACCCTAGGTTTTCCATCTGTCTGTTTAGATCTTAAAGATCTATTAGCATTCATTGGGTCTAACCCCGTGATGCAAATATATCAAGTTCCAAACTTGATTATCAGATATTGATATCATCTCAGATTTCATGGCACCATGCCAATTTTCAGTAGCTGGACTCGTCATAGCTTGGAATTAAGTCGAAGGTTCACCGCTTTCCAAAAGCATGAATTCATATCTCTCATTGGTCACAATATCTAAGTATTTGAATAATAGAGATAGATTTATGCCTTTCGGACCTACGAGGGCTGGTATGGCTTCCAAAACCATAAGAATACTCTCAACCCAGTCTTGAGTATTCATCATTGGTTGTTTCACTTGAACCTCGTTCAAGACAATCGAGCTCCCACTGAATTTCTAGGAAAGATAACTCTTTTCAAGAAAATCACTATCTCGAGCAACAAAATATTGTTCTCAGATAGATCGTAGAAGTTGTACCCTCGAGTTTCTTATGGATACCATAAAGAAACTTTTATCCCATTTGAGTTCAAGCTCTATAGAGATAAATCTCGTCAGAGAAGCTTTTAGAACCTCAAATTTTGATGAAAACAATTTAGGGACCCTCCCTTTCCATACCTAGTATGGTGTCTTATCAACGGCTTTTGACAACGTCCTATTCAGTGTATAAGTTGAAGTCAAGAATTGTGTGTTCCCAAAAGAGACCAGTAGTTCATTTAGACCTCTCATCGAATGGTCGAACTATATCTAATATAGTTTGTTTTCTCTTTTCCGAAACATAACCTTCATGTGCTTGTGAACTGATAGGTTCCACATACATCAGTATGGATCATCCCTAATTAATCACTCACATGTTCTCCTTTCTCCAAGAAAGATGACATTGTTATCTTTGTCCATCAAACATCATTCACATGTATCAAATGACTCCAAGTCAAATGATTCTAAAATCCCTTCTAAAAGAAGATTCATTACATGTTTAGATTTTGATCTAATCAACAATGTTACAGTTATGTCTCATTGAGACTTATTCGATTCGGCCTTTGGTGTTAATGTTATATATGATTTGTTGAGTTTAAAGTATACATAAATAATGTAATAATCGTACCAAAACAAATAATAGTTCACAATTAAAATAGTTATCAAACTATTTAAATAGTGAAAAACTAATCCATCAGTATCCAATACTGAACCAATATTCATTGTTTATTGAAGGTACGAAAAATACATAGTTATAATACTTAAAACAAGGCCCTAAGGCATAACAACATCATATGATCATACGGCTAGTGCAGCGACATTCGCTCCTTTTCCAGCCCGTAGATCGACATTTCTACTTTCCAAACACATACTTCTGTGTAGTTCCTTCACTTACAATTGTGAGAACCACAAATGTCATCCAATACCCAAGAAGTAAAATTTGCGAAATCTAATTTCTATAACATTAATACCTGAAGATGAAGCAACCCCGTTCTTCACATCTTCTTTGAACTTTGGGCAAGTTCAATTATTCCCAATAATTGATTTTTATTCGAAATCTCGTTCAAAATTATCCCAATATCAAAACTTGATAAATCGTAAGTGAAAAGTCGAAGTTTTCTAACCAGCAATATTATCATGCAATTGAAGCCCTATATCTCATAAAATATGAGGGAGCCAACCAGACAATCGAATCACGCCATCCCATGGCTCGAAAGTCTCTAATTTGTGTCATTAATGAACTAAGTGTTTTGGATTAGATCACTCCCCGAGGTGAAAATAATCCTAACTTTAGAATCCATCATATGAAAGACAAATTAAGCATTTGTTTTGAAATTGAATAAAATATGATCTTCTACATATTTGCAATTAGTGTCCAACACCTTTTGCAGTAGATGCATTCAGATTCCCTAGGAACCCTAGTAGCCTTCTTGCCCATACTCTTTTGAATACCTCATCCTTTATCATAAGAATATCCCTCTTAAGGTCCATTTTTAATTGACGACTCATCATCTTAGAAAAATTTAGGAGATCACTTAAAACAAATAATCCAATCATTTGCTGCACATGTGGTCCCTATAGGTTTTTCCTTTTCCAGCCTAGCTGAAGCGATGACCCTAGTCATTCAGAATTGCTCAATCTTAGCATATTCCCCGAACATGCTATTGAGTTGTTCAATGATATCTTAGGATGTGGTTATCTAACACATTTTCATTGTCTTCGTATTTGAGGACCATCCTCAAATTACGTTGTGAATCAAGAAATTTTATGTTGTTCAATTTTTCATAATCAAGAATTGAACCAAACTTGAATTGAGTTGATATTTAACATGATAAACTATAAAAGAAAGATAACTAAAGTATGTAAACATCCACAAAGCGGTAAACAAATAAGGTTGTGTAACAATTGTACTTATTTATTTCATTTTGTTCAATTGATATCCAATATCATTGTCCCTTAGAACAAAACAATCCCGAGATCCTCATCTTGCAAATCTTTAAGCCGACTGAGTCCGCACTTAAGTATTTCAAGATAGGTAGACATACCCATGTCAATGATATCTAATATCACTCTCGGTCGACGAGAATCCCATTCTCATCTCATGTCTCGATAGCCACGCCTGCAGTGGATCTATCGATGAGAAAACCAAACTCACGTGTAAAGGTCTAACCTTTACTCCCACTTATCCCAAGATAACAAGTAGTACCCCGCTGAGGCGGACCTACCAACTTATGATCGAGGTCTTCATGAGTGTGATGTTTTTGGACAAGACATTATACTCATTATTTTGGGAACTTGCATGCATAGGTGTTTATATGTAAGTTGAACATTTATAACATAAAACATCCTATAACTAGCAAAGCAATTAAATACGTAATCGAAAGGCCCCTATAACCTCACAACTCTCAAACGAAAAGATTAAAAGCAACAAAATAGGCCTTGAACATCTTCTGGACTGGTTCACTCCCGCCGTTTCAGTTCCGCGCCCGCCGATTTAGGTCAACCTTAGTCCGTACCCCAAAAACCACGAACGGCGCCCGCCGTTTCACAAACGACGGTCGCCGAACACCACCGGCGGTCGCCGTTTCCAAAACGGTGCCTGCCAAAAGGGTACAGAATCGGGGCTGACCTGAAAAGAGCCTTTCGGCGGTCGCCGTTTCCAAAACGGCGCCCGTCGAATCCATTCGGCGCCCGCCGTTTTGCTCCAGCAGCCCGGTTTTCGCCCGTTTCGCTTCGTTTCTTCTCGTTTTCGCCGGAGAGCCGATATCCAATGTCGATCCATGGATTCAATCCATTGCTTACACATTGAACAATACATTTTTGAATAGAAAAACCTATCTATTACAAAAGATTCCAAGGGACACAGCCCTCCAAAACTATGGCCAATCGTACGTAAAAAACGACAATTTCATTCACCCGACCACTAACGGTGGCCGGCCTTATATCTAAACACATAATCACATAATCACATAAAACAATTAAGCCAATTATGTTGATTTAAACATATTGTGCCAACACAAAAGTGTGCACGAGCCCTAGGCTCTGATACCAATTGAAGGTTTTCGATGCCGATCCAATCGCTCGATTACCTTGTTCGTGTGTGCGGAAGCGTGTAAAACAATAGAACACGAACAACATGAAGATCTAGGCACACATTATATGTATAGACACGTTTATATATATACATCCAATATATATATATATGGATTAACGAGAACACTTACAACCGGTGTAGCGTGCCTCGTTGATGTTGATGAAGGTGGTGTTGAGTCGATTGAACCACCTTCATGGATCAGTCACTAGATGCTCTCCTTGTGAATGACCTCGTCACTCTTCTTGTCTAGATCGCCCGAATGTTGAAGCCGCACAAATGGCCCGGCCTCTACGTGTTGCACACGAACCCGGATGACGAACACTTTGCTTGCTTGAGTCGGTTCTCCAAGAACACTCTCTCCTTTCTCTCTTTTGTGTTGTGAATTTCGTGGCTGATCAAGTTGTGTATGAAAACACATGTTTTTCATCATTTATTTAATCACCAATAACCTCTTTACTTCACCATAAGTGATCCCCATGTAACCCCCACACTTATGAGCATCAATATGCACCATAAAGGGTGTAATGGGGAGGTGAAGAGGCATTGTCACATATACATGCCACATGACATGAAATATATATGGCCCCACTTGCTTGTGTGGCATGCCATGTCACACTATATGACATGCATTCATGCAAGCCATGCAATGCATCCCATGCATGCATATAAATTCACGTAAATATTGATTCTAAATCAATATAATTAACAAGCATTGTTCATCATCTACGAGTCCGTGTGTGACTCTGTAGGTATGATTATCGATCAATATTATATTGTTCCCAACAATTAATATTATCGAATAATCATTTAACATCCAAAGACGACCTTATGACTTTATCGATTGCACACGTAGGATCGAAGGACATATACCAACAGTGCCTCACAATCCCTGAACTCTTGCAGAATTGGTTGAATTCTTCGGACACAAATTCTAGGCCATTGTCCGTTCGTAGGTTCTTCACGACTTTCCCGGTTTGTTTCTCTATCATCACCTTCCAATCTTTGAAGGTAGAAAACACGTCGCTCTTGTGTTTCAAGAAGAACGACCAAACCTTTCGGGAATAGTCATCGATGATGGTAAGCATGTAGTAAGAACCTCCAGTGGAGGGGACCGGGGATGGTCCCCATAGATCGGAATGGACATACCCGAGTATCTCTTTAGTTGTGTGAGCGCCGGTAGTGAACTTCACTCGCGTTTGCTTCCCATAGACGCACTGCTCACAGAACTCCAACTTCGACAAGCCCTTATCCCCAAGAAGCCCTTGTCTACTCAACTCGGCCATTCCGGAATCACTCATATGCCCTAGAAGCATATGCCAAAGTCTCGTTGTATCGACATCCGGGACTTTGGAATCACCTACGGCTACTTCACCTTTCACCGTGGTGCCTTCAAGAACATAAAGCCTATTCGACTTACGTTCACCTCTCATAACCACCAACGAACCGCTGACAACCTTCACGACTCCACCTTCTCCGGTGAACGAGTAACCCTTAAGCTCCAAAGTACTAAGCGAAATTAAATTCCGCTTTAAGCCGGGAACGTATCTAACCTCGCTTAGGGTGCAGATCGCGCCGTCAAACATCTTGATTCGGATGCTTCCTATCTCTTCGATCTTGCATGACTCGTTGTTTCCCATAGTCACCGCACCTTGCTCAACCTTCTCAAAAGTCTCGAACCACCCACGATTCGGACACATGTGGAACGTACATCCCGAGTCTAGAATCCATTCCTCGCTTGATTTGGAGACCTCACCCAAAGCCATGAGAAGATCACAATAATTTTCGGCTACTCCAACTTCACCGGAACTCTTACTGGAATTATTGTTGTTGTTGTTGCCGCCTTCTCTTTCCTTCCTATTCTTCAATGAATAACAATCGGCTTTGATATAACCCTTCTTCTTGCAATAGTTGCAAATCTTTTTACTATGTCGTGACTTCGATCGAGACCTATCTTGCCCCGTCGATCTTTGGTTGGTCCGTCCACGGACATTCAATCCTTCGCTTGGCGTCTCTCCCGAATTAGGATTCTCCATCATCAAAATATTCTCTCTAGATGAGAGAGCCGAGGTTACGTCTTTAAACGTGAGGCTATCTCGAGAATATAGGAGAGTATCACGGAAACTCGCCATAGAAGGGGGTAGCGAAATTAGGAGCCAAAACGCGAGGTCGTCATCTTCGAGCTTCACGCCAATGTTGCCGAGGTCGGCGACTTTCTCCTTGAATTTCTCTACGTGCGCGGGGATAGAGGAACCCTCCGCCATCTTGAGGAAATATAAACTCCTCTTCAAATTGTGCTTACTTGACACCGTCTTGGTAATGCACATCTCTTCAAGCATCTCCCACAATTCTTTTGCTGTCTTCGCTTTCATGATGTCCTCCGTCAAAGCGTTCGAAACATGGAGCCCTATGGTCGCCATAGCCATCTGATCGAGTTCCTCCCACTCGTCATGCTTCATGTCCGTCGGCTTGTTGTCAATACCTTTGAGGGCGCCCTCTTGCTTCAGGGATCGTAGAACTAACCTCATCTTGTATTGCCACGTCGGGAACCTTGTGTTGAGATCCAGCAACGGTATGTCATACCTCACGCTCGTCATAGATCCTTAGCTCTGATACCACTTGTTATAGGAACGGACGATGTATAGTATGATAATATCAATAATACCGAAAAAAGAAATCAACGAAAAATAGAAAAGACAAGAATTTACGTGGAAACCCAACTGGGAAAAACCACGGGAGGAACGACGAACAATTCACTATAATATTGTCTCACGATTACAAGGATGATATACGCTCTAAACCCTCAAATCTCACGCAATAGCTATAGAATTATAATCGGTGTATCTCGTGTCTTCTGTGTCAATGGAGTAGCTCTCTTTATATAGGGGAACGTCCTAATTAATGTATGAAAACATTAATTCTCGCCCATAAGAGTCCTAGAAGGAGTAGGAATCAATTTCCATCAATTTAGACTTTCCAAAAAATTCCCGCAAGTAGAAAGCTGGCGCAAACGCGCCAGAGCCTGGCGCGAACGCGCTGGAGCCTCTGAAGGCTGGCGCGAACGCGCTGGAGTCTCTGAAGGCTGGCGCGAACGCGCTGGAATGCTACTTTGCTCGTTTTAACTCCGTTTCGACCGAAACTTTCACGGCATCGACTCCACGCGATTTTGAGTCACATTCCAACATAATACATCCACACAGGTTGTTGAATGAAAATGCTACACCATCTTCGGAACAACTATGATTTGATAGAGTTATATTTATACAGCTTGTGGATTTGATGATTGGTAGAAATTTATTGGTTGATGGTAAATATATCAAAGTGGACGAACAAATTAAATTAGAATTTGGTTATACATATTGGCCAAAAGATCTTCTTATCGATCGTGATGTAGTCGCTAGCTAATAGATTCAAATATTCCATATCTACAATAAGTATTTTTAAAAAGTATCAAATGTCAATTATCGTTTTTTGTTTCAAAGTCATAATTGCATACGAAATACACTAGACTGGTATTCCAATTGTACAACATAATGTTGTATGTGAGAGAATAGATACAAACATAGATGTCAAAAAATCGAATTAAGCTTATGTTTAAGGTAATGATGGATATAGCTGAAGCTATTTGAAAAGGTAACAACACCGAAGAGCATGAAGAACCGTTTTTTTAAATTTGGTAATTTTTTGCAATTTTTTCAATGATGTAAGAATTTAATATTTATTGACATTAATTATTATTATTATTAATAAAAAAAACTGAATTTGAACTGAAATACAAGTAAAAAAACATGCTTTATTCTCAGTTTATATAAAGACCATGCTTTATTTTCGGTTTATATTTTGTTTGTTGCTTAAACATCTTTTGTGAAGTATATTTTAAAATTTTCTTATTATTTTAGTTTAATATAAATCATTCTTATTCTTTTCCCTTTATAAGTATTCAAAAGAATTTATATTTATAGATATTTTTATAGAATTTCTTTATAAGTACAAGAAATGTATATAAGATATTTTTATAACATTTTATACCTTTTAATTCACTTTTTATAATTTCTTGGATCCAGATTTCTCTTCATCCATTCTTCTTCATATATATAATTTTTGTTTTTGTAATTCTATTTTATTTATAATTTTTGAATTAATTGTTTTCACAATGTATTATTTTCTTAGAATTCTATTAATACAATTATATACTTAATTATTAAATATCTTTGCGCTTTTTTCTTAATAAAGTCTTTATAATATATTTATGACAAAACACATTAAAGAGATATTAATACTTGCAGATTTATTATTTAACTAAAAATATTTAATATGAATATGGAGTATATTTTTTCACCAACAGGCGTACACACTCTGGGCGTTTTCCTCCGGCCCCACATTTTGGTTGTCGCCTTCCTCGGGCACATTATTCTGGATGTTGTTGTTTACCGGAACACTTGTGCTCGGCTGGACATACATGTTGTCCTCTTCAATCATTCTTTCAACTAGTTGGAGCATTCCATCATCCATCGCCGCCGCCTCAAACTCATCCCGAAAGAAAGTATCAATAAAGCAATTAGGGCCGCCGTACCTCACGAAAACGTTAACCCGCTGCTTCCACTTCCCCACATAATATAAGGTGGGATATTGCGGCGAATCATCATGCCACGTCATCGCAACCTCCGCACGTGACGTGGACGTGCGGGCAGAGGACGACTCGGGCAGGACCACTCCCTCGATGGGCAGGTATCCGGCGATCCGGTCGTAAGTGGCCCGCCTGGCCGGATCCGAGAGCAGAGATCTGGCCCTGGACACGAGACTCAATGCGCTGCTTGCGCCGCTGGAGGGGTTTGTGTCGGCCGGGTGCAGGGCTTGAGCCAAATCCCTGTATCGGTTTTCTATGGTCTCATCGTCAGCCGTGGGGTCCACGCCGAGGACGCCGTACCAGTCGATCTCACCGCCCACTCTCCTCTGGGCCGCGATGTTGACGTCGAGTTCCGGATCCAGCGCCTGCGCTCTCTGCGCAAAAGTCATCGCGCCGGGAAGATCGTTGGATTCGATCCTCTCTTCTGCCATGGCCATCTCTCTCCGGGCTTCTTCTTTGTTGCATTCCATTTCTCCTGATTCAAAAGGTAAACCATTAGTAAACCTTTAACAACTTCAAAAAATGAAAAAAAAATATATTGATGAACTGAAAAAAAATTAATTAAATCCATTTGATAAAATATGAAGAATATCATTTTAAATATAATTCAACTATAGAATAAACATTTGCAGAGAAGATCAAATCTATGAAACTAAAAAAATAACAAAATTAAAATATACCTAAAAAATGTTTTTGAGCAAAAAAAAAATATATAATAATAAAATAAGAATTGTGAAACTCAGAAAAATATAAATTAAGTGGCGGCGAATAAGAATGGTGTGTACGGCACCTCCGCCCCGCCCCTTATTTATATTTAAAAAAGTTAAACCTAATTAATATTAATATAGTAACTCTTTAAAATCCATTTAATTTTTTTTTCTTATTACCATCTATTTGAATTTAATTTTAATTAAAATTACGGTATAATTATTTATATTCTTATTACTATCACTTTAATTTTAATTTAATTTTTTAAAGTAAAAATAGGTATAATTATTTATATTTAATATTAATTTAATATAATTGAGAGAGTATTAAAACAAGATGTTAAATTATTGTAACTAAAAAATTGTATTTGTAAAAGAAACCAATCTAACTATATTTTTATTTTTATAATGTATAGATTTGTTTGTTTTGGTGGATATAATTTCTTCAGTGTAATATTCACAAATACTTTAGTACTAATATTCTAAAATTAAATTTTCATTATTACAAACAAAAAAACCTTTATAATGATTTTAAGATTTTTGTTTATTAAAAGTGTAAAGGGAATTGTTATGCTCATTTTTAATTACTTTTCACTTTACATAAACCTTCTTTTATTTTTAATCATTATAAATACACAAATTTACATAAACCTTCTTTTATTTTTAATCAGTATAAATCCACAATTTAAAATTATTTTTGAAATTCATAAGCTTGTCTGTGTGAAAGTTGCGCAATTCAAATTATTGTTGAAAGTCATGAGCGTGTGAAAGTAGTTGTCAACCATCCTTAATAAAAACAATTTGCCAATTATAGAACATTAATAATAACAAATATTAATCACAAAGTTATCCTTACATAATTAGAGCAACAAAACTAATAAATCACAATAGCAACTCAGCATATATCTAGAAATCATGTAAAGGATTTCGGATTTCATCGGCTCTGAACAGTTGTTTCTTCGGGCACTCTACCTCTGATGTTTCAGAGATTCGACATTTTTCTGGGTTTCGTTTGGTTGGGGATTACTATTGGATTCAAGGTTATGGTGGACTTCGTCTTTGGGACAACAATGCATGTGATATTGTCGGCACTGCCACAGGTCAAGGCCGCCTCCATCAGTTTACGAGCAGTTCCTTCTGAAAATAAGATGACGAGGCTTTTACATCGTTAGTAAAGAATCCGATTTTCAATAAAAGCAACGTAGAGCTCCTAACAAATAGCCACAGAGAAAAAGAATTCAATGAACATGCATACCTTCGAAATATAAATATATATATATATATATATATATATATATATATATATATATATATATATATATATATATATATATATATATATATATATACTGAACTTAATTCCACAGACGGCTACTGTAAACTGTCGAATCTTTAAGTGAATTTTCGGTGACATCTGAGCACCTACAACACCACAAAGTCCATCGTTCGCAAGCACAAGCAATTCAATCGGTTGGCCCTATAGCATTTGAAGAATAAAACGGGCTTTAGCTTCGAATTCATGAATATGATCTGAGAAAACTACAATATATTATAATGATCATTCCAAACATCATTTTGGAACCTGAATTACAAGGAAACTGGTACCTGAATTACAGATTCAGCCACAACGAATTCCTGAAGCATGCGATTGCCAAAAGCACTAGACATAGTTAAGATCCACCAACCTTCCAAGAACCTGGTCCAAAAGAAGACAATTGTTTTTATAGTAATACAGTAATAGTAACAAAAACCAAAACTCAAAAATGGCAGTGCTGCTTCTGCGTATCCAAGACTTTAAAGATATAATTGTACATTTACAAGGAATATGAGCGAAGTTTACAGATATTTAGAATATAAAAAAAGTGCTAACCGTACATAAACCGTCTCTCTCAATAACGCCACCATCCTGGTCGTTCAATTTTCTCTTCTTCATAAAATCTACCCATCCCGGCATTCGATTCAGAGTACATGGGCTGTTTCAGTTTATTCTCCGAAGGACCAGCAGCAGTATTAACACTGGTCGGTGGTGGAGGCGGGCCCTGTTGCGCGTGCACAGAGATATTCGGGCTCGGTTTGGGCAACCTAGATTTGATAACAGGACGGGGTATCTCTGTAGCCAAAAATGGCACTTTACAGTTTGGACAGAGGAGAGTCATCTCACGGTACATGACGTGATACTCGTACTGAATCTTGCATTTACCACAGATGGTCCAAAACGACTCCACCTTCTGATTAGGTGGTGCCGAAGCCGCCTTTGCACTCTTCTTCTGGGGTTTTCTCTTCGTACATTTGGTAAATGGGCTCTCCGTATGGTTCGCTGTCGACGGGCTTGGCCTGCTAGGATTTGAAGGGACTTTCGACTGGAGCCCATTATGACCTGTGATTTGGTTGTAGGCTGAGCGCTTGTCCTTGTCAGACAGCAAGCCCCAAGCCTCGAAAATGAGTTTGAACGCGCCATGAGCGCCAGCGAGGTTGTTTTTATCCGGGTGCAACATAAGCGCCAACTTCCTGTATTGTTTTTTAATGGTTTCCTCGTCAGCAGTAGGTTCCACACCGAGGACCCCATACCAATCAACCTGACCATTTATCATCTTCTGAGATGAGATGTACACTTCGAGGGTCGTCAGCATCTGAGAGATGCCGTTGAGCGCAGGGTACAGGTTTTGCGCTTTCAGCGCAAATTTTTTGGCGCCAGCGAAATCCTGGCGCTCGAGTTTGGCCTCAGCTATTGATTTCGCTCTGGAGGCTTCGTCTTTATTGCACTCCATAATAGGGATGTTTTTCCGGTTTAAGTAAGGATCTGTTGGAATATATATTCCTCTTAAGTTTTTTGTTTTAGCTTTCAAATACCTGATTTATGATACACACAGAGAAAGAGAGAGTTAATTACTTACACAAGAACTGAAAAAAATACCCTGAGGGAGATATCATCAAAGTTCCATCACATTAGATTTTGAAATAATCGTCAAATAAAGGTTATTGAGATCGAGTTAGCCAAAGAAACAGAAACATGTGAAGTCTTCACCTCCATTAAATTGATTAGCACAAACATCCAAATATTAAATTCAAGCAAACCTTTACAGCACTAAAAACACGTATCATCCCAACTTCTAAAAAATGCCGGATCCAAATGCACAATCCCAAACCATCAGTTACAGATTCTAGTTCATATAACATGAGGTAAAAAAGGCGGAGAAAGAAGAGTAAACAGAAGTTCAATATAAATGAACATGCTCATTTGAATCATTTCAATTTTCGAACTCAAACACGCAGTTGGATATTCGATCCAGAACAAATGGTTCTATTTAGTGGAAATATGCAAACCTTTGTCTAGAGCTGAAAATTAAGTATTTTATTAGGATCGTCTAAAAGTGTGGTAATTTTCTATGGAAATAACACATTTTAGTAAATAAAACGGTATTTAACGACATTGAAAAAGGGGAAAGAAGAGTAAGTGATCAAAAGGGGCTATCGAGTATCTATCATCTAGTTCCATATTTGTTCAATCAACAGTTTACGTGAATCTCAATTTTTAACATTACTATGTCAGCTCATCGCAAAACACGTGTCAATAACCGGTATAAATAAATTTGAAGTTACCCCCTCCAAACACGTGTTGTCAACAGCCAATCCAAGAAAATTATGACAGATTTCAAAACACATCAATTAATGGTTTGAACTATAATCGTTAAAAATGCCATGTCTTTTCACACACAAGTCGACGTAAAACATATTATACAGTTAACACGTGTTGACAACAGTCGACCAAAACCGTTAAAAAGATCTAGAGTATATTTTTCGTTCTTCCCGCGTACAGATAACGGTCAACACAAAAAATGATTCTATGAAATTTACCCGTAAAATCAATCATGTTCACGAGTATAACTAGCATTTCGAGTTGCTAATACATTGCATGAACACGGAACTGAGAACCACAAAACAACCCCATCCACAATCAATTTTATTTCAACTAACATTAAATTCTTTTTTTATAACAAAAGCAATCCAAAAAAAAAAAAAACAGCACAGTAAATTCTCCAGAAAGAACCCTAAACACAACATAAACTTCATCCAACCGCAGTAAAAAAGAAAATGAATGAACAATTCAATCAACCACGGAGGAAATTCAAAAGCACTTAGCCACTTACAACTCTTGAAATCGGAAACAAGAATTTAATTCCGGAAATCCAACGCGCTACCAATAGATCTGCATATCATTAAACAAAATCAAAACAAAAATCCAATGTAAAATAAAAATTTATCACCAAAGATTACAACTTTTCAAGTGAAATGCAGAAACATGAAGAGGGGTGCCATGAAAATTACCGAGAAAAATAAGATGTTAACCTCTCTGTAATTCCCGCTGAGGAAATGGGGAGTGTCAAAAACTCTGCCAAAGAGAAATGAGAAATGAAAACTGAAAACGCAACTGCAAAAATAGTTTAGTCTTGTAAAAAACAAGGTGGCTGATAGAAGGGTTTTTCTTTTTCATTTCTTTTTATATAAAAAAATGAGTATTTGTTTTAACCCATCATTTAACCATGGTTAGTGGTGGTCATATAAAAAAATGAGTAATCTTTTTTTATTTAGAGGACTAAAATGCAAATAATTTGAAATTTTTCATTAAAATTACGTCACCACTTACTTTATATATGAAAAAAATGAAATTATGTAAATATTTCTTAAATCAAAGTAAAAATACGAAATTTAAGGTTAACTTTCAATTTTTTTATTTTCCTTTGTTAACCATTGTTAGCTGTTGAACACTTGAATTGAATACTATAAAATTCAAAATATTTTTCTTTGTTAAAAAGTTTTTAGCTATTGAGCACTTAAATTGAGGAACGTAAAGTCTACAGTTCGAACTCTAAACATTTGTGTTTGAACGCGAGACATGCGTGTGAATATTTACAATTTTGCAATTGACTTGAAAAAAAAACATATGTACTCAAAATTTGCACATCGCTCATCAAATTAAATAAATCTCATTTTTATGTTTTTTATTCTTGTATTTTTACTATGAAAAATACAATTCAAATAATTACAATTGTCTATTTTTTATTTTTTTTTAGAAAATACAATTATATCTAAATTAAATTATTAATTCTACAATAAATTCACATTTATTTGAATTTCATGAGTGCGTTGCATGGTGTAAAAAGGAATTGTCAATCATAGGATGTTAATTACACATTATGAAAACCTAATAAGAGACATTCCTAAATAAATGCAAACTTACTCCGAACATATTTAATACTTAGAAATTGGAGTACCATAGTATTTGTACTACCTTTTACTTAAATGTAGATGATCTTTTTTTTAAGTAGATTATATATCTAAACCTTGGATGCTCCAAATTTTGTATGTTTTTTTTATAATTGAATATGTGGGTCCCACCTTCAGCCTCCTCGTCAGCTTTTCGGCGCCAGGTAAGCAGGCACGTGAGAAGTGTTGAAGTTGTTAATGTGTGAAGGTCACTTGTGAGTTGTCCCACATCGAATAATTGTGAGAGGGGAGTCTATGATATAAGCCTAGGGAGTTCTCCTACTTAATACCATATGGTTTTGAGTTAGAATGAGGCTCTCTAGTGCATATTCGAGCTCCCGCTCTCATGTGTGCGCTAGGCGTGGGACCGCACGTTAGCACCCTCATTTGGAATTTGACAAGAAGCACGTGTAATTTTTTGCCGGAACAGTTGAAAAAGGATGAACAGTTGAAATTGATTGAGTTATGGGGTTTATGTGAGAATGCATTTTTCAGGTAGGACCATTTGCTATTCTAACTCGTTATTTTAGACTTTGAATTTATAAAAGTAGTTAATTTTATTAGGATTTATATAATCCAACAAGGGTTAAAGGAAAGGAAAAGATAAACGTAGAGATATTGTGCTATTAGAACAAAATAAGCGTTTATAAGCATGATCTAAAATATACAAGAGAGAGGCTTTATATAGCCAAAACAAAAGGTAAATCCTAATCCTATAAGCAAAAGGTAAACCTAATCCTATGAATATAATAACTAATATATTCTAACAAATTTTTTGTGTGGAAGTGCCTTTCGGACGTGGCAACCAATCGAACCTGATTTTTTTTAATGTTAGTTGTCAATTGTGATGTCATTATACTAATAAACATACATGTCACATTTTGGTACTTAATTGAGAGGTAGACTACCAATGTTTCAAAATTGTTCTTGTACTTTCTTAATTATAAGGACTTTATAATAAAGTCTTAATTATTTAGTTATGTTCAACAAACAAACATCTTATGCGACCACAACTTGGTTTTTGCGACCACATTTTGTGGTCGTAAAAACCCTTTTTTTGTAGTGGCTGTAGTTGATTGTTGATTGTTGATTGTGAAACTTAACTTTGAGAGAAAAATCAAGGGTTGTTAGCTCAGTTGGTTGAGCACTTGAATTGAAGATTTAAGGTTCTTGGTTCGAATCCCAAAACATGTCAATTGACATAGAACAAAAAAAAAACTTTGAGAGAAAAAAAATGAGAAAGATGGAAGATGATATTTAAGTATTGTAAGATTAGATATAGTGATTATTATTAAATCTTAAAATTTGGCGTATGATTTTCGATTACAAGAGAGAACAATGGCAAAGATGGATTCAACGATGAATTTGATCAAGATGAATCGTAAACTTTTATCAAATTTTAATATTTTGTTAAATGAATAAATATTATTGTATTTTTTAAATATTTTATTTATGTATGTATTTATTTAATGTGCAATTACATAAATATCCTCTATCACTTAATACTTTAAAAAAGCCACGCGTAATTGAGAAGGTTTAGTCACGTTTTTGAAATATTCTGACAGGCGGTAAAGTGTAAAATCGAGTTGTAGTGGGCAACAATTTTCCGGTAAAGTTGTAAAGTGTAAACACACGTAAACCTCCGGTTGGAATATATAATTATCCATAAATTAAAATTAATTAAAAATCAAAGAATAGGGTTCAAAAAGTATATGTGTACATGTTCATTGAAATTGTGTGATTTTACTTATTTATATTATTCCTAAATTAATTATTGTTTTTGAGTGATTAGGGTGATGATGAAGATGAGGCCAAATGATGCAATTTTGTATTTAAAATATTTGCAATTTTGATTTTTTTATGTATTAAAATTTAATTTATGATATGGCGTTAAAAATTATTTTTATATAATTAATCATTAAAAAAAATTACATGTGTTGATTAGTCACTTTAGGTCATTGAATCCCAAATTAAATTGAGACACTAAATTGATTTGAATTAATAATAATAATAATAATAATAATATATATTATTAAATGTTTTTTTTAAATTATGAATAATAATATAATATAAAGCAAATTGATCACACTATTTTTTAATTATTATTGTAAATTTTAATTATTATTATTTGGTCGAAGTTAATTGATGTAAACAGAACAAAAATTAAGTAATTATATATTTAAAAAAAAACTTACCTTAATACCACCAAATTAGAAGTGAGAAAAAATCTACATGCCCACAGTAATTATCTCATTATATTACATGGGTATTAATATTGATAATTTCAGTATAAATTACATTTCACTTTTAATATTTATAATATTATACTATCATTTATCAAATATTGGCATATTGCATTACTGTACCACCTTTTAATTAGAAATTTTGAATTATTACTTATAGCTAGTATATATATAGTTGAATTTTATAATTATATAAAATGTACAACCCCTTCCATTCTTCTTCGTCAAATCCCAAAATGAAGACTTTCGTCACAACATTTGTACTTGTACTAATGACGTCATCCCTATTAATTCTCCCATCACAAGCTTTGTTCGAGAAGGAAACAGTGGTGATCAGAAACGACATCCCGGGCGAACGCATCACCATCCGATGCTACTCCAAGGACGACAACCTCGGCGCTCACACACTCTCTTACGGCGCTAATTTTACTTTCGGATTCCATATTACTTACACAACGAAATTTTACTGCGACTTTACGACCTCGCACGACTCTGGAAATTACGGCGTTTTTACAAGCAGGATAGAAAGTAAATGTAATGATTACTGTGTATGGTTGATAAAAGCGAATGGTCCATGCCTTATTCAGAATCCTGATAAAACTCTCTATTGCCAAACCTGGAAAATGCCTCTTAAAGGGCCGACAAATTAATATCTATATAATATATAAATCCAGACTTTGTTGATCCCACGTGGACAATGTGAACACGAAAAAATACACTACGAAAAATGAGCATATTCACACTACGTGGCAAATACAAGGCTTACATATGTCTACAATTTGATTATGTGGCTTTCTTTCTCCATAATAAATATTACATGGCATTTAATTAGATATTGTCATTTAAATATTTATGATTTAAAATCGGTACTTTAGTATTGGGTAATTTAGTTATGGCAATGGAATGATTCGGGTTTCTATTAATTAGCTATCCTAATTTGCATTCATTTCCTAATGTGTAAATAGTAATAATAATAAATGGTAAGATTCTTATAATTCGGTTAAATATAACAATAGACACAATTAATTCTCTCATAATTTAAAATTAATATATTTAACACAAGTCCGGTCAATTCTCTAATAATTATACCATATATTATCAATCTGCATATATTGAATTTGGACCCTTTGTCATACCATATAAATAATATTATTAATACTTATTTAAATAAATCAACTTCTTAATTATAGAAAATAAATAAGCCTTGATTTTATCTCCTATTAATATTACATAAAATAGGCTACTTTTATATTAATTTACCATATTTTATTCAATCACTCCTTAAATATAGAAATTTTTAACTAAAAATCTGGATTTGATTATAGTATTTAAGATAATTATTCAATTATTATTCAAAAGTTATACAAACCCTAATTTATAACTGCACCTATAAAAAGATCTTCATCTTCATTCATTTTCAAAATCATACGGATCATTTTTTTTATGTATTAATTATTGTTCCATTATTATTATTATTATTATTATTATCATCATTAATAATTTTTCTTATTGTTTTTTTTCAGAAGCAATGTAAGTAAAATTTAATTTGTTGTTTCTATTGATTTAAAGTGTGCACTGGTATAATTTAATTTGTTGTGTATCTAATTTAATTTGTTGTGTTTATATTAATTCAAATTGATCGTTGTTTATTTCTAATTGATTTGCTGCTCTTATGTGTTTTTTTCGCGTATAGTTGTTTGTATTTTTTTTTTGTTCTCATTTTTTTTGTAGGTGGTTTTTTGAATTGGTGATTATCTGAAAACGAGTCAATGAGCAATGCATGACAAAGTGTATGAGATTCAGTGCTCAACATAAGTTTATTATGTTTCGTTTAATATTTTTTGTATTTTTTACAATCACAATAAGTTTGATATGTAATTTAATTTTTCTTATTGAGTCAATGGACAATGCATGCAGAGTGTATGAGATAAGTATTATATATTATACAATTAATATTAATTAATTGCTTCGAATATAAAAAAAATATATTACTTAAATTGAATGAGAAATATCAAAGTAATGAATAAACTATATTAATTAAAAAATATATTACTTCTAAAAAAATATATTACTTAATTAATTGCTTCGATTATAATTTTAGTATGCTTAATATTAATTATATTTTCTTAAACTCAATTTTCTTAAACTCAATTTTCATTTGACCTCTTGACATAGATATATTTATTAGGAATTCTTTCCAAAAAAAGTTTATAAATACTCATGAAATTTCGTGTATTTTAATAAATATTAAGTGATATAGAAAATTCATTATAAGGATATCGATTGTTTAACATATTTTAAATTATATTTTAATAAGTATTAAGTAATAGTGAAAAAGAAATAGTATGATAATTTCAAGCATATTTTGTTTAACCAAATATATTACATTAAGTATTTCGGTGCATCGCACCGGGAGTTATTACTAGTTACTATAATTCATCTCTCATACCATTTATCTATGTCATGATTAAATAAATTAACCTTTCTATTTTATTTTGTTTTATTGTTAATCTTCATTTTGGTAAATATTTTTTAAATTATACGCCACAACAAAACAACAAAACGTCCTCCTTATCAATTTCTTTGTATTTTACGAAGAAAATGTCTCTATTTCTATAAGACACAAAGAGAATATAGGTGAAATAAGGGTGTAAACGAATCAAATCGAATTGAATATCTCACTATTTGATTTGTACTCGTAAATATGTTCAAATATTCGTATTCGTGTTCATTTAAATATTAAAATTTTCAAATGTAAATAAAAAAATAAAAATAAAATAAAATGAACAACTTAATTATATGGAATATTTTATTTTTTCATAAAAACATTAAAAAATTCAATTATAAACTTTAAAATAAAACTGAAATATAATTTAATATTTACGGCAAAATTCTTTATCACTACATCTTTTTCATTAAGAAGTTATTCTTGAAATATTATATTTTAGATTATATTATTATTTATTCATAATCGTAAATATTTAAATATAAAAAAAGTCGAATTTATATTCGTATTCGAATCATCAAAAATCGAATCAATCATGAATCGAGTTAAAAAAATTCGATTCGTTTACATCTTTAGGTGAAAATGAGATCGGTAAATTAAATGTGAATTAAATGGTGCTTTTAGTAAACATTAATTACATTTTCCTACTAAAAATAACTAATTTTTGTATTTTTTAAAAAGGTATCTAAAAAATATTTTCATAATATTTGTTGTTTTTTTAATTTAGAATAGTCTAAATATTTGATATTTGAAGTAATAATTGACATAACTTTCCAGAAAAAAAAAATAGATTTAGTTTTTAAAATTATATAAAAAAAATGATACAAGATGTGTATTTGTAGGGTTAATAGCATCTACAATCACAACATTTACCTCGTTACCTTTTTTATGTTGAAAAATAAACCATAACTTTTATTTTATTTGCAAAAATAAATTATAAATCATATATTAATTATAAATAAATTCAAATATTACAAAAAATATAAATATAATTCACAAAAAATATATTTTTTAATTATTAATACATCATATCTTCACCACTAATTTTATTAGATATTTTAATACGATTAAAAATTGTATATTTAATAAAAGAAGTATTTAGGAAAAGAGGTAGATTAGTTTATCAATTTATATTTCAAACTCCATTAAATTAACTTTTAAATTAAGAATAATTTTATTTTTACTTTTTTTTAATTAAAGTATTATTAATTTTATAATTATATAAAAGAGTAAAAAAATTACAATAAAAGTTTTGGTTTATTTTGCAACATTAAAAAAGTTAGATTTGTTTTTGCAAATGAATTAAAAATGATGATTTTACATTTTTACGTGCTATTAGCACTATTTAATATTTTATTAAATAGTTTTTAAAATTAATAATATGATTATAATATAAAGTAGATTCTTCACATTAAATTATTGTTGTAAATTTTAAAATGAACTATTGAATTTAAATTATTTGAATTGAATTTAAATGAATTTAATTGACCTGATTTGAATTGAAATCAACTAATTAAATTAAAGAAAAAAAATCACCTTAATACTTCAACCAAATTATAAAGAAATATGCATTTTGATTACACTAAGGGCACGTATTCAACTAAGACTATATTTATCCATAATCTTCTCACAACCTAACTCTTTAATAAAATAATAATTTTACTCTCCTTCAAATCATCATTTCACTAATTAATTCAAAATTTTCATTTTGCACTATTTATCCACAACCCACAACTCATTTCTATTTTTTTTTATTCTTTCTATTATTTAATAATTCAATTAATTATTAAAAATATATCAAAATTCATCTCTATTTGTAGAAATTTTTTTTTATGAATTTTGGTATAATCATATATATTTTTTATTCTATTAATTTAATTAAATTTTGATTTATAAAAACAATATAAATTTATATATACATTAGCCAATTAATAGATGACAAGTGTCATCTATCTTTACAAAAAGAAAGCTCATGGAAGACCCGATAAATATAGTCTAAGGGGATGTATTCAATTGAGATTATGTAAGATTTTAATGGACTTTAAAGTTTAGGTGTATTCAATTCAGATTTTTAAAAGTTTATTAAAATCCGTAAGTATTTAATTAGAATTTTAAAATGTCTTAAAAAATCTGTAGGTATTCAAATGTTTATTGATTTTAGAAGATTTTAAATGTTTATAAATTTTGATAGATTATTTTTACAAAATATAACTAAATATTAGTTTTAAAAATCTTTCGTAATTATGAAAGATTTTAATGAATTTCTTTACAAAAACTCAAACACTAAAAATTAAAATAATAAAATTGTTGGTCATTAAACAAAAGTTACACAAATCACTCTATTAAAATAATTAAAATTTTATTTGAGAAAATTGATCTTATCATATTTTGTTAAAAATAATTATTTATGCATGATATTAATAATAAATTATTTTGTGATGGAAATAAAAATCATAAAAATTAAAATAATAATATATTTATATATATATATATATATATATATATATATATATATTTTAATTTTATATAAAATTATGTTCTTAAACATTTAGATTAATAATAGAAGTCTATGAAAGTTTACTTAAAAATATATTTTACAATTTTTTAAAATTTATAAAAATTAATATAAATTAATAATAAAATCGGTCAAACTCTTTATAATGTTTATGAAATTTCAAAATTCATAGACTTTTTAAAACTAAAAAAAATTCATAAACTTTTTAAAATCCAAAAAAATCCTATAAAATGATAATCAAATACTCTCTCATAATTATCTCATTATATTATATGTGTATAATTATTAATTGGTAATTTCATTATATATTACATTAAATGCTAATATTATAATTAATGAAATATTATGTTACTTTTACGTTACAATTACCCCTTTTAATTAGTATAAAATTTAATTTATTATTAAGTAAATTTACTTATATAATTATATGAGAGCATAATTTATAGTACTAGTATATATAACATATTGTACAAACCCTCCCAATTGACCCAAAATGAAGACTCCCAAACAAAATATTTTAATCACAACATTTGCCGTTGTACTAATCATGACGTCATCTCTATTAATCCTCCCATCACAAGCCATACTATAGAAGGAAACAGTGGTGATCAGGAACGACATCCCCGGGGAAAGCATCACCATCCGATGCTACTCCTCGAACGACAATCTTGGTATTCATACGCTCTCGTACGGAGTTGATTTCACTTTCAGATTCAGTGTTACTTTCACAACGAAATTTTACTGCGATTTTACAACTTCGCACGGATCTGGAAATTACGGCGTTTTTACGAGCCGGCTGTAAAACCTGTGTCACGAGAAATGTCTATGGCTGGTAAAAGCGAATGGTCCATGTCTTGTACAGAGTGATAGAAGCCTCTATTGCCAAGCCTGGAAAATACCTAAGAAATAGGGTTATTGACAAATTAATAAGCATATGTAGTCACCATTTATCCATGTCATCATCAAATGAATCTTTCTATTTTATTTTATTCTATTCTTAATCTTCATTTTCGGTATTGTTTAATTAGAAAGTGGATGTTTTAAGAAGTAAATAGATTACAAATCAAATGAGTAAAAAAATGGTATATTTTTTAAATTATACACCACAACAAAACGTAGACATTAAATACATTTTTCTACTCAAATCATAACTAATTTTGTATTTTTTTAAAAAAATATCCAAATTTTATTTTCATACTAGTTGTTTTTTTTAATATTAGATAGTGTAATAAAAAATAAAAAAAATTTAAAATATAAAGTAGATTGTTCACATTAAATTAATGAATCTAATTATTGTTGTAAATTTTAAAATGAACTATTAAATAGGATGACTTTGATAAAAAAGAAACTCAAAAAATTTGTATATAATTTAGTATAGTACTAGCTACTAAGTAGTTTGAGCAAACAACTTTTTAACATGTTACTTTTTAAAAATTAGTTAATTAAAATAGTCTTTTATTCAGGTGTTAGTCGAGTTTAGTATTTTTAATTGGACTTTTAACTCAACAAACTCTTATAAAATATAATTACTTTTAATGGGCTAATAAAGTTATAAATTAGTTGAGCTTCGACATTCTACTAAGTAGGCTTTTAATTTAATTGGCTTTATTTGGGCTAAAATAATAATTGAGTATTTTAAATGGACTTTAAAATATTATAAGTTGGACTTCAATATTTTATCAGTTGGACTTCTAATTTAATAAATCGATGTTAAGTTAACATTTTCTTTATTGGGCCAAAACTATATTCAACCTAATGGGCTGCCTAAGCCTTTTAATTAATTTACTATCTAGTTAACCCTAATCTATACATATATAATTCCTGAATCTCTCCATGCCACGTGGACCAATCAGAAAGGTTTAATATTATTGTGTTCACACTATAAATTATAAATAAAAAAATATTATTATTATTAAGTCAAAATTTATACATTAATATAATTTTTAGGTAAGTTTTTATTTTCAGTAAATTTTCATATATGTAATTCTAATTAATCATATTTTTCCCAAGAAAAAATCAGTCGCGTTTCATAGAACATTCATAGATCAATTTGACGAGGTATTTCACGTTCTCATGCTTCAATATTTTTGCGTAATTATATTCGTCGAATTTTTTTTATCTTTTACAGAATTTCATATACGCTTTAATTATTTCATTATGCATTTTTTTTTTCATTTTTCTTTTACCAGTTCTTTTGGACTGAAACCGGCTGAACTGAACTGAACTTAAACGATATGAACTGAATTGAACTTAAGCGATCTGAACTGAACAAAATCGATTTTTTTTATAAAAATAATAATAATTTTTATAAATTATTAAATATTTTTTTAAAAATATTAATAATATTATGAAATTAACTAGATTTTATATTTATAATTATAGATTGAAATTATTTTTTGTTTATTTTATTTTAATTTATTTTGAAACTAACTGAACTGAATCGATATGAACTGAACTGAAATGAATCGATCTGAACTGAACTAAATCGATCTGAACTGAAGTGAACTTGACTGAAATTATGTTCAAAAGAACAAGTCCTAATTTAAATTTGTATTTTTTTCCATAATCAAATTCAGGTATAATTTATTTGTAGATTTTGTTTTTTTTCAATATCTCATAAATTAAATTGGAATTGTAGCTTACAATCCGTTTGGAATGTGATTCTTTTCAGTAGGTGTAGAATTGATACAAGATTTGATAAACGACAACTATGGAAAGATTTGCATATTTATTTGCTAATTGTAAAGTTAATCGATCGGAAGAGAAAAAAAATTAATTTTCTATTTTACAGCTCTATTTTCGATAAGGTAATTACGTACGGGTTGCAGACGCGGTGGTTCTCGACATTGACCTGCCCCATCACATCTTAATCATGATTCTCGACTCTTGCTCTCTTTGTTCTATATTTTTTTCACTATAGGCGAGATCAATATTATGGTGTCGAAATTTTAAATATTTAAAATAATCAAATAAATAAAATATCTTCTATAATGGGATTTTATACTTTATTTTCATAATTTTATTATTATTTCGTTGAGAATGAGATATAATATAACCACAAATAATAATAATTATTTATCAATTTAATTTAATAGATCACCTTATATACTTACGAAGTTTGAATAATAAAAAAAATAGTTGGCTTATAGAAATAGTAATTCAACAATTTAATTTATAAATCACATGAGTTATATGATTTAAAAGATCTATAAACACGTTGAAAAATTGAGTACCGAGATAATATCACAATAAAAAAGGTAATAAAAAGTTTAATTTTATTAGCTAATCTTTTATTCTAAGTATTGAGAAAGTTATACGGAGTATGATTTAAGTGAACTATGAAAATATTGGAAATTATTATTGAAAAATAATTTTAAAACATATGTTTGAATTTTGTATTAGTATTAATACTAATATTACTTAATTAAAAAAATTATATTGTTCAGTTATAATTATTAATAATTGCCCCAAAAAATATGATTCATTTATTATAATTAACAAATATATATTTGTAAACAATGAAAAGATATATGTAATTAAATTTTAATAATATTTTTTATACTATCATTATATATTATTAATTATTTTTAAATTTTTTATGTTGTAATTAAAATGAAACACTCACCAACAAAGCCCTGAATGTTGTTTATTATTTAAACATTCATAACCTTTCAATTTAAATAAAACATTTCATATTTGAGAGAACGATTGATAATGAGATTCAATACGAGTTTACAAATTAGTAGGGGTGAACAATTTATCTCGGAATTTCAATCCCGTCACGATCTCATCCCGAAAGTTAGCGAGATAGGACGGAATCAATTTTAAAAATGACAATCGCTTTCCGTCCCAAGCCGATTTATTTTTTCATAATGGGATGGGATGAGATCGGGACGATCCCTTTCTGTCCTGTTCCGTCCCGCAAATTTATTAATATACATAAAAAATGTTATTTTTCACATAAATTAATAAAAATATCAAAATATTAATCACACACTCAATTAAATTTATTTATTAATTAATACATTTTCACAAATATCATAATAATTTATTTTTTATATAATTTGTTTTGAATATACTTAAATATTAATCTATACATATATAATTTCTGGATCCACTAATGCGTGAACCAATAAAAAAACAATAATAATATTGTGTTCACACTATAAATTATAAATAAAAAAATATAAATTCTAAATAATAATATTATTAAACATATTTAAATTATATATAAATTCCTAAATTATATATTTTTGATAATAATAATTAATCGTAATCTTAAATATATACGTTTTTATTTCTCTTTCTTAAAATTATTTTTTTATTCCATTGTATTAATTTAATTCTAATTAATCATATCTCATAAAAATTATTTCTTTTCTTATTCTCTAATCCATCGTAGTTAAAAAAAATATTGAACTTTTTAGGTATGTTATTTCTCTTAATGTAAAATTTTATTTTTCTGAACATTGAATCGATTTAGATTATACGTTCTTCAATTCATTCATTTTTTTCCTCAATTTTTTCAATTTTATGTATTAATTATGATTTTTTCGTAGATTCCAGAATCAAATTGTCGAGTTATTAATTATGTTCGACTATATTTTTTTTTAATTTTTAGTTTATCTCTGATTCAGTTCTGTAAATTTTGTTTTGCATCATTCATTTTTTTTCCTCAATTTTTTTAATTTTATGTATTAATTATGATTTTTTCGCAGAATCCAGAATCAAATTGTCCAATTATTCCCCACCAATTTTAGGTATTTGCTGAAACACATGTAGAAGAGAGTCAATAGGTCTCATCCCAGTACTAACTTCATAATATTTAAATGAAAATTTGTCATATTCGAGTTTCGAATTCCTCTTCCACCAGATCAGAGGCTCTTCAATCGGGTAGAATGTAAATCTCTCCCACCATATCAGAGGCTCTTTAATCGGGTAGGATGTAAATCTTTGTCGAGTTATTAATTATGTTTGACTTTTTTTTTTTAATTTTTAGTTTATATCTGATTCAGTTATGTAAAATTTGTTTTGCATCATTCATTTTTTTTCTCGATTTTTTTAATTTTATGTATTAATTATGATTTTTTCGCAGATTCCAGATTAAATTATCGAGTTATTCCCCACCGGTTTTAGATATTTGCTGGAACACATGTAGGAGAGAGCCAATAGGTCTCATCCCGTACTAACCTCTTTGTCATATCTGAGATTCGAATTCCTCTACCACCAGATCAGAGGGTCCTCAATCGGGTAGGGTAGGATGTACTCAATCGGGTAGCATATCTGAGATTCGAATTCCTCTACCACCAGATCAGAGGGTCCTCAATCGGGTAGGATGTAAATCTCTCCCACCAGATCAGAGACTCTTTAATCGAGTAGGATGTACTCAATCGGGTAGGATGTAAATCTCTCCCACCAGATCAGAGACTCTTTAATCGGGTAGGATGTAAATCGAGGGATGTACTCGAGTAACAGACATATGTGAGAGAGAGTCAATAGGTCTTATCCCAGTACTAACTTCATATTATTTAAATGAAAATATGTCATATCCGAGATTCGAACTCTGCGTCTCCGGAAAATTACACCAACATCACCACTGACCTTACCATTCGGCTATGCACTCGGCTATGCCCAAGAAGCTTACATACTATAAATTACATCAAACATGCTTAATATTTGAAAATAATAATAATTTCATAATTGAGATAACGGTTAATAATGAGATTAATACGAGTTTACAAATTTAAGAGAGAGTTTGATTATTAAATAAAATAAAATCTTAGTCCATTAATAAATTTTTGGTGAAATACGTTAGAGATTAAATAAAATTTTAGATTATTTCAAATAAATAAATCACGTGCATCGGCACGGGCAGTGGTACTAGTTAAATAAAAATTAAAAGAAAACCTAAACTAAATAATAGAATAGAGAGATTGAGAGAGAGAAGCTGCGACCGAGAAGAAAATAAAAGGAAGAAAGAAGGCGCGGCCTAGGGAGAAGGAAGAAGGAGACAACGCCGCTCGACTCTTTAACCTCGATCACGTATTAACAAGGCAAGTGGGTTTTTAAGTTTCATATAGCTAGATCTTACCTTTGAATTTAGGGTTCTTACTTATCAATTTGACTTAGCGATTTTATGTGAATTCTTGAATGATATAAGCAGTAATTATTTTAGCACGAATGAAGTTCATATACTATTAAGAATATCAAGTATATATAACATCTCTCACGTATGTACCTACCTCCTGTTAAGCAGCAACAACAAACCAAAAATATATGTATTATGTATACCTATATATTTAGGAAGTGTGGGTGCTGCAGTGACAGCAGCACCAATATATATACTACAGTACTTATATGTATATGTGTGGGTTTGGTTTAGAAGAGATGAGGTGGTTAGCAACCTTCACAGGTAAATATATATAGCCTACCTACGTGTGTATGTGTTATGTGTAATCATGGGAATGATAGAAAACTAGAGTACACAATATATATGCTTGATGAATAAATTGGTGTGTGTATTCTAATGTTTTGATTGTTAGCTGAATGCTTATTTAATTTACAAGCTATATCATGTTTGCTCTTAAAGTTGATAGTATATTTACATGTTTATTTATGTTGGTTTGAATGATTATTTTTTGATGTTACTTTATTATATCACTAGTCCATGCATACACGTAAGGCTGCATATTACATTAGAAGTCCAGTTCACAGTCAAAATATTAAAGAACAAAAGTAAATGTTAAAGTATGAAATGTCGGGCATCGTAAGGAACTACCTTAAACAGGGTGGCACTAACAAACGAATGACCTCAATGGCTAGAGTGCGAAAGGGCCTCTAGACAGGGTGTGCAACTAACTTTAATAGCCTCAATGGCTAGAGTGCGAAAGGGCCTCTAGACAGGGTGTGCAACTAACGAACGAATGACCTCAATGGACTGGGGTAGCCCTTACGATGTCAAGTGAGCTCGCGCCTAAACGTGAAAGGAATGATATGAACGTTAATGTTAAAGAAAAGTTACGTAAACGTTTCAAGTTAAAGTTGATGGTTATATCATAAGTTTAAGTTAAGGAGTTGCATTGCATTAAAGTTCAACGTTTAAAAATACAAACTAAGACGACAAGTGGAAAGATTAAAGCATATAGATTGCATGCCTACTTGCCAGTCAGTGGACTGACCCTTGCTGTTATAAACGTTTTCAGGTGTTACTATTTGATAAACTGGAGTAGTCGAGGATGCTGCGTCGTGATTCGTACAATTTTTAATGAGTAAAACTATTTTTAGTATTTAACGCACGTGTTTTACAACTTTAATTATTTCCGCTGCATTTACTATTATTTAAACCTTTTTACCGTTAAAAATTTATTATGCCGACGTGGAGTTTGAAAAGTTGCATCTCGCGCCCTTGAGATCTTTAATAATTATTACTTGTATTTCTTTTATTTATTAAAATAAAACGGGGAGTGACAGATTTAGTATTACATCTCAACAAGAAAGTAAGAATATATAATATTTTCTTTGTCACAATTAAAAAAAATGAAATGATTTAAAAAATTATTAATTTTTTTTATTTTGTTATTTTAAAATACAATTTTACTCATAATTTATTTACATATTTTATAAATTTTAGTCACAATTACTTTATTTTTTAATTTAAAAATACATTTATACTTCTATTTTTTGGGTAAAAAAATAATAAAGTAGTAACTTTTATATATGCTCAATCATCAAGTATATAAAAAGTCGAGAGACGAAGTAATATTACATGCAATACTTACATTATACTTATTTAGTCAATCAACAAAATATTCACAAATTGTTTCATCATATATAAAGAGAATTTAGTCCATTTACATTATGTGGTAATAAAATCTCATGAACCAAAACATAAATTTCATAATACAATAATACACATTGCATGTAACAATTATCAAGCAACCCCATTTTGCCTCATATATATAACACAAGCAACCCCTCTCCATCTCCTTCATCAACCCATCATCAATCCAAAAATGAAGTCGACCTACGCGCAGAGCCTTTTCATGACAGCGCTCGCAGTACTCGTACTCGAGTCCGCGTCGGCAACAAACCTGTTCGGGAAAGTCCGAGTGATCATCCAGAGCGACATCCCGATAGAATATTCGTCGGCCCACTGCTACTCGGCAGACTATGACGTGGGCGTTTATACACTCTGAGGTTTTCATTCCACAGGTTCCTCCTTACAAAATACTACTGCTACTTCTGGACGCCTCATGGTTCTGGGCAGTACGGAGTCTTCACCAACAGGATGGATAAAATGTGCAACGGTTACTGCGTGTGGTACATCAAGAAGGGCGGTCCCTGCTTGAAAAAGACCAACGGTGAGCTGTATTGTCAGGGATGGAAAATACCTGGGATAAGGCCGCCACCGAGGTCACCATCAACGAATTGAACCCCATCGCTATCATCTTAACATATGTAATACTACTGTATTACCAAAATAAATTTATCAATAATCTTAAAGACATCCAGAACGTATATATTACATTACATATACATGTGTGCTGTCACTGTATAAAACGAGCGTAAAGAAAAATAAAAATGAAATACAAACTCATTTTTCTTCAAACTCAACATCAATGATATCTGGTTGAGACTTTGAAGATGTACTATTTCCACCACCTCTGCCGCCTTTTGGAAAAGAGTCGTCTTGTGGCTGCCAAACAATATTTCCACAGCCAGCGCAGCTTACTGTTTGGTTCTTGTATCCAACAAACGGCTTCTTACAAGCTGGGCACTCTCCCTGCTCAGACAAATTAATAGGATGAACCAGCTAGTACCAAATCCAAAAGTATTAAATACACCTAGTATATATAATAAAATAAAGAGGATATTTACAAAAGGCGCCTTGAAGTTGACATAACTACAAAATGAAATGACAATGAAAACATCCATGCTGTTATTTGCTTGTTAAGTACGAAAGATAACAATTTTCTTTCTGGTAAATTCAAGGTTCTAAAAGGCACTAGGCGCTAGTCGAGCGGTGACTAGGGGCCTAGCGCCCAAAGTAATTAATCGAGAACTAAGCAGATATTAATCGTTTTACATTTTTATATTTAATTAATTAATATTATATTTTAAAAATATTTTTTATCCATAATAATACAATATTTTTCACAAAATCACAAATAAATAATCTAAACATAATATTAATCACAAGTATTACCATAGTTTAATAATCAAAATAGCTTGTAAATTTAAAATTTTACATCATTTTCATTATGTCGTTAATATTCTTTCAAATTTGGTTTCATGTTCAAAATTTATTAAAACACCATCTATTTTACTTGATTCATCATGTTTTGCATCACATTTGAGTTGCTCGACTAAGCCTGTCTGAAGACTGTCTAAGTAGGTAAAAACTGAACTAATCGAATTTAGGCGGCTCAAATCGGGTTTAGACGGGCCTAGGCGGCGCTTAGGCAGCTTGGGGGCTTAGAGACTAGGCGGGGCTACAATCTAGAATGTCGAGCACAGCTTGGCGCCTAGGCAGAGAGATTTTTAGAACAATGGGTAAATTAGCTCTAACTCAAAGGGTACATTTTGTATCTAATCCTATAAAATTAATTCAGTTTCAAGAATATTCTAATGGACACAAAACCCCAAGTCCAACTACAAGCAGGAAGATGTCACAAGATGTTAAGCCAACATAAAGTATGACCTAAAATTGACCAATTTATGAACTCACAAAGGTAGAGAAAAATAAGAAAGTTGTCTGCAGAAATAACTTGAGAAACCTTCCAGGCTTTAGTGAATTCATACACAATTTGCGAATTTGTTTTCGATATCCTGTTCGTAGCTTCTGATACATGTAGATGCCTTCAACTAAACTGTTTAGATTGTTTCACATAGCCATATACTTTTTTTCTCATTCATTTTAAAGAGGATCACATATTTCAGTCCTACCTCAACTGTATTTCGTTATATTTTCTGTGGACACAAAGTTAGCAAATCCCGATTCAATAAAAAAAAAAAAAAGATAGTTGCAACATACCAATGACTTTATAAGGAAAACAATTACCTTAATGACGAGATTATTTGCAATAGCCCCAATTAAGAGAGGACCAGCAATTGGCAATACCCAACTCCCAATAATCAGAATTCGGAACAGCCATCCTGACAGAGCGAACCATAAAAAGAAAAGTGTCTGCACGGATAAATATTCACACATCACTATTAGAAGAATGCAGAGATTTAAGAAAGTAATGATTCTACTCAATCGGCAACATCAATGGAATAGTAGTTTTACTTAATCATTAAGCCCTAAAGTTTACTATTTCTTGATCAAAATACAAAATCGTTACAGTTCAGATACGAGACTCGAGCGTTTATACTAATTCCGTAAATTCGCAAAACTATAGGGTAATCAAAGGACTGAAGAATGCCTCTCATTCTCTCTGTATCTGTTTTTCACACATACAACAAAACTGTATTGTTAGTTATACTTACAGACATACTTCTCCCCAATTGAGAATCCAGGAAACCACTAAGTTGTCTCCTGTACTGCAAAAATAGTAATGAAAAATATAGTATCAGAAAAAGAAAAAGGAAAATCCTAAAATCAACATGAATTTGTTCAACACTATCTCGCAGCAAAAAGAACACTCCTCGGAGAAAGGTTAAATAAATAAATCAACAATACGGGTTAATCGTGTTAAATCATACCCTCGGAAAATCTCTGCTGAAATCCATCGAGAAAATCCGCCACTTCTGAGTAATCTCCAATTCACGGTCAATCACACGAGCTCGGTCGGCGGCGGACTGAGCCACCGCGGATAGCCGCCTCGAGACGGCATACCTCCGTTCGATTCTCTCCGCCGTTTTCCTGGTGTCGAAAACGAACTGCTCGAGCCCGTCATTGGCTGTCCGCCACGCGTCGCGCCACAGTTCGCCAGACGCCACGCGCTGTGCGAATCCATCGAAATCGCTGCGCCTGAAGGCGCGGATAGGCTCAACTCGGCGGATTGGGATGGAACTTGGCCGGTTTAAAATATGATTTCGAGGTATTGAAGAAAGTAAAGGGGGCCAAGGCAGGGTCGACGCCATGAAAAACGAAAAGTGTGAGCTCTAAAAATGTTTTTTTTTTTTCTTTTTTGCCCTTTTTTTTCGTGGTTTGGGTGGAACCCGTTAAAGTTTTTTTTAATAAGGAGGAGAGATGAAAACTTCATCCCGATCACTCGATCGAGAGATCAAGGCTAGGATGTAAATAAAGGAATGTGCCCCGAGTAGTAGATATTTATGCGAGAGAGCCAACAGGTCGAACTCCAGGACAAACCTTCATAATATTTCAATGAAAATTTGTCTCACCCGAAATTACATCATCACAAGTCTTACCACTCGGCTATGCTACTGGAGACAGAAACCGTGGAAGGTTACAGAATGTTCGTGCAAAGTTTATAAAAATTATGGTTTTGCCCCTTAATTTTGATGTAGTTTATTTTAAATATAGGAAGGTCAAATGATGTCAATTCAATTTGAAACTGTGAGCTAAAATAAATGTAAAGTTATGGTTGAATATTTTCTGCTCGAATTGATTTTAATTTTATGCTTTTTTTAGATTTCTTAGTTTTTGTTTTTATTGTTTTTTTGCAATTAGTCCACTTAGCGATGCACGTGTATTTAATTCAACTATTTGTTAGTCGGAGTAGTGCTCTTTCTTAATATTAGATTTAGATATTGACAATAAAAAAAGTTACATTCATATTAGAAATTATGGAATACTTATTTATAGACTATATTTGTTCTATTCATAAGACAACCACGCTGGTCATAAAGCAGAAGTTTCAACCCGGTCGTGTTGGTTACTCTAGACAACTACAATTGATCGTGCGTAAATACTGGTTTTTTCAAAAATATTCCAACATTTGTCAACGACTGACCTTAACTCTTATTATTAGTCATGCATACGATATCATAATCGAAAATTATATTCGTTGAAAAACAAACTGGAATTTGATATTCGAGGGCGTGAGAGCAATTCGAGTATTAAAAATAATTTCCCCAGAATTATTTTCTCTTAATACTTTCACGTGGATAATATAATTATCAAGTAATGTTACAACCATCCTAGTACCATTCCATAGTCCGAAAAAGGCATCCATATTCCGCAATACGAAACAGTTCATTATCAAAAACTATATATCATGTCACAACATTTAATTAATTCGTATATTATATACAATAAATAGAATATAACATGAGTATATAAATTGTTGCTTAAAGAAAAATAAGTCTACATAATATATATATATATATATATATATATATATATATATATATATATATATATATATATATATATATGTACGATAAATGAAGTGTCAAATTTTAATTGGTTAAAAGATAAATGTACGATACATTCAATATTAACAAATGTACATTCAATATTAACAAATGTACTGTAGTATTCTCCTATATATATATATATATATATATATATATATATATTACTATATTAATTAATATATTTAGATTTTAGTAAAAAAGTTTATAATAATACCAACCTTCAAGTTCATGTTTGGTAGTTTGGAACAATTGTTGGTATTTAAAAACTTAACCGAATGCATTTAATCAAACATATTCTCCGCGTTCTTTTTAGAAAATTGATATTCTTAATCATAAAAAAATTTATTAATGATGATGATAATAACAATAATGCATTATCAAAAATGTTAATACATAATTAAATCATAATCATATTAGAAAAAATAATTTATGAGAATGAGTAAAAGATGAAGACTTTTTATAGGGTTAAAATTGAATTAAGTTTTCTATAATTTTTAAAAATTAATTGAATAAAAATCAAACATATTTTCCGCGTTCTTTTTAGAAAATTGATATTCTTAATTATAAAAAGAATTATTAATGATGATGATAATAACAATAATGCATTATCAAAAATGTTAATACATAATTAAATCATAATCATATTAGAAAAAATAATTTATTGAAATTGAGAATGAGTAAAAGATGAAGACTTTTTATAAGGGTAAAATTGAATTAAATTTTCTATAATTTTTAAAAATTAATTGAATAAAAATCAAACATATTCTCGCATTCTTTTTAAAAAATTGATATTATTAATCATAAAAAGAATTATTAATGATGATGTCAAAAATCTTAATACATAATTAAATCATAATTATATTAGAAAAAAAAATTAGAGAAGTTGAGAATGAGTAAAAGATAAAGACTTTTTATAAGGGTAAAATTAAATTAAGTTTTCTATAATTTTTGAAAATTAATTGAATAAAAATCGCAAATTATAGAATCAAATCGGGATATTTTGGTTGAAAATTTATAATTTAATTGACTGATGAAAATAGAATATGATAAATTAAATTAAATGCAACCTAATTTACTTAATATTAATATATTAATATGATATAATGATTAATACAAATTAATATTAATAATATTATCTATTAAGATTTATATGATAAGGGAAGATATTAATAAAAGATATTAAAAATTAATTTATTTAATAATTTGAATTTTTCAAGTCAATCTTTACTATAATTAAGGAGTTTATAAAAATAAATTATATAAAATCAAATGTTAAGAGAATAAAAAAAATATAAATATTATTATTTATATATTAATTACGTATTTAATATTTACTTAATAAATTGATTAAGATTAAATATTAATAAATATTGGTGTAAAAAAAATTCTTAATCTAACCATTATTATTTTTTAATAAGTATGAACATAAATAAATCAAACGCTTAAAATATATGCGACAAATGTTAGTTGAATTATATATTACTAGTACTTCTACCCGTGCGATGCACATGTATTTAATTCAACTATTTGTTAGTCGGAGTAGTGCTCTTTCGGCTTAATATTAGATGTAGATATTGATAATAAACAAATAAATATTAAGTGAATAATCTAATTGAAATAGTACAATAAAGAAAATTAAATTAATATTACAAATTATGGAATATTTCTTTATAAACTACATTTGTTCTATTCATAAGACAACTACGCTGGTCACAAAGCAGAAGCTTCAATCCGGTCGTGTTGGTTACTCTAAATAACTACAATTGATCGTACGTAAATACTGGTTTTTTCAAAAATATTCCAACATTTGTCAACGACTAACCTTACTCTTATTAATAGTCCTGGCATACGATATCATAATCGAAAATTGTCTTCTTTGGAAAGCAAACTGAAATTTGGTATTCGCGTCAGAGCAATTCGAGTATTAAAAACCATTTTCCCAAAATTATTTCCTCTTAATATGGATAATATAATTATTAAGTAATGTTACAATCATCCTATTACCATTGCATAGTCCAACAGAGGCATCCATATTCCGCAATAGTATAATGGTCACCCAACCTAATACGAAACATGTATCAAAAACTATATAACATGTCACAACATTTAATTAATTTTTATATTATATACAATAAATAAAAACTATATACCATGTCACAACATTTAATTAATTCTTATATTATATACAATAAATAGAATATGACATGACTATATAAATTGTTGCTTAAAGAAAAATAAGTCTACATATATATATATATATTACTATATTAATTAATATATTTAGATTTTAGTAAAAAAGTTTATAATAATACAAACCTTCAACTTCATGATTTGATAGTTTGTAACACTTGTTGGTATTTAATTAAACATATTCTTTCTAGAAAATTGACCTCAATGTAATAATAAAAAGAATTATTAGGGATGATGATAATAACAATAATGCATTATCAAAAAATTTAATACATAAATAAATCATAATTATATTAGAAAAAATAATTTATCGAATTTGGTAATGAGTAAAAGATGAAGACTTTTTATATGGGTAAAATTGAATTAAATTTTCTATCATTTTTGAAAATTAATTGAATAAAAATCGCAAATTATAGAATCAAATCGGGATATTTTGGTTGAAAATTTATAATTTAATTGACTAATAAAAATAGAATAGGGTAAATTAAATTAAATGCAACATAATTTACTTAATATTAATATGATATAATGATTAATACAAATTAATATTAATACTATTATCTATTAAGATTTATATAATAAAGTAAATAAATAAATAATATATGATAAATAAGGAATAAAGTAAAAATATTAATGGAAGATATTAAAAAATGATTTATTTAATAATTTGAATTTTTCAAGTAAATCTTTACTATAATTAAGGAGTTTATAAAGATAAATTATATAAAATTAAATAGTAAGAGAATAAGAAAAATACAAATATTAATATTTATATATTAATTAGGTATTTAATATTTACTTAATAAATTGATTAACATTAAATATTAATAAATATTGGTGTGAATAAAAATCTTAATCTAACTATTATTATTTTTTAATAAGTGTGAACAAAAATAAATCAAACACTTAAAATATATGCCACAGTTGAATTATATATTATAAGAATTAAATAAAAATACGGTAAGTTACCAGAAATAAAATTAGAATAAAATTAAATAGAAATATTATAAATTTTATTAAAATTATAATTGTGAGTTAAATAAAATATTATAAATTATATTATAAAATAAAAGATAAATAAATTATTAACTTAAAATACTCTAAACTTATTAAAGGTTGGTTCCATTTAAAACTTTTCCAATCCAATGTTTCGATTTCTTAATGGAGTTCTACTTGTTCGATTTGCAAAGTATTTTACTTATAAATAAACATAAAACTAACAAAAAAAAGTAAGAAATACAAAAGGTCTGAAAAGAAATGAATCATTAAAAAAATTAAAAAATTCAAAAAACCTAAAAAAAAATACAAAAATCATTACCAAATTGTTATATACAATATAATTATAATCAACAAACAATAATATTAAAACTAAAATTCAAATTAGTAAAAAATACTTAAATTGAAGTCTGCAAAAAATAAAAATATTAATAATTAAAATAATATTAAAATTAAAATTCAATAATATTAAAATTCAAATTCTAGTAAAAGATACTTACTTGAAAATTACAAAAAAATAAAAACATTAATTATCAAACAATAAATTTAAATTTACATACAAAAAAAATTGTGAGCATGAACAAATAAAAAAAATAGAATAGTGAGAGGTAAGGAGTGAGTAAAGATGATATAATTTATATAGATATGACTATAGTATTATTTAGTTGCTTAAAATAAGGAGTAAATTTACTTAAATTTCGATATTATTGTTTATATAATATAATTAAATTAATTAATCTAATAAATATATTAATAAAAAAATACATTCTCTCCCCTCATCCTTTAATTACGCTAATTAATTTAAAATAAAATAAATAAGGAATAAATGTGATATTTTGAATATTTGAAGTAAATATTTACTATAATTAAGAATTTAAATGTAAATTATATTATATAAAAAAATAAATTATTACGCTAGTTAATTAAAAATAATTACGCTTTAAAAATAATTACGCGAATTAATTAACCGAACACAAATTTAATCTAACGATTCTTGTTTATTAATAAGTGTGAACACAACAAAATCTAACGGATAAAACATACCACTTCGGACAATTGTTAGCTGAATTATACAATTGTTAGCTGAATTATATATTATAAGGATAAGGATATAATGATTTTAAAATTATAAAATAGAAATTTGATAATAATAAGTTGATATTAAAAAAAATTATAGATTAACAAAAAGTACAAAAAGTAAAAATTAAGTTGAAATGATATAATGATACAAAGTTCTGAATATAAAAAAAATACAAAAATAGATAATATTACTAAAAGATAAAAAAAATAAGTTCATGGCATGATTCTTTATCGCTTCAAAAACATCATCATTAATGTATAATCCGATGAATCATTGTTAGCTGAATTATATATTATAAGGATAAGGATATAATAATTTTAAAATTATAAAATAGAAATTTGATAATAATAAGTTGATATTAAAAAAAAATTATAGATTAACAAATAGTACGAAAAGTAAAAATTAAGTTGAAATGATATCATGATACAAAGTTCTAAATATAAAAAAAGTACAAAAATAGATAATATTACTAAAAGATAAAAAAATAAGTTCATGGCATGATTCTTTATCGCTTCAAAAACATCATCATTGAATGTATAATCCGAGGAATCATTACTTCGTGCGGAGTATTTTACTTATAATGAAACCTACAAAATAAATAGTTATAAATAAACCTACAAAATAAACAAAAAATAAGAAATTCAAAAGTTCTGCAAAAAAATGACTTACATACAAAAGTTATTAAAATCAAATTAGTAAAAGAATACTTAACTGCAAAAAATACAAAAAACAACAAAACATTAATAAAGCTCTGAAAATAAATAAATAAACGTGAGCATAAACAAATAAAAAAAAGCTAAATGAAAAGGCTACAAAAAATATAAAAAAACAAAAAAACAACAACAAAATTTACATATAACTCTGCACAAAAATAAATAAATGTGAGCATAAATAAATAAAAAAAATAGTTGAAATAAAAATTGAATAAATAAATGTGAGTCTGAACAAATAAAAAAAAATAGTTTAAATTAAAAGTGAGAGGTAGTCCGAAAAATACAAAAAAACAAAAAAAACAACAAAACTTACCTATACATCTGCACAAAAATAAATAAATGTGAACATGACCAAATAAAAAAATAGCGAAATGAAAAGGTTAAAAAAAATACAAAAAAACAAAAAAAACAACAAAACTTACAATAGAGCTCTGCACAAAAAATAAATAAATGTGAGCATGAATAAATAAAAAAAATAGCTGAAATGAAAATTGAATAAATAAATGTGAGAATGAAAAAATAAAAAAAAAACTGAAATTAAAAGTGAGAGTTAGTGCAAAAAACACAAAAAAAATTTAAAAAAAAACAACAAAACTTACATATAGTTCTGCACAAAAAATAAATAAATGTGAGAATGAACAAATAAAAAAAATAGCTTGAAATAAAAAACCTACAAAAAATACAAAAAAAACAAAAAAAAAACAACAAAACTTACATAGAGCTCTGCACAAAAATAAATAAATATGAGCAAATAAATAAAAAAAAAAGAGCTGAAATAAAAATTGAATAAATAAATGTGAGTATGAAAAAATAAAAAAATAGCTGAAATTAAAAGTAAAAAGTAGTGCAAAAAATACAAAAAAACAAAAAAAAACAACAAAACTTACATAGATAGAGTTCTGCACAAAAATAAATAAATGTGAGAATAAAAAATAAAAAAAATAGCTGAAATGAAAAGTGAATAAATAAATGTGAGCAATGAACAAATAAAAAAATAGTGAAAAGTGAAATGTAGGGAGTAAGTGAAGATTACGTCTTTATATAGACACGGATTTGATGTAGGGTTTGATAATAATTATTATTTTTAAATATAATTAATTTGAATTACCTTAAATTTCGATATTATTGTTTATATTATAAAAATTAATTAATTAATCGATTAAATAGGGTTTGATAATAATTATTATTTTTAAATATAATTAATTTGAATTAACTTAAATTTCGATATTATTGTTTGTATAATAAAAATTAATTAATTAATCGATTAAATATATTAATAACAAATGTACCGTTAAATAAGAAATAAATGTGATATTGTAAATATTTTAAGTCAATATTTACGGAGATTATATTAAGAAGATTATAAATGTAAATTATATTATATAAATAAATAAATAATTACACTAATTAATTAAAAATAATTACGCTAATTAATTAATCTAAAAATATTATAAATGTAAATTATATTATATAAAGAAAAAAAAATTACTGGTAATTAATTAAAAATAATTGCGCTAATTAATTAAAAATAATTACAAATAATTTTTTAATTAATTAAAAATAATTATGCTAATTAATTAAAAATAATTATGCTAATTAATTACGCTAAAAATAATATTGACTAAATTAAGGAAATTATATTAAGGAAATTATAAATGTAAATTATAATATATAAAAAAAATAATTACGCTAATTAATTAAAAATAATTATTTCAATTAATTACGCTAAAAATTACGCTAATTAATTACACTAAAAATATAATTAATAATGACCAGTATGAACGTAAATTTAATCTAACGGTGCTTGTTTATTAATAGGAAAATCAAACGGTGAAAACATACGACATCTCAGACAATTGCTAACTGAATTATATATTATAAGGATAAGGATTAAATAAAAACAACAAAAATAAAATTAGAATAAAATTAAATAAAAATATTATAAATTTTATAAAAATAATAATTTTTAGTTACATAAAATATTATAAATTACATTATAAAATAAAAGATAAATAAATTATTAACGCAAAATAATCTAAACTTATTAAAGTTTGATTTCATTTAAACGCAATCCAATGTTTCTTAGTTTTATTTTATGCTTTTTTAGATTTCTTAAAATTTTATGCTTTTTTAGATTTCTTAGTTTTTGTTTTTATTGTTTTTTTGCTATTTTTATGTTATTTTTTTGTTTAAGTCAATTGCAAATATTTAAATACTCACACATACATGTCTTCGAACCTTGAACTTTACTATTCTCAAGTCGAATGCTCAACCAACTGAACTAACAACAATTGACTAGTTATTTTAATGAGGCCTGTGGATTTTTGGTCACAATTATAAAGAATGTGTGTTTTTTGTGCTAGGTTATAAGAGCATGAGTTTTTTACACCAATTGCATTTGAAGTACCTATTATACCCTTGAAAGTAAAAGAAAAAGACAAGAAATAAAAATAATATTGGTCCCCACTTTTTTTTCTCTTCTCTTTTCTCTCTTCTCTTCCGGAAACCCGCCCCCCCGTCACCGTTTTTTTTTTTCAATCGAATCAACCTAAATCAACCGGAGCAATGTCATCGTCGGCGACACCATCTGATTCCGAGTATGAGGAAGAACAACAACAAGAAGAACCGCTGCTCCAACCGCCGGTAAATCCCAAATCCGAAACCCTTTTTTTCGATTTTTTTTTTCGAGAATTCGAGCAATGTGATGGATTATATGGTGCTTTAGATGCTTGGTTGAGTTCTTACTAGTGTTATAAGTGATTTAGAACTGTAATTTGAGTTGAATTGTCTGAAATTCTGATTTCTGAAATGTGTTCTTGACTGCTCGAACGCGTTGGTCGATGGCAGTCGATTAGTGCCATTCGACTAACCCCGTCGACCAACCCTTTCGATTAACCTCATCGAGTAGTCAGCCTTTGATTAGTCGATGTGGTTAATCGAATGGGTTGGTTGATGGGGTTAATCGAATGAGGTTGGTCGAATGGGGTTGGTCGATGGTCTGTTACTCGATCGAGTAACAGGCAGAAACCTTTTTTTTTTGTTTTTTTTTGTTTTTGATCCTATTAATATGTTTTTAATTGCTTCTTCTCCATTTGTGCAGGCTGGTTTCCGATGGAGGAGACCGGATTTCGTCAACATTTCGAGAGCGATAAATTGCGGAGATCGACGCGGTGTACTGAAAATCGTACAAGATACTCTGAGGGATGTGGGTGGGGAAGAGGGCCTCGCGGAGTACGAACAGACGTGTCTGTTCAGTCAGTTCTTTCCCATTCCCAGTGCAGACCGATCGAACAAACCTCTGCACAAGCTGCTATCGAGAGAGATCGTTAGCAAAAGCAGAATACCGGAGTTTGAGCACTGGTTTGCTATCGGGGATCGTATTGTGAAGTTTCGAGCACAGGAATACGCCCTGATCACCGGCCTGAGCTTTGGGGATAGTAACTTCAATCCTTCAGACCAAGGTCATGTCGCTCCCACTACAGGCATCCATCGGAGGTTATTCCGATGCAGAGTGATGAAGATTGAAGCACTGCTCACTTCGTTCAAGGATCAGCGGATGGGCCACGAGCTAGGTGATTATTTCAAGGTTGCCAACATCCTGATTCTCTACTTCATTCTGATTGGTCGAGAGAAATTGGATGTCGAGAACTGGGCCTGGACACTGGTGGAGGACAACGATGGCTGGGAGTGGTTTCCTTGGGGTTCTTATACGTTCCAGAACTTCTCGCACTACATCAGCACTGCTGGGATGGCAGCTGATCAGGTGGACAAACCTGCTTATCACTTTTACGGTCCAGTTTGGGCCTTCCAGTGTTGGGCCTTCGAGGCCTTTCCTCCTTTAGGGAGACTGTGCGGTACCCGGAGCAGAGTGACGCAAAGGCCCCGGTTTTTGAATTGGACGCCGAGGAAGACTAACTTCGATTTCACTGATTACTTCGAGGATGAGCAGGTAACCGTCAATCTGTTTCGTTAATAATTTTGAATTAATAATCTTATCGAATATCTAATAAATATTTTGTTATTGTTTTCTTTTAGCTTGAAGTGCACGAGACCCTCACACCGACACCGGAGGAGGAGGAGATGTTGTATTACAGGAGTTTGACTGAGGCCGGTGAGCTGTATGGCCTCCCGTACCAGCCTCCCGTCCGCTTAGCTCACGCAGCGGGGCCGACACGAGCACCTGCACCGAAGAAGCAGATGGAGAAGAAGAAGAAGAAGAAGCTTGTGGACCGTGTGGCCGAAAGCGTGGCCAAGACATTCAAGAAGGCGGCGACAGGTGGTATCCGCACGCGTGACGATGTCATGCCCAGCTCTTCAGCAGAGAGACACGAGAGACGTAAATCTCGGAAAGCTCGACATGATTCTCCGCCTCCTCGACATGCTTCTCCTACTATTCCTCCTCGAGGTTCTTCTCCTCCTATTCCTGCTCGAGATGCTACTCCTCCTGAGTCTCGAGCTGCACATGCATCTGAGAGAGTGGTGGACGATGATCCACCTATTTATCGTCGGAGTGACCTCGAGAGGATCTTGTTCGACACGTCCGAGAAGGGATTCACGACTCACATCGTGAAGGCCGTCACGGAGAGCGTGACGAAGAGTGTCACGGAGAGCTTGCTCTCCAAAATGAAGGGCTTCTTCGGTATGAGACGACACTCGCAGCCACGGCCTTATCCCTCGAGGCCAGTGTACGAAGAGCCTTCCTCGCCGCCTCGGACTTCACCTCCTCGTCATTCCTACCACTGCGAGGACATTGCTGAGACTTCTTTGAGCAGAGCACCAGCTCGATTCTCGACGTCGGCGATGCCTGACCCTCGGTATTCATATGCAGACGCTGACGCATGGATGCGTTACCGCATGCAGCCCCAGCCCCAGGTGCCTCCGGCCTATCCGTTTGAGTATCCATTCGAGAGTTACCAGATGCCGGGTCCATTCGGTCCATTCCAGGGTCCAGTCTTTCCATTCCAGGGTTATCAGATGCCGCCACCGGCCTATCCATTTGAGTCCCCCAGCTACCGCACGCCTCCGTCGATTGTTCCTTTTGATCTGGAGACGTCCAGCACTCCGACACCACCTGTTGTGGTCGATGTCGAGACCCATACTGGGAGGACCTTTGATATCTTCTCACAGCCAGCTGCTGATGACGAGGAGGGTGACGACGAGTATGCCGGGGACCTCGGGTGCTTCAGTGACGAGGATGACGACGACGAGGAGGAGGGTGACGAGTCCGAGCAGGATGCCGGGGAGAGCAGCCTCGGACCTCGTGTTGTTCAGCCTTCCAGGTACCTGCGTAGCCCTTTCATCCGACAGTTCACCAGGGCACGCGGTAGAAGAAGCTGGAAGCTGTACGATGTGTACAGAGCAACGGGGCCCGATTCCTGCGTTAGGGTGAAGTGCTGTGATGATTTGATCCTTGATCAGAAATTCTTCGACGAGGTGGAAAATCCCTCTGTTTGGTTCAGCTCTCAGGTAATATTTTAAATTATAACCTTGTTAATTTATGTTTAAATATTAACAACGTGTGAATTTTCAGGTGCTCGACTTGTATATTGCGTTCATGAAAGTAAAAATCAGAACTAGGACAGGGGTGAAGGGTTACGTTCAGGCAAGTGGGCACCAGATCTTCGGTCCCGGCTTCTACGTAAGTGAATGTCTTTTATCTATGTTAGTTATATTTTACTTTTATCGTGTTCTTACTGACATAAAATTTAATATTTATGTCATTTTCAAAGAATGATTTCTGCATCGAATACGGGAAACTGAAGCATACAGGGACTTCGAGTGATTTCGAGCAGCGATACAAGAATTGGAAACCACCTAAGCGTATGCTAGACATTGTCGATAACATTCACTGGGTCGTGGCGGTCATTGATTTCGAGAACTGGACTGTCGAAGTGTATGATTCATTGTGCAATCTCAGAGCCGCACAGCTGAAGCCCCTGACAGATTTGTTGCCTCGATTGTTGAGATGCGGACACTGGTGGGACCAGCACTCGTACCTGTAAGTTTCGTTCATTTCACTGTGTAGTGTAGTTTTTTTTCTTATATGATATTGACGTGAGAAGTGTTTCATTCATTTCAATGTTTTATGTTTCAGGGAGCGTAAAAAGTGTGCTTTCAAGTTTAAGCTGATGCCCAGGGCTCAACAAATAATCCAACCCGACGGAAACTCGTGTGGGCCGATTTGTTGCATGTACCTGGATCGCTTGTTCAACAAGAAACAAACTCACGAGAACAAGACTATTGACCTTCCTTACATCGTTAAGTATAGAAAGTACATTGCTAGGATGATTTATTGGTTAGCTCAGGAGGCATACACGGAAGAAGACGTACGAGCTTAGTATTTATTGGTATTTGTGTTTGAATATACTTGTTTAGGATGATTTATTGTTTAGTATTGTTGGTATTTTTGTCTTGGATGTGTTGTATATTGAATGCTTGGTTAGAATGTTGCAGGTTTGGGTTTAAAAATGTGTAAAAAAGTCATTTTTCATTCTGCCCAGAGGTTACTCGAATGGACTGTTCCATCGAGTAACCATCGAGTAATCAAGAACAGGTCCATCGAGTAACGTAGAATCAGGCCTGAATCTGCAAGAGTACTCTAAAACGGTTACTCGAAATGGTTAATCGACGGGGTTACTCGAAAGGGTTAAGCGAACGGGTTACTGGAATGAGGTTACTCGAAATAGGTTACAGGATGAGGTTACTCGAATGGACATCATCCTGTAATCATAAATCTCCAAGGTTGGTCGATGGTATGTTACTCGATCTACCATCGACTAACCATCGAGTAACCACCTAAAATTAGTATTTTTTGGTCTTTTTTTAGATAATTAAGTTGTTATTTGCACTAATAAGTTCAATTTAGAGCCATAAAACATTAATAAAACAGTTTAGATGATCAATCGATTCGTTTAGAATGAAAACAAGTGAAACGTGGAACATTAGTCATACTTTTCTAAATATCTTAAGTAAGTTTACAACAAACAAACTATGATATTAGTTCAATGTTGACATGTTATGGATTAGAACTCCGAAACTGATCATCAAAACATGTTTAATAAGTGTTTTTTATCATTAAGATGAAGTTACATACTCAAAAACACAATTAGAAATTAAAGAACGGCCTTAAAATTGAAAAAAATGGGTACTGTTCTTAGTTACTCGATGGTTACACGATGGTTACTCGATGGTAAACCTAATGTACTCGATGGAAACCCTAATGTACTCGAAAGGGTTAATCGAATGTAGGGTTAATCGAATGTAGGGTTACAAGATGGGGTTACTCGAATAGGTTAATCGATGGGGTTACAAGATGGGGTTACTCGAATAGGTTGCAAGATGGGGTTACTCGAATAGGTTACAAGATGGGGTTACTCGAATAGGTTGCAAGATGGGGTTACTCGAATTAGGTTAATCGATGGGGTTACAAGATGGGGTTAATCGAACTGGTTACAGGATTGGGTTACTCGAATTAGGTTACTCGATGGTGTACAGAATATGCAGAATGCCTTTTCTGTTTTTTTACATCCCCTAACCTGCAAATCACATAGGTATAACAACAACCGCAAATATCCAAAGAAACACACTGCATATATCCAGAAACAAGATAACAAATCAATCCTAGTCATACGATGTAACGAGAAACACGATAACAAATCAACCAAACACAAGAAGAGCCCTCAATCCACACGCATCGGACATTTTGTTTTTGTGTGGCCCTCGATCCTGCAAATGCTGCATTTTTTCTTCTGCCTTCTTCGACCCGATTCTTGCGTTCCTGAGGCTTCCGGAGGGACATTCAAATCAACGTCTGCAGGAGGGATGTAATCCTTGCAGTTGCGTATGTTATGTCCTACGCCCTTACATTTCGTACACACCTGCACACAAAGACGCGGTATTAGGTCTTTACTCAAACTAATGACGACACAATATTAGGTACGAAGAACAAACCTGAACACGACGAGCAGACCCAGATCCCTCAACTGCAGAACGAACCCGACTCATCCGCGGACGTCCAACCTGACTAACCACTTCCGGTGGAAGACACACGTACGAAGCTACTTCTGGAGGGACAACCCAATCATCAACGTGTGGTACTGGCACAATAGGAGTCGCATACATCTCTCTCAAGCTGCTTTGCTTGAAATAGGGGCCGACGAAATCGTACAATGAAAATCTAGCCCGTCTACACAAAGTATCAGGTTAGTGGCATTAATTAATTGAATGTTTAAAATTAAAAAAGAAGATGTAAGGAAACCGATACCATACCGTATAGCGGCAGCAGCATGACGACACGGAATAAGGTCTAAGTCGAACTCCCGACAGTCACACGTGCATCTCGCGATATCTACGAGATAGGACCTGCCGTTTTCCTCAACTCTGAACACGGTCCCCGCACTGACCTCCCGAACAGGAAAATGATGACTCAACTGATTCTGATTAGACACCTTTGCGAATGCCTCTTCGGTCAGCTCATCCTCTCTCTCATTAGCCTTCTTTCGTTTCTCGTCAAACCATCTCTCAATCATCGCACGAATCGACTCGAGCATAGCACAAACAGGCAATCGTCGTGGCCATTTGATAGCACTGTTGAAGACTTCGGCCGCATTCGATGTCATGAAACCATATCGTCGTGCAGCACATTTCGACCTTGCCCAGGTCTCAACACCGAGTCCAACGAAGCGCCTATAAGCATCGTCTCCACTGGCTTTCTCCAAATCAGATAAATATTTATCAAACTCATCCACTCGATAACAGTAGGCAGCTTTGTGTACAATTGTGATCACATGAGAGCGGTACATCGCTAGATTCTTCTCGAGGTGGTGACAGCACAACGCACGGGTTGCGTGGGGATAGGCACTCCGAATGGCATTCGCGATGCTCTTGTGCTGGTCGGACACAATGAGCAGATCGTCTCCATCGTAGCAAAGCCTGAGGTTCTCTAGAAACCACGTCCACTCCAGGTCATTCTCAATCGGACCGATACCAAAGGCAAGCGGGAAAATCTGCTCGTTTCCGTCCTTCGTGACGTCAACAAATAACACACCACCGTTTTTCCCCTTCAAATGAGTGGCGTCGACTACTATGACGGGACGCAGAGTGCGCTGCTGAAATGCACTAATGCACTGCCCAAGTGCAACAAACATGTGACAGAACACGCCCTCACTGGTCGTCTGAATCTCATACCGAGTCCCTGGATTGCATTCTTTCAGCACGTGCAGATATGACGGGAGCATCTGATCTGAATCCTGATAGTTGCCGTACCTCATTTCAACGGCCAGGTTCCTCGTCCGCAGGGCGAAGCTGTAATCGATCACTACTCCGTACAATCTCCTCAGATCAAAAATCATCGTCTTCAGCTTCAGTGTGATCTCATCGTCGACTAGCTGAAGTGCAAAGTAAGTAGCGGCAACCTTGCTCGACACGTGACGATCGGCAGTCCGACTCAAATCATTGACACACTCGTGATTCAAGTTCAGCCTCGTAATCTTCCAGAGTGTTTCGTCATTCCCAGTAGCACACAATTTGAACGGGCACTTCTCAGAACCTTGCTTGCAGACGAACGCTACCCGTTCAGTGGTCGAGCGTTTAGTGGCACACTCCACCATATGCTCCATGTGATACATCCCCACCGCTATCTTCAGATCCGATTTCGTTCGGAATGTCGAGCCGACTGCAATGTGACCATACACCAGTTCGGGAGGCTCGACCGATCGCAATGGAACCGCGGGGTCAAACTCCGGCAGTGGAATGATCCAGTTGCGCAGTGGATTATTCTGAGCATTCTGAGCTGCTTCGGGATGCTCGCCGGCTCCCACACTAGAACTCGAGGACAGATTACGGCGTGACAGAATATTTGTGATGACCCACGGCTGTCTAATCCATTCTGTCCATTCAGTGGTCAACGACTGCAACAGATCGGTCTGACGAGCTTCTTCGTCGTCCTCGGAATTCTCAGCATGCCTCTCGCCCTCGGTCGGTACATCTGGAATATTCACCTCGGGGGCATTTGGTTGTGCCTCCTCTAGCATCTCGGTGACGAAAATGAAACAATCGTCCTTTTGCTCGTCTAGCATGCGGGATACATCGTCGTCGCTAAGCAAAGGGCACCGCACGCTCCTAAAATCATTGCCTCGTGTTAAGATGAACAACATGTACTCGATATTCGGCGGAGGGCGCAAAACGGCACGAATCTGGCTCACAAGACCATCGAGGGTAAGTTGATCCCTCCTGAAGAAAAGGCACATATCTATCCCGTCGACGTAGACCGCTCGTTCCCAACGACCACCGTAACGTATCGTGATTCGTTGATTCGACATCTACAATTACAAAAAACATTATTGAATTAGGTTAACTAATAAAACATATCCATATAAATCGACGAAACAAACTAAAAAATACGAAAAAAATGCATTTTTTGGCAAAAAACAGGCCCTGTTACTCGAATGGACTGTTCCATCGAGTAACAGGATGGACAGTTCCATTCGAGTAACAGGATGGACATTCGAGTAACAGGATGGCCTGTTACATTCGAGTAACAGGATCATCCTGTAAAGAGGTTCGAGTAACCTCACATTACTCGAATCTGTTACTCGAATAAGGTTACTCGAACCACTAGTCGAAGGTTTTTCAGTAATGACGCATTCGAGTAACCAAGATCTTCAAAAATTCTTCGTTACTCGATGGGTTACTCGATGGAGCGTACCATCGAGCAACCCATCGAGCAACAGACGCAGAAAATAAAAATCGCAAAAAAACTTGAACACGTACCTCTCGTTTTCGCTCGTTGAGGCACGCGTATATCCGACGGCTTTTTTCAGAATTTAACGGGGCAACATGATAGAAATTTTTTGAGAGAATTTTGAGAGAGTTTTGAAATTTTTTTGGTAGGTTTGGATGATGAATATGGGGGATATGAATGCACAATTAAACCCACACCAAACCCTCAACTCAACAAAAAATCTGATCTCGTGGGCCCCACAAGTTATTTTGATTTTGTTTTTATTTTATTTGAGATTGTTTTTGTTTATTTTGGATTTATTTAAATAGTAAAGGTATAAGAGACATTTTATGTTCAATTGGTGTAAAAAACTCACACTTTTATAGATGGAGACTTTAAACTCATCCCTTTATCAAATGTGACTAAAAAGTCACATTCCCTCTATTTTAATCTTGATTAAAGTAAACTTTGTTATGTTAATTTTGATTAAAAAATAAACATTAAAATATATTTTAAGTGAAAAAATAACGTAATTGTAAGTGACATTTAAAACATGAATAAAGTAAAAGTAAATTTATACTTTAAAGTGAAAAATAAGATATTTTAAGAGAGAAAATAAAATAATTGTAAGTGATATTTAAAACATGAATAAAGTAAAAGTAAATTTATTTATAGTTTAAAGGGAAAAACACTGTATGTTTTTTAATGCTCAAATATTATAGAACAAAAAAAGTCAACTATTATAGAACAAAAAATAAGTGTTTCAATTATTATGATATGAATGAAAGTTTTGTAATGAAAATATACACATATATTTAAAGTGAAAATCAATATACTCCTATATTCATATTTTTAGTATTGATTTATTTTTGAAAAACTAATTTGAATTATTCACTTAGAAGGTAGAGTGTGATAAATTAAAAATAATACATAAATACCAAGAAAAAAAATAAAATAATTTGATTTAAAATAATCCCACACGCAAAAAGAAAAAATTAGGGTACAATTAGCAAAAAGAATTTAAAATTTAAAAGTACTAATTGTAGATTGGTACGAAAGACTATTATTATTGTATCCTTTGGTAATTAAATAAACACTTAGGGTCGCTTTCTGAATAACCCTAAAATAAAAATAGCATCGCCCCTCCACCTGTTGACCTGAATAGCTACTGCACTGGTTTTCCCATTTTTCCATAAAACCCCCAAAAATTTATTGCCCACGAGAAAAAATAAAAAATTCATTAAAATTTTATTCCAACAGAAGTAATAAAAATAATAATAAAAATAAAAAACAAAAAAAATCCCACAACAATCACCAAGCAATCTCCAATCTGACCCAAATCCGAAATCGTTGATCGGAAGGTCAGGCATCATCCGATGGGCGACTCGCCGCGTGAATCGTTGATCGTCGGCGGCGAAGTTTCCAAGCTCGTCGAGCAAGCAAAGGAGTTGCAGGAGGCAGCGGCGTCTCTCGTATCCCGAACCTCCCGAGAGGAAGACGCGCTGCGGCAGCGCGTCGCCACACTCGACTCTCGCATCAAGTCTCTCCGCAGCTCCGCTAACAACGATAAAGTATTGTTTGTGTTATTAATTTATTCTATGTAGTGTGTATTTGATTTACACGCGCATTGGGAAATATGATTGTGCTGCTAAATTCATTTTATTTATTATTTTGTTTCTTTTCAAGCTGGAAGAAGAACTAGTCAGAGCTAGATATGTTTTGAGTGAAGGAGATGCAGCTGCGTTTCTTCCAAGCAAATCTCATGGTTTTTTTTTTTTTTTTGGTTTTTTGTTCAGTTGCTAAATGATGATATTATTATCAGTTTCGTGCGGCCAATTTGATAATGGATTGATGTAATAAAGTTTGTGTTCTGTTTTGTGAATGTAGGGAGGTTTTTGAGGATGTTCTTAGGCCCGATTAATGTGCGGGCCAATCGGAAGGATGTGCAGTTGAAAGTGAAAGAGGAATACAATAAGTTCAGAGTATGATATTATGTCCACCTTATGAAGTTGATCTATTGTCCTTGTGTATGTCGATTTTGGGGTTTTCAATTTGATTCGGTGTGTTCATTAGCAATTACCACAACAAAGTTGTGGATTCTTGGCTATTATCTTAAACATCATGAGTTATGAGTTTCTTTCTTAATCAATTGTTGAAAAGCATTCGATTCCCCGTTCTTGAAAACATACCCGTAACTCATGGCAGGATAGAACTGCATTTTTGTTCCTCTGTTTGCCGTCAATGTTGCTTATTCTGAGGTCAACTATTTGGGATGGATGTCTACCTGCTTTGCCAGTTCAACTTTACCAGGTATAATCTGGATAAATATCTTCTTCCTGGACTTTATGTTATTCATTTTTGGTTGGAGTATAAGTTCAGAATTTATGTCCACAAACAGGCATGGCTGCTCTACCTCTATACTGGTCTGGCTTTGAGAGAAAACATCTTGAGAGTTAATGGAAGTGATATTCGTCCATGGTAATTTGATACATCTCAAAATTTTCTTTTTAATTTTCCTGTTTATAGGCTGTAGCATCGTGTTTAACATTTCAGGAAAATGTTGCCTCACCACTGGTGTTTATGTATGTTTTAGAATAGTTGCTATGAATTTTCAAATTCAAAGCAACTTTATTAGATTCTTCTATCACACTAACACACTGTTGAGTGTTGAGACAAAAACAAAAGGCCCTATTTTTTCTTGAAGACCTTTGTTTGCTTTAAATGTTGCCTCATCTGTAATAAATGCATATATCTGGTACTTATCTAGGACTTGCAAAAATGTCTTATAGTGAGGTTGCTGGAATGTCATAAACAAGTTGATTAACCTGCGTGACAATCATGATCATGATCATGCTCATGCTCATAGAGCCATAGTTCAGTAATGTAATTTACACAATTAATAGGTTTAACTGTTTAAGAAACTTAGTTATTCTTCAAATGATTACAAGGGGACAGTGTAATTCAACTTGAGTTACTTGGGGCCAAGTAGAAGTGTAGAACTTCCCAATAACACTATGAAATTTGAAATATGTATATATATTGTGTTTTGTGACTTTTTTCCAGAAAATACTTTAAAATGGTACTATTATGTTACTTTTTAACTGTTCTTCTAGGATTCTGGATTTCTGTCTAATATTACCCTGAAATATTTATTACTCCTAAATTACCACCTAAATTATTCCAAAACAAACTTCAAAGATTAAGCTAAATCGAAGGAATTTGATTTAGTTGTAATAGGGTTGTAGCAAAATGGAAACAAAAGTGCGTGTTTTTTACTGAACAAACAAATATGTATTTCGTAACAATATCAAACGTCCGAAAAGGAAAATTTAAAAGTTATGGATGAAGTATCTTTTATGTAGAAATGAAAAGGTCCTTAAAAGAGTAACCGGCAATACTAAAATATTTTAATAACGATAACTTAACTGTTATCGAGCATTGCCAACTGCAAACTGATGATACAATTTGTTTTTGAAAACAAAAGATTTTCTTTCCTCACGACATTGGTTTCTAAATATTTAGTATTTTTAAGAATTATGATGTAGTAAAAAAGTGGAAGATAAGTTTGGTTACATTATGTTTTTGCTTTCGCAGGTGGATTAAGCATCATTATTGTGCTATGGTTATGGCTCTCATCAGTCTTACTTGGGAGACAGAGAGGGGACCTGATTGTGCTCTGAAACAGGTAATATATGTATCAACATTTCTTCCACACGAACAAAAATGTTGATCAATCACCGATTGGCAAAAGAATATTCTCATAGATCTCTTTATTGGTTTTCCCTGTTTTTTTTTCTTTTCATCCGATTTCTATGTCTTGTGACTGAATGAATGCATATTTCAGAGAGGTGTAGAACTGTTTTTGAAGTGGGCTATCATGCAAGGGGTTGCAATGATTCTTCAGAATAGATATCAGAGGCAGAGACTTTATACACGTATTGCACTTGGCAAGGTAGTACTTCTAGATTCCTATTTGTTTTAAATATTTCCCGCACTGCATGTTTTGAAACAAATCTATCCTTTATGTGTCATTACACTAAATAAGTCCTAGTTAATCATATCAATGTAAGCTGCCTCGGTTGTAGCAAATTTCTTTGATATGCCAACTTGTAAACAATTGTTTGTTAAATTTGTATATTTATTGATTTTTATGCTAACAAATGCGAAGAGATAGTATGTTGAAATTGGTTTAAGTTATTTATGCATTGCACTATAAAATGGCAAGGTTTTATAAATATTCAGTTAAAAAGAATATATATGTATATATATTTGTGTTTCTTTTTTCATAGGCAAGGAGAATGGATGTTGTTTGGGGAGAAACTGCAGGAGTGGAGGGTCAGTTACTGCTGCTGTGCCCCATTCTTTTCATTTTGCAGGTAATTTTCAAGCCACCAACCTCCTTTATAACCATATAGACATTCTTGTTACATCTTCTAAATTAGTAAGCATTGGTTTCAGGGTTTTGAAGCCTATGTCGGGGTCTTGATGCTCAAAACTGCACTTGCTGGATTCAGTTCAGATTGGCAGGTAGAGTAAAATCGTCATCTGAACACACAAAAAAAAATTGTGGTTTCTTGGTTAGGTTTTGGGTTAGTTCTGGCCATTTAGCTAGCCTAATTACAAAAGTTACATCTAAAATTTTAATTTAGTAAATTAAAAATACCTCTTTAAAATTGGAATGTTGAAAGTCGTATTTTGTAATTTTGCTAAACTTCAGGGGTTGTTTTGTAAGTAAGCCCATTTTTTAATTATAATGAGATCATATCCAATTAGATGCTAAGATGCTTACCTATTTCAGGTCATCACATGTGGAATTCTTCTCATAATCATGGCCGTTGGGAATTTTGCAAACACCGTGCAGACACTCGTCACGAAATCTAGGGTTAAGGCGAAAATAAGAAAAGGTAAAAGCAAGCAAGAATTATTAAATCAGGGATCTGGTGTCAAGACTTTGTGATTAGGAACCTATTTAATTTCTTTGAGGTTGTAATAATGGGATGAGAGCCTATTGCTCCCTCTGGGACAGTGTTTTGACCTGTTTGGGTAGGTTGTTGATGGGTTTCTGGCAGTAATCTGTTTATGTTTATGGTTATGATTATGGTTGTTTAAAGATATTGAGGTCCATTTTTCCATAAAATTTTGTCAATTTTAAAGAACTTTTTTTTTATATTTATATTAAAAAAAACTCCATTATTACTATCCATTTTTGGAATGCTTAACATAATGCTGGATGAATATATATTTCGAAGATACTCTAAAAAATGTAATGAATAATTGATTTTACTATTATATAATCTTTATTTTTTAACTCTACGAACCTCTCTCTGTAACTCTATCAAGCTCATCTCGTTTTTCATTGTCAATTTTCAATTGATCATTTTTTATGTGGAGAATTTGTAGTTTGACTCTTGTCACCAATCCCAACCTTTGTTCTCTCTCGATATATGAGAACTTAAGTTGTGTATGCTTATGATCGAAGATGTCGACAATGATTCACAGTTAATGTGAATTTCGTTGACTACTGTACTTGATTGAAAATCTCACAAGAAGCCTCTATACATTTTTATCTTAAAAACATTTTATTTGAAAATAGTGGAAAAGAGGTGGCACATGGCGATCCCAAAAGCCAACACTGTTATATTAACACTAAACGCGGAGATTCGTATAACTGAAATCATATTACAATCCCAAATCGCTGAGTTATCAATTCATTGCTAAATTTTAAATTTTTAATGACCACGAATTAATATTTCCATCTATTTTAATTTAGGACAAGCATTGATTCATTTCATTTATGTATTATAAAATAAAAATATATATATGTCCCACAATAATACACATTTTTTATGTGTATTAGACAGAAAAATAAATTATTTATTTTAAAAGCTTTATTCAAATTACTTTAATATTTTAAATTAAAAACATATTTTTACTTTTTATATTTGTATATTTAGTTGAACTAATCAAAAATTAATACTGTATTTATCTTGATCAATTTTTTTTCAACTAAAGTGTGAATACAGTATTAGTATATTACAGTTGCGTGCCGATTACATCAACTTGTTTTCAACCCTCCAATTGCTGCCGACTGAAATTGTGTATATTGTACTATGATCTACCTAGAATGAAGTAGATAAGGGTAGAGTACAATAACTTAACACAATTTGAGATTCTATAAAATAAACTTGTATTTATCTTGTAATGGGTGGAACCACTTTACAAAAACATCTACAAAATTCTAGCGAATCTTGTAGAAAGGTCACACGACCAAAAACTAAGTCTAGGTAGAACTAATCTAGCGATGAGTACTACTAAGACTAAATAGAGGGTACGACCGGAGCTTTCTAGCGAAGTCTCTCGGTCTACAATAATTCTCTCTCTAGAATATGTCTAATCAAAAGTGTAATGAATGAATTCCAACAACCCACTATTTATAGGCATCGATAAGTAGGGTTTCCGGAATTCACGCTTAATGGGCCAAGCCCATGACGGCCCAATGGAACAACCGAGCCCAAGGCATCTCAAGCGAATATTCCATTGTTCCGTACATGATGAACGCAGCTCTACCCGCTGCCACATTAGCATGTGTTCGCGCTTCGAGCTTGTTGCATGCACAGTTAGATTACTTCGTATTTTCTTCTTTGACTTGAATTCTTCTAGCGAAGTCTTCTAGTCGCACCTGTGGCTGACTTCATTCCTTAGCAGTCATTCCCTCAGCCCCATGTCTATCTGTGCTTGCTCCGTGTCCATCAATGTGTTAGCACTGATTCAAGATCTTTATACAATAGAACTTGAACTCTCTTGTTGGTGGTGCAACAGTGAATTCGAGGACCACACTGATATACATAGAACTACGTGGGTCATTCACAGTTGTGCACACAGAGAACTCCACGTTGTTTGTATCGCCAAGTCCGCTAGTCCAACTCTGAGTACGCTTGCATATCGTGGCTCCAGGAAGAGCCACTTGTATTTTCCAGTTAGCACTACTCATACCTAGCAGACTTGTGTGAATTTAATCAATTAAAACAAACAAACAAATCACATGAAGTTACTACAAAACAATAGTGTATAGTTCAACGTAGTTCAAGCAAAAACAACATGGTTCTATGTTGAACTACGAAGAACTACACACTAACAATCTCCCCCTTTTTTAGTCAACTTCATAAGTGGGGTTCGTAGAGCAACTCCCCCTCAAACAAGTATCATACTCAAAAAGTAAACGTATGACAAACATGCATATATATAATTAATCATGCGAGCAGTAAAGCATAGAGAATAATCATTCATACGAATAAGTAGCAGAGAGCAAAATAAGATAACTCAAAACGATTAAAACAGAAAAGCATGAGTATCAAAACAGGGTAGATCAGAGTTATGAAAACAACAGGAATTAAAAAAAATGTTCATGGGTAGAGTGGGGATAACAAACACTTGATATGAAGAATTTAATCTTCATTTGCTCCTTCCTCGTCCGAGTCCTGGGGAGGCGTGTGTTGACGTAAATCACGGGTGTTGTCAGGATCAGAGAACTCTTCCTCTTCGTACTCCTGCTCCTCCTCGTCGTCGGTTGGCTCGTCAATAATCTGCCTCCTGGATTTGACAGGTGTCTTGGTAGCCATCTGTTTCCTACGTTGAGCTGTTCCCTTTTTCTTTTCTCTGATGGGTGAAAGCCGTAGAGGCCTGCGTGCAACATCCAGACTATCTTTGAACATATCAGGAGTAAGTAGGGATACGTCTTTGCCAGCTCCTGGTCCACGCTTCGTCACAGTCTTGGGGGCACCAGAATTAATGAAAGTGACTTTGGGAACCGTAGGGCCAGTCACTTTAGATTTCGCAGCACCAGATTTAAGGATCCCCGTAGACCCACTCATTTTTCCTTTGGCAGCAGTCCCAGAGCCCGAAGAGCCAGCTCCCTTGGCTTTCTCCTTCTTCTTCACTTCATCTACCTCCCTCACCGTACCATCATCTTCTTTAACCAAGTCACTGTGCCCAATGGCAGCTTCAGTTCTTCTTCTCTTACGCTCCGCGCGTAACACCTCTTCCTCATTCATCATTTCATCATCCTCCTGATCAACGTCCACCACTTCAACTTTTCTTTTTAAATTTTTCCTGTCACTCTTGCTTGTTGGACGGTCAGCGGCATTCCTTGAGGCCTCCATCTGTTCTTCAATCAATTCATTCACAGCGGCCAAGCGTGCACGTAACACTTTTAATGGTCCTAGATCGTCGTAGGACGACCCATCTCCCCCTAGACGGGCCGCTCTACGTGCTTTGTTGTGCATGTGACCACACAGTCCTGAACTCATATCAATAATATAATTTAACCGCTCAAAGTCACGTAGAAGCGTGCTCGGCTGACACAGATAGAGCTCGTCCTCCGAAGAATCAGCTTCATCAGACGAAGAGTCCAGTTCTTTTTGCAATAGCCGCTGCGTACAACGGGATGACTTGGAGTTGCCACGTTTTTGGTTTTGTTGTGGGAGGAGAGGAAGAGCCGGACCAGCGTTGAACAAGGCACGATCTGCTTCAACGTTACCAAGTCTACGCCAAGGTAGATCCTTTACCTTGCTTTTGTGCTCATAAGCACAGTCAAAACGGAAACCAATAATCTTGGTCAGCGGAGCATCAGTCTTCCTATACCTGAAGCCCTGACTTTGCAAAATAGTGCTGATTAGATGTGGGCACGGCAGCTTGGCACTTTGAATTTGCGTATCAGTCATTTCACCGTATGACTTTATCTTGTTAAACACAACCTGCCCCAGGTCCACCTGGATTCCCCTGCTCAGTTTATACATCAAGTGAAGGGCGTCCGCGTGGAGCACACCCGTGTTAGACGTGGGGATCCAGTTATTAGCAACCACGCGGTTGAGGTGGGAGAAGAAATGTGTGAGTTTTGAAATTGGCGGCTGGTCCGTAGAGACAAGACCACCAGTGAGAATAAATCCCATCATCATGCTGTCGGGGTGGTTCTTAGAGGGCTCCTCCCACGTAGCCTGAATCCGCGAACGGCGGAAGAGTTTGTTGATAGTGCGGGGGCTGAAGTCATACTCGGTTCCACGGAGAATCACCTTCCCATATGACTCAGAGCCAGGGGTTCCAAATGCCCGATCTACGTGGGCGAAAAACACTCGGTGGACAAACATACTGTAGTCCACGTCGAAATTTATGGAGTCAGCCAAATGCATTTCACGCATGAAGGCCTCCAGCCCACGTTTGACCCACTTACTCTGCCCGTAATAGCGTTCAGAGTTCACATCCTGTCCTTGTAAAAATTCATAGCGTATGGCCGCCAACTCTGTGTGGAAATTATCAGAGTATCCAGGCCCAACAACCCGTGTTGGCGAGGCTCTTACTATTAAATTAGAGGCAACTTTACGTTCCTCCTCCACGAACGGCGGCGTGGAATCACGTACAACCACTGTGGTATCAGTGGTTTGGTGGACGGGGGACTCAGTGGGAGAGACAGTAATAACCGGGCTAACAGGAGTGGGTGAACGAGCAACTGGATGTTCAATCACCTGAGTCTGCGGTGAAAGAGCATGAGCTACAAGAGCGTTGGCTTCATCGAGCCGTTTCTGTTCCATGCGGGCTCTATGGTCAGCCGCTGCCTTATCAGATTTTTCTTTTTCCGCACTTATGCGTTAGCATCCTCCTCTGCCTTTGCCCTATTCTCATTCTCCACACGAATGCGTAGAGCCTCTTCTTCATCCCTTTTTCTTTTCTCATCGGCTATACGGTCAGCCTCCTCTTGTTCTTTTCGTTTTCTCTCTTCTTCGGCAATACGTGCCTCTTCATCTTTCTTTCTCTGTTCCTCCAGGGCTCTACGTTCCTCCTCCTCCTTTTTCAATTTTTCCAAGCGTAGAGCCTCAAGTCTCTCTTCCTCTTCCTTTTTCTCTTTGGCTATACGTGCAAGTTCTTTTTCCGCCATAAACTTATTCCTTTTGTGCTCAGTGATTACCTTGCGTAGATCAGAAATTTGAACCCCAATTGGTTCTGCCTTTGAAAAATCCTCCTCTTCGTCGAATTGTTTTTCAAGAACGACCAGCTGGGCGTTGAGTTCAACAATTTGGGCAGCGTAAAATTCAGGAGTCTCAAAGGTAGACATGATTAGTGATGCGTGTGGTGTATGGGATGGGCGTAGAGAGGAGAGTAATAAACGGGGTAGACAATATGAATCTCTGCGCAGACAACAAGAACAGCTTGAAGATAAGATTTTGCTCTCGAAAACACGTAGTGAAAGGTGTACTATGTGTTGGGCATGAGGGGGTATTTATAGGGAAACTGTAGCGGTTCAAATTCTGTGGTCCAGACGTAGCCACGTGTACGCGATGGAAGTCAGCGTTGAGGGAACATATAATAACCGATGTGTTGAATAGATAGTGATGGGAGTGGTATAGCTGGGTCATTCGTGGACCTGTAGCATGAAACTCAAAGAGAAAATACGAATAGCAGCGGTGGGTTAGGGAATAACAAGAAAAGATATATAAAAGTATGTAATTGCTATAACCCTTGATTACTGGATGGCCAAACGCAAAGGAGAAAAATATTGAAGGTATGACAGGGCGTTGATCAGGGACAGTGTACACGGATGATGATCCAACGCGTCAGCACAGGCAGTAGAACACGCAGGAGCACACATAACACGACCCTTCAATTGATTCTGCATATCTGCACAGGCATTAATAACAAACCAAAGCACGCACACCACAGTCCCTTGTGGGTAGGACAACAAAACTATGTGAAAAATCAGCAAAAAGTACAAAATACAAAGAGTAGCACGTGAGACAGACAGTTTATCATGAGAACTCAAAGTCATGTACGTAGAGCAGGTGTAGTTACACATAGACCTACAAAGAAATACCCAGATTTCAAAATTCACAAAAATTGTCTTGACCAACAAAGCCTACAGGAGCGCTTCAAGGTATAACAAGCACACTTCGGTTATCTGAAGAACTTCTGCAAATAAAAATGAAATTCAGTTAAAGGCATAGTAAGCACACACAAGGTGGACATACGTTCCACCACACAGTGAATCAAAATCGCTGGAAAGAACATTAAGTAGAGATATTGGAGGTAGAGTGACAGTGCTTTATGGACGGTATTGCTATTTTGTCCAGTTCAGCGTGTAACCACGACCATGTCACGTGCCTTTTCAAGCGTGTAACCGGTTTGTTAGTACCCAACATAGGGGTGTTATAGATGATGTTTCCATATATATTTTTTTTTTGTGTTTTCATCATTATATGTATAAGGCCATGTCTTTTGCAATTGCCCGAAGACCTAGTCATTCAAGACTCGAGTCCATCGAGGAAATCTTTTAGGCCGACTTTTCCTGCTAGACGAAGAACAGACAAAGTCCACTCCATCGAATTGCTTATGAATATATTTAAAGAACAGTACGTCCAAATACTACGTCACTTTGCAACTGTCAACTACAAACCTCACCTTGCTCTACCTCATGGTTCCATTGACAAAATAAACGACTGTGGGTGGAGGTAGCCACTTGCGGCCTACTACCCTTCAAAACGCAGCCATGCAGAGAGAATTCCTTAGAAACAAAAATCTTTCCGAAGCAAGTGGTTTGGTGAAGAAGTCTGAGAGTTGTTTCTCGGTAGGAACATGTTCCATTACAACCTTACCCCGTTCAACCAAGTCTCGAATGAAATGATGTCGGATGTCAATGTGCTTGGTCTTTGAATGTTGTACTGGATTCTGACTTATCTTTATAGCACTCTCATTGTCACAGAACAAGGTTAGTGGTGTGCTCTCGATTTGATAATCCGCAAGCATTTGTTGTAGCCATAACAGCTGGGTGCAGCAGCTACCCGCAGCCACATATTCCGACTCCGCAGTAGAGAGGGCAATGCAATTTTGTTTCTTGCTATGCCATGAGACCAAGTTGTTTCCCAATAGGCAGCACCCACCACTAGTGCTCTTTCTTTCATCATTGTCACCCCCCCAATCAGCATCTGCAAAACCAACAAGATAAGAAGAAATTTCTTTAGTATACCATAAGCCAAGGTCGGTAGACCCGGCAACATATCTAAGGATACGCTTTACGGCAGCAAGATGTTCTTCTTTAGGTTGTGCTTGGTAGCGGGCACAGAGGCACACACTATACATAATATCTGGTCGGGTGGCTGTGAGGTAGAGTAAGCTTCCAATGAGGGATCTGTAGGTGGAGATATCAACATCCTTGCCATTCTCTGCCTTGCTTAGCTTGTCAGTGGTAGCCATAGGAGTCTTCATATGTTTAGCATCTGCCATATCAAATTTCTTCAACATGTTGATAGCATACTTAGTTTGAGAAATGAAAATGCCATTGTGTCGTTGCGAGATCTGAAGGCCAAGAAAGTGACTTAGTTCTCCCTCCAAGCTCATTTGAAAAGATGAGGCCATTGCTTCAGTGAACTCTTTGACCAAACGGTCATGGGTGGCGCCAAACACAATGTCGTCCACATAGATTTGGGCAATAAGCATCTCAGTCTTGACAATCTTTATGAAGAGAGTAGTGTCGGCATTACCACGAGTGAAACCAAAGTTCAACAGAAATTCCGTCAAGCAGCTGTACCAAGCACGAGGTGCTTGCTTCAACCCATATAGTGCCTTGTGTAGTAGGTAGACATGGTCTGGTTTGTGGGGATCCACAAAGCCTTTGGGTTGTTCTACATAGGCCTCTTCATCCAATACTCCATTTAGAAAGGCTGCCTTGACATCCATCTGCCGTAGTGGGATATTTTTGTAGCAAGCCACCGCAATAAGTAGTCTGATAGACTCTATGCGTGCCACAGGGGCAAAGGTTTCGTCGAAATCAATTCCTTCTACTTGGGTGTACCCCTGAGCAACTAAGCGTGCCTTGTTGCGCACTATTTGATTGAATTCATTGGTTTTGTTCTTATAGATCCACTTAGTGCCAATCACATTCACATTCTTGGGTCTAGGAACCAGAGACCACACTTTGTTCCGTTCGAACTCATGTAGCTCTTCTTGCATAGCCGCAATCCAAAATTCATCATTGATGGCTTCCTTGATATTCTTGGGCTCAATTTCAGAGACAAAACTCATAATGCCCACATCGGGAGATAGGAATGCCAAATTTGAAAGAGTGTTGGGATAGGTGGCGGGCAAGGTGATGGTAGAGTGAGTAGATCGAGTGACTCTTTGATTTAGATCTCCTATCATTTGTCGATCCGGATGTCTTTTTCGAATGTATGCGGGTGGACCGGAGTTAGGGACCCCGGTGGAAGTAGATGCTCCAGTTGTACCCAGAACAGGAGTAGCAGTAGATTGAGCAGAATCCTCATCACCATTACCGGAGGAGGTAGAGTCACCAGAGTTGTGAGAGATAGAATTTTCAGGAGCTGGTAGGACCACTCCTACGCCCTGGTTCACCTCCCCCTCAACTAAAACATCCATCGGAGGTAGAACAGGATGTGAAACGCTTTGTTTCAAGGTAGACTTAGAAGGATGATCATGAAAATGATGTTCATCAAACTTGATATTTGTGGATTCTTGCACAGTCTTAGTTCTTAGGTTGAACACACGATAGGCATGACTGTTGAGGGCATAGCCAACAAAGATAGCTTTGTCCGACTTAGGATCAAACTTCTTCAAGGCATCACGATCATTCAAAATGTAGCAAATGCACCCATACACACGTAGATGAGCAACATTTGGTTTCTTGGAAGTTAACAACTCATATGCCGTGCATTGGGTTCCAGCACGAATGCTAATCCTATTAATCACATAGCAAGCAGCGCTAAGTGCTTCAGCCCAAAACCCCTTTGCCATACCCGCAGACACCAACATCACCCTTGCCATTTCTTGCAAAGTCCTGTTCTTCCTCTCAACAACACCATTTTGTTGAGGCGTCTTGGGGGCAGAGAATTCGTGATGAATTCCCTTGCGAGTGCAATACTCAACAAATACACTGTTTTGAAACTCTCCACCATGGTCACTTCGAATTCGTTGGATTTTCTTGGCATGGGTAGTACGGATTTTCCGAGCAAGAGATCGAAAATTCTCAAATGCCTCATCCTTAGTACCAAGAAAATTTACCCAGGTGAATCTAGAGTAATCATCAACAATAACCAACGTGTACCACTTGTTCCCAAGACTTTGAACTTCCATAGGACCCATAAGGTCCATATGTAGCAACTCAAAACACTCAGTTGTCCGGGTAAGTGTAGAGAGAGCTGGGTGTGGTGACCTTGTTTGCTTTCCCATGAGGCAGTCTCCACAAACTCTTTTATCAAACTTGGGCAAGCTCTCTATGCCTCTAACAGCTTTTATTTGTATTAACTTTTCAAGATTTCGAAGGCTAGTATGTCCAAGCCTCTGGTGCCAGATATCAATTTCATCATGGGTAGACGCATTAAGACAAGATTCACTGATGGCATAGCAGTTGTTCTTTGCACGGGCAGCAGTGAGTATGCACTCCCCTTTTGCGTTGTACACTTCACAGTTTTCCTTTGTTAAACTTCACATTTAGCTCATCATCACACAATTGGCTAATGCTTATAAGATTGGCACAAAGACCATCTACAAGTAGAACGTTCTTTAATGCGGGTAGACCCTTCACATTTAAGGTACCACTACCCACAATACTCCCCTTTGCTCCTCCTCCATACGTAACAGGACCACCGGAGTGTGGAATAAAATCAATCAGGGATTCTTTGGTTCCGGTCATGTGTCGGGAGCACCCACTATCAAAGTACTATGTCTCTTTCGTGGTCCCCTTAGCCACAGTGAATGCAACATTGCATTTTACTTCTTCTTCCTTCCTTCTCCAAACTTGTTTACTCTTCGTTGTCACTGGTGTGGGGAGAGCTACTTTGACTTTCCATACTAGTTTAGCTTGACTGAGGGTAGGTTTCAAGATGGGTCTCCACACTTGTCTCAACCTCACACCATGCATGTTTAAGTCATCAGTACGCTTGTAGCAAAAAGGTTTGATGTGTCCCTTCTTCCCACAATAATCACACACGTAGACTTTCTTATAATGGACAAGAGCATTTTTCTTCCTCTGAGTGGTTAAGCTCACATCAGATTTAAGAGTATAGGTAGAGCTGGACGATCCAGCTTTAATAGAGGAAGTAGAGGTAGAGTAAGATGCCTTGGATCTATTCGAGACATTTCGAGTGAAATTTTTATTGTTGTAGGTAGACCCTGAACTAGTAGTAGGTGTCAACAAGGACATAGAAGCATTTTGGGTTTGAGGATTCGTAGTAATGCGTTTGAGAATTTTCACATTCGAGGTAGAAGCCAAGTTTCCTTTGGATGTTCGAGCATCCTCCGGCTTAGCCATATTAGACTCAATGATAGTTTTGTCTTTACCATGAACAAATTTAGGATAAGCATTAAGAGAATCGGAGTAAACGGAATCAAAGGTTTCCTTAAAGCCAAGACCAAAATGCTTGGTGTTAACACAGTTCAACATAGAGTCAAGCTTGGAAGTGCCAGTGTTAAGCTTTTTAAAAAGACAATTTGCAACATCCAATTTGTCTTTTGCTTGATAAAGCTCCTTGGTACGCATAGCATAGCCTTCCTCCATCTTGGCCAGAGAGTCTCTGAGAAAGTCCTTCTCGGAGTCTTCCTTGTTGACAATCGCCTCCAGCTCCTTCACCTTCTTCAACGCTCTCTCCAGCTCCAGCATCACAACATCAAAATCCTTCTTGTTCACCTTCTCAGTAGAAGGGGTAGAGGTGGCATCCTTCCCAGTCACACCTGCAATCACAGAGGTATAGCAAAAAATATTTTCGTGCGTGGCCAAATCAGCTTGGTCTACCTCATACTCTTCATCACTCTCACTATCAATAGCACTTAAGAGTGCATTCACATTATTTGTCTCCACCATCTTTCCCTGCTCTTCCTCAGACGAGTACAAGGAATCATCTCCATCGAACACCAAATAGCTAACCTCCATATTGTTCTTCCGGTGTAGATTTGGGCACTCATTCTTCACATGCCCCATACCCTTGCACTCGAAGCATTTGATTTTTGACATGTCTTTGCCGGGGTTGCTGGCCACAAACCGTCGGTTGGGGGTATACCCTTTAGAGCCAGCAGCAGGTGGAGTAGAGTAGGAATTTCCAGGGCTCCTTTGGTTGCGGAATTGTTTGAACCTTCTCTTCCTCTTGATATCTTGGCGGACCAAGTAGCTAACCGAATCTTGGAGAGCAGCAAACTTATCGGGATTGGGAGAGTTGAGGAGAGAAAGAGCTTCACTTTCATCATCGGAGTCCTCTGCAAGAAAAGCATTCTGATCGGTAGACTGAGAGGGATGAGTACCTCCTGCGTTGTTTGAGGTAGAGCTGGAGCCACTCTGAGTAATAGCAAGTGCCTTCATTGAATTTTCAAATGGGGTCATGGAGTAAGACTTGTCCTTCAGTTTCAAATTCAACTCATAGTTCTTTAAGTGACTCATGATCTCGTTGTAGTCCCCAGAGAGACCAAGCTTAGTATCTTCCATAGTTGTCACTTTGACAGAGAACTTCTCTGTTACACCTCGAAGAACTTTAGTACAGATGAGTGGTGGAGGAATGGGATCTCCAAGTTCTTGACATTCACTGACAATAGCCATTATCTTGTTAAAGAATGAATCAAGGTCCTCATCTTCCCTCATTTCAAGTTTGTGGAAGGTAGTAGTAAGTCCTCTCAGCTTGGACCTTTTGATGCTTTCACTTCCTTCACACATTCTTTCCAATGTGTCCCACACATGCTTAGCAGAAACAAGGTGCCTCACGACCGAAAACATATGAACGTCGATGAGATCGGTGATAATGTGGATGGCCTTCGAATTGAAAGTAGCAGCTTCATGTTCGGCAGTAGTCCACGTAGTTTCTTCCTTGATACGCACATCACCATCTTCATCGGTGTAGGTTGGCGGACTCCATCCGTGTAGAACAGCAGCCCATACACGTGAGTCTACGTTCTTCAGCTTCAACCTTGTCTTGCTCTTCCAGTAGGAGTAGTTTGTCGAGTTGAGAATGACGGGTTTGAGGACGGTAAACGACTCCATGGTAGAATCTCTTCCTAGGATCACACCGAAAGGGGTGAACTCGCTCTGATACCAATTGAAATTGTGTATATTGTACTATGATCTACCTAGAATGAAGTAGTGAAGGGTAGAGTACAATAACTTAACACAATTTGAGATTCTATAAAATAAACTTGTATTTATCTTGTAATGGGTGGAACCACTTTACAAAAACATCTACAAAATTCTAGCGAATCTTGTAGAAAGGTCACACGACCAAAAACTAAGTCTAGGTAGAACTAATCTAGCGATGAGTACTACTAAGACTAAATAGAGGGTACGACCGGAGCTTTCTAGCGAAGTCTCTCGGTCTACAATAATTCTCTCTCTAGAATATGTCTAATCAAAAGTGTAATGAATGAATTCCAACAACCCACTATTTATAGGCATCGATAAGTAGGGTTTCCGGAATTCACGCTTAATGGGCCAAGCCCATGACGGCCCAATGGAACAACCGAGCCCAAGGCATCTCAAGCGAATATTCCATTGTTCCGTACATGATGAACGCAGCTCTACCCGCTGCCACATTAGCATGTGTTCGCGCTTCGAGCTTGTTGCATGCACAGTTAGATTACTTCGTATTTTCTTCTTTGACTTGAATTCTTCTAGCGAAGTCTTCTAGTCGCACCTGTGGCTGACTTCATTCCTTAGCAGTCATTCCCTCAGCCCCATGTCTATCTGTGCTTGCTCCGTGTCCATCAATGTGTTAGCACTGATTCAAGATCTTTATACAATAGAACTTGAACTCTCTTGTTGGTGGTGCAACAGTGAATTCGAGGACCACACTGATATACATAGAACTACGTGGGTCATTCACAGTTGTGCACACAGAGAACTCCACGTTGTTTGTATCGCCAAGTCCGCTAGTCCAACTCTGAGTACGCTTGCATATCGTGGCTCCAGGAAGAGCCACTTGTATTTTCCAGTTAGCACTACTCATACCTAGCAGACTTGTGTGAATTTAATCAATTAAAACAAACAAACAAATCACATGAAGTTACTACAAAACAATAGTGTATAGTTCAACGTAGTTCAAGCAAAAACAACATGGTTCTATGTTGAACTACGAAAAACTACACACTAACACAGACAAGTTCAATTGGTTACGTTAAATATATGAAAATAAATCTCAGATTCATTGAACCTGGACACAACACACATATCTTCTTATCAATAATAGCGGAGGTCACTCATAAATCATACTCTATATAAATCCCATCCACCATGCATTCATAATTAATCATATTCATTCATTAACTCACAAGTCACGTTATATATAAATATAAATATATTAAATTATATCTGTCTTAATTACTCTTATCTTTTAATTCCGATGGCACGAAGAAGTTCTGGATCGGCGGAGGATGAGGTGTTGCGGCGGAGGAACGAGGAGTTGGAGAGGGAGCTGGAGAAGAGTTTAGAGAGGGAGGATAGAATGAAGGAGGAGCTGGCCAAGATTTGGCGGCGAGTGACGGTGGCGGAGGAGGCGGAGGAACGGCTGTGCTGGCAGCTGGGGGATCTGGAGGCCGAGGCCGTGAGCCAGGCAAGAGAATACAGAGCACGACTTATGGAATTGATGGAACAACTTTCTCACGCGCAAAAACTTATTCGGGATTAATCTTCCTTCTCCACCACCGACCACATCATTTCTCAATGAAAAACTTTTCGTTTGTGTAATAGTGTGTGCATATATACATGGTGTGTGTTTGTATATGTTTACATGTAATTTTGTGTATTAGTTAGATTTATCTTGTACTAATATATATTAAATTTTATTTGTGTATTGTTTTTTTCCTCAAGATTTTGTTATGGAAAACATAAAATTTATAAATAATACCCTACCGTTTGATGTTGAGTAGTTTATTTTTAAACTTATGGGTGTTAGATATGTCACATCTATTATAAAAAAAAATTAAATTCAAATATAAGTGTTAGACACAAAACTTTGGACTCAAATATATGTGGAGCAATCTATCAAAGCTGACTCAATAGAACTTTGAACTCAAATATATGTGGAGCAATCTATCAAAGCTGACTCAATAGAACTTTGAACTCAAATATAATCTATCAAAACTGACTCAATAGAACTTTGAACTCAAATATAAGTTGAGCAAACTAATAAAATGTGTTATTAACCAAACAATATCAAAAGAGCTTACTCAATAGAATTTTGGACTCAAATATAAGTCACCAATCCAATTAAATGAGTTATTAACCAAACAATATCAAAGCTGACTGAATACAATAATGGAGTGTGTTATTAACCAAACAATATCAAAAAAGCTTACTCAATAGAATTTTGGACTCAAATATAAGTCAGCAATCTAATTAAATGAGTTATTAACCAAACAATATCAAAGCTGACTGAATACAATAATGGAGCATCAATACTAGATACCTGAGTTGAGATCTCATTCGTTTACGACGATATGCAATAATAATAAAAAGTACTCCATATTAAAGCTAGAAAGAAAGAAGTCATGCAACAAAGTATAGTACTATTATTTTGAGAGATGTGCATCATCACAATTCACAACCTTCTTTTTTATTTGGCTCATGAGACTCTGGATCTTGATTTCACCTAACTCAGTGCTTGTCGCCATGTCACTTGGCAAGATCAAGGTCGTTGTATGTCACATGTTCGAACGAAAGAGACGGAAAAGCAAAGAAAATGGAAAGGGTGATAAAATGGTTGAAGATGAAACAATTAACCCACCTCCAATCTTCTCATTTATGCTCTCCCTCACTGGTGGATCATCTATTCTCCTCATCCTGCATCGATAAGAATAATAATAACAACAAAATATCACATACAGTACTACTAATTGATGCGAGAAAGAAGTATTGAAAAATGATAGTACCTCCGTCTCAGAGAATTATGCACTTACAAAGGAGCAATGCATACTTCTCTGAGACGACGAGTACGAGAGATTACCCACTATAGGGACAAAAAACTATGGCATATTCCGAAGCCTTGCAAGTGAAAGTGCTGGAGCAATGCATAATTCTCTGAGATGACGAGTACGAGAGATTACCCACTATAGGGACAAAAAACTATGGCATATTCCGAAGCCTTGCAAGTGAAAGTGCTGGACCCATCATCATACGCGTAGCTATAAGCTCTTGGGCAGGCCCTTTTGAACATCCCCGAATAAAACGATGGACGACAAGTTGTTGGGCTCGCGAACTCCCCACTGCAACAATACTGGTCCAGCCCAAATGCCCCGCAAGCGCTCTTGCACCCAATCACTCCCCCCTCGTTTGCATTGCCTCCAATCACTTGTAGCTCCTTTGGACAACCTGTTTTCAAAAACTAAGAATCAATAAACTAACAATATTCCCTAATGTAAATCTAATATAATCAATCTCCCTTACCCATATTGAGATCCGCTATACAGCCGGTGACATTGCATCCCCCATGACCTCCTTGTGGTAGAGCAACCAATGCCAGGTTATAGCCATCAACTATACTAACATCGTAAAAGTCCTTTTCAACTCCAAGAGTTATCTCGAAGAGCGAGGCCGGTGGTGTGGCACCCATGCCATTACACTCTAGCCGACCACCGCAGTCTCCGGTTAGGCACGAGCCGGAACCGGTCACATCGAACGTGCAGCCCGTTCTAGCCCATATCCGGCCCGACCATCCCGGTACATTAGGAATCGCGACACTTTGGGCAGGACCCAATTGGAATCCTGTCGTGACAAGCTGAGGTGTGCCTGCACCGGCTAGGGTTCCAGGCCATATTGTGTAGGGGCAATTGTTGGTAATTGTGAATGTGGAGACACAAGAGCTTATAAAGATGGAATTGATAATCAAGAAAACGGGTAGTTTAAAAGGTGACATGTCTCATGCAATGAGGAAACATAACACTTCCTTAAGTAGTGTTTGTGATTCTGATATAGCTTTTGCTATTGTGTTGTGCCTTTCTCTTTTTTGGCTCAACGGGGGACGTATAAAGCAATGCTTTTCCCCACATAGAATCAATGAATTTCTTTTCTATTGGATACCTAAATTCGTGCAATGGATTTTTATATCCTATATGAAAAGTTTACATAAGATTCTTACTATCAAGTCGAAGCATCTAACTGATCCAAAACTGACGGTTCTCGTACAGAATCTCATTCATTTCACTCATAGAGAGTACACTTAAATATAGAACACTAAAATTTCCATAGTAACAAGTTCAGATGACAACATATATATAGCATTGATCAACACTACCTCGCGAAATCGGAAAATCGCTAAACAAAGCTCACCACGTTTTACTCAAAAAGGCAAATTAGCAGTTAATGTATATTCTAACCTCAGTTGATATCCATGCCGTCTCCAATCTGGGTAGCTGCAACCGCAACAACCACACCACCAAACGGAGATCTCTCGAAAATCGGGGAGGATGGATTACAGTGACGCTTCAATCCAAAGCTGCTGTCGGCCGAGCTGCAGCTCTCACCTTCCAGCTTCCTCCGGACTCCTTTGACGGCCTGTTGCTCGACAGGCGTGAGCGGAAATATCTGCCGGCTCACTCTACACAGAGAGCTGTGGTTATCGTAGACGATCCTCTGGTCACAGTTCTTGTCGCAGATGTGGGTCCGGCCGGTTAGGTTGCAACGGAAAACGTTCCCGCAGATGTGGGCGTTTTGGCATTTCCAGTCGCACTTGTGGACGGCCGGGAAAGGGTTAGGGTTAGGGTTCCGGCCGTCTTGGCCGAGGATCGTCGAGAGGTAAATAACGTTGGCCATGGATTTTCCGAATACCTCCATTGCTGCGAATTAATAATTAAAAAGCATAAAAACCTAATCACATTTTCTGTTTTCAATTTTGTTTTCCTTTTTCAGAAACACAAAAATCAAAAATCAAAAAATAATAGCACAGTATTAATAACTCCATTAAAATGGAAAAGGAAAAAGGTAAGAGAAAGGGGGAAACTTACAAAGGCAACAGAATCAGGTGCAGCTTTTTCTCTCTCACGCACACACGCACACTGGAGTCAACAGTAAACACGCTTGAAGAGGAAGAAGGAGAGCGGAGGGGAGGTGATTATTAATAGTATGAGTAGAAGAGAAGACGAAGAAACTGTGATCCGGTTTGTCGTGTAAATTTAGGTGAAATGCGATGTAGATGAAATTCACATTAATTTGAGGCTTCAGATTCGGTCGAGTCAAAATTTGAATCCGAGTCAGACGCCACCCCTATTTCAAATGTTTACACGTGTAAACATTTTACTTCTCCGTTGATGGATGGGTGGTCACGTCAAATACGGTGAAATGAAATGGCGACACACGTGTATTTAAGAAAAATATGACAATTTTTTTATAATATTAAAAAAAAAAGATCATACTAATTTCTTTGTACATTCTTTCAAATATAAATTCATACGAGTAATTTTTTGATTAAGTTAAAGAAAAACTAGGGAACCATGTTAAATTTATATTTTTCTAAATTTAATTACAGTTGGATTAATTTTAATTTATACTTATATTCTTTTGAATTTAATTACAATTCAATTAATTTTAACCTAATTCAATTGATTAAATTCAACCCATCTCCATTCACTTAATTTCAAAATAAAAAAATCAATCATAAAATATATTTCATATTAGAATATTATTTGTAATTCAATTCATATCGATTCACTTAATTTTTTTATTTTTTTTATAGGTCAATTGCAATGTCGCGAGTATAAAGCAATGAACAAGAAGGTTTGAATGAATTGTGATTCTTATTGCTCACTAAGAGTACATATATATATATATATATATATATATATGGAAGATATAGAATTTAAATAAGGATAGGAGCCTATATAATAATACTAATTTATACTAATTGATTTACAGTAAATGAATTTGCTATAATTACAGCTTGATTGATTTGCAAAATATTTGATCTTGATTGAGAGTATTAGGGAGGATTGACTTCTGATGAGTTGGATATTATATTGTTAACACGCCCCCTCAAGTTGGACGTTCTTGCGATAAGGCCAAGCTTGTCTCTTAACTCATGATATTGATGTTTGTGCAGTGGCTTGGTAAGTAAGTATGTCTGCAAGTTGATCTTTGTTGGTAACATGAGAGATACGTATTTGGCCAAGTTGGAGCTGGTGTTTGACAAAGTGGAAGGAGATGGCCATGTGCTTCATCCTGGAGTGAAATACGGGATTCTTGGCGTAGAGTGTGGCAGAAATGTTATCACAAAAAATAGTTGGTGGTGTAGTGACAGTGATATGCAGTTCAGAGAGAAGATTGCGAAGCCATAATGTTTCGGTTGTGACTGAAGCAACAGCGCGAAATTCAGCTTCGGTGGTGGAGATAGCTATACCTGTTTGTTTCTTGGAGGACCATGAGATCGGGTTGTGACCAAGGTAAATTATGTAGTCGGTTGTCAAAAAGTAGTTGTCTTTGTCACCGCCAAAGTCGGCATCACAAAAAGCATGAAGACGGAGAGGAGTGTGTTTGTGGAGCTGAATTCCATGTGTTTGGGTGCCTTGAAGGTATCTGAGGAGCCGTTTTAATGTTGTCCAATGGGTAGCAGTCGGATGATGAAGAAACTGAGCAAGGCGATTAATGGTGAATGCAATATCAGGTCGAGTGAGAGATAGATATTGTAAACTCCCAACAATAACACGATAAGTGGATTGGTCTTGAATGGGTTTGTTATCTTCGCGGAGAAGAGGAGGTGAAGTATTCATGGGTGTGGTGTTTGGTTTGGCGTCTGCCATATTGTATTTTTTAAGTAGATCATTTATGTATTTTGATTGACTTAAGTGAAGACCAAGAGCATTAGGAGTGATTTCGATGCCGAGAAAGTAAGATAGTGGTCCAAGGTCCTTGAGAGAAAACCGGTTAGAGAGATTGGCAATAAAGGTTTGTAATTGAGATGGATTTGGTCCTGTAATTATGATGTCATCTACATAAATAAGCATGTAGAGACAAGTTGTTTTGTTGCGTAAAATAAATAGAGAAGGGTCGGAAATGGATTGACTAAAACCAATATTAGTTAGATGTGTCTGAAGCTCGGTGTACCAGGCTCGAGGAGCTTGCTTAAGGCCGTAAATGACCTTGTGTAATTTACAAACAAAATCAGTTTTAGTTTGATCGATAAAGCCGGGTGGTTGACTCATGAATACATTGTCCGTTAGAGTGCCTTGGAGGAATGCATTATTTACGTCAAGCTGACGGAGGGGCCAAGCTTTGGTTACGGCTAAGGAGAGAATTAAGCGAACAGTGGTGGGTTTGATAACAGGACTAAAGGTTTCTGTATAGTCGATGTCTGGTCGTTGATGAAATCCTTTTGCAACAAGGCGGGCTTTGTGTTGTTTTAGTGTGCCATCTGGATTATATTTGTTCCTATATACCCATTTGCAGCCAATAATGTTTTGAGCGGAAGAGCGTGGAACTAAGGTCCAAGTTTGGTTGCGTTCAAGAGCATTATATTCATCTTGCATTGCTTGGCGCAAGTGAGGAAGTACGAGAGCCTGCTTGACGGTGTTGGGTAAATTTGTGTCCGAGTTGGAGGCGTGGGCAAGATTCGCATATTTCGGGTTTGGCTTGCGAATGTTGTTAGCAAGTCTGGTAGTGACTGTTTTTTCTGGCAGGGGAGGGTCTGGTTGGTTGGAGTTATTATTTTGTTGCATATGGTTTGGTGAAATATAGGATAATGGTGAATTTGAGGTAGCAGGGGGTGGAGAGTTGTTGGAGGGCTCGATAGTGGGTTGAGACGATATGGCAGGAGCACTGGATGGGTGAGATTGAGGGATGGGTCGACGGGTGTAGACTTTGGTGACAGGGGGTTTTGTGTTGTGAGTTGGAGTACTGACAGAGGGAGGTAGGAGTGAAAGAGAAAGCGTGGTCCATTCATCAGTGAATGGAGAGGGCAAAGGGTTAGTGGATATTTTTGTGAAGGGATAAATGTCGTTATAAAATTTAACGTGTCGCGAGGTGTAAATACGATGAGTCTTTGGGTCTAGACAATGGAAGGCACTTTGTGTGGTGGAGTAACCAATAAAGACACATGATATAGAGCGGTTTTCTAATTTGTGTTTGTTGTAGGGCCTAAGCCATGGGTAGCAAAGACAACAAAGATTGTGAAGATTGGTGTAGTCGGGTTGCTTATTGTGAATCATGAAGTAGGGTGATTTACCTTGTAGTGATCGAGTGGGAAGACGATTGATCAAATATGTGGCAGTGCTAAAGGCGTAAGGCCAATACTTGGTGGGTAGGTGTGCGTGACTTAGGAGAGCTAAGCCCGTTTGGACTATGTGTCGGTGTCTCCTTTCGGCATATCCATTGTGTTCGGGAGTATGCGGAGGGGATGTTGAGTGAGAAATACCGTTGTGAAGTAGAGTAGTGGTTAATTTAATGTATTCACCTCCATTATCGGAGAAGAAATGTTTAATTTGTTTGTTAAAATATTTTTCTACAAGAGCTTTAAATTGTAAAAATATTTGAGTAGTATCGGATTTACGTTTTAGTGGGTACATCCAAATGTATTTACTGTAATGGTCAACGAAGACAATATAATATTTGTAGTGGTCGAATGACGTAATCGGACTCGTCCAAAGATCAGAAAAAATAAGGTCTAGGGGTGCTTTTGATTCAAACGTGGATATATAGAATGGTAGTTTTTTGCTTTTCGCAACATTGCAAGATTCACAGTGGTCATAATTATTAATTGAAAATGGTAAATTTTTATTAATTATTTTTATTACATCATACGTTGGATGTCCTAACTTATGATGCCAAGATAGCGATGCGGGTCCTTTGACAGATGTATAAGCTTTCGGTTTGGAGGGACACCACTCATAAACTCCGTTGTTAGCTCGACCCTGAAGGAGTATGGTTCCCGTTGCTATCGCCTTAATAAAAAAATAGTTGTGTGAGAAAACAACATAGGCTTGGTTATCACGACATAACTGAGAGATAGATAATATGTTTCTCGATATTTTTGGAACATGTAGAACATTATTAAATTTAAGCGATTGAAAGGTCAAGGTACCTATATTGGCGATGGGTATGGTGGAACCGTCTCCAATGATGAGGTTGTCCAGACCGTTGTAAGGAGAGTGGAAAGCAAGGGTGTCCAAGTCCGGAGTTATGTGGTGACTTGCGCCGCTATCAAGGAGAAAATTCTGGTGTGAAGTCATGGATTCATTGGTTGCTGTATTGACTTGTGGGGTAGCATGCTGGTTGCGAGTGGGTGGTGGAGGGAAATTGATGGTCGGATAGATGCTGCGAAATGAGGAGCAATTGACAATAACATGACCTGTTTGACGACACCACTGACACCTTCCTTTGAAAAGTCGAGGGGTGGTTTGGTTGTGTGTTTGAGCATTGGTGTTAGAATGGTTGTGGCCATAATAGCCATGGTGGGGACGATTCTGCCTATAAGCCGGATTGGCAGAGGGGGTGAAGTGGTTGGTACTAAGTTGTCGATTGGTAAGTAACTCATGTTGAAATAATTTCTCGTGGAGGGCTTCAAAACTTATTGGTGTGTCTCGAGCACGCACCGCATCGATAACTGGTTTGTAAAGTTCATAGTCGAGGCCCTTGAGAACCTTTGAGACAACATCTTCGGGATCGATGATTTTGCCGATAAGGGCAAGTTGATCCACACAAGCTTTGACAGAGTGAATATAGTCACTGATGGTTTGATTCGTAGCGTGTGCTATCGAATCAAATTTTTCTTTCAGTTGTTGTATATGAGTACGGGATGGGTTGGCGTAGGTATGGGCCAGAATATCCCAAGCCTCTTTAGCCGTTTTGGCCCGTACAATTAAGGTTTGGAGGCCAGAGGTGATAGTGCCTATGAGAGCACCTAAAATCAGACCATCTTGTTTAAGCCAAGATAGGTGTGCGGGGTTGGGAGTCTCCTGGTTGTTGGTGTCAGAGATGGTGGCAGGAGGGGCCGGTTCCGACCCATCCTAGAAGCCAAGGAGACTGAGCCCGAAGAAGATATTGGTTAGTTGAAAGCGCCAGGTGGTGTAGTTGAGAGGCGACAATTTGACAACGTGAGCAAGGTTCGGGGCCGTGAGTGGTATGGCCTCGTTATGAGGATTGGTGATGGTGATTTCATCTTGGTTGTTAGTCATGGTGAGGTACGAAGAAGAGATGTGATGGTGTTGTCGTTTGAAAGAGTGACGTTTGGGTCGGAGTGGGTTGGATCGATTGTGACTTCCTGATACCATATAAAGCAATGAACAAAAAAGTTTGAATGAATTGTGATTCATATTGCTCACTAAGAGCACATATATATAGGGAAGATATACAATTTAAATAAGGATAGGAGCCTATATAATAATACTAATTTATACTAATTGATTTACAGTAAATGAATTTGCTATAATTACAGCTTGATTGATTTGCAAGATATTTGATCTTGATTCAGAGTATTAGTGAAGATTGACTTCTGATGAGTTGAATATTATATTGTTAACAGCGAGTACCTTTGGTTCTTAATTGAAATTCGTAACCAACTGAGCTAACAATCTTGACTCACTTAATTTCATATTTATGAAAAAAAATCATTTCAATTTAAGACCAATTCATTCTATTTAAAAGAATAACCCCAACAAGCATTGGGACTCCAGTATTTTAGATATTAAAACTATACTCCAGTATTTATTAAATTTAATGGAGTATCATTCTGTTCAATTTAAATTCTTTTTAAAAAAATGAAAAACAATAAAATAATTAAAATAATCTAATAAGTTTTGAAGATATTTGAAATTTTTGTAATTAGACAAAACCTCAAGTAGCATGAGAAACTCAAAGAAAGGATGCTATTTGTAAGACCAAAAAGATGGGGAAAACACAGGAATTTTTGAGACCTAATTAGCTGTTATGAGTATATATATATCAGCATAACCAATGAATATATGGCAACAAATTTTCCCATGTACATTGAGCTTCTTGGACTGTCTGATCAGAGACTCTCACTTTGATACAACAAAACTCTGGAAACCATACAATTATACAACATGTAATCAGTTGTATTACAATAATTATGTCATCAATTATAAGGCAAGAATTAAAAAAAAAAAAAGATTGATTGATATGTTATTCTCGAGGGCGGGCCAGCCAAAGAGAGCTAAGGGCCCGAAGGCGGGAGAAGTAGTCACTGATAGCAAGGAGAGCGCGGGCCGACTGGCGGGTTGTTAGTATACGGTGCATTTGCTGTAGAGTTTGCTGCCGCAAGTTATCAGCCTGCACACAATGCATATGATCCCTATGAACATTTAATTATTTATCATAGTGTTAAACAAAAGCATATAAGATTTAAGAGATTAACCTGACGAATGAAGCCGTCGAGTGTCCCCAACTTCCCCATGGCCATAGCCATTTGACCCATGTAATTAGCGACATTTCCAGAAGCACCTGATGGGTTAAGAGAACCAGCTAAGGTCTCGGCCAAGGATTGCTGCAAAGCATCCATGCCCTGTGAAAGGGCGTCTTCAGCCTGTTGAGATGTCTGTTGTAAATTATTGATGGCCAACAACTGCTGCTCGGTCAGTGGCTCTAACTGGTTCACGAGAAGCTGCAAACATGGAAGGAAAAAGAGAGATGAAAACGCAACGTCAAAAATAGATAAATATATGCATCTTTCAAAAATTAAGAATAACCCTTATATGTGTTTTGTGTTACAATGTCAGGGAGGGATTTGTAATTTCGAAAGATGGTACGACTTTTTTTTTGTTAAAATGTATATTGCAAGTTTAGTCCCCTAAATTTCCGGCATTGGCAGTTTCGGTTCTTTGCAACTTTTTAATGTTGCAATTATGGTCCTTGGTGGTTTTGAACCTAGTAAGAATGACAATTTCAGTTCTGCAGCTCTCACGAGCCATTTAGATTTTTTTTGGTATTGGAGGGTATTTTGGGAATCAATGAAATTGGAACTTATAGGACCAAAAATGTGTGGGCTTGAAACTCAAATGGATCAGAAATATAAAAAATCAAAATTAAAGGGCCAAGAATTGCTACCATGAATACAATACCTAAATTGCTAACACCTCATCATTATGCAATTAATCCATTTTCGTAATTAGGTAAAACCGTAAAACCTCAAGGGTGAATTTTGTAATGAACTCAATTTGAGGTAGAAAAATGAGGTCCCAAAATGGATATGAACTACTCCGTATTAAACTGGACCTTTTATTTAACCTTTAGTTTTTTTGGGGGGTGGGTGGGGGGAAGTGTCCCTTATTGATTGGGCTGATAAAATAAAATACAAAGAAATTTTGAAGTAAATATTATGCCGCTCACCTTAAGAAGTTCGGAGGAGCGGAACCCACCGAGCCAGAGGAAGCATCTCTCCGCGGGCGTCTGCCACATGCCTGACAGGATGTGAAAGACGTCCGATTTCGCAGCATCCCCTTTGATCCTAAATATGTCATCATACTGTGCCAAGATTCCCTCCACTATTATCCGGAGCTCGGCATCACCCGCGTGAGAATTCACAGCACCTCTTAGCTCGTTAATCCGACGGTTGTGTTCCTCCAGCCACCGTGAATATTCCACGTCAAAGGCCAAGGCACCTGGAAATTTACCGATTGAGGTTGAATTTTCATGGAACTCAAATTAAACAGGGTTTGCCCAAATCACATGTGCACACTCTCAAAAGAAAAAGAAAAAAAAACTACGTTCATCCCTCCCACAAAGATTGGCCAAGTTACTACCCCAGGTATCCCACAACGATAGGCTCATCATAACATTTACTATGTAATTACTTTTCATTTGCATGTATACCCTAATTAATTAATTATTTGATCTACTCCATTTCACCCAGACTATGTTTTTACAAATATAGAGTAGACAATGAATTTAAATAATTAGGCATAGGAGCCTTAATGGAAATTGTAATATTTTAACTATATCGACCAACATTTCTTCAAATTATGTTATATAACAATAGGCCTAATTTTGTGGGGCGGGGTTGTACCGGTGGTGGTGGTAGTAGTAGTACAAAAAAACCACCCTAAGATTAAATTCATCTTATTCTGTGCACCTAATGTTAGAGGAGACAAGGAAAATTGATGTCATCAATTGAGTATTTTACAATTATATCTCTCATCTTATCTGAATATCATACAACACTGTTCTTTTTGTCTTACATTGGTCATTTACACCCCTAAAATTTATGAGAGTTACAAACAACAGACAAAAAGTAGTGGAGTTCTTTGCAGTGTTTCGAGAGGTGCAAGAGAAATAAATTTGATGACATCAGTAGATGTCATTGGTTCAATTAATGGTTGGAAGTGGAACAAAAGCTAAGCGGAATCAAACCCCAGTGGTGTTTTTTGTAATCTCAAAGTTAGATAATTTTTTTGTGTAAAGACCATTAATAGTGTTTGTAATTAGACAAACTAAACTCTCTTATCTCACAAAACTAGCTCAATGAACAAGAGAAACTTGAATCACACCCACTCTTCTTATTGGCATTTGCATTTGCATTTACTACTTTCATTCGAAAATATAAATCCCTTTCCATATACGTTCTTTAAAATCTCGTGAAAAATGTATCTATGATCTCAACTCGTCTTACTTCTCCAGTTACAGAGCTCAATTTTCGCTTATTATTAATTATAATACCACAAGGTGAAGTTCTTCAACAAAATGCAAAATTGTAGCAGAAGAATTTTTAAAATTAAGCGAAAAAAACATACCATTTCCAGCACCGGTTTGAGCATCCCCAGAATTTGAAATAAACACCCCCTTCATAAGAAAAAAAAAAGAGTTCAGTTAATTGAGGGAATATAAACACTCAATATTAAGCAATGGCATTTCTGTAAGTTTATGCGCAGATAAGAACAAAGACCTGCTGCCTTGCCCGTTGGAGCTCTTGCTCAAGTTGTGTCAATTTCATTCTGCTGCTTTCTAGCTGTTGAACATAAGCCTAAACCCACAATATATAAAAATTAAACAAATGAATGAATGAATGATGGATATATCAAATGCATATAAACCTGACATGTAGGTACAAAGAGATATGTGATATATCATACAAACTTGTGAGTTTCATAAATTAGAGTGAATTACCAAAAGTACTCTTGAGATATGATATAATTACCATAAAAAACACACATTACACTAAAAATTACTCCCTCTGACCCGTACTTGAGTCACACTTTTCATTTCGATATGTTCCATGGACCATACATATCGTCAAACCCCAAATAATAAAAAAATTACACTTACTTCTTCACCTAAAAATTCAAATTTTCACCTACTTTTGAGAATTATACTCGCACATATCTTACTTTATTACTTTAAAAAGACATCTTTACCCTTCCCCTTGTTTTTTAATCAAAAAATCAGTAACGCAATTTTTTTCTTTGCGCCCGGACACATAACGAAATGTTTGGGACGGAAGGAGTACAAAAATACCCCTGAGATTTTATTTTGTGTCCACCACAACCTCTTCATTAGCCAAAAAGAGGGAGATCTTAATTATAATTACTCCCTTAAGTTTTACACTTAATCAAACCTTGGGTGTATTTAGTAATTTTTGAAAGTTTTTTTTATTATTATTTCAAGGATATATTTTTTAATTATCCACATAATAGAAACTACCTAAAAGGTAATGAAACTAAAATCATAGGAATGATTAAATTGAACAACTTAAATCACAGCATCAATGTATAGTGAATAAGAATGTGAAGCCAAATTAATCAGGGACAGTATATTATTTTTATATATAATGTACCTTTTTTCTCAAACGGCTTTTCCTTGCAGCTTCACGGTTTTGAGCAAGCCTACGAAGAGTCTGCAGGACATTGTCAAGATCATACATTTTACATGTCTTTTTATAAAAAAAAATGTGCAAACATGTAAGAGTTGGAAACAAACCTTTTGATCTCTCGACTTATCACTTCCCCCATCAGAGGCACCTATAGCCTGTGATTGATTATTTTGATACTGCACAAGAAACACGTAAAAAAATCAACATATTTATAAATTCAAAAGGAAAACAAATCTTTGCCTATAAGAAGAATGTTTCTGTCAAGAAAAAAAAAGTAGAAAAATAAATAATTGAAATACAATTCATATTTCACTACAAAGAACATTACCCTCAAATTCCTGTCATCCGTGTCACCGTCAGTCGAAGAATCTGACATAGCACTTCCATCTGCCATTTTTGCTCACCGTTATATCATAGAGCTTCAAACCCAAACAAGTTCATGCATTCAATACTCTGATGATAGCATTTAGTTAAAGCCCAGGTCAACAAGAATCGATCCAAACTGCAGGAAATTTACTCTGCAAATAGAAAGCATCATGAATGATCACCTCTTTCAAAATAGACCATTTCAACAAAGTTTAACTACTCCTCTAATTTATATTTTAATTGTCCTGATTTCTTTAGATCATATGCCGAATTCAGATTTTAATATTTGTTTTCCTTAACAAAATACAATATTTTGGAGCAAGAAATAGCGATAACAGTACAATTTAATCGGAAAACTTTCTATCGAGAAAATGAAACCCAAAACTGTGCCAAGGTGATCGCTTGATCTCATATCCTCGTACATACTTGCTTTGATACAATCAGACGTAGATTTCAATGAATGCTCCTCGATTGAGAAGTCATTTAAAATCAAACATATAGATAGATAGATACAAAGATGTTTTCAGCTTCTAAAGAGGATAATACACTAATCCCACTTCCCCTAAAAGCTGTAAGCTGCTTTTTTTTTTCTTTTTCAATGATTCTAAAGCTGAAAAACACACACAAAAAAAAATTCAAATATAATAATAAACCATTAATTAGATCTCATTCAACATTTCATAACTCAATCACGCAATAATCCTTCTTCAGAACGCGTAACATTAAACTTCAATTTACAGTTCCTTCACCATTAAGGCATCTCATTTGATCCCACAAAATATCAGAAAATACAAAATCGAAACCCATCAACAATTTCCGAAAAACAAATCAAAAAAATAAATACAATTACCTCTATTTCTCATACCGGCAGCTGAAGATCGATTCCCTCTTTGCAGAAAAATGAAAAAAAAAATACTGAAAATACAGAGAAAGTAGAAGTGACAGTGGGTAAGAAGAGAAATAAAATTACTACTACTTTACTATTACTATCCACAATTTTGACTTTGGGTATGTTGAGAGAGATTTTGAGAATTCTCTCTCTTTTTTTTTTCTTTAGGGGTTGGAAATATTTTAGAGAGAAAAAAGGGCAAAATAAATAAAAAGAATGTCACGGGGTGCGGTGGGTAGGGAAGATGCTATGTTGCGTATAATTACATAAAAACCCATGATGTTTGTGGGGTTTACAAATATACCATTGCATATTTTGTTTAGAGATAATTATAGTTTAGTACCTGAACTATAGGCACTTTCGAGCTTTGGTGACTAATTTTTTTTTTTTGGGGGTTTGGTACCTGAACTTAGGCTTAATTAGACTTTAGTGGCTGGAGTGGCGGATCCCGGCGACACGTGCTTGTCACGTGCTTCTTTTAATACCAAATGTAAGTTCTGGAGGGTATTACCGACATTTCCTTCTTTTAATCTTTTTTTAATACAAATAATAACTTTCAATTAAAAATTAAATAAAAAAATTAAAAATATCATTTAAAATACAAATAATTTTTTTAAAATATATTTGAGGCTCAGATCTTTAAACCTTAAACAGAACTGAAGAATCTTCTCCGCCATGGCTGTGAAACCCCCGATTGCATCGGAGTTAAGATCTCAGACACCATCCGGGTTCTCCACGCCAAGATACGGGTTGGGTTTTACTCCATTGCCCGAATCGAAAAAGCTCAGAAAAAATCAAGATTCATATCACCACAGATTCACAGCCCCTTTCATAAAATTAGGGTTTTCAGTCGCACAGGACAGGAAGACGATACAATTAACAAACTCCATCGAGTTTTGGTTCTGAAAATCTGAAAATTAAATCTGAAAATTCAATAAAAATTCACAAATAAGCACGGACACATCGTCGTTAGCCGCTTCTGGACCCCACCAGGACAAGCCGAACACCATTTTTGTTAGCCGAATCGGGCCAATCGGGCGGCGGCTGCCCGTTGTCGAAAATCGAAGCAATACCAGGGCTTTCAACTCCCGTCGCCGCTGCCCTTCTCCTTGACAGATACGAAATCGATCGACACCATCCATCATCACCCCATTGTCGTTGCGGTTCAGCCCAGTTGCCGGAGTTCCGATGAGACCACCAGATCCGTTGAGTTGCTGCCATTCACCCGGAGCTTTTCCCTCGTCAATCGCCGACGTAGATTCGGCTTAAAGCTCCGCCAAGTATCCCACCAGATTCGCCGTCGTTGGAATTCCACGATGATCGGCGACCCTTCAGTCCCAGAAGCCATACAAATTGAGAAATCCCGTTTATATATATATATATATATATATATAGAATTATATATACACAATTCATACATACGGTATGTATAAACAAATATATTTTGTTTTATAAATAAAATGAAAAGATAATAAAAAGGTTAAAAAAGTAATTTCTTACCTTCAGCCAATGTAATTGTGACATTTGTGAATTGAAAGCACGTGACAAGCACGTGTCGCCGGGATCCGCCACTCCAGCCACTAAAGTCTAATTAAGCCTTAGTTCAGGCACCAAATCCCAAAAAAAAAAAGATTAGTCATCAAAGCACGAAAGTGCCTATAGTTCAGGTACTAAACTATAATTATCCCTTTTGTTTATTCTTAATTTGTTTTTTAAGTTAAATTACTTAAATTCCCACAAGGTTTTATAAAGACTGGAAATCACACTCTTCAAAAAAAATTGAAATATCATTTTTTTTATTTTTTCAATACACTTATTAATTACAATTATTTTAATTTATAACTTAATAATAATTATTTTAACAACTTTTTTAATCTTCAACAAAATGTGAATACTGAAGTTAAGATGGAGAAAGTATATACATTTTGATAGTGTGACTTTATGTTCTTATAAAAATTAGGAAGAAACCCAAAATACTGCAAATAGAAAATTCTTTTGTTTCAACTATTTATGTTTTTTTTATTTAAAAAAAAATGTAAATAATTGTGAGATCGAAAAAGTATTTTTTTTTTTTCGATTTAAATATTTTTTGCTTAAATCAAATGTTTTAGTCTTTTATGATGTATGATAAGACGACTTTTACTGTGGAATTCAAAAGTTGAATTCAAATGTAGACTTACAGTGAAATTCAAAGGTTGAATTCAAAAGGTTAATTTATAAAGTAGCTTACAAACTAATGAAAATAATTATTTATAAAGAAATTAGACTGAAAATTGTAGATAAATATAATCTAAAAAATTGATGGTTAATCAATTTTGTAATTGAAATAATTAATATTATATCTTATGCATACTTATTTTTTAGAGGTCTTGTAAATCCTAAACAAATGTTGGAACATATAGTTCTTAATATAAATTTGTACATAAACACATAATGTTTATTGAATGACATACTAAATAATATATAGACAAAAGTAATATATTTTTTATGGATCATAATAGAATTGACAAAAGTACTTGTGAAAGATATGCAGCTGTAACATGACAAAATCCTATTATAAATAAATCGACAAAAAAATGTAAACTTTTTAATACGAAATGATTCGATCAACTTATCTTCAAGACTTATTATGTTCGTCATATTTCATTACTTGTGTGGTAGGAAATTAAAAATAATGCACTTTCTGTGTAAAGTGAAATGAAATAATTGTTGTTTATTAATAATTATTTAAATAAATAAAAAAAATGCAATATTTGAAAAGAGAAAACAAAAAATGAAAGTGGAACAAAGAGGGACAGAGAGAGTATTTGGAGTTTTATAATATTCACCCAAATCTTGGGTTTTTTTTTTTTTTTATTGTACCTATAAAAAAAATTGCTTGATTTAGATGTTCAATTGTCAATTAACAAATTAGGACTTTTTCTCTTTGTATGGAATTGTGTGTTGATCTATATTTAAAAAAGTTGGGTAGGGTAATCAAAAAATATAAAGAAAATGTTGACAATCATGTCAATTGTCAAGATAGAATCCATAGTAGTGTCAATTGTCAAGATACAATCAAGAACAATTGTCACGTTTGGTTCCAATTTCAAAAGTAAATCCTCTCATTTGCACTTTAAAATCTCAAAAATAATAAATCTTTGACCAAAATTTCACCAAAATTGTCACCTAGTATGTAATTTTGAATTTTCAAAAAGATCATGATATCACTCATTACGCCTAAAAAAATGCGAGTCAAGCTTACTTTTACATGATTACGCTGTCATGACTAAAAATAAACATTTTACTAAATGACAAATACAAAAAAAAAAAATGAAAAAAAAAATGTACCTCTACACACTATTTCTATTGAGAGAGTTAAAAAGAAAGAGAAAAAGAAAATATACAGTAGAAACTCTATATATTAATACTCTATATAGGAATAAACTCCCTATAGTAATAAAAAATCCAGGTCCACTTGGGACCAGTTATAAATAAGAATAAACTCCACATTGTCATAAGTCATACATTTTTCAAGTCCCGCTTTAAGGATTTATACCTCTATATAGGAATAAATGATTAATATATAATAAAAATATTTATTAATAATATTTTTATTTATCAAAATCAATAATATGTTTAAAATCACTTAAAATGTTTATTAAAACCAATTACATATAGTATATGATCAATATTTATAGTCTTTAGATTCATTAGTATTTTATTCAATATATATGTTAAACACAATTTTTACATATTTATGGTCAAATATTCATAGTCAACACTATTATTTTTTTATACGTAAAAATTATTTTTATTTTGTAAAACTCTATATAAGAATAACTCTCTATAGTAATATTTTTTCCCGATCCCAACGATATGACTGTATGGAGTTTCTACTGTAGTATCAAATATTTTGCAGCATAAAATTAATAATCATACCTCATGAAAGTATAGATAAATAGTTATAAATTATTTTTGATTTGTCAAATGACATGTTATTTTAAATTGAAATCGAACTAACCTGAATGATTATGAACGGAATGTTTTAATATATATATATATATATATGAATAATATTAAAAATATATGAATAATATTATATCATTTGACTAGATTATATACCTTAAAATTAAATTATTGATAATCGAGTATTATTTTTTATTTTAATAAACTTATTTGAGTTAAACTGAAAAAAAAATTGAATTAGAAAAGATTAAAATTAAGTTCAAAAGAACAAATTTTAATAGAAAATGCTCTTAAATGTTATCAAAATATTATTAGTTTTTTCTTTTAAAGATAATAGTTTTGGATGGTGAATTTTTTTGTGTTATTTTGCGACGATTTCTTAACATATTAAATAGTGCTCATACTATTTTTGTACTACAGTATAACTAAAAATAAGAACTTCCAAAGTAGATTACTTAATAATCTGTCATTGTGAAATTAATGGTTCTAAAAATAATCAAACCTATAAGTTGGTATAGAATATTAATAAAATAATGATACAATGTGCACGGCTCTAGATTTAGACTCTTATAGAAAGAGCTTCCAAAGTAGATTACTTAATAATCTGTCTCTGTGAAATTAATGGTTCTAAAAATGAATCAAACCTATAACTTGGTATAGAATATTAATAAAATAATGATCACAAGACAACGTGCACGCTCTTGATTTAGACTCTTACAGAAAGAGCACTAGTGAAAAACGTTAATCTTTTCTATCTTTGGACTTGTCCTAAAAAAAAATTCCCAGCACACTAAAATGGTCAATATCCTTCCCTGCATTGAGCATCAAAGAAAACTGAGTAGGGCCTCAAAGTCTCTGCCAAGAAATACACAGAAGTGCAATTGAGGCATGAAAAAATAAAAGGCAGAGCTTTTCCCACAACTGAAATCTAACTTAGATTGTCTAGAAAACTCGCAAACCGTGTCCCTAAAAGCGAACTCAGTGCAAGAAAGAAAATCGACCATTAGAGTGCATTGAAGGAAAGAAATTGTGAAAAGTGCAAAAACAAAGATCTTCTGAAACACGTTAACTTGTTTTGATGTATCATTTTCATCTCTACAATAATCCTACATCAAAAACTTGCAGACGATACATTCTCCTCTCATGAACTCATCAAAGGAGGGCAAGAATTGACACATTGGCTTTAAGCTTTCTGAGTGATTATCAGTTATCACTAAAATTCTGTTAATCACTTAACCCAAAACAACATGACTGAATCAAACCTTTTTCTTGAAAATCAATATATAGATAGATCATAGATAGACGCGTGCTTAAAAGATCGACTAATTTCTCAATCGAGCCATGCTTGAAAATGAGAACTTAGAATTTAAAAACCACTTGAAATGAATGATACAAGTAAAACATAATTTTATACAGAAAAAATATGAATCATTTATCACTATCACAAATATCATACAAATTCAATTTCAAAACTCAGATTTCAAGAACTTACAAGAGTTAAAGAATTAAACAACACTCCAATCAAAGAAGCCCAAACAACACAAATACCCCAAGCAAGATCAACCAGATAATGTGAACCAACAACAGGGCCTGGCCCGCTGGGCCCGACCCGCTATTACCCACTTCACAAAACCCAAGTTTATTCACGCTTGCTCCGGCGCAATGGGCCTCGGCGCAACCGCACCAATACGTGACGCCGTCGACCCCGCAGACCGGGTCGGGTCGGAAGCATTTTACGGGACAGAGATCCGCCTTGGAATCCAACGGGCAGATGTCGTTTGCTGATTGATCGGATGGCAATTTGATGACATTAGGGTTCGATCGGGCGGTGGGCGGGATAAGGGTGGTGAAAAGAACGGCGAGGATGAAAATCGCCGGCGGTTTGCCGGAGAACAAGTGCATATTCGGCGATCTTCAAAACCGGTCAATTGTACGGTATGAGAAATCCCAATAATTCGGGTTTTTTTCTCGCGAAAGGGACGAAATGAATTTCTGGGGAATTGGTGCCAATTTTAATTCTAGGGTTTGTTTGATTTTTCTTCGTGGAATTTTGTTTTTAGGTTATTTCGAGTGAGAAAGATCCCGATTACTATTCCTATCACAGATATTAATGTCTTATATTTATATACTCCTATTTTTTATAGTATTTTTTTACAGATATTAATTTGTTTTATATTTTTTTTATAATCCATATTAATGGGTAATTGCACATTTATAAAATATAAAATAATTACAAAAATGTCCAATTTCACATGGTCATATTTTGATGAAATTAATAGTAGGTGAAAATTGGAATAGATCCATGAATAGTGTAAAAAAAAAAAAATCAATTACTATTAAAATATAAAAGCAAGAGTGCAAAATGGTACTGCCCTTGCACAAAAAAGGTTAATTCAATGTCACCCTAATTGCACTACACTAATTTCATCCACACATTTACATATTTAATCTTCTTTTAATTAAAAATATTTAATCTATAATATATTAAAATAAAAATTAATTAGAACTCTTCTTTTAAATTTGTTTATTAATTAAAATAATTAATTACTAATAAAAAATTAATTAATAACTACTGTATTAAATATGGTTATATAATTTTATTAAAATACAAATGTATTTATATCAATCAAATTTCAATTTTACCATAAAAAAATTATCAACTAAGAGTCTAAATTATTAACTAAGAGTCTGTTTGGGCCGTAAAAGAATTATTAACTAAAGAAAGGGAGTGATAAAAACATGATTATATATGAGTCGAAGAACCAACCAGAAACCAAGTAATGAAACCCATAAGCATGAAATCAAATGAAAGAAAGTTGGTTTTTTTTTTCCATCACCCATAAGCATGAAATCAAATGTTCTAATCACATGCTTATTTTCCCAAGTATGATGCATAGTTCAACAGCATATATGTAACAATAATAGCCCAATCGATCCTTCAAATTCAATACTGACCAGAAAAATTGGCCCAAATATTCCATCTCATCAAGCACACTAACATGGACAGGATTGAATCAAATAGCAGAGTAGTAGTTTTCATAATTCTCAAAACCGGTCTCATCAATTAAACCTAATATTGGAAAAAATAGCAAGGCTAACGAGTTTCTCCAGAAACACCCACAGCATCATCTTAGCCATCTAATTCATTGTCAGCCATTGCAGTCAGAAACTGGCCTTGGGAAACGAGCCTACTGAACATCTATACCTTTTGGGGCATTCAGTTTACCAGACTCGAGGGATAGAGGATCGGTTTCAGCCTTGCCGATCACGTTCTTGTATATCGACATAGCTTGAGCCATCATGCTGGCTGGATTGGAAGCACTTGAGGGCAGCAAAACAGTTGTTCCCTATATAGATGAAAATTAAACATCATATTTATTTACTGCCATGAATTTTTGTTACGATTGGGATAATAAGATATGTATACTGCCATAAAAAAAAATCTCCTTGTTTACCTCTTTTGCAATGTTGCTGAAGGCCTGAATATATTGCTCAGCAATTCGCAAACTAGCAGCCTGTAACCAACAACAAATCATCAAAAGAGAAAATTGTCAATATAACAAATTGTAAACCGAATTGTCAAAAAAGCAAGTGGGTCTGAATTTTCAAAATAATACACAAGTCACATATCCTATCTTCTATGGATCTGTGACTCCAGTTAAAAAAAAAAGAGAAAGGAAAGAAAAGGAGTCAGCATATAAGAATTGCTGTCTTCCCTTTTTTTCCTTGTGAAGTGTAACTCTACCAAATCAAACAATTAACCATCATGTATACAAGTATAGTATAAAGAATGGTTGTCTTTATACCAATTCTGTAAAGTTTCCTAAAGGATTAACTACAAAAGTTACTAGTAATGCTATCTTTCAAAATTAAAATATCTGAAATCTGTAAGAAAAATATCAAAAAACAAATGTTAAATAATAAACTATCTCTACTATGCATATTTCTTTTTACCTTTTCTATAAGGTGTCTGGTGTCAAACATATTGTTAGATGACTATTTTTTATTATTATTTTGATAAACTGGTTTGTAAAAGAGATGGAGACAATGATAATACCTCCACGCCTCCATTTTCATTGAGTGTTTGTGCCACCAGAGTAATTCCTTTGGCTGTTGCTTCGGCTTTAGCAAGGATAGCTTCTGCTTCTCCTGAAATAGGCGAATATAGATCCAATGTCAAAGAAGTTTATAAAATAATTTGAGTTTAAAAAGTTAGTTAATACAGTAATATATTCTGTTTATATTCTCTGATAGAAATAATGGCTTGGAAAAAACTAATGATAATAAGAAATAAAAAAAAACTTCCTACTACAGATTAAAGAATGCTCTGAATAATGTATTAATTAAACCGACCACCGACCTAGAGATCGGTTAACTTGGTCCAGCTTGGCAGCTTCTGATTGAAGGATCACTGCAGTCTTTTTCCCATCCGCAATATTAATATGTGCCTGCCTTTCTCCTGCATGTACATGTATAGAGATTTGTGTATATGAGTAGCATATTAGGATCTTGAATGAAAGAAACATGAAAAAACGTGTAAAACAAAAGGAGGAAATGTGATTTATATTTTTCTTCAAAGAGTGCAATTAGATGTTCAATAACATATATATCTCTGTGTATTGGACTATTGGATCTAATGTTCGGCATGCACTACCAGAACCTTATACGAAACAATGATAAAAGGAAAATCAGTATATGCATTAGGAATTAATAAAAATTTGTTTTCCTGCACTAGATTATGTTAAAAGATTCGGAAAACAAAAAATGGATTCTGTCTCCAGTAAATACATCAATTAGTCGGTCTTACACAAGTCCTTCTCTGATATAACTAAGAACTAGAACCATTACCTTCGGATTCTAAGACTTGAGCTCTCCTCTTGCGCTCGGCTTCAGCCTGCATCTCCATTGCTGCCTTCACTCCACGTGGAGGTGATATATCCCCTGAATTTGCAAAGGGAAACCAATATGTATATAATGCCCAAGGGTTTAACTTAACCAAGCTAAGAAACCATTTCTTAAAAATAAAACTATATGCTCACTTATTTCATAACGAAGGCACTTTAATCCCCAATCCATAGCAGCTTCGTTGATGGCAATCTGCACACAAAGGGATATCCACATCAGTCGCCCCAAAATACAGAGCAAATTATATGATTAGGTTGCGTAGTATAACACATGGCAAAATCATGCATATGTAGCAAATTAGATAATTAGATTGCAGAGTATAACTGAGTGACATTCAGAACAAGATCACGCATACGTAGAAAATTACTTGTTTAGGTTGCAAGGCAAAACAGAGTAATATTGAGGACTATGTCGTGTAATTGATAATTATAACTATTAAACAACTTTATACTAACATATCAATATATAAAAAGCTTAAAACAAGGCGTAAGATGAAATAAAAAACACTCACCACTATCTTCTCATTGAGTGTGTCCCTCTCCTCAAAAGTCTTGTCTAGCGTGATCTTACCCAACTCACTTCGCATAGTTGTCTGGGCAAGCTGAATCACAGCATACCATGGATTCTCAACTCCATATGAGGCCAACTTCGGGTCTACTACCTGCATAACACAGAAAAAAAAACAAAAAAAAATCATTGTAGCAATATATTTATCACAAAACATGTTGCCAAATTGAAAATCTACGTGCCTTGACATAGAGGACGCCATCAATATGAATGCTGACATTGTCCTTGGTAATAGCAGACTGGTTTGGAATGGGAATCGCCTCTTCTTTCAGAGAATGTGCATAAGCAATTCTGTCGACCAGTGGGATCAATACATGTATACCAGGCGTCAATGTCTTGGAGTATTTTCCGAATCTTTCAATGATAAAAGCCTTCTTCTCCGGAACAATCCGAATTCCAAAATTCAGTGGCGGCGACATGTCATACCTTGGCCATTAAAAAGAAATCACTGCTCATAATGTTTTCATAACAAATAGATATGAAATTACTGTAAAAAAGCAATTCGATCGGTTTCTAAATTAATTTTAGAACATTGATTTACACCAAATACTCCACATAGAACTACAATTTCTTTTGGATTTCAGTATGAAAGTAGAATTCCATAGCACAGGAAGAACACAAAACGAACTGGCGTCAAATTATGTCACAACACCACCTACCACTTACCAGTAAGTCCACATCAGAAATACTATATCATCGTAAATCAAGCAACAACAGATAATACGAATATGAACGCACGAAAAAACGAATCGATGCAGTAAAATTAAAACAGAGATGAATATAAAAAGCGAGTAACGAAAAGAAAAGATGCGATAAAGTAGTGAGCAGTACATGATGCCTGACTCGCGAGTGTTGCTGAGGTGTCGGACGGTGCCGGCGGAGAACGGCGAATGCAGTTGACGTGGAGAAACATTAGCCGACGGATGTTTGAGAAGAGTCGGATGAGCGGTGGAGATCGCACGGCGGGCGATCGTGGACTGCGCGAGACTCGCGATGGCTTTGAGCTTGAGGAGAGAGCCTGGCTTCGGTTTGCAGATATTCATGTTGGTGATGACGAAGTGGTTTCAGAGGGGGGAAAAATGGGAAGGGGAAGTGGGAGGGAGAAGAATTATATACTGTGCGCCCTTCCGTTTAACCCTTTGCCCAAGTCACTTTTTGGCTTGTTGGACAAGAAAGACAAAATTATAGAGTACTGTATTTTGTAACTAATTATCTTCTATATAAGTTATAACAAAATCTCCTTTTAATTGATTTATGATTATAAATATAATCTACTAAAATTATACTACTTCTATAAAATTCATAAATCGTACTGTACTTTAAAACTCAAAATAAAAAGACAAATAAATTAATCGTAGAAAACCCTGCATAATTTTCAAATTTATAACTTTGTTGTGTTTTAAACTCTTAAAACAGTTCTAAAACGGTTTAGTAAATTTTTGTAAATATAATCTACTAAAATCTCATTTTAATTGATTTATGATTAAAAATGTAATCTACTAAAATTATACCACTTCTATAAAATTCATAAATTGTACTGTAGTACTTTAAAACTCAAAATAAAAAGACAAATAAATTAATCGTAGAAAACCCTGCATAATTTTCAAATTTATAACTTGTTGTGTTTTAAACTCTTAAAACAGTTCTAAAAAGGTTTAGTAAATTTTTGTAAACCTTTGCATAATTTTCAAATTTATAACTTTGTCGTGTTTTAAACTCTTAAAACAGTTCTAAAAAGGTTTAGTAAATTTTTGTAAACCTTGCATAAGATTTTGTAGGCAGAAAATATCAACCTAGTTTTATTGGCACCAATATAGAAGGCTAAAGTTCGGGTAGAAGTAGAAGTGTGTGAAAAGTGCCGGTGTCCAACATTCTTACTCGTTGGTTGAGTAAAAGATAAAATGATGTTCATTCATTTCAAGCTCGACTCAACAACTTAGCTTAGCACATTTGATTACTGAAACAAATTGTGGAGTCTAACTTTGAATTGATATGAGATGAGTATTGGCATTCGGCATTGGAGTCTAACATGTTTTGAGCTAGGAATCAATAAATTTATCTTAAAATTATATTTTCAATAAATTTATTTATTTCAAAAACAAAAGGTTTTAGTAAAAAACATTATACAGTGTGTATTTATTATGCATAAATAAAATGAAGACTCAAAACAGAATATCCATTCTTTATTATGCCAAAACAAAATGAGGACTCATAACAGAAGATCTAATTCTTCATAATTCAAGAAACAGCAGATATATTCTTATATTACTCCTATATTTGAATGACTGCAAACATTTCAAAAAGAAAATTTACTTATTACTTTATAATTAGTAAATATGGGAGTAGCAAATATATTGAATTTAAGTAATTAATAACTTAAAACCATTGAATTTAAATAATTAATAACTTAAAAACCAAAAGCTTATAACTTTAGCAAACATTATAAAACTTACTTTTCCACCCAATTTTTCAAATGTTCCAATCACGTAATACTTAATAAGTACTCCAAATGAATGATTTCCAAGATACTTAATAATCATGACTAACGACACCGATAGTAGAAAGAAACAAGAAAACTATTGATTTCCAAAATCAAATGATAATAAATTTCGGAGAAACCCAAACAATCCATGAGCACAAAATTGAAAACTGACTTGCAAATGTCTAAGAAACTATCCAAAGGAAACGGAATGATAAAAACAGTACGAGTCGAAAACCCAACAAAAGATAACGATACAGTAATGAAAGCCTACTTATTCTTCCACAGCTATGGCTCCCTTCTCACTAACATAGATACCATCAAGAAACTTCCTTATATCCTTGTTCTTCACATGGCATTTCTGTAAAAACGACACAAAAAATTTGGCATATAAACACTAAATTAAACAAAATAGAAGACCGAATAAGATATTATTATCGTTACTATCATTTCACCTGATTGATCAAGGCAGCAGATCGGGAAACAAGCTCGATATCATTTCCATCCAATACAATTTCATCCTTAACCTTCTCAGACCGAACAATGGAAACACCTTCAAGCATATCTACCTTCCTCACCTATTATTACAAGATTAAATAAGAGATTACTGAGATCAAATACCCCAAATTTAATAAAACTAGTTCATTTATATATAATTTAAATAGATACATAGATAACAACACTAATTAATATCGTTAAAAACATCGGAATTTGTGTGGAAATTGTTGTAATTGACAAATGATTGACCCTTGCAGGCTAAAATTGGGGCGGCTGAGCTCCGCCGACAGAGCCTAGACAGTCATGCTCTAGGTACCACCGGATTTTTTTAGAACAGAGACTGAGATTATACCTTTTTTTAGTATCAATTTAACTAAATTAGCATGAATCAACATTTTTGTTCTCATATTATCGAAGTAAAGAAATATATGGAAGACAATACAGGCATAAAAATTTAATACAGAAGAAAAACATAATCGATGCCAGAATTTGAGGTACCTTCTTTTCGCCGAGGAAATTACGGATCTCGATAGCGGTGCCGTTGTTCGTGATGGAAGCGTTGATGGGAAAGTGAGCATACACGAAACGCATCTTGTAACGGTAACCCTTGGTGACGCCGTTGATGAGATTGTTGACGTGGCTGAGCGCCGTACGGATTGCGGCAGTTTTTTTCCGGCTGCCAAACCAGGAGTCGATCTTCAGCTTCCTCTTTCCGGTCTCCTGGTCGGTGATGAGCTCAAAATCTAGGTTGAGATGCTTGAAGTTGCGAGAGAGCTTACCCCTCGGGCCTTCGACCTCGATAATTTTGGCGTGCACGTTGATCTTCACGCCCTCGGGGATATCCATGGTGTCGGATGACAAAATCGTCTTCATTTTTCCGGTGTTTTCTTTCCCCTGTGAATGGTGAAGTTTGTGTGTGGCGGAGGCAGAAAACTCGGTGAACTGAAAACCCTAAATCTATTTATAAAATGAAGGTAAACGAAAACCCTAGTACACAGAGTGCAGTGAGGCTTTTTGGGCCGAAGGGTTTTGGGCCTAAAAATGTGTATTTACATCGGGCTTTTGATGAGTTTGAACTATAGTATTCGATTACAAATTTGTACTACTGACCAGTACGAGTATATATTAAAATCAAAATAAATACAGTTACACCTCTATAAATTAATACTCAATTGGTTAATAACCTCTCTAAATTAATAGAATCATTCGACCCGATTTGGTCTTTTAAATGGAAAAAAATACTCGATAAATTAATAACCTCTCTAAATTAATAAAATTTCACGGTCCATTTGTTAGATTAATTAATTTATAGAGGTTTTACTGTACTAGTACTCCATTTGTTAGATTAATTAATAGATTCATATATTTTCAAAATTAATAATTGGATAAAAATCAATATTTATTAATTTATTTGTATTAATTTATTTGTATAATTTTTGTTGGGGTAATTTCTATTAGCAAGTTGTTTAAGTTTTAAGTACTACTCCCTCCCATTCTTAATAAAAGTCGTTTTAGCATTTTTCACACATTTTAATGAAAACAATTTATGCCCATAATAACCTTCTTAATTACATTTAAAAGCCAATTAATTAAAATCAAAATACCATATAAGAAAGTCTTCATTGCTCAATATTATTAATTATTAATTAAATGTTAGTAAATAAAGGTATTTATGGTAATTATTTTCAGAACGACATTTGATATGTAAATAAAGAAAAAACATAGAACGACATATATTAAAAATGGGAGGGAGTATTATATTAGCACTTGTTTTATATTTAAAAATTCTGTGTTGAGAATATTTTATTATAAAATTATAATAGTAACTTTTTATGATATTTTTGTTTTATTATATTTATTTTCAATAAAAATAAGTGTATGTTTTTAAATATGTGAATATTCCAATAATATGAAAGTGACCAATTATTCGAATGCATTCCTCATTAACAAAAAAAAAACAAAAAAAAAAATGTCATTTCTCCTTGACTAAAGGGATAAAAAAACAATATGGATAATGATTGCTTCAGCCAACAAATTTATCAAAACATTTGTTGCAAATTTAAAGATCCAGAAAACAGAAAAAAATATATAAATAGAAGTCAAATAGCATACTTCAGCTCAAAGCAAACTATAGTACCAAAAACAAAGTAATCCAATTTTGCTTCAAAACACATTAAGAATGGACCTCCAAATATATCTACTAAGATGAAGCACTCTGGGCAGCAAGTCTTTTCTTGGCCTCCTCAATAACAGTCAGCTTAATACCTTTGCCCTTGGGGAGAGACACCCAAGGCTTAGTACCCTTCCCGATTGTGTACACATTGCTCAGCCTAGTCGCAAACTCGTGCCCAGTTGAGTCCTGAATGTGAACTGTCTCAAAGCTGCCCTTGTTCTTCTCACGGTTCTTGAGAATCCCAACACGTCCCCTGTTCCTGCCACCTGTCACCATCACAACATTACCAACGTCGAATTTGATGAAGTCAACAACCTTGTTGCTCTCAAGGTCGAGCTTGATAGTGTCGTTGGCCTTGATGAGTGGGTCTGGGTAGCGGATGGTCCTTCCATCGTATGTGTTGATGTAGGGAATGCCCTTCTGGCCAAACTGGACTGAACGTACTTTGCATAGCTTGAACTGCACAGTTATATACAAAATTACAAATTCAATACAAATCTAGAAAAATCAAAGAATTCCCCAAACCATAAAATGAATAAAATGATACTTTCAATTAGAGAAAACAAGAGCACAACAAGACTACATCACGTTTAATATTAGTATTAAGTAATAAAAAATAATGCTTAAAATAAATTTCATCATCCAAAAGAACAAGCAAATTTTATTTCTTTTCACAAATATTTAAGATTTCATCAAAGTTAAAGTAAACCACCAGATACGTATCATTATCTTATAGAAAATGTGAAAAAGGAGATCTAACCTTAGCCTCCTCATCACGAATGGAGTGCAGCCTGAATCGACCCTTGGTGTCATAGAGAAGACGGAAGTTCTCATTGGTCTTTGGAATAGAGACAACATCTATCAAATGAAAACAAAATTACATACATAAAAAAAAAAGAGAGAGACTCGTGATACATCAAACGAGTACTATTAAACATTGAATCAGAAAGAAAGAATATATATTTACATAAAGTACATACCCATGAAACCAGCCGGATATGTCTTGTCAGTCCTGACCTTCCCATCTACCTGAATATGGCGTTGCATCAGGATAGCAATCACCTCGCGGTAAGTTAGGGCATATTTAAGCTTGTTTCGGAGAATCAGAATCAAAGGCAGGCACTCTCTGGCCTTGTGGGGTCCAGAAGATGGTTTCGGGGCCTACAGTTGCAAGAACAAATACCAGATTAATGGATACCTATATAAAATAGGAAGTAACCTATGTAACAGCTGAAATCAGGATAATTACTTACAAAAGCACCACCAAGTTTGTCCAAGGACCAAATTTTCGGGGCATTGAGCCTCTTCAAGTGTTTCTTCAAACCTCTAGCCTGAAATTCAATATTAAAAGCATGTTATATTGCAAATCACAGCAAAATACAAACACAAAAATAAACGAGGCCAATTTCTTGAATCGGAAAGATTCATGGAACAGTGTGTCAGGGCAAAAATTCAATTGCTAATTAATATATGGAAATTCAAAGAGTACACAAGATTCAATTTTCTTTTCTCGTAGAATATTCATACTAAAATGATGTTAAAAAACAGATATAATTAAATACTAAAATGATGTTAAAAAACAGATATAATTAAATTAAGGGCTGATTTTTTCACTGTCCCATCTCCATTTCAGTTCAGATCCGGTGACGAAGAAGCTCGTATGTAATAAAAACATTAAATTAATCAAACATATGTAATCACCACAACAAAGCTCAAATGGGATACATGTAAACAATTGCAAGAAATAAGAAAATGAATAAAATTGTAAGCTCACAACATATGATTTTACACAAGAAAATTAGTGCTTTGTTTCAGACACAGCAAAAAAATTATCGATACAGTGAAAAATGGTTCGAGAAAAAACCAACCATCTTCAGTAGCGGATGCGAGAGCCAACTATGTCGCCTCTTGATTTCTCACTCTATGTGCGAAAGGAAAAACCCTAGCTTCAAGATTGTATATATATGGATGTGGATAAGGTAATACAGGCCCATAAGGTCTTCACATTCTGTTGGGCTGGCTGATTTTTCGACTCAAATAGGCCCATAAGGTCTGTAGATACTACTAGTACATATTTACATTCAACTATACTATAAATTTATTACAGTATGATATTTTTAGACTCTAAATTTTATTTTAGTATTTTTTTAATAATTTTTATATATTTTTATCATAAGTAATACGGTCAAATAAAAGAGCAGTTGACCAAGTGTGACATGACAAAGGGAGTCATGATTAATGTATTTTTGAATTCATATATTTTGATTTTTTTTATTACTTTGATTATAATTTTTTTATAAAATTAAAGATAATAATAATAATAATAATAATAATAATAATAATAATAATAAATAACGTATGTTTTTTTTTGGATATTATAGTGTATTTTTTATTTTTCTAAATTCTTTCAATAACTTTTTTATATACAAGTGTTATATATACACTTGCATTAATAGTTTCAGCATCAAATCAACAAAAATCCGTTAGAAAGTACATGTACTAAATTAAAGCAGCGAAAATTTAAACGACAACATGATTAAAAATTCACGAGTTGTTCTTCACTCATACACTCGATAAAAAATTCACGATTTGTTCTTCACTCATACACTCGCGACAGCCTCAAAGCCACAAATTTTACTCATAAATGATTACAATATTCGCTCGAAAATATCAAGACTACAATACAATCGTAGTACTTGAAATAAATTCTCACGAAAATGATAAAGAAAAATATCGAAAACTCTTCACTCGAGTAACTCTAATTTTCTTCTTTCTTTAGCTTTAATCTAGAAAGTGTGTCAGCTCTCAAAAATGATAAAAGAAAAATATCGTCGGACTCTTCACTCGAGCACTCTATTTTTCTTTTTTGATCTTCAATGTTGGAAAGCGTGAATGATAAAATGATTAATATCTTCAATATATGCTTCATCATTCTTTTCCAATATGGGTAGTTACGTGGTCAATGCTTTAACCCACATTCAGCAACTCTCTCCCACTAACACATGCACTTCATGCCACTCCATGCACTTGTAACTTACAGCTCATGACGTCTCACCCTAACTCCTTTGTGTTGGGGAATATACGCTTCTTAGGCCGGTATATCCCCGTCGATCGTCAAAGGGTAGGTTCGATTTGATAAATAAAGCGGAATAAAAAGGAAGACAAGAAATTACGTGGTTCGGCCAAGAATGCCTACTTCCACGGACACCATGTTGGAATTCGCTATCCCGGGTTATCAAAATTGCGGAACCGATAACCCGAACGAACCTTTCGCCGGAAATCACACGAACGCCGACTCATCCGCCGGAGTCCGGGCTTTGGAGACCACGCGTCCGAAGACGCACAGCCCGCCCCCACCCGAACCCCCGCGAGTGCGGGGTTCATGCGATCGAAGGGATCGCGCCAAGCGCGATCGGGGTGGGGCTGCCCAGCAGCCCCCGCGGCGGGTCCGGCGACCCGCCGCCACCAGGAGGCCCCCGCCTTCACGGCGGGGTAGGGCACGACACCAGCCCGTGCCCAGCGATCGATCCCCTCGGGTCGATCGCACACCCTCGGCCCAGCCGAGGGTTCGCTCCATGCCCGCGAAACCCTAGTCCGGGCGATCGCCCGTGGTCCGGTGGCTTCGCCACCACCACGCGATCGTCCCCCGTTCATGATTTCGTATCTTGGATCTTCGTCCTACGGTATTCTCGATAAACCAAATCGAACAATTATCAAGTTAGTTGAGAATTGTACCTACGATTCGTTGTTCGGAGAAACGAAATCGATGATGACCTCGTGATCTTCCCGCGTATTCCTTGCACTCCGTTCGAACGTCGGGTGGGCGACGAGCTATCGAACTCTATGGATCCTCTTCACTCTTCACGACTTTATGATTGGCGTAACTTAGGTTGTGAAAAGTGAAGACCATGTAGTGCTTTTATAGGCTACGAAGGGGATCAAAAGGAGAATAAATATTGGGCTTCAATATTGAAAATTAAATTGGGTCCAACCCAAATCCATTAATTCTTATCAATATTAATTTTATTTATTTTCCACTATATAAATAAAATTGCACTCCCAATATTATTCCATATTATACCAAATAATATTTCTCCAACTTAGTATTATTTATTCCGTGTATTTAAGATTTAAATATCCATGAATAAAATTTATTTATTGCTTAATAAATTTATTCATCTCTTATATCCGAGAATAGTACCACTCAACCTTATTTATTATGCGGAACAAATCCACTCGCGAGGTTTACATAATAAATCCTTATGAGCTCATCTCGGGGATATTATCAACCCTTCCGGGATACACTGCCCCTTCAAGAATTCACGGCATGCCATATATAAAATATAGTGACCCAACTTAACCGGTAATTAACCCAATAATTAAATCGGTTAATTCCTTTGGTAAATCAAAGTCACTTATATTAAATATACACACCCGCAATTGTTTCAGGGATTAAGAATAAAATACTCCGAGTCTCAAATCAATTATCGCCGAGCAATCCTAATTGATGAGTCTCAATCGATCCGCTCAATACACCAAGTGTACAAGTGTGATAAAATAATTAAGATAAATTATTTTCTCTCTCACACAACGACTATACCGATGGATTGGTTCGTGTCCATCTAGGTCGTGAGCAACTGTTCGATTAAATACGAGTAACCGATAGTATGATCTTCTGTGTGCCCATGCAACACCATACTAACTACAACGTATAAAATCCAGGACTATAATTTGCATATATTTAATTATAAATAATTAAACGCAAATGATTGTTTATTTAACTAAATAGATTAATGGCAATGGATCGTGAGTTTCCGTTACTTAAATCTAGACATTAAGTACACAACTCCAACAATCTCCCACTTGTACTAAGGTCTAGTCATTTCCTCCAAACTCCCGACTCCCATACTCATCACGTGCTTAAGTTGTACTTCCAAGAAGTACTATGTGAATGAGCACTCTAGGTTGCCGCTCTGAAGTTATCTTGGTGACTACAGCGTCGTCTCCCTCGACGATGACTCGTATCAGGTGGTACTTGCTCTATGTGTTATCTTACACTTATGGACTTGTGATTTCTTACCATTTGCCATCGCACCGCTATTGACATAGCCTTTGGCAAATTAAGAATCACATCTAAGTCCCAGAGATTATCCCGGAGCTATACCAAAACTTCCGCTGCCTCTGAGGCCGCTTATTTGGTTTCCCATGGCAGAGTCCGAAAAGCATCGTGCTTATCACTCTTCCATGTTAAAACTCCTTCTCCTTTAATAGTGAAACACATAGCCTGATATCGACTTACACCGGTCCTTATTCGATTAGAAATCTAAGAGAATGTAATCCAAAGGAAATGTTTGTCTGCTCCGTAATCCAGAACATAGTTTCCAGTACTTCGAAAGTACTTAAAATGTTCATTACAGCAGTCAAGTATTCCTTTCCAGGATTACCTTGATATCCTCCCACTATGCTAACCGCATAGCCGATATCAGGTTCTTGTTTTCAACAATGCATTCATCGAGCTTTCCACACTTAAAGTGTAGGAAACTGCTTTCATTGCTTCTATCTCCTTCTGTGTTCCAAAACACATATCCTTAGATAGATGCATTCCGTATCTGAAAGGTAACGAACCTTTCTGGGAATCTTGCATGTTAAAACGAACCACAATCATATATATGTAAGATGTCCAGGAGAAGTACAATGTTCTCTCCTAGAGATCCAAGATCTCAAGAACAGGTCCAACTTCTTCCTATATCTTTCATAATGATTTATCCAGACAACCATCATTTCATGTCTGATTACATCTTTACATTGTTGCCAATGATAAAATGTTATCTACATAAAACCCGAGAAACACCACCTTGTTTCCATCACGTTTCCCATACACACGATTCGTCTATGCTTTGATGAATCCATAAAATGGACTATCTCATCAATTTGCAAGTACCACGAACTCGAGGCTTGTTTCAATCCATAAATGGATCGATTAAGCTTGCACACTAGATGATCTCGCCCCTTAGCAATGAATCCTTCTGGTTGTTTGTCTCGTCAAGACTTCCATTAAGGAAAGCTGTCTTGACATCCATTTGCCACACCTCATAATCCATATGAGCTGCTATGGATAAGAGAATCCGGATCGACTTTATCTTGGCTACCGGCGAGAAGGTCTCCTCATAATCGATTCCTCTTTCTGAGTATATCCTTTCGCAACAAGCCGAGCTTTAAAGGTTTCAACCTTTCCGTCAGATCCTCTCTTTCTCTTGTAGACCCATTAACCCAATTGGCTTTACGCCGCTTGGTGGTTCTACAAGATTCCAGACTTTGTTAGAATCTATAGATTCTATTTCGGATTTCATCGCTTTCTTCCAAGAAGGCGCATCTATATCTTGTACAGCCTCATCATAGGTCCAGGGATCGACTTCATGAACTCCGGGTGCCGAGTCCGAAGACTCACCCAGTCCAATCCATCTGTCCGGTTGTTTAACAACCCTCCCACTACGACGGCGTTCCGGTGTATCAATAGTGACAGTATTAGGTGCAGGTTCTAGTGGTGTATCTATACTCGGTTCGGCTGTATCCAGTCCTTATCGTTCTCTCTCATTCAAAGTATTACGTCACTTTGGGCTTGTGGTTCATCTAATAGTCTTCCTCTAAGAACCGGGCGTTAGAACTTATAACGTCCTTCTGGTTCATAGTACTATTTGAACACACATCTTTTGTTCTTCTAGGATATTCTACAACCGCATTTGAATGCGCCGTTGTTTCCAGACATATCCATAGAACATAGGTAGTTCCGTATAACTCATGCCTTTACTATTTCTATAAGAGTTCCATTTCTTAATTTTCGACACACCATTCCTACACAAGAGTGTATGGTGTAGTCCTTTGGGATCAAATCCCAATCTCTGATCAGTATGCCATGCATTCCTCAGACAGGCAGTTGCCTCCGCGATTAGATCGCAGGCTTTTAATGGATATACCATGATGGTTCCCCACAATAGCTTTGTGTCCATTGACTTGTCAAAACACTTTGCTTTTGTGGCACATCAGGTATGCTAACCCATTTTTTCGAGTAATCATAAAATGAAGTACTCGTATCTTATTGTCTGAGTAGACAAAGGTCTGCATACATCAGAGTTAATCAATTCTAATACTTGTCCGGATCTTATACCTTATATCCATAAAGGATTGCTTAGTTATGTTATCTTCCAAATTAGATTCTTGGGTCGGAAGGTCCACTCCTTCAACTTAATTGATCAAAATATCAATTTTCGACCTTTGAACTTCTTATTTGAATAAACATGACTTAGCATAAGAATCCACAAGTATAAATGATTAATTACCGAAATATCTCTTAAAAGTAAAACGAGTTATATACTACGGTTCGTTGCATCGTGGTGGACTTAGGGTTTATCATTTATGTATTGCTAGCTAATGTACCAGAATAGATAATATCCTTATTTCTTCTTATAACCATCAAATGATTAAAAGAAATAAAATATCCATTCATTAGAAATCCAGAACAAAGTTCTTTCTAAAAGGTACATAAAAGCAATAACTTAAAATGAAATCCTATATAATTGTCCTCCACTGCAACAGCTGCCTCCTCAACAGCATTGCCCATGTAGACTACGATTTCTTCTTTTCCAAGTCGTCGGGTTTCCTGGAACCCTTGCATTTAAAATGCACATACCGTCAGTGGTTCCATATCTACACACCAGGTTCCGGTAGATAATACCACTGACTATGTTTTACGACTAAGGAAGACTTCGTACTTTCTTTGAGAGGATAATCAGACTTCCAGTACCCAGACTGTTTGCATCGAGAACTCTTGCCTATTGGCTTTCTCGTCCCATCTCGTGATCCAAGAAACTTAGGACCACTGGGTTTCTTTGCTTGCTTTTACTTTCCCCCGGTTTTGCCCTTAGGTTCGAAACCTTTGGCATTGGCTACAAGAGCTTGCGATTTCCGTCTCAACTCGTCTAAAAGGTTCATCATCTCGAAAACGTGTTTAAGCGTTTCCTCGAATCGACTGGCCTTTATGAGTATCCTCATCGCCTCTTGTCTAGCCTCTACGTCATGTCTAAACTCCTTGAGTTTGAACATGATATTAAAATCAGTCCTTCCTCATCAGTTAAGACATTGGTAGGCTCGAGATAACAAAGCTCACTTGAGTACAAACTTGTACTCTTTAACAGTCTGGGCAATGTCCAGATCTCTATTCCAATCAATACAATCAGAGACCAGTGAGTTAAAATCCTTAAGTATCACATAAAGTGGGTTCAAAGCCATATCCTAATCTATGAGCACATATAACAACAAACAATCGATTTAATCTCCGATATTATCTCCCTCAAATAATATCATTAAACCACTAATCACATCTAAAATCCCATCAGGTAAGGCAAGCCACGTGGTGTGGACGTTTACCCACCCAAACGACTTAGCAATTAGATTTTCTTTGGTCATACATCACTTATAGCGGAACCTCGTGGGGAGGAATACTATAACGCGTATCTAAGTGTAAACCATTACTCAGTACCAAAGTAAATTACTTGGAATCGCTACATCACCGCAAGCCACGTGGTGTGGACGTTTACGATAACTTCACAACTCTTCATAATTACTTACAACTGTCTACATCAATTAATCCAAAATCCGTCAGCATAGCAAGCCACGTGGTGTGGACATTTACTACACTAAGAGACTTTTATAATTGACTCCCAATTACTTGATCCATTTAATCTCGTAAATCAAGACGTGGAGAATCATAAGTGAAACTCGAAGTTTCTAACCAGTGATTCACCATGCGAACAACCCTATCTCTCATAAATGAGGGAGCCGAGCAGACAAACGACCCATCTATCAAAGAATGGCACGAAAGTCTCTAATTTGTGTCCTCTACATGACCAAGTGGCTCTGGCTCCATTCCACTCCCCGGGGTGAGAATGAGTCGACTTGAAATCAGCTTTGGAAAGACAAATTAGGCATTGTTTGATGAACTCAATCAATGTTTCTCGTAAGAGGAATTACAAGAACTCTCCTACAATGACTTATCTATATAAACTTCAAAAGTCTATAAAAGTCACCAAGAGAGCAGCAATGGAGACCATGGGTATGTTTCCATACCCTCTCCCACTTAGCTTTTTACAATAAAGGGATACGCTATCTAGTGCATAAAATGAACACATATAGCATGCATACATGTAATAAAGCACATAGTATTATCATATAGTCAAAATAATTACTAGAATATTATTTTTCCGACTATTATGGCTTCATCACATCCCCGTACGCATCTTCTAGTCTTCAGTCTTCGTTTCTTGAATGCTCCATGTGACGAGAATATTAATTTCCAATATTTAAATCTATTTATTTTCAATTAATCCAAAAGATACTTAATTCGAAAATTAAGTCAATTGAATATATCAAAAATAAAATTAAATATTATTAATATTTTTATTTATTTTATTTTCTTTTTCCACTTCATTAAATCTCTAGAATAATCTATCCAAGATATTCTTGGAATATTCTAGATGATATCCATAATGAAATAAAGAAATAAAATAATTAGGACTATTATACTTTTCCAAATTTATTTTATTCCTAATCCATGAATATTCCCATGAGTAGGAATAATCAAATAGGAAAATAAATTTAGTACTAAATTAATTCTTTTTCTATTTTTCTAGAATATTCCATAAAGAAATAGTCAAAATAGGAAATAATGAATTAATTAGGAAAGTATATTTCCGGTAGGAGTAGCCCGGGTTGGGAGACCCCGAACCACCCCCACCATTGCCGACCGGCCAGCCACGGGGAGGAGCGCCGCCACCCAGCCACGCCGCCAACCACCGAACCGGTGGCAGCCGCGGCTAGGGCAACAGCCCCATCGCCCATAGCCATCGATCCGGGCATCACGGGGATCGATCCAATCGATCCCTAGCCCTTCGTCCACCCCGTCACTTCGTCTTCTCCGGCGGTCTACGATACGTCGATCCAATCGCAAAATAAATTTACAAAAATCTAAATTACAATTCCGGTATCGATTCTATACACGAAATTGACCCTATACATTTTCCAGAAAAACATGAACATAATAATAAATCCTAAATTCGGTCAACCCCCGAATTTTTACTATTACAAGCATTCACCACAAAAAACGAATCTCGACATGTCCGAGAGTTTAATAAAACCAACAATCTCATGACAAAATAATTAAACGAATAATCATCAAGCCATAATAGTCGGAACCCTGCAAGGTAGAACAATTTTATCGAAAATACCGCGAACGTAAACCACGCTCTGATACCAATTGTTGGAATTCGCTATCCCGGGTTATCAAAATTGCGGAACCGATAACCCGAACGAACCCTTCGCCGGAAATCACACGAACGCCGACTCATCCGCCGGAGTCCGGGCTTTGGAGACCACGCGTCCGAAGACGCACAGCCCGCCCCCACCCGAACCCCCGCGAGTGCGGGGTTCATGCGATCGAAGGGATCGCGCCAAGCGCGATCGGGGTGGGGCTGCCCAGCAGCCCCCGCGGCGGGTCGGGCGACCCGCCGCCACCAGGAGGCCCCCGCCTTCACGGCGGGGTAGGGCACGGCACCAGCCCGTGCCCAGCGATCGATCCCCTCGGGTCGATCGCACACCCTCGGCCCAGCCGAGGGTTCGCTCCATGCCCGCGAAACCCTAGTCCGGGCGATCGCCCGTGGTCCGGTGGCTTCGCCACCACCACGCGATCGTCCCCCGTTCATGGTTTCGTATCTTGGATCTTCGTCCTACGGTATTCTCGATAAACCAAATCGAACAATTATCAAGTTAGTTGAGAATTGTACCTACGATTCGTTGTTCGGAGAAACGAAATCGATGATGACCTCGTGATCTTCCCGCGTATTCCTTGCACTCCGTTCGAACGTCGGGTGGGCGACGAGCTATCGAACTCTATGGATCCTCTTCACTCTTCACGACTTTATGATTGGCGTAACTTAGGTTGTGAAAAGTGAAGACCATGTAGTGCTTTTATAGGCTACGAAGGGGATCAAAAGGAGAATAAATATTGGGCTTCAATATTGAAAATTAAATTGGGTCCAACCCAAATCCATTAATTCTTATCAATATTAATTTTATTTATTTTCCACTATATAAATAAAATTGCACTCCCAATATTATTCCATATTATACCAAATAATATTTCTCCAACTTAGTATTATTTATTCCGTGTATTTAAGATTTAAATATCCATGAATAAAATTTATTTATTGCTTAATAAATTTATTCATCTCTTATATCCGAGAATAGTACCACTCAACCTTATTTATTATGCGGAACAAATCCACTCGCGAGGTTTACATAATAAATCCTTATGAGCTCATCTCGGGGATATTATCAACCCTTCCGGGATACACTGCCCCTTCAAGAATTCACGGCATGCCATATATAAAATATAGTGACCCAACTTAACCGGTAATTAACCCAATAATTAAATCGGTTAATTCCTTTGGTAAATCAAAGTCACTTATATTAAATATACACACCCGCAATTGTTTCAGGGATTAAGAATAAAATACTCCGAGTCTCAAATCAATTATCGCCGAGCAATCCTAATTGATGAGTCTCAATCGATCCGCTCAATACACCAAGTGTACAAGTGTGATAAAATAATTAAAATAAATTATTTTCTCTCTCACACAACGACTATACCGATGGATTGGTCCGTGTCCATCTAGGTCGTGAGCAACTGTTCGATTAAATACGAGTAACCGATAGTATGATCTTCTGTGTGCCCATGCAACACCATACTAACTACAACGTATAAAATCCAGGACTATAATTTGCATATATTTAATTATAAATAATTAAACGCAAATGATTGTTTATTTAACTAAATAGATTAATGGCAATGGATCGTGAGTTTCCGTTACTTAAATCTAGACATTAAGTACACAACTCTAACACACCACACCCAATATTATTCGATAATAATATTCTTGTGTACAGGACCGGATCTCGATAGATCTCTTTTCGACTCACTATTTCGTGTTCTAGGTTTTCTATCTTGGTTACATAAAATAGGGGAGGAGGTCCTTATATAGATAGGAGGTCGAAAACCCTAACTTAATCCCCAAGAAAACCGAGTCAAATCGCGGTCAAACTTCCGCCAGTGGACCAGGCGCCCGCCTGAGGACGAAGCGCCCGCTCGCGACGATCTTCAGCTCTCTGAAGATGGGACCAAGCGACCGCTTGGTCCCCTGACGCTCGCCCGCGACGTGTGGCAGGCGCTCGCCTGCCCCCCAGGCGCCCGTCTGGGGCCTGCTGCAGCTCTACGTCCCGACTCGTCCCGTTTCTTCCGATTGGCTTGGTTCCACCTCTTCACGCCTCCCCGATGCTTTAATCCGAACGAGGGTTGGACTCCCAACAATCACCCCCTCCAACCCGAGTGAGCAATCATTCCACCAACGCCCAAGTTGATTACCGGCATCTCGACACCACCGAAATATGAGTCTCCAACACAGTCCACCATGTCAACCCACCCCCTCAACGAGTGTCTCGTATCCAAGCTCCATGAATACGACCAACGAGGCATCCCATGCATCCTCCAAATGCACTAATGCCTCCAACGCCCCCATCGGGGCGTCACCCTTCAACAGCTAGCAAGATAGGAGATGATGTCGTGCGCTCCTCGACCCTCATCTCAATCTTCTGAACTTCCCGCTGAACCTTCTTCCATTGCATCCCGATCACCCTTGCCCTGTTGGAGCCGGCTCGCTCCTCATGCCCATGTGTTCGACAACGGTTGAAATCCCGTCCAGTCTTCTTTGTATTACTCGACCCATGTCCGACACCAGTTCCTCGTGCCACCACACTACCCTCGAGCCTATACAAACCGCCAACATTTCTACCACGCAGAACCTCCCGGTTATCCTTCAACACCTTAATTTTCCCGCACTCGGCCTCGAACTTGCACCCCCTCTCGTCTAGCCTCCCGAGAGCAAGCAAATTCTTTCTTATGCTTGGCACGTGTTTTACTCCCGCAACCGTGACGCTCCTTCCACCCGGCAACTGAAACTCGACGATCCCTTCTTCGACTACCCGATTCCTCGAACCATTAGCCATTTGAACCGTCTCTCTTTCACATGCCTTGTACTCAGAAAATTGGGCTCGATCATGGCATATATGAAATGCACTCCCCGAATCGAGAATCCAATCTTCCCTCCTAGCGTCGTTTGCCTCTAACACTGCCAACGCGTCGTGAATATACTCGTGTTGAGCCGCTGCTGCGTTTTCTTGTTGGTCTTTCTTCGCCTTCCACTTTGGACAATCCTTCTTCACATGACCTTCCTCGTCGCAATAATAGCATATGACCTTCTTCCTCGGCCTCTCTCGGTTTCCACCACCATTCCTCCGATTCCCGCTGTGACCACCACCCGTGTAAAATGCTTTTTCACCCTCTGGCTCACCTTCAACCTCCTTCTTCCTCGCCTCCTCATTGAATAGGGCGTCCGTGACCATCGTCATGGTCATCTTCCCCTCCAGCGCGGAATTACTTAGGGAAACCACCAGAGTCTCCCAACTGTCGGGCAGGGAGCTAAGCAAAAGCAATGCCTGAATCTTGTCATCCAGATTCAAGCCCACCGCGATCATTTGGTTCACAACATCCTGGAACTCGCTCACATGGTCGGCCACCGGAACACCATGCCTTAGCTTAAGGTTCACAAGCCTCCTCATGAGAAACGCCTGATTCCTCGGTGACTTCGATTGGAACATCTTCTCCAACTTAGTCCACAGAGAATAGGCCTCCTTCTCTTCCGACACGTACGGGTACACGGTCTGTCCAACGCACTGACGAACAAGGCACACCGCCTTCTTATTCATTTGCTTCCACTTGTCTTCTTCGATGGTCGACGGTTTGACCCCCTTGCACTCGAACGGTATCTCGAGATCCGTAGTCGTGAGATAATCCATCATACGCGACTTCCAAATTGAATAATTTGTCGCCGTAAGAACCATCATCTTCGACGTCATACTCTCCTCCGTTGCTCCAGCCATTGATCAATACCACCCCACAAGAAGCACAAGACAAATCCAACCAAGAAACAACCAAACACCGAAAAAATAGAATCGATTCACCTGTTTAGTCCCTCTTTGTCTTCGCACCCCCGGATCTTCCTCGTATCTAGAACTTCGTCTTGATATGGAACTGCCTCCGGTAACCTTCGCCCTTTGAAATAACCTTCTTGATACCAATTGTTGGGGAATATACGCTTCTTAGGCCGGTATATCCCCGTCGATCGTCAAAGGGTAGGTTCGATTTGATAAATAAAGCGGAATAAAAAGGAAGACAAGAAATTACGTGGTTCGGCCAAGAATGCCTACTTCCACGGACACCACACCCAATATTATTCGATAATAATATTCTTGTGTACAGGACCGGATCTCGATAGATCTCTTTTCGACTCACTATTTCGTGTTCTAGGTTTTCTATCTTGGTTACATAAAATAGGGGAGGAGGTCCTTATATAGATAGGAGGTCGAAAACCCTAACTTAATCCCCAAGAAAACCGAGTCAAACCGTGGTCAAACTTCCGCCAGTGGACCAGGCGCCCGCCTGAGGACGAAGCGCCCGCTCGCGACGATCTTCAGCTCTCTGAAGATGGGACCAAGCGACCGCTTGGTCCCCTGGCGCTCGCCCGCGACGTGTGGCAGGCGCTCGCCTGCCCCCCAGGCGCCCGCCTGTGGCCTGCTGCAGCTCTACGCCCCGACTCGTCCCATTTCTTCCGATTGGCTTGGTTCCACCTCTTCACGCCTCCCCGATGCTTTAATCCGAACGAGGGTTGGACTCCCAACACTTTGTTATAGCCACAAAATCAGTCCAAGGACTTCACATGTTGGGCCTAATATCTTCATTTATGCAGCTCATTTATTTTACTTGTTTAACCCATGAATGAGCTCAATGATTGACTCAACATTCTTCAACATGTCAGCCCACTTTTATGTGTATATCACTTTTGAACTCCATTAATTTACTGAAAAATAAATAAATTTATGAAAGTAAGAATGTTTTATTTGAATGACGTTGACAAAATCCATACAAAAATATATTATACATTCCTCTCAGGTTTATGAAAATTCATATACATAAATAAAAAAAAAAAGTCAAATTCTAGATGAAGTCTATAAATTTTCTATTCATCAATTTCTTACCGTCCAACAATTAATAAACTCTCCTATGCTTGTAGTACGTAGTAGCTCGTTATTATTTATTTTTTTCTCAACTCAGTAAAACGAGACGGAGATAGACACCGTTTATTGTAGGTGGGCATTGGAATTTGATCAATACACTTTAAAATACCTTATTTAACTAATAATATTATTCAGCATAAATTTGAATTCAATGATATTTACACAAAGTAATATGAAATATTTTTGTCGGCTTAAATCGCGAAATTGTCACTCGTCATCAAATAAAAAAATTGAGACCATGTGGAAGAAAAAACAACCACACATACATATTGAGAGTTTAGCTTTTTTAGTCTTCCTTTCAGTTTAATTTTATTCATTCTGCTGCACATTAAAAAACATTCATGGCTTCAAACACCACCGAAAAACACAATAGTTCAATCATGGCTCATGCCGAGGCCAAAGAAGAAGAAGACGAAGAGGAACAAGTTTGCCTTCTGGCTATCCAGCTGGCGTCCGCCTCAATCCTCCCGATGGCCCTCCGAGCCGCCATCGAACTCGACCTTCTCGAGCTGATCAAGAAATCCGAGCCGGTTTCGGCCTCCGAGCTCGCCTCCCGCCTCCCGACGAGAAACCCTAATGCTGCCTCAATGATAGACAGGATACTGCGGCTACTAGCCGCCAACTCTGTCCTCACCTGCACCCGTGGAGGCTCAGAGCGGCGCTATGGGCTGGGCCCGGTGTGCAGGTACTTGACTAGAAACGAGGACGGAGTCTCGGTGGCGACATGTTACTCGCTCTTGACTCAAGATAAGGTATTCATGGAAACATGGTAAGTATGTGATGGTAATAATTCTGTTTAGAGAAGTTGAGAGCAACTTAACATTTATATTAATGAATCGAATGTATTCTGTAATACTCCCACTCACTTGTGGGTCGGCGGGAGTAGAACCCAATACCTTGGCGTTAGCCTGAAGCTCTAATACTCTGATAACACGATAGAGAAGTATATTAAAAGCCGAATATATATTCTCCAATATGTAGGTATCATCTAAAGGATGCCGTTCTCGAAGGAGGAATACCGTTCAACCGAGCACATGGTATGAGTGCATTCGAATACCCTGCCATAGACCCGAGATTCAACAATGTTTTCAACCGGGGCATGTTCGAACAATCCACCATTTTCATGAAGAAGATTCTTGAAAAATACAGAGGATTTGAGGGTCTCAACACTCTTGTTGATGTTGGTGGTGGGATCGGGGCTTCGCTCAAGATGATACTGTCCAAGTACCCCTCGATTAAGGGTATCAATTTCGACTTGCCTCATGTTATTCAGGATGCGACACCATCTCATGGTACGAATTCATGAATATATTCAAGTTGTAAATTGAAATATCTCAATACTTTTGCCTCTATATCGTACTTCTCTTTGTTTTGAATTTTTTATTCATTACTATATGTTTAAATATCTTCATAGGTATGGAGCACATCGGTGGCAACATGTTCATAAGCGTGCCCAAAGCGGAGGCTATTTTCATGAAGGTTTACACATAAAACCAATATTATCTAAAATATAATTTTTCTCCCAACATATACTTCAAGAGAGTCATACTTGAAGGTAGAGCTGCACAAGCGGGCGGGTTGGGCCCGGCCCGCCCAGGCCCGCCCGCCATCCGGGTCCAAAAAAATAAAACCCGTCAAACATGCAGCCCGGCCCGCTCGGCCCGTGGAGGATCCGGGCCGGGCTCGAATTCTTTTTCTAAAACTCGTCAGCCCGCCCGACCCGGCCCGGCTGACTAACCCGCCCAGCCCGAATTCGCAGCCCGCCCCTGATCCACTTCTGTTCAGCAATATTTTTATATACATACATTCAATTCAGGCCCAAATATACTTTTTTGATCCAATACCTTCAATTCACTAAAAACAGTCCAGTAATTAACCTTCACCTCATTAGCCCACATAAATTTCCTACCATTTTAACCCATTAAATATTTACAAGGCCCAAAACAAATTAGCCCAATAATCAATACATATATTTATACAATATAAAAAAAAATAAAAAATATTACTCCCTCGATCCAAAGACAGTTGTCATACTTTCCTTTTTGGGGTGTCCAACAATAGTTGACACACCCCAAAAAAGGAAATAATTATTCTAACTTTTTCATTTTAATATACAATTTTATTCTACTTTACCCCACCTACTTTTTAAACTTTAATCACAACTACTTTACTTTTTACTTTTAAAATATATTTTTACATTAAAAAATAATAATTTTCTTAAACTCCGTGTCCAGCAAAGTATGACATCTATTAATGGCCGGAGGGAGTAATAAGAAGTGTAAGGGCGGGCTCGGGTCCAACATTTTCTGGCCCGTGGCCCGGCCCGCCCGGCCCGGTTAACCACGGGCCGGATTGCGAGTCAATATTTTTCAACCCGTGGCCCGCGAAACCCGGCCCGGCCCGCCCGGGCCCGCCCGTTGTGCAGGTCTACTTGAAGGGGCGTTTGTTCACTTCAGAACAATCAAATAAATGTAAAACATGAGTACTATATTTATTAGTGAAATGACTAAAATACCCTTATGATCGAGTGCAGTGGATTTTACACGACTGGGGCGACGATGACTGCAAGAAAGTGTTGAAAAATTGCTACGAAGCTCTTCCGGAGAATGGGAAAGTGATAGTTGCGGAAGGCATCTTTCCAGAGGATCCAGGCAGTGGGTCGGCGTACGCGTGTATGGCCCAAGCTGATGTGCTCATGTTATCTCTTAATCCAGGTGGGAAAGAGAGGACAGAAAAGGAATTTCGGGAGCTCGCTGAATATGCTGGCTTTAAACGCTTCATCAAAGTTTGCTCTGTTTATCAAATTTGGATCATGGAGTTTCATAAATGAATGATTTGGGTCTCTTTCAGTTTACCATACAATAACATTTTTGGATTTATATGTATTAATAAAGCGTTTGATATTTACATCTCTAAAATTATTTAATTATTTTGGACACCTATTAATACATTTCTTTATAATTTTCCTTAATACTCTTTTTACATATAAATTACTGTATTTTATTATACCCACACACTCACCTTTCTAATTTTTATATTTCAAATCTGAAAATAAGTAATCGGCTTTATTTATGGACATAAGTATGAGTCATTTTTGGACAACATGCACCGAGATAATCCCTTTGATGAATTTGAGCCTCAAGTTTCTAGAACAATTGATGGAATGCCCCCTTTGGCCTCCTCTATTTCATTGACAGCCTCTTTTTTAATTAATTAATAAAAAAATGAAAATACGAAATAATTAGTATTAAAAGTATGGAAAAGTCGTAAATACTCCTATTTTATCTATGTATTTTATTACAATTTTATTAAGGAAACCCATTTTTTTCTTTTTCCACTCTTCTCATTCACGCAGAACAGAAAGTCAACAATTATTCTGTCAAAATTCGAAATCAAGCAAGAGCAAGACGAAGGTAAAACTTCAACCCTAGCCCACAACGCCGGCGCCCGATGTGAACCAAACCCTAGCCAACAACGACAGCGGTTCAATGTACAACTCCGACGGCCTAATCCCCTAAATCAAGAAGAAAAGGCGACATGCACATAAACCCCCAATCCGTCGATTCGAAATAAAGGGTTTTCAAGTTGAATTTGATTTTGGGTTAGCCCACAATGCTGCAGTGAATTTGAGGTACGGTTAGTTTGATTTTTCAGTTTTCCCCTCTTCCTCGTCCGCTCGAAAACCCAAGATTTTGGGTTAGCCCACAAGTTCTATCTTTCATTTCTTGGTCCCAAACTCTTATTTCATTTCTTTCATTGTTTTTTATTTTAATTTGAGGGAATTTTAATTTCAAATGTTAAAGTGGGCATCTGTTCAGTTTTGATATTGGTTTTGGTTTTAGTTTTCAGTTTTTGTGTTGATTTTGGTTTTGAATTTGTCTGTGCTAATTGTATCATTTGTATTGTATGGATTGCTTATTTATTGTTTTGAAATTCAGTGTGTACTGAAATCCTGTGTTCGTTACTTAAAAATCGATTTAACCGTAAACTTGTGTTAGTTCTATAACACACTTGTGGGGTTGTTTCTTAATTTACTTTCTCAATTACGTATTTCGTTCTTACTGAATCTGCTTTCTGTTAGGTCAGGAACTAACGACGCAGTTGTGGAACCCATTAATGCAATAGCCCAAGTGCAAAAGAAGGTTGTGAGAACATATTCACGTATTGCGGTATATTGTTTATGTGTCTCAAGTGATGCCTCATTTCAGTAGGTTTTTGCATGTTAAAAATAAAAGAAGAGAAAAAACAACTTACTTAATTATGTTTAATTAGTAGAATAGATGCCATGTTAGTAGTGTGGTAGTAATATTTTGCTATTTATGGTGGATAGTGCAAATTGTCTATGCAGGGGCCGATGACCGAATGGCCACGGGAACAGATGATTTGTTGTCTCATATGAATTCACTTGCAGCAGATTCTTCAGCTGTAGCCAAGTAAGACTGGCCGCATCATAAGTTTCAGCGACAACCAAACAAGCATGGCCGCACAATGAAGTTTGTAAGACTATTGATGTTCGTGTATTCGATGTTGTGGATCAGATGTTCTCTTTTTAGAAAATATTGATGAAAACATTTGGATTTTGTATATATTCTAATGTTGTGGATTTGTTCTCTTTTTAGAAAATATTGATGAAAACATTTGGATTTTGTATATATTCTAATGTTGTGGATTTGATGTTTGCTAATGAACCAAAATTGAAATTTGTGAAATTAGTGATGTTTGTGAATCAAATGTTCTCTTTTTATTTTTCTCCAATGTCAACTATTTTTGTTTCCTAAAGTAAGTTCCTGTTTGAATATTGAAACAAACTTGTAGTACTATATTACAAACTTGAGAATGAAAATAACAAAATTACAAGTACGAAATTAAATTTAACTTTTTTTATTAAAATTACATTATGCCTGACCGAATGTAAATCGCTATCGAAAACGAAAACTTATTTGCGTTCAGTAGGCCTGAGGGAAAGTAACCACGAACAGTAAATTAAAAGCTCCAAATTTTGCAAATAGTGAGAGCAACAGGTCTTAATAATACTAAATGAAGCTATTTCCAAGCGCCTTATAGTGTTTGAACGTAAGAAATGTGGTCGTCGGTTGCCCAGATTCTCTACAAGTATAGAATAACAAATGGTGAAGAACAAGAAGGCTCACTCTTCCCGATCTCAGTGTGTTCGATTTCACCGAAAAAAGATAAGAACTCTAGGAAGCAAAACAAACAACATTACAATAAATAGAAGGAACAAAAACTTAATTTGAAGAAGCAGGCAACGATTGAAGAGGAACACAAATAACAAGAACTCAAATAATTTAAAGACGAACACAAATAACATAATTGAAGCGACCCTCGATCCGAAGAGTAGAGCGAGAAGAAGGAAGACATTACCCTCAATTAGGAACTTGTGAACCCATAGACAAAATTGAGAATTAGGGTTATGTTTTTTTTATAATCTTCCCCAATATGAGTTTGGCTTGGGTTTGGATGGAGGGAGTGAAAATTAAAATGAAAATAAATGGCGGGAGGTAGGGAAAATGAAAATGTAAAATTTTGAGTTTGGAGGGAGTTAAAAAATGAAAGCAATTCTAATTAATTTCAAAAAAATTCAAGAGACATACCTAAACATATGTGTAATATACCTTATGCAATTCTAATTCATTGTACGAAGTTAATATTATAGGCATGTAACCCATCATTTAAACAATCTGATGTGAATAACGTATATAATAACATAGAGTTTTCATACACCTAAGAATGAATGTCATATACCTATTCATGTTTTCATATACATAAGAATGAATGCCATATACATATTCATAAAAAAATAGCATTTTTTATATTTTTGAAATTTAGTGTTATACTAACCCTTTGATTGTTTTTTTTATATTTTATCGAATACTAAACTTTGTAGTTTTTTTATTTTGTTTTATTGAATACTAAACTTTTGTAGTGTTTTTATTTTGTTTTATCGAATACTAAACTTTGTAATGATTTTTATTATTTTTATTTTATCGAATACTAAACTTAAACTTATTAGTGTTTTAATATTTTTAAAATTTAGTGAATTTATCACTTTATAGTTTTTTTTATATTTTATAAATACCTTATTAGTGCTTTATTATTTATAAAATTTAGTGTTTTTATTTTATTTTATCTTACTAAAACTTGTAGTATTTTTTTATCAAAATACTAACTTTTTAGTGTTTTTTTTAATATATATGAAATTTAGTGTTTTTATTTTATTTTATCGACTACCAAAGGAGATTACACATCCTCGACCCGATCCTTGCACATCCTCTTTTCGTGCGCAGTTTTCTCGACTTTCAGAGTATTTTTTTCGTCAGAACTTCGATTGTCTCAATTCAAAATCTATCGAAAACTAAACTTCACGATCTTTTCATCTATGTAAGTCAACGAGCTCAGATTCTGAAGGAACAAAAACAGTTTAATGCACGAAGTCACTGCATTTTTTGGTTCGGTTGCTCATCTCGTTTTAGTCGTTCTTCCTGCATTTTAAAACGAAAATTCGACTAAGCTCTGTCACAACAACAATAATCAAACACACACACACACACACACACACATATATATATATATACACACACACGAAGTAAACAATAAACGCACCAAAAAATATTACTAACAAGCGTAATATAGACACTTCAAAGACCATTGGTGTCGAGGATCAGATTGTCTCCTTCAAACATATTCAAACAATCCATCTCTCCCGTTTGGTAATCAAAACTTTCCTCAAAACTCGAACGGAGGCAGAGATGTATTTTTTACCCTTTCAACCTTGTTAAGAATCCATTCAACTCGTAGAACCACTTATTACAAATATCACCATGATTCCTTATGGATACGTGAGAGTCGCATTGATCCCCTCTTGTTGGACTAAAGCACAACTTAGTGCACGAACCCTCAAATGTAAATTTACGAATACTCGAGCTTGACTCCTGCAACCCCCTCTCGTGTGCCAACGTTAATTGAATTCGAGAGCCGATGCTACAACAACAAAATTGAATTGAATTTGGGTCGATTATCAGTTTGTTGTGCTTTTAGTATATGGATCATGAAGCTCTACAAATAAGTAGTATAGTAATAATAACGCGTGGTTTTATGGAAATAAAAAACACAATTATTCGTGAAATTTGCTGGTTAAATTTTATATTTGAATGAATTGTAAGTGTGTCTTGGGTAGAAAGTTGAATGATTTGTTTGTTTTATTTTTACTTTTGAATACATTGTGTTGGGCCAAATCGAATTTTTCTTTCTTTAAAAGAATTAAAAAACATTATACTTTCAAAGTTGTGGTAAAAATTACATAATTCCCAAAACTTTGATAAAATACATTAAACACTCAAACTTTTGATAAAAGATAAAAGTTACACTTTACACAAATTTTATAAATTTAATGTTAAAAATATTAAAAATTTAGTAAAAAAATATTTAAATTGTAGGTAGGCATTGCACAATCTATTTATTGTAGGTAGGCATTGCACAATCTATTTAAATTTGGTCAATTTACACTTTAAGAGCTTTATTAAAATGATAAAATTATTAAGCTTATATTTGATTTCAATGATATTTACCTTTACTCGTGGACTTGTCACTGAGTTATAAAGATAACACAAAAACAAAATTCGTGTTCAACACGATTTTGTAAAAACAAAAATCGTTTTCTACCGGACGATTGTCGAACGGAAAATAAGAAGATGGAAGGTGACATTCGTGTACGCTCGTTGCAAACTAGCCCGCATACAAGTTCAGAGTTCAAAAGCTAAATTCTGTGAAATTGCACCCTTACGCGCATGTAAAAAAGCCAAGCATAAGTCCAATAATCATTCATAACCTCAATAGGACACTCTCATATTTATGAGAAAATTACAAAATTAATCCCATAAGGATGGTATGTTTTCTTTTTGGTACCATAGAGTTACACTTTCTCAAATTAATCCAATAAAGCCTAAAATCGAGTCGATTTCATCCAATTTTCGCCTGAAAATTCAAATTTCGCTGAAATTTATGCGCGTGCGTCGCACGCGCCTGAGAATTTGGGCTTCCCGGTGACCTAATCCACATGGCGACATTGGATTGGCTGGAGGTATTTTTTTTTTGTTTATTCAACTAATATCCACGTGTCAATACACATGTGGATATTTTTTTTTTTGTTTTTTAAAACACATCCAGCCAATTCAATGTCGCCATGTGGATTAGGTCACTGGGAAGCCCCAAATCCTCAGGCGCGTGCGACTCACGCGCAGAAATTTCGGCGAAATTTGAATTTTCAGGCGAAAATTGGATGAAATCGACTCTATTTTAAGCTTTAGTGGATTAATTTGAGAAAGTGTAACTCTATGGTATCAAAAGGAAAATAGATCATTTTTATAGGACTAATTTGGTAATTTTCTCCATATTTATACACACTTTGCATTTCCCATTTTCTTGCTTATTTTGCGCAATGTATCTGCTCTTAAGTTTCATCATGTACATAAATATGAGTCACTTCAAATGTCGTCTCGCTCACAAAAACTCATAATAAAAAACTAAAAATAACTAGATTAAACTCTATTTACCTAATAAAAAAAAAGAGTAAACCACGCTCGGAGCCTACAATCAAAAGGGGATAATGGAAGTTGAGTGGACTAGCAAGTCTTCTCTTTTTGATTCTCCACTTCTTTTTCTTTTTGACAAAAGCCATTTAAATTATCATTATCATGTCCATTCAATGTCCCTACAAAATAATAATAATAATAATATTAATAATAATAATAATAATAATAATAATAATAATAATAATAATAATAATAATAAAGATCAAATTAAAAAAGTGAGCATAGCATCTTTCTTCAATCAATTCAAATTAAACTTCAACTTAAAAAAAAATTCAAAATTTATAAAATTCAAAAGTAGTCACAATTTGTCTTTTTTATACACCACCACCAACTCCTTAGGCTATCTTTTAAACTCTTCCTTTCACTTTTGATTCCACTGCACCACCACTTCATCAAAACACCCATGGCTTCAAACACCACAGAAAAACACAACAAATCAATCATGGCTCATGCCAAGGCTGAAGAAGAAGATGACGACGAACAAGTTTGCCTTCTCGCTATGCAGTTGGCGTCCTCCTCAATCCTCCCGATGGCACTCCGAGCCGCCATCGAACTCGACCTTCTCGAGCTGATCAAGAATTCCGAGCCGGAAGCTACTGCTTCGGCCTCCGAGCTCGCCTCCCGCCTCCCGACCACCAACAACCCTGACGCTGCCTCAATGATTGACAGAATCCTCCGGCTACTAGCCGCCAACTCTGTCCTCACTTGCACCCGTGGAGGCTCAGAGCGGCGCTATGGGCTGGGCCCGGTGTGCAGGTACTTGACTAGAAACGAGGATGGAGTCTCGGTGGCGCCGTGTTTCTCGCTCATGATTCAGGATAGGGTATTCATGGAGACTTGGTGAGTATGTTTTCTCAATAATCGTGTTTCAATTTATAAACCTACATTGTTAGAAACTGCATCACCTAAAAACTCCAACTGTTAAAAAAGTTGGACAACTTGATTAATATTATATTAGTAAGTCGACTATATATATTCTTCACTATATATGTAGGTATCATCTGAAGGATGCCGTTCTCGAAGGAGGAATACGGTTCAACCGAGCACATGGTATGAGTGCATTCGAATACCCTGCAATCGACCCGAGATTCAACAATGTTTTCAACCGGGGCATGTTCGAACAATCCACCATTTTCATGAAGAAGATTCTCGAAAAATACAGGGGATTTGAGGGTCTTGAAACTCTTGTTGATGTTGGAGGTGGGATCGGGGCTTCGCTCAAGATGATACTATCCAAGTACCCCTCGATTAAGGGCATCAATTTCGACTTGCCTCATGTTATTCAAGACGCGACACCCTATCCAGGTACTAATAATTGTATTATCGTATCTCGTTTTTTTATACTTTGTCTCGGAAAATTCACGGCTTGAAAATATTTTTCGCAGGGGTGGAGCACATCGGTGGCGACATGTTCATTAGCGTGCCCAAAGCCGAGGCTATTTTCATGAATGTTTATACCTTGAATTAATATTTTCTAAATTTTCGTGCCGGAACATATAGTCATATAGTCATATATGTTCATGACTAGATGGAATGAGTTCAAACTAATCAAATGTAAAAGATATTTGAGTATAATATGAAAAAAAAAAAACAATAAAAGTAGTAGTATTTTTTTTATTTTTACTAGTGAAATGACTAAAATACCCTTATTATCGAGTGCAGTGGATTTTACACGACTGGAGCGACGATCACTGCAAAAGAGTGTTGAAAAATTGTTACGAAGCCCTTCCGGAGAACGGGAAAGTGATAGTTGCAGAAGGCATCTTTCCAGAGGATCCAGACAGTGGGTCGGGTTCGTCGTACGCGCGTATGGCCCAAGCTGATGTGCTCATGTTATCGTTCAATCCAGGTGGAAAAGAGAGGACAGAAAAGGAATTTCAGGAGCTCGCTGAATATGCTGGTTTTAAACGCCTCATCAAAATTTGTTGTGTTTATCAAATTTGGATCATGGAGATTCATAAATGAAGGATAGGCCTTTCGGATATGAAGGCCCAATTTGAACATTTCTGGGCTGGGCCGCAAATTTGGGTCTGTTTGAGTTTGGTTGGGAATGTTTGTGAGTTGTGACTTGTGAGTTGTGACTTGTGAGAATAACGTTTTTGGATTTATATACAGTATTAATAAAGCGCCTCATATTTAGATCTTTAGAATTATTTCGGACAAGTTTAAGAATAATACATCTGCCTATGATTTCTTTTAATACTCTTTTTACATACTCACACACTCACCTTTCTAATTAATTTTTATATTTCAAAATTGAAAATTGGCTCTATTTGTGTGGACAATGACAATACATTTAAAAGCAAAAAATACATTTATACACTCAAAAGGAAGGTGACACATTTTCAAAATGAGTACAAGTATACAATAATAAATAATACATTTCCAAATGAAGAATTTATACTATCATACAATAATAATAATACATTTACAAATGAATAATATATCATAACCGTAATTTTGATCAAATGAATGTAAATTCTAAGTCAACTTCATAATTAATTTACGCTCAACTTGAGATCACTTTTGATCGATTCTCAAATTTATATTCTTCTATATGTATATAATTATTCCCTCTATTTCTAATTTTTAGAAATGATCACACTTTTTTTTTATAAATTATAAAGAAATTGTGACAACTTTTTCGAAAAGAGTATATTCTTTTAAATAAGTAACATATGTTTGAAACCATAATATAAACAATCCTTCTTGTCTTTTAGTTTAGGCTTCATCTTAGTAGTTGATCACTAGTTAGGTTTTAGGTTGCTGTCTATTTAATACACTCGAATGTAATACCGTATCTTTTCAAGTTTTCATATATTCTTTCGGTGCTCCAAAAGTTTGATTATTTTCCTTTTTTGATTGTCACGACACAAGTTTTCATACCATAAATTTAATTTTTTTTACAACTTCTTTTCATATTGTCTCTCTTTCTACTATATTATTCTCTCTCAATTCTCTTGAGTTTATAACACGTTATCAGCACGATCGCTCAACCGCGTTTTTCATCGAAGTTCTACTCATCCAAGATCCGAAAATTTTAACTACGTTTTGATATGAAGTTCCAATCAAGTAAGAATTTATATTTATATTTATTAATAATTATAAATATAACTACTTCTCCTCCTTTCTTCTTAAATTCTAATGTTCCCGAAGAACATTATAATCTGATATTCCTGAAGTAATATCATATGTTCTCGAAGAACATTATAATCTGATATTCCTGACATAATATCCTATGTTCCCGAAGAACATTATAATCTGATATTCCTGAAGTAATATCAAATTAATTAGTAAATCGATTAAATTTTTAATGTTCCTAAAGAACATTGTGATATGATATTATAGAAGAAATATCAAAATTAAATGTTCCTGAAGAACATCGTGACATGATATGATATTCCTGACGAAATATCAAAATTAAATGTTCCTGAAGAACATCGTGATATGATATTCCTGCAAAAATATCAATATCAAATTGATTATAATTATATACTAATAATCTCGAATATATCTTTGAAAATTGACTGTGAAAGCTTTGTGGAAAGATTTAAAAGAAATATACGATCACCCGAAGTTGGTCGTACGTACTACCAAAATCGTGGTATGATTGACTCCACGTTCGATTACGAAATTTTAAATTTGTCGAGACATATAATAAAACTATCATAAAAGTAACATCTCACAAGTTTGAGTCGCATTATAATTTGATATCCTGAAGTTATATCAAATAAATTATTATTAATTATCAATTAAATTGAATGTTCCTGAAGAACATATACTTTGGTTTAAAGATTATATTGATCGTTCTGGAAGAACATCATGATTTGATATTATTCGTTAAATATCAAATTAAATTGCTCCCGTAGTAGCAATAAAGTTTGGAAATATGAAATTTAATTGCTCCCGTACTAGCAGTAGTAGCAATAAGTTTTAAATATTCAAAAGAACATCATGATTTGATATTATTCGATAAATATCAAATTAAATTACTCCCGTAGTAGCAATTATGTTTTAAATGTCCTGAAGAACATTAACAAAATTAAATTTTAAATGTTCTTGAATAATATCATGGTATGATATTCCCGCAGAAATATCAAATCAAATTGCTTGTAGCAATTAAAGTTTAAATATTGTAAATCGATATTGATATTCATAAGAAATAATACAAAATATTCTTAAAAAAATATTTTTATTGATTGCTTCCGAAGAAGCAAAATTCAAAATATTATATGTTTTGGAATAAAGTTATATCGTGATACTCATAGTGAGTGATACTCATAGTGAAACGTCAAATCGGTTGTTCTCGTTGAAACAAAGATTACATATAAATTATCCCTGAAGGATGTTTTTTGAAAAATAATTATCTCTGAAGGATATATTTTGAAAATCGAGAATAAATGTACTATGTGGGTACTCATGAAATATAGAAAAAGTCGATTCCAAATTAAATTTAATATCTGAGAAAATTATATTTTGAAATTTATTTTGATCCCCGAAGGATCATTGGTAAAGATATTGTATCCCCGAAGGATGATTGGTAAAGATACTGTATCCCCGAAGGATCATTGGTAAATATATTATTACGCATGACCTATTAAGAATGGGCTCCGGAAGAGTTTACTAATTATCCCCACGAGTACTACAAATGTCGTTAAACATGAAAATGATGCATATCATGAATGATTGTGCGTGGAAATGAATCAAACATTTCCCATCTGCGAATTAATATGCAGCTTATATTCATATCACCACTAAAGCGTATTTTTATAAACGGGCATAGTCGAAAATAAGGTATATTAAATATCTCGAGCCCACGATCCAGAAGATCATGATCTTGAAGATCGGTTTATATCAATTACGATGGTTTGCATATTTAAGGAAGATCATTTCTCGGCATTAGGGGGAGATAAGAATATAAAAGATATAAATGCCGAGAAATCTGATTGAATGAAAACGATATTTAATTATTGATCCACGCACCAATCAATTGAACCCGAAGTTCATGAAAATAAGTGACTTGCAATATTCAGCAAGTAATCTGCCAAATTAATGAAGGTGTGACAAAATCACATATGTTTGTGATAAAATGAACTATAAGAGTTCAAATACCAAAGAGATCAACTCAAATGTTGATTATAATATACGCCTGAAGCGTAGTAGATCGATCTTAAGATATAAAATAAATCCGCGGAAAAACAAAGAAATTAAGTCACCCTCAAAATCTCCTGAAGAGAGTTAGATGTAAATCCCATTGAAAAAGCATGTGCACATGATAATAGAAAATCGTGGGATTGCGGAACAACCAAATTAAATATTTTGGGAAATGATGAAAGATTTGGTTGATAGAATGAATTGTCATCAACATGGAAAAAGTCGTCAACGACATATTTGCCTCAAGAGTTGCTCTAGAAAATTTGGATCCAAAACTTAAATCAATAATAGTGTGCCGGCAGCACTCAAAGAAATAGAAATGAGCAATTGAGGCTGAGCATGACTCGCTAAATAAAAGAGATATTTTGACTCTATAATACAAACCTCAAAATATTATCCCAGAAGGATATATGTGGGTGTTCGTACGAAAATCGAGTAATGATGTGGTGAGATATAAAAGCGAGATTAGTTGCTCACGAGTTATTCGCAGAAAGTCGATATTTTTAAGGATGACATTAAGTTCCGCTACCTTATACTTCTGGCAGCAACAACGATAAATATAGATATGCATGAATGTATGATTTGACTACGTAGAAGTCATTAAAACGATACATACATGAAAATCCTGGATGGATGAAATGAAAGGAAATGAAAATCAGAACATGTATAGAGTATCATATTACATATGTCATTATGGACAAAATTATATTGAGATAATGTCCCGAAGACCAGTATTGGTCCCGAAGGCCAGTGATTGTACTCTTTTTTCCTCTACTAAGTTTTTCCCACGGGGTTTTCTTAGTTAAAGGTTTTTAACGAGACAATCATCACAATATAAATGTGAATGTCATGTACTTTTTTCCTCGAGTATTTTTTCCTACAGGGTTTTATAACGAGGTTTTTAACGAGGCATGTTCATCACTCGATATGAGTTTGTTTTCGAAATAAACTGAGATATTGAACCTGAAGTTCAAAAGTAAAATATAATATTTTAGATGATTGTGAATTGAAGTTCACATTATTCATTTGTTAAGGATTGTATATTCGACATTAGACGCATTTAATATACTCCTGAAGAGTTACCGGCCGGTTATAGCAATTGCGAATGCTCTAGTCAATATAGATGTCTGGTAAAGGCATGTCCCTGAAGGACGAAAAATATACAATAATACAAATGAATATGAAACACGACAACTCGAAGGTTGGGTCCTGAAGACCAAATTTTATACTTGAATAACTAAGTTTTTCCTATATGGTTTTATTAGTTACATGTGTTTTAATGAGACTGATTGATCACAAATAACTATTTTCAAGAAGTCAAAGATCTTCGGTGATTACAATCAGGGGGAGCAAGCTGTACTCTTTTTCCTTCGTCGAGATTTTATCCCACTGGGTTTTCCTGGCAAGGTTTTAACGAGGCAGCAATCCTGTAAATAGTCATTCAAGGGGGAGTGTTATGAATATTATTATATTATAGTGAATGACTTGTTGGCTAAGTCAGAAACCCTAAATTGTATCCTATATAAAGGGGTCTCCCCATATGAATGAATACAACTATTCACAACAATTCTATTCTTCTTCTCATATTGTCTCTCTTTCTACTATATTATTCTCTCTCAATTCTCTTGAGTTTATAACACAAAACAATTTTTTCTTAATTTACATAAAAATTTCTTTAGGCAAAGTTTTCAGGATATAATGACTACTACATTAATGGATATATCCAAACATGTTTCGGCATCCATACTTCTGCTCCCTTATTTTGATTTATATCCCTAACTTCAGGTATACCAAAACATGAAAAATACAAATACTATATATTTTAATATATATATCCCTAATTTTAGGTAAACTACAAATGAAAGAACTTCATTTCCCTTGGACAGGAGTAGTACACTCCTCTATATATAGAACCACAACAATGTGCATGCATGGTTTCATCTTAATTCAAGAGGTGTTCACTCTAACAACTATGGAACCTAATAATTCTTCGTCGAAATCCGAAGCTTATTTATTCGCCACCCAACTGGTTACGGCCGCGGCCTTCCATACGGCACTCAAATCCGCCATAGAACTCGACTTGCTCGAGCTCATCAAGAAAGGCGGTCCCGGTGCCCTTATCTCTCCGGCGGACCTCGCCGCCCAGCTTCCCACCACCAACTCGGCGGCGCCCGACATGCTCAGCAGAATCCTCCGCCTCCTCGCCGCCCACTCCGTCCTCAACTGCACCCTGCCAGATGGCGGCGTTGAGCCAAAATACTCTTTGGCGCCCGTCTGCGAGTTCTTGACGAAAAATGAGGACGGAGTTTCATTGGCTCCGATGCTACTCCTCATTCAAGATAAAGCCTTCAAGGCCAGCGGGTAAGGTTTCTTCGTCACTTACATTTTTTTGTTCGTTTGTAGATCGATTTTCATGATAAGTAGATTGATGTACCTATTTTATATTACCTCTGTCTCAAATGAATGGTCACATTTTCTTTGTAAAATTACTGTAGAGACAGAGTTAAAGATGCGGTTCTTGATGGAGGGATTCCCTTCCACAAGGCCTTCGGCATGGGTATGTTTGAATACCCTGGAACAAACCCGAGATTTAATATCTTGTTTAACGAAGCCATGTTCAATCACTCAACACTCGTTATGAAGAAACTTCTTGAGAAGTACAGCGGATTCGAGGGCTTGAAATCGATGGTGGATGTTGGAGGAGGTGTTGGAGCGACGATCAACATGATTATCTCCAAGCACCCTTCCATCAAGGGCATTAATTTCGACTTGCCACATGTTATTCAACGCGCCCCGTCTTACACAGGTTCATCGTCATCATCATCATCATCAATTAGACGTTTAACTATATATACTACTACTACTACTACTACTCTATATGATTTAATTCTAAACTTAATTGTTTTTTGGATTAATAAAATATATAGGAGTGGAACATGTTGCTGGTGACATGTTTGTTAGTGTGCCTAAAGGAGATGCTCTTTTCATGAAGGTGAGATTTAATAAAGGGCAAAATAGTAATTCTCACACGTTGATGTTTAAACGAAGCGTTACATGCAGTGGATTTGTCACGATTGGTGCGACGAACGATGCCTGAAGTTGTTGAGAAATTGCTATGAAGCGATTCCGGAAACGGGAAAAGTGATTCTGGTTGAGATGATTTTACCGGATGCCCCTGACAAGCAATTGGCCACCAAGACTGTTTTACAGTACGACTTTAATATGATGGCGCACATTGAAGGAGGTCGAGAAAGGACAGAAATGGAATTTCAGACATTGGCTAACGAAGCTGGGTTTAAAGGTTTTCACAAAGTTTGTTGCGCGCTCAATTTTTGGGTCATGGAACTTATCAAATAAATCTAAGGATACAAAGTTTGTTGCGTGCTCACTTGTTTTTGAAATTAAATAAAAAGAGAGTTTTCTCGATCTTGAATAACCTAGTTCACATAGTATCAAAGTTTTCTTGAACTTCTGATTAATTTTCGTATTCCTGATATTTTAATTCTTGGGTTTCAAGGTTTTCTCGACCTTTTTTCTTCTAATTTTCGTATTCTTAAGAATCAATTAACTTTGATATTTTAATTCTTTAAAATCAACTAGTATTAATCACTAATCACTAATCACGTGTGTTTCTAACCTACGCTAAGTCACTTAATTAATTAATTAATGATATGTTTAATTATGTACAATAAATAAATGTGTATAGAGATGATAAAATTGTGAAACTATTTATAGATGTACAATATTTTTGTCAAAGTTAACACTTTAAAAGGCTTGTTAAGGTGATAAAGTTGGTCAACTTATATTTGACCTTAAAATAATTGAGTTTTGCCACGAAATCGAGAAAGAAAGATCGCTGAAGCAATCAGCGACCGCTGCTTTTAAACAGAGGTCGCCGGTGGACGTCCTGCGATCGCGGGAAGGTGGCAGCGCCCGCCGTTTACGTCACCTGGAGCATCGAGGCTTCGATGTTGTTTCAGCACCCGCCAGAGGTAAACTGCGCCCGCGGAAGTGCTTTCCGCGACCGCGGAAGAGGTGGCAGCTAGAGTTGGGAATTCCAGCCTGGCCCGACCAATGGGCCAGGCTGGGCTATTTGGCCCGGCCCGATGGGTTGATGGGCCAAATGGGCCAAACTCAATTTTGGCCCGACGGGTTGGACCGACCCGAATATTTTTTATTTATTTTTAAAATTTTAATATTTATATATTAAAAATATTATTTGATTAATATAATAATTTAATATTGATTTTAGTATTAATTTAATTAATATTATAATTATATTTTATTAATTTTGTATAAATTTTATTATATATTTTAATATTAAATTTTATTGTACATTTATTTTGTATTTTTAGTAAAATTAATAATTAATTTATATTAAAAATATAAATAATTTTATTTTTAAATTATTTTTTAATTTAAAATATCGGGTCATTTTGGCCCGGTGGCCCGGTAGCCATCAGGGGCTGGGCTGGGGCTCAAAAATCCAGGCCCGAATATTTCGGGTCGGGTTGAGCTGGATCCATAAAATTGTCTTGGCCCGATAGGTCGGGCCGAGTGGGCCCGACCCGGCTCAAGTCCCAGCTCTAGTGGCAGCGTCCGTCGTTTTCATTAATTGGACGATCGAAGGTCTGACGGGATTTTGGCCTTTTCAGCGCCCGCTGTTTGGTGTCCCGCGACCGCGGGTTGAGATCAGCGGTCGCTGATTCTCCCAAGCGCGATTTTTATGGAAAGTCTTATTTTTGGTCCGTTTTGGATTCCTTCTTCTCCTAGGTATAGTATGAGCGAGAATTATTGTTTCCATACAATAATTAGGATCTCACCTATATAAAGAGAGCTTATCCATAGGCATAAACACACAAATTATTCTAGTTATAACTAGTGTGTGAGATTCGAGGGTTTAGAGCGTATATCATCCTTGTAATCGTGAAACAATACTATAGTGATTTGTTCGTCGTTCCTCCCGTTGTTTTTTCCCGATTTGGGTTTCCACTTTTTTCCAATTTGGGTTTCCACGTAAATTCTTGTCTTCTTTATTGTTGATTTATTTTCTTACAAAAATCGTCCTGATCGTCAACATAGAACCTATATCCAACAAATGTGGGATATCAACACGCTTCTCACGAGTAGGCTCGGTTTTGTCGGCTCTACTCGTGGACATAGTGTCATCTTTGGGCAAGCTGGAAATTTCATCGGTTGGGCACCCATCATCGTGTTGGGCCTTCATCATCGTGTTGGGCCTACTCAGATACCATGTCAAATTTGGGTGAATAACAAATTAAAAGGCATTGTTAAGGTGATAAGGTTGTATAACTTATATTTGAGCTTTATGATCGATTTCCAACCGATGTGAAATATTTAACATGTCAAAGTTGGGCCAATAACAACTTAAAAGGCCTTGTTAAGGTGATAAGGTTGCCCAACTTATATTTGAACTTTATGAAAGATTTTCAACCGATGTGCGATATTTAACACGCCCCTTCACGAGTAGTCTTGGTTTTGTCGGCTCTACTCGTGAACTTATTGTCATCTTTGGGCAAGCCGCAAATCTCATCGGTCGGGGCACCCATCACAGTGTTGGGTCTGCTCTGATATTATGTCAAAGTTGGGCATGCTCTGATTTAATTTCAAAGTTTGGTCAATAACACCTTAAAAGGTCTTGTTAAGGTGATAAAGTAATCCAACTTATATTTGAGTTTTAGGGTATATATCCAACTGATGTGGGATATTTAACACTCCCCCTCTAGGAGAAGGTTCGACCGCGAACCTGAAAGATCGAGCAAGAAGATGCCAGGATCAAACACCAACCGTCGACGACCCGAAGGGCACAACGCAAGCGCAGAGAGACACGATGACGTGGCTCAAAGGTAGTGGCTGAAATAACCGGCGCAGGGCAACAACTTGAGGAAGTGGCACAAAAACAGCGACAACGACTTCATGACGCGGCGCACGAGCAACGATATGACGATGCAACATGGGGGCAACAACTTTAGGAGGTGGTGTTGGAGCAACAGTCTGATGAAGTGCAACATCAGGATTCAACGCCAGGTCAGCGGCTTGAGGCAATGACTCTTCGTCCCAGATTGGCTCGTCATCCCTGATCGGAAACCGTTTCGTCTTCTGAATCTGTATCCTAAATAACACAACCAACATCATCAGGTGCATCATCACAAAGGACAAATGGATCGTCAAGATCCAAATCGAAGAAAATTGACTTTGTGATATTCACATCCATCGATGTCGAACACACGCGAGTAAAGCTCTCGTCGCTGAGAGATCTTGGTTCAAGTGCCAACGACGCCACGTGGATTGATTTCGTTAGACCATTGGTGATAGCAAGGCAGAGTTCCTCGAGTTCAACGGCAAGGGATTCGATCTGGCAGCTTAAGGCGGCAACGCGCCGTGGTGACGGGTTGCGGCCTCAACGGAGGGTTCGCGATCATAGTGGCGACGGGGAGGCATCGTCCGACTCTGATACCAAACTGATGTAGTGAATGCTACGATTGTTTTAAAGAACTCTTTTTATCATATAAAATCAACTACGATTGTTTTGCTCTTTTTATTTTTGGAGATTCTGAGAGCTCGTTAATGCGGTAGGTTCTCCTGTACTACTGTATCTCCAAACTCTTTTATTTTTTTTTTAATATAATATTGATCGTTAACAAAAAAAATAGAATATAAATATCAATAAAACCCTAAACATAAGTGAATTTTATTAAAATCAAGATAAATAAATAATATAATTATTTAACAATTGGGCCCTTTATAGGTACATGTATCCTTTCAAATATACTCTCATTTAATATAATGTTATTCATCACACAATTAAATGAATGACAATTCAATTATTAATAATTGATTAGAATTAAAAATTAATGCATCCAAGAAAAATAATTCTAAAACATTAATTAAAAAATAAAAATTGTAAAACTCAAAACATCAATTAAAAAATATGAGAGAGTAACTTTTTTATAAATTAAAATAAAATGAAATAAAACTTAGCTTAAGAGCATCTCCAAAAGTGTATTTAAAGTATCATCAATCTATACCAAAACATAAATTTATTATTAAATTTTAAGTTGGGACCCACGCAAAATATATTTAAATTTACATTTACCTTAAATACGAATAAAAACTTTATTATTTGTAAAATGATTTTTTTTCTTTTTTACAAATTAATAAAGATAATCTATAAATCTTTTTTTTAGTTTCTTATTTAATATTTTTTATAATATAATTTTTTTAATAATCATATCATTAATAATTAAAATAAATTTTAATAAAAATATTTTTAATAATTAAATAAAAATAAATATCACAATATAAAATATAAATAAATTTTAAATTATTTAATTGACATTAAAAATAAAATAAATTGGAATATCACAATATTTTTTTATTACGTTTGAAATTTTAAATTGAAATTAATAATTATTAAATTTTTCAATTTCAAAAGTTATGGGGTTAAATTGTAAATTTGTAAAAATATTGGTTATTTATAAAAAAATAATATAAAAAGTGGTATTAGAAGAAAATTTTGAGAATATTCTTTTAAGTTTGATTATTGAAATCTCGGTTGGAGCAAATTTACTGTAAACTTAAAACGAAACTTATTTTTTAGTTTAAGTTTTTGTGTTGAGTTGGAGATGACCTTAAACATAGGTACAATAATTTGTACTTAATTATGAATTTATACTTCAACATTTCAATGGTTTGATTGAGATACAATTATCAAATCTTTTTTTACATGTGTAACCCTCAACATAAGACACATATTTCTCAATGAATATAAGTACAATTCCATGTTATATAGAAATCGTATTAGATCCACTAATAGAATGAATGTGATATGAACTGCAATAATTTTTTATAATAAATGTAGTTCAATATGTAGTAGTAGCACTATTACAAAGTGCCTAGAGATTCACTTTACTAGTTGTAGTTGACGTTTGAGTAGTTGACGTTTGAGTCGATCTAATTAGTACTCCCATCTATTTTTATTACCATAGGGTTAGATTTGACTTTTCAGATCATTTTCAATTTAATTGTTTTTTTTTTTGAGTTTTTAAATGTAAATAAAATTTGTTTTTTACAAATTTATACTCCTTCCTGTTTTTTTTATTTGACGTTTTGGCTTTTATAATTTTTTGTTTTTTATTTGTCGTTTTAGATTTTTTTTTACTTTTTTGTCCCTCAATAATTACTCTTTAACTGATGATTAGTAAATAACTTTTTTTATATATAAATTAACGGAGGGGAGAGAGAAAAGTTTAAGAGGAAAATTAAATAATTTATAGAATTAAATAAGGTTAATTTAGGTAATTAAAATTATTATTAAAAAGTGTGTTGGAGCTTAAGACGAATAGGAGGGAGTATTAGTTTTTTGAGTTTTTTTGAGTGCCAGAAGAAGCATTGTAAAGTGTATAATAAGCACTATAAAAATGCATTATAAAAAGATAAAAGTCTACACTTATTACAGGCCAACGGAAATTTAAATTGTTTCAAGGCCTGAGCCTTCAAAAGCAAAAAACTTAATCAAAAAGCAAACGGAAATAAAGATTGTCATAAGGCTAGAGCCTTTAGAGCATCTCCAATGGTGCCCATTTGGGAACCTTGGGCCTTGTGAAATGGACTTGAGCATCAAAAAATGATTTTTTTTGCATTGGAGCAAAAATGAAAAACATGGGCATGCCCACTATGGTGGCCATGGCCAATTCTGACATGTGGGCCTCATTTGATGTTTTGTTTTTACTTTTTGTATGTTGTAGTAATATTTAATTAATAAAATTGGAATTTAATAAGAGTGAAGTGGGCTTTTGCATTGGAGTGAATTGCCCACATTTTTCACTTGCCCACTTTGAGATTATGTGGCAATAAATGGAGCCCACAAAAAGTAAAAAATGGGCTTTTGCATTGGAGATGCTCTTAAATCCAAAAGCATAATATTAAAAGAGTTTTTGAACTCCTTAAATTTTACGCCCAGGAGGCGGAATTACAATACCATAACCGAGAAAGGATAGGGGAACATGATTCCTCAAATAATAAAGACACCACCCAGTTGGAGCAAAATATTAAATAATAAGACACCGCCTAGTCGGTGCAATGTTAAATAATAAGACACCGCCTAGTCGGTGCAATATTAAATAATAAAGACACCTCCCAATCGGTGTAATATTAAATAATAAGACACCACTCAGTCAGTGCAATATTAAATAATAAGTCACCGCCTAGCCGGTGTAATTTTAAATAATAAAGACACCGCCTAGCCGGTGCAATTACAATTAATAAAACACCGCCCAGTCGCTGCAATTTTATGAATAATAAAGACACCGCCCAGTCGGTGCAATATTAAATAATAAGTCACCGCCTAGCTGGTACAATGTTAAATAATAAGACACCGCTCAGTCGGTGCAATGTTAAATAATAGGGCACCACTCAGTCGGTGCAATATTAAATAATAAGACACCCGCCTAGCCGGTGCAATGTTAAATAATAAGACACCGCCCAGTCGGTGCAACATTAAATAATAAGTCACCGCCTAGCTGGTACAATGTTAAATAATAAGACACCGCCCAGTCGGTGCAATGTTAAATGTTGGAATTGGTGACACAAAATCGAGAAGAAAAAGGAAAAGTGAAGCTAGCAACCCGCTACGTTCCTAGTGCCCAGCTAGGACAGCTCGTGCCAGTTTGGGTACACCTTCTGCGGGCTCGGCACGAACGTGCTAGGAAGCTAGCGCCTCGCTAGGTCCCCAGATTCAGCAATCGTGAATTTTCTTCCTTTCCTATTTTAAATAGGATTTGTTTCCTACTTCTCTTGGAACTCTTTATGGGCGTGAATTATTGTTTCCATACAATAATTAGGACTCCCTCCTATATAAAGAGAGTTGCTCCATTGACACAGATGAGAGAAAAATAAACACAAGTTAATACCATCAATTAGATAGATAATATTGTGTGAGATTAGAGGGTTTTAGAGTGGATATCAATCCTTGTAATCATCAGCAATATTATAGTGAAAGTTCTCGTCGTTCCTCCCGTGGTTAATCCCAGTTGGGTTTCCACGTAAATTCCTTGTCTTCTTTACTTGTCTCCTTCTCTTTTATTGTTGAGTTATTTTCGGGGTTCCGCATTATTATTCGTACTATACATCGTCGATCTGCAACAAGTAGTATCTAGTGGCACCGGTCTTGATAGTGTGGCGTTCAGAGCTTTGTCCCGTAACAAGTGGTATTAGAGCCAGGTTATGATCCTAAAAGCTAACAAGTGGTATCAGAGCGAGACAACGATCCCGTGACCTTTCTGAGCCAAACTACGATCCTACTACCTTCCGGAGCATGGTTTCGATGGCGAGCGTGAGGTACGATTTACCGAATTAAGTCTCAACACGAGGTTTCCTATTTGGCAATACAAGATGAGGTTAGTCCTTAGATCTCTTAAGCAAGAGATTGTTCTACTTGTTATTGACAACAAGCCGAAAGACATGAAGCATGACGAGTGGGTGGAGCTCGATCAGATGGCCATGGCAACCATAGGGCTTCATGTTTAGGATTCTTTGACCGAGGAAACGACGGAGGCGAAGACCGCAAAGGAATTATGGGAGTTGTTGGAGTCAATGTGCGTTGAGAAAACGGTGTCCAGCAAGCATCACTTGAAGAGAAGTCTCTACTTCCTCAAGATGGCTGAGGGGTCGTCGATTCAAGACCATGTAGCGAGATTCAAGGAGCTTGTAACTGACCTTGGGAAAATTGGCGTGAAGATCGAAGATGATGATCTTGCGTTTTGGTTGTTATGCTCGCTACCCCCCTCAATGTCGGCTTTTCGGGACACACTTCTCTATTCGTGAGATAGCCTCACGTTTAAAGACGTAACTTCGGCTCTCTCGTCAAGGGAAAACGTACAAAGGATGGAGTCCAACAAGGATGGTGTGCCCGATGTGGGTGAAGGACTTAATGTCCAAAAGAAGTACCGTGATAAAGGGAGCGACTCGGGTAATTCGAAGTCGCGACACGGGAATAAGACGTGTTTCTATTGCAAGAATAAGGGACACATAAAGTCGGAGTGCTACGCGTGGAAGAAAAAGGAGAGCAACAACAATAATTCCGGTAATAAAAATTTCGGTGACGTTGGATTAGTAGATGGGCATTATTATGGGGATCGACTAATGGCTCTAGGCGAGAACTCCAACTTGTGTGATGAATGGATCTTAGACTCGGGTTGCTCGTTTCATATGTGTCCGGACCGGACGTTGTTCGAGACTTATGAATCTTTGGAGCATGATGCGGTGTTCATGGCTAATGACACATCGTGCAAGGTCGAAGGGATTGGGAATATCCGTTTGAAGATGTTCGATGGCACGGTGCGCACGTTAGGCGAGGTAAGACATGTCCCTGACTTGAAGAGGAATTTGATTTCCTTGAGTACCCTTGATATGAAGGGCTATAAACTCACTTGTAAAGGTGGAGTTTTAAAAGTTACCAAAGTTGATTTAGTAATATTGCGGGGAAAGAGAAAGGCGAGTCGTCTTTATATCCTCGATGGAAGCTCGGCGAAAGAAGTAACCGAGGTTAATACTAGCTACACCGGAGAAGGTGGAGTTTATGAGGCTACCGAAGAGGCTTTGGTAGTGTTGGGAGGAGACGACAAGGCAGAGCGACCTTATGTCCTTCAAGAAGGCGCGGTGAAGGAAGTAACCGGGGCCGAACCTCGACTCTTGCTAGAAGAGTCTCACCGGCTTAGAGGCATGCAACCAAGTAACCGTGGGAAAAAACTAGGCTCTCGGATGAAGAGTCTACACGACTAGACTATGTGCGGCTTGGGCATGTGAGGAAAGTCGACAAGAAGGATCGAGGGTTTCTCGATCTATGGAGTGTATCTAAACCTGGTGAGCCATGTGCGCTTGGAAAGCGGTCGAGAGGGTATATCTCAAATTGGGCTCATAATTCGAAGAAGACACTCGGGTATGTACATTCCGATTCATGGGGACCTTTGAAGGTCCAAACTTCTAGGAACTAGGCCCGTTGGGGCGTTTGGAGGAAGAAGGGGGACGAGACTATGGAGTGCGATGTGATTTCGCATGCGCGATGGGATTTCGCGACTTGGTGTTATATGTGATGTGATTTCACACGTGCTATGGGATTTCGCGGTTTGGTGTCAAGGTGGAGATTGTTGGAATTGGTGACACAAAGATTTGGTGACACAAAACCGAGAAGAAAAAGGAAAAGTGAAGCTAGCAACCCGCTACGTTCCTAGCGCCCAGCTAGGACAACTCGTGCCAGTTTGGGTACACCTTCTGCGGGCTCGGCACGAACGTGCCAGGAAGCTAGCGCCTCGCTAGGTTCCTAGCGCCGCGCTAGGTCCCCAGATTCAGCAATCGTGAATTTTCTTCCTTTCCTATTTTAAATAGGATTTGTTTCCTACTTCCTTTGGGACTCTTTATGGGCGTGAATTATTGTTTCCATACAATAATTAGGACTCCCTCCTATATAAAGAGAGCTGCTCCATTGACACAGATGAGAGAGAAATAAACACGAGTTAATACTATCAATTAGAGAGATAATATTGTGTGAGATTAGAGGGTTTTAGAGTGGATATCAATCCTTGTAATTATCGGCAATATTATAGTGAAAGTTCTCGTCGTCCTCCCGTGGTTTTTCCCAGTTGGGTTTCCACGTAAATTCCTTGTCTTCTTTACTTGTCTCCTTCTCTTTTATTGTTGAGTTATTTTCGGGGTTCCGCATTATTATTCGTACTATATATCGTCGATCTGCAACAAGTAGTATCTAGTGGCACTGGTCTTGATCGTGTGGCGTTCAGAGCTTTGTCCCGTAACAAGTGGTATTAGAGCCAGATTACGATCCTAAAAGCTAACATTAAATAATAAGACACCACTCAGTCGGTGCAATATTAAATAATAAGACACCGCCTAGCCGGTGCAATGTTAAATAATAAGACACCGCCCAGTCGGTGCAATGTTAAATAATAAGACACCGCCTAGCCGGTATAATTTTAAAAGAATAAGATACCGCCCAGTCGGTGCAATGTTAAATAATAATACACCGTCCAGACTGTCCAGTCGGTGCAATATTAAATAATAAGACACCGCCCAGTCGGTGCAATATTAAATAATAAATCACCGCCTAGTCGGTCCCGAGATTGGCTATACTAGTTGACGTTTTGGTGTAATTAATACTCCCTCTATTTTTAATACAACATGTTAGAATTGACTAATGAGATTATTTTTAATTAAATTATTTTATTTTTTTAGATTTTCAATGTAAATTACATTTATTTTTTTACAAATTTATCATTAACATTAATTATAATTATTTAAATATAAATTAATTCAACGTTTAATCTAAAATTTTAAAAATGTTATAAACTCAAGAGAATTGAGAGAGAATAATAGATTAGATATAGAGAGAACATCAAAGAAGAATAGAATTGTTGTGAATTCTTGTGAATTGTTGTATTCATTCATATGGGGAGACCCCTTTATATAGGATACAATCTAGGGTTTCTGACTTAGCCAACAAGTCATTCACTATAATATAATAATATTCATAACACTCCCCCTTGAATGACTATTTACAGGATTGCTGCCTCGTTAAAACCTTGCCAGGAAAACCCAGTGGGACAAAACCTGAGCGAAGGAAAAAGAGTACAACTTGCTCCCCCTGATTGTAATCACCGAAGATCTTTGACTTTTTGACAGTAGTTATTGGTGATTAATCGTTCTCATTAAAACCTGTAACTAATAAAACCATATAGGAAAAACTTAGTTATTCAAATATAAATTTTGGTCTTCAGGACCCAACCTTTGAATTGTCGAGTTTCACGTTCATTTGTATCATTGTATATTTTTCGTCCTTCAGGGACATGCCTTTACCAGACATCTATATTGACTAGAGCATTCGCAATTGCTATAACCGGCCGGTAACTCTTCTGGAGTATATATTAAATGCATCTAGTGTTCAATATACATTTCTTGACAAATGAATAATGTGAACTTCCATTCACAATCATTTGAACTTCAGGTTCAATATCTCAATTTATCTCGAAAATAAACTAATATGAAACATTCTGATGTCCTCATTAAATATTATCAAGTGATGTGCATGTCTCGTTAAAAACCTCGTTATAAAACCTTGTAGGAAAAAATATTCGAGGAAAAAAAGTACATGACATTCACACGTATATTGTGGTGATTGTCTCGTTAAAAACCTTTAACTAAGAAAAACCCTGTGGGAAAAACTTAGTAAAGGGAAAAAGAGTGCAATCACTGATTCACTGGTCTTCGGGACCAAAATCACTGGTCTTCGGGACCTTGTCTTCAATATCATTTGTCCATAATGACATAGTAATATGATATTGTACATATTCTGATTTTCATTTCCTTTCATATCAGGAATTTTAAAATCCATCAAGGATTTTCATGTATGTATCTTTCTAATGACTTCTACATAGTCAAATCATATATTCGATGCATATATTTATCATTGTTGCTGCCAGAAATATTAAGTAGCGGTACTTAATGTCATCTTTCAAAAATATTTGATTAACATCGAGTTTCTGCGAAAAACTCTTGAGCAACTAATCTCGCTTTTATATCTCACCACATCATTGTTCGTTTTTCGTACGAACACCCACATATATCCTTCTGGGATAATATTTTGAGGTTTGTATTATAGAGTCAAAATATCTCTTTTATTTAGCGAGTCATGCTCAGCCTCAATTGCTCATTTCTATTTCTTTGAGTGCTGCCGGCACACTATTATTGATTTAAGTTTTGGATCCAAATTTTCTAGAGCAACTTCTTGAGGCAAATATGTCGTTGGCGACTTTTTCCATGTTGATGACAATTCTGTCAACCAAATCTTTCATCATTTCCCAAAATATTTATTTTGGTTGTTCCGCAATCCCACGATTTTCTATTATCATGTGCACATGCTTTTTCAATGGGATTTTCATCTAACTCTCTTCGGGAGATTTTGAGGGTGACTTAATTTCTTTGTTTTTCCGCGGATTTATTTCATATCTTTAGATCGATCTACTACGCTTCTGGCGTATATTAGAATCAACATTTGAGTTGATCTCTTTGGTATTTGAACTCTTATAGTTCATTTTATCACAAATATATGTGATTTTGTCACACCTTCATTAATTTGGCAGATTACTTGCTGAATATTGCAAGTCACTTATTTTAATGAACTTCGGGTTCAATTGTTTGGTGCGTGGATCTAGAATTAAAGATCTTTTTCATTCAATGAAATTTCTCGACATTTATATCTTTTATATTCCTATCTCCCCCTAATGCCGGGAAATGATCTTCCTTAAATATGCAAATCAACATAATAGTTGTAAACCGATCTTCAGGATCGCGGCCTCAAGATATTTAATATACCTTATTTTCTATTATGTCCGTTCATACACTTTAGTGGTGATATTAATATACGTTGCATATTTCAAATTAATTCGCAGATGGGAAATAACAATTTCCACGCACTTAATAATAATCATGATATGCATCATTTTCATTTTAAGTACATTTCTAGTACTCGTGGGGATAATTAATAAATCTCTTCCGGAGCCAACTCTTAATATGTTATCACTTGCATAACTTTACCAATGATCCTTCGGGGATACAATATTTTTACCAATGATCCTTCGGAGATACATTATCTTTATCAATGATCTTTCGGGGATACAATATCTTTATCAATGATCATTTGAGATCAAAATATTAGGTTTTATCAATGATCCTTCGGGGATAAAAATATATCTCAATATATAATTTTCTTAGAAATTACATTTAATTGGGATCGACTTTTTCGATATTCCATGAGTACTCACATAATAAGATACATTTATTCTCGATTTTCAAAAGATATCCTTCAGGGATAATTTATATGTAATCATTGTTTCAACGAGAACAATCGATGTAACTTTATTCAACAACATTTAATTTTTTTTTTTAACTTTGCTTCTTCGGGAGCAATATCAATAAAAATATTCTTTCAGAAATATTGTGTATTTTTCCTTATGAATATCAATATTTATTCATGAATATCAAATCATAATGTTTTTGTGAACATATAAAACTTATTGCTACTACGGGAGCAATTTAATTTGATATTTCCAAACTTATTGCTACTACGGGAGCAATTTAATTTGATATTTATCGAATAATATCAAATCATTTTGTTCTTCCTGAACGATCAATATAATATTTAAACCATGAGTATATGTTCTTCAGGAACATTCAATTTAATTGATAAATTAAGAATACTTGATTTGATATTACAATACTTGATTTGATATTACTTCAGGAATATCAAATTATAATGCGACTCAAACTTGTGATAAATTACTTTCATGATAGCTTTATTATATGCCTCAACAAATTTAAAATCTTGTAATCGAATATGGAGTCAATCATACCATGTTTTGGTAGTACGATCAACTTCGGGTGATCGTATCTTTCTTTTAAATCTTTTCACAAAGCTAGTGGATGAATTTTCAAAGATATTATTCGAGATTATTAGTAAATAATCATAATCAATTTGATATTGATATTTCTACAGGAATATCATATCACGATCTTCTTCAGGAAGATTTAATTTTTATATTTGGTCAGGAATATCATATCATGTTCTTCAAGAACATTTAATTTTTAATTTTGATATTTTTTCGGGAATATCATATCACAATGTTCTTCAGAAACATTAAAAATTTAATCGATTTACTAAGCATAATTAATTTGATATTACTTCAAGAATATCAGATTATAATGTTCTTCGGGAACATATGATATTACTTCAGGAATATCAGATTATAATGTTCTTCGGGAACATATGATATTACTTCAGAATATCAGGTTATAATGTTTTTCGGGAACATATGAATTTAAGAAAAAGAGAGTAGAAGTAGATATATTTATAATTATTAATTAATGAAAAACATATAAATTCTTGCTTTGGAGTTCGGATCTTGGATGAGTAGAACTTCGATGAAGAACGCGGTTGAGCGTTCGTGCTGATAACGTGTTATAAACTCAAGAGAATTGAGAGAGAATAATAGATTAGATATAGAGAGAACATCAAAGAAGAATAGAATTGTTGTGAATTCTTGTGAATTGTTGTATTCATTCATATGGGGAGACCCCTTCTTTATATAGGATACCATCTAGGGTTTTTGACTTAGCCAACAAGTCATTCACTATAATATAATAATATTCATAACAAAAAATAATTAATAAAGAGTAAAAAATAGAAAATTAATATTTTTGTTAATATGTATTTTGAATCGGGGTGAGTTGAATTTACACTCATAGTATCTCTTAGGCTATAAATAGATGTAATTAATAACGTCAAAATGCAACTTAAATTAATAGATCTAATTCATCATGGACAAAAGTGAAGTTCACTTCTTCGCCACCCAACTGGTTTTCGCCTCGGCGTTCCAGGCGGCCCTCAAATCCGCCATCGAACTCGATGTGCTCGAGCTCATCAAGAAAGCCGGCCCCGGTGCCCTCCTTTCTCCCGTCGACATTGCCGCCCTAATCCCCACCACCAATCCCGACGCGCCCGGAATGCTCGACAGAATCCTACGCCTGCTCTCTGCCTACTCTGTCCTCAACTGCACCCTCAAGAGTCTGCCTGATGGCCACGTTCAACGACTCTATTCCTTGGGCCCGGTGTGCGAGTTCTTGACCAAGAATGAGGATGGAGTTTCTTTGGCCCCATTGTTGCTCCTCAACGAAGATCAATTACTCAAGCGCAGCTGGTAATTAACTATGTAAATTATCTATATATGCAAGGCTTTAATCTTTTGAACTCATGAAACTAATTGAACTGAAATTAAGTACAAAAGAACATGCATAACCTAAGTATCCACTGTTATGTAGTGCAGGGACAAAATTAAAGATGCGGTTATCGAAGGAGGAATCCCCTTCGACAAGGCCTACGGAATGAGTGCATTCGAGTACGCTGCCACAAATCCAAGCGTTGTCAACTTATTCGACGAATCTATGTCAAATCACTCCACACTCGTCATGAGGAAAATTCTCGAGACGTACGACGGATTCGAAGGACTGAAATCGATGGTGGATGTCGGAGGAGGACACGGCGCAACGCTGCGCATAATTACCTCAAAATACCCTTCCCTCAAGGGTATTAATTTCGACTTGCCCCACGTCATTCAACACGCTCCGCCTTGTTCAGGTGTGGAGCATGTCGGGGGAGACATGTTTCTCGGCTTGCCTAAAGCAGATGCTATTTTTATGAAGGTAATAACTTTGTTCGATCGTAACATGTATGCATGCTTAAATCTCAAAGTTAGACTAATAACACCATAAAATGTCTTGTTAAAGAAATAATAATTAATTAACATTATTAATGCGCGTGCAGTCGATCTCACACGATTGGAGCGATGAGCGTTGCATCAAATTGTTCAAAAGTTGTCACGAAGCGATTCCAGAAAATGGGAAAGTGATATTGGCTGAGATAGTTCTGCCCGAGGCCCCGGATAACGGATGGGCCACCAAGGCTGCTTTGCTTTTCGACGTAACTATGATGACCCACAGTCCGGGAGGTAAAGAAAGGACGGAGAGAGAATTACATGCCTTGGCTAAAGAGGCTGGATTCAAAGAGTCACGCAAAGTGTGTTGTGCTTACAATCATTGGATCATCGAACTTATTAAATAGAGTATTGATTGTTTGTTGTTGTTTCGTTACTTTAATTTGTTTTGTTGCCTTTTAACTTCAATTCACTTTAGTTTTAAGATTTTTAATGCTTTCTTAATTTTGGGTACAAGTTACAGTATAATCTTAATTACGAAACCAATATATTAATAATTTTGGAGACGAATATAAACTGAACAATATTATTATCTAATAAAAATGTTATTAATCAAACTTCAGCATATTTACTTTCAATTGCTCATACAACTACCCAAACCAAACTCTAATTAAAATATCATAGTATAATATAGGTTATTAGTCCTATCTTTTAATTGCTTATACAACTACCCAAATTAAACTCTAATCATAATATCATAGTATAATAATCTTTTACAACTAGATTAATAGTTATACTTTCTTTGTATTTTGTGAAGAAATTGTGACTATTAAGTATGGAAGAGAAGGATATAGGTTATTAGTCATATCTTTCAAGTTCATATTTTTTGAACATATTTGATATGACGTGAATAAATATAATTTTAACTGAATTGAATTGTTGTTATGAATATTATTATATTATAGTGAATGACTTGTTGGCTAAGTCAGAAACCCTAAATTGTATCCTATATAAAGGGGTCTCCCCATATGAATGAATACAACTATTCACAACAATTCATAAGAATTCACAACAATTATATTCTCCTTTATGTTCTCTCTATATCTAATCTATATTTCTCTCTCAATTCCTCTTGAGTTTATAACACGTTATCAGCACGAAAGCTCAATCGGCGTTCTTTATCGAAGTTCTACTCATCCATGATCCGAACTCCAAGGCAAGAATTTATATGTTTGTTTATATTCATTAATAATTATAAATATATCTACTTCTCCTCCTTCTTCTTAAATTTATATGTTCCCGAAAAACATTATAACCTGATATTCCTGAAGTAATATCATATGTTCCCGAAGAACATTATAATATATTCTTGATATAATATTATATGTTCCCTAAGAACATTATAATTAATCTGATATTCCTGAAGTAATATCATATGTTCCCGAAGAACATTATAAGCTGATATTCCTGAAGTAATATCATATGTTCCCGAAGAACATTATAATCTGATATTCCTGACATAATATCCTATGTTCCCGAAGAACATTATAATCTGATATTCCTGAAGTAATATCAAATTAATTAGTAAATCGATTAAATTTTTAATGTTCCTAAAGAACATTGTGATATGATATTATAGAAGAAATATCAAAATTAAATGTTCCTGAAAAACATCGTGACATGATATGATATTCCTGACGAAATATCAAAATTAAATGTTCCTGAAGAACATCGTGATATGATATTCCTTTAGAAATATCAATATCAAATTGATTATGATTATATACTAATAATCTCGAATAATATCTTTGAAAATTCATCGAGAAAGATCCACTAACTTTGTGGCAAGATTTAAAAGAAAGATACGATCACCCGAAGTTGGTCGTACTACAAAAAACGTGTGGTATGATTGGATTCACGTTCGATTACAAGATTTTAAATCTGTCGAGGCATTCTGAATAAATTGATTGTGGAAAATCATGAAGTCCGACTCACAAGTTTGAGTCGCATTATAATTTGATATTTCTGAAATAATATCAAATCTATTATTCTTAATATATAAATTAAATTGAATGTTCATTGAAGAACATATACTCTGGTTTAAATATTATATTGATCGTTCTGGAAGAACATCATGATTTGATATTATTCGATAAATATTAAATTAAATTGCTCACGTAGTAGCAACAAGTTGGAAATATCAAATTAAATTGCTCCCGTAGTAGCAATAAGTTTTATATGATCCCGAAGATTATTATGATATGATATTTATGAATAAATATCAAAGATAAATATTAAATTAAATTGCTCCCGTAGTAGCAACAAGTTGGAAATATCAAATTAAATTGCTTCATTAGTAGCAATAAGTTTTATATGATCCCGACGATTATTATGATATGATATTTATGAATAAATATCAAAATTATGATAGGATATTCTCGCAGAAATATCAAATCAAATTGTTTTGATATAGCAATTAAATTTTAAATATTTTTAAATCGATATTGATATTCATACAACTAATACAAAATATTCTTGAAAGAATATTTTTATTGATTGCTCTTGAAGAAGCAAAGTTCAAACATTAAATGTTTTTGAATAGTTACATCATGATACTCATAGTGAAACATCAAATCGATTGTTCTCTTGAAACAATGATTATATGAATTATCCCTGAAAGATATATTTTGAAAATCGAGAACAAATGTATTGTGTGAGTAGAATATCGAAAAAGTCGATTATTTTTTTAATGTTTGACGTGTTATTCCTGAAGAATACACAATTAATTTATAATATTTGATAAATATTCTTGAAGAATATTTGATTTGATTATTCGTGAATAAAGATTGAATGAAACAAGTATTTTGATCCCCGAGGGATCAGGGATCATGTATACTGTATCCCCGAAGGATTAAAGATATTGTATCCACGAAAGATCAATGGTAAAGATACTGTATCCCCGAAGGGTCATTGATAAAGATATTGTATCCCCGAAGGATCATTATACTGTTATGCGAATGACATATTAAGAGTGGGCTCCGGAAGAGCTTTACTAATTATCCCCACGAGTACTACAAATGTACTTAAACATGAAGATGATGCATATCATAATTGTGCGTGGAAATGAATCAAACATTTCCCATCTGCGAATTATTTTTATATATGCAAGTTATATTCACCATTAAAGTGTATTTTTATGAACGAACATAGTAAAAAATAAGATAATAATAAGGTATATTAAATATCTTGAGCCCGCGATCCTGAAGATCGGTTTATAGCAATAATGCTGATTTGCATATTTAACAAAGATCATTTTCCGGCATTAAGGGGAGATAAGAATATAAAAGATATAATGCCGAGAAATTTCATTGAATGAAAAAGATCTTCAATTCTAGATCTACGCACAAATCAATTGAACACGAAGTTCATTAAAATAAGACACTTGCAATATTCAGCAAGTAATCTGCTAAATTAATGAAGGTGTGACAAAATTACATATATTTGTGATAAACGAACTATAAAAGTTCAAATACCAAAGAGATCAACTCAAATGTTGATTCTAATATACGCCTGAAGCGTAGTAGATCGATCTTAATATATAAAATTAATCCGCGGAAAAACAAAGAAATTGAGTCACACTCAAAATCTCCTGAAGAGAGTTAGATAGAAATCCCATTGAAAAAATATGTGCACATGATAATAGAAATCATGGGATTGCGGAACAGCCAAAATTAAATATTTTGGGAAATAATTAAAGATTTGGTTGATAGAATTGTCATCAACATGGAAAAAGTCGTCAACGGCATATTTGTCTCAAGAGTTGCTCTAGAAAATTTGGATCCAAAACTTAAATCAATAATAGTGTGCTGGCAGCACTCAAAGAAATAGAAATGAGCAATTGAGGCTGAGCATGACTCGCTAAATAAAAGAGATATTTTGACTCTATAATACAAACCTCAAAATATTATCCCAGAAGGATATATGTGGGTGTTCGTACGAAAATCGAGTAATGATGTGGTGAGATATAAAAGCGAGATTAGTTGCTCACGAGTTATTCGCAGAAAGTCGATATTTTTAAGGATGACATTAAGTTCCGCTACCTTATACTTCTGGCAGCAACAACGATAAATATAGATATGCATGAATGTATGATTTGACTACGTAGAAGTCATTAAAACGATACATACATGAAAATCCTGGATGGATGAAATGAAAGGAAATGAAAATCAGAACATGTATAGAGTATCATATTACATATGTCATTATGGACAAAATTATATTGAGATAATGTCCCGAAGACCAGTATTGGTCCCGAAGGCCAGTGATTGTACTCTTTTTTCCTCTACTAAGTTTTTCCCACGGGGTTTTCTTAGTTAAAGGTTTTTAACGAGACAATCACCATAATATAAATATGAATGTCATGTACTCTTTTCCTCGAGTATTTTTTCCTACAGGGTTTTATAACGAGGTTTTTAACGAGGCATGTTCATCACTCGATATGAGTTTGTTTTCGAAATAAACTGAGATATTGAACCTGAAGTTCAAAAGTAAAATATAATATTTTAGATGATTGTGAATTGAAGTTCACATTATTCATTTGTTAAGGATTGTATATTCGACATTAGACGCATTTAATATACTCCTGAAGAGTTACCGGCCGGTTATAGCAATTGCGAATGCTCTAGTCAATATAGATGTCTGGTAAAGGCATGTCCCTGAAGGACGAAAAATATACAATAATACAAATGAATATGAAACTCGACAACTCGAAGGTTGGGTCCTGAAGACCAAATTTTATACTTGAATAACTAAGTTTTTCCTATATGGTTTTATTAGTTACATGTGTTTTAATGAGACTGATTGATCACAAATAACTATTTTCAAGAAGTCAAAGATCTTCGGTGATTACAATCAGGGGGAGCAAGCTGTACTCTTTTTCCTTCGTCGAGGTTTTATCCCACTGGGTTTTCCTGGCAAGGTTTTAACGAGGCAGCAATTCTGTAAATAGTCATTCAAGGGGGAGTGTTATGAATATTATTATATTATAGTGAATGACTTGTTGGCTAAGTCAGAAACCCTAAATTGTATCCTATATAAAGGGGTCTCCCCATATGAATGAATACAACTATTCACAACAATTCATAAGAATTCACAACAATTATATTCTCCTTTATGTTCTCTCTATATCTAATCTATATTTCTCTCTCAATTCCTCTTGAGTTTATAACAATTGTAATGATTTTTTTATAATAATTTATAATATATATATATATATATATATATATATATATTTAAATTATTAAATCATTTGAATAATACTCTCTTCCTCCTAACAAATATGTAATATTTTTTTGTTATTTACAAAAGAAGTATTGCATCTTTAGCGAGATCGAGAGAATATTTATTATACAGTACTATAAAATTATAATTAACTCGAGAGAGTATATATTATACAGTACTATGAAATAATTAAGTTGTTTACTATACAGTACTACGAAATAATTAAATTGTTTACGAGAAATTATTAAGCTTAATTAATTATAATTTTATATTTTTTTAAATTTTAAAATAAATTATATCGAGTTGAGTTGAGTTGAATTGATCTAATAAAATAAATTTAATAAAAATTAAATTAAATTACAAATAATTACGAAGTAAATGTGCAACTTGAGTTTCTTGGCAAATAATTTAATTTTTCATTAAGTCAACTATCTCGATAGTATACACTTTCATTTTTTAAATCAATATAATTAAGGGTAATTCCGTGTGGGCAGATTCTGCCCATGGGCAGAACGCCTAATTTTAATTATTTTTTTCATTTTTTATTTTTATATGACTTAAAATATAATCATTATAATATATATGTAAAAATATAATTTTTATTTGTTATTATTATAGGTTAAAATATATTTTTTCTATTTAATTGATTTTTTTAATATAAATATAAGAATATGCATTATCTTTAACAAATTATTTTTTTATTTAATTTTTTTGTGCAATATATATTTTATATAATATAATTAATTATATTACATGTAAAAAGTTTAATTAAAATATTATTAAATTTTATAAAATAAGATTTTAAGTAGTTTATGCCCATGGCCAGATTCTGCCCATTTAGCATTGTCCTATAATTAATACTACCATATAATGTATTTTCACAATATATTAGATGTCACATCACCAGTGATCAGAAATTGACCGTATTATGAGATCTCGTCTCGATAGTATACACTTCCATTTTTAAAATTAATATAATTAATACCACCTTATACCGTATTTTTAACGATCACAATAGCATCTCCAATGGTAATTATCATTAAGTACAATTTAATGTCACATAATTGAGTAATGTTATTTGCACACTACTGAGGAAACGTTTGACTTCTTCCTTTTAATTTTTTTATTATTTAATTAAAAACACGTTTTTCAATAAAATTAATTAAAATTAATTTTTACAAAAAGTAAATATTTTACATTTTTGAAATCTACAAAATGCGCACGTAATATAAAATGCAATTTTAAATATCAATTATTTTATTCGTTTCTACTTAATTCAGGCAGTGAACCATTCTTTGTTGGACAATTTATTGGTATCAGGATCCGCGATTAAGGTGCCTTGGACTTCAAGCTCGATTGGGGCACTATCAATTACCTTATTTGTAGCTTGTATTGACACTATATATTCTATATTATTTTTTACGCAATAATCAAGTTGAACATTATTCTCATCTTTACATGGTATCAGGAATTTACGATCCCTAAACCCTCATTATTTTACACGCTGCTCATTTTCTTTCTCTCTAACATGGCTGGCGATCTCTCTTCTTCTTCTCCGGATACCACCTTGTCCTTTGCCAACATGCTACACTTGATGTCCACCATCAAGCTATCCTCCTCCAATTATCTTCTTTGGGTCAATCATGTGTTATCCGTAATATCGTGTCAAGATCTTGAAGGGTTTATTAATGGGTTATCTCCAAAGGGATGTGCTCGAGTAACAAACAATTGTGCGAGAGATTCAACAGGTCAGGTCTCACTCCAAAGAGATGTGCTCGAGTAACAAACACTTGTGAGAGAGATTCAACAAGTCTTACTCCAGGACAAACTTTATAATATTTCAATAAAAATTGTCGACAGAAAATTAAATCGACATCATCACAGGTCTAAGCCTTTGTTAGTACATTATTATATGACAAAGTAATTGTGCTTTTACCTCATACCATTTATGTTCTCATCTCGTTTCTAATTAAAATTAATTTTTACAAAACGTAAATATTTTACATTTTTGAAATCTACAAAATGCGCACGTAATATAAAATGCAATTTTAAATATCAATTATTTCATTCGTTTCTACTTAATCGTACACGCAATTAAATTTGTTCTGAAATTTCAAAGAATACTTCGTTTTTAGTTTCTTAAAATTTCGAAATAAATATAAACAAATACGACGAGACTTTTTAAATATAAAATTGCGATCGAAAATCATAAAAACATTGAAACACCTTTTTATAAAATTGCGATCGAAAAAAATAAATAAAAACACGTTTTTCGAAAATATTAATTAAAATTCATTTTTACAAAACTTAAATATTTTTAAAATTTTAAAATCTACAAGATGCACACGTAATATAAATTAATATAAACATCAATTTTAAATATCAATTATTTTATGCGTTTCTACTTAATCGTACACGCAATTAAATTTGTCTTGAATTTCAAAAAATACTTCGTTTTTAGTTTTTAAAAATTTCGAAATAAATATAAAAAATACGACGAGACTTCTAAAGTATAAAATTGCGATCGAAAATCATAAAATTATTGAAAGGGAAGCATGGCGGTGAAAATTGTCATCCCATGTGAATTGTCATCCACTGTGCTAATTGTCATCCACTGTGCTGCCATCCCCTGTGAAAGGAAACATGGCGATAATTATTAATGTGAATTGTCATCCTTTTATATACCAACACACACCTATCTTTACACACACATCAAATACAGAAGAGAAGAAGAAATAGAACCGAGAAGGAAAAAGAAGAAAACTCGTGGAAGGAGCTTTGATTTGCTGAAGTCGAGTAAAGAGGAGAGCAAACCACTCATCCCGTGAGTTTAAACTTCCAGCCGTAACAGCAAAATCGACGGAGGAAAGACAAGTTAATACGATCGAAGCTTTCGTAGTTTATTATCAAAATTATTTCGATATCATGTCTATTCGTTTCAGTGCTTGAATTATATATCATTGTCTAGCCCTCGTTGAGTAGATCATTTAGGTATATAGAACTTACCTCGTCGCAGTCGAAAAAGGTTAGAGTTTCAGGACGAATTTAATTGCGTATACGATTAAGTAGAAACGCATGAAATAATTGATATTTAAAATTGATTTTTATATTACGTGCGTATTTTATAGATTTCAAAAATGTAAAAATTTACATTTCTTAAAAATTAATTTTAATTAATGTTATTAAAAAACGTGTTTTTAATTAAATAATAATAATAAAAAAAAATTGAAAGGCATCATCAGTCAAGTCATTCCCGTAATGTGCATATAGCACTTGTGCACATAATTTGACAATCACATATAAAAATTTCTATATCAATTTATATTTATATCTCCCAACATAACAAAATATAATTTTACTTGTTCCACCACTTTACAAATTTTTATTTTATTTACACACATATATATTAAAATAAATAATAATATGTCAAATTAGGCTCACATTTCCAATTATACGTAACTAGTATAAAATATTGAGACACATGCAGATGGGTGCCAAATATATAAAGAGTATCAGTTATATGCCCCTACTTTTCAGAATAAAAATAATAATAAAATAAAGGGACAATGTGCATTGCGTCTTCTTCCCGTTTTCTGTGTATATTCTCGATTGATACATGCGTCGATCTAAACATGTAGAAAAACATCAAGCTGAGATAACACTCGATCTATTCATATTCCAGCGAAACCCAACACGAAGAAAACGAATTCGAAATGGTTTTTTTAAGTAGCACGAAATAATGCGAGAGCGTAATGCACGAATCTATTACGGGTTCGTGCTCTAATTATTTCGGGTTTACCTTAGCACGAAGAAATTATTTCGTGTTTACCTTAGCACAAAGTAATTACTTCGTGCTCCTTTTATCACGAACTGATGTACGTTCGTGCTCTTCAAATTTTCGTGTTTTCCTTGGCACGAACTCAAAATCTCCTGAAACGATGCGTTTTTGCAGAGTTCTCAAAAAGACGTGCGCCTAATCATGATTAGTGGACAGTTGCAACTTGCATGTCTAGATTAGGGGACGATTGCGATTCTAGAGTAGGGGACTGTTGGAGTCGACGATCACCTTATTATAAAAAACTCGATTCATAAACATGTGTTATACCCGATAAAACGGTCACCGACACGTGTCAACAATGAGGTAGCCACGTCATCAGATGTGCAAGTCAGAATTAATCTATGGAAAAAGACCTAGAAAGGCAACCAACAGAAGTCAGAAAAGAGCTTGGACGGGAACAACCGCTCGGTAGTGTCAGACTTATTACACGGGAATATCCGTGGGGGAGGTGTCAGAGTCAACAGGTGGTCAAAAGACATTTGACGGGAGCAGAGGATAAAGTCTTTGTTTAGAGTTAAGTGGGTTTTTAATGCAAGACATTAGTGGAGTTGTGGTCCAATCAGGAGCTGATAAGTGGGCATTAGGTGGCATAATCTTGCCATGCATGGGTTAGTATAAATATAGGGTATTAGAGGAGAGGAAGGGGACATGCAAACCATTGTATTTCAAAATGAATTCTAAGTATGAATATTTGAATAAAGAGGTGCCATGAGCATCCATTTTCTACTTACGATTTCTGTATAAACTATTACCCTTTGCTTTCTTACCTATAACAAATTTGTATTTTGGTGTTGTTGCCAAAACCCTCTGTTACCAGCAAATATCCCCAACAAAGAGCAAAAACACACCAAAACAGCTGGCGCTAGAAGGAGCGAGCATCAGGTAATTTAGTTACAGAAAATCTCGATCTGAAATCTAAAATGGTTAATGAAAACGAAGGTACTACGGTATCAACTGGGTCTGGTACGAGTGGTCGTTGGCGGGCGGTGATGGGTAAGGCCGTGATGGTGGAACCTGAGGTTTCATCTCCGCCTAAGAACCCAGAACCTGAAAATAAGGAGCCGCCGCCGCCGCCGCTTACCCAGATCAGCTCTGATGAGCAGAATAGCAAACATGCAGGGGCCGATGAGCCCACAGACAGTCAGGCTGATGTACGACGACGTCGACTTCGGTCACAACGTCGGAATCGCCGTCTGCACCCCTATGATCTCGGAGGGCCGTCGACGCCGAAAGGCCCGCCTCCGATTAGATTTGGAAGTCTTGATACTCCACAAAAAATAGATGAAGCAGTTGCAGAACTTATGACGTTGAAATACGTCATGACGACTCCTGTGATCCCGGTGAAGGGCACGCATGCAGCCACCGAGGAAAATCCGAATGTAGCTCCTGAGCAATCTGGCCGCGTTCCCAAAAAGAACCGCAGAATGCGTCGAGCGTTAGATCTGAACAAAAGAGCCGAATCTATGGCCACTTCTACTGAGCCTCGTCGGCAGAATAGTCAAAGTGACATGCATGGCCGTCATGCAAACTTTCCACCGGAGAGGGCCACTGGAGCCCCCGGTACTAATTCTGAACTGGCCGATTTGAGGCAAAAGTACTCTGAACTGGAAAAGCGATTGAATGAACATCAAATTCTTGCTGCTCCGGCTGGTCGTCATAACGATCCTTTGGCCCCAGAGGTCGAACAAGCTCCCATGCAGCTAGAGATCCAGCCCATGCAAACTACTTTGTACAGTGGCAAAACGGATCCAGAAGCTCACCTGAGCAGGTTCACGACATACATGTCCGGCCGAGGAGCCACAGATGCTACTCGGTGCAAACTGTTTCCCCTTACCCTGGGCGATATTCCCCACCAATGGTACGTCAGCTTACCAACACATTCTATTAAGTGTTTTGACGATTTGGTGCAGAGGTTTGTATCGTATTTTGCCTCCAAAGCCTCCTATATGGAATATAGTCAGAAGCTTTTGGGGGTCAAACAGGGTAACACGGAATCTGACGAATCTTACGTAGATCGTGTTGAAGAACTACTTTTGGCCGGTGGTGAAGAGATTGGTGACAACCTCAAACTTCACACCGTGTTGGCAGGTTTGCGGAGAAATTCTAAGTTGTTTAAGTCTGCAATGTTGAATTATCCCCGATCGTATGAGGATTTCAGGAGGAAAGCTGGGGCCCAAGTTGCCTACCAGCGTCTTGTCGCCGGCGGGGAACATCCCCCCGAGCAAAAGAAAAAACCTCCTTTTTCCTCCGATCGAAGGCCAAATTACATTGGCAAAAAACCAGGCCCAAAGCCAGCTGACCCACGGATAGACGAGATCCGTGAGTTAGAAGAAAAAATAACTACTCAGACTGGTCATACACCAGCAAATATTCTGAATATAATGCTCATGCATAAATCAGATTTGATTGAGAAACCACCACCAATTCTGACTGCCCCGGAGAAGTTGGATCCCAACAAATGGTGTGCCTATCATGAGAAGATAGGTCACAACACCAGCCAGTGCAGACAACTGGTTAAAATGTTGTGGAAACTTTTCCAGGATGGCAAGTTATGGCAATTCTTACCCAGGCCCGGTGCAGGGGGAAATCCGCAGGGGCCACCTCCCCAGGAAGTACCCGCACCGGCGCCACCAGCGCCTCCCCCGGTAGGAAGCCCACCACGTGTGGGCCAGATTATGATGATCGGTGGGTTGAGGCCGGTGAATGAAGAAAGCCACCGCAAGAGGAAGAGAGATTTCCAGATGTGGGAAGTGTGGTATGAAACGGCCCCGAGCCAGGGTTCATCAATTTCAGACACCGCGGTGATAACTTTCACCCCGGAAGATCGAACCGTGACAAAATTCCCGAAGGATGTGCCCTTAGTGATAAAGGCCAAACTCCTCGGTTTGGATGTGTCTCGCACGCTGGTGGACAATGGCGCGCATCTCAATGTTCTCCACAAGAGGACTCTAGATCTGATGGGGAACTTGGCGCGCTATGTCAACCCGTGCGATATGGTGTTGAAAGGTTTTGGAGATGATGTAGTCATTCCTTACGGTGAGATCATACTCCCGGTGGAACTGATGGATGTGAAGAATCCCGAAGTCATGATGGTCAGGAATCTGAAGTTTGTAATAGTTGATAAGGTTAGTGGCTATAATGCTCTGTTAGGCAGGCCCTTTCTAGATGCTTTTGAAGCTATCGCCTCGTCCTACTACTACTGTATTAAGTTCCCTACTCCCTCCGGTGCAGTTGGCACCGTCAGAGGTGATCTAGTAATGGCTAAGAAGACTTTGATGTACTTTCACGATCTCAATAACTCCAAAACCAAAGTAAACGTAAATATTCCCCAGATAAATCTGAGAGGAACAAAGATAAAACATATCGATCATATAAAAAATGTAATCAAATTAAACGATCAAAATTCCCAACTGAATCCTTCTCAGGAAAAACCTACCGGGGAAATAGAGGATATTCCCCCGGACAAGATTTGTCCCCCCAAAGAAGGAACTGGCGTAGACACAGTTTCTACTGACCAGAAGCTTCCCCCATCAAAACCAGAAATGGATGATTGGGGTTCAAAGGGTGGATATCAATCTAAAAAGGTACCAGTGGTAGAAATGGTCGAAAATCTGGACTCTATAATTTTAGATCCAGAACAAGCTGAAAAGCAGATACTTGTGGGATCTCATATGGAATCAAATACCCGGATCGGGATTATAAATTTCCTTAAAGAGAACATCTCTACTTTCTCATGGTCCAGTGCCGATTTAGGAAAGATAGATCCTAAACATGCCTGCCATCGATTGAAAATAGATCCCTGCAAGAAACCAATTGCGCAGAAGCGTAGAAAAATGGGCCCCGAGAAGTGTCAAGCACTCGCCGGGGAAGTAGACAAACTAATAGAAAACAAATTGGTCAGGAAAGCTTCGAGTGATGTCACTTGGCTTTCCAATGCGGTTATGGTGACAAAAACAACGGCTGCGTGGCGTTTGTGTATAGACTTTACAGATCTAAACAACGCCTGCCCGAAAGATCTTTTTCCCATGCCGCACATCGACCATGTCGTTGACAATTTGACAGGTCACGCAATATTTTCAACACTGGACGCCAAGGCAGGATATCATCAAATCCCCATGCATCCAGATGACGTCGAGCATACGGCGTTCTACTCAGAGAAAGGAATCTATTGCTGGGAAAGAATGCCTTTTGGCCTGAAGAATGCCGGGGCCACCTATCAAAGGTTGGTAAATCTGATGTTTTCTGATTTAATTGGTGTAACCATGGAAGTATACATTGAGATATAATCGTTAAAAGTAAAAATGAATCAGATCACATCAAAGACCTCGAAGAAGTATTCAAAATACTGGGGCATTATAACATGAAATTGAACCCCAAGAAATGTAACTTTGGAATTAAAAAAGGGATGATCCTGGGGCATGTGGTTAGCAAGAAAGGCATTGAGCCCAACCCTACCAAAGTCCAAGCAATTCTGGACATGCAAGAGCCCCGGGACATAAAAGGCGTACAACGACTCACGGGTCGTTTAGCCGCCCTGAATCGGTACATTTCTTGCCTGGGGGATAAAACTCGTCCGTTCTTTGCTACCATCAAAGGACAGAAATTTCACTGGAAAAAGGAGGCCCAACAAGCATTTGTACGGATAAAGGAATATTTGTCCAATCCCAAAGTAGTTGTGGCCCCTAAACTAGAAGAAAAACTGTACCTATACCTAGCCGCGTCAGAACACGCCATCAGTGCTGTGTTGACCAGGGCAGAAGGGATGGTGCATTTTCCGATATATTTCGTAAGCCAAGTACTACACGAGGCAAAAATAAAATATACTCCACTGGAGAAATTAACATATGCTTTAATAGTGTCAATCAGAAAACTCCGGGCGTATCTATTTGAGCACCCCGTTGAGGTCTTGACAACTATGCCTCTAAGGCAAGTATTGCACCGGTCGGATATCACCGGGAGACTCCTACGCTGGGCGTTAGAAATTAGTCAGTATGACATAACTTTCGCCCCGAGGACAGCAATCAAAGCACAAGCCCTGGCGGATTTTATTGTGGAATTAACTTTCCCTGAGAAATCCCAGTGTCAACCACGCGCCTGGCAGCTGTTCGTAGATGGATCATCTACCACCGCGTGCTCGGGGGCAGGTGTGGTATTACTCAGTCCCGACGGAGATTCAGTAACCCATGCGGTGAAGTTTGAATTTCCTGCGTCCAACAATGAAGCAGAGTACGAAGCTCTCATTTCAGGGTTGGAACTGGCCATTGCCGTCGGGGCAAGAAAACTTCATGTGTTCATGGACTCGCAGTTAGTAGTGAACCATGTAAGTGGGGAGTATGAAGCCAGAGGCGAACAAATGATAAAATACCTGAAATTGGTATGGGAACTTTGCGAAAAAATCCCAGAAGTTCTAATCGAACAAATCCCACGGGAACACAATTCACAAGCTGACGCCCTGTCAAAGCTAGCATCAGCTGAGGGCTCAGCAGACTTCTCTAATATAGTTTTGACAAAACTAATAATCCCATCAGTGGAACAAAGAGAAACACAAATACAAGTACTTGCCGGGGCCGGGGAAGACTGGCGAATTCCCATTCAACGGTACATAGATACCGGGGAAGTACCAGCAGATAAAACCGAAGCAAGACAACTTCGTACCCGAGCGGCAAAGTATACTTTGATAAATTCACAACTGTACAGAAGAAGTTATTCCCTTCCACTACTTAGGTGTGTGTCGAAGGAAGAAGGATTCAAAATCCTTGAAGAAATACATGATGGTGTGTGTGGAAACCACGCGGGTGGAAGATCCCTGGCACACAAAACCATGGGACAAGGATATTATTGGCCAACCCTGAGAAAGGATGCCGTCGGCTATGCACGTAAATGTGTCAAGTGCCAGACGAATGGGCCTAATATCCATATATCCCCGGAGACCCTGAAATCCATATACAGCCCGTGGCCATTTGCTCGGTGGGGTATCGACTTGATCGGACCACTAGCAACCGCCCGAGGCGGGGTGAAATTCGCGATTGTAGCAGTCGACTATTTCACTAAATGGGTTGAAGCGGAACCGTTGAATAAGATTGATCAACCCCAGGTCATCAAATTCATATGGAAAAACATTATATGTCGTTTCGGTCTTCCCGAATCAATCATTTCCGACAACGGAAAACAATTCGATGGGGCGGAGGTAGAGGAATTCTGTGAAAAATGGAAAATAAGGAGGTTATTCTCTACTCCCTACCACCCCCAGACGAATGGTCAGGTTGAAGCGGTCAATAAGATACTGAAACACACCATCAAATCAAAACTGGAAAGCCGCAAAGGAAAATGGGCGGATGAACTCCCAGAGGTACTGTGGTCATATCGAACCACAGCTAGAAACGCCACTGGTGAGACCCCCTATTCTTTGGCTTTTGGAATGGAAGCGGTGATTCCAGCGGAGATATCGGTGTTATCACATCGTACCGCTCAGGAAATTTCCCCGGAGAATGAAGCAACCATTCGAAAAGAATTGGATCTCCTTGAAGAAAGGAGGTTAGCTTCTGATTCTCTGAATGCCATGAATAAGCAAAGAATTGCTAAACTATTCAATTCAAAAGTAAAAGTACGAGAATTCCGAGAAGGGGACTTGGTGATGAAGAAAATCTTAGGAACGCACCAAGGAGCATTAGGACCGAACTGGGAGGGACCGTTTAGAGTGAGCCACTGCCTCCAGAATGGAGCGTACGAGCTGGAACTCCTCGACGGGACCAAAAATCAGTATCGATGGAATGCGTTGCACCTAAAGAAGTTCTACCACTAAGGAACCTCCGGAATAAAAGTTATTTCTTAAAACTTCTTGCGAAAATATATTTTGTAAAACCTTTTGTACTTGTTAAAATATATCTATGCAGTTTTTAGCAAATGCATTCTCTATCTTTCAAAATATATATGTGAACTCTCACATCTTGTCTGTGTAACAGAAATATAATTTCCCCGGGAAATCACATGAATTCCCCGGTGCGATAAAAATATTGAGTATTCTAGAAATACTAAGGTTCGGTAAATACCCATAAGATCTATCGATCAGGGGCCGATCATTTCTTGAAAGGCACAGATTCAATAGAGTAACAGAAACTCAAGAATCGCCCTAAAGAAAATACTGGTCCGAGAAAATCCTAAAAGGTAAAGTATTCATACTAAAACCACTGGATCGGTCAGTTCTGTTGAAAGGAGAGATTTAAAGAGAAAAAATGTTACTTAGAATCATAATGATTCAGAGAGGTAACTAAATCCAGAAAATCACTTTCACAGAGCAAAAGAACTCACAGAGAAACCCAACAAAGTTTAATAAAACTTGGGCGTGAGCCAAATGTTATCTATTCACAAGAATAATTATTCATCAAACAAGCTAAAGTGACTTGTAAAAAGTGATAGATAATAATGGGAAAATAAACCCTGAATAAAATGGTGAGAGGGCTATTAGTAAGACCCAAAGGATCAATATCCAAAATAACATACTAAGTTATTACACACCAGCAAAATATAAATACTTGTTCCAGGCAAAAACTGCCTGTAGAATCCAAATGCAAATAAAGCAAATATTGTTTTTTGGCAATTAAGCCCAAACTGAACAGAAAATAAAGATTAAAATCCCTGAGCTTTTCACACTCAGGGTAGTCATCAAATTTTTGCAGACTCCTGAGCAATTATACTCAGGAGGTAGAACCACCATCACCTGGGGGAGTCGTGAGGGAATCTTTTGGCTTGCCATCAGGCCCGACACCAAGAGTATCCATCTCCTCCCCTTCATTAACACCTTCATCATCAGACGCTTCTACAGGGGCTTTAGCAGGTTCACCAGGCATTGAGAGAAGACTGTATTGTTGGAGTTATGTACTTAATGTCTATATTTAAGTAACGGTAAACTCCCGATCATAGCATTTAATCTATTAAATTAACGAACAATTATTTGCGTTTAATTATTTATAATTAAATATATGCAAATCATAGTCCTGGATTTTATACGTTGTAGTTAGTATGGTGCAAGCATGGGCGCACAGAAGATCATACTATCGGTTACTCGTATTTAATCAAACAGCTGCTCACGACCTAGATGGACACGGACCAATCCATCGGTATAGTCGTTGTGTGAGAGAGAAAATAATTTATCTTAATTATTTTATCACACTTGTACACTTGGTGTATTGAGCGGATCGTTGAGACTCATCGATTAGGATTGCCGGCGATAATCGATTCGAGACTCAGTGTATTTTATTCTTAATCCCCGATATTATTGCGGGTGTGTATATTTAATGTAAGTAACCTTGATTTACCAAAGGAATTAACCGATTTAATTATTGGGTTAATTTCCGGTTAAGTTGGGTCACTATATTTTATATATGACATGCCGTGAATAATTGACCGGACAGTGTATCCCGTAAGGGTTGATAATATCCCCGAGATGAGTTCATAAGGAATTATTGTGTAAACCTCATGAGTGGATTCGTTCCGCACAATAATTAAGGTTGAATGGTACTAGTCTCGGATTAAAGAGATGAATAAATTAATTAGCAATAAATTAATTTTATTCATGGATATTTAAATCTTAAATACACGGAATAAATAAATACTACCGGAGAAATATTATTTGAAATAATATGGTTTAATATTGGGAGTGCAATTAATTTATATAGTGGAAAATAAATTAATTAATATTGATAAGGATTAATGGACTTGGGCAGTGGGCTCAATTTAATCTTCAATATTGGAAGCCCAATATTCCACCTCCTTTAGATCCCCTACGTAGCCTATAAAAGCACTACATGGCCTTCATAAATCATAAGACAAGATTATCATACTTGATATTCTAGAGAGTTGAAGGAGATCCATAGGAGTTCGATAGATCGTCGCCCACCCGACGTTCGAACGAAGTGCAAGGAATACGTGGGAAGATCCAAGGGTCTTCAACTTGATTTCGTTTCTCCGCACAACGAATCAAAGGTACAATCATAAACTCCTTCGTGTGAATTTATGTGATTTAATTGTGATACATGCATGAACACAAGATCCGGGAAAAACGACGAACCCGGGGACGGGGATAGACCGCGCGGTGGTGGTCGAAGACCACCGGACCGCCGGCGGTCTAGAGATCCCCGCCGGGATCGAGGAAAGCCCTCGGCTGGGAGCCGAGGGGGTGGCGGTCGAGCCTAGGGCTTCGACCGCCGGCGCGCACCGAGGAGAGGCCGCGGCTGGACGCCGCGGCTGGGGGCGATCGAGCCCTAGCTCGATCGCCGGGGGGAACCGCCGCGGGCTGGCGCCGCGGCTGGTGGCTCCCCCCACCTCCGGTGATGGCGGTGAGTCGCCGGACTCACCGCCGGGGGCTGCTAGGCAGCCCCACGCGATCGTTCGATCGCGAGCCCCGACGGGGGCTCGGCTAGGGTTTAGCCGCGGGTTTATCCCGCGGCGATGCTCGGGTCGAGCCCGGCTCCGTTTGTTTGGTTCGCGTTCGTGGATCCGACTCGCGGGAGAAAATCGGCTGGGGGCGGGCTGCGTGTCTTCGGGCGCGTAGTCTCCAAAGGTCGGACTCCTGCGGATGAGTCGGTATCCGTTATCGGTTTCCGGCGACGGGATTTCGTTCGGGGTTATCGGTTCCGCAATTTTGATACCCCGGGACATCGAAACCCAGCAATTGGTATCAGAGCGTTTGGTTCGTGTTCATGTATGTATTCAATTGTGTTCTACCTTGCAGGGATTCCGACTATCATGGTTTAATTAATTGTTAATTATTGGTTTAATTAATTGCTATTTAATTTACCATGATTGTTCGTTTATTAAACTCTCGGACATGTCGAGATTCGTTTTGTGTGGATGAATGCTTGTAATAGTAAAAATTCGGGGGTTGACCGAATTTAGATTTATTATTATTGTTCTATGTTTTCCGGAAAATGTATAGGGTCGATTTCATGTATAGAATCGATACCGGAATTGTAAATTTATTTCTTGTAATTTATTTACGTTGGATCGATGCCGAGATGACCGCCGGAGAACGCGTGTGACGAAGAAGACGAAGAGGACGAAGGACCGGGGATCGATCAACGCCTTGATCGACCCCAATCGATCGCCCAAGGGACGGGGGCGTCGCGCCCCTTCGGCCGTGGGTCGTCGCCGGCGACGGTGGCGGCTGGCCGGCTGAGGCGGCGGCGGCGGGTGCTCCCTCCCGGCGGTCGGCCGATGATGGTGGGGTGGTGCGGGAACTCCCATCCCGTGCTACTCCTACCTAGATTCGCTTTCCTAATTGATTCGGTTTTCCTATTTGAGTTTTTCCTTTTTTTGGGAATTCTCATGGATTAGGAAAAGAATTAATTAATATTAATTTTATTCCTTATTCTATTATGGAAGTCTTCTAGAGTATTCCGAGTTCTACTTGGAATAGGATCCTAGAGATTTAATAGAATTAGAAAGGAATAATAATTAATTTAGGAATAATTTATTTCCTAATTGATTATTTCTATTTTATGGGAATTTTCATAGTAATGGAAATTAATTAATCTTGGAAAGTAGAAAAATCCTAATTTATTTTATTTCCTTATTCTATTATAGAAGTCTTCTAGAATATTTCAAGTTTGACTTGGATAGATTATTCTAGAGATCTAATAGAATTAGATAGGAAAATAAATAAATAAAAAATATTAATAATATTTAATTTTATTTTTGATTTATTCGATTGACTTAATTTTCGAATTGAGTATCTTTTGGATTTATTAAAAATAAATAGATTTAAATATTGGGATTAATATTCTCGTCACATGGAGCATTCAAGAACGAAGACTGAAGACTAGAAGAAGCATACGGAGATGGAATAAAGCCATGATAGTCGGAAAATAATTTTTCTAGCATTATTTTGACTATGTGCTATGTGCTTTATTACTTGTATGCATGCTTATGTGTTTAATTATGCATTAGATAGCGTATCCTTTTGTTATAAAAAGCTAAGTGGGAGAGGGGATGGAAACATTCCCATGGTCTCCATTACTGTTCTCTTGGTGACTCTTATGGACTTTTGAAGTTCGTATAGATGTGTCATTGTAGGAGAATTCTTGTAATTCCTTTTACAAGAAACATTGATTAAGTTTATCAAACAATGCCTAATTTGTCTTTCTGAAACTGACTTCAAGTCGACTCATTATCACCCCAGAGCCACTTGGTCATGTGGATGACACAAATTAGAGACATTCGTACCATCCTTTTAAGGTGGATCGATTGTCTGCTCGGCTCCCTCATCTAATGAGAGATAGGGTTGTTCGCATGGTGAATCACTGGTTAGAAACTTCGAGTTTCACTTATGATTCCCCGCGTCTTGATTTACGAAATCGAATGCTTCAAGTAATTGGATGTCAATTGTATAAATCTTTTGGTGTAGTAAACGTCCACACTATCGTGGCTTGCTGCATTGAATGGGATTTTAGAACGATTGATGTAGACAGTTATAGAAGAAAGTATTGGATCGTGTGTTAACGTAAACGTCCACACTATCGTGGCTTGCGGTAATATGCGAGTCCCAAAAATCTTCTTAGATACTGAGTAATGGTTTACACTTAGGTACGCTCTATAGTATTCTTCCCATCGAAGTAACGCTATAGTGATGTACGACCAAAGCAAATCTAATTGCTAAATCATTTGGATGGGTAAACGTCCACACTATCGTGGCTTGCCTTATCTGATGGGATTTTAGATGCAATCAGTGATTTAATGATATTATTAAGGGGAGATAATATCGGATATTAAATTAATTGTTTGTTTAAATGTGCTTATAGGTTTAGAGAATTGCTATGAATCCACTTGAGTTAATACTTGAGAAATTTGACGCACTGGTTCCATACTGTGTTGAATGGAAGGAAGGGTTAGACATTGCTCAGACTGTAAAGGAGTACAAAGACGTACTCAGTGAAACTTGTCCTCCTGGACTCACCATTAACTCAACTGAGGATGAGATTTTTGACTTTGAAAAATGGGATAGTGCTCGTTCATTAGCCATTAATCATGATGTCATGCTTAAACTCAAGTTGATGTTTGGACATGATGGGGAGGCTAGAAAAGAGGCGATGAGGATACTCATAAAGATCTGTTACTTCGATGAAACACTTGATCATGTTTTTGAGATGATGGATCTTTTAGACGAGTTGAAACAATCGCAAGCTCTTATAGCCAAAGCCAAAGGTTTCGGACCTAAAGGCAAGGGAAAGGAGAAGAAGACAAGGGGGTCCGGTGGTCCTAAGGGACTTGGACCAAAGGGAGGGATAAAGAAGCCTTCTGGCAAATATCCCCAAGGGAAGCAGTCTGAGTACTGGGGGTCTACATCTTGTCCTCTCAGAGGTACGAATTTTTCTTTAGTCGTAAAAACATAGTCAGCGGTATTATCTACCAGAATTCTGGTGTGTAGATATGGAACCACTGACGGTATGTGCATTTTGAATGCAGGGGTTCCAGAAAACCCGGCGACTTAGAGAAGGAGAGTTCGAGTCTACACGGGCAAAAGCTGTAGAGGAGGCAGCTGTTGCGGTGGAAGACATTTATCTGCTTTAGTAGTTAAATAGGATTTCATTTCAAGATTATTGCATTATGTACCCTTTATTTTAGAAAGAACGTTTTGTTCTGGATTTCTATTTATGAATGGATATTTCATTTCTTTAATCATTGGATGATTTTGATAAGAAATGATGGCATTATCTGTTCTGGTACATTAGATAGCAATATATGAATGATAGATCCTAAGTCTACCACGATGCAACAAACCGTTCTATAACTTGTTTTACTTGATTAGATATGTTTCTTTATTAAATCATTATACTTGTGAATTCTTGTACTTAGTAGTATTTTCAAATAAAATTCAAAAGGTCGAAATTGATTTGATCAATTATAGTTGAAGGAATGGACCTTCCGACCTGAGAATTAAATTTGGAGGATAATACATCTAAGCAAACCTTTCTTCATAAAGGATAGAATTCGGACCTAGTATTGGAAATGAATAGATATGCAGACACATGTGTGAATTAGAAAGGCACGAGTAGTTCTTTTTCCAAGGATACTCAAATGGATTAGAGTACTTAAATGTGCCATAAGAGCAAAGTGTTTTGACTAGTCAATGGACACAAAGCTATTATGGGGAACCATTAAAGTATATCCATTAGAAGCCTGCGACTCGGTCGCGGAGGCCATCGCCTATCTAAATAACACATAGCATAATCAAAGATTGGGATTCAATCCCAAAGGGCCGCGCCATACACTTTCGTGTAGAGATGGTGCGTTGAAAATAAGAAATGGAAATCTAAAAGTAAAAGAGAACGAGTTGTTCGGAACTACCTATGTTCTATGGATATTTCTGGAGACAATAACACATTCTGTGTAATTGTAGGATATCCTAGGTGAACAAAGTATTGTGTGTTCTATAGTACTATGAACCAGAAGTAATTTCGTTCGGTTCATAGAGGAAGACTATTAGATGAACCACAAAGCCTGAACTGAATTAATACCTTGGAATGAGAAAAAGGACAAAAGACTGGGAACCAGCCAAGCCGAGTAGAAGTACACCACACACTGCACCTATTGTTATTACTGTTATACACCGGGACGCCATTGTAGTGGGAGGTTGTTGAACAACCGGAGATATTCATAAGACTAGAGGAGTTCGGACTCTGGATCTAGTAAACATGAAATCGATCCCTAGCTCTGCATAAAGGCAGTACTAGATCTAAATGAGCCTGCTTGGAAAACAATAAGGATTATTGTTAAGAGGCTAGATCATTTAGAGTACGAGCTTAGTAAATCCATTTATGGATGGTTACAAAGCTGTGAATCGTGGAACTTGCGAATTGATGAGATAATCCATTCGATGGATTCATCAAAAGGCAGCGACGATAGGTGTATTGGAGAAGTAATGGAAACAAGGTGGTGTTTCTCGGAGATTTTATGTAGATAGTATTTTATCATTGGCAACAATGTAAAGATATTATCAGGCATAAAATAATGGTTGTCTAAATAAATCGGGATATAAGATTAAGTAGAAGTTAGAGCATGTTCTTGAGATCTTATGGTCAAGGGATAAGAACATTGTACTTCTCCTGGATATCTTATACGATTATGGTTTGTTTTAACATGCATAATTCTGAGAAAGGTCGTTGCCTTTCAGAAACAGAACATGTATATCTGTCTAAGGTCATGTGTTTCGAACACATAAAGGAGATAGATGATACTAAGCAGTTTCCTACACCTCGTATGGAAAGCTTAAATACAATGTTAGAAAACAAGAACCTGATATCAACTATGCGGTTAGCGTAGTGGGAGGATATCAAAGTAATCTGGATAAGAGATATTCGAATGCTGTAAGAGTACTTGGATGTACTGGATTACTAAGCATGACGAAATTTTCTTAGATTACATATTCTCAGATTTCAAATCAGAGAAGGACCAGTGTAAGTCGATATCAGGCTATGTGTTCACTTTTGGAAAAGGTGGAACCTTTAATATGAAAGAGTGATAAGCAGGATGCTTCTCGGACTCTCTCATAACCGAATAGCAGCCTCAGAGGCAGCGGAAGTTTTGGTTAGGTTCCGGGATAACCTCTAAGACTTGGAAATGACTCTTAGTTTATCAAAGGCTATTTTATAGCGGTGCATGATAAACTGGAAGAAGTCATAAGTCTAAAAGTGATGATAACACATAGAGAAAGTACCACCTGATACGAGTCATCGTCAGGGAGACGACGTAGTAGTCACCAAGATAACTTCAGAGCGGCAACCTAGAGTGCTCATTCACATAGTACTTCTAGGAAGTACACCTTAAGCACGTGATGAGTATGGGAACCGGGAGTTTGGAGGAAATGACTAGACCTTAGTACAAGTGGGAGATTGTTGGAGTTATGTACTTAATGTCTAGATTTAAGTAACGGTAAACTCCCGATCATAGCATTTAATCTATTAAATTAACGAACAATTATTTGCGTTTAATTATTTATAATTAAATATATGCAAATCATAGTCCTGGATTTTATACGTTGTAGTTAGTATGGTGCAAGCATGGGCGCACAGAAGATCATACTATCGGTTACTCGTATTTAATCAAACAGTTGCTCACGACCTAGATGGACACGGACCAATCCATCGGTATAGTCGTTGTGTGAGAGAGAAAATAATTTATCTTAATTATTTTATCACACTTGTACACTTGGTGTATTGAGCGGATCGTTGAGACTCATCGATTAGGATTGCCGGCGATAATCGATTCGAGACTCAGTGTATTTTATTCTTAATCCCCGATATTATTGCGGGTGTGTATATTTAATGTAAGTAACCTTGATTTACCAAAGGAATTAACCGATTTAATTATTGGGTTAATTTCCGGTTAAGTTGGGTCACTATATTTTATATATGACATGCCGTGAATAATTGACCGGACAGTGTATCCCGTAAGGGTTGATAATATCCCCGAGATGAGTTCATAAGGAATTATTGTGTAAACCTCATGAGTGGATTCGTTCCGCACAATAATTAAGGTTGAATGGTACTAGTCTCGGATTAAAGAGATGAATAAATTAATTAGCAATAAATTAATTTTATTCATGGATATTTAAATCTTAAATACACGGAATAAATAAATACTACCGGAGAAATATTATTTGAAATAATATGGTTTAATATTGAGAGTGCAATTAATTTATATAGTGGAAAATAAATTAATTAATATTGATAAGGATTAATGGACTTGGGCAGTGGGCTCAATTTAATCTTCAATATTGGAAGCCCAATATTCCACCTTCTTTAGATCCCCTACGTAGCCTATAAAAGCACTACATGACCTTCATAAATCATAAGACAAGATTATCATACTTGATATTCTAGAGAGTTGAAGGAGATCCATAGGAGTTCGATAGATCGTCGCCCACCCGACGTTCGAACGAAGTGCAAGGAATACGTGGGAAGATCCAAGGGTCTTCAACTTGATTTCGTTTCTCCGCACAACGAATCAAAGGTACAATCATAAACTCCTTCGTGTGAATTTATGTGATTTAATTGTGATACATGCATGAACACAAGATCCGGGAAAAACGACGAACCCGGGGACGGGGATAGACCGCGCGGTGGTGGTCGAAGACCACCGGACCGCCGGCGGTCTAGAGATCCCCGCCGGGATCGAGGAAAGCCCTCGGCTGGGAGCCGAGGGGGTGGCGGTCGAGCCTAGGGCTTCGACCGCCGGCGCGCACCGAGGAGAGGCCGCGGCTGGACGCCGCGGCTGGGGGCGATCGAGCCCTAGCTCGATCGCCGGGGGGAACCGCCGCGGGCTGGCGCCGCGGCTGGTGGCTCCCCCCACCTCCGGTGATGGCGGTGAGTCGCCGGACTCACCGCCGGGGGCTGCTAGGCAGCCCCACGCGATCGTTCGATCGCGAGCCCCGACGGGGGCTCGGCTAGGGTTTAGCCGCGGGTTTATCCCGCGGCGATGCTCGGGTCGAGCCCGGCTCCGTTTGTTTGGTTCGCGTTCGTGGATCCGACTCGCGGGAGAAAATCGGCTGGGGGCGGGCTGCGTGTCTTCGGGCGCGTAGTCTCCAAAGGTCGGACTCCTGCGGATGAGTCGGTATCCGTTATCGGTTTCCGGCGACGGGATTTCGTTCGGGGTTATCGGTTCCGCAATTTTGATACCCCGGGACATCGAAACCCAGCATGTATGTGGGCCACCATTTCATATCTATGCCGTGGACAACCTCCAGATCCATAAAGGGCTGTGGAACTCTGGAATCCAGAGTACACCCTTGCATGTGAGCTTTGAGGAGTTGAACACCATAGTCTCTGGCCCCATCATTCTTCTCCTTTGCTGCAGACCTGATAAGATCAGCATAAGCAGTGACATAGAGTAGGTCAGCCAATACCCGGGGATTGTGAGCAGGAGAATCTAACAGGGCTTCAAGCTCTGAGACCCTCTCCATGGACTGTCCAAAGTCATCTTTGGCCTGTTTCAGTTCCCTGGTAACTTTGGCCACCTCCTCCTTGAGCTCTTTCTTCTCCCTGGTAAAGCTGTCCTGGGCATCCTCAATCTCTTCTTCTTTTTCTTTTATGGTCTTCAAGGCCTCCTGCATCTCAGACTTCAGCTTCCCTACCTCGGCCCGTGAAATATCGGCAGCCTTCTTCCACCTATCCCTGTCCCCTGCAGTGGCAGTATATGCCGCTTTGAGCTCCTGTACCTGTGCCTCTTGCTTGCTGCTGGTAGTTTTGAGCTTGGACACTTCAGCTCTGATCTTTTCGGCCATGTTGTGAGCCCCAGAAATGGCAACTGCACTTTGACTGGCCAACTTTAGGGCCAGGGAAAAGGCATGCTCCTCATGGTCCATCATATCATTGAGCTCTGAAGTCCAGCACCTACCAACAGCATCAATTGAGTCACCTACTGGATTGCCCAGGGTAGTGACAGGGTCAATGGGGCCTTTTCCAGAGAAGAAGGGAAGCAGAGCTGAGGGGAGATTCTCCTGGGAAAACCTACCAAGAAATAAAACAGAAGAGTTAATTGAGTGAACCATGTAATATGATAAGTGTGTAAATGAATAAAAACTTACTTGGTGAAAAGTATTTTTTCAACTCCAAAAACAGACTGATTTTTGTCAGCACGAGGGGGGGAATCTGTCACCTCAATAATACCCTCATCAATCTTTTTCCTTTTCTTGTCGCCTTCGAGCTTGACTTGCAAAAGAGTTGATGACCCAGAAGGGGGTAAACCTTGACTTGGAGTAGCATCAGTCATCACCACGTCTGATGGCTGGGAGCTCTCCTTGTACGAATCCACAACATCCATAATCCCCAGAGGATCTGTCTCACCGCCCTGAGCCGAAACCGTGTGGGATCTGGTACGGGAAGCCGGAGCACCAGGTGTGCCGCCCCGAGTTTTTGCAGATCCCCGTCCACCGACACTGGTGGAACTGGTTTTGGCCCTACGAGCCTTAGCGGCCAGGGCTGGGTTTGGGAGTCCCAGGCGATCAAACAGTTTGTTGTCTGCCATCTCGGTAGGTTTCAATTCAAAAACAGTAGAGAAAAACTCTGCACGGGAAAAGTAATACAATTACTCCCGACAAAAATATTATAATTTCCCCGGGAAATATACTCCCAGGAAATAAAATAAACTTATAAAAAATAAAGGAAAAATACCAAAAAAGGGTTGATCCTCAACGAACGGAGGGCAAAACAAGCCTGCTGCGTCACGAATACTATCGTCGTTCAGATAATCTGAATCTCTTTCTTCGGCCGGGATACACTGTGCCAAAAGATTTGCAGTCTCCAAATCCCACGGGAAGGAGCAGGTCGCCCGCTTAAGCCGCGCACCTACAAAATACCAACGAGTTTAGATCAGTTAAACTGTAAAATATTAAAGCTTTAAATGCTTACTTTCTTCCTTAACACCATAAGTAAGGGGGATGGCGATCTCCCCTTCTCGGGTCTGAGTCCTCCATCTCCCCGAAACAAAAAACCATCTATCCCAACAAGTCGGATCTTTCTCCTCAGGCTCTCGAATTTTCAACATATATTTCCTGTGGCGGACGGTATAGTCTCCCAGCGAATTCTTGTTGAAGTTGACTGGACTGAAGAAAAGATGGAACTCATCCCCAGAAATGGGTCGAGAGAGTCCCACTTGCCCCAATACAGTCAAAACTCCATAGATCTGTGCCCATCCATTCGGATGAATCTGATGCGGAGCCAAACCCCACCGGTTCAATAAGCCTGAAACCGAAGGATGCAGGGGAAACCGCAGCCCTTGATCCATTGCGTCGACGCCGATGGCCACCATGCCCGGGGGTGGACAACAGGCGGATTCACCCTCTTCTGGCGCATGCAAATGCACATTGTAGGGAATCCGCCAATCGTCCCTCCAGTCGGCTAGTTGCGCCGCCGTCACCGTGCTTTCTCGGCCGTGTGCACCCCACTCCTGATGGTTCGGGTCTGGTTGAACCGCTGTGACGATCCTCTCGACAGGTACGTAAGGGTGGGCCTCCTCCAATTCATCCAAACGGAACGCCGGCAGCGCCGGCGCGGCCTCTTCCATGAACTTTTTGTATTGGCGTGCGAGGAGAACTTCTGGTGCTTCAATTTTCGGTCGAACGACTTTGGAGATTTTCGGCATATTGTCGGGTTGGTAAAAAAGGATTTACACAGTAAATAAACAAAGGAAATTTACAGAGGAAGAAAGAAGTGTGCTTACCAGATCTTGAATCTGAAAAGTCGAAAAACTTGGAGTGAATTTCAAAATTCTAAACTCCTATATGTTTATTGATTTCAAAAATCAAATTTCTGCCGTTTTCCATCCAACGGTGAGGATTGAAGGAGGGGAAGAGATAGCAGTTACCGAGGAAAAACGCACTCGAGTACGTCTCCACTACCCATCAAACCCTAAAAATACTTGGCCAGGATAATGCCACGTGGCAATCGTCTCCTGACAAGGTAAGTTGAAAAAGTTACCCTCTTTTTCAAATTTATTATTATTTTATTGCGATTATTTATGGATAAGTATCAGAATACTTATCTCATCCATATAAATACATAGAATCCTTTAAGGATCGAAACTCTGATTTATTTCACCGGGAAAAATCCCAAGAAAAGAAACCTGGGAGATAAACCCAGGAAAGGTAATCTTACATAAGAAAATGCCAAAAAATACTTCTCGAATAGATTTCACGGGGAAAAGAAATCCCAGTTATCTTTTGCAGGAGAATTTTCCAGCTCGGAATTGATAGAGCTATCTTCAGAATCAGTTCCCAGATCAATGATCTCCTCTCCATCCTTTCCAAATACTCCAATGCTGAAAAACTTTTGCCCACGCAACTCCAGAAAGATGATTCCGCTCACTGAAACCAACCGACGCTCACAAAACTTACTCCAACCGTCAGTCAGTACCAGCCGCCGACCATCCTTCTCCACTTTCACCGTCCAGATTCTTTCAAAAGCATCTACCAAAGCGACGTCCTGTCCAGCAAGCTCCGGAAACTTCTGTGAAAAAGATAAAGACAAAGGCAGCTTAGCCTTCATCGACCGATTTCTAATCCTGAAGGAGAAACTCGTGATATTATTCGGGTACACTTCTTTATTCCAAGTGAAAGCCATGATATGAAGCCGTAATACTACATGAAGAGCCTTTAAAGGCGTAAAAACAACATTAAATGAAGAGTCAACCGCTGACAGAAAGTCAGAATGCAGATTCCAAGGCGTGCAGACCGAGGTATTCAAACACAATCTTCAGGGAAATCGAAGTTGAAAACTCCAATTTTCCTGGGGGCCTATGTTATACCCGATAAAACGGTCACCGACACGTGTCAACAATGAGGTAGCCACGTCATCAGATGTGCAAGTCAGAATTAATCTATGGAAAAAGACCTAGAAAGGCAACCAACAGAAGTCAGAAAAGAGCTTGGACGGGAACAACCGCTCGGTAGTGTCAGACTTATTACACGGGAATATCCGTGGGGGAGGTGTCAGAGTCAACAGGTGGTCAAAAGACATTTGACGGGAGCAGAGGATAAAGTCTTTGTTTAGAGTTAAGTGGGTTTTTAATGCAAGACATTAGTGGAGTTGTGGTCCAATCAGGAGCTGATAAGTGGGCATTAGGTGGCATAATCTTGCCATGCATGGGTTAGTATAAATATAGGGTATTAGAGGAGAGGAAGGGGACATGCAAACCATTGTATTTCAAAATGAATTCTAAGTATGAATATTTGAATAAAGAGGTGCCATGAGCATCCATTTTCTACTTACGATTTCTGTATAAACTATTACCCTTTGCTTTCTTACCTATAACAAATTTGTATTTTGGTGTTGTTGCCAAAACCCTCTGTTACCAGCAAATATCCCCAACAAAGAGCAAAAACACACCAAAACAACATGCATTATCAGAAACACAATCACAGCTCAATTATCCGTATGGCACCTCTATATATTTCTCGAAATCTCTATGTTAATCAAATGTACGGTTTATTTGATTACACTGTATCGCTCCCCTCTATAGCTTCGAAGTTGTTATAATCCGGAGGAAGTTGCTGCTACACCCTAAATTCGCTGCTCGAATTGCTGGCCGTGTAGGAAACAGAACAATTATCCAGGTCGGCTTTCATCTGTGGGATGTCGATGTTTGCGGCCGTTTCGGTTCGGACAGAGTCTGGTTCGGACGTGGGTGGGATGCCTTCTACGATCACTGGGAACTTGCGACTGGCGGGTGGGTGCAGTTTTGGGTGGTCAGCGATGATGAAATCGTAGTGGATGTGTGCGACACCCATGGGAGACCCAAACCGGACCGCGGCTATTAAAGTTGTTTCTTTCTTTTTTATTTACGTTTATATGTTAATCATTCGATCGTTCGAGTGAAATTTTGGACGTGTAATGTTTTTTTTCAGTCTAGTATTGTATAATATCCTATTTCTTACTTATGTTATTCGTGCCGTTTTGTTTCACATTCGTGCTACTTAGTTTGAAACCCTAGATTTAGTTATAAAAGGGAACCCCAAATATCAACACAGTTACTCCTACTTCCTGCCATAAAAATTAATTCTCAGCTACCGTGGTAGTTGGGAACTTTATTAATCATGACACGATTGCATCCTCAACTACCCTGATTGTTCGAAACAATTTGATTCAATAATACAACGCTTCTTGAGTCAATTCCAAATTCCCACGGGGTTCGACGACAAATTAAGAACGGAAAGGTACTCTGAACGTTTTGTTTGTTTTTGTAATTTTCTAGATGTCGTTTCATCCCATTTTAGTCCATTACGGTGAACAATCAGAGCGAGGCAGTGAGGATTTGCTAATTTACTTGCCAACGAACCACGTATCTCGATCTCACCTACTAAGTTTAATTAGAGAGGCTTTGCGTTCAAGGAGCAGTACCGATTATTCGATGTTCTTTTACACACGTCACAAAGGCATTAATAAGGTGAAGGTTCTCTTGCATAGTGACCCGGATTTGTTTCGGCTCATTTTAGAACAAAAGGAGGATGCAGAGGTTTTTGTATTTGAGTGTGTTGTGTGATTTGTAACCCAATTTTAAATGCTGATGTTAGAAAACAATTTTGTGCTAAATAATTTCAGAGTTTGTGTTCAGTACTTTCCGGTTCGTGCTAATTTCTGATGAAACAAATTCGTGCATAAAGAAATGTTCGTGCTGAGTATGACAATATTTTGTGTTAAAACGTAATAGGTGAAACGAAGCGGTGCCTATAAAGGAAAAGAATGTCAACGGTCATATTAATTTCTGATTTGATTACACACATTGATTGATAGGGGTGGTATTTACTTTCTTTCAACCACTTCAAAATAAAAAAAAATTGTTTATTTAAGTGTGTGTCTCCCTTTTCTTTTCTAAAACAGATCTCAAATAAAATATGGATTGCAAACGATTTTTCACACAAATTACAGTCGATGATTTCTTGTCTGTGTTGCGTCTCCCCTCTGATTTTGCTCATGAACATGAGGATCTGGTGGTTAAAACCCTCGTACTCAAATCCTTCCTTGATGAAGAGTTAATGTGCAAAGTCATATGGAAGGACGGTTTCGTGTTGTTCGGTGAGGGATGTGATAAGTCGTTTTCGTACGGTTTAAATCAATTAAATTTGTATCGAACTAGTTGTCAAAACAACTCGCCCGAGTCGATCTCGAGGAACACTACTATCGGCGCGTACACGTGTTTATTTGTTTGCAACGGGGGAAACGAAAGTGAAATAGCATAACGCGTACTTTGATTTTGGGTTTTGATTTAAATCTAGGAACTATCTAAGAATTGAAAAGGCAAGAAAACGAGAACAATCTATCTCAAATGAACTAGGGTTTCAAAATCCATAATTTTAATCGAAGAACAAATGAATTTAAAACAAACGAATTTCATGAAACAACTTTGAAAAGTAAAAAATAAAAGCAATTAATTGAACACGAAATTGAAACGAAGCAATTGATCTAACACGGAATTTGAAAACGAACAAATCGAAATAAGAATAAAACTTACTAGATCAATATTCAAATCCCAACCAAGGTACCCGTCGGCGGAAAACTCCGACTTTTACCGAGTCGATTACAATCAAAGATCCAGAAAAACGGAAATCGAAAAACCTAAATTACTCGTTTCCAAGAGTTCTCCAAAGTCACCAATCAATCGTCTCCAAGTGCGTAAAAAAACTGAGAAAAGAAAAAGTGTTTTCGAATAGGGTCAAACCCTATTCTTGTACAATTCGCGTAGGTCAAAGAAAGTCAAACGCAGCAGAAAATCGGGGGCCAAGCGGCCGCTAGGGGGGTCAAGCGGCCGCTTGCCCCATCTTCCAGAAACTCCACTCAGCACAGCGGCGCGGCCGCTTGGGGGGGGGGGGGGGGGGGGGGTAGCGGCCGCCTGCTCCCGTTCCAGAACCAAACTGCTGGAGCCCCCAAGCGGCCGCCTGCCTGGAAAGGCAGCTCCCGTGGCTCGTCGTCTCGTCTTCTCCGCTCGTCGTCTCGTCTACTCGGCTCGTCTACTCCAAAATACTTCCAAAAGTCGCAAATATCACCAAATGTTCCTGCACACTACACAAACAAATAAAATGCACCAAGCCAAGAGAAATACGAACAATACGACACAAAACAACAATCAACGACTCAAAACGACATAAGGAAAAACACACAAAATCACACACATCAACTCCCCCACACTTAGTTTCTTGCTTGTCCTCAAGCAAACGATCACGAGAGCACAACACGAATCAATCAATATGCCATTCAAATATTCAATCCCTCAAAAGTTACGAATAAACCCTCGGTGCGTACGGAAAAAGTAAACATGCATAAACTTGACCCGAAATGACTAGAAGCTACAAAGATCAAAAGAGAGTCCTCACAAGTCACCACTCACCTTCCCTCGCTAAGATTCACTCTATTCTTTTACTCTCGAGAAGGGGCTCCACTCAAAATCGTACACAAGTGAAAGATACAAACGATGAACAACTTGTGCACTCAAGAAAGAAAATAAGCATAAATGGAACAAAGGACGAGCTTCAAATAACATCATGTGTGCCTAAGAACATCAACTAAACACGTACTCAAATCGTATTCTCCACTAATCAAAGTATGCTATCTCAAGAATCAAGGGAGATCGATAAACCGGGTGTAATGGGGCTCGGCTAAGGGTATTCGGGAATATTTGGGATAAAGTGGACTAATCTTGTACAATCACGCGTCTCCTCCACACCAAACATCCGTCAAATTACACAACATCCCCTACACCTCCAACAATGAAACGTGCACCAACACTCTACAAATCAACCCGAGCAAACGACTATACATATTATTTGCTTCTACTACTAATAAAACTCTTTTTTTTTTTTTTTTTTGGAGACTAAAACATGTCTCAATTTTCTATTTTTTTTTTGGAGACTTATAACTTGTCTCATTTTTCTTTTTCTATTTTTTTTTTTTTTTTTTTTTGGAGACTTATAACATGTCTCGAATTTATTACAAAGGCAAAAATAACAATGAGCACAATATCAACACCCTCCAACTCACACCCCGACCAAATGAATCCTTCGTCTCCCTCCTTCACGGTAAATAGGACAAGAAGAAAAAGGCTTAACGTAGGCTCAACGGGGCTACTAGGGTGTCCCACGACGGGCTCCGGGTCAACAAAGAGAGGCTAAAAAGGTTATCCTAATCGATCCTATCCCAATCACATTCAAGATCAAGCAAGTTATGACATAAAGCCTCAAATAGCAATCTAAGCACGGTTTAGTTATCTCTAGTCCATACGGGCACACATGACATAGAACAAAGAAAGTAAGAAGCTCGAGAAATGCAACGAAATATATCACACGAAGAACAAAGCTAGTACGGCTCAAAATCTCACAAGGTTATTCGGAAAGTGACAAAGCAACATGCAATTATCTCAATTCACTTCACAACGACTAGTCACGGGGTCAAAATTATTCATGTACCGACCTCTAGCACCAAACATCCATCATTAACTTCCAAGGAACGAAATAAAAGACTCGGCATAAGACTAGCAACCGTATTGCATGCTCTCATGATAATCAACACACATAAAATGGGGAGAGGTGGACAAGACATCAATCACGCAAGAAAAACAAAGAGCACAAGAAACAAACACATAAAAAGGAAGAGTAAAGCTAGAGAAGAGAAAGAAAACCCCCCCACACTTGGGCTAATCCGTGTCCTCATGGATAGAGAGCTCCGGTGTGAACCCCACAGAGTAATCCGAAAGTGTCGAAGAGGGAGAACCTGCACACATGAAGAGAACAACCACACAAGGCAAAACAAAGAAAGAACGAAAGTAAAAAGAGAAAACACGACACAAAAGAAAAAGAAAGACAATATATACATACCGCGACCGTACAAAAGTACGGTCGATACTCATGGCTCGGAGGGCGGCGGGTATTGGCCTCGGAACATCGAAGTGAGGTTGGCGAGGCTAGAAGTCAAGGCGTCGTAGCGTTCGTCGTGGTAGCGCTTGGAGCGTTCCTCGTAGTCGTTGAGGCGGGCGTCGACCATACTAGAAATGGCAGCGAGATCATCCGGATGCATGCGGCCATAAGCGGGGCGAGGTGCCGGAGGAGCATCGGACTCTTGGGTAGTAGCCGAGTCTTCGAGTTCGTGAATTTCGGGCTCCGGTCCGGTTCTCCCGAAGCGGTCATTGTAGGACTTGATAGTTTTGTTGTCCGTGATATATCTCTTAAGCAGCTTTGCGTTTATGGTCTCGGGTTTCCGGATGAAAACCAAGTGATCGGGAACAGGGCCCGAGAAATCGACGAGCTTCTTGTGTGTTGCCAAAACCGTGGCGATGTGGAAGAATGCGGGAAGGCACACGTCGCGGCCCTTCAACGCCCGTATTTGGTTCCAGATGTTGGGAACCGGAGAACAACGCTTCCCTCGAGCTGCTTGACTAAGGAAATAAAGCTCGGTAGTATTGACTTTGCTTCCCTCCTTCTTCCCCGAGATATTGTAAGAGAGGAAACGGTGAGCAACAATCATGGCGAAATCAACGAGGTAGACCTCTTGCGCACCCCCAGCGGCCCAAGAAGCACCCCCTGCATATTTTTCCCAAGTGGTATGCGCATTGAAGCTTTCTGTGATCGCTCGAGTAACTTTGGAAGAAGGGAATCCGAAAGCCTCTTCCATATCGGTAATAGTGAATGAGCACTCTTTTCCCATCAACCGGCAAGTCATTGTCTTTTCATCCACTACTTCGACCGTGCACAACATCTCGAGCCCTAGTGTCTCGGAGTATCCAAAGTCCATCTTCGAATATTTCTTCAAACCCAATCGGTCCAAGATGACCTCGAGGTGGGTTTTGAAATCATCCCCCAATGCTTCGACCAATTTCCAATCAATCGGACGAGGCAAAATAGCCGTTTTCATTTGTTCTTGGAAACGAAGGAAGAGGTCTCCTTCATTGATGTCAAAAATGGGGAAATTGGCCCCGTAATCCATACTAAGGTCGACATACTTATACTCGGGGTCGGGAGACGGACGGGAGGACGAAGCCTCTCCGGTACGAGGACGTTTCGGTGCACCACGTTTCGGAGCCATAACAATTAACAAGAGAAGTTATCGAGTATTACCAAAACAAGTCGAGGTTGTAGGGGGCTACGCACGGGACTGCCGTGCTAAGGAATCGGGACTGAACGAGAGCTTTAGGGGACTGTAACGGGGCTGTCACGGGACTGCCGTGAAATCGGATACGTTGTTGTCGGAGACGGAGCTGAGTCGAGAAGGATTGACGGACTGCCGGAGTTCTCGGGTCGACGGAAACGGAGTAGGAGGTGCGGGCTTCGGTTATACCTAGCTGGTCGAGGTCTGACGGCGAGGGCTCGGGAGGCGGAGCAGCGGGCAAGATGGAGATGGCGGCGGCGCGGTGGTTGCTGGAGGAAGTCGACCGGAGGTGGTGGTGGTTCGAGGACGGCGGAGCAGCGGCTGAGGATGGAGGTGGCGGCTGGCGATGGGGATACGCGGGCTCGGACGGCGGTGGTGCGCGGTAGTCGGCCGGAGATGATGGTGATGGAGGCGGAGCGGTGGTTTTAATTTGGGGGGTGAGTTGATTTTACGTTTTGTGAAAGAGAAGGAAAAAGGAGGCGGGTGAGTTGGTATTAGGGTTTCTTTCCTTTCACAATTCAAAATACCCAATTAAAAGAACGCTCCTTTTTTTTTTTTTTTTTTTTTCCAGCGACGCGGCCGCCTGGGGGGGGTAGCGGCCGCGTGAGACACGAACCAGGAGGGGCTTTTATGGGCATCAGGCGGCCGCGTGGGGGGTGTAGCGGCCGCGTGCCTCTTGCATCAGAAAAATCTGGAAAGACCCCCAAGCGGCCGCTTGGGGGGGGGGGGGGGTGGAGCCCGCGTGCCCCGGTGATCAGAAGTTGCTGGAGAGACCCCCAAGCGGCCGCTTGGGGGGTGTAGCGAGCGCGTCGCTGGAGGCTCAGCAATGGCTGGAAAGAGCCCCAAGCGGGCGCCTGGGGGGGGGGGGGGGGGGGGGTAGCGTGCGCCTCGCTGTAGCTCGTCTATAATAATTAATTCTGAATTCTCCGTCTTTTCGGCTCGACTCTTTGCGACTCACCTAATAATACTCGGGTGCCCTGACTGTAAAAACGCTCATTTAACGTCGTGAGCTTGACAATTCGTGGGTAGGCCCCCACGAGGCGCTCATTTTGGGAACCGAAAGAGCATTACGGTCCGTGGACTAGTCTCCACGCGACGCTCGTTTATCGTCTCGAGCTCGACCAATAATCTCTTTACTCATAGGAGGCGTCCTCGAGTAGAATCGACTCTACTCCGATTTTCTGTGTGTCTCCCTCCATATAAGGCTCAATATACGGCTTCACTCGGTGACCATTAACTTGTATCGTCTCTTTTGTATGCTCGTTGTAGAGCTTGACGACACCGTATGGAAATACTTCAATTACTTCATGTGGTCCACTCCAACGAGACTTGAGTTTACCGGGAAAGAGCCGGAGGCGCGAATTGTAGAGAAGAACTTTCATCCCGGCCTTGAGCTCTTTGTTTTTGATACGTTTATCATGGAACTCTTTTACCTTGTCTTTATATATCCGGGAGTTCTCGTATGCCTCGTTCCTCAATTCCTCTAACTCGGACAATGCTAGAGCTCGATTTTCTCCTCCTTGCATAAGGTCCATATTCGTTGCTTTAATCGCCCAATAAGCTCGATGTTCAACCTCAACCGGCAAGTGGCAATATTTCCCGAATACGATCCGATACGGGCTCATTCCAATAACCGTCTTGTATGCGGTACGGTATGCCCAAAGTGCCGAAGTGAGCTTCTCGGACCAATCTTTACGTGAAGGTCGAACGGTCTTCTCGAGAATGGCTTTGATCTGACGGTTGCTAGTCTCGGCTTGGCCCGACGTCTGAGGGTGGTAAGGAGTCGATATCTTGTGGTTGATCCCATTCTTGACCATAAGTTTCTCGAAGAGCTTGTTGCAAAAGTGCTTTCCACCATCACTAATAATGGCCTTCGGGAATCCAAACCTACACAAAATATTCTCCTGCACAAACTTGAGAACAACCTTAGTATCACAAGTCTTAGTGGGGATTGCTTCGACCCACTTCGACAAATAATCCACACCAAGCAAAATGTATTCAAAGCCATTAGACTTAGGGAACGGTCCCATGAAGTCTATGCCCCAAACATCAAAAATATCAACAGCAAGATTAATATTCATGGGAATCTCATCTTTTTTACTAATATTACCCATTCTTTGACACCTATCGCATGATTTACAATACTCATTTGCGTCACGAAAAAGGGATGGCCAATACAAACCTGACTGGAGGACTTTGAAGGCGGTTTTCTGTCCTCCATAATGTCCTCCACTCTCATCGTGATGGCAACATTTAAGTACATGTGGTTGCTCGTCCTCCGGAAGGCATCGTCGTATCACTTCATCTTTTCCAAACTTGTAAAGGTACGGGTCATTCCAAAAATAATTTTGGGAGAGATGCTCGAATCGCTTCCTCTCTTGAGTAGTCATGTCCGTCCTTAATGCCCCTGCAACCAAATAATTCACAATATCCGCATACCAAGGTACGGGGGTGATGGTCATCGCCGTTTCATAAGGAAAAACGTCAGGGATAACATCTAAAGCATGATCGTTAACGAATTCGGTATGATGCTCCATCCTAGACAAATGGTCCGCTACGGCATTCTCACATCCCTTCCTATCCCTAATCTCGACATCAAACTCTTGGAGAAGTAGAATCCACCTAATCAACCTAGGTTTAGCTTCGGTCTTAGCCAGTAGGTATCTAAGGGCTTGGTGGTCGGAGTGCACAATAACCTTAGAGCCTATGATGTAGGATCTAAATTTATCTAAGGAGAATACTACGGCTAGCAACTCCTTCTCGGTGGTCGTATAATTAGCTTGGGCACTATTCAAGGTGTGGCTAGCATAGTAGATGACCCTAAGCAACTTATCGACCCTTTGTCCTAGAACGGCTCCTACGGCGAAGTTAGAGGCATCACACATTATCTCGAAAGGCTCTTCCCAATTCGGTGCTACCACTATAGGGGCGGTGACAAGTTTCTCCTTAAGAGTATTAAAAGCATCTAGGCACTTCCCATAAAAATTAAACTCTACATCTTGGCTCAAAAGTCGACATAGGGGCTGACTAATTTTAGAAAAGTCCTTAATGAACCTCCGGTAAAAACCGGCATGCCCTAAAAAACTACGGATCCCCTTAATGTTGATAGGCGGAGGTAATTTTTCTATGGCTTCTATCTTAGCCTTTTTTTATCAACCTCGATACCCTTCTCGGAAACGACATGCCCAAGGACGATCCCACTAGGCACCATAAAGTGACTCTTCTCCCAACTCAATGTCAAGTCGGAGTCAATGCACCTATTCAACACATTGTCAATCTTGTCCAAACAATCATAAAATGAGTTACCGAAAACGGAAAAATCATCCATGAATACCTCGAGGTAGTCGCCGATCATCTCGGAGAAAATAGACATCATGCACCTCTGGAATGTGCCGGGTGCATTGCATAACCCGAACGGCATCCTCCTCCAAGCAAAAGTGCCGAAAGGCGTGGTGAACGTCGTCTTCTCCTGATCCTCCGGTGCAATAGCAACCTGATAATAACCAGATAAACCGTCAAGAAAGCAATAAAATTTATGTCCAGCGAGCTTATCTAACATCTGATCAATGAACGGAAGAGGAAAATGGTCTTTGCGAGTCGCGGCATTGAGCTTCCGGTAATCAATGCACATGCGCCACCCGGTGGTGACTCTCGTCGGTATCAACTCGCCCTTGGCATTTTCCACGACCGTGATCCCTCCCTTCTTCGGCACTACATGGACCGAGCTTACCCAACGGCTATCCGCAACAGCGTAAATCAACCCCTCTTCTAGTAGCTTGTACACCTCTTTCTTGACGACTTCCATTAGAACGGGGTTCAGACGTCTCTGCCCGTCTCTCTTCGGAGTAGCATGCGGTTCAAGTTCAATGCGGTGCATGCAAGTGGAAGGGTCGATCCCTCGAATATCTCCCAAGCTCCATCCGAAAGCCTTCTTATTCTTTTTCAAGACCTTTACTAAAGCGTCTTCTTCCTCGGCGGATAGCTCGGCAAAAATGATCACGGGTTTTTGTTCCCCGTCGTCTAGGAACACATACTTAAGGTGCTTCGGTAGCTCCTTAAGTTCAACCTTGCTAGCGGGAGCCTCGATCTCGGCTGTCCGCGAGCTTATTTCTTCTTCTTTGAGATCGTCAACTCGTGTCTCGACCTCACTTTCTTCTTCCGGATTATTCTCCTCAACGAAATTTAGGGTCACCTCGTCATCCACGGAGTCAACAAACGAGCAGGTCTACATAGAGTGGGCAGCGGGTTCGGCCCTCTCGGTTCGCACGGAGAAACGCACTTCTTCACCTAGCACGGTCATTTTCAAGGTTCCCTTCTCGACATCAATCACGGTCTTCGTCGTGGCCATGAACGGTCTACCCAAAAGAAGTGAATGGTCCCGACCATTTTCCGGGACGTGTCCGACATCGAGGACAACAAAATCGACGGGGACAATGAGTCCCCCAACTTTCACGAGGATGTCCTCTAGGATCCCCTTAGGGTACCGAATGGATCGGTCGGCTAGCTGCAAGCACATACGGGTGGGTTTGAGCTCACCCAAATCTAGCTTCTCATACACGGCATAGGGCATCAGATTAATGCCGGCTCCAAGATCGAGCATGCCTGAGACTTCACGGCCATTCCCAACGGCAATCGTCACATTAAAACTCCCCGGATCACTCTGCTTCGGCGGAAGAGGGTGCTGAAGTATCGCACTAGCAACCCCGGTGACAACCACCTTCTCGTCATCTACAAATTTCCTCTTATTCGAGGCGAGCTCCTTGAAGAATTTCACATAAGCGGGCACATTCCGGATGATGTCGAGGAGAGGTAAGTTCACGTTCACCCTCGAAAGCAACTTGTAAATCTCGGAGAATTGTCTATCTTGCTTGTCATTCTTCATTCGGCTCGGATAAGGAAGCGGTGGTCGGTACGGGTTCTTCGTCTTATGTAGAGTGTGAGTGCCCACTTCGGGCTCCTTTGCTTGGACATCCGGCTGAATCGGCTCAGCCGGTTCCTCCTCTACTAGGACTTCCTCCGTTTCTTCCTCAACCTCTGGCTCAGGTATCTGCTCTCGGATAGGAATTTCAACCTTATTGTCGATCACTCGACCACTGCGGAGGACGGTGACGGCCTTAGCCTGATGTGACTGGCTAGGAAGCTTGTCCTTCTGATTCGGTTGCGTCAACTCATTAATTTTTCCAGCCATTTGCCCGACCTGGTTCTCGATTCTCTTAATCGTCGAATTCTGATTGGTCAATGAAGACTCCAACCCATCCATCCTCTGCTGGTTATGTTGCATGTACCCCTGGGTCGAGGACATAAAGGCCGCAAATTTCTCATCCAAGTCGGAACTCTTCTGAGTCGTCTGCTGAGGTGGGGGTGGGGCCTGATAAACGGGCTGATGTGGCTGATGATACTGAGGCCTCTGGTAGTTCTGATTATTCTGCCAGTTTTGGTTGCCTTGGTTCTGGTAGTTCTGGTTCTGGAATCGGTTTTGGTTGTTGTAGTTCGACTGAGAACCTTGCCCTTGTATCTGTTGCTGGTCCTGTTTCCACGAGAAATTGGGGTGATTTTTCCACCCAGGATTATACGTGTTCGAGTAGGGGTCATTCCTCTGGTTGCCCTGTTGGTTGTACCCCTGCATCGCATTTACCTGTATCTCGGGACCGAAATTCTGATCCATCATTTGAGGTGGAGACGGCATGCCCTGGCCACAGGTGCTGGAGAAATGGCCAATCTCCCCACATAGGCTACACGGCTCTACATGGTAAACTTGCCTCTTGGGTTGCTCATCGGTAGTCTGTAACATCTGAACCTTCTTAGTAAGGTCGGCGACTTGCTTCGCCAACTGAGCATTAACACCCCCATCAGACCTGGTATAGTTGCTACTTCCCCTTGAACTCGTCTGCCTAGACTCAGCTGATAAGGACTTGAAGATCTCCGTCATCTCGTCGCTGGTCCGGCCACTGATATTTCCGCCGGCTGCGGTTTTCACCTCTCGCTGATCTTCTCTATTCAAGCCCTTGTAGAAAAACTGGATGATCGAGTTGGGAGTGAGGTCGTGGTGTGGGCATTGCCTCAATAGGCTCCGGAATCGCTCCCAAGCCTCATGGAAAAACTCTCCCGGCTCTTGCTCGAAGGCACATATCTGACCCTTCAAGTCGAAGGTCTTCTGCTGAGGATAGAACCGAGTAATAAACTCCCGGTACATGTCCGTCCAGGTGGTGATCGAGTCCGGCTCCAAGGACAACAGCCAGTTCTTCGCCCTATCTCTCAAGGCATACGGGACACACTTCAACCGGAGCTGATCGTCATCGAGTGCTCCGATGGGGAAGGCCTGCAAGGCTGTGTAGAACTCCCTGATGAAGTTGAGGGCATCCTTGTTAGTGGTTCCGGAGAACTGAGGAAGCTGAGCAAGATGGTGTGCCTTGAGGTCGTATCTCCGAGCGGCATCACTTAGGACGATGCAAGAGCTAGCTCCGTCGATTTGTGGATGCGTCAAGTCTCCAAAGAGGAGTGGCGGGGCACGGTTTCCGTTGTTTCCATTATTTCCGTTGTTCCCGTTATTCCCATTGTTGCCATTGTTTCCGTTGTTCCCGTTACGGTTTGCGGCGTCACGGAGTTCTTCTTCGTTCATGGTTACGGTTTCGGTCTCGGGTTCGGAGTCGGTAGTGGTAGAGTCAGACGAGGAGTCTTCGCCTAACTTCGTGCACCGACTGATGCTTTTGCGTCTGTTGATGTTTTCTATCACGGGTGCAAGCTCGGTATTCGCTCTCCGTGTACCTACCATGCACCAACAAAGACAAACAAACAATCAAACGCACCTGCTCAAGTAAAAGAAATAAAAAGAAAAATAAAAAAGAAAATGTTGCAAACACCTAAACACTAGTACTAGTGCCTAAAGTGTTCCCCGGCAACGGCGCCAAATTGATAAGTCGTTTTCGTACGGTTTAAATCAATTAAATTTGTATCGAACTAGTTGTCAAAACAACTCGCCCGAGTCGGTCTCGAGGAACACTACTATCGGCGCGTACACGTGTTTATTTGTTTGCAACGGGGGAAACGAAAGTGAAATAGCATAACGCGTACTTTGATTTTGGGTTTTGATTTAAATCTAGGAACTATCTAAGAATTGAAAAGGCAAGAAAACGAGAACAATCTATCTCAAATGAACTAGGGTTTCAAAATCCATAATTTTAATCGAAGAACAATTGAATTTAAAACAAACGAATTTCATGAAACAACTTTGAAAAGTAAAAATAAAAGCAATTAATTGAACACGAAATTGAAACGAAGCAATTGATCTAACACGGAATTTGAAAACGAACAAATCGAAATAAGAATAAAACTTACTAGATCAATATTCAAATCCCAACCAAGGTACCCGTCGGCGGAAAACTCCGACTTTTACCGAGTCGATTACAATCAAAGATCCAGAAAAACGGAAATCGAAAAACCTAAATTACTCGTTTCCAAGAGTTCTCCAAAGTCACCAATCAATCGTCTCCAAGTGCGTAAAAAAACTGAGAAAAGAAAAAGTGTTTTCGAATAGGGTCAAACCCTATTCTTGTACAATTCGCGTAGGTCAAAGAAAGTCAAACGCAGCAGAAAATCGGGGGCCAAGCGGCCGCTAGGGGGGTCAAGCGGCCGCTTGCCCCATCTTCCAGAAACTCCACTCAGCACAGCGGCGCGGCCGCTTGGGGGGGGGGGGTAGCGGCCGCCTGCTCCCGTTCCAGAACCAAACTGCTGGAGCCCCCAAGCGGCCGCTTGGGGGGGGGGGGGGGGGGGGGGGTCGCGGCCGCCTGCCTGGAAAGGCAGCTCCCGTGGCTCGTCGTCTCGTCTTCTCCGCTCGTCGTCTCGTCTACTCGGCTCGTCTACTCCAAAATACTTCCAAAAGTCGCAAATATCACCAAATGTTCCTGCACACTACACAAACAAATAAAATGCACCAAGCCAAGAGAAATACGAACAATACGACACAAAACAACAATCAACGACTCAAAACGACATAAGGAAAAACACACAAAATCACACACATCAGGATGGCATGAATTTGTTGTAGCGCATCATCTGAAACGGGGGTATACGCTGGTCTTCAGGTACTATGATTGGACAAGGCCTCGAGATAATCGACTTCCGAACCCCAACGCCCGCCGGTCGAACTACATTGCCGGATGTGACAAGGGTAATTGATAAGTCGTTTTCGTACGGGTTAAATCAATTAAATTTGTAATCGAACTAGTTGCCGAAACAACTTGCCCGAGTCGGTCTCGAGGAACACTACTATCGGCGTGTAAAGTGTTTATTTATTTGCAACGAGAAAAAGAGAAAGAAATAGCATAATGCATTGAGTTGGTTTTGTTTCTTAAACTAATACTAATTAATTAAATGAAAAGACGAGTAATAAAACAAAGGTTTTGAAATAATAAGAGGATGAACTAGGGAGTCGGGATCCCCAATTCTCAATTTCGGAGTTCGATAAGAGTTCGCATAAATCACACTAGAACGCCCGTTGCCGGTTGGTTCACACGTGTTCGATTAAACGAGTAGAACGCCCGTTGCCGGTTGGTTCACACGTGGTTCGATTAATCCCAATCACGTAATTGTCTAAAAGTCTCAAACGTGAGTTTTAAATCTATTGGGCATTTAATCGAACAATTTATGATCGAACTAAAACCTCGATCCTAATTTCGAGAATTGGATCACTCTAGCCCTAGTAAGAAGTTTAGCTACTCATGGAATTGAACGAAGAACAATGATTAGGTTTTGAGAAATTCATAATTACGATTCAAAAGTTAACCAATTGAAATAAAAATACAAACTAATTAAATTAACAAGATGAAATAAAGAAAAGCTTACTAGATTAATTGTTCAAGCAATAAAAACCGGAAGCTAACCCCGATTATGATCCACGGATTGAAAGCGAAGAAAAACAACGATGTTCAACACCTAGGGAATCGAGTCTAAGGTCTGGAAAATCGTGCGTGAAAGAAAGGTGTCTTCGGAATAGGACAAAACCCTATTCTTATACAAAACGAGTCGGTCAAACGCGGGTCAAACAACATAAAAACGGGGGCCAAGCGGCCGCTTGGGGGGTCAAGCGGCCGCCTGCCCTGTCTTCCAGAAATTCTGATCAGCACAGCGAGGCGGCCGCCTGGGGGGTCAGGCGGCCGCGTGGGGGTTCCTCCAGCCAGTTCTGCCAAGGGCACCAGGCGGCCGCTTGGGGGGTCAAGCGGCCGCTTGCCTGGTGGTTAGCTGGGTCCTTGGCTCGTCTTCACGTCTACTCGGCTCGTCATCACGGAAATGCCTCAAATGTCGCTTCTAACACCAACTAAGCCCTGCACACTACACAAACACGTCAAACGCACCAAACTAAAGGGAAAACACATGACATGACACACTATAATGCAAGACGACACAAGAAAAACATACGGAAAATCACACAAAAACTAGTACATCAACTCCCCCACACTTAAACTTTTGCTAGTCCCTAGCAAAATCCAAGAGTAGAGCAAAACATAAAACCAAAGCAAAGAGTACAAGGAACACAACGAGCCAATCACCTATTCAACCTCCCAAAATCACAAACAAATTTTCGGTGCTTCCAAAACAATCCTAGTGAATAGCCTCGACCCCAAATACATAGCAAAAAGACAATCAAGCGAGTTTCAATACAAGTGACCAATCCGACGTCCCTCACAAAGATTCACTCTCTTCTTTTACACTCGAAGTATATAAGGTTCACTCAAAAGTGTGCACAAGAGATGGATAGAAAATCAAAAATGTACTTGTGCACTCAAAGAAGAATAAGCATATAGGGAACAAAGACGATCATGTAAGGAAAATGAAAGAGCTTCAAATAATATCATATGCGCCTAAGAACAAAAACTAAACACGTTATTTAATTGTGCTCTCCACAAATCAAGTTCTACCATCTTAAGAATCAAGGGCGATCGATAAATAAGGTGTAACGGGGCTAGGCTTAGGGTATTCGGGATAATTTGGGAAAACTGGACTACATTTTCAATCACGCGTCACCACAACCAAACTTCCTTTAGTTCGCACCACAACCTCCGACAACTCCAATAAAAAATTAAGAACACAATAAAGCCAAAACCCAATGTCCAAGCGAGTCATACTAACTTTATTAAACTACTACACTATTTTTTTATTTCTTTTTTGTTGGAGACTTATAACATGTCTCGATTTTTTTTTTTTTAGACTACTAGTACGTCTCATTTTCTATTTTTTTTTTGGGAGACTTATAACATGTCTCGATTATTACAAAAGAAAGCAAATGGCAACACTACTCAACACCCTTCATTAATTAAGCACACCCCAACAAATACAACACTCCCTCCTCGACGTTTAGGACAAGAAAGAAAGGCTAAATGTAGGCTCAACGGGGCTATCTAGGGTGTCCCACGACGGGCTCAAGGACAAAAGTAAAGCGGCTCGAATGGCTAACCTAATCGATCAATTCCCAATCATTTTCAAAATCAAGCAAGTTATGATTATCAAGTCTCAAACACAACCAAATCACGGCTTAGTTATTCTAGTTCATACGGGTGCACACAATATAGAATAAGAAAGAAAAAGAAGCTCAAATAGACAACGAAGTATTACGCACGTAGAAGAAAGCTAGATAGGCTCAAAATCTCACAAGGACAAGTGGACAAGAAGAAGTCAACATGCATATAACTCACCATCACATCAAAGTGACTACACAAGGGGTCTAAGCTATTCACATCCAACATAAAAGCACCAAAGATTTATCCATAATTTCAAGAAACATCATAGAGCGATTGGCAAGCACACAAAAACACACAAAGACCAAAACGAAAGACACGACATTAACTAAAACCGAGCATGCATCAAAATCAATAGACCTCCCCCCCCCCACACACTTAGTACGAAACCATGTCCACATGGTTAACCAGCACGACAAATCACGGGAAAAAAAATCAATCAAACAAGAGCATGCTCACACGTAACTCAAACAAATAAATGAAAACACACAAACAACTCACACAACAAAATAAAAAGGAGAAGACACAAACCTAGGCCGTAAGAAGTTACGGCCTATTCTCAAGGAGGGGATGGTGGGTAATGTGCCCCCCTGAGTACGCTCATAATCTCGTTGAACCGGGAAGCATGGAAAGTGTGCTCCTCGTCATCTATGTAGACATATTTCCATTGCTTCGACAATCCCTTGATCTCTAATTTTGGTGGAGGTGATTCTTTTGCTTTATCGCTTTTGAGTATCTTAATCATTCCCACACTATCTTCAACATGCTTCTCTTGCTTGGCTTGAACACCGAGAAATAAAAATATCGAGCTACTTTTCTGCAAGAACACCATCTCGGCCAAAAGATCAATAGCATAAATGTAAAAATAATTTACAATGTAGGCATCAAACGAATTAATAACCTCATTGTAATCAACCTTACCCAAAGATGTTTTATCCCAACCCAAAGCAGAATTAAATTTGAAAATACCTGGATCATGTGGTTTGGGTGGGTGGTGAGCACGAAGAACTCTAGACTCCTCAACATAAATAAGATCGACCATCTCAAGTGAGGAACGAGGAAGCTCTAATTTTTTATGTACCAGACAACTCGGAGAGGAAAAGGGTGATTTGATCATACATGTACGCTTGGGAACTACATCCTCAACCTCCTTGCCCTCGACTCTCGTGTGATCGATATTCGAGATTTGTGACTCAAGAGAGATATCTGGCATCGATGACTCCTCTTCTTGTAAATGCACTACCTCATGATTGTCGGCTACTATATTGATACTCAATGTCTCTTGCTCTAGTTCTCTAGGGAGTAGAATTGACAACTTGTATGGGTCTTCATCTTGATGTGACACTTTTGATGTAATCTCCTCCAACACCATACTTTCAATCGTCTCTTTTTCCTCATCTTCCTCCAAAATTAGTTCATTGTCGTACATATGCTCCACTTTGGCCTCGACCTCATTCGGTTCAACTTCATCATAGTCGTAGTCACTTTGGAGATTCTCTTCCTCGTGTACCCACTCGCTTTGATTGCACATCTTATCGATCATATCTCCTATGACCTTAGACCTTGCTTCTGCTTCAACACTTTCTGCCAATCGAACTTCATTCGCCTTCATTGCCGCTTCGTCTGCTTTCATGACTTGATGGGCCATCTGCATGAAATCCTGGAAAGTGTCCTCCAAAGATGGCTTATATGACGGCTCTGGTTGCATTGAATACGGTGGAGGGTATGCCAAATTTGCTTCAGCATTTATTGTCATCGCCACTTCATTCGCTTTGATCGCCGCTTCATTTGATTTCATTAACTGTTGGGTCGTCTGCATGAAATCCTGGAAAACGTCATCCAATGATGGCTTGTATGGAGGCTCAGGTTGCATCGGATATAGTGGCGGGTACGTCAAATTCGGAGAAGACCATTGGTCCTGAGGCTGGTCCAAACAACAATTAGAATATGGTTGCCTTCCCGGAATGTATGACTGAGAGTACGGACCAAATTGTGATGTCTCCTCATAAGGTGAAGGCTCATAGTATATGCTTGTCTGAGGCCTTGTAAACTCCCACGCATAGCTGTTGTATGAATTCATCACTGCTTAAACAAAAACTTGACAAAAACATGAAACGCACCGGTGGGAGAAATAATAATCATATCAATAAAAAGAAAAGGAAAAAGAAAGAAAGTTGCAAACACTCAAACACTAATACTAATGCCTAAAGTGTTCCCCGGCAACGGCGCCAAATTGATAAGTCGTTTTCGTACGGGTTAAATCAATTAAATTTGTAATCGAACTAGTTGCCGAAACAACTTGCCCGAGTCGGTCTCGAGGAACACTACTATCGGCGTGTAAAGTGTTTATTTATTTGCAACGAGAAAAAGAGAAAGAAATAGCATAATGCATTGAGTTGGTTTTGTTTCTTAAACTAATACTAATTAATTAAATGAAAAGACGAGTAATAAAACAAAGGTTTTGAAATAATAAGAGGATGAACTAGGGAGTCGGGATCCCCAATTCTCAATTTCGGAGTTCGATAAGAGTTCGCATAAATCACACTAGAACGCCCGTTGCCGGTTGGTTCACACGTGTTCGATTAAACGAGTAGAACGCCCGTTGCCGGTTGGTTCACACGTGGTTCGATTAATCCCAATCACGTAATTGTCTAAAAGTCTCAAACGTGAATTTTAAATCTATTGGGCATTTAATCGAACAATTTATGATCGAACTAAAACCTCGATCCTAATTTCGAGAATTGGATCACCCTAGCCCTAGTAATAAGTTTAGCTACTCATGGAATTGAACGAAGAACAATGATTAGGTTTTGAGAAATTCATAATTACGATTCAAAAGTTAACCAATTGAAATAAAAATACAAACTAATTAAATTAACAAAATGAAATAAAGAAAAGCTTACTAGATTAATTGTTCAAGCAATAAAAACCGGAAGCTAACCCCGATTATGATCCACGGATTGAAAGCGAAGAAAAACAACGATGTTCAACACCTAGGGAATCGAGTCTAAGGTCTGGAAAATCGTGCGTGAAAGAAAGGTGTCTTCGGAATAGGACAAAACCCTATTCTTATACAAAACGAGTCGGTCAAACGCGGGTCAAACAACATAAAAACGGGGGCCAAGCGGCCGCTTGGGGGGTCAAGCGGCCGCCTGCCCTGTCTTCCAGAAATTCTGATCAGCACAGCGAGGCGGCCGCCTGGGGGGTCAGGCGGCCGCGTGGGGGTTCCTCCAGCCAGTTCTGCCAAGGGCACCAGGCGGCCGCTTGGGGGGTCAAGCGGCCGCTTGCCTGGTGGTTAGCTGGGTCCTTGGCTCGTCTTCACGTCTACTCGGCTCGTCATCACGGAAATGCCTCAAATGTCGCTTCTAACACCAACTAAGCCCTGCACACTACACAAACACGTCAAACGCACCAAACTAAAGGGAAAACACATGACATGACACACTATAATGCAAGACGACACAAGAAAAACATACGGAAAATCACACAAAAACTAGTACATCAGTAATCAGTGATATAATGTATTGGGACGTTATAAATGTGTATGATTCTGATAATTAATTTCATTTACTGTATTATGTTTTTAATAATAAATAACATTTTAATTGATTTGTTTTTCCTTTTAATGATATTTTTTTTCCGCTTTTCGTGAAACTGTGTTGAACGATGATTTCGTGCTGGCGTGATGACATGTTCGTGTTGTTCGATGAATTCGTGCCAAGCGTTAAAAACTTGACAAAATGATGTTTTGAGTTGATTAAAAATTGTAAATAGTCAACTCATTTCTGACAAGTTCGTGTTTGCGTGATGACATGTTCGTGTTGTTCGATGAGTTCGTGCCTCGCGTTAAAAAACGAGAAAAAAATTATATTTTGAGTTGTGCGTGGTACCTTTGATTTTTAATATTAGGATCACAGTGATGAAATAAGTCATCTTGGATTGAAATTGGTTAAATTTAATTGATAAACGTGAATTAATGGTGTGATCGTATGTTACATGAACTCAAATGCATACTTATAACATGAACATCATTATATGCATCGTGGTGATTCTGTTGTTGAATCAACAATATAATTTGTTCTAGACTCGTTTTGGAGGATTATAATTATCTGGACGACATTAAACATGGATTAATGGTGTGATCGTATGTTACATGAACTCAAATGCATACTACATTAGTACTTATAACATGAAGATCATTTTGTTCTAGACTCGTTTTGGATGATTATAATTGTCTGGACGACATTAAATCACTTATTCTATATCAAAATATTGATAAAACACGTACAAATCCTTTTTTCATATTATGGCACGAAATTTAAAACACTCGTGCTCACGTACGCACGAATATTAACCCTCGTGTTTTTGGAAGCACGAATGTTGTTGATGTTCGTATCCACATTAGCACGAAACAACCAAACACAAAATTCAAAATTTCAGATATAATCCAGAATGCTGACTTGGGCGGATTTTGAAATTCAAAATTTGAAATTTCGAAATTTAAACTTAAATTACCATTATTACATATTTTCTGACACATTATGCCTAATCAACAGTCAACAATTTTGTCAAACATTTCAAGATCACCACGAAAGCTTGCACACACGAACTTTGAGATTATGGCACGAATTGAAAAGTAATTCGGAACGAATGATTGATTACTCCAGACACGCTGAGATCATGGCACGAAAGTTTGTTTACGCACGAACGTATTATTGTTAGGGTAGCACGACGGGCGAAGTAACACGAAATGGACAAATAGCACGAAATAGAAAAGAAATTCATGAACAATATTCAAAATATTCAGTAATTCAATTCATTAAAAAGACAACAAAAACAAACTACATTGACTAGTTGTCTTCATCAACATCATCCTCATCATCATCCTCATCATCATGATCGCCATCATCACCGACATCATCACCGCCATCATCACCATCACTACTGCCGCTCTCCATCTCAGCATCTGAATCTTCAAAGCGGGTTTCCTCAAACATTATTTTCCGAATTTCATCATGAACTTTCGACAACAATGTTTGACCATAGGGTTTAGGGACTAAGAAGTTCGTAATCTCATAGCCAGCGAGATTATAAATACGGATGATCATTGGTACATCACCATTGTAGGTGAAGATCAACGTGTAACCCTTTCTCAGGTGATGCGAAACACAAAATTCACGCCACCCTTCGTCGAACGACATGTAGCCGTTCACCCAAGTTATTTTCGTCCGCCACTCGTGACCATGAAAGTCGCGCAGCACGACTGTTTTTCCAACCAACTGCTTGTGCTCAAGAGCAAAATCAGCGGGTAGACGCAACCAAAGGCCGAAATCTTTGGTAGTAATCTGTGTGAAAAATCGAGTAAGAGGCATTAGATTTTTTAGTTTTTAGATCTGAAAATCTGATGGGGTGATTGTGGGAGAGGACTGAGAGAGCTTTTATTATTTGTTTCACACTGCAAAAGGAATGATTGTTTTTATAAATCCACACGTATGCAGAAGGTGAACAGAGAGTTCGTGTTGTCAAATCTATTTATTCTATTGGTTGGCCGCTGCAATTCTCTTCCTTCTAGGCGCCTTATCGTTTCAGAGTTTTCGAAGCGCCATATCTTATTATATTAATAGAAAAATGGAAAAACCCTAATTTTTTAAGCACGAAATATGGTAGCACGAACTACCAATCAGCACGAAAAACATAATATTAACACGAACATCTCACTCAACACGAATTTTAATTATCGCCCGAACTGTTATTTACCAATCAGCACGAACCTGAAATCAAACACGAATTTTACTTCAACAATTAACACAAAATCAAATTAATAAAATAACAAAAACTCAACAGTTTTGTAGCACGAATATCAATCAACACGAACTACAATTTTAATTGCTACCATTAAATTGAGCCAACAAACAACCAGATGTGTTAAATCAGATTAATGGCCTGCATTTTTTTTAATTAATTTAATTCAAAGCATTTTTGCATGGAGCCACATCCATCTATATGCCAAAACTCTATTTAATGGGGGGGGGGGGGGGGGGGGTATTATAATCGATTCGCATCCCTCCCCATCAAAATAAATGTCCATATTCGAGTTCCTTCCCCGTTTAACAATCTCAAAACATGGAATGTCGATTCTTTAAAGTTCTATTTGATGATTGGGAAACCCATCTTCTACTTCCTCCAGAGTTTGCGCATCACGCTGGGAGGAACCTAGAGAACAAGGTGGTCCAGTTTTACGATGTATACAACGACCATTTTGACGTCACAGTAACCCGAGTAAACGGCGATTTATACTTTCGTCGGGGATGGCCCAGTTTCTATAGGGGTCACTGTTTACAAACCGGCTGGTTTCTCGTGTTTCACTATTTCCCGACGAGTCCACAAAATCCAGTGGAAAAATTTGAAGTCGTCGTGTTTGACCGCAGCGCCTGCGAATTTCTAAACTTTCGCAGGAGGATTGCACAGTCGCCGACTCCATTGCCTCCACCGTCTCCTCCGCTTCTAGTGCCTGAAATAGTCAATAGCGATGTCGATTCGAATTAGTTTTTTTATTAATATTTGATGTACCAGTCGCAATCAAATTTTGAATTTTAATGAATGATTCGGATTTTAATCGTGGTGATAAATATGCTTGCAAAGTAGCACAAAATCATGAAAAGATCGTATTCCACGAACATATCATAGAGCACGAATTAACTTACAAGTTCGTGCTCATAAAAATACAAAAATAAAACCATCGTGCTTTCGATCTTTCGTGGTTAGAGGGGCACGAGATGGAAAGGATTTCGTGCTAGTGGTGTCACGAGACGAGCTCTTACTTATCCTTTTTATTTATCATTTTCCTTTATTGGCAAAAGTAAGGGTAATTAAGTCTTTCGTGGTTATAATCGATTCGCATCCCTCCCCATCAAAATAAATATCCATATTCGAGTTCCTTCCCCGTTTAACAATCTCAAAACATGGAATGTCGATTCTTTAAAGTTCTATTTGATGATTGGGAAACCCATCTTCTACTTCCTCCAGAGTTTGCGCATCACGCTGGGAGGAACCTAGAGAACAAGGTGGTCCAGTTTTACGATGTATACAACGACCATTTTGACGTCACAGTAACCCGAGTAAACGGCGATTTATACTTTCGTCGGGGATGGCCCAGTTTCTATAGGGGTCACTGTTTACAAACCGGCTGGTTTCTCGTGTTTCACTATTTCCCGACGAGTCCACAAAATCCAGTGGAAAAATTTGAAGTCGTCGTGTTTGACCGCAGCGCCTGCGAATTTCTAAACTTTCGCAGGAGGATTGCACAGTCGCCGACTCCATTGCCTCCACCGTCTCCTCCGCTTCTAGTGCCTGAAATAGTCAATAGCGATGTCGATTCGAATTAGTTTTTTTATTAATATTTGATGTACCAGTCGCAATCAAATTTTGAATTTTAATGAATGATTCGGATTTTAATCGTGGTGATAAATATGCTTGCAAAGTAGCACAAAATCATGAAAAGATCGTATTCCACGAACATATCATAGAGCACGAATTAACTTACAAGTTCGTGCTCATAAAAATACAAAAATAAAACCATCGTGCTTTCGATCTTTCGTGGTTAGAGGGGCACGAGATGGAAAGGATTTCGTGCTAGTGGTGTCACGAGACGAGCTCTTACTTATCCTTTTTATTTATCATTTTCCTTTATTGGCAAAAGTAAGGGTAATTAAGTCTTTCGTGGTTATAATCGATTCGCATCCCTCCCCATCAAAATAAATATCCATATTCGAGTTCCTTCCCCGTTTAACAATCTCAAAACATGGAATGTCGATTCTTTAAAGTTCTATTTGATGATTGGGAAACCCATCTTCTACTTCCTCCAGAGTTTGCGCATCACGCTGGGAGGAACCTAGAGAACAAGGTGGTCCAGTTTTACGATGTATACAACGACCATTTTGACGTCACAGTAACCCGAGTAAACGGCGATTTATACTTTCGTCGGGGATGGCCCAGTTTCTATAGGGTCACTGTTTACAAACCGGCTGGTTTCTCGTGTTTCACTATTTCCCGACGAGTCCACAAAATCCAGTGGAAAAATTTGAAGTCGTCGTGTTTGACCGCAGCGCCTGCGAATTTCTAAACTTTCGCAGGAGGATTGCACAGTCGCCGACTCCATTGCCTCCACCGTCTCCTCCGCTTCTAGTGCCTGAAATAGTCAATAGCGATGTCGATTCGAATTAGTTTTTTTATTCTTATTTGATGTACCAGTCGCAATCAAATTTTGAATTTTAATGAATGATTCGGATTTTAATCGTGGTGATAAATATGCTTGCAAAGTAGCACAAAATCATGAAAAGATCGTATTCCACGAACATATCATAGAGCACGAATTAACTTACAAGTTCGTGCTCATAAAAATACAAAAATAAAACCATCGTGCTTTCGATCTTTCGTGGTTAGAGGGGCACGAGATGGAAAGGATTTCGTGCTAGTGGTGTCACGAGACGAGCTCTTACTTATCCTTTTTATTTATCATTTTCCTTTATTGGCAAAAGTAAGGGTAATTAAGTCTTTCGTGGTTATAATCGATTCGCATCCCTCCCCATCAAAATAAATATCCATATTCGAGTTCCTTCCCCGTTTAACAATCTCAAAACATGGAATGTCGATTCTTTAAAGTTCTATTTGATGATTGGGAAACCCATCTTCTACTTCCTCCAGAGTTTGCGCATCACGCTGGGAGGAACCTAGAGAACAAGGTGGTCCAGTTTTACGATGTATACAACGACCATTTTGACGTCACAGTAACCCGAGTAAACGGCGATTTATACTTTCGTCGGGGATGGCCCAGTTTCTATAGGGGTCACTGTTTACAAACCGGCTGGTTTCTCGTGTTTCACTATTTCCCGACGAGTCCACAAAATCCAGTGGAAAAATTTGAAGTCGTCGTGTTTGACCGCAGCGCCTGCGAATTTCTAAACTTTCGCAGGAGGATTGCACAGTCGCCGACTCCATTGCCTCCACCGTCTCCTCCGCTTCTAGTGCCTGAAATAGTCAATAGCGATGTCGATTCGAATTAGTTTTTTTATTAATATTTGATGTACCAGTCGCAATCAAATTTTGAATTTTAATGAATGATTCGGATTTTAATCGTGGTGATAAATATGCTTGCAAAGTAGCACAAAATCATGAAAAGATCGTATTCCACGAACATATCATAGAGCACGAATTAACTTACAAGTTCGTGCTCATAAAAATACAAAAATAAAACCATCGTGCTTTCGATCTTTCGTGGTTAGAGGGGCACGAGATGGAAAGGATTTCGTGCTAGTGGTGTCACGAGACGAGCTCTTACTTATCCTTTTTATTTATCATTTTCCTTTATTGGCAAAAGTAAGGGTAATTAAGTCTTTCGTGGTTATAATCGATTCGCATCCCTCCCCATCAAAATAAATATCCATATTCGAGTTCCTTCCCCGTTTAACAATCTCAAAACATGGAATGTCGATTCTTTAAAGTTCTATTTGATGATTGGGAAACCCATCTTCTACTTCCTCCAGAGTTTGCGCATCACGCTGGGAGGAACCTAGAGAACAAGGTGGTCCAGTTTTACGATGTATACAACGACCATTTTGACGTCACAGTAACCCGAGTAAACGGCGATTTATACTTTCGTCGGGGATGGCCCAGTTTCTATAGGGGTCACTGTTTACAAACCGGCTGGTTTCTCGTGTTTCACTATTTCCCGACGAGTCCACAAAATCCAGTGGAAAAATTTGAAGTCGTCGTGTTTGACCGCAGCGCCTGCGAATTTCTAAACTTTCGCAGGAGGATTGCACAGTCGCCGACTCCATTGCCTCCACCGTCTCCTCCGCTTCTAGTGCCTGAAATAGTCAATAGCGATGTCGATTCGAATTAGTTTTTTTATTAATATTTGATGTACCAGTCGCAATCAAATTTTGAATTTTAATGAATGATTCGGATTTTAATCGTGGTGATAAATATGCTTGCAAAGTAGCACAAAATCATGAAAAGATCGTATTCCACGAACATATCATAGAGCACGAATTAACTTACAAGTTCGTGCTCATAAAAATACAAAAATAAAACCATCTTGCTTTCGATCTTTCGTGGTTAGAGGGGCACGAGATGGAAAGGATTTCGTGCTAGTGGTGTCACGAGACGAGCTCTTACTTATCCTTTTTATTTATCATTTTCCTTTATTGGCAAAAGTAAGGGTAATTAAGTCTTTATACGCGAATCTGCTTACATAACTCATACTTTTATATTAAGGGCCGCGGATCTCATATATTTATTTGAAAGGTATACTTTCGCCTATTTCCCTAAAATATTTGATACTCCAAATTTCTCTCTTCTAATTATACCAATCTTATCAATGGTATAGCTAGGTACAATTATTGTACCCATTGGGGATGCTCTAAATGTATATAATTTGTGAATGCATGATTACGAATTTATGACACATTTCTTGTAACCTCTAGAATGGACATGGGTACTTCTTCACCATCACCATCATCCGAAGTCGATGCGTGCTTGCACACCATGCGTCTAGTAACAACTTCTATTCTCCAATGCGCTGTAGAACTCAATCTTCTCGAGCTCATAAAAGAGGCGGGACCTGGTGCATCCATCTCTCCATCGGACCTCGCGGATCAGATTGCCGCAGCCATGATTGACCGGATCCTGGCGGTCAACGGGATTCTCAACTGCACCCTCGGCAGCTACTCTCTGGACCCGGTTTGCAAATTCTTGACGAGGAGCGACGAAGGAGGCTCGGTTGCTCCTTTGATGCTCATGAATCTAGACAAGGTCATGATGGAAAGCTGGTAATGTTTTTAGAATATTTTAGATGTTTAATTAATGTTTTTAGAATATTTTAGATGAATTTAGACAAGGTCATTTTCGTATAACTATATTTTTTTCGTTCTTATAAATAGGTATCATATGGCAAATGTGATTCTCGATGGAGGTTACGTATTCAGAAAACAAAGAACCCTAACCTGAGCTCTGATACCAAATGATACGAACCTCGTTGGGATACGAAGGATAGAAGAAGAACGATGAACGAAAAGATAAAGGATAACTTGCGAAAGGTCCCAAAACCTCTGAATCTAACTCACGAAATGATTTAGGATCGATGTCATAAACCCCAACGCGAAGTTGACGTAGCAACTCGGGGAAGAGGAAGACACACAAACGAAGGGGGTGTTCGCTTCGTTGATTCGTCGGTTGAATTTTTTGGAATAATCGGGTAGAATTCGAACCCAAGAGAGAATTTTATGAAAACTCACGAAATATAATTTTTATTATCAAAAGTCTTTTTTAAAACAATGTCTTGAAGGGCCTTTAAATAGGTAAAACCTAAAAATAAAGCAAAGGAAATAACTTGGAAAATAAGTCACGAACAAAAAGAAATAAAATATCATAAATTTAGAATTGTTGGTCCTTGGATTGCATCCGAATCTTGGCATGCTTGACAAGTCATCGCGTTGGGAATCCGTCGGGTGTGCAATTGATCTTCAAATAACGATGAGATTGTTGGGATAGCTTGGTCGTCGTTCTTGTTGATTATATAGCCGATGATAGAAATATTTTCAATAATTTAGTGTAAGAGTTTCATGGTGAAACTTTAATAGATGTGACGGATGTACAGTAGAAAGTGGAACTATTGTAGGTTTTGTGTATTTTTATATCAATTAATTTCTTTAATCGAAAAGGATAGAATTGGTAGAATGACCTCTTAAAATAATTAAAGAAAAGATAAGGTACTAGATATAATACACGTTGTAGAGGTGCCTTCATCCCTAATTCCCCCAATATGTACATTATTTTTTAATTATGTTATATATCATTTTAATTATAAATTTATAAATTTATATATGTAATATTGAATGAAACTAATAAATTAAAATAAAACATCTAGAAATACATTTTTTTGTGTTGAAAATCATGAAAGAAAAAAGTGATAGTTTTATAGAAAAATAATTTTTATTTTATAGTTTTAAATTAATTTATTTTCAAACGATTATCAATTATTAAAAGTTAATAAAGGAACTGAAGTCTATTAAAAATACTACAATGAAGCGAAAAAATCTATGATAATTTAATTGAAGACATATAACAAAATATATCTATTATACTACATAATATATTAAAAAATCAATTTGAATATATAACAATAATATTCTTAAAAATAAATTTACACATAAAAATAATAATGAAAAGTTTACCCAATATAAATAGTAAAAGTCAATACACGAAAATTTCTAAAAGTGCTCAAAAGTGAGAATATTTTAGTCAATTTATTAAAAATAGGTATTTTTTATATGTTCTTACCAACTTGGGTATTTTCATTTTTGTATTAAAAGAGTGGGTATTTTTATCAATTAACTCATAGTCCAGTATATAGCGAGACGTATTCATATGACACCTAAAAAAAGTGAGACATGTTCAGAATGACATAAGACTATTTACAATAGGCATGTTGAATAAATAATTAAATAGTTAAATATGTGCAATATGTGTTGAATCACATGTTGAATGTGATGTGGATTTTTTGTAGTCAAAGAATTCAACAAGTTGAATTGTGAAGAAAGAGTAAAATATGGGACACATGTCTACTTTTGATTGGTTGTTTGAATTTTAAAATTTTGATACTATCTTTTTTTTTATTGTGCTCAATTATTTTATAGTAAATATTTTTTTTTTTTTATTTTTTACACTAAAATTTATCATTTTTTATACCTTATAAATAGAGCATTGTTTCATGTAATTTGGACACACACGAAAAAATCATATTTTTCTCAATAATTTATCAATTTTATCCATCAATAATCTCTTATTTTTAATTTTAAATTTTTTTTTTGTGAAATGAATTTTAATAGTTGTCCATTTTTATCAATATTTTTTTTATTGAATTGTAAATAAAAAACAAAATTAAAAAAGAAAATAAAAACAAAATAAAGTGATGAGTTAGAGTGTTGAAATTTATTAAACAAAACCATTGTAAGTGAAAATTTGAATTAATGAATACTTCATATGTCTCATTAATGTCTTTATACATTCTTTTATTGGATATCTCATATACTACTATTTTCATCTTCATTTAAATTTTTTTTTTTTTTGTATAGGTCAATTGCAATGTCTCGGGTTTGAACCAAAGACCATGAGGTATTTGGTGCAACTGCTCAACCAACTGAGCTAACAACTCTTGACACCTAAAAATAATTTAATAACCTCTTTTTTTCACTTTAAATTATTATTTATACTCTCAATTTTTCACGTACTTTATTCTCTACAATTTTTACTTTTTCACTTTAAATACAATTTTACTATTAATTTTTTAATAAATATAATAAAAATAACATTTTTTTTTTACGTTCGCGGTAAAAGTATGGAGATATTTACGTGACAGAGTAAGTACAATTTATCAAAATGAAGTTGAGTCTGTTCTTTTGAACTGAAATCGACTGAATTGAACTAAATGGATATGAATTCAACATAATTGAATGGATCTAAACTGAATTAAAGTGAAATACATTGATTTTTATAATAATAATAATAATAATAATAATAATAATTTTTATAAATTGTTAAATATGTTTTAAAAAATATTAATAATACTATATCAATAATTAGATTCTATAACTTAAATGATTAATTCAAAGTATTTTTTAATTTACTATTTTGAAACGAACTTAATATTAATAAGTTTTAACTCAATTGAATTAAACTGAAATTAAATACAAAAGAATTGATTTAACAATACACAATAATAAATACTACTATCTATGACACACTTTCTATATAAATTACAAAATAACTATGTCAACTTTTTTGAAACGGAATGAGTAATATATTTACAAATAAAAAATATTACATCATTGTAATTTTGATCGAATGAACGTAAATTTTAAGTCCATGCCATACTTAATTTGTACTCAACTTAAAAGAATTCTCTAATTTACTGTTTGTTTCTTCGTGACCATAGCTGATACTCCACTTGGCTTCATTCTAGTCGTTGGTGATCACTAGTTAGGTGTTCATGTTGATGTCTATTTAATACCCTCACCTGTAAGATCGCAACTTTTCAAGTTTTCATATATACAGTACTCAGTAATACATATTAATGGCAATATCAAAACATATGTTTGGTGGCTTACTTTAATGTATACTCCCTCCCTCCCTCAAAAGATACAACATTTTTTCTTTTTTAGGTGTCTAACAATAGTTGATACATTCCAAAAAAAAAGAAAATAAATATTCTAACGTTTTTACTTTAAGATACTACTTTACCTTTATTTTACACAACTAATTTATTTTTCAACTTAAAATTACATTTTTACTTTTTATTTTTTAATCAAAAATTCAAAAAATAATATTTTTCTTAATCTCCGCGAGTATTGCATCTATTGTGATTGATGGTCTATTAGATGATACACCTGGTGTATTACTCTGGTAACATTTTAACCGTTGATGCATACACTATACACGTTGGTGTGTGTGATTGTGTTTGCATTTGTATAAAATAATATTAAATCAACGGTTATAAAATGCATAGTGTACTCCACCGAATGTAGCATAGATAAAACCGTGATTTAGAGGGAGTAGATCCCTAATTTTAGGTAAAATACCGAAACTTGAAAAATAAAAAATAGAAATAAATTATTGTCCCAAAAAATAAGAAAATTTCTTTAACACAATACAAATAAAAGAAACTAAACACAATACAAATAAAAGAAACTAAAGCACCTATTCTTTTGGACGGAACTGATATGAATTGAATTAACTTAATAAGTCTAAACTAAACTAAACTAAAATTAATTTCAATTGAATTTAATTTTAAAATTTTAAAATAATAATAATAATAATAAAATAAATAAAAAATTAAATAATTGAAATGATTTGAACTAGACAACTTAACTTAACTTAATAAGTACTTAACTTAACTTAATAAATTTGTTAACTTAACTTAATAAATTTGAACTGAATTCAATGAATCTTGAACAAATGAATCTGAACAAATGAATCTGAACAAATGAACTGAGAATATATAAGTCCAGAACAAGCGACACTATTCTCTCTATATATAGAACCACAACAATGTGCATGATTTCATATTACTTCAAAAAAAAACACTCTAACAACTATGGAACCTAATAAATCTTCGTCGAAATCCGAAGCTTATTTATTCGCCACCCAACTGGTTACGGCCGCGGCCTTCCATACGGCACTCAAATCCGCCATAGAACTCGACTTGCTCGAGCTCATCAAGAAAGGCGGGCCCGGTGCCCTTATTTCTCCGGCGGACCTCGCCGCCCAGCTTCCCACCACTAACTCGGCGGCACCCGACATGCTCAACAGAATCCTCCGCCTCCTCGCCGCCCACTCCGTCCTCAACTGCACTGTGCCAGATGGCGGCGTTGAACCACAATACTCTTTGGCGCCCGTCTGCGAGTTCTTGACGAAAAACGAGGACGGAGTTTCATTGGCTCCGTTGCTACTCCTCAATCACGATAAAGCCCTCAAGGCCAGCGGGTAAGGTTTCTACGTTGCTTACATTTAATTTATATGTTTTGTTTGCCCAAGTTGAAATAGATCGATTGTCTTAAATGAATGGTCACATTCTTTTTTTGTAAAATTACTGCAGAGACAAAGTTAAAGATGCGGTTCTTGATGGAGGGATTCCCTTCCACAAGGCCTTCGACATGGGTATGTTTGAATACAGTGGAACAAACCCAAGGTTTAATAGCTTGTTTAACGAAGCCATGTTCAATCACTCAACACTCGTTGTGAAGAAACTTCTTGAGAAGTACAACGGATTCGAGGGCTTGAAATCGATGGTGGATGTTGGAGGAGGTGTCGGAGCGACGATCAACATGATTATCTCCAAGCAACCTTCCATCAAGGGCATTAATTTCGACTTGCCTCATGTTATTCAACGCGCCCCGTCTTACACAGGTTCATCGTCGTCATCATCATCATCAATTAGACGTTTGTAAACTATATATATACTTCTACTATGATTTAATTATTAACTTAATTGTTTTTTGGATTAATAAAAATAGGGGTGGAGCATGTTGCTGGTGACATGTTTGTTAGTGTGCCTAAAGGAGATGCTGTTTTCATGAAGGTGAGATTTAATAAAGGGCGAAATAGTAATTCTCAAATGTTGATCTTAAAATGAAACGTTACATGCAGTGGATTTGTCACGATTGGTGCGACGAACGCTGCTTGAAGTTGTTGAGAAATTGCTATGAAGCGATTCCGGAAACGGGAAAAGTGATTCTAGTTGAGATGATTTTACCGGATGCCCCCGACAAGCAATTGGGCACCAAGACTGTTTTACAGTATGACTTTAATATGATGGCGCACATTGAAGGAGGTCGAGAAAGGACAGAAATGGAATTTCAGACATTGGCTAACGAAGCTGGGTTTAAAGGTTTTCACAAAGTTTGTTGCGCTCTGAATTTTTGGGTCATGGAACTTATCAAATAAATCCAAGGATCCATAGCCTAATGAATTACATAAGCAAATTGTTTGTTTAATTATGTACTTATTGTTATTGATGTGGATACTGAATCATTATATATTATTTATTTAATTATGTTATTTTTTTTAATAAAGCCTAAGTTTGATAGATTTAAATAAAGCCTAAGTTATTTTTTTTAATAAAGCCTAATTATATTATTTATTTAATTATGTTGGTCATTGCATCATGGTTGTTTTTATATGAAATAAAGAGATTTTTTTACTCTTTTGAAGATTTATTCAATTTCCATATTCTTAAAAGTCAATTAAACTTTAATTTATTAATTTTGGATTTTCTTTGTAATCAATTGAGTATTCATTATAGTTGTTAGATCACTTAGTATACGTAGTATCAAAGTAATCTATAAATTAATACACGTTAACTTTTTTTTTAATTAATAAAATTTCCTAATTCGGACGTGATCTTTTGAATTAATAAAAATAATCGATAAATTAATAATCTCTATAAATTAATAAAATTTTATAATTCCAAAATTATTAATTATTATATAAAGCATCTGCATTTGTTGCTGGCTTTTGATCTGCGTTAGACCATCTTCAACGGTGGCAAAATTGGAATCAAATGTCCAATTTACCATCGGATGTTGCTCCAATAGTTCATTTTTTGAACTGAAATTCGAACTCAATTTGAGTATTGTGAATAGTAAAACTCAAATTTGCATTCAACTCAAATCTCTACTCAAACACTCTTCTTCCATTTTTTATTTATTTTAAATTTATAAAGTATTAAAATATAATTAATTTAACATTCAAACATTTCTTAAATATAATATAAATAATTATTATTGTTTTTTTTTGTAAGTCAATCAAATAAAAAAATAAAGAGTATGATAGGGAATGAAAAACTCTACCGCATTACAGAGCTAACAGACTAGCTCTCCATTCCGACAAACTAACATATAACACTAAACAATATAAATACAATCATCAAACTATATGCCATACTCTCTTCACTGTTCGTCTCTGAAAAGAATCAGGGTGTCGTAACGAGTGTATCATTTCCCGTATGATAGAAATCGCCTGAAAAGCCACCACATCAGACGACATTGACTGTGCCTTATTTATCCTTGTGTTCCTCTCTAGCCAAATATAATAGATCAGAGCAACGAGAAGTCCACGATACGCGCAAAATATCAAATGACTCACACGCAATCGACTAGCAGCCCGTAAATTGTATTTTTTACTCAAGTTTACATAACTTATTATTCTATATTGATTAATTTTAATTTTATATTTAATATTCATAATTTAGATTAAAATATAAATTGAAGTAAATATAATTCAATAATAAGCAAAACATGCAAATATTTTATAATACACAATACAATATAAATTTAAACATACATGCCACATAAAAAAATACATATGTTACACCATAAAAATCCAACACCGACACGTGTCCAGACGACCGGAGCCACGTCATCAAGAAGACGATCAAACGGCGGGCCAAAGTCAGAATTGAAGCCATGTATGAAGAAGGTACCAGGCGAGCTCAACAGTACCCCCAGGAAGACAGCCCCGTACCAGATTAGGGGATCAGCCAGATAAGGCTCCAGGCAAGAGGCGGTGCGCCTCTGGTGACATGCAGCAAGTGGAAGACAAGATTAGTGGATATTTAATGCAATGACTTAAAAGTCTTCATTAGTGGGATTAGATGTGATAGGAGGCTAATAAGTGGCATTAAGAGAGCTTGCATGCTCATGCAAACCACTAGTATAAAAGAGAGAGGGAAGGGAGGAGAAAAGGACTTCACTTTTATTAATTTCCAAATACTTAAAGTAAGGAAATAAATCAAGAACACATGATGTTCATACCTGGTGTTGTCCAGATTCCGGCCATACATTTTCCGATTTATAATCTGTCCTAAACAAATAAATATCTGCTTGGAGCCCTATTCTATAACCCCCGTTCCAGTAATATATGAATTGAGTGAAAAAGGGTCCAAACAACATAATAATACAAAGAAACACAAATTACAAAACTTCAAGATTTCAAAACTTTCTTCGTCGACATAAAAAAAATTAGAGATACGAATGCTCATTTCGAATTTTGAAATATATTGGTTGAACATTTGTGAGACACTTTTTCAAAAAATATGTAATTTATAATTTATATATTGTATTTGTTGTAATATTTTCAAAAAATATGTAATTTATATATTGTATTTCTTTTAATAATATGTGTTTTTTTAATTATTAATATGATATTATATTATGTAATTTTTAAAGTTTTATTAATTTGAGTTAAAATTTGAGTTTAATGATATAAGACGATTTACTGTTTGAACTCAAATTTGGTGACAATTTGAGTATTTTGGTGGTAATTTAAAACCAATGATTGAAGATGGCCTTAGTCGGTGAATGAGTGAGTGAAACATCGTCCTTATATTATACTACCTCTCAATAAGACTAAGGACCTGTTCTTTTGGACTGAAACCGGCTGAACTGAACTGAACTGAACTTAACTTAAGCGATCTAAACTGAACTGAATTTATTTTTTTTATAAAAATAATAATAATTTTTATTAATTACTAAATATAATTTTAAAAATATTAATAATATTATGACAGTAACTAGATTTTATATTTAAAATTATAGATTGAAATTATTTTTTATTTATTTTATTTTTATTTATTTTGAAACTCTGAAGTGAAGCGATTTAAGTGATTGAACTGAACTGAAATTAAGTACAAAAGAACAGGTCTTAATAGTCATATTTCCTTCACAAAATATAAAGGAAGTGTGACTATTGGTTTGGTTGAGAGGAAGTAGTTTATTACAAGGTAAATTAAACTGAAATAATTTTTTTACAATAATTCTAATAATTTTTATATAATTATAAAATAATTTTATTAAAATTATGAATAATACTTAACAATAAACTAGATTGTTGACAGAAGTTTTATTTATTGTTTCCGAAATGAAGATGAATGAAACCTTCATTTCCAACTTGACAAAGTGAATTTAATTATACTTAAAACTCAATTATTTACAAATAAAAACATGACACTGACACATCACCCGTGATTAGAAGTTGACCGTATTACGATCGATCCCATCTCAAATACTATATACTTTCCATTTTTAAAATCCAATATAGTACACCATATATTTCACAATATATATAAATTGTAAATGCATGCTATGAAAATGAATTAAACACACACATCTCTTGCAACCTCAAGAATGGGTACTTCTTCTTCACCATCATCATCATCATCCGAAGACGAAGCGTGCTTGCACGCCATGCGTCTAGTCACAGCCTCCGTTCTCCCATTTGCCCTAAAATGCGCCATAGAACTCAATCTTCTCGAGCTCATAAAAAAGGCCGGGCCCGGTGCATCCGTCTCTCCATCGGACCTCGCGGATCAGATTGCCGCAGCCAGCCCAGAGGCTGCGGGCCCCATGATTGACCGGATCCTACGCCTCCTGGCGGTTAGCGGGATTCTCAACTGCACCCTCGGCCGATACTCTTTGGCTCCGGTTTGCAAATTTTTTACGAGGAACGAAGAAGGTGGTTCGGTTGCTCCTTTGATGCTCATGAATCTAGACAAGGTCATGATGGAAAGCTGGTAATGTTTTAGATTATAAATTGTTAGATATCTCACGTCGATTTGATAAAGAACTTTGGGCTCACGTATAAGTTGGACAACCTTATCACCTTAACAAGGTCTTTTAAGGTATTATTGACCCAACTTTGACATAGATGTTTATGCATTTGTTGTGTTTCATATTTGTATATATAGGTATCATATGGCGGATGCGATTCTCGAAGGAGGGATCCCGTTCGATAAGGCTCACGGGATGAGTGTATTCGAGTACACAAAGGACCCGAGGTTTAACAAGGTTTTTAACCAAGGTATGAGTCAACAATCCACATTGTTCATGAAGAAAATGTTGGAGGTATACAACGGGTTCGAAGGTCTTACATCCTTGGTGGATGTTGGTGGTGGCATCGGGGGTTCGCTCAAGGTGATCCTATCCAAGTACCCCTCGATTAAGGGCATCAATTTCGACTTGCCACATGTAATTCAAGATGCTCCATATTATTCAGGTATACATATACTAGTAGTAGTGTTTGATTTGTTTTATTGGCTTAGTCGTCATCTTAAACATACGACACAATGCAGTGCAGGAGTGGAACACGTTAGCGGCGACATGTTTGCTAGTGTGCCTAGAGGGGATGCAATTTTTATGAAGGTGATGATGATAGCAATATTTTTGTCCGTTCTTTCAATGTAAAAATGTATAATTGTTATGAAGTTTGATAAGAGTGCTTTTTTCCTCGATCGATCAGTGGATTTGTCACGATTGGAGCGATGCCCACTGCCTGAAAATCCTACAAAACTGCCGCGAATCACTTCCGGAGAATGGAAAAGTGATCATTGTCGAACGCCTACTTCCGGAGGTCCCAACAAACTCAGACCCGTCAGCTTCCTTGGCATGCTCGGTGGATGTGGTTATGTTAGCACATAATGCGGGCGGAAAGGAGAGGACAGAAAAGGAATTTCAAGTCCTGGCAACAGAAGCTGGCTTCAAAGAATTTCGAAAAGTTTGCTGTGCTTTTAGCATTTGGATCATGGAGCTCTAAAAATAAGTAGTACAGTGATAATAACGTGTGGTTTTATGGAAATAAAAAACACAATTATTCGTGAAATTTGCTGGTTAAATTTTATATTTGAATGAATTGTCAGTGTCTCTGGGTAGAGAGTTGAATGATTTGTTTGTTTTATTTTTACTTTTGAATACATTGTGTTGGGCCAAAGTTGAATTTTTCTTTCATCAAAAGAATTAAAAAACATTAAACTTCCAAGGTTTTTGTAAAAATTACAAAACTCCCACAACTTTGATAAAATACATTAAACGATATTTTTTTTTTGATAAAAGATAAAAGTTATTTACCCAAATTTTATAATTTAATGTTAAAAATATTAAATTTTTTATTAAAAAAATATATTTTACTTTCAAAAAAATTATAAATAAATAAAAATCTACTTTCAAATAATTTTTATTTTATATTTTTATTTTACTATATAATAATTTTTATAATATATTTTACTTCCAAAAAAATTATAAATAAATAAAAATCTACTTTCAAATAATTTTTATTTTATATTTTTATTTTACTATATAATAATTTTTATATGCTTTTATTAATAATTTAACTTATAATTTTTTATATTAATAATACAAATTAAAATAATATTTCAATAAATTAATACACAAATAAAAATGATAAATTTAAACTAAATATTTTAAAATTTAAAAGTACAATTTATTTCTAAATAATACTACTATTTAATTTGAAATTTTAATTTCTTACTTATAATATCATATCATTATTTTTAGGCATAATTATAGTTTAGTGGCTGAATTATAACCACTTTCATTAGGTGTGTTCATAAAATGGCCCGGACCGGAATCTGGACCGGAAATTGGACCGGTTGGTCCAGTTCGGTCTGGACCTGTAAAATTCCGAACCGGTTTCCGATTCAACTAAAAATGAGATTCCGGTTTCCGGTCCGATTCCGGTTAAAAACCGGTAAAATCAGGTTCAGGCCGGATTGAACCGGATTTTAATTTATTAATATATATATATATATATATATATATATATATATATATATAATATTTTTTTAATAATATAAATTGTTGTATTTTAAAAAAATTAATAAATACTTGATAAATTATTATTTTTTATTTAAAAATTGATTTACTTATGAAATATAATTTTTTTTATTAAGAAAAAATTTGACTATATATTCAATTATCAATACTTAATATAATTAATATAACAAAATAATCTATAAATAAATTTAAAATATATATATTTTTTAATTTTTAAAATATTTTATTTACTTAAAAATGATATTTTATTTTTATTGAATAAAATTTAAAATTTAAAAATATAAAAAATAATTTTAATTATTATTTTATATTTAATTTATTAAAAAATTGAATTATTCCGGTTTTATCCGGTCCAAAACCGGATCGGACCCGAATTTACCAGTCCGTTTCAGTCCGGACCAAAATTTTTTCGGTCCGATTTCTGGGTCATGAATTTTCATGATGCCAGTTCCGGTCCGATTCGGTCCGAATTCGGACCGATAAACACCACTAATTTTCATACTTTGATGACTCATCTTTGTTTTTGTTGGTTTAGAGGTTGAACTATAGCTTAATTATACTTTAGTGGCTGAAACGGCGGATTCCGGCGACACGTGCAAAACACGTGCTTGTTTTAATGGCAACTGTAATTTTTGAAGAGTATTATCGACATTTCCATACATTATTAATACATAACAAATTAATATATATTTTGAAAATTCTTATTACACGTATATATTGAAAAAAAAGGAATAAATAAAAACCAGACCTTTGAAATCAAAAACTCGACTTTCATCAATTTTAAACCCAACCCAGTACATTTTTTTACAGAAAAAGAGTAAAGCAAAAATGTCAAAACATCGGGTTATGCTTTTGAACTCGACTTTCAACAATTTTGAACTCGCGAGTTATACTTTCACAGGCGCTTGTCCTCGCCGGCGACGCGGCGGCCACGGACGGAGATCACCGACATTTCCAGCCGAAGGCCGACCACCGAGGCATCTCCTTCAAGTCGACCGCTCATCCGCTCGTTGGGCCACCTCAGGTCGCTGGGCCACCTCAGCTCCTCCCCACAGATCAACGACGAGGGTGGTCGGGCTGGACTGGTAGGAAGGGATCGGGCTCGGGAAGTAGGAAAATAAAAACAGGGGCGTAAACCCTAATTCCCAAATTCGACAGATCTAAAGATCAACAGAATTCGAGATCCGGCCGGCTTCGGAGCAGAGAGCTTTCAGAACCTCGTTGTTATCGCAGTCTGTGGAGATCGTAATTGCCCTGAGCCCTCAAGCCGGCGTAAATCTTGGCCGCAATCTCTCTCCTCCGCCGCTCTCTCTCTCTCTCTCCCTCCAGGAGGGCTTTCTCCGGACTTCGTCTCCGCCAGATCCTCCTGCTCCGGCCGCCGAGGAAGACGCCGTAGAACCTCCGACTTCCCACATCATTTTCCGGAATGAAAATGTGGCTAAAAGAAAAACACAATCTTTTTTGTTTTTATTTTTTTGTTAATTTGCGTACAAATTTTCGTTGTAGCGTGACAAATTTTCGTTGTAGCGTGAACAAGGGAGGATTAATCGATTTGTTGTGCTATGAAAATTTTACTCCATATTATTCTTTCTGAATCTTTGTATTTTATTTCTGTAAATTCATTTTAAGTTTACTCATTAAAGAAAAGAGAAAAAAATGGGATTTAAAGGGATGAAAGCCTTTAGGGATAAAAACGTAATTTCACTCTTCGAACCAATGAAATATCGCTACTTGGGATTGAAAGTCACGTGATTTGCACGTTTCGTCAGGATCCGTCGTTTCAGCCATTAAAGTGTAATTAAGCTATAGTTCAGATACTAAATAAAAAAAAAATATATGAGTCACCAAAGTATGAAAGTGCCTATAGTTCAGCTACTAAACTATAATTATCCCTTATTTTTATTTATTGAAATTATCGAGAAGCTTTAGTCTCAAATGTTGGTAGAAGATCAGGTAGGAATTTCTCCAAATAACCATAAGAAAAGAAAAAAAAAGACATATTTTAATCTCAATTATAGTGATAAGGAAATCCTTACGACTCATTGTGGGTTAAAGATGTTACAATTTTTTGCGAGTTCACAGTGCATTTAGTTTAAATACCCGCAACTTTGCTCAATCAACTGGCATGAAAAACCGAAATCAAGGATGATTCGGGAGCTAAGATTCGCTCTTCCTCTTTGATTTTGTGTGCCTCTACCTCTCTGAGACACCCCACCTCTCTGAGCTGCCACATTAGCATTAGGGAAATTTTTCTCATTCATGGTAGTGATTTCAAGCCTGTTCTCATAATTGAGGAGCAGTGAAGTGAGCTCTTTCATGCTATAGGTTCCTCCTTGTGTAGTGACTGTAACAACCACTGCATCATACTTACTTCCAAGTCCACCTAGAGCATAAAAGACCTGATCCTCTTCTTTAATTTTCTCCCATGCACTTGAAATAGCATCACATAGAGACTGGACTTTATTAAGTTAATCCCTCATAGAAAGACCTGCTTTTTTTAGATTTTGTAACTGAATCTTATACTGCATCTTCCTTGCAGATGTTTTGCTGGAGAAAGAGGTTTCAATACTCTGTCATATCTCTTGTGCAGTGTTGAAGCCAACCATGGAGACAAGAATGGACTCAGATAATGATGACAGGAGCCATGAAGCCAAGAGTTGGTCCTGTCTCTACCATAGCACATACCCTGAATTCATCTTCCAGATGCCTTCTTCTCCAGCTGGTATGACCTTGCAAGGCTGAGCATGTGAGCCATCAAGAAACCCTTACAAACAGTGGCCTCTAACGGTGATGATGACATGTTGCTTCCATATAAGAAAGTTGTCATCATTGAGCTTGACTGAAACTTGTTGATTATTGAGTTGTATTAATGATTGTTTGATGTGGCTTGAATCTCCTTCTGCCATTCTTGCAAACAAAAAAAGAAAACTCCTGACTTTACCCTTTTTAAAGCTCTTATACCATAAAGAGATTTGCAGATTGCATATTGAATAAATTTTGTGAATGAAAGGAATTATTATTAATTGCGACGGACGGTTGTCCCTACGTTGCTATATATAGCAACATTACAAAACCCCTAAAACCCTAAGGCCAATACAAGTAGTCGGAACACCTAAACTTTCCAACTCAATTGTTCACATTCCCCGCTTTTAAATACTTGTTTTAGTTAATTGATAAAACTCTCTTGCAAACCCCCTAAGATGTTAATGATTTTGTCCTTTTTAAACTCGAACTAAACGCACACGCGATGACGTTCATGCGCCGATAGTATTGCTCCTCGAGAGATCGACTCGAAAGATTTACTTTCGTAAATCTTTAAAATTTAAATTGTATTAAATTGAGCGAGTTTAATTATATGATAATTAAAATTGATGCTTGTTGGCAAATATGAAATAATCAATTAATTAATTTATTTGCCGAATCATATGCCTGGTGAATTAAAAGTTAGATAAGAATTAATCAATTATATGCATGTGTATAAATTATCTAAATTATTACATATAAAAAATTGTTTTTCAATTAAAAAAAAAATTGTTTCCCGCTATGCGTATACGTGCACGATCCCCAACACATCTTACACAGGTTCATCATGACCAATCAGACGTTTCGAGCTAAGCACCCCTATGGGGACGTAGGCGTAGGGCATTCCCCGGCCCTACGGGAAATGCCCGTAGGGGCCCTCCAATTACATAGAGGGAAGGCTTCACGCCTCAGCCCCTACGGGAGGGTCCTCGTAGGGTTTCTTACGCGCCCAGTCCCCTACGGGGAGAGATTCGTAGAGGAACTTGGCCTACGGCAGCCGTAGGGGATCCCGTAGGCCGTTTTGTAGGGAATTGAGGCGCGCCATATGCGCGCGCAGAGCCCTACGGTACTCCCTACGGGATTTACCCCTAGGGGTGTGGGCGTAGGGGTAGTCGTAGGGGTCCTCGATATATTATTCCCCGTATGGGTTCCATAGTTTTTTTGTAGTGCTACTTTTTGTAGGGGTCCGAGAGTGATGAAGTATTTGATTTATTATAGATAATATCACAAAACATCTTGTAACATAGTCTGATTTCACATTTAGTCCTTTAAGTTTTTGAAAATCAAATTTCATCTCATTTAACGATTTTTATTAGAATTTCGAACGTTGGTCGTATCTAAAGTGTACATGATAATTTACTCTAGTGTGCTTTATTGTCTGGAGTCGATTCAATTGAGTGAGTATCCCGAAACATGATTTTAAAAAATAAAATACAATCAATTTTTTCATATTTTTATGAAATTTGATTTTTCATAAACATATAAAGGATTAAATATGAAATCAAGTTATTTTACTTAGATGTTTTGTAATATTATCTCTGTTGAGAGTCCACGTCGGCGGTCGTCGCTTCGAGGCACCTGGAAAAACACAAAACAAGGACAGATCAGTTTTGTAATACAGCCTTTAGGCCAGAGCAAGTTCACAAACCACAGCAGTCAACGGATCTGAAGGGATCCAGTCTGCATGTTAGGGTTTGAGCTTGAATGAACACTAAAAGCACATGCAGTGGCCAGAAAAAGGAGATCGAGTATATATATATATATATATATATATATATATATATATATATATATATATAAAATAAAACCAGAGATAGAATAAATATTCGGGTCAGGACTGTAGATCCATCATCGTAGCATAACAGGTGGTAGTGGTAACCGGAACAGAAAGTCACAATAGCCTCGCCGGGGACCAGGAGCACTCAAGCCTCACCACCGTCAACTCCGCCTCACAAAAGAGGTATTCACCAACATTGTCGCTTCACGGAGCTTCTCCAGCCACCGGGCTCACTAGGAGGCCAGCCGGAGAAGATGACAGGGAAGCCGGCGGGGAAAGGTGAACGGAGAGGGAAATCGCACACACTCGAAGGTGTAATCGCACACACACTGCTAGGGTTGCGAAATGGGAGAAGTGAGTAAAGGCTGAGTGGAGGGTTTATTATATCATAGCCAATGGACGGATCAAATTGCATCTCACACAACAACCCTACATCTGACGGTCAAGAGTAGTCAAGCAGGTGGGCTGGACTTTATTGTTTTATCAGAAAACAATTATCTGGGCTGGGCTGTTATAAGTGAATGCAAATGGGCCAACTGGGCTAGAGTATAAGTAATGGGCTGACACCTCACTGGGCCGGCTGCTATTGAATTAAGGAGAACGGGCCAACACTATTAAATCCAACATTCTCCACCTTGTTGGCCACCACCACACTGTTATATCCACTGCTACTAGGAACACAATCAAACACACATTTTGACACGTGTACAGTCTCATCATAGCCTAGCCCCGCGGCCGAAGCAACGGGACTCCCCTGCTGCCTAAGCAACAGGGGTGGTTGCCCTGAGCAACCGTCACACTAAGTGACAGCTAACACCCCAAAGGGTGAAAGCTTAGAAAACATGTTTCTTCTGAAACACCACTGACTCAGGGGGAGTGGAAAATCGTGGGCTTTAAGGCTGTTTCTCTATATAGAAACACTTGTTGCACCCAAAGCAACAATTAAAACACCTCCTGGCATGGGCTGGCTACACAACAGCAGCACCCCAAGGGGTACACTGGCACAACATCAGCCTAGGGGAGTGAAGTTCAAGAACTTCAAACAGAACTGGAATTTATCCAGTGGGAGGGGCTTAGTCCCCATATCAGAGGGATTGAGGTGAGTGGATATCTTATCAAGCAAAATGTCACCTTTTTCAACATGATCCCTAATAAAATGATACCTAACATCAATATGTTTGGTCCACTCATGGAATACAGGATTTTTGCACAGTAGGATGCCAGATTGACTATCAGAGAAAACTACCACAGAATCATGTAACAACTTCATTTCAGTTAGAAATCCTTTCAACCAAATAGCTTCTTTAAAAGCATCAGTAATAGCAATATATTCAGATTCAGTTGTAGACAAAGCAACTACATTTTGCAATTGGGATTTCCAGCTAACACATGAATTACAAACAGTAAATACATAGGAAGTTGAAGATTTTCTAGAGTCTCTGCAGTTTGCATAATTGGCATCAACAAATCCACTCAACACAACACCACTTTTACTCTTCATAAATTTCAGGCCATAAGACTTAGTACCAGCAAGATACCTAAGCAACCACTTCATGGCCTCCCAATGGGGCTTACCAGGATTAGACATGTATCTACTCAAGCAACTAACAACATAGGCAATATCAGGTCTAGTGCTAACCATGAGATACATAACAGATCCTACAGCACATGCATAGGGAACATAATTCATAGCTTCATATTCAGACTCGGTTTTGGGACATTGATCTTTTGACAGAACAAAATGACCAGCAAGAGGAACAAAAACAGATTTGGAATTAGACATGTTGAACCTATCAAGCAATTTATCAACATATGAAGATTGGTGAAGATGAATGGTACAGTCAGCTCTATTCCTATCAATGTTCATGCCAAGGATTTTTCTAGCATCACCTAAGTCTTTCATATCAAATTTAGAGCATAATTGTTTCTGGACAGATTCAATAGACTTCAAACAGGGACTAAAAATTAGCATATCATCAACATAGAGCACAAGATACACAGGCACTTTGGAATCACAAGTATAGTACAGACAGGGATCATAAGAACTCCTACTGAACTTCAAAGAAGGCATAAATTCATCAAACTTTTTATTCCATTGCCTGGGGGACTGTTTTAAACCATATAAAGATTTTTTCAACAAACACACGTGTTCAGATTTATTATCCACAATAAACCCCTCAAGTTGTTTCATAAAAATCTTTTCATCCAATTCACCATGCAAGAAAGCAGTTTTCACATCCATCTGTTTCATTTCCCAATCAAACTGAGCACACAATGCAAGCATAATTCTGACAGTAGTGAACTTAACAACAAGAGCAAATATTTCAGTATAATCAACCCCTTCCCTTTGAGAGAACCCCTTAGCAACCAACCTAGCCTTAAATCTGGCCTCACTACCCTCATGCTTGACTTTGTACAACCACTTACAGTCTACCACAGAGCATTTAGGGGGTTTAGGGACCAAAGTCCAAGTTTCATTTTTCAACAGTGAGTTCATTTCATCTTTCATAACACTTAACCATTTTTCAGAATGTTCAGATTTCATGGCTTCATTATAGGTTTTTGGTTCACAGTTCTCAATCAAATCATGCATGTTGAACACAAAATTACCAAGTTGGATATCATCAAATCTAGTAGGCAGCCTAGGGTTCCTCCTAGACATATCCCTAGTCAATTGATAACTAGTCAGATTTGGATTCATGTCAACCACAGTTTCATCTTGATCATATAAGTGTTCATTTTCAGCATGCATAGGGGGGTTATTATTTGCAGGCAAGTTCACAGAATTTGGATTCACAGGATTCAAATTTGGATTTTCATGGTTCAAGTTTGGATTCACAGCAGGAGCATTATCAGCATTTTCATTCAACTCAACAACAGGATTTTCAGGCACATCAGCAGGCAGGTTATCAGAGTTATCAGTAGCAGGCAAGTCATCAGAATGCACACCTAAAGGACCTACAGAGGGAGTAGACTCCACCTCACCAGAGGTATCACCAACCTTAGGATTTCTAGCATTTAGACAAGGCATTTCAGATTCATAAAAAATCACATCTCTACTAACTATGGTCCTAAAACCAGGTTCACTTCTGAACCACAGCCTGTAGCCCTTGGTCCCCTCAGGATATCCAAGAAAGACACACTTTCTAGACCTAAGTTCAAGTTTATTAGTTGAATGATGCACAAAATCAGAACAGCCAAACACTCTCAAATTATCCAAACACACAGATTTTTCAGAAAAGACAAACTCAGGACACTTTCCTTTTAAGGGCACACTAGGTGAACTGTTGATCAAATAGGCAGCAGTCAAAACAGCTTCACCCCAGAACCTTTTGCTAAGGTCAGAAGATGTCAACAAAAATCTAACCTTCTCTAGAAGGGTCCTATTCATCCTTTCAGCAACTCCATTTTGCTGGGGGGTATAAGGAACTGTCCTATTTCTTTTTATACCAGATTGGGCACACAAGTTATCCATTTCAGTATTACAAAACTCTAGGCCATTATAAGTTCTTAACACTTTAATTTTCTGACCAATTTGGTTTTCAATTAAGTTTTTAAAATCACTGAACTTTTGGAAAACCTCAGATTTGTTTTTCATCAAGAAAACCCACACTTTTCTGGAATAATCATCAATCACAGATAAGAAGTATCTATTGCCACCTTGGGTAGGTTCAGGGGAAGGACCCCAACAATCAGCATGCATATATTCAAGCACAGCAGAAGTAGTAGGCACATTGGGGGTGGGGTTCACAGGAAATTAAACTAACCCTAGTTTGCTTCCCTAACACACAAGTTTCATAGAAAGTTATGCAAGACATTTTAGAGTTTCCAAAATAGTCATCAGATTTCAAGAATTCCATGCCTTTCTTACTTATATGACCTAACCTCTTATGCCAAAGCTCAGAGGCACTATCATGCACAACATGGGCAGATTCTTTCAAATATGGAAATGCATTGCAGATATACAAGTTATTACACTTAGCAGCTTTGCACATAATTATGGAACCCTTCACAATTGTCATGCACCCACTCCCCCATTTCCCAGAAATACCATCAGATTCCAATGCAGCACATGATATCAAATTTTGTCATAGATCAGGCACATGTCTAACATTCCTAAGAGTGTACAGATAGCCAGAATCAAATTTTACACAGATATCACCAATTCCCTCTACCATACATCTTTTATCATTAACCATAGAAACAGATGAGTTATGCATTTTCTTATATGAAGTAAACAGATGCAAGTATGGAGTCATGTGATATGTGCAACCAGAATCAATTAGCCACTTATTTTCATCAAGAAAAGCAGGCAATGCAGCATTAACATCAGGAATCACAGCATTCTGAGAAATCATAAAAACAACACCAGCATGATCATGTTCAGCAGCAACATTGGCATGGTCACCATTGACCTTTTGGGGCTTGGGACAGTCCTTTATGAAGTGTCCCAGCTCACCACAGTTAAAGTACTTCTTACCCTTGGGTCTAGACTTAGACCTAGACTTACACCTCCCCTTTTTCTTATCATTGTTTTGATTGCCATTACCTTTATGGTTCTGACCACCATTGTTCCTGGACTTAGACCTCCCTCTAACTTGATTAACTTCAGAAACCATATGGCCTCTATTAGACCTTAAGTCTAATTCTTTGCTTTTAAGCCTATTAATCACAGTTTCTAGAGTCACAGAGTCCCTACCATACTTAATAGCAGATTTCACATCAGAATAGGAATCAGGTATAGCATTCAACAACACAATAGGGGTAAAATTATCAATGTGTTTGTCACCAGTCAACTTAATGTTTTGAATCAGTTTAGTGAATGCATCAATATTATCAGAAATGTCTTTACTCATATCCAATTTAAATCTGAAAAACTTTTCAAGTAAAAACAGTTTACTGTTCAGGGAAGTTTCAGTGTAAAGATCATGTAATTTTTCCCAAAGTTCTTTTGCAGATTCAAGTTCACCCACTTTTCTTAAAACAGATTCAGACAAACACAAGATTATGGCTGAGTGGGCAAGTTCAATAGTTTCAACCTTCATTTCATCAGAGTCATCAGTGGAGTAACTACCACTTATAGCTTTAAAAACTTTTTGTTGGATCAGAATCCCTTTCATCTTTTGTTTCCAAATAGCAAAATCCCTTTTTCCATCAAATGGTGCCAAGTTAAAACCAGACATTTTGAAAAACAGATTTTGATAACTTAGTTTTGAAAACAAATTGAAAACAACAAGTTTCAAGCAAACACAAAGTCACACAACAGCAACTGACAGAAGACAGTGAGCACCACACAAGGTTAACACACACACACTTCTATTTCTCACCAAAGTGAGAGAGAGAGAGAGTCCTAAACGCCTTACTTCCTATTGAGTAACTCTGAGCCTATGATGAGTAGGTTTTATTCTCAGACAAATGGACACCCCAGCCTTCACAATATACTCACACCCCTCAAGGAAGTGTAGCAAGGGAAGTTTGGTATGCCGGGGGCCACCACTTTGAACTCTACACTGGCACTCACCTCTCCAAATAGATTAAGTTACTATATGTTTCTGGTATCACAGAACAAACCCTAAACCTAACACACAAAAGTGCAGATCACAGAGAGTTCAAACACACAAGTACCAAACCAGTGGATATCACAGAATCAAGTAGGCAGATTGTTCATAGTATTTTCACAAAGTAGGGTTTATCACAGAATCAGTAAACCAAGTTTTCCAGAGAATATTTTTGAACAATAGTTTTGAAAACAGATTTTTCAAACTCAAAACACCACACACGACCACCAGGCGGGCCACAGCATCACAGAATGCCTCCAGGCGGGCTGACCATCACAGAAAGAGGGGGTTCAAGCCAATCACTTACCTTGCAGGGTTATTCGCAAGGGACCCCTTGTAGCAGTTCACGTTTCGCGTATCACAGGCAACCCGGGTACCAACCTTACAGCCAAGGGGGTGATCAATCCCGGATTTACAATGGCTGGGAGCACCTAATTCGGGTTTGCTACCTGGTTCTCCTACCGAGCAGTGTCGAGCAACTCCAACCCTCCAGGTGGCAGATCTGAAACCCTAAGTCCCCGATCTACGATTCTGGTTGCTGGAAACCGCCGCTGTAGTGCTCTGATACCACTATTGGGAGTCCACGTCGGCGGTCGTCGCTTCGAAGCACCTGGAAAAACACAAAACAAGGACAGATCAGTTCTGTAATACAGCCTTTAGGCCAGAGCAAGTTTACAAACCACAGCAGTCAACGGATCTGAAGGGATCCGGTCTGCATGTTAGGGTTTGAGCTTGAATGAACACTAAAAGCACATGCAGTGGCCAGAAAAAGCAGATCGAGTATATATATATATATATATATATATATATATATATATATATATATATATATATATATATATAAAATAAAACCAGAGATAGAATAAATATTCGGCTCATGACTGTAGATCCATCATCGTAGCATAACAGGTGGTAGTGGTAACCGGAACAGAAAGTCACAATAGCCTCGTCGGGGACCAGGAGCACTCAAGCCTCACCACCGTCAACTCCGCCTCACAAAAGAGGTATTCACCAACGCTGCCGCTTCACGGAGCTTCTCCAGCCACCGGGCTCACTAGGAGGCCAGCCGGAGAAGATGAGGGAAGCCGGCGGGGAAAGGTGAACGGAGAGGGAAATCGCACACACTCGAAGGTGTAATCGCACACACACACTGCTAGGGTTGCGAAAGGGGCGAAGTGAGTAAAGGCTGAGTGGAGGGTTTATTATATCATAGCCAATGGACGGATCAGATTGCATCTCACACAACAACCCTACATCTGACGGTCAAGAGTAGTCAAGCAGTTGGGCTGGACTTAATTGTTTTATCAGAAAACAATTATCTGGGCTGGGCTGTTATAAGTAAATGCAAATGGGCCAACTGGGCTAGAGTATAAGTAATGGGCTGACACCTCACTGGGCCGACTGCTATTGAATTAAAGATAACTGGCCAACACTATTAAATCCAACAATCTCGATTTATTAACTTAATTTTTTTTCGATTAATAATATAGGCGTGCAACATGTTGTTGGTGACATGTTTGTAAGTGTTGTTAGAATATATTTCTTTTAAAAATATAAAAATATGACCATTCTAACAAGTGTACCTAAAGGAGATAAAGTATTTGATTTATTAATTAACTTAATTAATTTTTTTGATTAATAAAATAGGCGTGCAGCACGTTGGTGGTGACATGTTTGCTAGTGTTTTTAGAATATAGTAGTACTAGTTCTTGCAAATATATGAGTACAAATACTACTATTCTAACAAGTGTGCCCAAGGGATATATAGTATGAAGTATTTGAGTTATTAACTTAATTTTCTTTTCGATTAATAATATAGACGTGCAACATGTTGTTCTGGTGACATGTTTGTTAGTGTTGTTATGATCTCATCTCGAGATACTATCCATTTTAAAAATCCAATATAATAAATACACCATACAGTATACAGCTGTAATCTCACAATCACAATTCATACATGCATATATAAATTGTGAATGCATGCTTATATATGAAACACAGCACACAACTCTTGCAACCTCAAGAATGGGTTCTTCTCCTCCATCATCATCATCCGAAGACGAAGCGTGCTTGCACGCCATGCGTCTAGTAACAGCCCCCGTTCTCCCATTTGCCCTAAAATGCGCCATAGAACTCAATCTTCTCGAGCTCATAAAAAAGGCGGGGCCCGGTGCATACGTCTCTCCATCGGACCTCGCGGATCAGATTGCCGCAGCCAGCCCAGAGGCTGCGGGCCCCATGATTGACCGGATCCTACGCCTCCTGGCGGTTAACGGGATTCTCAACTGCACCCTCGGCCGATACTCTTTGGCTCCGGTTTGCAAATTTTTTACGAGGAACGAAGAAGGTGGTTCGGTTGCTCCTTTGATGCTCATGAATCTAGACAAGGTCATGATGGAAAGCTGGTAATGTTTAATTATATTTTAGATGTTTTATTAATGCATTTGTTGTGTTTCATTTTGGTATAATAACTACCCTTTTCGATTAAAAAAAATGTTACTTTTTAACTTATAAGTGAAGGTATAAATGTATTTTTAAGTTAAAAAGTAAAGTGGTAAAATTGTATTTTAAAGTAATAAAAGAAAGTGGTTATGTTATTCTAAATCGGGGGAGTATATTTTTTCATTCCTATAAATAGGTATCATCTCCGAGATGCGATTCTCGAAGGAGGGATCCCGTTCGATAAGGCTCACGGGATGAGTATATTCGAGTACACTAAGGATCCGAGGTTTAACAAGCTTCTTAACCAAGGTATGAGTCAACAATCCACGTTGTTCATGAAGAAAATGCTGGAGGTATACGGCGGTTTTGAAGGTCTTACGTCCTTGGTGGATGTTGGTGGTGGAATCGGGAGTTCGCTCAAAGTGATCCTATCAAAGTACCCCTCGATTAAGGGCGTCAATTTCGACTTGCCACACGTTATTCAAGATGCTCCATCTTATTCAGGTATACATATACTAGTAGTAGTGTTTGATTCGTTATATTGGCTTAGTCGTCATCTTATTCATACGACACAATGCAGTGCAGGAGTGGAACACGTTAGTGGCGACATGTTTGCTAGTGTGCCTAGAGGGGATGCAATTTTTATGAAGGTGATGATGATAGCAATGATAGCAATATTTTTGTCCGTTTTCTTTCGATTTAAAAATGTATAATTATTATGACGTTTGATAAGAGTGATTTTTTCCTCGACTGATCAGTGGATTTGTCACGATTGGAGCGATGCCCACTGCCTGAAAATCCTAAGAAATTGTCGCGAATCGCTTCCGGAGAATGGAAAAGTGATCATTGTCGACCGCCTACTTCCGGAGGTCCCAACAAACACGGATCCGTCAGCTTCCTTGGCATGCTCGGTCGATGTGCTTATGTTAGCTCATAACGCGGGCGGAAAGGAGAGGACAGAAAAGGAATTTCAAATCCTGGCAATAGAATCTGGCTTCAAAGGATTTCGAAAAGTTTGCTGTGCTTTTAGCATTTGGATCATGGAGCTCTACAAATAAGTAATAATAGTACGTGTGGTTTTATGCAAATAAAAAAAACAATTATTCGTGAAATTTGTTGGTTTTATTTTTATATTTGAATGAATTGTCGGTGTCTGTTGGGTCGAAATTGTTGACTAATTTGTTTGTTTGTTTTATATTTTATATTTTGAATCCATTGTGTTGTGTGTTGAGCCGAAGTTGAATTTCTCTTCTTTAGAATAATGCCATTTGCCCATTTCATCTATTGGAATTTTTAACAAAATCACAAGCAAACGTTTCTCTGACTTTTTTTGGCTCAGTCCGACGGTCCGAAATTATGTATTTTTTTTATTTTTTAATAGTTATATTTAAACAAATTTATTTATTTATTCATTTAATATTAATTTTAGAGATAATTATAGTTTAGTACTTAAACTATAGGCATTTTCAGACTTTAGTGGCTAATCTTTTTTTTGGTGGTTTAGTATCTGAACTAAAGCTTAATTAGACTTTGCGTCCTCGAATTCAATCCCATTCGCCCTCGAATTCAAAATCACAAGCTTCGACAGCGGGTTTCACAACGAGCTCGCCGACGGAGGCGAGATCGGCGGCGGAGGCGGTGGAGGGTCAACGTTCGTCGGCACTCTCAGGCTCGGAACGCTCCGCTCCGAAGGTCAACCGGCACCGACGCATTACTCGACGTGAAGAAACTCTGCAACTCCGTCTTAAGAATTTTATGTTTTAAAATATATATTAATTATGTATATATTAATAATGTAATAAAATGTCGATAATATTCTCCAGAACCCACAATTAGTATTAAAAGAAGCACGTGACAGGCACGTGTCGCCGGAATCCGCCAATCTAGTCATCAAAGTCTAATTAAGCCTTAGTTTAGTACTTAAACTATAGGCATTTTCAGACTTTAGTGGCTCATCTTTTTTTTGGTAGTTTAGTATCTGAACTAAAGCTTAATTAGACTTTGGTGGCTGGATTGGCGGATTCCGGTGACACGTGCAAAACACGTACCTTCAGTTGACAAGTGTCACAATTACGTTGGCTAAAAGTGAGAAGTTACGCTTTTACTCTTACATTATTTATTATTAATTTAAATAAATATAAATAAAAAAATAAAAAAATTACTTTAAACTTTTTTCTTATATTTAATTTCACTTTCAAATAATTAAAAAATAAAAATAAGAAAACGATTTGGGATTCATCTTCTTCATAATTATAACTACAGTCATCGTCTTCAATTTGGGATTCAGACGATTCTATACGACTCCTTCGAATTGAAACAGATGGAAAAGAAGCTCGAACAACGACCCCGTATCGGACCGCTGCCTCTAATATATCCCGATGGCAAGGTTCAGAACATGATTACCCAAATCAATGCAAAAATTCATCCCCAAATTAAACTAATTAAGTATAATGGGTTCCTCCCCAATTACTCTCCCCAAGCTTGCAGTAATAGACTTCACCGACGAGAAGTTGAAACTGGGGTCAACTTCTTGGTCAACCGCATGAAAAGAAATAAGGCAAGCACTTGAAAACCATGGCTGCTTCATAGCTCTGTACGACAAGGTCTCACCCCAGCTTCATCTGGATTTACAAAATCAAAATAAAAAATTATTTTTTTCTCAAATTGAAAAGTAATCGAATCGATTATTGAATCAATTCGCACCTGCAAATTCAGGGGTTCGGTGATGCTGCTTCGCGAGCTCCATCTTCACGTCCTCGAATTCAATCCCATTCGCCCTTTTGCCCAAAACAAAAATCAAAATCACAAGCTTCGGCAGCGGGTTTCACGACGAGCTCGCCGACGGAGGCGAGATCGGCGGCGGAGGCGGTGGAGGCGGTGGAGGGTCAACGTTCGTCGGCACTCTCAGGCCCGGAACGCTCCGCTCCGAAGGTCAACCGGCATCGACGCATTACTCGACGTGAAGAAACTCTGCAACTCCGTCTTAAGAATTTTATGTTTTAAAATATATATTAATTATGTATATATTAATAATGTAATAAAATGTCGATAATACCCTCACAATTAGTATTAAAAGAAGCACATGACAGGCACGTGTCGCCGGAATCCGCCAATCCAGTCATCAAAGTCTAATTAAGCCTTAGTTCAGGTATTAAACCAAAAAAAAAAATGAGTCACTAAAGTCTGAAAGTGCCTATAATTCAGGTATTAAACTATAATTATCCCTTAATTTTATTAAACGAAGTCGAACATTTTTTATCGCCATAACACCTATTTTGCATATGGGTGGTATCGCCGACACCATGAATAATTAGGTGGGATTAACTTTTTAAAGGGTGTCTGTCGACACCTCGTGATGTCGGCCGACAGGTGCTGAATTTCAGCATTATTTTGGCTGCGTTTTTTTTCTATTCTTATTCCGTATCAACTCTAAACTCTTTTGTTCCTCCTATATATGTAGACATTAAATCCACGATTTTGGTGGCTATTCTACACGAAATATATTACAGTATTTCACAAGCACCAAAATACGAGGGAGACGAGAGAATCGAGTGAGACTCGATATAAGTCAGAGGGTTCGTCGTTCGTTGATTAAAGAGGGTTCGTACAACGAATTGAGGTCGGGTACGTTCGCGGCTATCCATCTACGCGTGAGTTATCTACATAGAAGAATTACAAGGTACATAATTCTTTAGATTCATGATTAAAATTTTACGTGTTTATGCATGATTTTTTTTCCGCACATTTTCATGCTTTTAAAATACATAAATCATCTATTGAGTTATGGATGAGATCCATATAATTAGGATTTTACGTATTTATCCATGATTTTTTTTCTGCACATTTTCATGCTTTTAAAATAAATAAATCATCTATTGGGTTATGGATGAGATCCGTACAAAACCTCGATTGTGGTATCACAACATTGGTCGTGCGTTTACGTATGCGTTGTAGAATAATTGATTATAAATTTTAATTTTTATTTGTAAATTTTTATGTGGACTATTTTTTGGAAAAATAGTGTTTGACTATATGTTAATTTAATTGGAATATTTTTGCATAAATCAAATGTCCATTAATTTTTATTTATTTATTTGAAATATATTATTTGTCAATTTTATCTCTTAATCATTATTAATAAAGAATTTAGAATTCTTGTATTTGTTATGAAATTTATGTTTTACTCAATTTTCAAAATAATGTCTAATTTGTCTTTCTCAAACAAATCAAAAGTTAAAGATAATAAATTTTATTGACAAACTAGATTTGTGGTTGGCTTTCCATGTCACATGGGAGATATGGCTTCAATTGCATGATAAATCGCTTGTTAAAAACCTCGAGTTTTCACTTATGATTTATCGCATTTTGATTATTGGGATAAATATGAACGAGAATACAAATATAAATCGATTATAGGGAATAATCAAACAATTAAAATATGATTTTATTGGGAATAAAATTAATAGGCATATTTGAGTTATATGTTTTATCTTGTTTGCTATGAATTAAGAATTCTGTTAGTTGTTAGATGTAAGGACAACAACTTCGATCGAGAGATTAGGCCCTTAGGGGCGTTTGGAGGAAGACGATAAGGCGAAAGAAGTTCGCGATTTAGCGATAAGGTGGAGATTTGTTGAGTTTTGTCACAAAACCAAGAAGAGGAGACGCTGAACAGATTCAGCGACCGATGATCTCAAACAGCGACCGCCGGTGAACGTTCTGCGACCGCGGGACAGGCGGCAGCGGCCGCCATTTACGTCACCTGAAGGATCGAAGGTTCGATCAATGTTCAGTGCCCGCGAAAAGGCATCTCGCGACCGCGTAAAGGCGGCAGCGCCCACTGGTTGCGGATCGAAGCTATGATCAGAAATTTTGGAGAATCAGCGCCCGCTGGGGCCAAACAGCGGTTACTGTTTGATGTCCCGCGACTGTTGTTTCCTCCCAAGGGCGATTTTATGGAATGTTTCCTATTTTTGGTTCGTTTTAGATTCCTTCTTCTCCAAAGCTTTTTATGGGCAAGAATTATTGTTTCCATACAATAATTAAAATATTCCCTTATATAAAGAGAGAATTTTCATGGGCATAAAGACACCAATTATTTTAGCTATAACTATTGTGTGAGATTTGAGGGTTTATAGCGTATATCGTAATCGTGAAATAATATTATAGTGATTTTTTCGTCGTACCTCCCGTGGTTTTTTTCCGTCTTGGCTTTCCAAGTAAATTTTTTGTGTTTTTTTATTGTTAATTTCTTTTTTTCGGTTCTGGTTATTCTCATACTATACATCGTCCGATTCTACAATAATTTTTGTCCGTTTTCTTTCAGTGTACAAATGTATAATTGTTATGAAGTTTGATAAGAGTGATTTTTTCCTCGACCGATCAGTGGATTTGTCACGATTGGAGCGATGCCCACTGCCTGAAAATCCTTGAAAACTAATGCAAATCGCTTTTGGAGAATGGAAAAGTGATCATTTTCGAACGCCTACTTCCGGAGGTCCCAACAAACACGGACCACCGTCAGCTTCCTTGGCATGCTCGGTGGTGGATGTGGTCATGTTAGCTCATAACGCTGGTGGAAAGGAGAGGACAGAAAAGGAATTTCAAGTCCTGGCTAAGAAAGGTAATTGAGATCACCACAATTGTTGGTGATGAAGTTCTATTTCACAAGTTTAAATAGTTGGTTTACAACAAAAGAAAAAGGAAATACCATAATTTACAAGGAATAAAATCAATAATAATTACAGTAAATCAATCACGGACCACCGTCAGCTTCCTTGGCATGCTCGGTGGTGGATGTGGTCATGTTAGCTCATAACGCTGGTGGAAAGGAGAGGACAGAAAAGGAATTTCAAGTCCTGGCTGAGAAAGGTAATTGAGATCACCACAATTATTGGTGATGAAGTTCTATTTCACAAGTTTAAATAGTTGGTTTACAACAAAAGAAAAAGGAAAGACCATAATTTACAAGGAATAAAATCAATAATAATTACAGTAAATCAATCCCATGATTTCTCTTAAATCAATCTCCATTGATTTCTCTAATGTCAACTCCATTGATTTCTCTAACATCCCCCAGCAAGCGAAGTGTGGGATTTATCGAAACGCAAAGCTTGGAACGAAGAAATTCAAATTGTGGACGAGCTAAGCTTTTGGTGAAGATATCCGCAAGTTGAAGATGAGATGGAACGAACTGAGTTTGAAGACGACCAGAAATAACTAGCTCACGAATAAAGTGACAATCGATATCAATGTGTTTAGAACGTTTGTGTGCTATCGGATTTTGACTAATGAATATTGCACTTTTGTTGTCACACATTAGTTTGGGTGGATCAGGTGGTAGGGCTCTTAGGTCGCGTAGCAAGTGAGTTACCCAAATAAGTTCGGCAGCGGCGTTTGCTAGAGCGCGATACTCAGATTCACAACTTGATCGAGCAATTGTTGGTTGTTTCTTCGCACTCCAAGAGACTAAATTCCCGCCAAGAAAAATTGAATAACAATAAGTAGATCGACGAGTATCAACACAACGAGCCCAATCAGCATCAGAGTACCCAAGTAAAGACGGGGATCCAGAAGTAAAACGAATTCCATAATGTATTGTACCTATAACATAACGAAGAATTCGTTTGACGGCTTGAAAATGATCAACCGTGGGAGATTGCTGAAATTGACAAACCGTATTTACCACATATGATAAATCTGGACGAGTTATAGTGGAGGTATTGGAGAGCTCCCACGAGAGAACGATATAACCCGGGATCAGAAAATAAGTCACCAGTAGAAGAAAAAGACTCACCAGGAGCAAGTGGAGTGCTAATTGGTTTAGAGTCTAATAATTGAGCACGTGTCAAAATATCTCGGGCGTATTTTGCTTGGCCAAGAAATAATTCATCGGATGTGTGAGTGACTTCCAAGCCTAAAAAATAACTAAGACGGCCCAGGTCAGTGATTGAGAACTCACAATGTAGTCGAGAAATAAATTTGACAATTAAAGTAGGATCATTGCCGGTGAGAAAGATATCGTCGACATAAATTAATAAATAGAGTAACGTGGAATTGCGATGGAAGACAAACATAGAAGTGTCAACTCGACTACAGAAAAATCCCAGATGTGTCAAAAATTGGTTAAGGTGTTGAAACCAAGCTCGTGGGGCTTGCTTAATACCATATAATGCCTTACGTAATTTGCAAACATGATTAGGAAAACGAGCATCGATATATCCAGGTGGTTGTTCCATGTAGACGGTTTCAGTGAGATTACCATTAAGGAAAGCATTTTTGACATCAAGTTGGTGAAGTGGCCATTTTTGCATCACAGCAAGAGCGAGAACAATGCGTACGGTAGAGGCTTTTACAACCGGACTGAAGGTGTGAGAGTAATCAAAACCCAGAAGTTGAGTAAAGCCTTGTGCAACTAAGCGGGCTTTATATTTATCAATGGATCCATCGGAGAGATATTTTGTACGGTAGATCCATTTCGAACCAACTACATTAGTAAGAGATGGACGGGGAACTAAATCCCATGTTTTATTTGAATGAAGTGCACGTATTTCATCGTCCATGGCAGCGATCCATTGAGGATACTTAAGAGCGGACTTCAATCCTTTAGGCGGAGTTGAATTAATGAGAGAGGTCGTGAGTCCAGTAAGAATAAAGTCCGGTCCAAAATTTTTCGGCTTGCGCACTCCTCGTTGAGATCTAGTAGTGATATTTGGTTGATTATGTTGGGGAGGTGGTCTGGAAGCTTGAGCTTGCATAGATGAGTTGTCAAGATCCATAGATGGTAGTGTACTGGAGACTTGTGGTAGTTGAAGATTCTAACTAATATTTTGTAATTCAAGAGGAGGACAAGATGGATGATCAGTAGGACATATCAAGCAAAGCCCATGTTCTCCAGTAGACTTGTTCGAAGAAATATGAGAGTTGGGACTTGCATAGGCAAAGATGGTTGGGGATCCAAGAAACTTGCAAAGTCCAATTTTTCTACCAGGTTAGACGTAGAAATTTCGGAAAAAGGGAAAAACGTTTCATCAAAACGCGCATGCCGTGTGATATATACTTTATGTGTTTGAGGTTCCAAACAACAAAATCCTTTGTAATGAGAATTGTATCCGATAAAAATGCAAGGCAAGCTTCGAGGAGAAAATTTATTTGTGGCGTAGTCACGCAGGCACGGATAAACCCAACATCCAAAGGGATGAAAATTTTCATAATTCGGCAAAATACCAAATAATACTTCGAACGGACTTTTTGTGTTCAAGACCTTTGTAGGCAACCGATTAATAATATATACGGCAGTAGAAAATGCCTCAACCCAATAGTGTAAGGGGGCTGAGGAGTTAAACATAATGGCCAGCCCGGTTTCAGTGATATGGCGATGTTTACGTTCGGCACGACCATTTTGTTCTGGCGTATAAGGGCAAGACATAATATGATGAATACCACTCGCGTGAAAAATTTCTTTTAACCGATTATTAGTGAATTCTGTACCACCATCAGATTGGAAGACTTTGATTTTTCGAGTGAATTGTGTTTCAACCAAACTTCGAAACTTGACAAAAGCTTCAACAAATTCAGACTTAGCATGTAACGGATAGAACCATGAAAACCGAGAGAAGTCGTCAATAAAGATAGCATAATATCGATAGCCTGATTTGGAGAGAACATGTGATGGACCCCAAAGATCGCAGTGAATAATATCCAACACATTTGAAGCACGCTTAATGTTATCCAGAAATGATAAATGAGGACTTTTCGCCATTTGACAAGATGAACATAATCCTGGTTTGGGAAGCAAAGAAGTCACCGACAATAATTTAGATTTATTCAAAATGGAAATTATGTCATAGGAGACGTGCCCTAAACGAGCATGCCACAATTCAAAAGAAGCACATAAATTCTTGTGGTGTAATGATGCAACCAAAGCCTTGTTACCCTCTTCCAATACATATAATCCATTTTCACGCTTGCCGCGAGCCAGAATTTCCATTGTCTTGCGGTTCTGAATTGTAAACGATGTATCAGTAAATAAGACATCGACAGGATAATCGCTTGTAAGTTTGGTGACAGACAAAAGATTTTTCGTGATTTCAGGAACAACAAGTACATCCAACAGGTTGATATTTGATAACGAACGACAACCAATATGAGATATAGGTAAGGAGTCACCATTACCAACGATGACACTTTCGTTACCAGAATATGGTTGTGCGTTGTCGAGACCAGAAGTGTTGGAGGTCATGTGTGCCGATGCGCCCGTGTCCATGAACCAATCTGGAGTTGAAACATTACAATGCGCAGAGAAAGCTTCCGCCAAAATTGTGGTTTGTCCAGAACGAGAAGCGGGAAAACGAGTATAAGCCTTGTCAAAACGACGAGGACATGAATCAGCATAGTGTTTCTCCTCGCCACAAAGTTGACATTTCGGAATGCGTTTAGACTTGTTGTTATCTCTATTATTGTTGTTGTTCCTGTCGTTAGTTGTCCGCGATATCCATTATGTTGAGAGGTGGAGTGATGCTTGGATTGGGCTGAGAATGCCATAAGAGGTGTACCTGTAGGAGAAATATCAGATGGGGTGAGCTTGTTAAATAAAGAGAAACTCTCTGCTCTAGATAGCAAGTCGCTTAACGACGGTAGAGTGCCAAGAGCGATGTGAGAAGATTGAAAGTTGATGAACTCCGATCCAAGTCCTCGAAGAAACCAATGTGATTTATCAGCTTCGTCGACTGGTTTTCCAATGGCGGCGAGTTGATCGCAAAGCGATTTGAATTCCCGTCCATAGTCGGAAATATTTCGAGTGCCCTGTTACATGAGTTGGAGATCATCTTTTAGACAAAACTCTCTCGATTTGGAGGTTTGACGAAAGGTGTCGAGCAAGGCATCCCAAGCTTCTTTAGACGTTTTAGATCCGATAGTGACGGCCATGGCTTCTTCGGTTAAAGAAATATTGAAGAGTAATTTTATAGATTGATCTTTGTCATTCCAAGCTGAATAAGTGGGATCGGTTGGAGGGGGCAGATTACGGTACCAGTGAGGTGTGGTAAAAACCCCTTGCAAGAGAAAAGTGGATAAATATTATCATACCACATTAGAAAATTGGTAGAATTCAATTTGATATTGAAAAGAATGTGTATCATGCTGTTGAAAGAAAGAGAATCAGAGAGAGATGAGTTGTTATTTTGGTTGGACATTTCTGAAGTTTGATGGTAGAAGAAAAAAAAGATTTTTTTTTTAATATTTTGGTCCATCCACTCTGATACCATGAGAAAGGTGACGAAGTTCTATTTCACAAGTGTAAATAGTTGGTTTACAACAAAAAAACAAGGAAATATCATAATTTACAAGGAATAAAATCAATAATAATTACAGTAAATCAATCCCATGATTTCTCTTAAATCAATTTCCATTGATTTCTCTAACGTCAACTCCATTGATTTCTTTTAGTACAGTAATAATAACGTGTGGTTTTATGGAAATAAAAAACACAATTATTGGTGAAATTTGTTGGTAAAATTTTATATTTGTTGGTTTTATTTTTACTTTTGAATACATTGTGTTGGGTCAAAAGAATTAGAAAACATTAAACTTACAAAGTTTTGGTAAAAATTACATTAAAAAAATTAAAAAACATTACATTTACACAGTTTTGGTAAAAATTAAATTTCTAAAACTTTAATAAAATACGTTAAACACAACCTTGTGATAAAAGTTATTGTTTGCACAAATTTTATAAATTTAAAGTTAAAAATAATAAATTATTTAGTAAAAAAATATACGTTTTTTTCTTCCAAAAAAATTATAAATAAATAAAAATCTACTTTCAAATAATTTTTATTTTATATTTTTATTTTACTACAGTATATAATAATTTTTATATGTTCTTATAACTTATTTATTTTAATAATATGAATTTAAGTAATATTTCAATAAATTAATACACAAATAAATATAACAAAATATCATTTATTCATAAATTTAAATTAAATATTTTAAAATTTAAAAGTACATTTTTTTTTAAATAATACTATTATTTAATTTGAAATTCATAATTATAATATCATATAATTATTTTTATTTATTAAAAGAAATTCATAATTATAATATCATATCATTATTTTTATTTATTAAAATCATCGAGAAGCATCGGTCTCAAAGGTTTGTAGAAGACTAGGAATTTCTCCAAAGAACCATACGAAAAGAAAGAAAAAAAAGACATTTTAATCTCAATTATAGTGATGAGGAAATCCCTTAGACTCGTTGTGGGTTAAAGATGCTGGATTACAAAATTGAATTCACAGTGCATTTAGTTTAAATACCCGCAACTTTGCTCAATCAACTGGCATGAAAAACCAAAAACAACGATGATTTGGAAGCTAAGATTTACTTGCTTTGCATACAAATTTTGGGTTATGCAAAAACAAATCTAGCTATAAGCTTGTCGCACAAAAAATATTCATCATAATATGATTTGTGTTTACTACCCAAATCCCTTTTTTTACTTCACAAAATAAGGTTTGTTCCAATAGCAAGAAAACTACAGATAGCACAAACATAAAACAAAAACAGAAAAACTCGACTTACTCTTTCATGCCATCTTCATCATCCTCATCACTCAAGCCCAGATCCGCCAGCAGCTCATCCAGAGGCACCCTCGGAAAATCCTCACCATCCGCAACCGATCCCATCTCCGATCCCATCTCAGAAGGCTGGTACTCCTTATTCTTATAGAGAGACAGATTGAACCTCAAGTCCGGATTTTCCTCCAAATCTCTCAAAAACTGCTCATACTCGTTCGCCGTCTTCTCCACATTGTCCTTCCCGTTACCCAAATCATCAACCTCAATATTCAGAGACTTGAGCTTCCAGGCACGGGGCTTCCCCCGTTTCTTTGTCCGCCGCTCCTCATAGCTCTTCTTTATCAAAATCGCGTCTGGGAGATTAAAACCCTTGTACTTATCCAGCTCCATATCATTATTATTCGCCCCATAAAGGTCATAACCGAGGGCATAGTCACCATCTTTCAACAGATTTCCGAGATGGGTCCTCACAGTGAACATATTTCCAATGTCCGAGACACGGGCCACTTGGACATCAGCCAAAGCATACTTCATACCACCAACATTGACCTCATTGGACAAACGCTCCACATAAAACACGAAGTACTCCACAAGCTGCCTGCTGGAGAGCAAGGCCTTAAAGGACGACCTCCAATACTGCTCAGCGTCCAGAAAGGCTTGCCTGAGGGTAAGAGGATCCAACAGAGCAATGGTGTTTGTCACCTTGGTGCAAATAACGAGTGGGCCAAAGTTACCCAAACCAGCAGCAACTTTCGGTGGGAGGCAAATCAAGTCTTCACGGCATACAGGGCTTATCTCAACAGAAAAGGTGTGCTTATAGTTGTAGTTGTTGCTCTTGGAGTCATGGGAGACCAGCTGTTTGTCACTACGACTCTTGGTGGGAGCCACTTTGCTCACAAAGTCCACAAATTTCAAACCATGGCTCCTTTTGTCGAAGAAGAAGTCAATCCCGTGGTCCATCTGTTTGATCTTAATGGCATCCTTAGCCGCATCATGTTTGAGAATAAGCTGCTCGAGATAGAAAAAAGTACGCCTGTGAGAGACGTGTTGCCTCAGTTGGACAGCAGCTACCCATTGGTCGGGATTGGCTTGGACCCGCGAACAAGAATCGCACAACTGATCCTGAACAGTATACTCGACCGTGTAGGCTTGTTCAAGAATGGCTCCGTTTAGGACCTCCTTTTGGACTTTGAGCTTGACTTTGATTCTCTTGGAGTGGGGCTCGGTCCAGATAAACTCTGCGTTAACTAGGCGGACGGTGTTAAGGTTTTTCAGTCTTTTCACACAGAATGTGAGGAGAGTCTTGGATTCGAGCTGGGCTTTGATCCAGGTTCTGGGCGGCTGTAAATAGGTTTCACAGTCGGGACAGTGAATGATGGTGACCTGCTTCTGTAGACCTTCAGTGATGTCGATTTCCGACCGGAGGCACTTGGCACACATGTTGGCGGCATTGGGTTGCATAGGAATTCCGCATTTGCAGCATAGGACGCTGCCTATCGTTCGTGTGACAGTGAACATGCCCGAGTCTTGATCCATCATGATTGCTGAGTGATTGTAGACAAGCAGATTAATCAAGGAAAACACTTCAAAATATAGTTTACAACCAAAATCGACAAAGGAGACTAATTATATATATATTTGTGTTTTTGTGTAGTTGACTAATTGAAACCAATAAAAATAAAGAACACCACTTCAATCATTTATACAACGAAATTACAGTTCATCATTTCATAGGTATAAAAGGATCACATGAAATACAAATTACTACAAAATTCAGCAGAAAAAAAAAACGAAAATTAGAGCCGAAATCAAATCTAAAACCAAAAACCATCGAGGAAATTCACACGAACAGAACAGGAAACGAGATTAACATGATTGAAAAAACATAGGTAAATTGGTGAGAGAGTATGATACAAACAGAAATGGCGGATCAAAAAATATCAGAGATGCTTACCGAATTAGGGTTTCTCAGGAGAGTGTAGAAAAAAGAGACGGGTCGGAATGGAATATCTTCAGAAGGGGATGAATTTTATTGAGAATCGTTTATTAGGGTTAGTCGGTTATACGAAATGCGTCGAATCAAGCTGAACCAACGGCCCAAACGAATTGGACTTCTACAATGTACAAATGGGCTTTCGGATCTAATAATTTAATGGGCTTCGTCAGCCCACACTAATTAAATGGGTGGCTTTTCAAAACTTAGTTGAAAATTAATTTCCGTTTAATTATTCAAAGAAATCTCACTATTATTCTTCCATCTCCAAACACTTTCTCCTCATAATCTCAATCATCAAACAAATCATTACTGTACTTCCAAATCTTCAGACATGTAACAACTAACAAGAATATTTTATACTCCTAGAAATAGATTCCTTTTGTAAATTTTAAAGGAAATGTCTCTAGAGAGTAATATTTATAAATTTAAGTTATTTGTCCAAACATGGTTGAAATCATACTATACATAACGGAGTAGTTGATAAAACTCTACTATAGGCTTGTATATAACCGACGACGACCGCGGACGAAGATCCATTTTCCAAGGGCATAATCGTCACACACTTCACCTTGAACATTTTCCGTCTCCTCATTGTCCTGGTAGAAGGGCCCGGAAATATGAGCTTGAGGGGTGATTCTTTGCCCCATGTAAGAAGCGTGTGATGGAGAATTCGTGTAATTTTTCTGTGATTATAGACATTTTGTAGAGAGACTGAAGTTTGTAGTGATATGGAAATGAAGGGGGTTGTTAATAAAGAAGAAGAAGAAGAAGGAGGGAACTTGGTTTTGACCGACAGTTATAACTCATCTTTTTCATTTTACTGTAAAAAGCACGTATGATTCTGTGGCATTTAAGGTTTTTGTGATTCATTGATCTACTTTAGAAGTGTCTTGATATGGACTTGGGATATCCTGTTACAGTGAGAGTGTTATAAGGGTACATATGAATTATTGTTGAAAACAAAAACAAAAAAGTGAATCACTTTCTCAAGAATCTAAAGAAAGAAAAAAACAAGGGGTTTATGATAATGTTAATTGGTAGCCCCTCTCAAGACTCAGGTGACTCTGGATTTGATCCTTTACTTGGGTTTAGCTAGGATTTATCAAAAACATGTTTGTGCAGATCATAAAATTTATCCCTCAAGTTTTTGAACCCGGATCAAATCGAGCTAGGCCCCGATCCAAGAGATCAGGGTTTCTAAAACAGCAAGTATCACAACAACTCAGCACTCTCAAGAAAAGCGAAAAATTTGCTGCGAAAGTGGAAAGATAATTTTGAGTGTATACGTACGTGTCGAGAACTTCTATTGCAATCGACACCCGTGTTGGTTTAAACAAGCACCCCAAAATGTACAGATAAAAATGGAGCTGTAATGTAGATAAACAAAAACACAAATAAAGAGTAATGGGAATTAAGACATTGACATGATCACAATTTGCCTAATTCATGTATCAATTAAAATGGTGACCATAAATAAACAATGTTAGGTTGGGAGTATGGTTAAAGACAAGAAAGTATCACTCACCACCTCAAAAAATGGCAAACAAATATCTACCCTTCACCAATATTGAAACCTATATTCTATCTACAAGGAAATATAATGATTTCCCAGTCGGCCGTCGATCGATTGCTCGGGATCGCGGGTCAGGTTATATCTCCGTTAACGTTCGTGTTGAAAATACGGGTCTTGTTAGATATAATCAACTAACATGTTTTTAGTAACACAAGCAAACATGTAGTATACACTAACAAGAACTAAGGCAAACATGTCGAAAATCAATGATGATTTAGCTCAACTGTTTTCTTGCCGGTGAGCTTCCATGTTGAGAGACATTGTTTGGTTCTTGGCGAACGAATTGTCCTTTGACACGTGGGCGTTGCTCGGCCAGCTTTTTTCTGCTTTCATAACGCACCTGATTGATTACAGAAAAAAGAATAAATATAGGGATTAATGAAAATAGGGATTAATGAAATATATTTAAGATCCATCTTCTCAAATTATAAAACAGTGACAAGATTTATCGACAGACCTTCTTTTCGAAGCACCTGTCTTTCCTCTTTTGTCTGAATTTATCTAAAGCTGCTATTCTTTGCATGGACCCGCGGGAGGCTCCGATGAACCCCTCCTCATTGACCGCCGAGATTGAATTCATATCAACGCCGCCCGTATAAAATCTTCTATTGCCACTCTCATCCTCCAGGTTCCTCGTTTTTTGACTATCCGTCCGATCAATGCCACTAGAGTTATAAAATTGATGATGGGGGGAAAACTGTACATTGTTAATGGTGCTGGGACCGGGAAAAGGTGACGGGCCGGATTGTGAAGGATACATTAGTTGAGGCCTCATAGAACCAAATCTGTTTATTACATTTTCGATTCTTACGCCTTTAACTGGAATTGGTTGGGCGATAGAGGAATTAGGGACTGAAATATGCTTCTGGGAGCTTATTCGGTCGGAGTTATAGTCAGGAGGGGTATAGTTGCAAATTTGTTTTTCAGAATTGGTCGGCAAGGATTTTTGAGACTGAAGCGGTTTATTTCTGTACCTACACGAATTATTTATTATAACCCGACTTCAAATTGTAATAATAATAATAGATGTATCATTTAATGTAACTCACCTGGAAAATGCAGATGCGTCAGAGTGGTTCAACCTGCGCTTCTCGTCATTCACTTGATTCACCGAGCAACTCGGTTGGGATCTTCTCAGAGAAAGATCCAACGGTGGCAAGCAGTCCAACTTGTCCGCATTATCGTTCGAGTCAATGGCCTTTCGGTAGTTATTATCAAAAGCTCCGATCAAGTCAATGGCCTCTCTAGCCAAATTCTCAGGGGCATCACCGTCATTATTATTAGTAGTAGTAGTATTAATATTGTCGTATGCTCGTGTTTTTCTACTTTGTTGATTTTGGGCATGTTCGATATTAGCTCCTTCGGTCTCCAAGCCTGGTTTCGTGCATGAGCTCTGCAGGCAAAATCGGCAACATTGGATTAATTAAAATGATTATAGTTCTAGTTAGGTAATAGTCGAGAAATAATAATTACCTGAGCATCACTTCCTCTCTCAATGCATTCCCGATTTCCCGAGTGATTACTAGCCGCATTGTTCTCGGCTGTGGCTTCGATTTTCTCGTGAGCCACACTCTCTTTGGGAGGTCCAGGCCCGGAAGCACTCGACTGCAAAAATCAGAATTCCACAATAACTATGTAAGTAAATCTTTCCGCCCAAAATACTAAAAACAGAAAATTTATTGGAGATTAACAGGTGAAATTCTTACAGCTTTCTTCCTCCAGACATGCTGCCACAAGTTTCTCAGCTCGTTGATTCTCAACGGCTTGACTAGGAAATCAGTCGCGCCTCTCAACATGCATTTGTAAACAGTACTAACCGAGTCTTGAGATGACATCACTGCAATAGTACCAATGAAAATTTTACGTCATTCGAACGAATCAGTATTTTTGTTTTTTTAAAACGGGTAATTTTTTTTTTTTTGCAAAAACGCACTTATTACAGGGATATTTTTGCAGACATCGTGCTCCATGATCAAGGTGAGGAGAGCGTATCCTGAGATGGAAGGCAGCTCGACCTCCGTCAAAATAAGGTCTATGCTGTGAGCCCTTTCCCTTATGACCTCCAACGCCTTTAAGCCATCCGAAACCGCAGCAACTGCTCTCAAGGTAAAGACAACATCATCAATAAACGGAAGTAAAAATTCGAGTTAGCTAAAGTGATGTTCCATCATAAACCACAGTCACCGGATCAATTCTTAGTTTTTCGCCAAACAACAGTCGAAACCTCTTGTTATTATGCAAGTAAATGACTCTAAATTCGTGTTTTTCATCAAGATTTCAAACTACATGAATAGCCAAAAATCGTCGAAAAGGGGATTTCGAGATTCGGACAAAGAACCGATTTTTATTCAAAATCTGCAATAATTCACTGTAATAATCGACAATTTCATCATAATAAGAAATAGCATAGCCCTAGAAAACGTATACCAAACTAAACACACACACTAAAAAATCCAAGCTAATATAATAAAATCAAAAATAAAAATAAAAATAAAACCTTTATAGCTGCATTTCTTGAGAAGGGCAGCGATAATCTGCCGGGTGGAATCGTCGGCCTCGACCAGAAGCACTCTCACCGACACGTTCGGCAGAAACCTCTCCAACCGGTTTTTCTTGTTCTCGGACCGGTTTGACGTCCCTGCTTCTTGGGTTTCTATAACATCATCATCGCCCATTTTTTTTTTTTTTGTGTGTCGGAGTTGAATCCTCTTGTTATCGGAGGAATATCGGAGAAATAGTAACTGTAGCGGTTGCAAATTTTAGAAATCGAAAAAAGGATTATCCGTCATCTTATATAATAAGACTACTATTAAACCCCATTTACATAAATATCTAGACGACGCTTTACCCGCCGCGCATCCGGTGGCTAGGCATTTTATTCTCCTACTAAATTTTCAATTTGGTCCTTTTAAGTTTTTGAAAATTATGATTTGCACCCATGCAGTGAGGATCGGCCATGTTTTGCGATAAATTTAAAGTTGATATCATTAATCGAACGATGCAGGTATTTTTCGTTTAAATTTGATTTCAATTCAATTCAAATATACTCGGTTCAATTTAGTTTAAATTAATAAACAAATACAAAAATGAAAAAAAAAAGTTATAGGTGCAAACTGTGATATGTATGAAAGTGAAGGGGCGAATATGCAAATACAGAAATATCTTTTGCACACTATAAAATATCTGAACGACACTCTAAATTTATGGCCGAAAATGGCCACGTCATCAAGTCCATTGTGTCTTTTGACAATTATAAGTATTTAATAAATGCCCCAAAATTTCCTTTTGAAAGTGGCAACTTTAGACTTGTAAGTTACAACCATTGGACCATATTGTTTTTCAAATAGAAAAAAATCGAAATTAAACAGTTTCCAAATTTTATGTGGGACCCAGCAAGAAGATATTTTGTGCCGGATGAACGCGAACGTGACAAGTGGACGTACTCAAATGTTTAGAATTTGTGGTTTTTGCTAGGTGTTGGGAGTAAAATATAATTATTGCGGTAAAATATGGAAAAGAGGTAAATGTTTGTATTAAATAATTTTGTTTTGTTTAATTATAAAAAAATTAAATTATTTATTTTAACTTTTTTTAATTAAAAATGTAAATTATTTATTATAGTATTCATACAATTCAAAAAAATGTCGTTGAAAAAGATATAAAGTTTTTAATAACAAGTAAAATTTAGGTTGATTTTTTTTAAATTGTAATTTTAAAAGTTAGTATTTAATTTAAGTTATTAATTTTTCTTAATTATAAATTTGTGTAATATTCTAAAATTATTTTTACTTATTATTATTCATAGGTGGTTGGTTATAATAAGAATATTATAGTAATTGTTATGAATATTATTATATTATAGTGAATTACTTGTTGGCTAAGTCAGAAACCTTAGATTGTATCCTATATAAAGGGGTTTCCCCATATGAATGAAGACAACAATACACAACAATTCATAACAATTCTATCTCTTTATACTATATTATTCTCTCTCTATTTCTCTTGAGTTTATAACCCGTTATCAGCACGAAAGATCAACCGCGTTCATCACCGAAGTTCTACTCATCCAAGATTCGAAAGAATTTATATGTTTGTTTATATATTAACAATTATAAATATATCTACTTCTCCTCCCTTCTTCTTAAATTCATATGTTCCCGAAGAACATTAGAATCTCATATTCCTGTAGAAATATCAATATCAAATTGATTAGGATTAGAATCTGATATTCCTGTAGAAATATCAATATCAAATTGATTAGGATTATTTACTAATAATCTCAAATAATATTTTTGAAAATTCACTGTGAAGGATCCACTAACTTTGTGGAAAGATTTAAAAGAAAGATACGATCACCCGAAGTTGGTCGTACTACAAAAAACGTGTGGTATGATTGGATCCACGTTCGATTACAAGATTTTAAATCTGTCGAGGCATTCTGAATAAATTAGTTTTAGGAAAAATCATGAAGTTCGACTCACAAGTTTAAGTCGCATTATAATTTGATATTTGTGAAGTAATATCAAATCAAATATTCTTAATAATCAATTAAATTGAATGTTCCTGAAAAACATATATTTCTTGTTTAAATATTATATTGATCGTTTTGGAAGAACATCATGATATGATATTCCCGCAGAAATATCAAATCAAATTGCTTCTGGTGTAGCAATTAAACTTTATATTTTAAATCGATATTGATATAATACAAAATATTCTTGAAAGAATATTTTTATTGATTGCTCCCGAAGAAGTAAAGATTTTTAATAAAGTTACATCTCATGATACTCATAGTGAAACGCCAAATTTGATTGTTCTCGTTATATGAATTAATCTTGAAGGATATCTTTGGAAAATTGAGTTTAAATGTATCTTATTATGTGAGTAATCATGGAATATCGAAAAAATTCGATTTATGAGAAAATTATATATTGAGATTTATTTTGGTCCCCGAAGGATCATTGGTAAAAATACTGTATCCCCGAAGGATCATTGATAAAGATATTGTACCCCCTGAAGGATCATTATACTGTTATGCGAATGACATATTAAGAGTGGGCTCCGGAAGAGTTTTACTAATTATCCCCACGAGTACTACAAATGTACTTAAAATGAAAATGATGCATATCATGATTATTATTAAGTGCGTGGAAATTGTTATTCCCCATTTGCGAATTAATTTGAAATATGCAACTTATATTCATATCACCACTAAAGTGTATTTTTTATGAACGGGCATAATAGAAAATAAGGTATATTAAATATCTCGAGCCCGCGATCCAGAAGATCGGTTTATAGCAATTACGCTGATTTGCATATTTAAGGAAGATCAGTTCTCGACATTAGGGGGAGATAAAAATATAAAAGTTATAAATGTCGAGAAATTTCATGGAATGAAAACGATCTTCAATTCTTGATCCATGCATCAATCAATTGAACCCGAAGTTCATGAAAATAAGTGACTTGCAATATTCAACAAGTAATCTGCCAAATTAATGAAGGTGTGACAAAATCACATATATTTGTGATACTACAAGAGTTCAAATACCAAAGAGATTAACTCAAATGTTGATTCTAATATACGCCTGAAGCGTAGTAGATCGATCTGAAAATATAAAATAAATCCGCGGAAATACAAAGAAATTAAGTCACCCTCAAAATCTCCTGAAGAGATTTAGATGGAAATCCCATTGAAAAAGTATGTGCACATAATAATAGAAAATCGTGGGATTGCGGAACAACCAAATTAAATATTTTGGGAAATGATGAAAGATTTGGTTGATAGAATTGTCATCAACATGGAAAAAGTCGCCAACGACATATTTGCCTCAAGAGTTGCTCTAGAAAATTTGGATCCAAAACTTAAATCAATGATAGTGTGCCAGCAGCACTCAAAGAAATAGAAATGAGCAATTGAGGTTGAGCATGACTCGCTGAATAAATCTATATTTTGACTCTATAATACACACCTCAAAATATTATCCCAGAAGGATATATGTGAGTGTTCGTACGAAAAACGAGTAATGATGTGGTGAGATATAAAAGCAAAATTAGTTGTTCAAGAGTTTTTCGCAGAAACTCGATATTTTTAAGGATGACATTAAGTTCCGCTATTAAATATTTCTGGCAGCAACAACGATAAATATAGATATGCATGAATTGTATGATATGACCATGTAAAAGTCATTAGAAAGATACATACATGAAAATCCTGGATGGATTTTAAGATTTCTGATATGAAATGAAATGAAAATCAGAACATGTACAATATCATATTACATATGTCATTATGGAGAAAAATGATATTGAATATAAGGTCACGAAGACCAGTGATTGGTCCCGAATACCAGTGATTGCACTCTTTTTCCCTCTATTATGTTTTTCCCACAGGGTTTTCTTAGTTATAGGTTTTTAACGAGACAATCACCACAATATAAACGTGAATGTCATGTACTCTTTTTTCCTCGAGTATTTTTTCCTACAAGGTTTTATAAAGAGGTTTTTAACGAGGCATGTACATCACTCGATAATAATTAATGGGGACATCAGAATGTTCCATATGAGTTTGTTTTCGAGATAAAATGAGGTATTGAACCTGAAGTTCAAATGATTGTGAATTGAAGTTCACATTATTGTTCATTTGTCAAGAAATGTATATTGAACACTAAATGCATTTAATATACTCCAGAAGAGTTACCGGCCGGTTATAGCAATTGCGAATGCTCTAGTCAATATAGATGTCTGGTAAAGGCATGTCCCTGAAGGACGAAAAATATACAATAATACAAATGAATATGAAACTCGACAACTCGAAGGTTGGGTCCTGAAGACCAAAGTTTATATTTGAATAACTAAGTTTTTCTTATATGATTTTATTAGTTACAGGTTTTAATGAGACTGGTTGATCACAAATATTTACTTTCAAGAAGTCAAATATTTTCGGTGATTACAATCAGGGGGAGCAAGCTGTACTCTTTTTCCTTCGTTCAGGTTTTGTCCCACTGGGTTTTCCTGGCAAGGTTTTAACGAGGCAGCAATTCTGTACATAGTCATTCAAGGGGGAGTGTTATGAATATTATTATATTATAGTGAATGACTTGTTGGCTAAGTCAGAAACCCTAGATTGTATCCTATATAAAGGGGTCTCCCCATATGAATGAAGACAACAATACACAACAATTCATAACAATTCTATCTCTTTATACTATATTATTCTCTCTCAATTCTCTTGAGTTTATAACAGTAATTACTATTTTCAAATTTTTTTTTATAGTTATAAAATCAATACTACTTTCTTAATAAAAATGGTTAATAAAAACTATTCTTATTTGGAAAGTGTATTTTATTAAAATTTAAATATAAATTAATAAACTAAATTTACTCCTTTTTTAAAATACTTCAAAATTTTATAGTATCTTTTGTTCCTAATGTACATTAATAGAGGTACTTATTATCTTTGTCTCAATAAGAAATAAATGTGCATGTTTATTAAAATAAAATAATAAAATGTATTTTAAAATTAAAAAATAAAGTTATTGTGAGTAAAAAATTAAATATATATATATATATATATATATATATATATATATATATATATATATATATATATATATATATATATATATATATATACGGTATAAAAAACAAAATAATTTTTTAAGGTATATTAAATTAAAAAAAAATCTAAAATATATATTATTGTATTGCAAATAGTTTTTTTAAGGTATATTAAATTTAAAAAAATCTAAAATATATATTATTGCATTGCACATAATTATTCGAGGTAGAAAAACTGAAAAAGTACTTAATAATAGTACAGTAGGAGTATTAATTATAGTACCACTTTAATTACTACTATTATCTCCATGAATGTTGGGGTTCGACTAACTTCCATTGTTGATGGTTTAAGGTTGGAACGTTCCAATAGAGTTCGTGTATGTTGCCGGTTGCACTAATAATGCATTAAGATTTAAGCATACAGTATTATGATGTCACTTGTTAAATTACGAATATTTACTGTTTTTTTTTTTTTTTTTTTATAAGGAGGAGAGACGAGAAACTCCACCCCACTCGATCGGAGGTCCCGATGTAAATCGAGGAATGTGCCCGAGTAGGAGCCACCTGTGCGAGAGAGCCAACAGGTCGAACCCCAGGACAAACCTTCATAATATTTCAATGAAAATTTGTCCCACCCGAGATTCGAACCCTGCGTCGCCGGGGAATTACACCCACATCATCACAGGCCTTACCACTCGGCTATGCTCCTGGGGACCGAATATTTACTGTTTGATGTTCATGTATCTTAAAAAATGTCTCATTTTTTTTTCTTACCAACTGTTTGACTTTCTTTTAAAGTGTTTATACATTTTACTTTTTTATTATTTCTATCTACGTTAATTTGAAAACGTTTTACTTTTGTTTTCTAGTGACATTTCAAACCCGTCTCACTTTCGATGTTTAATTATTTTTTTTATTTTTTGTCTAAAAAGAATTGAACATTCTCACGACTGAAAAAATAATTTATATTCTAACATTGTTAAATAGTTTGAAATTCACACACACAACATTACTATATAATCTTCTAGTTTTCTCCATTTAATCATCTTGTAAAATACTACTCCCTCCTACCATAAGAAATGGTCACAGGTGATCAACGTTAACTTTTTTCGTTCATCCAATATATATGATAAACAGTCTACAAAAATTATGAAAAAATTATTAAAATAAAATTTAATAGTTAAATTTTATTTTAGTAATTTTTCTATAATTTTTTTACACTGTTTATCATATATATTGGACAAACAAAAAAAATCAACGTTTATCACTTTGACTATTTCTTAGGGTACGAGAAAGTAGTAGTAATAATAAAAAATGAAAACAAAATAGTCAAAAAAAGTCAAAAAAACATGTGCAAAGAATATATGACTCAACAACTCTGAATTCACGTACGTAGTATAATAAATTTGATAGTAATCCAAAATTAAGAAGAATTTCATTAAGTTTACACAAAATTAACTAATTGATAATTATACACGTTCGTCATCATAATTCATAAGTGTCTAGCACGTCATCATAAGTGTCCCATACGTCATCAAACTACTCATTACACTCATTTAAAAACTTTGAATTACAATATGAAAAATATCAAAAAAAAACACGGCCTAATAATCACTTTCCATGGCCCAATAGCTATCGCGATTTGTGTGTACGGACGGGACCAAATTACTCATTTTTATTTAGTTAATTTTATAAATAAATTTTGCTTTAAAAAAAAAAACTTGTTGGATCCATAACCGATTTAAGGACTAATAAGTACAAGTACATTGCAAATTAACATAACTTTTCAAACACTTTAAATAATCAAAATTTAAATTGCTTATTGAGGTTGAATAGATTAGTATCTTTACCTAGCTAGTTCGCATCTTGGACTTGGAGCGTAAATCGAATAGGCACGTATGTCTTATTCTTCATCTTCTAGTGCACTATCTAGTTCGAGTAATACTCAACTATATATTTAACAGTGTCTTTGTTAATACCAAACTCATGAGTTATTGAACGTACTCGTTATTGAGTTTCATTGACCCCGTAAGAATATGCGTCACTCAAGTAAGAATGTCGAAGTCAATTGTTATGTGGGTATCAAGTACGAATAACATGTGAAATTCGATTTTAAATAAAAATAATAATATTATCTATGTTTTATTAATATTTTTAGTTAATTGTTAGGTGGATATCAAGTACCAATAACGTGTAAAATTCGATTTTAAATAAAAAAATTAAAATTCTCCCTGTTCTATTAATATTCTTACAACGTTTACAATATTTGTAAGTGTGAAATTATTTATGAGACATGGGTATTAATTTTTCAAAAAACAAAACAAAAATTTGAATGTGAAATTTGTTAAATAATAAAGAGATTAAATTGTATTTGGTTCTGTACTTAAGTTGATTTTCCATTTGATTTTTTTTTTCAAAAAATCAAATCTCATCATTTTCGGTCTATTTTTATCGAAAATTACATGTGTGGGTCAGGTGACTGTACATGGTCGATTCTGACGGCACGTGTGTATAATTATTTTCGACCGGAAAATGAGATTTGATTTTTCTATGACCCACACCTGAAATTTCTAATTGGAAATCGACCGAAAAAATAAATTTTGATTTTTTGAAAAAAAAAAATCAAACTTGGAATCGACCTAAGTTGCTGGATTAAATTTGATTTAATCTCAATAATAAAATAATAAAGGAAAATAACCATCGATATAAGATCAACTTGCAATTTTCCAGAAGCTTCCAGGTGTTAAATTTCAAATTTCACGAAAGCGATACCGAAACCCCAGCTCAACGAAAATGGCTTCTCTGCACCCAGCTCTTTTACTGCAGACGAATCTGCCGCACCGAAAGCCTTGTTCGTCGTCTTCGAGTGCGCTATCCAGTTCGAGTAATATTCAGCCATTTTCATTTTCTTCGCTGAACTCCAGATTCAGGGGTTTAGGGTTTCAATCGCGCGAAACGGGGGTTAGAAAATCTCCAGGGATTCAGATGTCGTGGGATGGCCCTCTCACTTCCGTCAAGCTCATTCTTCAGGGGAAGAACTTCCAGGTACGCGCCGAGCCGGAGCCCTTGTGATATTTAATGCTTGTTTTTTTCCCCTTATTTTTTGGTCCCTTGCTAAAATTAAGTAGAAAAATGGAATAGTCAAGCATGAGGAATTTGTGGACCATTAGGTTTCTTGGTTTTTTGGCTGCTGGGTTTAAAGAGGAAAAAACACGGTTATGTAATGCAACTTTAATCTTCCTGTTTTGCTTATGTTTTTATGGAGCTGTGACCCTCACATGTTTAGGACAGGGAGATGTGTGTTCATTTTTTGTGGTCTACCTGTGAGCTGGAAAGGAAAATGTTGATCAGGTCCGTGTTGATGACTAACCGTCACATTCTTATCTGTTTTCCTAAGTGACTATCAACTTTTAGCTGGTAAAATAATCGTGTTTGCGGTTAGAAGGCTGAAAAGTGAGAACCTCTTAAGATGATGATAGTGACAATAATTAAAAAGTTAAGAAGTCTTTTTGTGATTATATTGACAGTTAACTCCCACGGTGAAGAGCTACGTGGAAAAGAAATTGGGTAGAGCCGTTCAAAAGCACAGCCATTTGATTAGGGAAGTTGATGTCACGTTGTCCCTTCGTGGTGGGGAGCTCGGAAGGGGCCTGAAAATACGAAGATGCGAGGTTTGTAAAAACAGTCCCAGTCGGTATAAATTTGTGTTGCATTAGGGCTGATTTCTAAAGTACCCCCCTGATGTTTAGCTTTATTGCAAGAACCTCTGATTATCTTTCAGGATGATACACTTTTAAAGTGTTACAAATTTTGTCTCTATAATAAATAACCCCTTCCTGGTGATGTAATTTGTAAAACAAGAGGCAAATGTTACGAGGTGTATCTGTAATTTTAAAAACATAACTAGGGTATTCTGTAATTAGGCTAAACTTTTGTATAGTATTTGCAATCAGCTCATCGACTGAAACAAGCCTAGTCTGCACATTTAAAGGGATAATTACGAGAACCACACCTAATTTTCAGTTTAATTATGAAAATCCCCGTTTTTCATAAGGGTTAGTTGTAATTAGTCAGAAATGTCAGGTACAGTTTTTTGTAATAAATGTTGATTCAATGAAACATCATGTGACTTTGTTTCAGTAAACCTCTTGAAGGTGTTACAAATTTTTATCTGTCCAATACATACATACATACACTGCCCTCTTTTAAGGGTGTAATATGTACAATCGGAAAAAATGTTTAGGGGTTCTATTTGTTACAAACTCTATTTTACAGGTGACTGTTTTTACTAAAAAACACGGAGTGGTTAGAGCGGAAGAGGATTCAGAATCGCTTTATGGAAGCATAAATTTGGTGTCGTCCATTACCCAAAAGAAGCTGAGGAAGATCAAGGAAAAAGACTCGGACCATGGACGCCATATGAAGGGCTTTTACAGGCTCAGAGTTAGAGAGCCCCGCACCATTAAACTTGCAGTGGATGATGTTGAAAAGGAAGTTCCCAGTGAAGGAGATGAAGATGAAGACATTGTTGATGATGAGGAGGTTATCTTTTTTAGTATTTTACTTTGAATATCTAGACTTATAAATACTAAAAGCTTCCTTTCTTTTCAGATTGTTCGCACTAAGTACTTTGATATGCCTCCTTTGACAATGGACGAGGCGATTGAGCAAATGGATAATGTTGATCACGACTTTTATGGTTTTCGGAATGAGGAAACAGGTAATCCTTTATTTATATTTTTTGTATTGAAAGACAGTGGGGCTATGTATTGTGTATTAGTGTTTGTATCTAACCCTGTGTTGGTTGCCTGTATATTACAGGCCAGGTTAACATTTTGTACAAAAGGGAAGACGGAGGTTACGGGATTATTATTCCTAAAGAAAATGGCGAAGGCACAGAGTAACTTGAAAGTGCGGTTCTCTTTCTTTTTTGACAAACTAATCTCAGTGAAAATGGCAGCTTCCTTTTCTTGTAGTTTAGGGAAGTAGAAATTACTGACAGACCGAAGGAGTGGCCTTTTTGAAATCATCAGACGAAAAATGCAGCGGAAATCCTTTTTGTAGTATATTTGTCGTTGTATATAATTTCCATCCAACTTATCAACTTATGAACGTCCTTGCATATATAATGCCATCCTATTTCAGTGTAAAATCGCTTTTTCTTGTTTGCCATTTTGATATTTACCTTACTGTTAGTTATAAACAACCCTCGAGGCAATTCACTATCTAGTTTGGATGCCCAAGAAACCTTCTGAACCAAGTATATATGTAAAGAAAAGGCAAAAGGGTCTTTGTAAATTTTTGAAAATGAATGAAACACACTGTATAGAATGAATATCTTGAATGTTATATAAACTATAACAGGAAAAAAATACAATAGAAAGCACTCATACCTGGTTTTCAAATTAGATATAACCAGGTTTAATAACATGCAAATTCAACATTACCTTATAGTAGGCAGTAGCATAAAAATGTTTACATTCTTATCCCTAACTTTCCTCTGTAAATACGAACGATGTAAAACACGTACCAGCTTGTGCATCTCATTTTTCTGAAAAAGTTACGACTCAATTGAAGTTGAGTCTCGCCTTAATTGGCATAACCACCTGTTTCTTCCCTTTCACTTTGTTTAATTCGTTAAAAAATCAGATCATCCATATAGACATACCTACCAATCAGATTGCCAATCAGAGTGGAAAGATCTCACAAAGTAACTTGGAGCGCGTCAAATCCACCATCCAAACAAGCTGCAAGGTTGCCCCTTTCCCCACCCCACCTCATTCACTTCCAGTAACTACAAAAACTATCACCAAGGTTCAACCTAATTACAAAAAAGAAGTCCAATCGAATTTCAAAATTACAGATATATACATTAGTGTCAAGGACGCAATCTCTAATAGAGAAAAGGTTCGGGCACAATAGAGTATTTGTAATTTTAAACCATGGAATTAGGTTAAATCTCATGAGTGTAATCAGCACTCACTTTCCTTTGGAACTTTTGCCTTACCACCCTTCCTCGAAAAACTAGCAGCCGACACACTCAGGAGCTTATTAATCGACATCCCTTCCCCCATAACCTTCCTCTTCTCCTCAAACCGGTGCTTTATACGCCCGTTTAGCTTGTACCCGAGAAAAGCCGGAAAGGACAACAACTCGCCCACCTCACGACCCATTTCCTCAATCAAGTAATCCATCTTCTCCTCCAACGACTCGTGGTTATACTGCAAAACCTGCGGGTGCTTCTTGCTCATATCCAAGATATCTTCACAACTCAACCCATAATTCAAGAAAACCCCGATCACTTCTTGCATATTCTTACAACTGCACCTAGTGACAGCCCCCATAGCTAGAGCCAACTCCCTTGTTCTATTCTTGTACCCGAGTTTCACCAACAGAACCAATTTATTCGCCAGATTTTCCTCAAACGACAAACTTAAGAACAAGGGCGCCTTGATTAGAAACTTAAATATGTCATTCGCGCTTAACCCGCACTGCTTGAGAAAATCGATTCTCGGGTGGATTTTCCTCTTCCGGCTAGCACTGAACAAACTTGGGTAAATAAGGACTATTCTAAAAATCTCCTCATGACTCAACCCAGCATAGGAATTCAAGAACTCGACATGGTCGGACAAATGGTCAACTGTATAAGCCATAATGAAAGGGAATTTCTGTAAAACCACTCCCGTGGCATTTTCATCACCACCGCTTAAACCTAAAAGGAACCCGATTCTCGGAATCAATTGGGTCTCCAAATCGTAGTTAAGGACAGCGGGCCTACGTACGATCAAGGCGACCCCACCGAACCTTTGCAAAAAGGATAGCATTCTCTCTATTTCTTCAAAGGGTTTAAGGCACAACGCCTTGGTCAGATTAACGTTGTTGAGGACGTGAGCGAGCTTTTCTCCGGGAATCCCAAATTGAAGCAATAGTCGGACTTTTTTTTCGAATCCCGAGAGGTATTTGGGGTCAGCGGCTTTCAATAGGTGTTCGATTTGGGACGGTTTGATTTTACCTTTTAGCCCTAGACTGTTTTCATCGTCGAGGACGATTGATAACATGGCGTCGACTTCTTGAGAAGTTAATATGTATGGCTGTTTGAGGATCAATTTGGAGAGCGCAAGGGCGTTGATTCCGGAGGACTGTAAGAAGTGGATTCTGCTGCGAATGGATTCGAAAGGAGTGAATTTGAGAGATGGGTTGGTGCCCATAATTGATTCGGCTTCTTTCTCGTTCAGACCCATTTCTTGGAACAGTGGAAATAACAGTATACCTAAAAGTAAATTTCATGAAAAAAGCTTCAGTGCAATAGCATCACACATTAAACCCTAATCCCCAAAAAGAAAAATGGAATAACACAATAAATTTTCGAATTACTTACTCGAATCTGTGAAGGCGGTTGAGGAGTGATCGCCATTGATAGTAAGGGCGCAGCACCGGAAGCTGAGTAACAGACGGTTTTTTTGGCCGGATTTTTGGCGGAGGGAAAAATTACAGAGGCGGAGAGGGATGGAGGAAGACGTGAAGTAAAACGACGCCGTAGGGAGACGTGAATTGGCGGGAAGAGCAAAGGGGTTTGCAACAGCCATTGATGAGGTGAGGAGAGACTTCAGAGTGTGGGCATCATGGATAACGCTATTGGCCAAATACTTCTCTTATTTTTCTCTTTCGAAAAATTAATTTAAATAGGAGTAATTGTTTTATGGCTAAAAAAAATTTCTCTAATATTTATTAAATAAATTAAAATATTCAGTAACAAGATTTAAATTATACTTAAAAAAAACACTGCCTTTGTATTAATATTCTGTTGTATGTAAAATTTAAAAATAAATTAGTATATCAACCATGTCCAGTTAAGACTTAAGAAACAATCTCAATATGCACAGAAACAATGTTGGGCCATTGGATGCCCAAAACTACCCCCCCCCCCCCCCCCCCCCCCCCCACAGCATCAAAAGGGCGTGGAGGTCAATATAGTAATTCGGACAATACGGAAAAAAATGAAAAATGAAATTCATTGTATAAGCTGCCTGCAACACAAAGCCGCCTAGAGACGAATGGATAAAAGTTGTTGATCTTCTAGTTTTCTTCTGTTTCGGTTATAGACAGCTTTTGGGAATGCTCGGCCCGTTTTTGGTACTGGTTTGGACGCTCTTTAGTATGAATGACAGATGGGGTACTGTTTTCTGATTCCCTGGATAGCCAACAAAATGCACACATTACATAAGATATATATGCGCGGAATAAAAACGATAAAAAGGTAGAAATTTCTTACAAGCTTGATTGCTTATCTTTTAGACTCCCCCAACTTTGTTAGGATCCATCTCATGATCTTCTGATATATTAGTCTGATGATAATATTCCAAAAAAAACATATGAAAGGTTCAATCATTTTCCGTATGATACCATGATGCAATAAGCTGAGAAGCAGCATACTAAAATGATCGGAAATAAGAATATGAACGAAGCTCAAGAAATAAGTAGCATAAAAATGAGGACGGTACAATAATAGAGAAACTCAAAAACATTATGCACATGATACAAAAGCCTTCAAAGAAGACAATTAAACTACACACAGATATAAGAACATGAGAATATCATGGGAAACATACACTACAAAAATAGGAGACTATTACCAGAGACGCGATATATTTACCATTGTAAACTCTCTCCTCTAACGGAATCTACTCAAAAGCATCGCACAGAATATGTTTCTGGCTCAATGAATGAATAACACAAGACATCCTCACAATGAAATTGCTAGACAAAATTACAGTGAAAGACCAAAGCTTGCCGAGTTTTTGAGTAAACACGCAAATTTATTTTATTTTTAAACACAGGGACGTAATCACGACCATCTTTAAGGACCCGAATCAGAGGCTCATAAGTCATAACATAGACGCGTACAACCATCGTTTTCGTAAATACAAAATGGTATATCCTTATCAAAAATATAAAAAAATGACATCCCCCTTCTCCGCCAAGAAAGCACCACAATCTACGCAGTGCTTATGTACCTATAATCACCATTGGAAACTCAAACTTAATCCACTCGATATCAATCAAAGCAATCTCATTATCTAAATATAAACCTTAAACAACATTAAATGCAAGCACAACCTCCTAAAAAGAACATGATAATAAACCATAATCGATAAGGATTAATCCAAAAACTTACTTCAATGCATGGAACATCACACCCATTGCTTTTATCCACCTTCGATTTCTTCCGGACGAGACTATCCCCAATCATGCCGTTCGATTTCCGCTTCATTTTACTCCCCAATATCTCACTCTTCACCTTCTTTTCCCTCACCTTCCACACATTCTTCTTCCTGTACAAGAGCTTCTCCGATTTCCACGAATCGTAGCTTGTGTCGATCACAGTCACCTCCGTGCGTGAAAACCCTACCAAATTCCCATCCCTACCTTCATTTTCGAATTCATCCAGCACATTCGCTCCCTCGCCATCTAGAACTCCCAACATTGCAGTCTCATTCTCGTTTTCGCTGGCTCTGTTACTGGGAATCACGAAAATTCTAGGGTTTTTCTGTTTGCGAGATGATTTAGTGAAATTCGTCGAATTGCTGCGCCTGTCTCCGAAATTGAATAGCTCGTTGAGAACATTGCTCGTGATATCGAACAACTGTTTGCCCGGATCGCGTTTTGGGGCGGAATTAGGTTTCTGACCCGCCATTTCAGTGTTCGGAAATTTGGGATTCTGCAGGAACTTTTCGAGATCGGAGGGAGCGTCATCGTCAGCGAAGCCTTTCGCGGTTCTCAGGCGGTCCAGCCAGCTCGAGCCGGATTTTCCGGCCGAGACTTGGCAGGACATTGCCGAAGAGAGATTGCAGAGATATTTGGGGCTAATTACAGAGGAAAAAAATATTACTCGGAGTAGGCGTGCAAGAAAGATGTTTGAATTTTAAAGTATGTGTTTTAACTACATGTTTAACTTACACTTTAATTTATTGGAGCATTTCAAAAGTGAAATCGACTAATAAGTGAAACGAAAATTCTAGTATAAAACCGGTTCTTTTAAATTTATCCTCACTTTTCATATTCATTAAATTTTAAGTTTAAACTTATTAACTTCAATTCAATTCAATTCAGACTTATTAAGAGCACAAGTTCTTAAATAATTTATAAATTGTTTTAAATAGCTTATAACCTCCTAAAATTTGTTTGATAAACTTTAAAAAAAATCTTAAAAAACTTTAAAATAAGCTCTTATAAATAGCTTATTAACTCTTCTAACTTAAATAATAAAATACCAATATACCCCTAAAATTATTACCTTTTATATATATACAAAAATTCTAAATTTATTATTTATTTAATATAATTGTTTTTAATTATTTTTTTCATATATAACAATTTGTTTTTTGTAATTTTTGTATACAAGATTTTAAATTGTCAAACAAATTAACATCTTATAAGTTTATATATCTATTTTATTCAAATTCCAAACATACTTTAAAATCTTCTTAGGACATGTATTGTTGGACTGAAATGATCTGAACTGAACTGAACTGAAACGATCTGAACTGAACTGAACTGAATCGATTTAACTAAATTGATTTGACATTAACTATATTGTATAGTTAAAATGATTGATTCAAATTATTTTTTATTTATTTCATTTTAATTTATTTTGAAATAAACTTAATCGAAGCTGACTAAAACGATCTAACTGAACTAAACTGCAATGTACTGAAATTAAGTCCAAAAGAACATATCCTCAATATTCTCAACTAAACGGGCTCTAAGCTCACTTCAATCCAGACTCATTTAGTTCTCGATCATTTAATTTATTATTATTATTATTATTATTTCAATATTTAAAATTTTAAATTGAATTAAACTTAATTTCAGTTCAGTTTCTTTCAGACATATTAAATTCAGTTCAGTTTAATTATTGTAAGTTTAAAAGAATAGGTACTCAACATAATTTTGAGGTGAAAATATAATAAGTGTACAAATACTTTAGTAAAAGAGGTCAATAATAACAAATTTAATAGGATTATTAAAAAGATTTGAATCATTTGAATACAAATAATATAGAACATGTACTTATTAAAGACTATATTGGGCTCAGCCCTTTTAGATACAAAACCCAAAATATCTGTTTCATTGGGCTTCTTTTATTTATGGTATCTTTTTATTTATGGAACAGATTTCACTAGGTTTTCTTTTATTAGCCCAGTCTATTGTATATTTAAATGTTGTCTTAGTTTGTAATATTACACACTGAAATACAAAAAGTAATAAGAATATTACTTCTTTTCTTCCTTAATTCTTCACAATACTCAACACAATTTTGAGGTGAAAAATATAATAAGTGTACAAGTACTTTAGTAAAAGACGTCAATAATACAATAATAACAAATTTAATAGTATTATTAAAAATATATTGAATCGTTTGAATACAAATAATATTGTCTCCGTCTTTTATGCGTGTGCGCAAAAAAAAATTACACACTTAAAAAAAATTAATTATGATTAATGATGTAGTATAAATAAATTTAAATTCCTTCATACTCTTTCGAAAATGTATACGAAGTTATAAAGAAAAACTAAATTTGTAGTTTTTATTTCTAGTGACATTTAGAATACTCTTTCGAAAATGTATACGAAGTTATAAAGAAAAACTAAATTTGTAGTTTTTATTTCTAGTGACATTTAGACTATGTGAAAATCTCTTTATCGGATTGTGATATGTTGTGTTAAACACTGCGTGTGAGATCAAAGGTAATCTAATTGACATAGATGAAGTTGTGTTGTAAGAAAATCTTAGTGAGTTGTACACTTGAAATAGATTAATAATTTGTTCTTTTGAATTTAATTTCAGTTTAATTTAGTTCAAATCGCTTAAGTTCAGTTAAGTTCAAGATCTCCTGTCCGTTTCAAAATAAATTAAAATAATATAAATAAAGAATAATTTCAATGTATAATTTTAAATATATCATCTAATTACTATCATAATATTATTAATATTTTTTAAAAAATATTTACAAATTTATAAAAATTATTATTTTTATATAAAAAAATCAATTTTCAGATCGTCGGTTCAGTTCAGTCCAGTTCAAATCGACTAAGTTCAGTTTAGTTATCGTTTCAGTTCAGTCAATTTCAAATCGCTTAAATTCAGTTCAGTTCAGTTAAGCCGATTTCAGTTCTAAAGAAGAAGATTAACGAGTTGCATGACTTACCGAAATTTAACCTTTAAGATAAGTATAGAGAAAATGTAAATAAATAAATATAGTAAATACAAAATTGTAAAAATACTTTAATTTAAAATGTGCAAATAATTATAAGTAGAGAAAAACAAAAACATACAAATATTTATAGAACAATTATTAATGAATTACCAAAATTGAAGTTGATTTTTCAATAAATTGATAGGGTGCCACATTTATTCAAGATTGGACCACTTGCCTAACATAACAATTTTGTACATTCTTTATTTAAAATTGGAATTGATTTTTACCAAAAAAAAAAATATACAAAATTCAAAATGTTAAAGTATTGAACTAAAATCGTGCGTTTCAAACACGCGATATTCACACATTCAACAAAAATCCAGACGCCTAAACTATCGCAAAATCTGCCAACCCTGTCGCCGCCATCGATCCGGAAAAAATAAAAACCAGTACTTGTGTGGCGCTGTGAAATTGTTTTTTTTTTCAGCATTATCCTTTCCAATTTCTATATTTAGTTTTTTTTTTATTTCACACGATAAGATAAAATTTGCCATTGGAAGAGAACTCCAACAAGAAATGATACAGAATCAATCTTTCCCACAAATTTCGTCCACTTTTTAATGCCCATTTCTTTCTTATCCTCATTGCTCAGCACAAACCCTCTCCCATAATTTTTCGTTTTTTTTTTCTTTCGTTTTTTTTTTCCAGCCCATTTTGTAAATATTTTGTTAATAATATCATCACCCTTCTTTTTAGTTTTTATCTTTCTTTTTTTTATATAATTCTTGTTAGTATTCGTAGCTATGGCGTTGGTTGAAGGGTTCTTGGAGATTCTGGAGAGGCCCACAATCTGGGCGATGGTATTAGGGCTCATACAGTTTTTAGGGCCTGTTTGGATTGCGTTTTTTATGGGTGTAATGGTGGGATGGGCTTGGAAGCCTAAGCGTGCCAGCTTAGCTCGCTGTAAATTTGAATTTTCAGCACCTTCTTCGCCTTCTTCCGCTTCGATTTCAGCTCCCGTCGAGGGGAGCTTCGATTCGATCCAAAACTCAAATTCCTGCAAAGCTAGGACCCCGGGCTTTAATGTTAATTCCTCGATGTCCGGTACTGGATCAGGGAATAAGGGTCGAACTGGTTTGCCGGCTGTTGTTGATGCTGTTGTTCGCAGGTGATATATGGTTAGCTTTATATGAGAAGAATATATATCAATAAATTCATTGTTGATAATCTTCAGATGTTTTCATTGGAATATTTTGTTAATATATCAATTGTAGGATTTTCATTTTTGGTTTTGTTTATGGATAACATGGTAATTGATGTATTGAGCCTCACGTGTATTTGAAGATATACGAGAGAATGTGTGAAGCTGAATCAACCTAGTTTGTTAGTTTTAATTCAGCTATCAATCACCTACCGGTTTGCGTAGGTACTTTTAAGTTTTAATTGATATATTGCTTGTGTTTGAAATAATCGGTATTAGTTATTGAGGGAGTATTCCAAGAACTTAAGAAAAAGTGATTTCCAGCTTTTGAATGAGTTGTTTCTTAGACTTTTGGCATTAAGTTATGTTCTAAAAGCATGGGAGAGGTGCTGTAGATTTCTGATTCAGCTTATGGTTCGATGTTTTTACTCTTAAACCACCCCCCTTCCCCCACTTTTACTGCTTATTTGACTTTCTCATAAATGTCTACTGTTTGTGTAGTCCATCCGAGTTAGGAAACGAAGAATCTTTGCCCGTAACTGTTGAGGATTTGGAACACTTATGCCATCTGGTTGAGAGGAAAGATGGTGGCCCACCTTGGAAGCATGTCATGGATCGTTCAACTCACGATATGAGCTATCAAGCATGGCAGAGAGATCCTGAGGTACTTTTCTAATCTTTCACTAAACCAATTCAACAATCTTCTTATGCAGCGATATTGATTTTTATTAATGATTTATTTCAAAACTACCTCTGAGGTTAGCCTTATCACCACTGAGAATCTATTATGTTTCATCTCTACAAATACCCCTTAATGTAATTTGTTTATATTACTTTGTAATTCGGTTGGAGCTAATCCTTTTTTTGGCGGTGGGGGTGGGGTTGATTACAATGTAGCATTAAGGTTGACCTAATTAACAAAAGATAATATCACAAAATTATCTCTGAGGTGAGGTTTGTTTCAGTGTTAAAATTATGGGCCAAAATTAATATACTTTTATAAATGTGAAGGGGAATTTTAATTACGGTTGATCTTCTTTTAGATTTGCTCTAGCCTCGAGGGTACTTTTAGTTATAACTCTTTTTTATACTCTATAATTGGTTATCTTCCCAAATTAGGCTGAGGTATAGTGTGATTATACTTTTATTTAGTGTTAATTATAGATACTACATTTGATGTTTAACCTTATCAAGCTCACATATATATTTTATAATTACCAATACTCTTTACTCGTTTTTATACATAACTATATTCTTATTTCCGGTGGCTTGTCAGGGTGGACCACCTCAGTACTGTAGCCGAACTGTTTACGAGGATGCAACTCCCGAATTACTGAGGGATTTTTTCTGGGATGACGAGTTCCGACTGGAGTGGGATAATATGATTATAAATGCTTCAGTTTTGGAAGAATGCCCCACCACAGGAACTATGGTGGTTCATTGGACACGTAAGGTCAGGGAATTTCGCTCTGTACTACACTCTTAGAGCCTTAGTTAACATGTTTTCTTAATACTGATATCTTGTTGATTTTATTTAATTATAACTTTAATGAAGTACGAGAGTGATGTGTGATTGTTGTGGTACAGTTCCCATTTTTCTGCAGCGACAGAGAATACATAATAGGACGTAGAATATGGGAGTCTGGCAGATCATATTACTGTGTCACTAAGGTATAGAGACTTTTATATCTATCTTATTTTGTTTGTTTGTACTACTTCCTTGAGTAAATGACATTAAACCACCTGAAGGTGAACTATGCAAATTTTTATTTACTCACTGAAAAGTGAAATGAAATGCATAATCAAGGGGTAAATTGTGACAAAAAAAAGTTTAGTGGGAAAAATACAAAATATACATTTTTCTGTTTTTTTGTTCCTAAACATTTATTTATGCCGACAATGGTAACCATATTAGATTGATAAAACCGAGTCTAATGGGCCTTTTTTTTTAACTAGGGAGTTCCATGTCTTTCTGTTCCAAGAAGAGACAAACCAAGACGTGTTGATCTTTTCTACTCAAGTTGGTACATTCAAGCAGGTAAAGAAGCACTTTCTTGTTCTTTTTGAATATTTGATTTTATTCAACTGTAACAAGTAATACCGTTTCAGAAGGTTGCTCATATAAAATCAAAAATAGATCATTTTTGCATTCAACCCCATGAAATCTTGACACCTTGAGAGTTGATAATTTTTCTTTTAATTTACTCACTGTGGGCTGTGGAGTTCTGATACATCCCCTTTGAATGTTGTAGAATAATGTAAGTTTGGGTAACTCACAAGTCTTAAAGTTTTAGCTTAATTACTAAACTCCACTTTTTTTGTTTTTTTTTGCTAATTCCACCCATATTTATGATATGAAAAAAGACCTCTTGATTTGTATTTACATGACTTGAGGTTTGACCTAATTACCATCCCACCATACTTTCAGAGTTAGATATCCCTGAAGTTTGATTCAATATAATATCCATGGTGACTGTGATAATATTTTAAATGTGATGGGGTTTTTCGAAATGTTATTTGCTCATAAAGATTCTAACTGTAAGTCTAAATACAATAACACATTTGCCTTTTGAGATTTTCCCTAAGAACATATCTTGACATTTGTTTTTCAAAAACAGTGGAATCGCGTAAAGGTGACGGCCAGTTATCTGCATGTGAGGTAATACTCTTCCACCACGAAGACATGGGCATTCCACGCGAGATTGCTAAGTTTGGGGTCCGCCAAGGCATGTGGGGAGCCGTGAAAACCATTGAGCGCGGCTTTCGGGCCTACCAAAAGCACCGGGCCTCTGGGGCTCCCATCTCTCACCACGCGTCCTTGGCCCAAATCAACACTAGGATCGACCCAAACTTCTTGAGCATCTTGGAAGGCAGCAGCGGCTGTGAAGAAATTCCATCCGAGACAAAATTAATAGGGTCGGCCGATGATGAGAAACAAAAGGGTGGTGTGAACTTACCAAAGCTCCTAGTGATTGGTGGGGCCCTGGCCGTGGCTTGCAGTCTCGATCGTGGGCTCTTGACGAAGACGCTCATATTCGGAGTCGCCCGGAGGTTTGGTAATATTGGAAGGGGGGTGGTTCCAGGGGGTAATTCAGGGAATTAATTTATTACATTATTAAGAGAATACTATTACACATACAGAGGCTGGAAATGTTGTATAATAAAGAGACTTAAACTAGGGTGGGCATGGATACATTTTGTTGTAGTACTTGTCAATCCTTTGTACATTTTGTTTTTTTGCTTCAATTTGGTTGTGACTACATATTTGAGTATGTACTTTGTTCCAACAAAAAGTCAGTTTGGATAGCTCTAAATTTGCCACACCAACACAACAGGCTGAAATTGGGTCTGTCCATTTTCATTTATCCGAATGTGACCTTGTAAAACGATTCATCTTCATTTCACTTTATTTCACTTATGTAGTTATGTAGAAGGTTTTCGAATAGATATAGAAGAGACTCGTTGGTACAATTTTATTTTATTTTTCAATTTTGTTCATATTTATCTTCAATGGTAGTATCTGAGAGTGTTGGTGTTGTATTTGCTTTTAGTGTTGTTTTTATACGTGTTTTCTCTTTTCAGTGCTAAACAGACTGAAAACGGCGTTCTTTTCAATTCTTTCAACCAATACGTGTTTTTATGCCAATGAAAATTTAAATCATTGAAAATTTAAATCATTTTCAAATAAAATTGAGGATGTATCAGTTATAAAATAAAGTTTTCCTCATATATTACAATGCACAGGAATTATAAATGAAGAATTTAAAACTAAAGGAAATAATATAAATGAAGAATTTAAAACTAAAGGAAATAACTTGCTGGTAGTGTTAATCTTCATTTCTCAAACATTAATAGTAGTAAATGATTTTTGAATGAAAATTTTACTCCTATGAGATAAAAAAAGCATCTCCACAACTAAGATATCATCTCCATGTACATTACAAATGTCACTTTGAAATAGACAAAAGGTTCAACCAATAGACCCAAGGTCCAACCAATGAGGGACATTGGGTCAAACAAGATGAAAACCTAAACGGACCAAAAAACAGTGGACCAAATTGGTGATTCATTAATCGATAAATCATGTCTCAGTAGTCCCACTATTGGTGTAAACAGGGGCACCAAACATTCTTCAAATGTATTTTTTAAAAACGAGATTTAACATGATAGAAAATAGAAGTACAAACACTTGCACCAAAAGAAACACAAGCAAGCTGCTACTCCCTACTAAACCCGAATATTGAATATAATTGAAGCCTCATAGTGCTTCACCCTACTAAACGTCTAAACCCGAATATTGAATATAATTGCAACCTCATAGTCAGAAGGAAATGCTAAATCAACACCTATGGTCTTATGGAAGATGGCAATGGCTGTCATATTCAGACTAACCTAAGGTTGTGTTTGCAAGTTGCAAATTTGGTTCTAGACTTCTAGCAAGTGAATGAATCCATTGTAAACACTCACCTAGGGTATCAATCATCAAAATATCAATAGCCACACTATCACATAGTAGATACAATAATGGCGAATGAGAGAATGTAAACCATAAAAATACTCAAAATAAGGGCGAATGAGAGACTGTAAACCATCAAAATACTCAAAATTGAATTATGCAAATGTCGTAAGTAGGAATTCAAAAAAACATAGTTCAGGCTAGGCTTGACATCCCAAGAAAACAAACTAACCATACTTAAAAAAACTTAAAAGCACTTCTTAATCAAAGAGGCTGAAGCCCATGTCGTCATCGGACTCTTCCTTAGCTTCCTCCTGAAAAATTTACAATGTTCGGTTAAGGAGATAGAAATTTAAATAGTGAATACTCAGCTAAAATAACAAATGTTAATAGCATATTCTTTTCATTTCTAACAAAATTTTTATCTAAAACTGAGCAAAAGAAGAGGAAAGTTACAAATTCAATATATGAAAATACAATCACAGTAAATTCAATATATGAAAATACAATCACAGTAATTTCCACAGGAAATCGAAGATCCAATACAAAAATAACGTCAACGAGATGAAAAGTACCAAAAACATAACACAGGTAAAAAAGTTTATACCTTCTTTTCCTCTGCAGCAGGTGCAGCGGCAGCAGCAGCACCGGCAGCGGCAGGAGCAGAAACCGCAACGGCGGCACCACCGCCACCAGCGCCGACGTTGACGATGAGATCCTCGATGTTCTTCTTCTCGCAAAGCTTAGCGAAAAGGCTCGGCCAGTACGATTCCACAGTCAAATTCGCCGCCTTCACGAGTGCGGCAATTTTCTCCGCCTGATAAAATTTGAAGAAAAAATCACATCCAGAAACATAAATTAAGAAATAGAAACCTGAAATTAAGAGGAAAAATAAGAAATTACGGTGACGGCGATGCCATCGTCGTGGAGGATCAAGGAGGCGTAAGTGCAGGCAAGCTCTCCGACCGACATTCTTTCCTTAGTTCTTGATGCCTCACAAAACAAAAAAAGGAGAACGAAACTGCTGCTGCGGCTTACTCTAGGGTTAGGGTTTCAGTGCTGCGCGAATAAATAAAGAGGTATATTTTCACAGGCCCTCGAGAAGTTCTATAATTTGATATTCCACCCCTAACTTATCAATTTTACACAAAACTCCCCATCGTAATATATAGAGAACTAATTTGATATTCTACCCCTAATTGAATCACACCTATTTTTTTAATTAAATTCACACTTTTGATAGATATCATAATTTTCGAATTCATCTCGTTAATATGCTTTTAATTTTAAATTTCAGTTTAATCTGACTGTAATTTTCGATTTTAATGAACCCTCAGTCTACACAATTTACCCAAATTTAACCTTGCATCTGACTGTAATTTTCGATTTTAATGAACACTCAGTCTACACAATTTACCCAAATTTAACCTTGCAGTATTTTTTATTTTATTTTTTTTAGTAAATTGAAACCAGAATTCATCTCGTTAATATGCTTTTAATTTTAAATTGCAGTTTATGCTTTTAATTTTAAATTGCAGTTTAATCTGACTGTAATTTTCGATTTTGATGAACCCTCAGTTTACACAATTCACCGAAATTCAGTATTTTTTATTTTATTTTTTTTAGTAAATTGCAACCATTGCAATATAGTACCATAACTTGAAATCAAATTCCACATTATTTTCCGGATTTTAGCCCCATTTTGAAAAGGGCTGGAGTACACTCTAGTTGTGAATTTAGTATAAAACGAGAAACTGCAACTAGATTTCTTCGTCATGCCTATTGACATAAACCTTATTTTCCGACATAAAAGGATCCAAATTCATTGGCATAATAGTCTAATGTTAGCATAGTACATAAACCATAAAAAAAACAATCCAGTGTACAGCAAACAAAAATACAGAGTAGCAGCAAGATAAAATGAAACAGTCATGTTTTTCACCAAGTCTATCGGAATAGCTTAAAATAACATAACATGTCTCAGTCCAGAATAATATTTATCCCCGGCACACACAAGTCTTAAAACGCATCAAATCATATGCCATGAAAATACTCCAGCAACGCAAGAGACATTCAAGGGCTGCCGGACCTCGCCTACAATAAAAGGTATTAAATTCCATTATTAAAGCTCACAACAGTTGTGCGCAAATACACAATGTGTGTGTGTAATGTGTATTGGATTATGGTGCTTAGCTATGATTTCATTGAAAATGAACTGATGTGATTGTGTCCTATACATATTACAGGCTCTGAGACAGATTATACAACACCGCCATGATTTGAAAACTAGGATCTCCAACATAAGCAATATCATGACATGCTAAATAATTAAAAATTCTAGTTCACTAACCAACGGGAATACCTGGACAGGAGATGCAGATCTTGACTTTGATTTTGACTTTGACTTTGACCTTGACCTAGGTCTGCACATCAAGCAAACAAAGACAGTCACAAAACGATTTCTTCATAAATGACCCAAGATTCCATATAGGATTATTACAGTGAAATTAATGAAAATGAATTACAATATTGCATCAGAATAACTGTGTACCTGGACGCCTTAACTGGAGATGGCGATGGCGATCTCGAAACAGATCTGTCCAGAGACCTGCAGCATAATGAAAAACTTATCCTCAGACTCTGATTCAGAATGATATAAGCTAGTATATCTCTATGTTAATTTCAACCACGGGCACATGTATATAACATAGGTTTATCCTAATTACAAACAGATCTATTATTCTATTTATCTTTCAAAGTTACAAACATCGGTTTGAATTAAAAACAGATAAAACAAGTGCAGTACTTTACCTTCTCCTCCTCGGGCTTCTGCTTCTACTGCGACTCCTACTTCTACTACGACTCCTGCTTCTACTTCGTGATGGGCTGCGCTTGAATTCCCTCACCTAAATTAACCACAACAATTAGACATGTCTCAAATAAAGCAAATCATAAGGGAATCAATGAATTTGCTTGAAGACGTGCATGCTTCAAGGCGAAAATCAAGTACAGTGAACGGCTAAATGAGCAGACCAGAATATTTTTTATATAATAGGAATAGCATACTTTTCAAAAAAAAAAAAAAAACTTAAGAACATTACCCGAATATAACTTTTGGTCCAAGGATTTCTGAACTCGGTATCATCAAGTTTACGAATCTGGTTGATTCAATTATATATTAGCATAAATTTGGAACCGATATGGAGAAAAAACTAAAAGAATAAACAAATTTGCAGCAAAAATAAAAACTCACAGCATATTTCATGTCTTCATAACTGGTATAATCAACAACGCCATAGGTTCCTGCATGAACCAAGATAGCGTTGAGAATCCGGCTTCAGTAGCTTATAAGCATTAGTAACATTAAAATACTCCACAAATATGAATTACAAGAAAAGGCGAGTAATATCAAACCGTCTAGTATTTTTTAAAGGTGGACAGATTAAAGTATTAGGAAAAAACAGGATTGTAGAAATATAATAACAGATTTAGAGCCACCTGATAAAGGCAGGCCCTTAAACCTCTACTGTTTTAACCTATTAATGCAAAAGAGTTGACAAGTATAAACATGTTTTAGGAAGACAGTAGGCGCAATACCTTCACTGTCACGGGTAACTTCAGCAAAACAGACATCCCCAGCTTTTCGCATATGATCCTAAAATATATTTCAGAGGTCACAAACAAACGTAGCTGGAAGAAGAAAACCAATGTGTACAGAACACAATTCCACAAACCTTCAAGTCTTGCCAAGAAGCAGAGGACGGAAGCCCACGAACAATAACTATATCAAATCACAACCAGTCACAAAGAGTTTTAAAAAAAAACCAAGAAAATAAGAGTACTCAATGCAACCAAATTGGCATGCTTGGTTATCACCTCGATACTCAGAATGACGGGAAGCACCAAAACGACCACCACCACCGCCACCACCGCCGCCGCCACCACCACTTCCACTGCCACCATAATAACCACCTCCACCTCGGCGATCACTTGAAGATGACTGACCTCTGCCACCATGCGCAAGTTCGACCTAAATTGAGTAGCAAACCACAACTCCATAAGAAACTAGGAAGAAAGTGAGCAGCAAAAAGAAATGAGAAGCATAAAAAAAATATATGCATGTGATTCAACTTTTTTATTAATTTTTCTCACCCTCAACCGACAACCATCAAAGTTATAGCCATCCCTAGCCCTGATGGCATCATCTGCGTCCCGAGGATGATCAAACTACACAAAATTTAATAAGAAAACATAATATGAGCCAAGCAAGAATCAAACAATAAACTATTGCCACAGTGGCGCATAAAGTTTATCTATATCTATATACAAAATCAGGCTTTTAATTATCAGAGATGCAGTATTTTTTTGTTGTAAGCCTCGTGTACAGAGATGAAACTACCTCCACAAAACAATAGCAAGGTGGACGAGGTGGAACCTTCAATTCAACATCCACGATGTTACCATACTGCCAGAAAGAACACAATTAATAGAGAACAATATTATAAAAGGGTTCAAAAAGAAATATATATGTGATCAGTGTAAGTACTGAGACTAAAAGAGAAAAATAGTAGTAACAAATAATAACAGTAGAACACCTTATAGTTGGAAAATAAAATGCAAGGCATTACAGATTCCTCATATTATGATTGAAAGAATAATTAACGACTTGTTCTAGGGATATAATCAATATATTTTTACAAATAGCTTAATAGCTCAGACAATAAATTAGTAGTTGATAAAAACAAAAATAAGAGAGATGAATTCAAATACGGTATAAGATTTAGCCAAGAGTTAGAAGGTTACACATCAGCAATCGAGTAGAACCAAGTCCAAGCAAAACAGAAGTTACAAAACAAAATAACAGAGATGATTCTACATCACGTTCTAACCAAATCAGAGCATTGGACTAAAAGAACAATATGCAACTCGAACCTTGTAAAACAAGTCTTCAATTTCTGATTCCCTAATATCGGCAGGAAGATTTCCAACATAAATTGTGCGAGAAAAACGGCCACTCATTTTTAGTCCTCAGGGATGAAGTCAATAGCAAAAGCTGCAGAGAGAAGAAATACTTATAAATGTGGGAGCAGGTTAATGAAGTGATAAATGCCAGTTTATCTACCCTATACAAAAAAATGTCACCATCTGAGTGGTTAACAATGAAAGAAAATCAAAAAACAAATTGTATGAAGCAAACCAAGAGAGCAATCCTTGAGGTGAGCAGTGCTCCACAAGCTCCATTGCTCATGTGTTCCATGATACTCCAAAGCAATTATTAATTTGAATTAAAATATGATCTCCACATCCTTCCTAAAAAATTGCCAGCTCTTCAGAGAACGAGCAAGAACTTCCAATTATATAATAGATACCAAAGACTCCACCCTGAATTCTCCCCTTTCCCATTCTACATCCCTACGTATGATTCCATTGCTCATTTTGTCCAAGCATTTGACATCTATCATAAACAAAGATGTGTCGTGAGATGAGGCAACATTGTCATGTACTTGTGTGTTCACCTTATTCAGACTCCTTGAACTGTGGGGAAATAATTGTCTTGGAAAGTAACATTTACTAACGATAATGTCTCTTTCCCCTTTGACTATGTAAGTTACTCAAGAACATAAAAAATAGGGTAATTAAGTTCCTTTAAACGTGTATACATTTTGAATGGGGGGGTCAATATTCTATTTAAAATAGGAGTTAGTTCCTTTGACAGACAAGAAGACCAAAGGAAACACGTGAAAGCTATAAATGTTAGCTTATGAAACTGGTCGACTTAAGTGCATAGCCACTGTGGCATCTTTTGATGTACATTCAGGTGGTTGGGAAAATACATTCATGAAGAAAAATCGTGCTAACAGGGACATTTTCTTCAATGACACTCATACACAGAACCTGGGAAAATCTTGAAAAAACTTTTTTTTATAAGTTATAACCCGGAAAAACTACAACTCAAACCCAACGTCCCACAAAACCTAGAAGTATAATTCAACGACACTCATACACAGAACCCTAATTTTCTATTTCCTGAGCGACGAAATCTAGATCCAGAATGCAAATACCGAAATAAAAACAGATAAACCATTACATATAAAAAATTGAAATTTTGAAATATAAAGAAATTGAAGTCGAATTTTTAATCCGAAAAACAAAAAACCTTTCCAAAGCAGATAATCACAACGCGGCTTAAAATTCGATTCCGTAACTAAATTATAAATCACGTTTCTTGATTTTCTGTGATGCTATTAAATTTAACAGATTATCTGGGCGATTCGAATGCGTACCTCAGTCGAAAGCTTGGGCGGCGCTTTTCACGTTCGGCGAAGGAGCTATCGTGCTTTAGGGCAATGAGTGGTCTTTTATATATTGCACAAAGAGGCTGAGAGTTGATATAATTGCATATGCCCCCCAATACTTTTCGTAATTACTCGTAGAGCACAACTGCACACGGTTATTTGTTATTACTCCTTTAAAGGAAAATGATTTCTCTTAAAAACTGATGTTTACTTTTATTTTTCTAAGTAAATTTTATAAGAGATTATAAAAAATAGACCCACCTTTTATTATTATTATTATTATTAAATAATGTAGATTGCAAGGTTTCAAATTATTGTAGGTTTCGATTTTCTCACGTGGTTGTTCACACTAATTAAGTTCTTACCCTAAGATTGTCAAACATAAAAATCTCATTCGAATATTAAATTAAGAATTATTTTATTTTGGTCAAATATATTGAAAATTGTCATTTTTGTTACTACAAGACAACAAGGTAGTCAATAAAGATAATCTTAAAGTCGCATTGAACAGCCAAAATTTTAAATGTTTTATTTAGTCGCATTTTAAATGTTTCGACGAGTTTATTTAAAAGAGCATGTTAAGTTTGTTTTAAAAATGATACGTAAGTTGTTATATTTTATTTAATAAATAAATAGATAAAATATGTATATATAAACTTATAAAATTTTAATTTGTTTGATATTTTAAGATCTTATATAAATAAAATTATTAGAAATAAATTATTATATATGAAGAAAAAAATTAAAATTATTATATTAACTAAATAATAAATTTGATTTTTTTTATATATAAAAGATAATAATTTTAGAAGTATTTTGATCTTTTATTGTTTAAATTAAAAAAGCTTATAAGCCTTGTTTCTAAGTTTTTAAGCCTTGTTTCTAAGCCTTGTTTCTAAGTTTTTATAATCTTTTTTAAAATTTTACCAAACAAAATTTAAGAGCTTATAAGTTATTTAATAGTTTATAAGCTATTGTTACCTTAACAATAAAAAACCAAAATATCCCTAAAATTATTATATAATATATATACGATGATTTCAAATTTATTATTTATTATACAATTTTTTTAATTTTTTTTATCTATAATTTTTTTATTGATAATTATGTTAAATAAAATATTAAATTGTCAAACAAATTAATTCTTATAAGTTTACATTTTAATTTTTTCAAAAAAGCTAATAACCTGTTATATCTTATTTTATAAATAAAATATTATATTGTCAAACAAATTAATAACTGATAAGTTCATGTTTTAGTTTTTATTCAAACAATTTAACAATTTATTTATCAAATAATATATAACATGTTATCACTCTTAAAATAACTCTATAACATCTTATAATTTTTTTTTTAAATAAATTCACCAAACACCACGGTAAAAGAAATAGATATAAAATTACAATTTTATCCAATATTATTTTATGATTTCAAAACACTTATAATCACGTGTAAGTTTTATACTGTCACCAATTGTTTTTATGAAAATGAACACACTTTTCTACATAATTTTTCTCTTAATAATAATATTTAAGTAATGTCACCTCCATATATGTAGTCTACAAACTTATAGGATATAGACTTTTTTCGTCATAATTTATCAAATACATATAATATAAACACGAGGCATTCGTGCATCATTTGATGAGGAGAAAACATTGTCATCACTTACAAATTAATATTACCATTAATTTGTTTGTGCATAAAAAACATTCGTCTTCAAATGACCCATTGCTCGACGTGATTCAATCCATTTAGACAATGTATTTTGGACCATGAAAATGGACGTTAGTAGAATTTACAAATCATTTTTGTTGCAATGTCTAATTAATCGATTCCAATTCATCACATGAGGTTGATTTGATAACTTGAACAATGATTTATTACTAATGTTAATTAATAGACCGTTCAATTAAATTAAGACCCTTCACATTTCATTTTTTTTTCAAGGTATATTTCGACAATGATAGTAATATAAGAATCCCAAATTTTATAAATTGAATTAAAATTTTGAATATTTCAAATAGATATATCAAAATAATGTTGCAATTTTTTTTATAAATAACTAAAAAACAACTTCAACATTACAATATTTTACATTGAAATCAAGTTAGCCAAAGTTGCCAAAATTTACAATAAACAAAAGAAAAACATTTGATCTATCTAAAATTTATTATAATCAATTATATTAAGTGTTCTAAAAATCGGGTTTAAGCGGCGCCTAAGCGCTAGATGAGGGTAAATCGCATGAATTTTTCAGTAGGCGTCTAGGCGGGTCCAGACGAGATTAACCGAGCTTAAACGGAGATTAATCGAATATAAGCGGTTTCGTATAAAAAAATTAAAATAATATTTTTTTCGCTTCGTTGTGAATTTAAGCTACAAAGTAAAAAAATGATTTTTTTTTTATGTTAAATAGATTTAAAAAATGATATTTGATGTGATTTGTGAAATATGATGGTTTTTTTAATAATATTTTAATTTTATTGAACTTATAAATAAAAATGATATAACTAATTATTATAATTAAAGTAAAAAACTTGTTATTTTTTCAATATATATATATAATTTATTTTTAAATTATAATATTAATTAAATAAATATAAAAATGTAAAACGATTAAGTCTCATTAATCTCTCTAAGCCCTTTAATTATCCGGGCTAGCGCTTTTTAAAACTTTGATTATAAGTCACACAATATGAGGAATATAGTGAAGTTTGTTATAATATTTAATTATTATTTTATATCATATAATAAATAAAGTTGAGTGATATAACGAGTGAATGAAATTTATAAAAAAAATATTGTCATTTCCTTACAATTTTTAGAAAATGAGATATCTCAAAATAAAATAAAGAGATTGAAAGAGTAACTAGGTCCACACTAGTAATATTATAAATATGAGGCTGAGAAATGAGAATATTGCACTTTATCATACTAGTACTAGTAGTAATTTATTTTTTTCATATTGTGTTTTTGACCTCAACAGAAGCTTCTTATTAGTAATTAGTCCCACCAGAAAGTAATTTTAACCCTTTGGTTCAACATTTTCTTTATTACCTTTTGACCCCAAAGCATTCTGAAATTTTCAAAGTACTGTACAGTATGAAGGAGTTTTTTTAAATAATAAATAGAGTATAATTCCAGTAATAATAATTAAATACAGATGAATTAACACACAGTAAAGACTGTTTCTTTCCCACCCTCTCTATAAATCTTTCTGAAAGCAGACTCGGTAAAATATTCTTGCAAACAGAATAAAATAAAACGGAAAAAAAGCTGTGTTCTGGTTTCTCTCTCTCTCTCTCTCTCTCTCTCTCCTTTTTTTATTTACGTATATTTATTATTCATTTTTTCATTATCGTCATCGAATACTTTTCTTAGCTCAAGATCTTACAGTGGGTTTTCTCAATGGGCACAATTTAGAGCACTGATAATCAGGTAAAAAAAATTATATATATATATTTTTTAATTTTTGAAGAAAACAATACTGAAAAAATAAATAAAAATCCAAGCTTTGATCCGTCGAACCAGATAATTGAATTCTGGGTTTTTATACTTTTATTGTTTTTTAACACAGAAATAACAATAGAAAATATCCCTTTGGGAAAGAAAGTTTTTGTGCGTTTCTTTTGACCATGGCGGTGGTTGAAAATGCGGGGGCTACCGCGATGACGTCATCGAATCGGGATGGGCAGCCAAACGACGTCGCAGCGGATCACCACCATCAGTCAACGAAGACTTCCTCCGCCGCCGCTAACGGCCAGAAGTCAACGGTGCCGGCCGATCAGAATTACCATCTGACGCATCAGCAGCAGAGCGCGCCCAACGGCCATCGCCGGCTGCAGGAGAACGGCGGCGACGACGACGGCAGCGAAGGGTTTAAGAGGGAGATAAGAGATTTAGAAGAGATGCTCTCGAAATTGAACCCGATGGCCAAGGAATTCGTGCCCCCGTCGCCGGCATCCGCCTTCGGAGGCGGCGGCGGCCTCCAACAGTTGTTGATGGCTCCACCGCAGGCGGCGGGGCATTTTTGGTATGATGGTAATGGCTTTGTAATTCAACAGTTTATTGATTCAGGGGCTCAGGCTGAAAACTCTGTTAGGAGGGTTAGTACTCTTTCGGACAACCCTAAATATTGTGACTGATGAATTCAGCTCTTTTGATTTTATTCGTTTTAATATTTTTTGCCCCCGTTGTGCAGAAGAAAAATGGTTACGCCCATGGGAGACGAAAGATGAATAGCCGAACAGGTATGGCTCAGAGAGACGATGTGATTAGGAGGACAGTGTATGTGTCTGACATTGATCATCAGGTAATAATAGAATCTAATGTTTTTTGTACTCTGTTTATTTATTTATTCGTTATTGATCTGTGATCTTTTTTTCTTGCGATGATTGTAAAGGTTACTGAAGAGCAGCTTGCAGCCCTCTTCATTGGTTGTGGACAGGTTTATACGAGTCAAAACTATCAATCACAGCCTTAGAATCTGCATTACAATTTACATCTAAACATTAGTGCTTTAATTTCTTTTTTAATTCACTTATGATGATGAAGGTTGTGGATTGTCGTGTTTGTGGTGACCCTAATTCTGTACTCCGTTTTGCCTTTGTTGAATTTACGGACGTGGGTATGTGGAACAGCCCTTCATTTTTATTTTTAGAGAACATTATAAGAATAATATCTAATTGCATCGTCCCTTTGATGTGATTTGCAGAAGGGGCAAGGAATGCCTTGAGTTTAACAGGAACCATGCTCGGGTATTATCCAGTTAGAGTATTGCCTTCCAAAACCGCAATTGCACCCGTAAATCCGACATTCTTGCCGAGGGTGAGAAGTTTTCCGTTTTAGCTTGATTACAAAAAATCCTCAGTTGACAGATTACCTCGTCACATTTTATTTGTAATTAGCTCTATTGGTTTCACAATTGAAGCGCTATTTTTTTTGTGATGTGTTTTGCTAGTCCGAGGATGAAAGAGAGATGTGTGCAAGAACTATTTACTGTACAAACATTGATAAAAAGGTAGTTTTCAGCTTCACACGTCTGACCAGCTTTTTAGTTTCTTAATTTCTGATAATATCATGATTTATTCGTTTGTTTGTTGCAGATCACACAAGCAGACCTCAAACTATTCTTTGAGTCCATTTGTGGCGAGGTTGGTGATTATGATTTTATTACTTTATTTCATTTTCATCAAATATTTTATTTACAAATTTCCATTTGTGGAAAACCAGGTCCATCGCTTGAGGTTGCTGGGTGATTATCACCATTCGACCCGCATAGCTTTTGTCGAGTTTGTAGTGGTGAGGAACCAAATATTCCATTCATTCCATTTTGATTTTTAATGCATAGGGTTCTCCCAATTTACCTTTAGCCTATTATTTTTTTTACCATCATTGTTTCTTGCCCCTCATATTTTTAAATTTGTGGAGTTATACAAATATACGGAATATCTTGTCAATCTTAACTCGCCATTTAAATTACTGTAGTTATTTTCATAAGTATACAACTATTTGGAATTTAGACATTAGTGAGGTTATGGATATGGGTAGTTATGAAAGGTGCTTCATTTGAATACATGCGACAAAATGAACGGGGTTTTACAAATATGCGGCAATATAGATTTGGAGTTATACAAATACAGTATATGGGACATTAGCGTGGTCATTGAATACTTGTGAGTTGTGACATTAGTGAGGTCATTGATATTGATTTGGAGTTGCGCAAATATATGTAATTCGAGGATCATGTTTAGAGTTTTATGCAAATTGCAAATGTTTGTGTTTAGAGTTTTATGCTCAAATGTTTATTTTAGTAATTTTTGTTTTTCTGATGCTTCACTTATCCATGATCTGAGATTTTCTTGATCACATCAGTCTTTTACTGTGCTGCAACTATGTAGTAATTTTTATTCCCGCGGCGCAGTATAGTGTGATACAATCAGCATTCGTTTGATAACTTGTCACATCGGGCGCCTTATTTTAACAATGAAATAGGCTTTGTTTGTGTTGCGTCTCCCAAAAACAACTCTTGCCTGTTGCAGATGAATAATAATACACATTTTCGAAAATCAATCTCTTTATTTTTTCTCATTTTTGATATTTACTTATTAAATGTTTGCGGGTTTCTGGCTTCCAATTGAGTGACCTTTTTCGTTTTGCAGGCTGAAAGTGCGATTGCAGCTCTCAATTGCAGTGGGGCAGTCATAGGATCGCTGCCTATAAGGTTTGATTTCCTTTGACATTACTGCAATAGTTTTAGGGTTAATTACAAAAACTTGCCACTGATGTTTAGCTTACACCCTCCCCCAAAAAAAAAACGAAAATGAGAGAAAAAAAAACTTACCACATTGGCATTTCACATTCGAGTGTCTTTTGCTTATTGCAGCCTCAACCGGAGGACAATTTGTTAGATACCTACAAACTTCAAGTTGGTATTTGTGAGTTTAAAAAATATCTGGATTTTTTTATAGTTTATCTAAGACTCAAGGATCATTTTGCAACTAAGCTAAAACTAAGGGTGGTTTTTGTAGTAGTATTATTTTTGGCATTAGAAAAAACACTCCTGAGGCTCTTGCTTATTGCTTATGAAGGGTTAAATTTAAGACAAAATAAAACCTTGAGAGGGCTATTAATTTGTAAATTTGAAGTTCTTTTTTTAATTAGATATCAAACCTGATGGCAGCTTTTGAAATTATCACCTTTTGTAATTAACTTAATGTATCTCTTTATTTTTTTTCAGGGTAAGCCCATCAAAAACTCCCGTCCGACCCCGTTCTCCTCGCGTAGCAGTGCTCTAAAACTCTCGGTGGAGTCCTTTCCGATCTTCTATCTCCCAAGAAACACATCTATTTTCTCTATCTTTATATACATACACATCCTATATGAATACTTTTTCTTGGGCCATTATGCCATTATTATCAATTTTCTTCCCGGTCGTGTCATTGCTCCTTTCTTCGACTGTTGACTTGTGGCGAGCTTGTAGAGTTTGACATTTGTCGAGGCTTAAGCAGTTAATTATGCGCCATTTGTATGTTGAGCTTTGCAGGCAATGTCTCAAGTACAATTAACTGATTCATGTTTCTGACTTGGAAGCAAACATTTAATATATTTTCTGCTTACATTTTAGTAACTTGTGATCATTTATTCTCTGTTTACCCTGTTTGATAATTCGAGAATTTTGGCTGGGTTCGTTCTTGATCTTAGCTGAGTTATGCTTAAAATCAACAAGGCGCCTTAGACCAACTCGGCCAACAAAACCAACCGAAACGAGGGTATATTGGACATTTTACAAGTTCTTATAAAATCATCTTCAACAGAACAAGTTGTAACAACACAAACACACAATGTCAAACAAACAACACACACCACCCCAATTCATAAACCAAAGCTCAAGTACTGATGCATAACTAAGAGAGTAATCGTTAACTTGCCCCTAATTAAACCACTTGATCGAAACTTCAGAAGGCGGGACCCTAAGAGTAGGGCTATTACACACACTCCCATCCGAATGCGAAAACAAATTCCTGTGGAGTACCGCAGAGGGAGAAGAAGGGCCCGACCCGTGCACAGCCTCCCCAAGGGGCCCGCCTCGTGCAAACGGCTCGTACGAAAAAAGGTCACTCTTATTGCAATCACGATCACAGCAAGCCATGGCCATTGATAAATCGAGTGAAGACGATGGATAAGCATTATCCTCATTTCCGCTTTTCTTGCAATTGGGATTATTATCCACTGACCAAGCATCGACGAACCCTCCCGTAGGAAGCTGCATTTCTGGGTAGGAGAATAAATTACTCGATGGATATTGACCCTCCGAATAATCTTGGTTGAAAACGGCCGCATTAGACGCATAACTCGAAAACCCTTCATTTGATTCGATCAAGTGGCCCCATGGCTGTTCGGTATTCGTCGCTAAGCTGCACATGATCGAAAATAAAGAGTCGAAAAGCATAAGCACCCATTTAAAGCTATATGATGCACACACAGAAAACAGAAAACTCACCCATCATTCCCCTTGTCGATTTTCTTCTTATCATCGAACAACAGAAGCGGCTCCTTGACATTAGAGACGGGAGATTTGGTTTGCTGGAGGAGACGAGCTTTCTTGCGATTCTTCTTCTCGTCGTCGGCTTCCACAGGCTTTCTTGAACGGGCGGCGCGGCCTCTGTGCAGGTGGCGCTCGCAGTACTTGTGCTGGACGGCCACCTCTTTGGAGCACCGCCACTTCTTGCCGTCGGTCCGCTTGCACCTCCCCGGCTCGGGGTCCACGTTTCTCGAGTGCCAAATCACTACCAAAAACCAACAAAAAAAGATTGTCAATCAAAAGGGAAAAAAAAAATGACGAAATCGGAAATGGAGAGGTGGCGGCGGTACTGACGAGATGGGAAGTAGGTGGAAACGGGGAAGAGGAGATGAGGCGGAACAGGGAGAGACGAAACGATGTACTTGTTGTAAATCATAGCTTGCCTCTCGGCTTCCTTCAACTAAACATCTGTGAAGGGATACCTCGCCATCTCTAAACCTAAAATTGAAATTGAAATTGAAATTGAAATTAAAAAAAAAGGAAGAAGAAATGGAAATGGAGGGGGTTAAATTAAGAAAGGGGGCCACCGGCACTGTTTGATGGCATATGATTTGCTTCCATGCTTCAAACATTCGCACAGGGCACACTCTCTCGATCTGTAAATATACTACTACTACTACTATAGTACAGTAACAGTATTAATTATATAATTAAATAAATAAATAAATCATCTCTCCCTCACTCACATCACAGTTACTGCATCTATCGTTTTCTGCACATGGCGACGACCCTACTCAAACTATTTTAATTTCTTCACACATAAATACCAGTCATATTTTAGTCTCTCAGTTATCATACATTTGACTACACATTATTTTTGTAAGATGAAATTAAAAAATCATCTAAAAGAAATTGTGCAGCCGAATAAAATTGGCTTTATTAAATAAAAGTAGCATTCATTCCTAGTTTAAAATGTCAACAAAACATTATGAATGTCACGAAAAAAAATATGTGATGTTGACAAGACACGAAAATAATGTTGCAATACTATAAGGAGGGGATTTGTAATTTCGTTACAGTCTTATTCCGTTAAATTGATATATACTAGTTAGTATATGGACCACTACGGTTTTTTGTTTGGAATCAAACAAAAATATATACAGTAGCCACTATATATTTTAAGGATTGTTTCTTTTATTTTATTAATTATGGGGCGAAATACATTTTTTCAGGTTTCATCATTATTATTATTTGATCTATATTTTTTTAATTAATTTTTTTATCAAATAATAATAATGTGAAAAAACAAGCTGAATTGAGTGTGTGGATGACAGTACGTTGTTTTATTATTATACTGTACAACAGTATTCCGTATTGTATAAGATAAGATGAGACATTTATGCTATGGATTTATTTCGCACCTAACTAATTAACTTGAAGAAGAAGATGACATTGAAAAGACAAATAGAAAAAAACATTAAATGATTTTGATGTGGTGAGGTGTGGGTCAAAACACAAAATTAAAAGGGATGATCACATGCACAATAATACAACGAACCAAGTACCCGTACCTTACCCCACTTTCTTTATTGCGCGCTTTGAATCTCATCCAAAGAAAGTAAAACGAAATCAAACCGATAGAAAAAAGTTGATCAGAAAAACGACGATGCCGGAATCGTCTGATCCCATCTTCTACGGCCATTTAGATCGTCAAATTCAACGATCGTATGCAGATGTTACTTGCTGAATAATTTGATTTTGTTTCATTATGCAACGGTACTAGAATTGAAAGACCAAAAAAGGTTGAAAATTTGTAGAAAGAGTAAATGAGTATAAAATTCATTATTTCTGGATATAAAGCTTGTTTTGAATTGTTTTTAGAATCATTGTTGTTGATAATAATGTTTTTTTATATAGAATAAAACCTTTAAGACATACATTTTATAATTCTGCATATCAGTTAATTGTAGATCTTAAAACATTGCCAATTGTTAAAGTTCCTTTTGAGAAAATTGTCTTAGTATATTAGGCAAAAACTATGTTTCACACACACCCACACACATATAAGCTCAGAGATAATATGGAGTGAAAGTAGTGTGTCTCCAATCTCCATACAAGGAACAGTGTGGAATTATAATATGGACCACATGCACACCATACTCTATGCATCTACCACCCCAAAGGAAACAACAACCATTACTCCAATTCTTTTTTTTTCCTTGTAGCTCCATATTCTATTTTCACTTTTATTTACTTTTGTTGGTTAATTATTGTTGATGCTACAATTTCTCTATTCATATTATTTCTTAAATGTCATTCATACAATATAGTGGCATTTGTTTCTTTTCCACTCTTGATTCTCATCATCTCATAAAAATTGAAATTGAGTTTGATAGGCGCAATTTTTTCGTAACGTTTGTTTTTGTAACGACGAATGTGGTTGCATAAACTCGAACCGTCTTATTCAAAACAATTTTTCAGCACATTGTAAATTGATAGTATTTTCATTAAGAAGAGGACCAATATATAATTTTCATATCACTCAACAAAATATAAGTAGTAAAGTCAAGTTCAAATTCAAAATCTTTGAAATTTAAGTGAAAAACAATTCATTTAATTATGGAGTATTTGAGGTTGATTAATCAATCATTTAAAAATGAAACATTTGTTCAATAGTTGCCATAGTCAAATCTTTTCCCATTGTGTCTGATTAAAAAATAAAAAAAAAAATCACATATTCCCACACTTCCATTGAGCAAAATTGAAAGCTTTGATTTTGATTCCTATCGAAATTCAGAAATTAGGGTTTACATTTCGTAGTTTTAGGATTTTGGCGAACTGAAAGAGGATGAACAAAATGCAGCAGCAGTTGATGAACTCAGCTCCTCCTCCTACGCCTCTCAAGCTCGTCTCCACCGAACAGATTCAGAAGGTACAACTCCCGCTGCTGTAGCCTGTATGTACACCTATTTTACTTCCATATTTTTTTCCTTCCCTTTGCCGCTTTATTCAAGGAGTTCGCTTATCATTTTGAGCATTGAAAAATTCTGTGAATTTCTCTGATTATACGGACTTAACTGATCGAAGACAAAATATCTAAAGACAATATCTCATGTAATCTTATTTTAATTCAAAAAGAAACATATGGAATCACTTTGGTTAATCGTTGCTGAGATTTGTATAGCTCACACTTACAAGCATTTCTCGATTTGAACCATGTCGATTTTGCATTGCTCGTATATTATTCCGGAGTAGTTCTATGTGTGTTTGGTTGTATTCGAATCATGTCAATATTTGTTTGTCTTACAACTTTTAAACACTGTTCGATGGAGATGGAACTGGGCCGGCGTTTTTTTATTTTAAAGACAAATCATGCGAGTCCTCGAATTTTTGTTTTCTCAAAACTGCTTGGATTTTGATGGAGTCGAGTCCACCAATATAGAAATGTTGTGGTAATGGTCTTACTTCTTAGAGATTAGAATTGACTGTTGACCGTCTGGTACAGTACTTGGACGAGAACAAAAACTTGATCATGGCAATTCTTGAAAGTCAGAACTCGGTAAAAGTGGCAGAATGTGCTCAGTAAGAGTAATTTCATCACTGCACTTCAGTTTGAAATATATTTGTAGTTCTATGTCTCATATACTCTTACAGATTAAAGATAATTTGTGTCGTAAGTCGTAACTAGTTGAGGTGTTGTTGAGTTAAGTGACTTGATGGAATGAAGTGTTTATTTGAGTTTTAAAGTTGTTCGATTGTGAATTTGGAAATTGATGGCGACTTTGGCTCTAATCAGAGGAAACATTATTTTATAAATTTTTATCCGACATATTCTTTTGAACAAGGTGTCTAGTTGTAGTATGAGAAACTATCACATGCACTCCTGCTTGATGTAAATTTGCGAAATATATCTATTTCCATGATAAATAATCGTTTGTTTATCTTGGGAATTGGTGGGATAAAGACAACGTTTTTTTTCGTTTATCAATATCAGCTACTTTGGTTGAGAGTCTATTTGTTCTTTCTTGATTGAAGATTTAAGAATTCTTCATTTTCTTTGATAAAATCTTGAGATGAGTATTTGTGAAGCTTTGATCAATTAATTTGGGACATCTGAAATGAAATATTCCCAGGTATCAAGCCATCCTTCAGAAGAATTTAATGTACTTAGCTGCAATTGCCGATGCCCAGCCTCCAGGTGCCTCGACCTCTTCACAGGTACATTTATTAATACACTTTAAGTACTTAAAGAGTAGAATACTTGGATTGATGGCTAGAAATATTAAGCACGATTGTGAAGACATAGATTCAGAGTTTTTGTTTGATTTCAAAAGCTCCAGCTAAGAGGATTTATTGTAATTTTGCACAATGTGTTTTTTCTTCTTGTAGTTAAGCTAATTGTCGAGGGTGAGTTTTGAATTAACCCAATAAATAAGATACTGCCGTTGGGTATTTACAAAAAAAAAAAAAAAAGTATATTTACAAAAGCGACCATGAGATTACAAACACGGCTCTTAATGTTTGCTCCTCCAGTTTACATTTTCACTCAACTCGACAATTTGAAAATATTTTAAATATCCTAAACTCTTCCATGTGTATTTCGTAATGTATAAAAAACTGAGGGGCTATAATATAAATTTGCAAGAATATATTATATATGTATAGATTACGTCTTGCTGACAATACAGAATTCGTGACAGGCTCCTACTAGCTCAGTTGTTCCACAAGGAGAATCTCACGCACCACAACCTCAAATGCAGCAGCAATTGCAAAGCCGTTCCAGATGAATGCTCTCCGACCTCAAGAACAACAAATGCAGGGCCAGCAATTTAGTCTTGGCGGTGGTGCTAATAATGGTTTGCATTTTCTGATGCAGCCTAGTGACATCATGGGCTTCCGAGGAGGCCAACCAGAGGATGGTTCGAGAGGCAACTTAGCTCTGGGTCCAGGGGAGGGGAGAGGTTGATTTTCAATGTGGCTCGCAGCTCACAGTGTTCTCGACCACAATGAAGCCTTCTAGAGTCGAGAGCCCCACAATGAAGCCTTCAACGAGATATGTTCCTTCAAAGCGTGCAAAGCTCTGAACCATGGGCGCTTCTCCAAAAGGGCTTGCTCCTATTTTGTAGTATCTTCGTTTGAGTCGTTATTATTGGGCAATCCAAAAGAAAAGTTCTTAACTATTAAAATTTACAAGAAGGTGTCTAAAGTAATAGTAATAGAAGTCTAAAATATCAGCCTAACACAATTTTTTTTAGAGACGAAAATATAATAATTGTGAGTAAAATTTAAAAAATATATAAATAAATTTATTTCAATAAAATAAAGAGGAATTTGCATAGAGATCCCTTGAAGTTTAAATTATTATGGGTCAGTCCACCATTAATCCAAGAAAATAATTATTGAGTACAATGAAGTTTCAAATATTATCCCGGCCTCAAGTTTCTAAAGTCAAGTTCAGGTTCAATGCATAGAGTCTCGACGTGAGTCCGATTTTAGCATTTCATGCCACGATAAATCGAGATGGGTAAAAATTGAATAATTATACTTTATTTAATTGCCATATGTTCATTATGTGCATGTTCTTTATGTTCACCATGTGATTAAATAAGTATGTCTTTACATTTTCATTGTAACCAAAGACCCTAGAAAAGGGTCGACTTGTTACACTGCAGTTACTAAATAACATTTCCCATGTAATCGAAGATCGAAAAAAGGGTCAACGATGATCGACGCAATAGTTGGTTGAACTCACAATATTCATGTAAAGGTGGATCGCATTTCTGTAAAGCGAGTATTTAGATCATGGCAAGTTTATTATATAAATGCTAAATTGCTCAATTTCTCTACAGTTCGAATTTTTAGATGAAACGACTTCTAAAATTGTATTAGAGCATACACAATACGATGTGGGTGCCTCAGCAGATGAAATTTCCGGCTATGAGTACCCCTGCCGATGGAATTTTCAACCACAAGTAATTCCGATGGAATTTTCGCCTTACTCGTGAGAGGGAGGGTTAGATATATCTCACATCGATTGGATAAAACAAACTGGGGCTCACAAATGCAGAAAAAGACATCTCTCGTCTGCTGAACTTGGGAGAAGGCCGGGGACGACACCGTTGACAACTAGAACGTTCACGAGGAGCATAATCTAGTTCGACGGCCATTTCAATTCGTGTAATCGCTTTGTTTATTTCAATTCCGTACTTCTTGGTTTCTTTGTTTAATCTTATTTTTATGTTTTGATTGATGACATTAAATTTGTATAATTTCGCTTCTAGTTTAATTCTCGTTCTAGATTGTTAAGCATTTTAATTTTTTACATTTGAATGTATGCTTTCATTTTCATCTTTTCTTTTTTGTTTTTACTTTGATTAATATGTTGAACTAAGTTTCCTAACTTGGATGATGACGTGAGAAACGAAGAGGGTAACTAACGATCAATTGATTTATGAAAATTAATTAAATATAATCTTATATCGTAACTCAATTGGGACCAGTTTAAGTGAATTAAATGTGTGACGACGAGTGAAGTAACTCAATCGTGAGCTTTATTTTCGTTTGATTGATTGATTTGATCAAGCCTTTTTTTATTGTGAAATTAACCCAATGTTTTGATTATTATCATTCAAGACTTTTCTTTCGTATTTGATTTATTTCATGTTAAAAACTTTGATTTTATTACTTAGAATAATGTCATATGCACCTAACACTTTTTATTCACGAAAACATTATTTTTTCGAAAAATAAAAATTCATATGTAGAGTCAACGTGATCGATGATGGTTGTCCAGTAACATGTCAGCTTACCAGGTTCTGTCACAAGCAGCTGGAATCAATGTCTCGGTTCACACACAAATAACGTCGGGTCAAGGGCCGCCAAGAATCTCGGGAATCGGCATGAGATGAACGTTAGATTGAGGTTGCACAAAGTTAGGAACCGGATTATCATTCGTAGCAACCAGCTCTCCAATTCGATAAAATCCGTTTCATATAGGGCGAAAAGCATAAGAAAATCAAAAACATAGTTGGGAGATTTACCCAAACATTATTTTTTCATTTTTTTGGATTGATACGAGTTAAACTACAATTGACTTCGAATTCTAATGAGCGACGAATACAAAAATATCGAATCAAATATGGCATTACACATTTCACCCGAACCAAACAGGAAGTTGACTACCCACACCCGCGGTTAGGACCGTCAATTAGGCTGGATCGGCCCGAACTCGGCTCGTTCGACCCTAAGAAAAACATGTTAGTTTAAATTTTTGAAGGATGAGTCGGGCTAGGGCCTAAAAATTAAGCCCAAATTATAGAGGGTCGAGCTTGGGCTTTGCTTTGCTTTGCTCGACCCTTCTAAAGCCCAACCAATTCTATAATAATTATAATATAAAATAATTATATTATTTATACATATAATTTAATTTTTTCAATTTGTTTATATAAGTAAATTAAATATTGATTATATATGATTCAAAGTGTTAAAAACACATTATTTGTTTTTTATTTTGATAAATTAATCATTTTTCTTTTGTTAAAATTGCACGAGTAAATATTTATAAATTTAAAATTGTTAACATTTTTTATTAGTTTATTTTATTTGTAATTTATACATTCATGCGATTATTAACATGTATAAAATATTTTAAAAATATTTTTTATATTTTTTTATTTAAATAATATTTTAAGTATAAAATATTATTTATTTTTCTAATTGATATATTTATTTCGAAAAAAAAACTAATAAAAAATTAGGACTTAGCTCGATATCGGCTCGATACCCACATTCTCATATAAACCAAGTTTTGATTTGAAATTTTCAAGTCTAAACCCCAAAACTCAAAGCCCATAGCTTTTTAAATTTCATAGACTGAGTCATGGTCAATTAAAGCCCGACCCTTATAGCCGATTGACAGGCCTACCCGCATCGATCAAGTAAGAACGAAAAGAGGGTGCCCACCCCCATGGCCAGCAAGGGCAAAAGAGTCTTTTTCGACATGAAAATCCCAATAACGAAAGGCTCAATAGCACTTTTAGAAACCCTAATTAAACCTATTATAAATAGTTGATTAAATTGTAGGGAGTATTTACTATTCACGTGCTCCTAAAAAATATACATTTAATATTAATATACTGGTCGTCGTTTTCTATTGTACTTGTTCGTCCAAATATTTTTACCGTGATCGGTGATTTGTGAAACACTATTTATTCACCGTCTACAATTAATTAATTAAAAAACAATTTTATTAATTATTTATATTAAAACTATATATATAAAAGTTATTTTACTTGTCAATTCATAATAATGGTGCAGTGGTTAGTGGATACATTAACAAAGTGGGGTTAGTCAAATAACCTTGGATCGATACTTCCCCTCCAAATATATTTTGAAATAAAAATCAAAATTAATTATTAATTTTCTCGCTCTGCAATATTCGTTTAGCGTTTTTTACGTTTTTTATTCTCTTTCAATCTTCGTTTGCCTCCGCAATCAACAACCGTCAAACCCCTCTTTTTCTGCTCTGTAATCTTCAAGAACAAAACCTCTACTCATTTTTTCCACACGAGAACAAGAACCCCGAGAACAAAACGACAAAACCCTCTGCTCTGCCATCTTAACATCCAGTGACGTAGGCAGAATCTTCAAGAACAAAACCTCTACTCATTTTTTCCACACGAGAACAAGAACCCCGAGAACAAAACGACAAAATCCTCTGCTCTGCCATCTTAACATCCAGTGACGTAGGCAGAAATATTAGTGAGAGAGTGCAATTTTTTTTTAAAAAAAAAAGTGATTTGCTAAGCTCCATTTCAATTATAAGTTAATCTTCTTTTCATTTCACTTGTGTGGTTTGTTGTTTTTTCATAATACTCTAATTAATTAATACTGAAATAATTAATTTAAGGATTTATTATTATATAATGATGCTCCACATGTTTCAAAATAATTAATTTAAGAGTTTTTTTTTTTTATTTTTTCATAATCCTACACATGTTTATTAATTAATTTTTATTTCACTTTTGTGGTTTTTTGTTTCCGTAATTAATTAATCATAAAAAAAAGATGATGCTCCACATATTTAGCTCCACATATTTCAGTGATTAATTAATCTTCATTTTACTTGTTTTTTTTTCATACTTCAAATATTAAATATAATTATGAAAGAAGTACACTTTTAAAAGAGAACTTCGGATCAAGTGTCTACGTCACTGTTAACATCTCCATTTTTTTTCTCTTCACATTCGGAACCTTTGCTCTGCAATATTCAATCCGTACATATTGGCGGTTTTTTTTTTCTCTTTCTCACTCTGCAATCAAGAACCAAGAGAAAAAGACCCTCTGCTTTGCCATCTTGCTCTGCAATATTCAATTCGTACGTCGTTTTTCTCGTTGCTCTCTGCAATCATTGGTACAAATTAAATTTTTCGGTAATCGAATTTCAGTTTTTCCAATTATTTGTAAATTCAATTTGCACCTCTGCAATTAATGTTCGCATGCTCTGCAATTTCATTTTTTTTTTCTTTTTTCTTGTAAATAATTCAGTTTTTCTCGTCAATAATCATGCTGTTCTAAACCCTCAGTTGTGTAGTTTTTCCAATTTTTTTGTGCAATTAATATTCGCATGATCTGCAATTTGAAAGAATTTCATTATTCGAGTCGCTAGTACGAACCGTGGCAGAAGAAATTTCAATTTTTTTTCGTTTTTCTTGTAAACAATTCGTTCTCTGTTTTCTTTGTCGATTTCAAGAACCTTAAACCTCTGAAATTAACGGTTGGAAATTTTCAGGGGCCTCAAGAACGATGAAGATTTTCCTAGGTGCGGTAACTTTTGAGCAGGCATCAGGACCCCTCTCTCGAGGGCAGTTTCAAGAAAAATGCGTTAGGATTCTTCGATTCAAAGCAAATGAGACCGAACAAATTAACCTTCTGAAAACGATATGTGAGCTTACTGATGATGAGCCAAGTGTTTCGAAAAAGATCGGATGGAGTGCCACCAATAACAACGTGTATTTTGTATTTGAGGACGGCTTGTCGCTTGGAGATGTCATCAGAGACAAGAGGTCGGTGCTGAGTCATGATGTGCTAAAGAAGATGTTCGTGAATTTAACAGAAGCAACACGAAATTTCAACAAGATGGGCGTTAGTTTTTCAGAGCTGGAAGAAGACGATCTTACTATGGGAAGCCGTTCATCGTTCAGGGCGAAATTGTGCGCCGAGAATTTGCACATGACTGGTGGGTCGCTCGAAGAGGCACTTAAGGCCATGGCAACATTGTTTCTAAAGAAACCCGTATCTGGGACTGGAGGAGAATCAGACATTCTCTACAAAGCCCTGTGCATTCGTCTCAAAATAAGGTATATTTTGCACTCATTATTTTCAGTAATTAATTGCTAACTCTATGTTAGGTTTAGGTAGGAGTATATGTATATGTAAGTAGCTAGATTGCTTTTCTTATTCCTAATTATTCTTAGTACAATGGCAAATTTTATTAACTCTAAGATGTTATTGCTATGATGCAGTGGGGAAGCCCTTGTTGAAAATAATAATTCATATTTTCAATAATAAGTTGAAACGTCATTCCAACTTGTAGAAGTCTAAGTGTATTCTTTGATTACTTTTTACTTTTCTTAAGAACTTGGGACTTTGAATGGTGTGCCTCTTTGTATCCAATCCTCTCCTATAAATTGTATCCATAATCAAGTTTATTGATCATCCAATAAAAACAAATAAAAACTAAAAACTCCATAATAAAAACTCTCTTTTCTTTCTTAATATTTTTATTCCGCATATCAAATACCCAACAAATTTGGTATCAGAGTGGATTAAAAATAAAAGCTCACTGTAGAAAGCTCTTGTAGAAAATCAAAGTGGATTAAAAATCAAGTCGTTGCGGACGGATCGAGGTGGTGAGTTTCTCTACAAACCATTCATGGATTATTGCAATAAAAATGGGATCCAAAGGCAACTCACTGTTCGTAGAAGTCCACAACAAAACAGTGTCGCCGAAAGAAAAAATAGAACCATCGTCGAGATGGCGAGGAGCATGCTACAAGAGAAAAACTTGGAAAAACAATTTTGGGCTGAAGTTGTACACACGGTTATCTACATTCTCAACCGATCTCCGACAAAGGCGGTCCTTGATAAAACACCGTACGAAGCTTGGCATGAAAAGAAGTCAATGGTTGATCATTTGAGAGTTTTTGGAAGCATTGCATACTCTCATGTCTCAACTCCAAACCGAGACAAATACGATAAAAAAGGTGAAAAATTAATTCATGTTGGCTACAACGACGAGTCGAAGGGTTATCGGCTTTATAACCCGGAAAATAAAAAAACTCATCGTCTCAAGAGACGTGATTTTCGATGAAATGGCCAAATGGAAAAAGGAGGAAAATTTTTCACCAAATAATTTGGTGTCAAATGATTCTGTGGAATCACCTAATACTCCAAATGGGAAGCAACAACATGAGGATGAAACACCTCAAACAAGTCCTCAAAGAACACCTCAAAGAAGTCCCTCAAGTTCGTCGAGTTCGGATTCCGAATCGCCTCCATTAAAATACCGATCTTTGAGAGATATCTATGAGCATTGTGAGTTTGCTTTCTTTGGTTGTGAACCTCAGAATTATGAAGAAGCAAAGCAAGAAGAAGTTTGGAGAAAAGCCATGGAAGCTGAAATTGAAACAATTGAAAAAAATAAAACTTGGGAGCTTGTGGACTTGCCACAAGGGAAAGATTTGATCGGCTTTAAGTGGGTGTTCAAAACCAAACTCAATGAAGATGGTTCTGTCCAAAAACACAAGGCAAGACTCGTTGCAAAAGGCTATTCACAGCAGCCCTGGATAGACTTCAACGAGACGTTCGCACCGATAGCTCGAATGGAAACAATTCGATGTGCATGTACTTGCGATTGGAGCTCAATTGGGTCTGAATATCTATCAACTTAATGTTAAATCCGCATTCCTAAATGGAGAGCTTGAAGAGGAAGTCTACGTTCATCAACCTCAAGGCTTTGAAGTTGCCGAAAAGGAGGAATAAGTCTACCGTTTAAAAAAAGCTCTCTACGAATTAAAACAAGCGCCTCGTGCTTGGAATAGCAAAATTGATGGATATTTCAACAAAAATGGATTTCACAAGAGTCCAAGTGAGCCCTCGTTGTACGTAAAAAAGGAAGAAGGTACTCAAGATTTTTTGATCATTTGTCTCTACGTCGATGATCTTATTTATCTTGGTATTAACGAAAAAATGGTGAAGGAATTCAAGAAAAATATGATGCAAGAATTTGAGATGTCCGATTTGGGTCTCATGAAATATTTTCTTGGGATTCAAGTGAAACAAAATGAGGGCAAGATTTTTATATCTCAAGAAAAATATGCGGTCGACTTGCTTAAAAAATTCCACATGGAAAATTGCAAACCCGTGGCAACACCTTTGGCGGTAAATGAGAAGTTGCTACAAGACGATGGTGCTGAAAAAATGGATTCAAAAATATATAGAAGCCTTGTTGGTTCGCTGATCTATCTCACAAATAATAGACCCGACATAGTGCACTCTGTTAGCTATGTTTTGAGGTTTATGAGTGATCCAAGCAAGCTTCATTATGCAGCCGCAAAGAGGATCCTACGATACCTTCATGGAACAAAAAATCAAGGTTTGAAATATGAAAAAGAAGAAAATAATTTCTTGATTGGTTTCACGGATAGTGATTGGGCAGGTTCGTTGGACGATCGAAAAAGTACTTCGGGGTATGTTTTTTCTCTTGGTACTAAGGTGATTGCATGGAGTTCTAAAAAGCAAAAGATGGTTGCTTTATCTTCAAGTGAAGCCGAGTATATCACAGCGATGGATGCTGCTTGTGAAGCCGTTTGGCTTAGGAGAATACTCTCGGATTTGCAAGAAAAACAAGCTGGAGCTACTACCATCTTTTGTGACATGTCAACAATTGCAATGACTAAAAATCTGGTCTTTAATGCAAGGTCCAAGCATATCGAGCTTCGTCATCACTACATTCGTGATCTCGTCAACGAAGGAGAAATTTCAATGGAGTTCGTCAACACCAATGATCAAGCCGCCGATTTTCTTACCAAAGCCGTGACGATCGAGAAGTTTGAGAAGTTCAAGAAGATGCTGAAAATTATGAATTAAAAAGGGGTGTTGAAAATAATAATTCATATTTTCAATAATAAGTTGAAACATCATTCCAACTTATAGAAGTCTAAGTGTATTCTTTGACTACTCTTTACTTCTCTTAAGAACTTGAGACTTGGAATGGTGTGCCTCTTTGTATCCATTCCCCTCCTATAAATTGTATCATGATCAAGTTTATTGATCATCCAATAAAAACAAATAAAAACTAAAAAATCAATAATAAAAACTCTCTTTTCTTCCTTAATATTTTTATTCCGCATATCAAATACCCAACAGCCTTCAATAATGATCCTTATTTTTGGACAGATCGACGAGAGATTCTTCATGTTTATCTCAAATGTCAGCGACATAATGAAGGATAATTTGAATCTAATGAATGCTTTTAATTCCAGACACAAGGGCGAGGTGTTCCAAAAAGTAAGCAGATGGACAATGGGGATAAAGGATAAGGATATTCAAAAAATGCTTAACAAGAGCATAGTCCCTCTCGACATTGTTGGGGCAGCCCGATCCTCCATGATCTGCCAAAGGGTCCGCCAGGTGTCCTATCTCCTCCGAGCAATCAGAAACCTGAGTACGCACCTTGTGAATTACCAAGGCCAGATCGCGATAATAAAGGACAAAAGCACATTTAGGGCTTATATTTCACACAGATGGCCTGCTCTCTTACTATTCACTTACAAGTTTGCAAAGTTTGATAACAGGTTGTGCTTTCTACTACTGTAGTTTTACCCACATCAAGTTGTTGACACTTGATCAGTACGTATAACATGTTGGATATATAGTAAGCGTCTCCAGATATATCAGCGTTGAAAATCGATTGCATGAGAAATCAAAGATTTAATTTTGTAGTATATATATTTTGTGTAAGCGTTGAAAATCGATTGCATGAGAAATCAAAGATTTAATTTTGTAGTATATATATTTTGTGTACATGCAGTGACGTAGGCAGAAATATTAGTGAGAGAGTGCAATTTTTTTTTAAAAAAAATTGTGATTTGCGAAGTTCCATTTTAGCTATAAGTTAATCTTCTTTTCATTTCACTTGTTTGGTTTGTTGTTAAAAAAAATTGTGATTTGCGAAGCTCCATTTCAGCTATAAGTTAATCTTCTTTTCATTTCAATTGTGTGGTTTGTTGTTTTTCCATGATACTCATGTTAATTAATTAATTAATCATGAAATAATTAATTTAAGGATTTATTATTATATAATGATGCTCCACATGTTTCAAAATAATTAATTTAAGAATTTTTTATTTTTTCATAATCCTACACATGTTTATTAATTAATTTTTATTTCATTTTTTCATAATCCTACACATGTTTATTAATTAATTTTTATTTCACTTTTGTGGTTTTTTATTTCCGTAATTAATTAATCATAAAAAAAAGATGATGCTCCACATATTTAGCTCCACATATTCCAGTGATTAATTAATCGGTTTTTTATTTCCGTAATTAATTAATCATAAAAAAAGCAATGCCTATATCATACTCCCGGGAGTACAATATAAATAGTGCTCTCGCCATTTAAAATATAAAAATCATCATTTAATAATTAAGAAATCTTCATTTAAAAAACAATTATTATAAACATTAAATTAGCATAGCAATGAATATATAGCTCCACATATTTAGTGATTAATTATTCATTTTACTTCATACTTCACATATTACATATAATTATGAAAGAAGTACACTTTTAAAAAAGAAATTATAATTTTATTGATTGAATTTTAATTGATAAATTAAGAGTACTAATAACTAATCAACATTCATATTCTTTTTTTCTTCTAAATCTTGAATTGATTATTTAAAAAAGTAATATTTTTTAACAAAATAGTTAATTATCTAATTTTTTTAATAAGACATATCAATATTTCAACAATATCTCAATTAAATTCCAATTATTTTTAAACAAGTTATAATTAATTATCAGTTCGTAACCTCAACACTCACCTTATAAACAACCAGGGTCAGAGCCGGATAATGGACAACCAAGAGAGCTATAGGAGCTTTGTTTCACAAAGGTGGTCAGGGCTTTTGTCTTTCACATACACATTCGCCAAGTCGGATGTCGATTGTCGCATCTAATCTAGTGTTTTAGATTCATCCTTGTGTGATCTGATTAATACTTGTAATTATGAAGTGATTAATAATAAAATAATAATTTATTGGCAAATTAAATATTTACATGTCGATCAATAGTTAGAATGGAAACAAGAAATTCCAATGAATGCAACACTTGCATCTTTCGAAAAAGTAAAATCCACATATACACAAAGAATCGGGCTGAGATTTTCAGGTCTTGGTTAGTCGGGTTCAATTCAGGAATTTCTCCTAACATCAGCAAGAGAAATCTCTAAACATCAAAGTAAAGCAAGTGTCAAACAACCGATTGAACAAAAATCGATTTATCAATCAACTGAACCACACCTTAATGAATCGGCTCAGCTTAGTTTTGCTTTCACAACTTTATTAAGAAACAAACACTCTTGATCCAACTTTGAGCCACCACCGTAAACAAGAATGTTGAGAAATAGAAAGTAAAGAATACTACTCGAGTGTATACCTCTGAATGGAGCACCATCAATCACAGCTCAAACTTTGCAAGAGTTTCCATCTCGACATGAGTGTTCAGTCGACTCTCGGCGTCTAATCTCAAGATCCATGTTTTTTATCTTTATTCTTATAAAAAGAAAATATATGTATTTTGCCAACAATAACATCTTTCAGATGATACCTGAACATTCGAGATATGAGTCAGCAGAAATTATCCAAAAGTACACAATACAGGGTAAATGAAAGCAGAAATTGTTCGGATTCTCTTATGGTTGCAAACTCCTCCAAAGTATTTCTCTTCACCAAGTCGAATCACCAAATACCAAGAATGTAAAAGTTACACTGAAAAACAAACACACCTTGATGCTGTTGTTGATTGATGGAGGTAGGGTATGAATAAGTTGTTTGCAATAGTCTAACGACTCATTTCAATCTTATCTTTTGAGGTCAATTGAAAATCTCGTAATTATGAAGTGATTAATATCAGTTTTATCTTACACACTCAATTGAAATGAGATTTCTTACAAATGTGTGGCTGGCTTTTAAATACAAATCTAAGGAGATCTAAAGTTTGAGGTAATTGCTTTGTAAAGCAAAGTAGCCAAAACGGGTGAGCAATTGATCCGTAGCATGTCTCAACAACCGGCCACCATCGCTCAAAACTATCTCCATGTTTTCTACGATCACACCAATTTTCTTCAAAACGATGCCAATTTCTTTGTGCGGACAATTTTCGAACCAAGACTGGGCAAAATTCATCCAACACCGCTTTGAATCTCTTGCCTTCATCAGCCGCCAAGTTCGGCATCACACTCTCCTCATGCAGAATCCAGCAACTACGATCAACGTTGATTTCCAAAAACATATTAAGAGCGTTGATGATACCTCTTGCGTTATTCACAGAAGCTGATCCACCACCCAACCTCGTGAAAGAACCATCAATTAGTCGACAACACGCACTATCCCTCGCCTCCTCCAAAACACGTAGAATAGAATGTCTGAGCCTCGCATTAAAACAAAAGTACTCATTTGAACTATAACAAACTTGATGAAGACTGCTTAAGTGGCCCCAAGGGAGTTGATTTTCTGGGTTGGCCACAATCATTTTCAATGCAAAATCAACCTCCTTGCCCCTTCTCTCCTGGAGACAGTCTCTATATCTATTAATTTTTTTAGCCACAGCTTTAATATGCCACATTTGCCCCCCGTCCTTGTAAATTTTCGGCACCAATCTTGTTGCCATAAAGTGTCTCTGTAGAAAAGGCACGTATTATTATTATTATTACGATGAATTGATGATTATGATTATTATAAGCAACTTCAGAAAGTAATACCTGATCCCATGCAAAGTTATTATAAGGAATTTTTGCAATGATTGCACCACAAAAATCAAGTTCAACTTCATCATCCCAATCCTTACCATATATATGAAAAACCCACTGCATTCATCATAACGAATAAATTAATTCAAATTTATTAAAGACCAAAAATTAAAAATAATGTATATAAGGTGAATGACAATAAATTAATTAATAACCTGTCTATGTGACCAGGCACGGTGATTGTAAGCATCATCCTTTATGATATCGGTTGTATATTGAAGTTCAGACAAAGCAGCTTCGTTGCTACATGATCTTTTAAGAATACACCGCCTAGCAATCCTGAACAAATAATATATCGATTAGGCACATACAAATTATAGCAGTGCTATTGAAATTTGAAACACAACTTTAACAAGTAATCCTTACCACTTTAGATCCTCCAAGGTATCATTTTCAGTGCGATCATATCTTTTACGATTTTGCAAATAAGTTTGGAATATGCGCCTTTTCCACTGCAAAAAGAAGAAGAAAAAACATTATTTTATAATCCATGAGTAAATAAAAAAAAAACAGTTTTTCAGGTATTTCTGTCTAATTATCGAACATAATACGAGTATTCACAACATACATAGGCATAATAACTGCACACAGTCTCACCATATGCTATTATATGAAAACATCAAACCTCACTATTCTAAAAAATGCACAAGTCCCGCGACTCCTACCAATAATATGCTATTAACGAAAAAACTAAAAGAAGAAATACATACATCCTTTTTCATATTCAGTACACACATATAAGCAAATGAAACAAGAGTATCGGGCGTGATATATATACTAAAAAAATAATGTGTCCAATTATTAGTATAGTAATTACAAAAACTGTCTTTACTTTCTTGCAATGTCAAAAAATATATAAGTGAATGCATCAACTACAAAAGTACCTTTGGTTTCAAGTCGACAAAACCATTGGAGGTTATCCAGCTCTCGAATAGTTCCTCCAACGATTGAAGAGGCAAGTTATCACATTTATCCATTGCTACAATTTTGAAAGAGATCAAAAAACAATATATTAATGACATCAAAAATTGTGAAAAATTAGTCACATAATAAAGAAAGGCAAACATATAATTACCATCATATGACGTTTGTTGATGCTCCTCCTCCTCCTCCTCATCATCATCATCTTCATCAGGGAGGGACATAAAAAGAGAATACCCCCGATACATGTAACAATAACGTATCCGGAACGCATCCAAGGAGAGCACAAGTGCACCAATATTTCTAACAAATTCGGAGTACATTTAAAGTTATCGGGATTTACGCTTGAGTAAGTCCAAACAAGATGTTTAAGTAGAACATTGATCGCTTTCACCAATCTTGTGTTTTCATTCGCCTTATAACCGAGGATGAAAAGATCCATAACGAGATTTAAAGCATGCAAACAAGCTCGTTTATCCACCAAGCTGGCATAATTCATCATACACTGAGGAGGAGGATCGAGATGAACAAAAAATGTTATGCGCTCTGCTTCCTCCGCCAAAATATCGACATATATGCATTCCAAATTGGGGTCTCTATAAAGACTCTTCTTTTCTTTCGATTACAGAAATTTAAGGTACATCCAAGGACCTTCATTCCCCGGCTGAGCATAAATATTTTTTTATGCTAGGATTCAGCATTACTACACGGCATATCTGTATATATAAACACATGCAGTTAGAAGTTAAAATTATTTTTTTAAGAGAAAAAATAAATACAGTATGTGATAAAAATGTGAACCTGATTCCTCGCAGTGACATTGAAAACATCTTTATCGATGATTTCATGACAATACTGAATCTCTGGTTGCCACATGTTTGCATCAAACTTCCGGATAATCCACTGGCATTGCACAGAGAAAAAGATTAAATTTTTAATCTAATAATACGAATAATTAATCAACAGATGGATGATTGAAACACGCACGGACCTCTCTATGGGACCATGCTTGAATGTTTGTTGTGCCCTTGGACAACAAGATTCTGTTGGTAAATTCAAGTTCACTTCCTACGGCTTCAGGCTCAATATTCTCGACTACAGTCCGCCTATAATCCCTGTAATAAAAGTGAAAACTTTGAGATGAACGATGATTAAAATTATACTACTTGGTACTTTGTGTACGAGTAAATGAATACCAGATTAGATATTTGTTGGGATGTTGTTCGATTCGTTCCCCAACAAGTTCCAACTCTTGTTTCCAGTAATCAATCATAGACGATGTGTCGCCTACTAACGGCTGCTGCGAAGAACACCTTTTTAAAACCTAATACATACACACAGTGACGTAGGCAGAAATATTAGTGAGAGAGTGCAATTTTTTTTAAAAAAAAAAGTGATTTGTTAAGCTCCATTTCAACTATAAGTTAATCTTCTTTTCATTTCACTTGTGTGGTTTGTTGTTTTTCCATGATACTCTAATTAATTAATACTGAAATAATTAATTTAAGGATTTATTATTATATAATGATGCTCCACATGTTTCAAAATAATTAATTTAAGAATTTTTTATTTTTTCATAATCCTACACATGTTTATTAATTAATTTTTATTTCATTTTTTCATAATCCTACACATGTTTATTAATTAATTTTTATTTCACTTTTGTGGTTTTTTATTTCCGTAATTAATTAATCATAAAAAAAAGATGATGCTCCACATATTTAGCTCCACATATTCCAGTGATTAATTAATCGGTTTTTTATTTCCGTAATTAATTAATCATAAAAAAAGCAATGCCTATATCATACTCCCGGGAGTACAATATAAATAGTGCTCTCGCCATTTAAAATATAAAAATCATCATTTAATAATTAAGAAATCTTCATTTAAAAAACAATTATTATAAACATTAAATTAGCATAGCAATGAATATATAGCTCCACATATTTAGTGATTAATTATTCATTTTACTTCATACTTCACATATTACATATAATTATGAAAGAAGTACACTTTTAAAAAAGAAATTATAATTTTATTGATTGAATTTTAATTGATAAATTAAGAGTACTAATAACTAATCAACATTCATATTCTTTTTTTCTTCTAAATCTTGAATTGATTATTTAAAAAAGTAATATTTTTTAACAAAATAGTTAATTATCTAATTTTTTTAATAAGACATATCAATATTTCAACAATATCTCAATTAAATTCCAATTATTTTTAAACAAGTTATAATTAATTATCAGTTCGTAACCTCAACACTCACCTTATAAACAACCAGGGTCAGAGCCGGATAATGGACAACCAAGAGAGCTATAGGAGCTTTGTTTCACAAAGGTGGTCAGGGCTTTTGTCTTTCACATACACATTCGCCAAGTCGGATGTCGATTGTCGCATCTAATCTAGTGTTTTAGATTCATCCTTGTGTGATCTGATTAATACTTGTAATTATGAAGTGATTAATAATAAAATAATAATTTATTGGCAAATTAAATATTTACATGTCGATCAATAGTTAGAATGGAAACAAGAAATTCCAATGAATGCAACACTTGCATCTTTCGAAAAAGTAAAATCCACATATACACAAAGAATCGGGCTGAGATTTTCAGGTCTTGGTTAGTCGGGTTCAATTCAGGAATTTCTCCTAACATCAGCAAGAGAAATCTCTAAACATCAAAGTAAAGCAAGTGTCAAACAACCGATTGAACAAAAATCGATTTATCAATCAACTGAACCACACCTTAATGAATCGGCTCAGCTTAGTTTTGCTTTCACAACTTTATTAAGAAACAAACACTCTTGATCCAACTTTGAGCCACCACCGTAAACAAGAATGTTGAGAAATAGAAAGTAAAGAATACTACTCGAGTGTATACCTCTGAATGGAGCACCATCAATCACAGCTCAAACTTTGCAAGAGTTTCCATCTCGACATGAGTGTTCAGTCGACTCTCGGCGTCTAATCTCAAGATCCATGTTTTTTATCTTTATTCTTATAAAAAGAAAATATATGTATTTTGCCAACAATAACATCTTTCAGATGATACCTGAACATTCGAGATATGAGTCAGCAGAAATTATCCAAAAGTACACAATACAGGGTAAATGAAAGCAGAAATTGTTCGGATTCTCTTATGGTTGCAAACTCCTCCAAAGTATTTCTCTTCACCAAGTCGAATCACCAAATACCAAGAATGTAAAAGTTACACTGAAAAACAAACACACCTTGATGCTGTTGTTGATTGATGGAGGTAGGGTATGAATAAGTTGTTTGCAATAGTCTAACGACTCATTTCAATCTTATCTTTTGAGGTCAATTGAAAATCTCGTAATTATGAAGTGATTAATATCAGTTTTATCTTACACACTCAATTGAAATGAGATTTCTTACAAATGTGTGGCTGGCTTTTAAATACAAATCTAAGGAGATCTAAAGTTTGAGGTAATTGCTTTGTAAAGCAAAGTAGCCAAAACGGGTGAGCAATTGATCCGTAGCATGTCTCAACAACCGGCCACCATCGCTCAAAACTATCTCCATGTTTTCTACGATCACACCAATTTTCTTCAAAACGATGCCAATTTCTTTGTGCGGACAATTTTCGAACCAAGACTGGGCAAAATTCATCCAACACCGCTTTGAATCTCTTGCCTTCATCAGCCGCCAAGTTCGGCATCACACTCTCCTCATGCAGAATCCAGCAACTACGATCAACGTTGATTTCCAAAAACATATTAAGAGCGTTGATGATACCTCTTGCGTTATTCACAGAAGCTGATCCACCACCCAACCTCGTGAAAGAACCATCAATTAGTCGACAACACGCACTATCCCTCGCCTCCTCCAAAACACGTAGAATAGAATGTCTGAGCCTCGCATTAAAACAAAAGTACTCATTTGAACTATAACAAACTTGATGAAGACTGCTTAAGTGGCCCCAAGGGAGTTGATTTTCTGGGTTGGCCACAATCATTTTCAATGCAAAATCAACCTCCTTGCCCCTTCTCTCCTGGAGACAGTCTCTATATCTATTAATTTTTTTAGCCACAGCTTTAATATGCCACATTTGCCCCCCGTCCTTGTAAATTTTCGGCACCAATCTTGTTGCCATAAAGTGTCTCTGTAGAAAAGGCACGTATTATTATTATTATTACGATGAATTGATGATTATGATTATTATAAGCAACTTCAGAAAGTAATACCTGATCCCATGCAAAGTTATTATAAGGAATTTTTGCAATGATTGCACCACAAAAATCAAGTTCAACTTCATCATCCCAATCCTTACCATATATATGAAAAACCCACTGCATTCATCATAACGAATAAATTAATTCAAATTTATTAAAGACCAAAAATTAAAAATAATGTATATAAGGTGAATGACAATAAATTAATTAATAACCTGTCTATGTGACCAGGCACGGTGATTGTAAGCATCATCCTTTATGATATCGGTTGTATATTGAAGTTCAGACAAAGCAGCTTCGTTGCTACATGATCTTTTAAGAATACACCGCCTAGCAATCCTGAACAAATAATATATCGATTAGGCACATACAAATTATAGCAGTGCTATTGAAATTTGAAACACAACTTTAACAAGTAATCCTTACCACTTTAGATCCTCCAAGGTATCATTTTCAGTGCGATCATATCTTTTACGATTTTGCAAATAAGTTTGGAATATGCGCCTTTTCCACTGCAAAAAGAAGAAGAAAAAACATTATTTTATAATCCATGAGTAAATAAAAAAAAAACAGTTTTTCAGGTATTTCTGTCTAATTATCGAACATAATACGAGTATTCACAACATACATAGGCATAATAACTGCACACAGTCTCACCATATGCTATTATATGAAAACATCAAACCTCACTATTCTAAAAAATGCACAAGTCCCGCGACTCCTACCAATAATATGCTATTAACGAAAAAACTAAAAGAAGAAATACATACATCCTTTTTCATATTCAGTACACACATATAAGCAAATGAAACAAGAGTATCGGGCGTGATATATATACTAAAAAAATAATGTGTCCAATTATTAGTATAGTAATTACAAAAACTGTCTTTACTTTCTTGCAATGTCAAAAAATATATAAGTGAATGCATCAACTACAAAAGTACCTTTGGTTTCAAGTCGACAAAACCATTGGAGGTTATCCAGCTCTCGAATAGTTCCTCCAACGATTGAAGAGGCAAGTTATCACATTTATCCATTGCTACAATTTTGAAAGAGATCAAAAAACAATATATTAATGACATCAAAAATTGTGAAAAATTAGTCACATAATAAAGAAAGGCAAACATATAATTACCATCATATGACGTTTGTTGATGCTCCTCCTCCTCCTCCTCATCATCATCATCTTCATCAGGGAGGGACATAAAAAGAGAATACCCCCGATACATGTAACAATAACGTATCCGGAACGCATCCAAGGAGAGCACAAGTGCACCAATATTTCTAACAAATTCGGAGTACATTTAAAGTTATCGGGATTTACGCTTGAGTAAGTCCAAACAAGATGTTTAAGTAGAACATTGATCGCTTTCACCAATCTTGTGTTTTCATTCGCCTTATAACCGAGGATGAAAAGATCCATAACGAGATTTAAAGCATGCAAACAAGCTCGTCTATCCACCAAGCTGGCATAATTCATCATACACTGAGGAGGAGGATCGAGATGAACAAAAAATGTTATGCGCTCTGCTTCCTCCGCCAAAATATCGACATATATGCATTCCAAATTGGGGTCTCTATAAAGACTCTTCTTTTCTTTCGATTACAGAAATTTAAGGTACATCCAAGGACCTTCATTCCCCGGCTGAGCATAAATATTTTTTTATGCTAGGATTCAGCATTACTACACGGCATATCTGTATATATAAACACATGCAGTTAGAAGTTAAAATTATTTTTTTAAGAGAAAAAATAAATACAGTATGTGATAAAAATGTGAACCTGATTCCTCGCAGTGACATTGAAAACATCTTTATCGATGATTTCATGACAATACTGAATCTCTGGTTGCCACATGTTTGCATCAAACTTCCGGATAATCCACTGGCATTGCACAGAGAAAAAGATTAAATTTTTAATCTAATAATACGAATAATTAATCAACAGATGGATGATTGAAACACGCACGGACCTCTCTATGGGACCATGCTTGAATGTTTGTTGTGCCCTTGGACAACAAGATTCTGTTGGTAAATTCAAGTTCACTTCCTACGGCTTCAGGCTCAATATTCTCGACTACAGTCCGCCTATAATCCCTGTAATAAAAGTGAAAACTTTGAGATGAACGATGATTAAAATTATACTACTTGGTACTTTGTGTACGAGTAAATGAATACCAGATTAGATATTTGTTGGGATGTTGTTCGATTCGTTCCCCAACAAGTTCCAACTCTTGTTTCCAGTAATCAATCATAGACGATGTGTCGCCTACTAACGGCTGCTGCGAAGAACACCTTTTTAAAACCTAATACATACACACAGTGACGTAGGCAGAAATATTAGTGAGAGAGTGCAATTTTTTTTAAAAAAAAAAGTGATTTGCTAAGCTCCATTTCAACTATAAGTTAATCTTCTTTTCATTTCACTTGTGTGGTTTGTTGTTTTTCCATGATACTCTAATTAATTAATACTGAAATAATTAATTTAAGGATTTATTATTATATAATGATGCTCCACATGTTTCAAAATAATTAATTTAAGAATTTTTTATTTTTTCATAATCCTACACATGTTTATTAATTAATTTTTATTTCATTTTTTCATAATCCTACACATGTTTATTAATTAATTTTTATTTCACTTTTGTGGTTTTTTATTTCCGTAATTAATTAATCATAAAAAAAAGATGATGCTCCACATATTTAGCTCCACATATTCCAGTGATTAATTAATCGGTTTTTTATTTCCGTAATTAATTAATCATAAAAAAAGCAATGCCTATATCATACTCCCGGGAGTACAATATAAATAGTGCTCTCGCCATTTAAAATATAAAAATCATCATTTAATAATTAAGAAATCTTCATTTAAAAAACAATTATTATAAATATTAAATTAGCATAGCAATGAATATATAGCTCCACATATTTAGTGATTAATTATTCATTTTACTTCATACTTCACATATTACATATAATTAGCTCCACATATTCCAGTGATTAATTAATCGGTTTTTTATTTCCGTAATTAATTAATCATAAAAAAAGCAATGCCTATATCATACTCCCGGGAGTACAATATAAATAGTGCTCTCGCCATTTAAAATATAAAAATCATCATTTAATAATTAAGAAATCTTCATTTAAAAAACAATTATTATAAACATTAAATTAGCATAGCAATGAATATATAGCTCCACATATTTAGTGATTAATTATTCATTTTACTTCATACTTCACATATTACATATAATTATGAAAGAAGTACACTTTTAAAAAAGAAATTATAATTTTATTGATTGAATTTTAATTGATAAATTAAGAGTACTAATAACTAATCAACATTCATATTCTTTTTTTCTTCTAAATCTTGAATTGATTATTTAAAAAAGTAATATTTTTTAACAAAATAGTTAATTATCTAATTTTTTTAATAAGACATATCAATATTTCAACAATATCTCAATTAAATTCCAATTATTTTTAAACAAGTTATAATTAATTATCAGTTCGTAACCTCAACACTCACCTTATAAACAACCAGGGTCAGAGCCGGATAATGGACAACCAAGAGAGCTATAGGAGCTTTGTTTCACAAAGGTGGTCAGGGCTTTTGTCTTTCACATACACATTCGCCAAGTCGGATGTCGATTGTCGCATCTAATCTAGTGTTTTAGATTCATCCTTGTGTGATCTGATTAATACTTGTAATTATGAAGTGATTAATAATAAAATAATAATTTATTGGCAAATTAAATATTTACATGTCGATCAATAGTTAGAATGGAAACAAGAAATTCCAATGAATGCAACACTTGCATCTTTCGAAAAAGTAAAATCCACATATACACAAAGAATCGGGCTGAGATTTTCAGGTCTTGGTTAGTCGGGTTCAATTCAGGAATTTCTCCTAACATCAGCAAGAGAAATCTCTAAACATCAAAGTAAAGCAAGTGTCAAACAACCGATTGAACAAAAATCGATTTATCAATCAACTGAGGGGGTGCGATCGCACCCCTTCGGGACCAAGTGTCTACGTCACTGCATACAAATAGTATTATTTAAGTTTATTGTTATATATTTTCATCCAAAATTAACTAATTCCAAGGGAAAGAACAATTACAGATTCAGAGGAGTCCATTGTTACAGATTCAGAGGATTCAATTGCCAGAGGACTGTGCTTCGACTTCAATTCTACAACAAGGAATTAAAATAAAACAAATATTATCACCAAAGAATACATACATATATACATACATACAGTCTTATTTTTCTTCACAAATAAGAAATTAGAAAGCCATACCCGAGTTGATGATCAGATGGGATTTAATCCGCAGTAAACAAAATTATCCTTCTTTGATGTGATTTACTCCGCAGAAAACAAAATTCGAAATTTGATTCGAAACCTCAGAAACTCTTCTGAAACCTTTTAAAAAAGTGTTCTTGTCCTAATTCGGGAAACAATAGGAAATATGTTTTTCAAGTAATCTTTATTTATGGTAATTATGAATTAATATTTTGATATATACGTTATTATTTATTAATACATGATTTTTTTAACGAAAAATATTACTGCAATTAAATAGTATTATCTATACATATATAATTCCTGAATCACTTCATGCCATGCCACGTGGACCAATCAGAAAGGTTTAATATTGTTGTGTTTACACTATAAATTATAAATAAAAATAATAATATTAACTATAAATTATAAATAAAAATAGTAATATTATTATTAAGTCAAAATTTATACATTAATGGAGTATAATTTTTAAGTAAGTTTTTATTTTCAGTAAATTTACACATATATAATTCTAATTAATCATATGTTTTCCCAAGAAAAAATCAGTCGCGTTTCATAGAACATTTCTAGATCAATTTGACGAGGTATTTCACGTTCTCATGCTTCAATATTTTTGCGTATATATATTCGTCGAATTTTTTTTATTTTTTCCTAAATTTCATGTACGCTTTAATTATTTCATTATCCATTTTTTTTCATTTTTCTTTTACCAGTTCTTTTGGACTGAAACCGGCTGAACTGAACTGAACTTAAACGATATGAACTGAACTGAACTTAAGCGATCTGAACTGAACAAAATCGATTTTTTTTATATAAAAAAAAATAATTTTTATAAATTATTAAATATTTTTTTAAAAATATTAATAATATTATGAAATTAACTAGATTTTATATTTATAATTATAGATTGAAATTATTTTTTGTTTATTTTATTTTGATTTATTTTGAAACTAACTGAACTGAATCGATATGAACTGAACTGCGATCTGAACTGAACTGAACTAATGCGATCTGAACTGAACTGAACTTGACTGAAATTATGTTCAAAAGAACAAGTCCTAATTTAAATTTGTATTTTTTTCCATAATCAAATTCAGGTATAATTTATTTGTAGATTTTTTTTTTCAATATCTCATAAATTAAATTGGAATTGTAGCCTATAATCCGTTTGGAATGTGATTCTTTTCAGTAAGTGTAGAATTGATACAAGATTTGATAAACGACAACTATGGAAAGATTTGCATATTTATTTGCTAATTGTAAAGTTAATCGATCGGAAGAGAAAAAAAAATTAATTTTCTATTTTACAACTCTATTTTCGATAAGGTAATTACGTACGGGCCGCAGACGCGGTGGTTCTCGACATTGACCTGCCCCCATCACATCTTAATCATGATTCTCGAATCTTGCTCTCTTTGTTCTATATTTTTTTCACTATAGGCGAGATCAATATGATGGTGTCGAATTTTTAAATATTTAAAATAATCAAATAAATAAAATATCTTCTATAATGAGATTTTATACTTTATTTTTATAATTTTATTATTATTTCGTTGAGAATGAGATATAATATAACCACAAATAATAATAATTATTTATCAATTTAATTTAATAGATCACCTTATATACTTACGAAGTTTGAATAATAAAAAAAATAGTTAGCTTATAGAAATAGTAATTCAACAATTTAATTTATAAATCACATGAGTTATATAATTTAAAAGATCTATAAGCACGTTGAAAAATTGAGTACCGAGATAATATCAAAATAAAAAAGGTAATAAAAAGTTTAATTTTATTAGTTAATCTTTTACTCTAAGTATTGACAAAGTTATAGAGAGTATGATTTAAATGAACTATGAAAATATTGGAAATTATTATTGAAAAATAATTTTAAAACATATTTTTGAATTTTGTATTAGTATTAATACAAATATAACTTTAATAAAAAAATTATATTATTCAGTTATAATTATTAATAATTGCCTCAAAAAATATGATTCAGTTATTATAATTAACAAATATATATTTGTAAACAATGAAAAGATATATGTAATTAAAATTTAATAATATTTTTTATACGATCATTATACATTATTAATTATTTTTAAATTTTTTATGTTGTAATTAAAATGAAACACTCACCAACAAAGCCCTGGATGTTGTTTATTACTTTAAACATGCATAACCTTTCAATTTAAATAAAACATTTCATATTTGAGAGAACGATTGATAATGAGATTCAATACGAGTTTACAAATTAGTAGGGGTGAACAATTTATCTCGAAATTTCGATCCCGTCACGATCTCATCCCGAAAGTTAGCGAAATAGGACGAGATCAATTATAAAAATGACAATCGCGTTCTGTCCCAAGCCGATTTATTTTTTCATAAAGGGACGGGATGGGATCGGGACGATCCCTTTCTGTCCTTTCCCGTCCCGCAAATTTATTAATATACATAAAAAAAAATGTTATTTTTCACATAAAATAATAAAAATATCAAAATATTAATCACACATTCAATTAAATTTATTTATTAATTAATACATTTTCACAAATATCATAATAATTTATTTTTTTATATAATTTGTTTTGAATATACTTAAATATTAATATTTTAAAATTTGTAAAATGTCTTTTAAATTGAATAATTGAACTTATTTCTCGAACATTATATTAATATAATTGCGTTTGTGCCATCTCATACCTTCATGTTAATCAAGTAAATTCAAATTTTTTTTATATTTTTATTTATTTTCTAGGTTTATAATTTTTATTTTTCATTTATTTTGATTTTTCCCCACCGGTTTTAAGTATTTGTTGGATGAAACTCTGTAGAGACGAGAAACGGAATGCAGAGACAAGAAACTCCTCTCCCACCAGATCAAAGGCTCCTCAATCGGGTAGGATGTAAATGAGGGAGGTGCTCCAGTAGCAGACAAATGTGGGAGAGAGCCAATATGTCTCATCCCAGGACTAACTTCATAATATTTCAATGAAAAATTGTCATATTCGAGATATTACACCAACATCACCACATACCTTACCACTCGGCTATGTTCCAAAAAACTTACATACTATAAATTACATCAAACATGCATAATCTTTAAAAATAATAGAAATTTCATAATTGAGATAACGGTTAATAATGAGATTAATACGAGTTTACAAATTTAAGTAAGAGTTCGATTATTAAATAAAATAATTTGTTAGTCAATTAATAAATATATGAAAAAATACATTAGAGATTAAATAAAATTTTAAATTATTTCAAACAAATAAATCACGTGAATCGCACGGGAAGTAGTACTAGTTTATTCAAATTACAATCATTAATATTTTTTATATATTTTGCTTCGAGTAATTAAAAACTAATATAATTAATAAATAAAATAATATTTAGGTGATTAATATTTTGGTAAAATATTCACTAATATTACAAATAATAGTAACTAAGAAGTTAATTGATTTAAATTACTTCTTTTAATTAGTTCCATCATAAAGTTTTATTTTTATGGTTTTTTAGAAATAAATAAAATAGTACTTTGTATTATATAATTAATAAATTATACTATACAATAATACAAACTCAATTTATTTTTAAATTAACAAGTAAATACTTGTCAATTTTTATGTCAACAAATTAGGCACTAGTACTATGTAATTAAAGGTTTTCACACCCCGTAACTGGATTTTACATGTTGTATTTTCCTGTTAATAAATAAAGATTGGATTTTACAAGTTGTACTTTCCTGTTAATACATAAAGATTGGATTTTACATGTTGTACTTTCCTGTTAAGATCGGATTTCACATGTTAACAAGTTTGTAACAAGTAAGGATCGAATACGTATATTTCAAGACCGTAACAAGTTTAATTTCCTCCGTGAGTCCGTGGCCGAGCCCCTACCCCAACAGAATCGCGCCATCTCCTTCCCCGGGGAGGAAATTCCGGTGGCAAAGCCAAGGTTTATCATCACAATTTTTGTTTTAATTTCTCAATTTGATCTGATAAAAGTTGAATCTTGTTGTATTCTTGAAATTAATTCAACCAATACTACTGAGGTGTTTTGTTTATCTATAGATAGTATTTTCGACGCGTTATGTTCTGTGTTAGAAGCTTAATTTGAAGTGAAAATATTATTTTACAGATGACGACTGCAATAGCATTCGAAGATGTTGGTAGGGAGGTGAAGATATTGAAGGGGTTGTCGGGGAATAAGAACTTGATCAGGTTTTATGATGCGTTTGAAGATACACATAATGTGTATTTAGTCATGGAGTAAGTGTTTCTTTGCTTCTTTACAATATTCATAGGCTTCTATTTTTAAAGTAGTAATTAATACAATTGTGTTTCATGATCAGATTGTGCCAAGGAGGCGAGCTTCTGGATCGGATTTTAGCACGGTAATTTCCCGATCGAATACCCGGCCATCTCTCGTTTTACTTACCACAAACAGTCGATTATCTAGTGATTTATTTGAGTTGCAGAGGTGGAAGATATACGGAAGAAAATAGTGGTGCAGATGTTGAGTATCGTTGCCTTTTGTCATCTACAAGGTGTTGTACGTACACCGAGATCTAAAGCCGGAGGTATATATATAACATCATGGGGGGACTGTTGGAAAATATAGAGCTCGGAGAGAGCTTCGAAATGATAGCTCATTCGCTCAAATCGGAGTTGAAATGAATGAGAAATTAATTTCTAAAATATAATCATAATAGAGGGAAAAAGAAAAAAAAAATGAAAGGGATATTAGTTATCCCACATTGGAAAACTAACAAAAGGCAAGTGGGTATATAAGATGCTTGGCCTTTAGTAGCTTATGAATCAATTATTATAGTATTGCTCCGCCTCCTACGTGCGCGCAGGGGGGGTGCAAAACTTGACTACGAGCGCGACCTGCGTACACGAATGTCGCTTCGATTTGGGGGCAGTCGACCAAGCTACTTTTTGCGATTTTCTTTTCCGAACCGTTACAAAGTAACGGTTATTTGACTCATAAATAATTGTGATTTTATTTATTAAATAAATAAAATGAAAATTATATTCTGATTATATTTTTGAATTTGAAATGGCCATTAAGGAGTCCTTAATGCAGAGCCATAATGGCTTGACCGTTACGGTCAACAATGTCCAGGTTCATGCATGAACCCTCAGATTTGGGGGCAGTCGACCAAGCTACTTTTTGCGATTTTCTTTTCCGAACCGTTACAAAGTAACGGTTATTTGACTCATAAATAATTGTGATTTTATTTATTAAATAAATAAAATGAAAATTATATTCTGATTATATTTTTGAATTTGAAATGGCCATTAAGGAGTCCTTAATGCAGAGCCATAATGGCTTGACCGTTACGGTCAACAATGTCCAGGTTCATGCATGAACCCTCAGCAACCCTATGTGCTCGGCTATATAAACGAGTCTCATGTATGAAAGTAAAACACACTAAAAACCACTCCAGCAATTGCTACTTTCTTATCCTTTTCTTTCCTATTCTCTTTGGCCCTCCGGTGAAGTCTTTCAGGCAACTCTCGGTTCGACGCGCAACGTAGTTGCTTGAGACGTTGTATACTGGGAAACAAACGATCGGTAGAGGTCGAATTTTGTTTTAAGGAGATTGTGTCTAACACAAGCCTCGTCTTTCTCTGTTCTTAGCCATCTTCGGTAAACCGATCCCTACAGTTTTTGGTAATTAATCAACCCGTAGTATGAGAAGGAACATATTATCTTGCAGAATTTCATATTTACCACGAGAGACGAAGATGCTCCCATGAAGGTCATAGGTTTTGGTCTATCCGATTTTATCAAGCCAGTCGAATTTCCTAAATTCGCTCAAAATGTTGAAAAATAAAATCGCACTGATTAATTTTATTTTATTTTCGTTACTTGCAGATCAACGACTCAACGATATCGTCGGAGAGCGTAGAAAAGTGTACGGTGCTTGCGTATGTTCTTACAGGGAGTTGAGTTTGCGTATGTCCTCAACGATTGGATCAGACCGTCTTATCGAAAACTACACGCAACAATGAGTACTACACGACACCAACGACAGTAGAATAGAGCTCTCGACATAGCTTGCACGCAGTAGTTTAGGAGATCATGATGGCAGTTTTATCTTTGTTTTCCTCTCATGCAATTTGTTCGGAAATTGAACATTTGCACAAGAGAAGAGAAGAGAAGAGAAGAGAAGAGAGTTGTTTTGCCAGAAAAATTGTTCTTGCTATTGGGCCAGGTTCTTGGGTTGTTACAAAATTTAAGTCACCGCTCTGTTTTTTAATTTAATTTTTAGTTCAATGTTAAAAAAATTATTAATTTTTTATAATTCATAAAATATTGAAATATTCACGGTATTATTTTTTTAAAGTAATTTCAATTCAATTTAAGTCATTTAAATTTTTGTAAAAAAATAATAATTAAACAAATAATTTAATTAACAATAACCAACTTATATCATAATAATATATAAAATTATTGCTAATATTATTATTATAAAGAATTTAATTAATTAAATTCAGGTTGTCCCGTTCAAATTATTCAATTCAAAAGAATACTATAGAATATTAATTCTCAATTTTCAATATTTTTAGACTTTTTTTTAGTTCAAACGAATTCAATTTAAAATAAGAAAAGCCTGGTTTGATGCATTTATATTGTGGTACAGGCTGGTGGTACTTGCATCTTATTTTCATGGTATAGTATTTATATACCAGAAGCATCATATATGCTTAACTGATTATTCTCTACCTATTTAATTAATTTGGTGGTTTATATCATTCACACTTGTTTTGGGAATCAATGATTTTACCGTGTGTACTGTGTACGTAGTGTTTGTAATTAATAGTACTGTTTTCCTTTTTCTTTTACCTCCTTTTTTGTCTTTTTATTTTTTGAAGGATGATGATGTTGGATTTGATGTACTTGTAACTTGCAAGTTAATGCTTATTTATTTTAAAATTTGAATATTGCAATCATGTAATCAATATTTATTTTAAAAACCGAGTTATAGATATGGATTCCATAAGTATTTTATTTTCAGAAGAAAAAAAAACTCTAGTTACATTTTTCTTAATAAGAAGATCAACGTCCCACAATAACCACAATAATTTAAATTTTTTTAAATTCTCGTCTTTATGGCCATGAACCCAAGGCAAATGTAGTCGAGGCCAGCTCCAAGCCTACCTACAAAGACAAAGGCAAAATGAAAGTTGATCAGATGCTTGCTCCAAAAAAGGGAGAATTCAAAAAGAAGTTTGCTGGAATTTGTCACAACTGTGACAAACCTGGTCATCGGGCTTCCGAGTGCAGGAAACCTAAAAGAAACAATGCACTTGTTATTGAAAATGATAATAATTTTGCTGCTGTTGTTTCAGAACTTAACATGGTGGGGTCTAACCCACGTGAGTGGTGGATCGACACAGGTGCTACCCGCCACATCTGCTCATCCAAGGAGCTGTTCCACACTCTTGATGAAAGTGCTACTGGAGAAAAGCTCTTTATGGGGAATTCAGCAACTTCTGATGTCAAAGGGAAAGGAAAAATAATGCTGAAGTTTACTTCTGGAAAAGAATTAACTCTGAATAATGTTTTGTATGTGCCTGAGATTCGTAAGAATTTAGTGTCTGGGTCTCTTCTGAATAAGCATGGTTTTCGTATTGTAATTGAGTCGGATAATGTTATAATATCCAAGGGTGGGGTGTATCTGGGCAAGGGGTATGAGAATGATGGGTTGTTCAAGCTCAATGTAATGACTATCAACAAGAACATGAATAAGACTACTTCTACTTCCGTTTACTTGCTTGAGTCATCGATAACTTGGCATGGCCGTTTAGGACATGTAAACTTTAATTCATTAAGAAAATTAATGAACCTAAAAAGCATACCCACACTCCAAATTGATACAAATCACAAATGCGAAATTTGTGTAGAAGCGAAAATGACTCGATCATCTTTTCGAACTATTGAAAGAAATAGTGAACCCCTCGATTTAATTCACACGGACGTGTGTGATCTAAAAACCGTGCAAACACGTGGTGGAAATAAATATTTTATCACGTTTATTGACGATAGCACAAAATATTGTTATGTATATCTCCTAAAAAGTAAAGACGAAGCTTTCGAAAAGTTTGTACTTTACAAGACAGAAGTTGAAAATCAACTTAATCGAAAAATTAAACGATTAAGAAGTGATCGAGGAGGTGAATATGAGTTTCCGTTTGCTGATTTTTGTGAAAAACATGGAATCATGCATGAAACTACTGCACCTTATTCCCCTCAACAAAACGGTGTTGCCGAACGCAAAAATCGAACATTGAAAGAAATGTTAAATGCAATGTTGCTTGATTCTGGACTACCTCCGAACATGTGGGGAGAAGCGTTGTTAACAGCAAACTACCTTTTAAATAAGGTGCCCCGAAAGAAAATCGACAAAACTCCATATGAATTATGGTTTGGTCGAGCACCTTCGTATAAATACTTGAAAGTATGGGGGTGTTTAGCAAAGGTGGCAATTCCACTACCGAAAAAGGTTAAAATAGGCCCTAAAACTGTTGATTGTGTATTTATCGGATATGCACATAACAGTAGTGCCTATCGATTTCTTGTGTACGAATCAAAAATCGACGATATACACAAAAATACCATTATGGAATCGAGAAATGCTCAATTTTTTGAACATATATTTCCATGGAAGACATGCACTGATAATAGCAATGAAGCTAGTTCCTCGCGCATGCATGCAAACCCAACAATCACAGAAATTGTTGATGACATAAATGTTGAACAAAGACGAAGTAAACGAGCTCGTATAGAAAAATCGTTTGGTCCTGATTTTTTAACGTACATGCTCGAGAGTGAACCTCAAAGCTTTAAAGAAGCTGTAAACTCTTCTGATGGCCCTCAATGGAAAGAGGCAATTCAAAGTGAAATTAATTCTATTTTGCAAAATCATACTTGGGAATTAGCGGACCTTCCTCCGGGAAGTAAACCCCTAGGTTCTAAGTGGATTTTCAAAAAGAAATTGAAAGCCGACGGGACTATCGATAAATACAAGGCAAGACTTGTAATTAAAGGTTATAGACAAAAAGAAGGTCTTGACTATTTTGATACGTATTCTCCTGTGACGAGAATTACGTCAATTAGATTAATTATCGCCATAGCAGCTCTAAGAAATCTCGAAATACATCAAATGGATGTAAAAACGGCCTTCTTAAATGGTGATCTAGGTGAAGAAATATATATGAATCAACCAGAAGGATTTTCTGCTCCCGGGCAAGAAACTAAAGTGTGTAAATTGGTGAAATCCTTGTACGGATTAAAACAAGCACCAAAACAATGGCATGAAAAATTTGATTATGCTATGTTAGAATATGGCTTTCGAATAAATGAATGTGATAAATGCATTTATATAAAAAATACGGACGATGATTATTTAATCATGTGCCTATATGTTGACGACATACTTATCGTGGGAAGTAACGATAATATGGTCAAATCAGTGAAAAATATGTTAAATTCAAAATTTGACATGAAAGATATGGGCAAGGCTGATGTTGTACTTGGAATTAAAATTAATAGAACATCAGACGGCTTTGCTTTGAATCAATCTCATTATGTCGACAAAATCTTAGAGAAGTTTAGCAAAGATGATACGGGTCTTGCTAGAACTCCAATAGATACAAGTCAACACCTCGCTAAAAATAGAGGTGATGGAGTGAGTCAAGTAGAGTACTCAAGAGTGATCGGCAGTCTAATGTACTTAACGAGTTGTACAAGACCAGACATAGCATATACAGTAAATAAGCTAAGCAGATACACTAGTAATCCAAGTGAAAGCCACTGGAAAGCTATTGTACGGTTACTTAGATATTTACGATATACCCGAGATTATGGGTTACATTATACTCGATATCCAGCTGTTATTGAAGGTTACACTGACGCAAATTGGATTTCTGACATAAAAGACTCCAAGTCCACAAGTGGATATGTATTCACTCTCGGTGGAGCTGCTATTTCTTGGAAATCGTCTAAGCAAACAGTAATTGCTAGATCCACAATGGAATCAGAGTTTATAGCTCTAGATAAATGTGGCGAAGAGGCCGAGTGGCTCAGGAATTTCCTAGAAGATATTCCAAAGTGGACGAAACCTGTGCCTCCAATTCGTATTCATTGTGATAGTCAATCTGCAATTGGACGAGCACAAAGTAATATGTACAATGGTAAGTCTAGACATATACGTCGAAGACATAATACCATTCGACAACTACTCTCGACTGGAGTTATCTCAATAGACTATGTAAGATCTAAAGATAATATCGCAGATCCATTAACCAAAGGGTTAAATCGAGAGTTAGTAATGTCGTCATCTACAGGAATGGGACTAAAAGCCTTAAAGAAAGAGAGTTGAGACGATGGAAAACCTTACCTATATGACTGGAGATCCCAAGAACTAGGTTCAAAAGGACAACCTAACCGTCTAAACTTCGTTATCACTGTCCTGGGGGGGAATTTGATTTCCACCAAAAGTCCATTGCCTAAAAGATATTACAGTGATTGTGTGTGAGGATTAGCAAATGGCTATTAATGATTCAAAAGAGACATTATGAATACTCTTGAAAGAAATCACCTATGTAAGAGAGAAGTGGGGCCGCTTCGAAGAGAATACAGTAAGGCATATTCTTAAACACTTTTACAGAACCAGGCTGATGTTCAGGGCCAAAATGAACATAATCATGAGAACTGAGATTTGTTAGAAAGAACGTGAGTGGGGTATATTATCGTTTACACAAATGGTGAATAGTTCAAAGACATCGTGTCTACTATTTAATCAGTAAAGTTGATATGCTTTCACAAGGGAAGGTTCAAAGGGTAACACCTACCTATCCTATGCACGTTTCTAACGTTGATTGATTTCACCAAACTACATTGGTTTATGTGTAATTTTCATTCATGGGGGGGACTGTTGGAAAATATAGAGCTCGGAGAGAGCTTCGAAATGATAGCTCATTCGCTCAAATCGGAGTTGAAATGAATGAGAAATTAATTTCTAAAATATAATCATAATAGAGGGAAAAAGAAAAAAAAAATGAAAGGGATATTAGTTATCCCACATTGGAAAACTAACAAAAGGCAAGTGGGTATATAAGATGCTTGGCCTTTAGTAGCTTATGAATCAATTATTATAGTATTGCTCCGCCTCCTACGTGCGCGCAGGGGGGGTGCAAAACTTGACTACGAACCCCGAACTTGTGTGCGAGCGCGACCTGCGTACACGAATGTCGCTTCGATTTGGGGGCAGTCGACCAAGCTACTTTTTGCGATTTTCTTTTCCGAACCGTTACAAAGTAACGGTTATTTGACTCATAAATAATTGTGATTTTATTTATTAAATAAATAAAATGAAAATTATATTCTGATTATATTTTTGAATTTGAAATGGCCATTAAGGAGTCCTTAATGCAGAGCCATAATGGCTTGACCGTTACGGTCAACAATGTCCAGGTTCATGCATGAACCCTCAGCAACCCTATGTGCTCGGCTATATAAACGAGTCTCATGTATGAAAGTAAAACACACTAAAAACCACTCCAGCAATTGCTACTTTCTTATCCTTTTCTTTCCTATTCTCTTTGGCCCTCCGGTGAAGTCTTTCAGGCAACTCTCGGTTCGACGCGCAACGTAGTTGCTTGAGACGTTGTATACTGGGAAACAAACGATCGGTAGAGGTCGAATTTTGTTTTAAGGAGATTGTGTCTAACACAAGCCTCGTCTTTCTCTGTTCTTAGCCATCTTCGGTAAACCGATCCCTACAGTTTTTGGTAATTAATCAACCCGTAGTATGAGAAGGAACATATTATCTTGCAGAATTTCATATTTACCACGAGAGACGAAGATGCTCCCATGAAGGTCATAGGTTTTGGTCTATCCGATTTTATCAAGCCAGTCGAATTTCCTAAATTCGCTCAAAATGTTGAAAAATAAAATCGCACTGATTAATTTTATTTTATTTTCGTTACTTGCAGATCAACGACTCAACGATATCGTCGGAGAGCGTAGAAAAGTGTACGGTGCTTGCGTATGTTCTTACAGGGAGTTGAGTTTGCGTATGTCCTCAACGATTGGATCAGACCGTCTTATCGAAAACTACACGCAACAATGAGTACTACACGACACCAACGACAGTAGAATAGAGCTCTCGACATAGCTTGCACGCAGTAGTTTAGGAGATCATGATGGCAGTTTTATCTTTGTTTTCCTCTCATGCAATTTGTTCGGAAATTGAACATTTGCACAAGAGAAGAGAAGAGAAGAGAAGAGAAGAGAGTTGTTTTGCCAGAAAAATTGTTCTTGCTATTGGGCCAGGTTCTTGGGTTGTTACAAAATTTAAGTCACCGCTCTGTTTTTTAATTTAATTTTTAGTTCAATGTTAAAAAAATTATTAATTTTTTATAATTCATAAAATATTGAAATATTCACGGTATTATTTTTTTAAAGTAATTTCAATTCAATTTAAGTCATTTAAATTTTTGTAAAAAAATAATAATTAAACAAATAATTTAATTAACAATAACCAACTTATATCATAATAATATATAAAATTATTGCTAATATTATTATTATAAAGAATTTAATTAATTAAATTCAGGTTGTCCCGTTCAAATTATTCAATTCAAAAGAATACTATAGAATATTAATTCTCAATTTTCAATATTTTTAGACTTTTTTTTAGTTCAAACGAATTCAATTTAAAATAAGAAAAGCCTGGTTTGATGCATTTATATTGTGGTACAGGCTGGTGGTACTTGCATCTTATTTTCATGGTATAGTATTTATATACCAGAAGCATCATATATGCTTAACTGATTATTCTCTACCTATTTAATTAATTTGGTGGTTTATATCATTCACACTTGTTTTGGGAATCAATGATTTTACCGTGTGTACTGTGTACGTAGTGTTTGTAATTAATAGTACTGTTTTTCTTTTTCTTTTACCTCCTTTTTTGTCTTTTTATTTTTTGAAGGATGATGATGTTGGATTTGATGTACTTGTAACTTGCAAGTTAATGCTTATTTATTTTAAAATTTGAATATTGCAATCATGTAATCAATATTTATTTTAAAAACCGAGTTATAGATATGGATTCCATAAGTATTTTATTTTCAGAAGAAAAAAAAACTCTAGTTACATTTTTCTTAATAAGAAGATCAACGTCCCACAATAACCACAATAATTTAAATTTTTTTAAATTCTCGTCTTTATGGCCATGAACCCAAGGCAAATGTAGTCGAGGCCAGCTCCAAGCCTACCTACAAAGACAAAGGCAAAATGAAAGTTGACCAGATGCTTGCTCCAAAAAAGGGAGAATTCAAAAAGAAGTTTGCTGGAATTTGTCACAACTGTGACAAACCTGGTCATCGGGCTTCCGAGTGCAGGAAACCTAAAAGAAACAATGCACTTGTTATTGAAAATGATAATAATTTTGCTGTTGTTGTTTCAGAACTTAACATGGTGGGGTCTAACCCACGTGAGTGGTGGATCGACACAGGTGCTACCCGCCACATCTGCTCATCCAAGGAGCTGTTCCACACTCTTGATGAAAGTGCTACTGGAGAAAAGCTCTTTATGGGGAATTCAGCAACTTCTGATGTCAAAGGGAAAGGAAAAATAATGCTGAAGTTTACTTCTGGAAAAGAATTAACTCTGAATAATGTTTTGTATGTGCCTGAGATTCGTAAGAATTTAGTGTCTGGGTCTCTTCTGAATAAGCATGGTTTTCGTATTGTAATTGAGTCGGATAATGTTATAATATCCAAGGGTGGGGTGTATCTGGGCAAGGGGTATGAGAATGATGGGTTGTTCAAGCTCAATGTAATGACTATCAACAAGAACATGAATAAGACTACTTCTACTTCCGTTTACTTGCTTGAGTCATCGATAACTTGGCATGGCCGTTTAGGACATGTAAACTTTAATTCATTAAGAAAATTAATGAACCTAAAAAGCATACCCACACTCCAAATTGATACAAATCACAAATGCGAAATTTGTGTAGAAGCGAAAATGACTCGATCATCTTTTCGAACTATTGAAAGAAATAGTGAACCCCTCGATTTAATTCACACGGACGTGTGTGATCTAAAAACCGTGCAAACACGTGGTGGAAATAAATATTTTATCACGTTTATTGACGATAGCACAAAATATTGTTATGTATATCTCCTAAAAAGTAAAGACGAAGCTTTCGAAAAGTTTGTACTTTACAAGACAGAAGTTGAAAATCAACTTAATCGAAAAATTAAACGATTAAGAAGTGATCGAGGAGGTGAATATGAGTTTCCGTTTGCTGATTTTTGTGAAAAACATGGAATCATGCATGAAACTACTGCACCTTATTCCCCTCAACAAAACGGTGTTGCCGAACGCAAAAATCGAACATTGAAAGAAATGTTAAATGCAATGTTGCTTGATTCTGGACTACCTCCGAACATGTGGGGAGAAGCGTTGTTAACAGCAAACTACCTTTTAAATAAGGTGCCCCGAAAGAAAATCGACAAAACTCCATATGAATTATGGTTTGGTCGAGCACCTTCGTATAAATACTTGAAAGTATGGGGGTGTTTAGCAAAGGTGGCAATTCCACTACCGAAAAAGGTTAAAATAGGCCCTAAAACTGTTGATTGTGTATTTATCGGATATGCACATAACAGTAGTGCCTATCGATTTCTTGTGTACGAATCAAAAATCGACGATATACACAAAAATACCATTATGGAATCGAGAAATGCTCAATTTTTTGAACATATATTTCCATGGAAGACATGCACTGATAATAGCAATGAAGCTAGTTCCTCGCGCATGCATGCAAACCCAACAATCACAGAAATTGTTGATGACATAAATGTTGAACAAAGACGAAGTAAACGAGCTCGTATAGAAAAATCGTTTGGTCCTGATTTTTTAACGTACATGCTCGAGAGTGAACCTCAAAGCTTTAAAGAAGCTGTAAACTCTTCTGATGGCCCTCAATGGAAAGAGGCAATTCAAAGTGAAATTAATTCTATTTTGCAAAATCATACTTGGGAATTAGCGGACCTTCCTCCGGGAAGTAAACCCCTAGGTTCTAAGTGGATTTTCAAAAAGAAATTGAAAGCCGACGGGACTATCGATAAATACAAGGCAAGACTTGTAATTAAAGGTTATAGACAAAAAGAAGGTCTTGACTATTTTGATACGTATTCTCCTGTGACGAGAATTACGTCAATTAGATAAAAGTGTACGGTGCTTGCGTATGTTCTTACAGGGAGTTGAGTTTGCGTATGTCCTCAACGATTGGATCAGACCGTCTTATCGAAAACTACACGCAACAATGAGTACTACACGACACCAACGACAGTAGAATAGAGCTCTCGACATAGCTTGCACGCAGTAGTTTAGGAGATCATGATGGCAGTTTTATCTTTGTTTTCCTCTCATGCAATTTGTTCGGAAATTGAACATTTGCACAAGAGAAGAGAAGAGAAGAGAAGAGAAGAGAGTTGTTTTGCCAGAAAAATTGTTCTTGCTATTGGGCCAGGTTCTTGGGTTGTTACAAAATTTAAGTCACCGCTCTGTTTTTTAATTTAATTTTTAGTTCAATGTTAAAAAAATTATTAATTTTTTATAATTCATAAAATATTGAAATATTCACGGTATTATTTTTTTAAAGTAATTTCAATTCAATTTAAGTCATTTAAATTTTTGTAAAAAAATAATAATTAAACAAATAATTTAATTAACAATAACCAACTTATATCATAATAATATATAAAATTATTGCTAATATTATTATTATAAAGAATTTAATTAATTAAATTCAGGTTGTCCCGTTCAAATTATTCAATTCAAAAGAATACTATAGAATATTAATTCTCAATTTTCAATATTTTTAGACTTTTTTTTAGTTCAAACGAATTCAATTTAAAATAAGAAAAGCCTGGTTTGATGCATTTATATTGTGGTACAGGCTGGTGGTACTTGCATCTTATTTTCATGGTATAGTATTTATATACCAGAAGCATCATATATGCTTAACTGATTATTCTCTACCTATTTAATTAATTTGGTGGTTTATATCATTCACACTTGTTTTGGGAATCAATGATTTTACCGTGTGTACTGTGTACGTAGTGTTTGTAATTAATAGTACTGTTTTTCTTTTTCTTTTACCTCCTTTTTTGTCTTTTTATTTTTTGAAGGATGATGATGTTGGATTTGATGTACTTGTAACTTGCAAGTTAATGCTTATTTATTTTAAAATTTGAATATTGCAATCATGTAATCAATATTTATTTTAAAAACCGAGTTATAGATATGGATTCCATAAGTATTTTATTTTCAGAAGAAAAAAAAACTCTAGTTACATTTTTCTTAATAAGAAGATCAACGTCCCACAATAACCACAATAATATTGACATTTTAAATTTTGTTCGATCGATACTAATAAAAATATATTTGACCTATTAATTATATAAATGTCAAGTTGTCCAAATTTCTAACCTTTGGAATTGTTAAATTATACTATTTCTAAGATTCTTATTGTTTTAAAAATAAAATCACATATGGTGTTGATGTTCTCATCATCTCTAATTATATGAGAAAATACAATAGTGAATCTCGTAACTTAAGGGATGTAAACAAGAAGAGATTACAAAAAATCAAATAACGATTATGTATTATTATTATTATTCTTATTACCACCGTCAAGCGATGTGTAGGATGAGATAATATGTAGAGCTTGGATCGTAGTGGCTCGAAAGCAGGCCGAGGAAGGAACTCTTTGGTTAAGATGTCTGCTAGTTGAAATTAGTCGGAACATGTTTAGTGTATATTCGGACAGATGAGACGAGCTTTCTAACAAAGCGCGACAATCTATGTCTATGTGTTTTGCCCCGTTTGTGAGCAACAAGGTTATGACTGAGAAAAACGGCACTTATATTATCATAGAGCTAGGCCTAAAAACAGGGGCTGAGCCAGAAAATTTTAATAGGAGGGCTGGATTATTATTTATAGAATTATATATGTACTGTATATATATAAATATTAGAGGAGGCTAAACCTAACTAAAATTATATTTTATCATTTTTGTATAAGAAAATTAAGAAGAAAACAAATTCCAGTGGGGGCTTAAGCCCCCAGAGCCATGCACTAACTTGGCTCGGCCACTGGCTAGAAGTGTGTGTCGCGATGCGGGAATGAGAAGCTCATAAAGTAAGTTAAGGAGCCACTAAACTTTTCTAACCTATAGTTCGAACTCTTAAATGATGCGACTTTTTTTAAAAATAATTATTATATTAATTTTCGATTTAAAACTCATTTCGTCTTGCAGTAGATTAAAATCTAGACTCGTGATAATGGATCAGGCCTTAGATTTTAGTATATTATTGATAGTGCAAAAAGTGATGAGAGTTTGGAGGCAGGCATTCCAGCCAAAACATATCTGTTTTCCCACTTGCGTTGCCGTGTGAATTTGTTCGCAACAAACACAACTTATTCATTTGCTATTTGTAATGCTTTGGCCATGAATTACAGGAAAGGTCAAAACCGACCTTTACTCTATCTTTCCTTTTTGTTGTTATTAAAAGTAACTTTTTTAGCAAATATTTTCTTGGAGGTTATAAATTCTTCAACAACTCTACGACTACAAGTTCGTTTGAACACTTTTTAAATCGTCTTGTTTTAGTTTGTCCTTAGAAGATAGAACTCTCGAAATTTATTTATTTCACACCCTTTTTACTATTCAATTTTTTCAACTACTTAATTACAAAATAAAGTCTATTATCTCACTGCAAAATACTGTACTTACATAAGTTTACGATTTTGTTTTTAATAATACTAATATTTACTTAGTACCGTACATCTTTAAATTGACAATAATATCATTTTTCAAATTTCACTACTCATGTTCTCGTCCTAATTAAATGTCAAATAAAGGGGCATTCATAATAAGAGCAAGTCCTTAGTATTTTATTATATCTAAATACTAATCTTTAGTCTAATTCTAAAAGAGTACAGACTTCCTAAACTGCCCTCTTTCTTTATGTTTTGTTAACAATTAAATACAGAATTTTGAGGAAAAAAAAAATCACGCCGGCACAAACAAAAACAATCTAAAAAATCACGCCGCACAAACCAGAATTTTGAGGAACCCAAAATCCTCAACTACATACAAAGCTACCGATAAAAAAGCTCTCGTTACAACATAGTAATTCTTCAAATCTTTCATTCAAAACAGAACCCCAAAAACAACGGCACAAACCAGATCTCCCACACCACAAAATTTTGAGGAATCGGAATCTTGAAACTAAAGGTTCGACCGTCAAAACTGTGAGGTATCACCGGTCGAGAAAGCTAAAAGGGGCGCATGAGGAGAACCGGAGAAAAAACTTACCTGCAGGTAGGTAGTTTTTCAAACAAATTTATTCAATAAGTAGTTTATTTGCTACTATTAGGTTAAAATTGAACACATTCAGTGATTTCAATCAATACCTTGTGAGTTGGGGATTATTAGAATTACTTGTTTCCTTTTAACTCTGTGAGCTAACTGTTTTTTTTTAATTTAGTTTTAATTTAGATTTGGCTTATAGGTAAAACTGATTATGTTTCTTAATAATGGATTGGAATTTGTTATCTTAATTTTGCATCCAAATTATAAGTTTTTTGATGTGGTGCTTTTGTTGAAAATTTACACCTTTTTCCACAATAAATTTCCAATGTCAGAATCTTGAAAATTTTGTCATAAAATCAAAGAAATAATTCAAGTGAGATTATTACACAACTAGTGTTAACATAGTTTCTTATCTAATTCCGGCATGACACACTATAATAGTGAATTCATTGAATCAGACATAAACTTCTTAATTATGATAATTGATAATGAAGTGATAGTTTCAGATTTTTTTGGGTAGGATTTATGTGTCATTTTTGGAAGAATTGTACACATACAATTATTTCGTGTAATCCTTGAGCTTTAAAATTTGGAGGATTGTTCAGTTTTTTTCACTTTGGAAGTTGTAAAAAGTTGATAGTTCCAGTTCTTGTTTAGGTAGGTTTAATACCTATGAAGCTTTGAAAACTGAATTTTAAAGTATGAAAGTGTTATAAAATTGATAGTTCCAGACCAAGTTATTGTTTTATGTGTTTGATTTTGTAGTTTGAACCAGATTATTCCAATATGTGGTGGAATTCCGATCAATCGAATGTCAATTTTACTTTTGTGTCAGTTTATTTGTGTCAATACATTGTAGTTTGCTATCTAGTTTGAAAATGTTTTTAAAACGTATTTTGATGTACACTTATGTATTCACAAATGAATTCACCACCAACTAGATTGATACGTAGTTTGCGGATGATTTATATTTAGAATTACATTCATGATCAACTAGTTTGTTTAACTAGTTTGTAAGTGGATTTGAAACATATAGTGATGTACTCATTTATATTCAAAAGTCTATTCACCAGCCACTCATTTGCAAAATGGTTGTGAAACATATAATGGTGTGCACATTTATATTCAGTTATATTCACCACCAAACTAGTTTGCACAATGTTGTTTAACATCCAGTGATGTATACGTCTATATTCACAAATAATTTCACCAAAAAAATTAGTTTGCTAACAAGTTTGAATGAAGATAGCTATAGTTCCTGTTAAATCCATTTTAAAATCAACAATACAATATTTGGGATTTTTTGTCAGGTGCTTATTAACCATTTTCCTTAGTTCCGCCATTGTGGTTTTATGTTTCCCAACAGTTAATTTATGTTTTATTTTGCTCAATATGATTTTTTGCGTATCAGGTTTTGATGAGTGTTTAATGTTCATCACATGCAGTGAATTCCCCCTCCCTTTAATTAACTGTTCTTTACTTATGGAGAATTTTTTTTTTTTATGGTAAAATATATCAGAGATCTTCAATTGAATTGTACTTTTTCATGATTTCTAATTGAAATGCAATGAATCTAGTTGTTAAACTTATGGAATTTCTAGAAAAAGTGTATTCCATGATATCTTCCTAGTTACACGCACTACAACATGAAACGCTTTCAAATTTTGTTAACCCAATTGGAGCATTAATTTGTATAGTTACTGTTGAGAATTTCTGTAGATCTATGAACCAAACTATATTTGGTAACTAGTTTGGGGATCTGTTTCTAAATATATTCCAACACAAACCAGTGAATCGAAAATAAAGTACATATGTTTCATACAAATATGTAAACAATAAATGTAAACTGATGTAATTAGTTTGTGAAAAAACAATTACTTGCATATGTGCTTGCATGGATAAATAAAAAAATAAACAATTGTGTTCTTAGTTCTTGTAGCTGTTCCAGTGGCTGTTTCGGCGTGGCTCCTAGTTCTTGTACCTGTTCCATTGGTTGATTGGTTGTTTCGGCGTGAATCAAGAGCTTGAAAACATGATCTTGATACAAGAATTTTGTGTAATATAATTACTAGTTTTCTGTTAGTTTCGTTTTTAATTTTGTGTAATACAATTACCATTTTTCAGCTAGTTTCGTACTTAATTTTGTGTAATACAATTACTTAGTTTTGACTAGTTTCGTTATTAGTTGTGTAATACATATAATTACACAAAAAGAGAAGATAGTTCCATGCATATTTAAACTATTAGTTTCATAAAAAGTTTCACAGTAAAACAATCATGAAAGTCGTCGAGACCACTAGTTTTATACATATTTTTACACTACTAGTTTCGTAAGTCGAGACCCAAGTCTTGATCGAGACCCTGGTCGCGCTAGGGTCAGCTTCATGAGTTCCTGCTACAATAACCGAAGATTCCATTCACAATACCATTGTGCAAACTCAACAAATTACAAACAAACAAATTGGTGCTAGAAAATATAAATAAAATCGTATGTCCCCAATTTTTAATTAATTCAACTGGGACAACATAAATAAACCACATTTTTTTTGATATTAATCTAAAATGAATCAACACGAACCAGAGCTTTGAAAAAAATGGCGCCTCTTAAACTCAATTGAAACACGACACTCAATGATCGAGAACCCTGAAGGTTTCGTGGAGACATAGCGGGTTAGGTTGTCGTGGACCCAACTCTAGGCGACGATTACAGAAGAGTTCAGGCTACAGAGCATGTAATTTGGAATGCCGACAGTGATGCAAATTCTGGAATCCGAGAGCGATTGGAAGACGAATGGGTCGCCGTCGAGCAGCTTCACCTTCGCGATGTTGTTGGCTTTCATCAGCTCCACCACTTTTCGCGGCGGCAGAGGGTGCGACGCTGCCGTGCCCCAGTTGACTCCGTTTTGCTAGGACAATCTGCCTAGATCGACTCCAGACATTTCAAAGTCATGTACAAGTTGATCTCGGCCAGAGTGCACGACAAAGGCGTTGAAGGAGGTGAGGTGTGGGATGCCGGCGTAGAGGGTGTCCTGGTACCCCACGAAGCTGCACTGGAAGAAGACTGAGAAGTCCGCCCCGCTGCCAAGGGCGACAACCTGGTCCGGACAAAATTGTACTCGTGATTCAGGAAGATGATGAAGAACAAGAAGAGGAAATGGCGGAGGGCCACAGCCTGACCTCGCTGCGAACGTACTTGTTTGTGCCGGTGTTGTTTGATGAGGCGACGAGCGGCGGCTCCGGCTTCTTGGGTATCGTACTGAATGTACTGAATATTGGTTAGGGTTTTATTGTTTGTAGGAAAAAAACAGTGTATTTTATATGAATTAATCATAATTATAATGATTTTAATCAAATGGGTAATATAGACTTTTTGATTTTGAAAAATTAATCTATTATATAAATACAAAACATATTACTATCTTAAAATATAATATGGAAAAATATAAGTTTACCTTTTTATTATAAGTTCAATCTTAAGTATGTTTTTATAGTTTCAAAAACTAAACTATTTTTTTCTCTAAAATGTGCTAAAAATTATTTTTGCATTATAAAAAAAATTATGAATTGAATATTAAAAATAGAGAGATAAATATTCTTTTTTTTTTAATATATTATGAAGGGTTTTGTGTTTTTAGGCGAATAGGCACTTACTTGTAAAGGTTGTCTGTCCCTTCAAACGCGTATGCGTGTTTCTGGCAGCATCTTATTCCTTCCCACTAAAGTAAAGGAAAACACATTTCTTATTTTACTTTAATTTGTTTTTCAAAGTCCAAAGTCAAATGGAAGAATCACGACGAGAACATGCTTTGTTATTGTTCTTGTGTGCTTGAAATGCTTTTATATATACAACTTTTTTTTTATAATTAAATTGTACATTTAAATGACAATTTTGTGATTCCAAGCACCCCAATTTTAGTTTTAGGTTTGTTTTCATTGAAACAATAAAATCTCAATACATTTTTGTAAAAATAACATCAAAGTTACTTTGGCCTAATTTTGTATTTTATAAAATTGAATCGATCTCTAATGATAAATTTTCATTTGGTATGTCTGCAAACAATGAAACAATGTTGTTTAAAAAAAAATTAATTTTATGGTTTAAATTAAATGACTTATAAAAATTAGTTACATCAAATATTTTGCTCCATCTGTTTAATACTCCCTCCGACCATTAATAGATATCATACTTTGCTGGACACGGAGTTTAAGAAAAGTAAAGTAGTTGTGAGTAAGGTTTAAAAAGTAGGTGAGGTGAACAGGTACAGTTGACTCCCTTTTAATTTTTTCATTTTAATATACAATTTTATTTAAACCCAAAGTTACTTTACCTGTTCACCAGCCGGAAATCACGGGAGTTAACGCAGGTAAGATATCAGAGTTTAATGCCAATATGATTCATATCCATCCGGAGAATATTCATTTATTTGGGAATACTCATTATTCCCCTTTTAATCCTACTGAACCGGGTCGTCTTAGTATTTGTGATGGATCGGGTAGTTCTAATAATCATACTGGGCTGATACTAAATAATTCCCCAATCTCTGGGCCGAGTCCAACGTTGGTTTCTGGTAGCTTGGACTCCACTAAGGACCAAGCCATGCATGCAGCCCAATTATCTAATAAGGAGGCCCTTTTTCAACTCCAAGAAACGGGCCCTAACAAGTTTAATGGAAAGGAGATTCTACCTATTACGAATTCTACAGTACAGGTTCCAAGTCCACGACATAATTCACAGGCTCTTATTAACCTGACCAAGGAAATTGACGTGGTGTTGAATGACCCGAAGACGTCGACTTCGACTTCGACTATTACGAAGGCTACAGCGACACAGAATGCGATTGGGATTTCACAGGGACAGGTAGGTGAAGTTGTCCCTAACCTATTTTTTGGTAGCTTTCGCTCCCAACTTTCCCATGGAACAATACTTGGAGATACGATTCTTAAACCCTCTCGAGTTTCTATGAAGTTCACAGAGCCAGAAATAAATAATGGGAGGGTCTTTGTCCGCCCACCATGGAAAGTTGTGAGTGACGGCATGAAACGATGGGAGAACACGCTTGTTGGATATTATTTAGAAAATAATCCAGGGTTTCAATTCACTAAGAGAACGGTTATGTCGATATGGAAAGGTCTGGTAGATGTTAAGGCGATGGAGAATGGGTTTTTCTTTTTCTCATTCCAGTCCGAGTCGGAGTTGCTTACGGTGGTCGAGGGTGGTCCATGGATTTTTGCTGGGAAACCTATGTTCTTACAGCGATGGAGGGAAGGGATGAGCTTGGAGAAGCAGATTCATAAAGAAGTCCCGATTTGGATAAGGTTGCGTAACCTGCCACTCGAATACTGGAGCCTAGATGGACTCGGTTTAGTTGCTAGTGCGGTCGGGATACCGTTGTACCCGGATATCTACACTTCAACCATGGCCCGTCTCGATTACGCTCGGGTTTGTGTGATGAAGAAGGTGGAGGGTGATTTCAAGGACCATGTTATCCTTCTAAAACCTACGGTTATTGAAGGTGAATACAAAGGCAGCTGCCGGGTTGATATTGATTATGAGTGGAAACCGTCAACGTGTACGTATTGTGATTCGTTCGGGCACCCAATTGCTAAGTGCCCGCGGGCTGTTAAACCTAAACATACAGCGCCTATTCGGAGATATGAGCAGAGGAACCATACTTCTCCAAATAAACCTATACTAACGGCTCCTGTAACAGTTCACTCACAGTTGTTGGAGTCAAAAGTTGATGAGAACTGGACCACTGTGGGGAAAAAAATGGGGCAACAGGCACGTAAAAATCCTCCACCACTAACGGCCTCCAATAATGTTACAGGTGACCGAGCTAAGCTTGCTGGAGCCTCACCTTCTGTACAGCCTACGGATGGTCGAAGTTTGATCGGAGACGAAGTGGTTATACATCCACCGAGGCACCAGGCAGTGGTTGATGGGCGTATTAGTAAGCCTGGTGTTCATGAAAAATCGAAGGTAATATCACCAGCTCGGAGGAAAATTGTGGATAATATGGATACATTGAATACAGGGAGGTTTGACGCGCTACGGGGAATTGATGAAAATGGGGCAATGGAAGACGGAGAGAAGGGTTCCCCAAGTACGAGTACGGGGAAACGGGCGTTAGATATAGTGGACATAGGACTGAATACGGTGCTTACAGGCATAGTTGGTTTTGGTAATATTACTATGAGATCAGATCCTTACGGTACTGATACTGTTGAGGACCGGTTCGACTTGGAGGAAGGGGAAATAGGTGATGGAGCTATGGTAGTCTACGAACAGGGTCCTACAGCAGCCCTTCTTTTAGGTAATCATGTGTAGTACGCTCTGCTGGAATGTAAGGGGGCTGAATAAGCCGGACCATCAGCGGGCTGTCCGGGATCTTATTCAGGAGAGTTCGGCGAATCTCGTTGCTCTTCTCGAGACACATGTTAATCCTAGTAGGGCCTCCGTTGTTGCTGACCGAGTTTTTTCTTCGTGGAGTAGGTTTTTTGAGTACGTGGATGGTCCGGGTAAGCGAATTTGGATTGGATGGGACCAAAGTTTGGTGGATGTACAGATGATTAGCACTTCTGAGCAGTGGGTCCACTGCCGTGTCACAGAGCTTAGGACTGCAGTCACACGATTTTTCACTTTTGTGTATGGCCATAACTCGGTTGCCGCGAGGAGAGAGTTGTGGGACCATTTACTATCTATCTCTGAGTTTCTACAGGACCTTGACTGGGTAGTGTTGGGTGACTTCAACACTGTCCTTGATGAGAGCGAGGCGTTGGGAGGGAGCGTGCCGACAGGGATCGATGAATTCCAAGCTTGTTTATCGGCGGCGGATTTGGTTACGTTACCGACGGTAGGACCGTGGTACACATGGCACAATCAGCAGGCTGGGGACCGGAAGTGGCGGCGTCTTGACAGGGTGGTGGCTAACCCTTCTTGGTTGATTCATTGTGCGAACAGTATTTACCATACCCTCCAGTCCCGTACTTCGGACCATGCCCCCTTACTTTTGAATCCGGTAACAGCTAGTCACGGATTCAAATCGTGGTTCCGGTTTGATAACCACATTACGGAAATGGAGGATTTCATTCTTCGGACGAGGAGTATTTGGGACCATCAGATCTATGGCTTACCGATGTATTCTGTTGTTCAGAAGCTACGGCGTCTGAAAGGTGTGTTCAAGGAGATGCGTAAGAGACAGGGTCACCTCGGAGCGAATGTGACGAGAGCTAGGGAGTTTCTACTCTCGGTACAGTCGTGCTTGAGTTCCGACCCCACTTTTGAGCCTTTGCTGGTATTGGATGGCATCTGCCGCCAGTTATATACACGGGCCGTGGAGATGGAGCAGACATACCTTCGCCAGAGAGCGAAGACTTCTTGGCTCCGGGACGGAGATCAGTGCACAGCCTTTTTTTTCAGGAGTATTGCGGTCAGAAGGGCTCGATCTCGTATCATTCAGGTCGAGACTATTACGGGAGAGCTGGTGCATGACTATTCGATGATCAGTAGCACAATCGTGTCTTTCTTCCAGAATCTGTTGGGCACGTCGAATCATCCGGTGGTTGGGGATTTATGCCCTTTTATTTCTAGACGTCTGCCGGATGAGGTGGCTGACTTCATGATTAGACCAGTGACAGAGACGGAGATTGAGGATGTGCTTTTTGCTTTTGAGGATGATAGAGCTCCGGGGCCTGATGGGTATTCTTCGGCTTTCTTCAAACAAGCCTGGTCGGTGATCAAATCTGAATGCCTCGCTGCCATTTCAGATTTCTTCCGTACCGGCAAGCTTGTTCGAGCTGTGAACTCAACGATTCTTTCGCTTATCCCGAAGGTTGCTGTCCCGAAGCATCCTAAGGACTTCCGACCTATCTCGTGCTGCAATGTGTTGTACAAGGTGATCGCGAAGATTATCTCGAATCGTATGAGTTCTAGTATGGCATTTTTGGTGGATAGATCACAGACGGCTTTCGTTCCTGGCAGACGAATTGGGGATAATATCCTCCTCGCTCAGGAGATTATGCAGGGATATGATAAGACGGGTCTGCCAGCTAGGTGTGCGTTGAAGGTCGATCTTATGAAAGCCTATGACACGGTCGAGTGGACTTTTGTACGTGCTACCCTAGAGACGATGGGCTTTCACGAGGTGTTCATTGGGTGGATTATGGAGTGTCTCACTACTCCGGCCTACTCGGTGAACATCAATGGGTCAGCTGAGGGTTATTTCAGAGGTGCTCGGGGTTTGAGACAGGGGGACCCGATGTCACCCTTTCTGTTTGTCCTTGTTATGGAGGTTCTTCACGGGATTTTGGAGTGGCATATTCGTGCGGAGCCCGCGTTTCAGTTCCACTGGAGATGTGACAGGACCCGTACTTATATGTTGAGTTTTGCTGATGACTTGCTCCTTGCCTGTCATGCTGATCCTATATCGATTGATACACTGAGACGGGGTTTGGAGCTCTTTTCTACGTTCTCGGGCCTCCGTGAGAATGTTGAAAAGAGTAACATTTTTCTCTCGAAGGCGGCTCAGGAGGATGCCACGGTCTTGCAGGCAGTGTTTGGGTTTCCGGTTGGTACATTGCCGGTGCGTTATCTGGGTGTTCCATTGATTTCCTCTCAGCTGAGGATTAGGGACTGTATGCCTTTGATCAGGAGGATTGACGATAGGCTGAGCTCTTGGACATCGAGATCCCTATCTTATGCTGGTCGTGTACAGCTGATACGTTCTGTGCTCAGCACTTTGCACGTTTATTGGGCGAGCGTTTTCATTCTTCCTCAGGGTGTTCTCCAGGAGATTGAGAAACGACTAAGACGTTTTCTATGGTACGGGACCGGAAATCAGGGATATCCCAAGGTTCGATGGGATGATGTTTGTCGGCCGGCCAGAGAGGGGGGTCTGGGGATCCGGGACATCACTGCTCAGAATCGGGCCCTTATGACCAGACATATCTGGGCGATTCTAAGTCGGGATACGGAGTCTGTTTGGGTCAGTTGGATTCAGGCGAATCGTCTGAGAAGGCACTCGTTCTGGAGTGCGAAAATTCCTAGGTCATGCTCTTGGAGTTGGCGGCAGCTCCTTAAGCTTAGACCTGATGTTCTACCCGCTATCCAATTCCAGATTGGGGATGGGTCGCAACTGTTTTTGTGGAGGGACCCCTGGCATACCTTGGGTCGGTTGGAGGAGGTGTGTCCGATGGGGCCAGGCCTGACTGGATTACAGGTTGCCTCGCCTCTGAGTACAGTTATCGTTAACGGGGAGTGGCACTGGCCGGTAGACTTCGTCGGGGAGTTTGTTGGGATTATGGAGGAGCTACCGGTAATCGGTCAGGGGAGGGACGTTATTCGATGGAGTCCGCATAGGTCTGGGATTTACACTTCCGACTCTGCCTACTCCTTTTTCTACCCGGAGAGAGATAGAGTACTATGGGCCGCCCTGCTTGATGGTCCGGGGCGCATTCCGAGGCACTGCTTCATTCTTTGGCTTGCTATACGTGGTCGGCTACCGACACGTGATAAGCGATGGATTGGTCGGGGGGAGGAGTCGTGTGTTCTTTGTGGAGGCGAGAGTAGAGAAACGCATGCTCATCTCTTCTTTGAGTGTACATTCTCCCAGGACTGTCTGAGGAGAGCTGGGAGAGAGGTTACTGGGTTTCTATGGCCGTGTGGCAGTTGGGAGTACGCGGTCATCCGTGCTGCTAGACGCTGGAGGGGGAGGCACTGGATTTCCTGTACCTATCGTGGTCTGCTCGCTGCCCTGGTATATTTTATATGGGAGGAGAGAAATACACGTATTTGGGATGAGCGCTCGGAGTCGTCCGAGAGGGTGACTACTAAGGCTATATCCATTATGAGGGATAGGATCGTCGCGCAGAAGTTACCCGATTCTATCCAGGTAAGGGCTTTGCAGCGAGTGTGGCGTATAGCTTGGTAGGAGGCGTTTGTCGTTAATTTATTTTTCTTGTTGGGGATTCTTAGAGCTAGCTTGTTAGCTCGTTGATGCGATAGGCTTATTCCTATGCGCTGTACTGTATCTCCACACTTTTTTATTTTTTCTTTTTATATGAAATTGACCGTTAACCAAAAAAAAAAGTCACACATAGCTCATTGGTTCATTTCCTGTGTTTCACAATTTGAATAATTACACGTGAATATAAAAAGAAAATTAGGTTTTAAAGCGAAAAAGTCGTCCGTGAAAATATAGTGGCTTACGTTTTTCTGCTCAATAAAACCTTAGAAATTTACTAGTGATAGTAGTATTATATACATGTATGTTACAAAACAATGATCATACTTTTTCACAAATAACTAATGAACAAATAATAAAGCAATGATTGACAAATAACAAATGAACAAATAAAAAAAAAAGCGTGACATGTGGGTGTGGCACATAAAACGTATGTGTTAAATAAGTATAAAAAAAATTGTTAATTACATATCTTTTATAAAATTATAAAAAAATATTTAGATCGGAAAATGTATACGAATAACTTTTAAATCTACAAATTGTACAACTATTCTGTACAATGTTTTATTAAACTATTATAATAAAATAGAAATAATTAAATTCATGCTAAGATTAGATTCTTTTGGATAAGATATATCTGAATTAACTTGAACTCATTATAATGAGTACTACCTTGTCTCATATTAATGGTTATACTTTCTTTGTCGAACTCATTTTAATGAGTACTACCTTGTCTCATATTAATGATTATACTTTCTTTGTTCCAGATTAATGGTCATACTTCCTTTGTTATGATCATACTTCTTTTGTTATTTGTGAAGTTGTTATTTGTGAAGAAAGTGTGACCATTACCTTGGAACAGATGTAGTATGAAGTATGAACCGCGAATCAAGTTAAAATTTATCAAATTAAAATGAAGTTCAAAATAACAAACTTTTCATCCTATCAATTTATTTAAAAAATAAATAAAGTAATAGGAGTAACAAATAAATTTCCAAAACACATTATTAATACACATTTCAAATATTAATTTCCCAAACGTAATTAATCAACTAACAGACAATACCAACACAGATATTATTAAAACACTAATTTAAGAGAAAAAACACATCAAGCTTTGAAGCAAAGAAACAAGTGGTGATGCTGATCGTGGTGGTGGTGCGGGTGAGACGACGTCGTTTCCTTGTCAATCACGCATCTCACTTGACGAAACTCCTCCACGTGGCAGGGGATATTGATCGGACCGTCGTGATCGAATCCGTACTCCTCCTCCGCCTCCTTGAGCAGATCCACAAACAGCGGGTGGTTAACGTACATCACCGGAATCACGAACCGCTGCTGCTCCGCCCCTTGCCCCACCGTGATCGCCACGCACCCCTTCGGAATTCCCCGCCGCCCGCTCCCGCCGCCGTGGTGCAAATTAACGTGCGGCATATGCAGATGGAAATTCAGATGACCGATTTTATCTCCGCTAATTCCCATATATATGTAAGTATTCACAGCTTCGAAAGAATAAATCTACGTAAAGAAGGAATCGATCTCGGAATTTAATTAACAGTGGGTACAGAAAAAGGCCACGGGTCGGATGCCGAGATGGCGAGATGGAAGCGGGTTAGATCCGAATCGGTGAGAGATTTAGGGATATTGCTCATGGTAGATCGACTACGAATTGGGGGAAAAATTAGGGTTTATCAGCATGTATTTGAGGATGGATTTTGGGGAAAAGAAAAGAACAAGGAGGTCTATATATAGGGCGAGGATGAATCTGTATGTAGCTGGCTTTGGCGTGTGGAGAAGGGCGGTGTCTTCTAAAATACGCCGAGGGTGCGTGGACTTTTACTGGTTATTATTGTGAGCGCGAAGGGTCGTCGTGCTTAGGGAGGGGTATATCCGGGATAACGTGTGGACTTTTTTGTTATAGAGTATTAAATATTTTAGAGTGAAAAACTAAATTAATTACTATTTTATTTTAAAAAGTGATATAATATTGAGACATAAAAATTATAGTTGAGTTAATTATGATTGATTTTTTTTAGGTTAATTGTATAAATTTAAATATTTAGAAACATATGTTTTGATTTCGAACCTAAACTTTACGTATTTAATTTAAGTGTTCAACTAATGAGCTAACAATTATTTAATTTAAATGTTCAACTAACAGCTAACAACCTCTTGACAATTATTTAGAATTTAATTATTTAGAATTTGATCTTTTAGAAATTGTGACAAAAATAAGAGAAACGAATTACAACACGCCCTTTACATTTTGATGAAGCCCATTTGATAAAGATAACTACTCGCATTTTTCATTACTTGTTAACTAAAGGCCCATGTGAGGTGGTTATAACTTTCTAATGAACATTCTATCGATTTCTTTTTAATTAACAAAACCAAAATTTGAAATTTCTACTTTACATGTTTCAGTCACATCTCATTTTCTTTTTTTATCTAAAAAACTTATTTCAACCAAATTATTGATCTGTTAATAATACTTCTCATTTACTAGTAGTAATATTATTTCTAAAACTATGATTATCAACAATCTAAACAATCCAACTTTTCAATATAAAATTCATTTCACTCTCTTCCACCTCATCAATTTATTTTACAATCTAACTTTTCATTTTTTCACACTTTATCAACAATCTACAATCCATTTAATTTTTTCAATTTATTTTTTATTTTTAAATTATTTTATTAAAATTGTATTATATTAAAAATATGTAAAACATTATATAAATAAAATTTAAATTTTCAAATAATTAATTAATAATTAGTAAAAAAAGATTTCAACTTTCAATATCAAAATTAAAATTAAAATTACATGAATTTAAATAAGTAAAAGTATAAATAGTGTTTAAAATAAAAAATATGTGATATTCATATTATATTAATTATATCAATATTGAAAATAATGTGAATTTTGATATTTATTATATATATAAACATTTATATTATAATTTAAAATTTTAATAAATAAATATATCAAATTGTATATAATAGAACTAATACTATTATGACACGTGTCATGTATATATATACAGATATGCACGATCCATGGTTCGTATGAGAAGCATATGAGAAGCAGATCGTGAGAGCAATTTTTGTTTTTCATTTTCTTTTTTCCTTTTCCTTTTGTCTTTTTGTGGTCAGTGGGCCGTGGCAACCCACCGATAAACATAGTCTAAGACAATATTTTCATTAGTTGTGTTAGTTGTGTAGTATCTAAAGCTCAGTACTCTTTGATTAGTTTCCAACTTTTAATTAACATTGGTAAGAGCAACCCAATATTTTTGCTAAAATGGCTAAAATGGTAAGACCATTTTCTATTTTGTCAAAAAATGGTAAGTGCTAATTGTCATTTGTTAAATGCTGTCCTAATGGTTTAAATATAGCAAATACCATTTTATTAAAATTAAATAATAATATGTTGTTTTTTGGTATTTAATCATATTAATTTTATAATTAAAAAAAGATGTTGAATTTTGAGTAATTGATGTGAGAAGTTGTGATAACATGGCACAAATGGCAATGACTATTTTTTCATTTATATTTGCTCTAATATACATTAAAATTTGGCAAGAACTATTTTTCGGCAAGGTCATTTCAACCGGTGAGGTTGATTTTTTTACCAAAAAATACTAATGACTCTTGCTATTTCATAACCATTGAGGTTGTTCTAAGAAAAAATTATAACTTCGGGTCAATTCATGCTAACACTAACTACATAACAAATTCTTCTTGAATATTTAATTTATTATATTTTTATATTGTTCAAAAATAATATGCAACGAATTTTTATGTGTATAATTATTCATTTAACTTTACGTTTATCTAAATAATACAGTCTAAAATTATAAAACAAATATCCTTAAATTTATAATTTTAAATTAGAAACTTGTTTAATTATTTATTTAGTCTATAAAATTATAAAAAATAATCTAATCATATAAAATAAACAGAAAATGTTCTAGAAGTTATAAATATTGATATAATTATTTATTTTTAATCCTACATTCATCGATTGTATTATAAAATTATTAAAAAATCTTCTAAAATTATAAGAAAAAACATATAATTTATCAATATTATTTCTATTTATAATAGTCTTAAGTATTTGGAAAAGCCTATTCTCAAATTATCAAGCGTTTTTACAACCTCGATCAAGTCCACAAACACATCCTTTACTACCACTTCGTTGGATGATTATTGTATATAGGTAAACATTCAAATAATTTTAATTAAATTTTATTACTAAAATTATAATTGCAATTTACTAATAAAATTATAATTACTCGCGCTCTTAACAACATAGTGTGTTGATAATTTAAGTGAAATAATTGTCCATTTAATGTAATTGGAATCGATCCTAAAGCACTACAATATGATTTAGACGAAGTGCGAGTGCAAGGTTATATAAAAGTGATAACGGATCATTGTTTGAATATTTTACTCCTTATAAGTTGACTATCCTTCTAAGAAGTTTCATATTCCTATTATTGTATCTCTTTTAATAAAAAGATAAAAAGATCGATAACTTTGTCCAAAGTATATGAAGGTATTAGGTATATGAGATGATACATGAGAGGTTAAGTTAAATTTATGTTTAAAATTGAAGGGATGTGTAATGTTGTAAGGGTGAATATCAGAATATCATGATTCTTTTTTAACTAACAAAACGAAAACTTTACATTTTCATTCCTCTTATATTTTTTAACTAATTAGCAAACTTATTTCAACCAATCTGTTAATATAATTTACTAGTAGTAATATTATTTCTAAGACAAAATTTTCATTAGTTGTGTTACTTGTGTACATTAACCAATCATTAAATATGTATACTTGTAAGTTTTAACATGGAAGATATGTATCTCAAGCTCACTCTTTGATTAGTTCCCAACATTTAGTTACCATTTTGTCTAATAAGAGATTAAGACAACTTCGGGGCCAATTCATGCACCTCGTTAGATAGACTTCACTGAGCAACTGGCATTTTCGAAGAGGTTAATTTGGTGTCTTCCTGATTAGTGTTCCTTTTGTGTATGAGTTACAAGTAATTAATCTTGTCGTACTTTTAAATTTTAACAAACTTCTCGCAATTTTCCTTGACATTTCTTGTTTCTAGGTTCGCATTTATGAGAGCTCGGAATAAAACCACAGTGATTGTCAATTTGTCATATCCATATCCAAATTTCACAGTTACTTAAAATATTGAAATAACAGAAAAATACGGCGAACCAAAAGAAGAAGACGGCGTATTTACTTTGAAGAAGATACAACGAGAGAAAAGAGAAGAAATAATTTGTGCACGTGCAAATAGACCACCAATTGAATGACCAAAACACCCCCCAATAAAAACACGAAACCTGACCCCATCCAACCAATAATCAATCAAGCCATATCAATCGCTACAAACTCGTTCTCCCGTACTCCTCCGGCGCCGGCCGCGGAAACTCAGCCCCCGCCGCCGCCAGCGTGTCGATGATCGGCTTAATTACCAAAATAACCTCCCCGATGGCCATGCTCCCCATCACAAACAGAAACATCGCGAGCACCACGAAGCCGTACTCGACATCCTCCGGCATCCACAGCCACGACATGCTCAGACAGGCGATCTGCGCCGAGAGCGCCACCATCACCGCCGCCGCCAGCGAGTTGATCCGCCTCCTCATCCCCTTGTTGATCACCAGCGCCATCACCCTCCAGCACGAGATCAGAAACACCATCGCGTACACAACAGCGAAAACCCCAAACACGAGGCAGCTGAAGAAAGGGTAGGTGCAGAGCATCGTCTCGTTCCCGAAGGCGTTCCTCCCAGGGGAGGAGCTCCCGTGCATGAACCTCGGCATCCGCCCCTCGAAGGGCGCGTAGTATACGAACAGGATCTGGAGGAACGTCATCGGAGCGCAGACGGCGAGGAGGGAAGCGAGGGCCCAGATCCGGCTGGGGTTTTTCTTCTTGATGGAGACGTTGATTAGGAAGAGGAGCGTGACGAGGAAGCTCGGCTCGAGGAGGCCGAGGGAGAGGACCACGTGGATTTTGCAGAGATCGGCTTCCTGCTGGAGAGAGGTTTGGGGATCGATCTGCTCGCGGCGGACGAGCGGCAATCGGAAGATCTCGTTGATTGCCCAGGCGGAGGAGAGGAGGACGAGGAGCAATCGGACGGTCCAGAGCGAATTGAAATTCTCGAGGTGCGGGAGGCGGCGGGATTTGAGGCGGAGGTAGACGATGAAGGAGAGGGAGAGGACGGAGAGGAGGAGGAGGGCGGCGATTAGGCAGAGGGTGGCTAGATCGAAGCCGGATTCGGCGACGGGGATCGAGGCGAATAGATCTGGATACTGGAGCCACGGATTATTGTTGTAGGACGGCGACGGCGACGGCGATGGCGGTTGGAGGCTAGATCCGTCATTGTAGGGGAGCTGCGTTCTCATAGAATGCAGCGAGGCGACGACGGCGGAGATGTGGCGGAGGAGGCCGTCGTCGACGCTGGGGCGTGAAGAGGGTAATCGATGATTTGTTGTGCTCCGGAAATCGCATTATTTTTTTTGATGGGTGGAGAGGGAAAGGGGATTATTCTGTTTTCAGATTTTCAAAAAAACAAAATTTGATTAATTTTGATCCTTTCCCCTCTCTCCCAATGTTTGGGGTTTCCGAGAGGATATATATTAATAATTAAATATAAAAAACAATTACTCCATTATGTTATAGTAGTATGAATGAAAATATATTTCAAATCACAGCTTGAAATATGACATTGGAAGTTTTATTTTTTTAACATAGCTCGCACTTCTTACTACGGACTCCAACGGTCACTCGTATACAAGAACTCTTTTATCCTCAACTGCAAATAATATAAATAAATACACATAAAAATCAAATCAATATAAGTACTACAGTATTTCCCAACAAAACAAAAAAAAATATTCTTTCTGCAGAAAGAGTAATATATTTAATTACCTGATTGCTGTGTCCACATTCTTTCTTTCTGCAGTTGTCTGCGCGAGGGGGCAACCGAGCATAACACCTTAATTATAAGTAAATTAACAAAACAATTCAATCGATTTGTCAATTTTGAGTTGAGTTGACAACGATGTATTTATTAAAGAAACTTACTTTCGGCAAATCATCTTCCACTGGTTCTGCTTCAGAGCCAATTGCCGGAGATATGGATCGAAAATGATTCTACCACCCCTAAGCCTCATATCCAAATGCAAAGTTGACTCTGCAGTATGATCGATTCCAATTTATTATATAGGTTAATTAGAGTTAGACATAATGCATATCCATATGATAATTAATCGAAACAATTAACCTTTCAGAATGTTGTAGTCAACGAGAGCACGATCATCTTCAAGCTGTTTTCCGGCAAAAATCAAACGTTGCTGATCCGGAGGAACTCCTAGACGTCGTACATACGTACAAGAAAGATTGATCGATACGATGTTAATATTTTCATGATATTCGATACGTACGTACGGTACGGTGAAATTACTAAATTAAAAATATAGTACTATTGTACGTACTTTCGTTGTCTTGAATCTTAAGCTTGACGTCGCTGATGGTGTCGCTGGATTCGACTTCGAGCGTTGTCGTTTTGCCGGTCAGAGTTTTCACAAAGATGTGCATTTTTGTTTCTGGTTAATTTTTAGAGATCGGATTCTATGGGGGTTTGAGAATGAAATGAAAGCTAATTACTACTAGTATATATTAGATTGATTGATTTGATATTTATTTATTAGGTAACAATAATACTCTATAAAGAAGGGAATTTGTTTATGCGTGTGCACCAAGGACATACGACTATATGGAATTAATTATCAATTTATTTTATTTTATTTTTGAATCTCACGCATCTATATACTCCAACGGTCCAACCCACCCAAAGCAATAGTCAAACGTTGACTTTTTTCGTCCGTTCAATAAATATGATAAATAGTGTACAAAAATTATGAAAAAAATACTAAAATAAAATATAACTATTATATTTTATTTTAATATTTTTTTCATAATTTTTGTACACTATTTATTATTGAACGGACGAAAAAAGTCAACGTTGACGACATGGACTATTGTTTTGGGTGGGAGAGAGTAATATATAAATCCATAATTATAGTGAAAGAAAGAATATGTATAATTTTAGGAGGGTGTATTCAACTGGGATTTTGATAGATTTTTTTGGACTTTTAAAAGTCCGTGGATTTTTATAGATTTTTTAAATCTAACCAGATCTGCATAGAGTTTGATTGACTTTTTCCCATTGATTTTGATGGATTTTCATAAACTTCACATGATTGTAATATAATTTTTTTTTAATTACTATACTTGAATTTCTATAAACTTTTATATATAAAAAAATCTTAATTATTTAAAAAAATCCAAATTGTTTAAAAATAAATAAATATTATTAAATATCAAAATATGCATTTGTTCAAAAATAAATAAATATTATTATTTATCATTATTATTTCATCTTTATTTATATTATTGTAATGCATGAGCCTCATTAGCATTCTTCAATCTCCATGAATTAGGAGAGTATATTCGAGATTTTATAATTTTTTTTTTAATTTTGAAAATTTATCGATTTTATGGAGAAATTGACTGATTTTATTATTGATTTTATATTGATTTTCATAGATTTTAAAGAATTGTAAATTTATATGAACTACTTTTATATAAAAAAAAATTAATTTTTTTATAAAAAACAAAAAAATAATTATTATTCTAATTATTATAATTTTTTTATCACAAAATAATTTATTATTAATATCATGTATAAATAATTATTTTTAACGAAAATATAATAAGATAAATTTTCTCAAATAAAAATGTTAATAGACTGATTAGTGTAACTAACTAACAATTGTTTTATTTTTATTTTTCGTATTTGAGTTTTCGTATTGTAAAGAAGTCCATTGAAATCTCTCATAATTATGAGAGATTTTAAAAAGTCAAAGTTAGTTATATTTTGTAAAGAGAATCAATCAAAATCCACAAATTTTTAAAATCCATTATAATCCATAGACTTTTGAATACCTACGTATTTTTTAAGACTTTTTAAAATCCTTATTGAATACCTCCGGATTTTAATGGACTTTTAAAAATCCGGATTGAATACACCTGGACTTTAAAAGTCTATTAAAATCCTATAGACTCTTAATTGAATACATCCCCCTTAATGTATTCATCCGATTATTTATATTATTAAAATGAAGGTGGACAATAATCAAGTCCTTAATTTAAGCAAATAATCAAATTGATATTATTATTATATTTCTATAATTATGTCAAATTTTAAATTAATTACCTTATTTTAATGTTGATTAAATATTTTTTTCCAATCAATGCGGAATTGATTCTTTATATATATATTTAAAAATATAACAAACTCTATTTTAAATTTGAAGTATAAAAAGATCTCCATCGTCATTTATTCTCTAACATTTTGATTCATTTTTTTATTTTCGGTTTAAAATATATTTTGTTGCATTATTATTATTATACTGATTCTTGATGTTTTTTTTAGGACAATGTAAGTATTAATTTGTTGTTTGTATTTTTGTGATTGAATCATTAATACGTGTTTTGTGTGTTTTGTATTTTTTGCAGGTATTTGTTTTAAAGTTTTATGTGTACATATTGATTCTTGATGTTTTTTTTTATTCTTAATGTTTTTTTATAGGACAACGTAAGTATTAATTTGTTGTTTGTATTTATATTTCGATTCGCGTATTTTGTATTTTTTGCAGAGTTCTCGCGGTAAGTATTTTAATTTACTGTATTTTTTTAATAATAATAATACATATCTTTTTTATTTAAATCTTAGTGTTTATCTATGGAGTATATATAATTATAGTAATTACTATAACTATAATTAGGCGACTTAGATTTCGGTATAATACTTGTGTATCAAGTATATATCAAGTATATATATATATATAAACACGTGTCCACCAAGAATATTGTATGTTAATTACCCTTTTGACTTTTGTTTCTAGATATATATATAAATAAACGTGAATTGTTTTTATATATTGTTTCTCTTTGAAATTATATTAGAAAAAAATCCTTATAATGTGCAGAAGAAGCTAGTATTTAGGTTGATGGATGATGAGTTTGGAAAGAGACTTTGATTAATTATGATTTTGTACCAACATTCTTAAGCATGTGTATATATCAAATTCATTTTGTTAAATGTACTTTGGTCAATAACTCCTAAGTTCAGAACAAAAAATGAAAATAAAACTAATTAATATTAATTATTATCTTTATTTTATAAAGTAATTATTTACAACTTATATCATTATTTATTTATTTTTACTACAATTTTCACAACATATAAGAAATTGTCAGTTAAATATAACAATTTGTGAGTTTATAAATAATTGATTAATATTTTATAAAAATATAAAATGAAATATAATAAAAATACAGTATTACTTTTTAACAAAATTAAACAGTAGCACTAAACAAAATTGAATTGAAATGAAATAAGTCTTGACAATAAACCAAAACTCATGAAACAAAAATTGCGCTCGCCATGGACTGTTGTAGGCCCATTTATTTTCGAAGGCCCAAACCCGATTAGTCCATAATATATTAAACATGGGGCTGTTTTCATGAAACCCTAATTTTCAACCCAATTTCTCTTGCTTCCAATTAGTCAAATGTTTTTGATTTTTCATTTTTTATAGAAAGTGTTGTATTAGTATTTTTATTTTTATTTTTGATAAAAATAAAATTAAAATTAATTAAGATAATTGGGAATAAATTTGAAAAAGTGAATAATAAGGGGAAAGTAAATGAGTAAGGTTTATTGTTTGAAGGGTAAAGGAGAATATCTTCTGAATTGGGAATGTCTTACTGCCACACGAAATATGCGCAGGTCACAGAAGGGTTTATATATGGTCACGTCAAACTAATAAAAGAAATTACAGCTGCAAATTTCAAATCTCAAAATAATATTATACTGTAGTACTAGTAGACTGTAGTATTGGTCAAAATTTGTATAATGAGAAGATATTCCTGCAAGATAATATCTCTCATTAACTGATTTTCTTTCAATTTTATATACAATATTATTATACATTTATATTTTCACAAATCAGTTAACCCACACATAAACTTATCAAAGAAATATGAAATATAACTTCAAAAATAGAAATATCTTAATTAGATTACAAAAGAAGATCGAGATTTTATCGTTATTTTTATTTTACTTCAAATTAAGATTTTTGAACATATTCTGCATTTCCTGGTCAGAACGCCAACCTCTACCTCTAAAGCTGAATGCTGACTTCTTTTTCCTCAACTGTCACAAAAACAAAAATATGTTAATGAAATTGAATTCATATGATTCAATATAAACATATTTGTCTTTGTATTAAAAGTGTTTGTTTCTCATTTTAAAATGATATAGTAAAATGATACCTGATTGCTGTGTCCACATTTTTTCTTCCTACAGTTGACTGCTCGAGGGGGCAATCGAGCATAACACCTAAGTAGAACGATTAATGTCAATTCGATTAATTCAGTTTGCTTTTTATTTAAAAAATTATTAATTTAAGTGATCATATCGAGCTTTTCGAATCATTTGAGTACGTACAATTCAATTGATGATTTAAAAAACTTACTTGCGGCAAATCATCTTCCGCAGGTTCTGTTTCTCGGCCAAAAATACGAGATACGGATGGTTATTGTACCTTCTTCCACCCATAAGCCTAGTAACCAAATGCAGGGTTGACTCTGCAATATCATCCAATTATATTCCAATATGTTGTGTTTAGTATTTTACTTATACCATTATTGTTTTTTCGAAGATCAAATTTACCAAATTCATGATTAATTAGGATGACTAGAGTTAATTAGAAAACCTTTTAGAATGTCATAGTCAACGAGAGCATGGTCATCTTCAAGTTGTTTTCCCGCGAAACTCAAACTTTGTTCACACGGAGGGATTCCTACATCACACGCAAGAAATTAAAGAGACCCGATCGATCGATATTTTGATTTGGTCTAATAATTATGTACAAAATTAATTAGTAATTAAATTTTACCTTCATAGTCTTGAATCTTAGTCTTGACGTCGTAGATGGTGTCACTGGATTCGACCTCGAGCGTTCTAGTTTTGCCGGACAGGGTTTCCACAAAGATCTGCATATATATATATATTATAGTTGTTAATTCTGCACTCAAAGTAATCACAAGGTTTTTTCAAGCTTTATATATAGGGATTGTTACCAAGTAATTTGATACAGTTATGATTTGATTTTTACGTGTGTACCAAGGATTTTTACTAATTAATGTTTTTAATTAACTACAGTAAAACCTCTAAAAAAGAATACTCTATTAAAGAATAAACTTTCTTTAGGAATAAAAATTCATGGTCCCAACTTGGAACCAGTTATAATTTAGAATAAACTCCATATTGTCATAATTCATATTTTTTCAAGTCCCAACATAAAGAAATACACCTCCATTTAGGAATAAATCATAATAATTATATATAATTCTACAATAGATTTAACTTATTTTAAATACTTGTTCAAGGATGGTTGTGACAATAATTTAATCTTTTGTGTTGTAACCTTATCATTCAACTTGCGTGTGCGCATTAGCTCGTCCACATAACCACTTTCTTGTTGAACCCAAAACATTTTAACTTGTCGAGTAAGCTTAAAGCTTCTTAACATGAAACTTTTTGTACTTCTATGCTATTGAGCTTCTTCACATGACTTTTGAGTATTGTCTTTTCATATTATGTGAGTAAATTAGTTCAATTAAGTTCAACACATTACATGTATTGTATCTACTAATTATACCATTATATAATATACATTCATTAAAATTTTTTTTATACTAACTCTATTTAGGAATAACTCCCATTTAGGAATATTTTTTTGTGATCCCAAGAATATAACTATATAGAGGTTTTACTGTATATAATTAAATATATTTAATTAATTCACATTATTACTCCGCGTTGTTTTATTGAAAAAACAATACGTACGTGATACCAAAAATATATACCTCCTCCTATTCTCTAATAGATAAATAAAATAAATAGTAGTTTGCATATTAATGGGAAAAATATATTATTATGGTTTTTAGATTTTGTGTAAAATAATAAATAAAAGTTACCATAAAACCCATTGTACGGAGAGGGTAATTAGTTTGTTGAGAACCAATCACCAGGATAATGGAAAAGTATGTTGGTAAAAAACATCTAATCAAATTAATGTACTTCAGTATACTCCGTATAAAAGTAAACTTCCCGGACCTTTGGGTATAAATTTGTTTTAACTGGTGTTTTATTTTTATTTAATATTACTTCAATCTCAGTACCTTCTTATGAAATATTTCTTCACAATGATTCGTACTTTTCATGAAATTATCATGAAATCATATTGGAATCGGGCATACCACAAGTGTGTCATGTAACTAATTGAATGGCTTGATTTTCTCGCAACACTTTTCATACTTTGTAAGTAGTTAGTTGACATACTATTAGTGTGGTACATATTTAAACCGAGTATGGTTGCAACACTTCTCTTAATTTCAAAAAAAAAAATGGTTTAATAATTAACAATCTTCCAATCCAAAAATTAAAATCTCACAACCTCTAACAAAATTTCATAATAGCATCCATCTGTTTCTGCCTTTCGATTTATAGCTGTTGGCGTATAGCTCAATAAGGAGTAACTACTTTTCCTATACGACATTACCCTTGTTTCCTTGTTCGTGAAAGGATTCAAATTATCACGTTTACTTTTCTTTTGGCATCTTTTATTAAATTTCTTTAAAAAAAAAAGACAATTAAAATTATGTTCTATTAAAAAAAAGATAATTAAAATTATGAAAGAGAGAAAGCGATAATTAAAAAAGTTCATAATAAAACCACCATACAATCAACGCAACAAAAAAAAACTCGATCACAAAATTAACCACTAAAAATAATGCGACAACATTTAATTAATAATAATAATAAAACGACATAATAAAAAACCCATAATCATGAATCGCGCACAAACACTTCAGAGGAACTTCCCCTTCTTCGACTTTGGCCTCAACTGCACAATCATTAAACGCGAATTAATACTCGACACGTGTCTTCATAAAGCTGCTAAGGTTAGCTACCGTTAAATAATTAATTAAAAAACTACCATGGTACTGTGCCCGCATTTCTTCTTCCTGCAGTTGGTGGCGCGTGGGTTCAAGCGCGCGTAGCACCTGAACACCAGAACACAAGGTGGTCCATCAGATCGATCAGATCAGTGTGAAACAAAGTTAAAATATACAATAATTAAATAATTACTTGCGACAGATCATCTTGTTCTGGTTGTGCTTCTGAGCCAAAACCTTGAGGGTCGGCTCGATGACGGCCCTACCGCCGGAGCCACCACCCATCAGCCTAACTTCCAGATCCAAAGTACTCTCTGCAAATACATAGTACTCCATGTTACAAGACTTGTACCTTTCCAAAAACGTATGCATAATTATGTTGTACGGTAAAAAATACCTTGCTGCACGTTGTAATCAGCCAGAGTTTCTCCGTCTTCAAGCTGCTTTCCGGCGAGAATCAGACGCTGCTCCTCCGGTGGAATTCCTAACACACAGATCGGAAGTAATTCAGTTATTTTTCGTTAGGCAATGAATTAGTAAAAATAAAAAAAAATTTAAACTAGAAAAAAAAAGGAGATTACCCTCGGTTTCGTAAATCGCAGACTTGACGATCTCGATGGGGTCGCCGGACTCGACCTGGAGAGAGACGGTCTTGCCGGAGAGGGTTTTGACGAAGATCTGCATCTTTGGGCTTGCTGGAGAGGTCAAGTTTTGGTTTTTAGGGTTTGAAAACATTTTATTGTTTGTGGGTATTATATAGGAAAAGAAAAATTAGAGATGTGGTGTTGGGCGGATATCTAGGGTTTTGGTAATGCTTGGCCACCAAGAATTTTGCTTGACCGCCAAGCGCTGTAGTTTTTGGGGTGGCCATTTTTACCATTTTGCCCTTTGTTTTTTAGGGTTCATTTTTAGGTGTCCTGGGCCACACGGAATTTACTTGTATTATCATTTAAGGAAACAAAATAAAATACCAATGTGTATAGATGCATACTTTAATTAAACAAAGTATAATTAAGAATTTACCAAAAAAAAAAAAAGTTTAATTAAAAGAATGGTAATGATATACTATTAAATTATAGATTTAATTAGATTATGTTTACAAATCTAAGAAATTTGAAAACAAAATATAGTTTTGAAGCATATGGGTAGAATAATAAAAAAAGTTATAAAATTGAAAATAGTACATACAGTGTAATTTAGTATAGTCCTTGAACTCGAAAACTATTATACCATACCTTAGCTAAATATTTTCTCTTTCTGTTTAATAGAAGTATATTGAATCCAAGACGAACTTCAGAGCTAAGTATAGCTTAAGATTCTGCACATATGCAAAAGTTTTGGTTAGTGGCACAGAGTGAATGTATAACCTACAATGAGTTTATAACCGATTAATTAAGAAGTGCAATTTGCTAGGTGTCCACAGTTTTTGGACAAACATGTGCACCAAGAATTTTACTACTGTGTAATTTTAAATAATCATGTACAGTATAGACTTAGAACAGTATTTCTTACTTGTTCAAAAGTTATACTAAATCGAAAGATAGATAATCTGTGGATGTTTAATTAAAGAGAAAGTTAAAAAGGATATTATTATTTTTATTATTAATTTATTATTATTATTATTATTATTATTATTATTATTATTATGTGAATAAGCTAGAACAAATTGTACTTAGTTTTCTTCAGAGCACACATGTAATTTATAAGCAGGTGCATAAAACAGATGTAATTAAATACTAATTTTATTTATAAGTAAGCTTAAACAGAAATAAAAGTCTGTCTGACAACAGAAAATTAACACCAAGATCTTAATTAACGGATAAAAAGACTGATCGGAACAAACTGGTTTTCATATCAGATCAGTCGAGGTAAATGCTCCTCTTCGACTTTGGCCTCAGCTGCACAGAGAATAAACAAACAAACACATATTAAGGATTGCCACGTGTCTACTTAACCGATTAATTAAGTTGTGCTTAAAAAGGTAATTAACTAGTTAATTAACCACCTCATTGCTGTGTCCACACTTCTTCTTCCTGCAGTTGACAGCGCGTGGGTTAAGGCGAGCGTAGCATCTACGCACGGGCCACAGAAAGAAAACCAGATCAAAGGTTCATCAGTAACTCATGCCGAAAACAAAAACGAAACGAAAAAACAGAGGATCGGCCGGAGTTCATCAGTAACTCATGACGAAAACAAAACAAAAACGAAACGAAAAAACAGAGGATCGGCCGGAGTTCATCGGAAAAATTACTTGCGGCAAATCAGCTTGTCCTGGTTGTGCGTCCGAGCCAGAGCCATGAGAGTCGGCTCGTATCTGGTCTTGCCATCCGAACGGCCGCCCATGAGCCTCACCTCCAGATCCAGAGTGCTCCCTGTTGATTAATTAGGGATTAGAGTTGTACCTTCCCAAGAGCATACGCATAAACGTGTTGTACCTCATGCTTAAAATAAAAAAAACAAAAACAAATAAAAAGGACAAATACCTTCCTGAACGCTGTTATCAGCAAGCGTGTCGCCATCCTCGAGCTGCTTTCCGGTGTGAATCAGACGCTGCTCCTCCGGCGGAATCCCTGAGAAACGTACACAGATCGGAAACCAAGGTTTTATTTCAGCTCCGTCAACTTATTAAAATAAAGGGAACGAAAAAAAGGAAAGTGAAAAGGGAAGATTAATATATAATAGTACCTTCCTTGCCGTGAATCGCAGCCTTGACGGTCTCGAGTCGGTCGCCGGAGTCGACCTCGAGGGAGATGGTGCTGCCGGAGAGAGTTTTCACGAAGATCTGCATTTTTAGCTTGTGTTGAAGTAGTGGTCAAGTAATGGTATTTTAGGGTTTCAAACAATTTCAACTGTGGGTGAGTGGGTATTTACTATTTATACAGAAGTATTAGGAAAGTGGAGGCACGAGGATTACTAGGGTTTGGAGTTATCCTCGCCGCACAAGGAAATTTACTTGACCGCCAAGGCCTGTTTTATTTGGGGGAACCAAAAAAAAATATATATAATTAAATTAAATACATTTTCTTTTTATTTTATTTTTTTAAAATACGAGTGACATAATTCGTTAATGTAATTCATACGCAACCACGTAATTTCCAGTACATCTTTGGAACCGTTTAAACTCAACTTCAAACTCTCGGTTAATTACTTCTTAGTTTTTTTAAGTTTTTAATTTAATTACTTTTAAAATTATTGTCAATGGTTACTTTTTGAAATTTAATTAGATTTAAATTCAATTACTAGTTTACTCCATTTAAGCTTTTATTTAGTACTACCACATGAGACTTATTTTAGTATTTATGTTACTTCCAAACTTTAATTCATCTCTCATAATATGATATTCAACCTAATATGATATATATTCAACATAATTTGTATATATAAGTTATAACTGATGCCAAGTATTCTAAAACGGTTCAACCACAAATCCTAAAATAAGTGGAGATGCAAAACGAAATGACTGTCTTCTCCTACATTTTAAACCTGGTAAATAGGTTGATTAACATTGTAGTTGTAGACTAATTAATTGAATTGCACTTATTTGTTAGTATTTTTCTTCTTGTTGTATAATACTCTAATTAGTACTCCATTAGCTAGTATGAGATTATCCATAAACTAATTTTATTATACATCAGTAATTAAGGAATATATAACAGTTTTTACAGTGATTTTTTTATATTAAAAGAAATTATTATTATTATTATTATTATTATTATTATGGGATTAACAACAAATTATAGTGTTCTTCAGAGCACACATGTAATTTAGATATGATGGTTCATATATATAACAGAGGCAATTAATTTAAAAATGTTAATACTCTCATTTTATTTCATAAGTCGGCTTAAACAGAAATTAAAAGTCGACTGACCATAGAAAATTAACAATAAGATCTTAATAAACGGATAATGACTGATTGGAATAATTAATGAAACTGGTTTTCATCAATGGTGTGCCCAAATCAGATCAGTCGAGTTCCTCACTTTTAAAGGACTTTGGCCTCAGCTGCACAGAGAATAAACAAACAAACAAAGACGTATTATGGATTGCCACGTGATTACTTAATCGATTAATTAAGTTGTGCTTAAAAAGGTAATTAACTAGTTAATTAACCACCTTATTGCTGTGTCCACACTTCTTCTTCCTGCAGTTGACAGCGCGTGGGTCAAGGCGAGCGTAGCATCTACGCACGGACCACAGAAAGAAAACCAGATCAAAAAAGGTTCATCAGTAAGCCATGGCGAAAAAAAAAACGAAAAACGAAACGAAAAAACAGAGGATCGGCCGGAGTTCATCAGAAAAATTACTTGCGGCAAATCATCTTGTCCTGGTTGTACGTCCGAGCCAGAGCCATGAGAGACGGCTCGTATCTGGGCCTGCCATCCGCACGGCCGCCGCCCATGAGCCTCACCTCCAGATCCAGAGTGCTCCCTGTTGATTAATTAGGGATTAGAGTTGTACCTTTCCAAGAGCATATGCATAAACGTGTTGTACCTCATGCATAAAATCAAAAAAACAAATAAAAGGACAAATACCTTTCTGAATGTTGTTATCAGCAAGCTTGTCGCCATCCTCCAGCTGCTTACCGGCGAGAACCAGACGCTGCTCCTCCGGTGGAATCCCTGAGCAACGTACACAGATCGGAAATCAAGGTTTTATTTCGGCTCCGTCAACTTACTAATAAAATAAATGAAACAAAAAGGAAACTGAAAAGGGAATATAATAGTACGTACCTTCCTTGTCGCGAATCGCAGCCTTGATGGTCTCGAGACGGTCGCCGGAGTCGACCTCGAGGGAGATGGTCTCGCCGGAGAGAGTTTTCACGAAGATCTGCATTTTTTGCTTGTGTTGTGTTGTAGTAGTGGTCAAGTAATGGTATCTAGGGTACGTTCTGTGGTGAGTTGGTATTTATAGTGAAATATTAGGAAAGTGGAGTCATGAGGATTTCTAGGGTTTAGGGTTATCCTCACCGCATAAGGAATTTTACTTGACTGCCAAGACCTGTTTTATTTGGGGGAGGAAAATACAGTAATTAAATTAAATACATTTTCATTTTCTTTTTAGTATTGAAGAATAAATGTGAGTGACATAATTCATTGAAGTAATTCATACGCAACCGCCTAAAATAAAAGTTATTTCCAGTACATCTTTTAGAACCGGTTTGAACTCTACTTTAAACTCACGGTTAAATACTCAAACCTCTACTTTAAACTCTTGGTTAATTACTTCTCGTCCTTTTTAAGTTTTTAATCTAATTACTTCCAAACTCAAATTCATCTCTAAATTGGAGTATGATACACTCCATTAAACAAAATTTGTATTCTAAAATTGTTCAACCCCAAATCCTAAATTAAATAACCAAAAACAATAATGGAGATGCAAACCATAACGAAGAACAGTGGCGAACATATCTAAAAACCTAAAAAGATGCATTGTCTACAATCAATAAACATTGGTTATCAATTGAACATATGCACTTCTTGTTTTTCTTCTTGTGGTATAATAATTAGTATCTGCCAACTAATTTTATTATATATCAGTAATATGCACGGATAATTGTACTAGTCAATACTCAATGGTAACTTTGCAGACTTGCCGTGTGATTTTTGAAATTAATCAGACATTAATTGGAGCAAATCTTTAAAACAGAGGCAATATATAGCGGAAATAGTCGAAATAAATAGGATAAGTCTTAATTAATAATGAAGTCGCGCGCGAACATAATACAAACAATTAATAATAATTAAACTAATAAATATCTCTTAATTAAGACAACCCCGCGCTAATGACTCAACAAACTGCTTGCTTTTCATCCTCAGAGGAACTTGCCCTTCTTCGACTTCATCCTCAACTGCAAAGATAAATTGTTATTATTATTATTATTATTATTATTATTATTATTAAGATAAAGATAAAGATAATTAACGTGTGTACAATCAAATCAAACTAATTAATTAAAGTAGTCAATCGATTAATTAACCACCTCGGTGCTGTGTCCACACTTTTTCTTCCTGCAGTTGACGGCGCGTGGGTTCAGGCGAGCGTAGCATCTGCGCACGCGCCACAGAAAAAAAATCAGATCAAGGATTACTAAAAAATAAAATAAAACAAAACAGAGAGTCAGGAAAAGTTAATTAGAAAAATTACTTGCGGCAAATCTTCTTGACCTGGTTGTGCTTCTGAGCCAGGAGCTTGAGAGCCGGCTCGATTTTGATTTTGGACTCGCCGCCCCTGAGCCTCACCTCCAGATCCAGAGTGCACTCTGCAAAAACAACATAGCCGTTGATTAATTAGGGATTTGAGTTGTACCTTTCCCCGCATTAATGACTTGTACCTCGTGCCTAATAACAAGAAAACGAATAAACGATAAACGTGTGTTGTACCTTTCTGAACGTTGCTGTCAGCAAGCGTAGCGCCATCTTCAAGCTGCTTCCCGGCGAGAATCAGGCGCTGCTCCTCCGGCGGAATCCCTGAGCAGCACACACAGATCGGAAATTAGTCAAATGTTTTATTTCAGCTCGGTGAACTTTAAAAAAATAAAAATGAAAAGGGAATAAAATAGTACGCACCTTCTCTGTCGTAAATCGCAGCCTTGACGACCTCGAGGGGGTCGCCGGACTGGACGTCGAGGGAGATGGTTTCGCCGTAGAGAGATTTCACGAAGATCTGCATTTTTTTTTCTGTTGCAGTAGTCAACTGGTTTTTAGGGTTTGAGGGCATTTCAACTTTTGGTGGTTGGGGGTATTTATAGTGGATTGTTAGAAAAGTGGAGAGACGAGAGTTTCTAGGGTTTTGGTTTATCCTCGCCGCACAAGAAATTTACTTGACCGCCAAGGTCTGTCTTTTTTAAGGAAACAAAATGCAATATACATAAATTTAATTTAAATGCACTATTTTCTCATTTTGGAAACAAACTCTCGTTCGATTTTTATTTAGGTCAGTAATAATCTTACAAAGTTATAAAATATCTAAATTACAAGAATTGAAATTCACCTTCATGGCCCTTGATGGGAACCATTATAAGATATATAATATAGAAATTTCGTCCAACACAAAAAAAATCAATGAATTTGAGCTTGTAAATTATCACATTGTGGTTTTAGGATCTCGGTATAATCAATAGGCGCAACACAAAGTTTATGATACATAACTTGTTTCATTTGTCCAATTGATTCAATCAACTCTAAAATGATAGAGTATCTTTGAAAACCTAGCTAGCTGGAAGTATAAAACTATATTACTCCTAAACTAAGGTAAATTAATAGTCATTTTGCGATCGATCAACTTAATTACAAGATATTAGTCGACGTTGTTTACTAATGGTCCAAAACGGATGGAGTACATTATTAATTACCAACTCAGTTCATCCACCAAATATTCTCCTAATAATTAACAACGAGAGAATGAGTAGTGCATCTAATTACGTGCACGTTAATTATATCGAGTAAATCCTGATTGATTAGTTATCGTATAATAAAAATAATCCGAATCAATGACGGAATCAAAGTTAAGCAATTCATGCATGTATTTCAAAGTGTAATATAATAATAACGATGATGTTTGAATGTGCGTCATATTATATTTGTGTTTTTAGTAAATTGCAAAGCCTTGTTAAGTTGTTATACGTATATAATCTCCGCCTACATAACTAAAATCTAATCAGAGGACTCCAATATTAATTAGGGATGTCCATAAATGAGATCACACATTAAGCATTTAATTAAGCCACAGCACCGAGATCGATGTGCTGGAACTCAGCAAATGACAAAGCATGAACTTCGGTATCAAACACGATCACACGTGACACGTGAGTTGTGACCGGCCAGAATCAGCTGCATTGCACCTACGATCATATTTCGCAGAATTTAAATTGCGTGCTCTTTTAAATAAAAATGTTTTTTTATTAAAATAATTTACTTAATTATTCTAGTTGCATCTCAAAAAATTGTGACATTTTTTTCTATTGCAAATTAAATGAGTTAACTTCTCTATATAGAGCATTATTCTTACAATTAATTTGATAAATATTTTTATACTCGTGACTTCAGAATATTTTATACATGCTTGTAAATTCATCAAAGCAACATCATTTTTGGAAGAAAAAAATGTGTAATTCAACCCCAAGCTAATACTAATTTATCTTGTGTTAGAAAATGAAAGAAGTCATGTGCGCAATTTTGAAAATTTGTGAATTGTTATTTGAACGAAAATACCAAAAATTTGTTAATACGCATCACTCACTTGCATTTTTAATTAAAGTGATGATCTTGACCACCAAATCTTTTAGATGACACGGAACACCACTTACTTAATGGAGCTTTTATAGTTTTATTACAAATACATATACACACCGGTGAGTAATGAACACTTTTGTTGATGGGCTTCTTGTTTGAAGAAAATATCATATTAATTTGATTTATAAGAATTTATGTAAAAATAAAAATTATATTAATTTTATTTATATAATTTTATAAAATATATTATTATCAATAATAATAATATATTAAAATATCATGCATTAAAAGTATGAGAATAAAATTCTTTTCATATTTTTAGAAAAAAATAAAATAAAAATTATGCAAATTTAAAATTTATTGATTTTTGGATATCCCAATTTTTTTATATATATTTTTTATAAATTTTAATACCCCAAATTTTCACTGCCTTCAAAGAAAAATTGCAGTTAAAAATAATTTTAGACGAATTTTGTTTACACTTAAATCTTAATCGGTATAGCCAATGACCTCCACCTGGCGCGCCGTCTCTGCTAACCTATGCCCACTCCCCTCTTTCACCCGATCGTCGCCGCGCATTCCGTTGTCCTTCGGGATCTTCGCTGTTAAACCTGATTTTAGCTCTCTGGGATTGAAATCGAAGCCAGCGCGTTTCAGGCGTGGGAGGACGAAAGCATCGATGACTGAGATAGTGACTCCGAAGAGCAAGGGGCAAGTCAAAGTATTCGACACAGAGGAGGATCTGGCGGTGTCTCTGGCGAAATACGCCGCCGATCTAGCCGATGAAGCTTCTCGGGAGAGAGGCTCGTTCACCGTCGTTTTCTCCGGCGGTTCTCTTGTCAAGTCTCTCAGGTGAATAACCTTGTTCCGATTCCGTCCGTTTTACTGCAATTTTGTGGTTTTTATTTTTAATTTTTCAATTGGATTATTGTTGTTGTTATAGTTACTGATTCAGTGATTTGTGCTTGTATATATTATTCCCCAATTCTCAAAAAAATTATTGTTATTGAACCATTACTCTGAACTTCAATGAACTTCAATCAACCATATGAACAGGGATACTCCTTTGATATTTTGTCGAATTAACCCAATCCCTAACTATTATTGCAATTGGTTAGTAGCAAAAACGGTGCATGTAATTTGGATTGGAAAATATTGTTGCATTCAAACAACACCACACACAAGCTCATATACTGACACTGTGTTTTTGTGGTGGAATCGAAGGAAATTAGTGGAGCAGCCTTACATCAACTCGGTGGATTGGACTAAATGGCATGTGTTTTGGGTGGATGAGAGAGTTGTGCCTAAGGATCACCCTGATAGCAATTATCTCCTTGCCTACAATGAGTTTCTATCAAAGGTTACAGTTTTCTTTAATGCTAAAAATAGTCGTATCTTTGAATTCTTTCTGGGGATATACTTGGGGCGAAAGACTTTTACCCTGTGTTATTCAAGAATTTAGTTTCGATTGATTGCATATCTGATTTGATGACATATCTTATTTGAGTAAAGGTTCCAAGGTGAATGCATAGAAACAAAAAGAGCACCAACTTAGTCCTGATGAAAAGATTAACTTAGACTTGTCAAATAAGTACCACAATATTTTCTGAATGTCTCCAAATTATTCTAATTGCCGGGGTGATTCTATTATTCTTGGTGGAAACATTAGCACGGAAAATTTGTTGCCTATTTTTACGTTCCGAAAGATGAGTAAAACGGGGCAGTCAGTTGATTTAAATAAGCTCTTTGCTTTGCTTTTGTCACATTTGAATGATAAATCTATGATCAATTTTAGAGTTCTAAAATCATCCGTTTTGCCTCTCTTGGCGAGTTGCACGGTGGCTAGACAATTATTTGATATATTTTAAACAAAGAATTTCTGATCATTCAGTTGTAATTAAACACATACACAAACCATGCACATCTTTCTATTTATCAAGTATGATAAAGCTTTTGGGGTTAGTGGCCAATATATACCTCTGAGGTAGTGAGGTTTAGTCTAACTGAAAAAGTTACAGTACTGTATATTTTAGAATTACATATACCACGTTTTTGTTAATGTTTATGTTTATGTATCTTAAAAGTGCGCCCTAGAGAGAGGTATTTACAAATTAAATACAAACCTGAAAGGGCTATTCATGATTTTGAAAGAGTTTTTATTTGTGTATTATGTTACAGGTCCCAATTCCTGCGGGTAATGTGTACGCCATAAACGACACATTATCAGCTGAAGGTGCAGCCGATGACTATGAGTCCTGCCTCAAGAATCTCGTGAAAACTAAAGTTATTGACCAATCTCAAAAGAGTAAGTTCCCCAAATTTGATCTTATGCTGATGGGCATGGGCCCGGACGGACACATCGCCTCTTTATTTCCAGGACACCCTCTCGTTCAGAAAAATGATAAGTGGGTTGCATTTATCAAGGATTCCCCTAAGCCCCCTCCAGAGAGAATCTCCTTCACTCTCCCGGTCATAAATTCCTCGGCGAATATTGCCCTTGTTGTTGCCGGTATTGGTAAAGCGAGCGCAGTGTATACTACGCTTAGTGATGTTTCTAATTCTGAGGTGCTTCCGGTCGGGCTGGTTGAGCCCGAAGGGAAGTTGACTTGGTTTTTGGATAAGGGTGCAGCTTCGAAGCTTTAAATGTTTTTTTCAAAGTGATGCATCTGACTTGGCTTGTTGATTGATTATAATAAAGAATTTATGTGATGTATTTATCAAATATTCTGATTTTATTCATTTTCTGTTTTGCTTTTTCTCAAATCTGCCGCATGGAGAAAGTTCTTGTGAAAGATCTTGCATTACATGTTTGAACTTTGAAGTTCCTAAATAATGTAAATTATTGTTTGAAAAGTATGATTTTTTACAGGGCATTGATGAAGACTACTCAAAACTGTAAATTATCTTGAATTGTTTTTTTTTTTTTTTTTTTCTTTCTGTTATGAATATATAAAAATCTCAAACAAGCCATAGAAGTTATGTAAATCTGAAATAAGTCTCATCACACAAAACCATTATTGCCTCAATATGTAAACAACCTCAGAGCTCTAATGAACAACATACAATACACGAAACACATAACAACAATTCATCAAAAATACCAAGCATGCACGAGTTTCAAATCATCGTCTGATTCTTCTGTCGCTCATTTCTCTTTGGTGTAGTACCGGACGCCAAAGGCCAGCCCCAGTATCAAGAGAGGGACAAGGAACTGCAAAATCTTGATCACAAACTCAGGAGTCTTGTCGGGATTGTAGTGAGCTTGTTGTGGTGGGACGTAAGCGCGCTTGAGGGGGACACTCGCCATGTCTATATCCCCAATGTGGTATTTATCCATCATCTCCCGAGCAGAATCACTATGGCCCACATCTTCAAAGTCATTGGTTGCATCTTTTCCTGCAACAAAGCAAAACAAATCGACAATGCAAAGTTACGCATAAATATCCCCTAGATGCTTTGTCTTAAATTTAACAAATTCCATCCTCAAAAAGGTTTGTTAGTGACACTTTAACAGGGTGGTTTACTTGTTTTCGTAATTGTAACTGACATATAGAAAAGATTGTACAAAGTTTACCGGTGGCAGATAGCAAGACTTCATCGCCTCCCGGGTGATCATCCATGAATGGGGTTACATCATACACCTGTATAAAACAAGGGAAAAAAAACTTATAACTGGAATATGATATATGTACGCAACCCATATTGGACATCACATATACTTTCTTGCCCAAATGCAATTGATCGACCAAGTTCCAGAAAGAAACTCCATAGTTATATAATCAGAGCTCAATATCATATGTTCAAGGCTGCTATTGACTACTGTTTTTTCACTGCGGCTAAATAGTAAAAAAAGAGGAGTATCTCATTGATCTTATAAGTTTTAAGAAGCCGAAATTACTCGGGGAGTTTTCATCATAAAATCAATCGATAATAATAAGAGTACCTCACTGATCTTATAAGTTGGACTCAATTTCCATGAAAATTCGAATGGAACAAATCAAAACACATCACAATACAATCTAAACAATAATTTATCAAAAAATAAATAAAATCAGTTTGACCCAGAAGTATTACAGCTCCAATTTCTTCTACATCCAACTAAAATTCGATCAAAAATCAAATAACACTGAGATCAAACAACAACAAAAATAAAATCTTGCCATAAAAAATACATAAATCCAGGTGAATTTCGATTCAAAAAATAAAAAATAAAAAAAGATGGAACCTTTCCACTGATAATCAGCCAACAATCCTTGATGCTACCGTGCTTAGAAACCTCCTCGAATGAGTGAACTTTCGGATCTGACGACATTCTTTTTTTCCTCGAGACTACAGAAACCAGAAATAGAAGAAAATATAATTATCAAAAACAGATAGAAATATAAAACCGAGAATTATATGCAAATATTGAAGGCAGAATATGAGAGGAATGAAATCTGAAATAAATTCTCTCCCCCTCTCTCACCAACCACTGAAGAGTGAAGACTGAAGACCGTAGGCGTAGAGTAACGAAGTCGCTTACGATGGCTGTATTTTTTGTTATTGACAAATCGGTCCCTGTAACTTGGGGGAAATTACAATTACCCACCTATATCAATCAGTATATCTTACTTTACTTTCAAAAAATATTTTTATATTCTTACTTTACTTTCAAAAACATTTATTTACACTCAAGACTCAATGCATAGACATAAAATAACGGGAATTTTTACAGTACTCGTGTGTACAAGTATTATAATTTATTTTTGTATTTGATATGTATTTTTTATATTTGTATCTAATGATAATTATTTATTTTTACAATAAATATTTTGAACTCAATGTACAATGTATCATTCAACTGTGCTTATGATAGATCATAGATGGATTGAATAATAACACTCTATCTATCTTACAGAATCAAGATCAGTCTTTCTATCCCGAAACAAATCAGTATCTTCAAACACAATTTATTTTATTTTATTCATAATATCTTTCAATACTCACACTTCACACTATCATCTACTAGTATATCTTTAAGACAACTACAGAGAAAATAAAATAAAATATAACAAATTAGTATTTTTATTATTACTCCAATTAATCCAAGAAAACTCAAAACACACAACACTACTCTTTATTTCTCTGGAATACAAATTACACAATTGATACTATAAATGGCCATTTCCTTATATGGGAAAACCTCTAAACTTAGGTATAGGTTTAGCTTATACCCCATAAGAAACAACAAAAACAACATTCCCCGACCGCTCACGACCTCAACGTGGGCACGAAATTCATACAAATCGGCGGATCAACCTTCGCCAAGGCAAGAAACGACGAGGGCAAAATCCACAACCCATCCCCGCAGATCAAACCCGAAGCCACCGCCGGAATCATAAACTTCGCCCTCCTCCCATCGAACCTATGCCAAAGGTACACCACCAAACTCCCCATGCACATATCGATCGCGAAATACGCCCCCACCAGGAAAGGCACCGCCATCGCCATCGGCAGCGGGACCCACTTCCCGTACTTTCCCGGCAAAACATCCCTCAACAAATTCACCACCACCGCGAAAACAAAGAACACGCAGCACAGCTGCAAGCAGTGCTCGGGCAGAGCCGAGAACCCCTCGACTCCAAGAATCGCCATGTTCCTGTAAATCAAGGCGTAAGGCGCTTTGTACTCACCATCAGGGTTTCCCACGTCGAACGTGTTGTAGAAGAGGAAAAACGAGAGCGGGGCCACCACGCAGCCGATGGCCGTCCCTATCCCCTGGCTGAGGAGCATCGACCTAGGGGAGGTGAGGGTGAGGTGGCCCGTCTTGAAGTCGTGCATCAGGTCGGAAGATATCGAGACGATCGACTTGATGAGGCCGCACCCGATGAGCCCTGCAACGACTCCGTTGTCTTTTCCGGCTAAGGAGGCTAGGACGAAGAGAGCGACTTTGCCGTAGTTGTAGGCCATGTTCATGTCGGTTAGGCCTGCTCCGTAGGCGTTGCAGAAGCTCAGGGAAGGGGCGATGATGTAAGCCACTACAACGTAGTACCATTTGAGCTGAGGGAACATGATTGGGATGACGATTACGGAGATGACTGAGAAGAAGACGTAGCCGAGGCATGCGACTCTAAAGGGGATGCTGTCTGTTATGAAGACTTGGTTCCTCCGGAGGTCGTCTAGGGTTTGGTTCTTGTCGTCTTTTAGATGAAAAATAGATTTTTGGTTAGCTAAATTATATAGTAGTACTTACTTCGTAAAGGAAATGATTCACCTGCTTTGATGTTTGTCTTGTGGAATGTATCGTACATGCTTCTGCCTGTGAAATAAATGGTCCTCAGAAAGTTGTAGAGACCGTCGCCTAGAATAAGAGCGATGGAAATGAAGACCTGCAGAATAGAGATAAAACGTGAATAAAAATGATGAAGTATGTGACAAAAGATGAAGCGAAAAATGTGTTCCGACAAACCTTGTAACCGTTGAGACTCTTCATGCTGCTTTCTTTGATATTCTGCGGGAACCAATCTCCCTTTTTGTCACTTATTAATGGCCACATGACCCCCCAAGAAAGTATGGCTCCGAAAAGCAAAGACAAGTTCACGAGATGGGAGCAAATCATCCCTGCTCCTATGTAGGTCATGCTAAAATCGAAGTAGAATCTGCATAATTTCAGAAATTTCGTATTAGTTTTGCTTCTAGACCAATAACAATGTGAAAATATTGGGAATAAGAATCAAGGTTTGGGGCATTTACAAAAGGAACTATTGAAGTTTCAAAATTACTAAATCTCCCTATATACTAATTTCCTCATTCATAAGCAACATAAATCATTTCAGAAAATCCAAGCTAAGTTTTTTTGTAATTTTTGAAATTTATCTAGGTGTTTCTTGCAATTACTTCAAACCCGGGGAAAGTTTTTGTAATTATCTGTGTATAAGTAACGAACGTTTGTCTCCAAGCCTTTAACCCAAGCGTGGGGAAATTTATGAATCCGCATTGCACTCCACCGGTATAGAACCACTGGAAAAAACTCCATAGAAAACTGAGCGAGAAGAACTTCATGAATCCATGGACCTGTTGCCTGAAACATATTAACAGTATAAGGAACACAAAATTCATTGCCAATAGTATATATCAAACGATGTTTTTGAAATATAAAAGACAAAAAAGAATGTTTACTTTGCCATCTTGTCTCCTTTACCGGTGTGAAATCCATTGATAAGAACAGCAGTTGCAGTCCCACTTGGATATGGTAATTTGTAATCTATAATCATAATCTGCCCAAAAACCATATACATGATGAAAACTAAATATATACAGTAGTATAAATATTATTAATATGGGGAGAGAAAACACACCTTTCTGAGAGGAACCAAAGCTAATAATCCAACAAAGCTAACAACAAAGAGAAATCCAATCATCCAATCAAGCGCGGGTTCTTTATAACTCCCAGGCCGATTGCCGTCTGTTTCAATCCCAGCCAACTCGTATGTCTTCTTGTTCATTCCCAGAAGATAGGACCCAAATCCACCTGATAAAATATCAATATGTCAATCAACGAAAGTGGTTTTGACTACGAATTCATCTTTAGATCAACAAAAGATAATATCGATTGAGTGATTAAGGATACGGAAACTATTCACACAGGTAGAAATCTTGATTGTATGATGAATGAATTTTTTCTATTCACTCAATGTTTCTGGATGTGCCTAGAAATAATCGTTTGATGCTAAATTCAGAATTCAGTTTCATTTGCTAATCCAACAAGATCAACAAGTTCAGCATTAAGATTCAAACACTCATAAATTAGTTTTCCAAACCTTGAAATGAGCACATTGATCACTACGATTTCCAAAATTTCATAAATATACGTATTAGATAGTCCTAAAAAAAGAACTAACCTCCCACAGCTATGCTATAGCAAGCAACAGCACAAGTCTGGATAACTGTATTCTCCTGTCTTGTAAATGGAGTAGTCACAAATTTGGCCTTCTGGAGAAGCTTAGTCCACGTCCTGATTAACACGAAAGCCAGAAGGGCGGCTGATACATTCAGGTTCGGAACAAGCCCAGTCGTGAGGTTGAGCTTCATGATTATGATGCTGTAAATAGATCCAATCATCACACTAGCAACAATCCCTCTTATTGTTATCTGCTCTTTCCATGGAGGAATTTCTTTGAGATTCGCCTGATCCAACATTTCTTCTAGACCCTCCTTTTCGGTATCTGACATTTGGTCATCGCTACTTGTGCTCATGTTTTCTTTATCAAACGAATCGCTATCCCTGTTTACAGTATGATGCTAAAGAAATCATGATAATACCAAAAAAACACATTTTCAGATGGGTTTTTCGTATTTACCTGAGCAGATGATTTCTTCACTTAAATCGACGAAGCCGCCGATTTCGTCTCTTCACAAACTCAGAACTCTTCAAGAAGAAGAAGAAGGAAAAAAAACAATTATCCCAAATTCAACAAGTGCCGATGTCTGACAAAACCCATTAAATTTGCCCACATCCCAAAGTAGATTTTCTCCAAAAGTTGCCGAACTCAATTTGGACTGGCAATGAATAGGATGAGAATCGAACACACATATATATAAACAGAGGGATTCGGAAATAACAAACCGTTGGGAAATCTTGAAAAGACCGTTAGTCGTATTCCTCAACAGAACAAAAAAGCATGGTAAGAAATGATTGATCTTTTCTGGAACTGCTGCTGACCAAATGAAAAGTGGTCCCAGATTTCATTTAAGTCAATGCGCATTTCGTCGAACAGTTGGGGGGCTAAGAAATTCGCATCCACGTTGTCCCACAAACCACCTTTTTTTTTTCTCCTCACAGTAAAGAGCGCACATACTTTTCCTCAATCAAACCCCTCTCTGAGTGTGAATTGATGGTACTACTATTCGTCAATCGCGTGTGGCTGGAATGCGAAGAAAAAGATCGTATTACTTCAGGAGTTGAAAAAATATAAAAAAAGACAACCTTTTTCCTTGCAGACAAAAAAAAGGGAAAAAAATTGATGGTTTGATGGGACTGAGAATTTGAAGTTCCCATGGCGTGGGATATATGTTACTGTTGAATTTCACTCTCCTGCTTCTGGGTAAGATTAAAAGGGATGATGAGGATGGAGGCATCACAATCTTGTAAACGTGATTGAATAATAATTTTGTTCTGTTCCCATGATAATCAAATCTTATAAATCTATTGATTTATTACATTGTATAAAAAAACTTATTTTTTTCACTATCAATTAAAAAAAATATTAAATATAAATACTCTCTCATTAGAAAATTCACTATTCTAAAAATCTCTTTTCCTAAACTATGCTCGTGTTAGCTTAGGCCTCCGAGCCGCCCAAACGTTCCGTCGTTGGTAAAAGTCCTTGTGCATTTTTAGTCTGACGACTCAAATTTAATACAACACTTAATTAATTAAATAAAATAAATGATGTTATTTTTTATTTTTTTATTATGTTAAAATTTGATATTAATATTATTTATTTATTAAGTGTTTTGTTCAAAATATTGTTATGTATAAAAAATAATTTTAAAAAATAATATTAATTAATTAAAAATAAAAATATAAATTGATTAATTTCACTTGAGTGTTTGGATAAACTTTTTTTAAAGAGTTTATAATATTTAACATCTTATAAGATGTTTCTATAGCTTTTAAGATGTTAGATTTAAGTTTTCAAATAAAATGTTAAGTGTTTGGATAAAATAATATGAACATTATTATAAGATGTTAGTTATTAAATTTTCTTAATAAAATGCTTAAAAGTTATGAAGGAATTTAAACTAAAATCTTAATTGAAAAAAAAAAGTAAGGGTACACCCTACTTTAAAAAAAACAGATTATAAACAGTTAAGAGCTTATTTTTTGACAATTTAAAAAAAAAATTACCAAATAAATTTAAAAAGTTTATTTGCGATCAAACAAACGTCAAATAAATTTAAAAAGTTTATTTGCGATCAAACAAACGTCCAAAGCTTTTTAAAACATTGAGAAAATTATGTACCAAGACATATTAAAAAAATATTTGACAAGAATGTAAAAAACTAAAAATTATATTTTTAAATAAAAAAATAATACTGTTGTGAATAAAATTAAAAATGTTAGCGTATAAAAAGTATGAGTAAAATTAATTAAAATTGTAAAGTACTTTTTAATTTTTAAAAATAAAACAATTTTTTAAGTGTGTATAATTGGTTGAAACATTTAAAAAAGAAAAATGTGCATATTTCTACAAAAGTTATATAATTAAATTGATGCCAATTAAATTATGAAATAAATGTACTCTCAAAATGTTTTATTTCTTTTCTCTGCAGTATTTTAAAAATAATACTCCTTCCATTACGAATTTTTTTTATACATTTTTTTGACATGGAGATTAATAAAATATTATTTATATTATTTTTGTAAAAAAATAAAAAAATTAATTGATATTTAAAGTGAAAAAGGTAAACAAAAATATTGTTTACAACTAAAAAAATATGTAAAAAAATAAAAGTAGAATTGTATTTTAAAGTAATTTTTTTTGTTTAGATTGTAAAAATATACGCATGAAAATCTTAAATAACATGTATACTGTATATTATGTATAAAGTACATTTGTATAATTATATAATTTTATAAATAAAATCAAAATTAAAAAATTATAAATTTTCAAGAGAAGTAACAAAAAAAATTAAAAATGCAAAAATAACATGTTTTCTTTTCTAATATCATAAGATAATTTTATTTATCTTTACAATAAAAATAATGGATAACTATATTTTGGTAATTAAACTTAAGTTTATTTGCGCGTAATTACTATTTAGATCGATTCGATGATACGTGACACACATTATATTATTTAAATAACAATTTTGTAATTCTGCAAATTATTTTGAATTGTGTAACTAATTTATTATACTAAACTATGTGAAAAATTAAAATTCTTCCAATTTTTATTTCATTTTTTTGATCGGATGAGAAATCACAAGTTGTACTTATGATTTGCAAAGAAATTCACACCAAAATCATTTTGATAGAAACATTCAATTATTTGGTTCTCAAACCAATAATTCACATTCAATCACTCCAAAAAAACTGCACACGCCAAAACGAGCGCATGGAAGGGAACAGAGGCTCTCCTCCCTCCCTCCCTCTCCTCAAGCAAGTGTTATCCCTGTGACGTAAGTGTATTGTTTTCTTTTGACTAGCTAGTTCGCAATTTTTTCTTGAATTCAAATCACATTTTAATAAAAATAATAATGATGTGCAGCACACTCATATATTAATACTATTATTGTTTCTAATATATGTTTTTTTTTTTGTAAATACCTACTCTGTATTTTTATTATGTCAATACCTAATACAGTACAAGTAAATTCAAATTTCATCATTACAAACGGAAAAACGAAAGCTAGATTCTGCATTAACTAATGAGTAGTCAATGTTTATGATTAATATAGAGTATATGATGAGTTTGTATATAACGCGGGTATTAGTTTTTAATTAAATAAAAAAAAAATTGTTAATCTAATTTTATAGTACATACTCCTTTTCTTTATGTCTCATTAATATAATAAATATTAAGAGTAAAAATTAAGAGTAATAATTGTATTTAATACTATTAATAAATCTAATTTTATATTACTCTTAATTTTTTACTTACGGTGCTTATGATTACTTTTATTTATTTTTAAAATACAAATTTATATTTATTTATTTTTTTCCGTAAATATAATAAAATAACATTTTAATTAAATTTATCTGCAAATCAAAACACGAAGATAATTACGTAACGTATCGAGACGGATGAACTGCTTTTCTAAAATACAGGGATGGAGTGGGGCAGGATTTTAACATGTGCTTTGACTTAATTTTAGAAGTGACAAAGATTAATAAGTACTTTGAAGTGAGAATATATAATGAATTTTCTACATTTGTTTGTGCACTCAAAAGTCAAGAATCATTAAGTACTGTACCTAGTATCTTCAAATACACTAGGTAGTGTATCAAAAATAAAATAATAGTAGCAGTATGCCAGTAATAATAATAAGGTAGTGTTCTTCCTAAATTAATTGAAACACAAAATTAAAACAATCTGAACCAAACTAATTTTGGCTTTTCTATTACTACTATTTTTGCTATTCTAGAAAATGTATCATTTACGATGAAATTCTCAAAATGAAAAACATATCATTTACAAGTGCTTATTTTTTTATTTTTGATTTGTTAGAAACCGCTTCATCTAAAAGCTCGAACTGGTAGAGAAGTTGGACTTCTTTACACTTATATACAAGTGGATAATTAATTCGGGTGGAGTCGCACATGGCGGGAGTCGAACCCAGGACCTGCCACAAGGCTAGGCTCTGATCGATACCATGTTAGAAACCGCTTCATCTTGGAGTGGATACCATGTTAGAAACCGCTTCATCTAAAAGCTCGAACTGGTAGAAAAGTTGGACTTTTTTATGATTTGATTTTGATTAAATATATTACATTCTTTTTGATATTTCAACATATACTTCATATCGAAAATTATACCAGCATATTTTCATATTTTATTTCAATTTTACTCTTGGAATATTGAATATTGTTTTTCTTTGAGAATTGTATAAATAAATATTCCAAATTAAATTTTGGCTCGAACAATTACAAAAATCAACACTAACAGTAGAACTGATCAGTCTCGAGTAGTTCTTTCACTTCGAAAAAATATGGATCAAAGGATCACGAGTTTTGGATCAAACAATGTAATTATTGATTTGCATATGAACAAAACTGAACTGAATTAGAAACAAGGAAAGATGACTAAATTAATATGAGGGGCTATTTTCCATGTGAGCAAGCCCATTGTAATTTTATGAAAGCCCATTATTAGTTGGGTCAAACTCCGACTGGTGAGCCCAATAAGCAGAATCAACGAACAAATGACGGTGCCGTTACCGCCGTCAAATTCGGGCCGAGCCTCGAAACGGCACATCCGTAAACTCGAGAAACTTTGGACCCTTCGTGAATCGTGAGGTGTCTCTTCTCTCTTTCGTTCTTTTACATATTCCAACCCTAAACCCCTCCGATAAACAACCAAAATTACCCACCGGAAATTCACGAACAAATATGAGAAGCGGTTCCGGTGAGACCAAATTCGTGCAGGAGCTGATTCTGTACGCGGCGAGCGCCGCCCTGAGCTGTTTGGTGCTGTTCGTCGGCCTTAAGCAGCTCGACCCCAATCGCGACTCCGCCAAGAAAGCTCTAGAGCAGAAAAAAGAAATCGCCAAGCGATTGGGCCGACCTCTAATTCAAACGAATTCTTACGAGGTTTTATTTTTTTAAATATTTTCTATTTTATTTGCTATTTGATGTGTTTGCTCTGTTTCTGTATTTGAGATTCTGTGTATCAGGAGATTGTGTTCGATATCTCGACATGTTTTTTACTGGGAATTATGATTGTTGTTCAAGTAGAATCTGGTGGTGTCATTTTGTTGTAGAGTTAGTGATGTCAATTACGAGGTTTAGAGGTTGCTAGAGTGGTTTTAGTGTAACATTGGGCCTGAATTCTCGAGTTCTTTTAATCGTGTCTCGTTGCTATCATACAATTTTGTAGGACAATGAGCCAATGATAATATTTTGAAATCAGTTTAAGGTTTGGTCATAATGGCAAGTATTGAACACCCGATTAGTACCTCAAATGTTTCCTTTTATATTTCTTCCCGTTAACTATTGTCGACTTGGGCATTTCTGTTATAGAGCAAAGTTTCACGACTTGGGCAAAGAAATATTGCAAGTGTTGCCTTATTTATAATGTTTTAGGTATATATGTTATATGTTGTGCTTATTCATTTATTTAAATTTTGATAGGATGTTGTAGCCTGTGATGTAGTCAACCCAGACCATATAGGTGTTCGATTTGACTCGATAGGAGGATTGGATGCCATTAAACAAGAGTTGTATGATTTAGTTATCCTTCCACTAAAAAGGCCAGAGCTATTTTCTCATGGGAAGCTCCTTGGTCCACAAAAAGGTGTCTTGCTATACGGACCCCCGGGCACTGGGAAGACAATGCTTGCCAAAGCAATTGCTAAAGAGTCGGGAGCTGTTTTCATTAATGTGAGAATATCCAATCTAATGAGCAAATGGTTTGGGGATGCTCAGAAACTAGGTAGGGTATACTTCATTCATCTATTAAAGTGGTCCTCGTGGTTACATCATTTGGGTCGTTTTTTTTTTTTTTGCTGCTGTTGTTGTGGCTGATGATTTCTTTTGTTCCATGGTTAGTGTCTGCTGTGTTCAGCTTGGCTTACAAACTCCAGCCGGCTATTATCTTTATTGATGAGGTGGACAGCTTTCTGGGCCAGAGGAAATCTTCGGACCACGAAGCACTAACTAACATGAAGACTGAATTTATGGCTTTGTGGGATGGTTTCACCACAGATCGTAAGTTTTCTATTGATTGCCCTAACATGTTTTGTACTAAATGTAAAATGTAAGATGGAAAGTTGAGGCCAATCGTAATTACTATTATTTTAGAAAATAGGGATGTGATTGTAAAAATTATGATGAAATGCCAGGTGTAAAATGTTAATATGATCAAGGGTGTTTTTTGTATATCTCAAAATAAGCCGTTAAAATAAAAAAAAAAACAAAAACCTTGTAAAAAACTCCAGGTTAGTTATTGTAACAATACCTAAATTTTCAATTACTCTAGATATTGTTCAACTGTAGTATTTATTTATTTATTATTATAATTATCCCTTGTTTCTTAATGCAGAAAATGCTCGGGTCATGGTACTTGCTGCCACAAACCGCCCATCAGAACTTGATGAGGCAATCCTTAGACGCCTTCCTCAGTCATTTGAAATAGGGATGCCTGATCTTAAGGATAGGGTTGCAATATTGAAGGTGGTGTTAAAGGATGAGAAGGTTGAAGATGGCATCAACTTTGACCGTATAGCTGCTCTATGTGAGGGTTACTCTGGCTCGGATCTTATTGAGCTCTGCAAAAAAGCTGCATATTTTCCTATTCGGGACTTGCTTAATGATGAGAAAGCCGGAAAACCATCGCAGGTCATTATATTTTCTTTCTCGTCTTTTTTTGTACTTTAAGTCTTATAATGCTTTCCTAGTATTACTAATGGTCGCTAATGGTAGTATTCTCTACTGGTATAATTATTTATTTATTTATGGAGTATATATAGTAGGCTGAGTGTAGCTTGTCCAATACAAAATTCCTATACTCTCAGTCATTGGTAAGAGACACCTTTAGTTTTCCCGACAGAATAATGAGAGATTATTACAAAGTTACTCCCTTTAGGTTTGTTTTTTCCTGAACAACATACTTCCTACTGTGAGGACAACACATATTATAGGGGTAATTGCAATTTTGAGAGGTCAGTTTTCCCCTCACTCTTTTGTTTTAGTCAGCTTATACCCCATGGGCCATGGGTACTTTTGTAATTAACCCTAGCATTTTGATTCGTCTGGAAATTCCTCCCTTCATAATCGTCTTGTGTGAATCATGATTAATGATTCTCCCAGTTATCGTGGTGGTATTTTTTTTTCTTAAAACTCAGGAACCGAGGCTATTATCCCAGTTGGATTTGGAGAAAGTCATAGCCACAAGTACCAAGACAGACGTTGCAGCCAGTGAATACACGAGATTAAACTCGGGCTGGGCCCAGCAGAGAGACTCGGATGACTATCAGGTCCAATCCGCAATCAGCGAACTATCCAAGCTTGTAGTCTCGCAAATCTTGAACCTTCAGTCAGAACGCCAAGATCCCTAAATTCTCCATAAATACCATCTGTCTAATTAATTAAGCTATGTGAGTGCTTTTGATTCTGGCAGTTGATAAATGATAAAATTTGGTTAGAACATAGAAGCATGATCTTAGCATCTATTGAGATTGTTGGTAAGCCCTACTCAGTATCACTGATATTTTTTCACATTCCTCTCAGTTTTAAACATTCTCTATCGAATGCTGTTTGATCATGATTGCTATCGCCATCGACTTTTTATCCCACCTATTTTCTTATATAATATGGAATATGTAATTGTATTGGTGGTTCTATTTGTTGTATATGAGAGAGCTTATTGAAGTTATTCATTTTATTTTTTCAAGACAATGTTACTTGGAGCATTTAATGTTTTTTTATCCACAATTATTATAAAGTGTATAAAATCTCAGCAGAAAAGTTAGGCCTAACTCCACCCCACCAATATGTCAATTTGGGTCATACAGCTACAAAACTTTTTGAAGATTTTGATGTTAGCACATATCTTTTCTATAATTGTAATATAAAGAATTAGACTTATTAAGTAGTAGGTTGCTCTTTTGGTAATTGCATTTCTTACTTTTTTGAGTTTTGATGGATATGATAATGCTAAATTTATGTAATAAATTAATACTAGTAATAGACTTCTCAAGTGTTGTTTTTATGTTTAAGTTGCCATGTTTTTGTTAGTTGAGTTTCTTGTTTGTGAAAAGTAATCATAACTTTCAATTAAATTAAGTTTTTTTTAGAGTAATAAATCTACTATAATACTAATAATAAATTAGTGAATTAATCAATAATATTTTCCAAGATTGTGTTTAAATGTTAAATTTTAATCATACTCTCATAAATCATGCAAACTATAAAATTTCGAGATTCATGTTAGTATACATTTGACAAGATCCACTGCCGTCATCATGATTGCAGATATACCTTCAGGCTTCAGGGCTTGATGTATTGACCGTCATGGTATATGAGGCGATCACAACAACTATGTCAGAGGCCGTGAAAACCATCGCAAGTTTTATGTCGAGGCTGCGAAAACCATCGCAAGTGTTGATTGATTAGTGGATGATCCTCTCACCTAGACCAACAAAAGTGAACTCTCCGTAAAAAAAAGTGTTTTCTTAAAGATTGCCTAGTAAAATCTCATAATTTGAAGATAAACGCGTTCGATATTTCATTTTCTAACAAACAAATTTTAAATTATATTCTTCATTACAAAATAGTTGACGTCACGCTTCATTAAAATAAAATCACTTTTCATCCATTTTGCGCAATCTTTAAAGTGTGAATTACATAAGCAGCGTACTGATTATGGCAAAAAAAAAGAAACACTTATATAAAAAGATTTATTGAAACTAACACAAATGGAACATAATATCATCTCTCTCGTTTAGTTTTCTTTTTCTTTTTTATTTAAATAATAAACTATTGTTAATTACTCATAAACAACAATATTAGGGTTGAAATATTGTAGCGTTTTGAAAGTTGAAACCATAGGAAAACCCAAATCCCTATGCTTGACTTTAACCAAGAAAATTGAAAAACACATACGTAAATGACTAAATTGACTGTACCAAAAAACATACAAAAAATAAGTAGATCCTACATAAGAATACATACTGGAAATCCGGATAAATCTTGACTAATCAAAGATTAAAAACTCCGAATATTTTATGCCAAAGTTGACAAATTAATACTACCTCTCTATCCCGGTCCTAATGGTCACAAAATATCTGAGCAAGGTGATTAAAAGTTACGGAGTATTGTTTTATTGAGTAATTGTGAATAACTAGGTGAAAAAGTTTAGTTAAATTTGTATTTACAATAAATAAAGATCTCAAGATAAAAATATTTTAATTCAATGAAAAAAATCTTAAAAATAAATAAATTTTATTTTGCGAATATTTGCAACTTTAAATAGGGATTTGCTTCTTGTGATTACATATTTATGGATTCGATGATCTGAATTCTTATATTCACAACTTTGTTCACATACCTAACATAAATATATTCCTGGTACGTTCGTCGACCGTCACTTTGCAAAAGCATTCGTGTGAACGATATAAGGATTCACCCCTTAAAATCTCCTACAAAGTTATGGCGACCACCTCTCCCATGTCAAAGAAAGCACGCAATGAAAACCCAGTCAGACAACAACAGCTACAAAAGTGACTTCTATTTCTATTTTGATTTCACCTAATAAGAAGAGTCGACTTGACCAAATAAACACAAACCCAACCATATTGCATTTTTGCCGTCTAATAATATAGGAAGCACTTAGTATTATTTTCATTTAAATATAGTTATAAGACTCTCAAGCAGACCCCTTCAAACTTTGCAACTATTTTTAAATGAAAATATATATACTCTGTATTTATTAACCCCTTCTTCCTTAGTCATCACCAATAATCCATCCTCAATTGAGAATGAGATGATTCCTAAACTCTCAATTTTTCTTGAATTACTCTAAAAATAATTTCATAACTGATCACCATGATTCTCACTAGTGTCATTCTGCTGATTTTAGCAATCGTTTTTCTTATCATAGCTCTCAAATTCTTGTCGAAAACGGGCTTAATATATTCCCTCAAGAAAACATGGCGTTTCTTCGAGGAAAAATGCTACGTCTACCAGTTCTACAGGGTGCCCAAATTCAACGACAACATGCAGGAAAATCAACTGTACACGAAGGTTTACGCGTACCTCAATTCTCTGCAGTGCGTCGAAGACACCGATTACGCGAACCTCCTCTCCAGCTCCATGTCCACTGAGATCAATTTGGTCCTCGGCGAGAATCAGACGATCGCCGATCAATTTCTGGGCGCCAGAGTGTACTGGAGGATCGAGACAAACGCCGCAAAATCGCTAGTGATGAGGATCAGGAGGAACGACAAACGCAGGATTTTGGTGCCTTATCTGCAGCACATCCACCAAGCGTTCGACGAAATCGAGCTGAGGAGGAAGGAGGTGAGGCTGTACGTCAACGCGGAGAACGAACCGGAGAGGGACGGGCGGTGGAGATCGACCCCCTTCACGCATCCGGCGACCATGGAGACGGTGGTCATGGACGCGGATCTGAAAACGCGGATCAAATCGGATCTGGAGAATTTCCTGAAATCGAGGCAGTACTACCACCGATTGGGCAGGGTATGGAAGCGGAGCTACCTCCTGTACGGCGGAGCGGGGACCGGCAAATCAACGTTCGTCGCGGCGATGGCGAAATTCGTGAACTACGACATCTACAATATCAACCTCCACAAGGTCCGAAACGACGCCGATTTGAAGCACCTCCTCCTGCAAACGACGAAGAGGTCGATTCTCGTGATCGAGGATCTGGACCGTTACCTCGACGAGAAATCGACGGCGCCGATTAGCGTGTCCGGGATCCTCAATTTCATGGACGGATTGTTCTCCTGCTGCGGCGAGGAGCGGCTGATGGTCCTGACCATGAACGGGAAGGAGAACGTGGGCGCGTGCGCGCTACGCCCCGGGCGGGTCGACGTTCACATCCATTTCCCCCTCTGCGATTTCGCGGCTTTCAGAAATTTGGCGAGCAGCCATTTAGGGTTGAAGGATCACAAGCTGTTCCAGCAGGTGGAGGAGGTGTTCCAAAACGGCGCCGCTTTGAGCCCGGCCGAGATTTGCGAGATTATGATATCGAACCGGGGCTCGCCGAGCCGGGCGCTGAAAACGGTTATCTCGGCTTTGCAATTGCAGGGTGGCCCTACGGGTCGGGTGGAGAGGAGGGTTAGCGATTTCGGGTCGGAGGATCCGGGAAAGGAGGTGCATAACGGGATCCATCACATCAAACATTTGTACGGGCTGTTGAGATCGAGGAGTAATCGGAAGTCTTTAGTCGATAAATTTAATAGCGACCCAAATGAAAGGGAGAATTCGAATTCGAATTCGACCCACTCCCGAGATAATTGAATCCGACTAAAGGAAGACCTGAAAAAACTCGCCCGTTTTCTTTGTGTATAGATAATTGAATCCGACTAAAGTGTTGCATCATTCATTTTAATTTCTTGTAAAAACAATTTGGCATTACAATATAATGTAACTAATCTGTTTTTATAGTTATATCACTATTTTGTCATTAGACTATTACTTGCATTTTTAAACACTTTATATAGACATATAATTACAGTTGTTGAGTGGCCACTATAGTCTAGTAATTGTACTACTATGTTTTATCTTTTATTTTTAGTTTTTTCCTCATCGATTGATATTTTTGCGCTGACTAATTTTTTAGAGCTGAAATTACAACAACAATTGTTATAATCATGTTTAAAGTTAATTTAAACAAGAGATAATTGTACTTTAGTGTCTGAACTTAGGGCACTTTTGTACTTTCGTTACTGAACTATTTTTTTTTTACACTTTCGTTACTGAACTATTTTTTTTTTACGTTTCATTTCAGTGACTAAACTATTGAAAATTCGCACTTTAGTCTAAATTTGATCGGAATCCGGCGACATATGACTTATAGTGGCATTTTTGTTATTATTAATTGATTAGATAAATATGCATTTACACAAATACCCTCACCTCCTTTCCTTTTCTATCTTCATCTTCTTCCGTCGACTACATTCATTAATTGCAGATTTTTTTTTTCAACCACTTCAAAACCTATTTCAATTTTTCATAAATTTGTATAAAAATGTTCGATTAATAAAATCAATGGGGGTAAAAAACCAAAAGAACTCTTCTTCAATATTTCATCATTTGTATATACAAAAAGCTTCTGTTAATTAAATCAATGGAGTAAAACTTTAACAGAGCCACAAAAGCCTCTCTGTATGGAAGAGAAACCCATTCCTTGGCCTCCATGAAAACCTCACGCAACTTCAGGGCTTTAAGCAATGGCGCTGAAACTTGCTTCCTCGACGATTCCTCAAGCCCAAGGTGAAATAATTCGACATACACTCCTCTAGGAATTTGAAATCGAGGTCGAAGTTGAATCTCTCCTAAATGATTTTAGCCCTTTGTATGCTCTTCTCCTCACAGCTCAATTTCAGTTTGGTTTCCGACTTTGTCGCAATCAGCGGTGCTCGATCTGGAGGCGACGAAGACGGACATCATACCTATCGTAGAGGTGGATCCCGACTAGGAAACGACGAAGAGGACGGCGATGGTCAAACTACATTGAAGATGTTTTTTTAATATTTATTGTAATTTGTTTTCTAATTTTTTATTTTGGGGGTTTTGAGTTGTGAAAGTGAAATGAAATAGGAGCACGACAAATAGATGAAGTTTGAGACAAGATTTTGTACGACATTAATATTATTTAGGTTCTTGATGAAGATGCAGAACTGACGATAATATTATTTCTGTACTTTTATTTTTATTTTTCTGCAAAGTTAAATTAGGGTTCTTGAAAATTAAAGAAAGGATGAAGATGGGAAGAAGATGAGGGCAATAATGTAATTTTACATTTTAAAATATTACAAAAATAATAAAATAAAATTAAAAGTCACGTGATTGTCGCACGTTACCGGATTCTGACCAAAGTAACACTAAAGCGCAATTTTTCAATAGTTTAGTCACTGAAATGTAAAAAAAAATAGTTCAGTAACGGAAATACAAAAGTGCCCTAAGTTCAGGCACTAAAGTACAATTATCCCTTTAAACAATGCCTTGTTGACAAGGTTCTTGCTTTCTTCACTGAAAACAATTAGTGAAACTTCTTACTCATTTGAACTCTTAATTAACAATGGACGTACCGTACGTTTTCATTATAATTGTATTCTTAACAATTATATAACAATATTTAATTTACTCTTATATCGATAAGTTTGTGGTCGAGATCCTATTGAATTTTGGTTTATAATTTTCTTAGAAAATAAATACTAGGAACAATGGAACACTTTTATTTTTATTTACTGCATTTTAATTTGAGTGAACTTATAAAGACCGCATTAAAAGAAATTAATTAAGAATGAGCAAGAGTAATTAAGAATGAGCAAGAGGTTAAGAGTGAAGAGAGAGAGAGAGAAATAGATGAAACAAAAGGGAGGCACAATGCCTTTGTTATTCTCAAACAGAACACGTACGGGACAATACAAGAAAAATGTAACGTGGGAGAACGAGATAGTCGGCGGCATACTAAATCAATCAAAACACAACATGATTGATTAACAAGTACGATTAATCCATGTACAAGACATGAACTAATTAACAAAGAACATAGCAACCACATTTTCGATTGATCTTACCTTGACATTCACCACCTGTAAAATTATGATTTTTGTCTCCTGTGCAGCTGTCTGCACAATTATTATCATGGAAGCAATATCCTGTAAAAGTCTCACTGTCTTGAAAGCATTTACGTGAAGCGGCCTCCATTCCTGATGAAGAAGCTAACTAGAATGATCAATCACGTTCATATACACATATAAATTATAAACGCAATAGAACTTACCAGTTGGGAGGACGACGACCAAGGCCATGAGCATCATCACAACCAAACCCATTCCAAACAACTTATTCATTGCCTTTTAATTTCCTTAATTTTCTTAGCTAGAGAATTATTAAGTTGTGTGTAACTTGTTTGTGAGAAAAATACATGTATGGAGTCCTATATTTATAGCATTAATTTGGGATAAACAAGTGTTTACACAGTCAACACCCCCTACACGTTTCCTAAATTCTTTTTCTTTTGAAATACTTTTTAAATTTTTTTGAATTTTATTTGAAATACTTTTTAAAATTTTGAAATACCCTACATAAATTTATTCGGTTAAACCGACCAAATCAAATCAAACCAAACCGACACTATTCGGTTAAACCAAACCGAACCAAACTAATTCGCTTTGGTTTGGTTAAACCAAACCAAACCAAACCGAAACTATTAGGTTAAACCGAGTAAAATTTAAAAAGTATTTCAAAAAAAATAGAAGTAAAATTGTACTCTATTCGTCTCATACTAGTTGTCACTTGTCACACTAGTATGAGCAATGAGATTAAGAAATAATAATATTATATTGTTGTTGATAAAGTTAAAAGGATATTGTGATATTTTTTTAGTGAAAATTTAATTTTTGTTGGGTAAATATGATGGTATTTTAGTAATATTTTGTTGTTTTAAAGGTATAAAGTGTAAGAATAGCTTCCTTTGTTGGTGTGCGACAACTAGCTAGGATGGGACGACTCAAAAGGAAAAGTGTGAACATAGGGAGTATTTTAGAATGAAAAAATAAAATAATTTTTAAAATTGTACTTAATATGTAGGATTTAAAAAATAGAAGTATTTATGAAAAGGGATATTTTGATTTATTAATGTACATGTTAAACCTTATAAAATATAGTATACTTTTTAATTAAGAATAATTTTTTTTTTGTTTTTTTTAATTATGTAGGTATTATTAATATTATAATTATAAAAAAAAGTAAAACAATTACTATTTTACCTTTGACGCTTAATAAATAACTACCACTTATGTTTAAATAATCAAAGGGTATTTTTGGAATTTTATTTAAATTTATAATTAAAAAAACTAATTTATTAAATTATAACCAATTATTTAAACTTGTCCCTTTTCAAAAATCACCTTAATTACTAATTATATTTGTGCATTACAGCAATTTATATCTTGTTCATAGGGCACAATTCTAATTGTACACCTAATATTATATTTTCATGTATTTATAAATAAATTTTCATTAGTTATGTTAATAAATTCATTAGCATGTTAATTTAATTTTTATAATAATTATTTTTTAAAATAAAGATTTTTTACTTATTAAATGATGATTTTGTTGAGCTCTTATATTTTAAAGGGTAAGAATACTATCTATATCATACTCATAGATATTGAATTTTGCACGTTTTATATGTTGATTAATTGTTTAATATAGTACAAAAAATCCCGATTCCTATAATAAAAAAATATGATATATAGTGTGCTAAATGAATATGGAAATTGGAATACTCCGAATTAATTATTATTTAAACTTGCCCTTTTTCAAAAATCAGCCTAATTACTAATTATATTTGTGCATTACAATTTTGCACGATTTATATGTTGATTAATTGTTTATTATTGTCCCAAAAATCCTGATTCCTATAATAAAAAAAATGATATATAGTGTGCTAAATGAATATGGAAATTGGAATACTCCGTATTAAATTATTATTATTTAAACTTTCTTTTTTTCAAAAATCATCCTAATTACTAATTATATTTGTGCATTACAATTTTGCACGTTTTTTATGTTGATTAATTGTTTATTATAAAAAAAATATGATATAAAGTGTGCTAAATGAATATGGAAATTGGAATACTCCGTATTAAATATTTGACTAAACGAGACTTATTGGTGCATACAAGCTGTAATATGGAATATTTCGTAAGTATTATTTATGAAAAAAATGATTCCAACTTTGTATCCGGTCTACTCAGCACTCCTGCTTCACCGTCCGAAGATCTCTGACCGAGCTGCTCTCCTGCCATGTTCTTCTTCGCCCGTCGCCACCGGGACTCCGAGAATGAGATTTAGATACTCTGACTCAATATTTGTTTTTAATGATTTATTTTTTATTTTAACATAAATGTAAGTGTATATTAGTATTTTAAAGTAGATAAGATTTTAATTGATAGTATATAAAAGAATTTTGTTATATTTAAATGTGTGCATAGCTCTATTTACAATACTATATTCCTCCCTCCCAAGTTTATGGATTGCCGAGTATAGATGTGAAGACAGATACAGTGCGGTGGACATTGCATCTATATGGGATCTACACTTTCGATTCGGCATATACTTTTTTTCGTCCAGAGGGTCCCAGGGTGCCGTGGGTTGCCCTTTTGACTGGTCCAGGACGTATACCACGTCATTACTTTATTCTTTGGATGTCTATCCGAGGTCAGCTACCGACTCGGGATAAGAGTTGGATTGGTCGGGGGGATGACTCGTGTGTACTATGTGGTGGAGAGAGCGTTGAGACACAGTCCCATATTTTCTTTGAGTGTCCTTTCTCACATGATTGTCTGCAGAGATTGCAGGTGGAGGTGGATTTTCTATGGCCATGGTGGAGGTTGACATAGTATTGGATTTCTGTGTATTTTGAGGGAAAAGAAAGATGATCGAAAACATGATTTGATTGATGTGTTAAGGATTGCGACTCCTCACTACGAGGACTTAAATACCACATCCAAAACAGAAACCCTAAAACGGGTATGTTCGTACAACGGGAGCAAAAAGTAATTACAAAACATTAAATAAAATGGACAAACAAAACGACGTCGTAATAAGCTAAATCGAGCCCAATTAGGTTTAGGTGAAACGACGTCGTCTGGTGCAGCGATTTGGGGCCGAAATTAGGGCACCTGTACGGCGTCGTATTAATAAGGAAAAGGGGAAATTGAATCCGGTTTAATACATAGTGTTGTAATACAGGCTGCTAGTTGTTGGCGTGGGAGACACTTGATATCTTGTGCATATTGTGGACTTCTCGCTGCTCTGATCTATTATATTTGGATCGAGAGGAACACGAGGATATTTGAGGCTCGGTCGGTGTCGTCTGGAGTGATAGCTTCCCAGGCGATTTCTATCATCAGGGAGAGGACACTCTCGTTACGACTCCCTAAATCTATTCAGACACGAGCATTGAAGAGGGTATGACACATAGTCTGGTGATTGTATTTTTTTTAGTGTTTTATGTCTTTTTTTGGTTGGTTAGAGAGCTAACTTGCTAGCTATGTGATGCAGTGAGACTTTTTTGCCACATGCGCAGTATTTGTATCATACATTTTATTTTTTTATATGTGATTGACCTTTATCAAAAAAAAGTTTATAAGTTGTTCCACAAATAAATTACTAAAAATGTTATTTTTTGAATTTTTTTAAAGGGATAAAATATATTTTAAAAATAAAAAATAAAATATTTTGAGTAAAATTTAAAATATAGCAAAAAAAGTGCAGTTAAAATTGTATTTTAAAATAAACAGATAATTTGTTTTTAAAATGTGCACAATTAATTGAAATATAAAAATTGTAAAAAAAATATGATAATTAATTAAGACAAGGGAGATAAGTACTACCTATATCCCTACCTATAAAGAATGATCAACCATGGACTAGAGTGTAGTAGTACTATATCTTTGGTTGAATTTGTGACCTGTTCTTTTGAACTTATACACCGTTCATTTCAATTTAGTTCAAACTAATTAAATAGTTCATTTCAATCTGGTTCAAACTCATTAAATTTAGTTTCGTACAGGGAGGAATGAGATAAAGGATATCGCAGTTCAATTATTTTATTTTTTATTTTATTTAATTATTTTTATTATTTTTGTTTCAATATTTTAAAATTATATTCTTCGTTTTGTTATTGACATTGAACACATATAAACAAAAATTCAAATTATTTACAAGAAAAATTAATAGTTTAAGGACTTAATCTTTTAGATTAAGTTAAACTGAACTGAAAGGATATAAAGTGAATTAAATTGATTTTTTTTATAAAATAATAATAATTTTTATAAATTATTAAATATTTTTTTAAAAAATATTAATAATATTGTAACAGTAACTATATTATATATTTAAAATTATTGATTAAATTTTTTTTTATTTTAATTTATTTTAAAACGAATCAAATTTATTAAAATTAATTTATTTTCAATTCATTATTATTATTTTGGATAAATTATAGGAGTACTCTATAAAAAAATCAAATCTTGCATTAGTGGAGTAACTATTTCAAATTGATAAAAAAATTGAATTAGGAGTAAAAAATAAACAAAGTTTTAGTTGAATAAACATTGACATATTTCAAATTGATCAAAAAAATTGAAATAGGAGTAAAAAATAAACAAAGCTTTAGCACTAAACTTGTTCATCTCTCGCACTCCATCCAGATATAAGTGCTCCACAAATATAATCTTAGAAGGTGTATTCAACTGGGATTTTGATAGATTTTTTTGGATTTTTAGAATTATGTGGATTTGTATGGATTTTCTAAATACACGGAATATACGTAGATTTAATTGACTTTTTTTCATTGATTTCGATGGATTTTCATAAACTTCACATCATTGTAATATAATTTTTAAAATTGTTTTAATTGAATTTTTATAAATTTTTACATATAAAAAAATCTTAATTATTTAAAAAAAATCCAAATTGTTTAAAAATAAATAAATAATATTATTCATAAAAAAATGAATTTGTTCACAAATAAATAAATATTATTATTTATCATTATTATTTTCATCTTTATTTACATTATTGTTATGCATCGACCTCACTTCCTAGGATTAGAATACTCGCTCTCCATGATTTATTTGAATTTTAAAAAATCAATAAATTTTGAAAATCTATAGATTTTATGGAGAGTTTAACCGACTTTATTATTTATTTTATATGAATTTTTATAAATTTTAAATAATTGTATAATATATATGATTTACGTAAACTTTCATAAACATCAACATATCCAAATGTATATGAATATAGTTTTACATAAAAAAATCATTTTTTTAAAAAACAAAAAAATAAATTATTATTCTAATTTTTATAATTTTTATTTTCATCACAAAAAATAATTTATTATTAATATTATGTATAAATAATTATTTTTAATGAAAATATGATAAGATTAATATCTCAAATAAAAATTTTAATAGAGTAATTTGTCTAATTTTGTTAAATGATTAACAATTGTTTTATTTTTATTTTTCGTACGTATAAGAAATTTCGAAAAGTCAAATTTAGTTATATTTTGTAAAAATAATCTATCAAAATAAATAAACTTTTAAAATTCATTATAATTCATGAACTTTTGAATACCTACAGATTTTTTTAAAATCTTAATTGAATACTTTTCGAATTTTAATGGATTTTTAAAAATTCGGGTTGAATACACTTAAGACTTAAAATCCTAGAGACTATTAATTGAATGGGTAATTTTATTTACGTCCAAAAAATGTATTAGCACACCAATTTACTAAATAAACCTCATAATAATATATTTATTTTATTATATTTATTTTATGCACCACTTTAATTTACCCCTAATACCCTTATCAAAAAATAAGGATACACCCCCTTATATTTGCACGGGCTTCCTTCGTAGTGGGCTAACATGGTGTGCGTGACGTTGGCGTTCGGCCCGATCACGGCCAACAACGTAATCTTGTTTAATAGAGGCAACGAGGCTTGTTTGTTATTCTTCAACAGAACGATGCCTTGTCGTGCGACTTCGCGCGCGCAAAATCAGTATGAAGACACAATGAACTTAACAATAGGTTTTCTAAAAAAAAAATTGAATGGAGAACTTACTTTATTGATTTCTGAAAAATCTTTTTCTATGTTTTTGTTAGGTACGATAACTTCTTTCATAGCAAAAGCAAAAAAAAAAAAAAAAAAACTTACACCCAAGATGAAACAAAAAACTCAAAGAGTTGAAAAAATAATGGCCCAAGATGAAAAAAAAGCTCAAAAAGCTGGAAAAATAATGAGTTTAACGTGAAAGTGAAAGAGGAGAGGAAGTGGTATATTAAATACTGTTAAATAATTTATTTAGGTTAATAAGGTTATATTAGACTTTTAAACAAATAATATAATTGTAAATAAAAAAAATTGATATACTTTTAGGTTTTTTGGGTGTAAATAAAATTAGAATACATCCCCTAATCGAGTAAGACTTTCCTTATTCATCTTCTGAAATTTGAGTTTTGAAATCGTTCCGGGTATTGTTGATAATATAATCTGAAATTGAAAAAAAGGGACCGTTTTGGGGTTTTGAAGGAGAGAATTTTTCGTTTATATATTTTTTTAAGGAGTTGTGTTCATGTTTCAGGAGATTTTGGTGTAGGCGTTTCTTAGGGATTTGGGGTATATTTCAGCAATGGTGAAGCTAATACGCTTTGTATTCATACAAATTATTTATTTTTCTGCTTTGTTATCTGAATTGAGGATTTTTTATGTGGAGTAATTGCCATTTTCTGCTTCCTGAATTATATAGTTGGAGCTTTCAAGCCGTCGTGCATCGTGTACGTTTCGTTTTCGGATGGAAAATCTCGAAAGCAGTTTTTTCTTCGTTTAAAAGGGCTTATGGAGTGTTTGCAAAAACCTTTAGAAACTGGAATTATAATTTTGTTGAACTTGTAGAATCTAATTAAAACCGGACTAGCTTACTATAGTTTGTGACGAACCCCTGGGTTAGGGATGTTGAAAGAATTTTGTGGTGACAGACATGTGTATTGATATTGGCTTGTTAATTGAATGTTAACATATATTATTATTTTTCTAAGTTGGGGCAACACCTTATTGGGGTAATGTTTCAGTATTTGTTAGAAGGTTCGTTCATCTTGTTTATTGGCTATGTGTGGCCTTGAAGAAATTAAAACATATCCGGATTTGATTATATAATCACGGCGGTGCAAATGTTATGCATGGTTGTCGAGTTACTTGTTCAGATTGGTGCGGGCAGTGTGGGTGTGGGTTTGCCTAACAAAAGGAGAATATATGATGGAGAAGTTGTTAAGAACTGAGAATACATATTAATGTCTTCACATAAATTGTGTTTGGCTTGTGTTCACTTAATTTATTCCACTTTTTGCAGAAAAGTATTTTGACAGAGGCAACTTCTACGACTTCACTTCTCTGGGTATGACCTTAATCTTTGAGCTCTTAGGAGCTAACTCTGACTTACTCCAACATCAAATTGACGATTTTCTTTTCAGGTAAGGAGACAAGCAACAACAAAAAACCAAAAAAAAAAAAATAAATAAAATCATAACCAGCTACTTTCAGTTTCGATCCATACAAGGCTGGTCCGAAGCAGCAGCAACGGCTTCTTCATCATGGTTACTCTGAAGTTTTTGCCTCTTTTTATTTCTTCTCCCCGCACAAGACTGTTTCAAAGCAGCATATATCGTTGTCAGAGCAATCCCGACTCTTTCGTCTGTAATCAGATGGGTCTTCACATCTTCCTCCTCCTCCTCTTGGCTCTGATCATTCTCCGTGTAAGACTGCCTCATCAACCTATCCTCCACCTGATCTTGGCTCTGATCATCCTCCGTGAAAGACTGCCTCATCAACCTAAGCCCGGCAGCCAAATCCTCCACTGTGATGGTTACCAAAGAATCATCATCAACAATATCTTTGCACTCCTCCTCCTCGTCCATTGTAATGGTGACCAAAGAAGAATCAACATCTTTACATCGAGTGCCAATTAGCCTCTTGTCCAAACTCTCCCTAGCACCCGCCAGCATAGTGTCCACCAAACCCCCGTTCATCTGGCTTCGTTGGTTTTGTGTGCTCTCGCGCTCTATAGTCTCGGCAATGGTTTCCAGAGTGCACGAGGGGTGCAACTTGAATCCGTAAAGAGGGCTATTCTCGTCATCTTTAGCAAGAGTAGACATTTTGAGCAAGAGGATGTTTGCTAGGTCTTGGCAAGTGTAGTCGTCAAAGTAGAAAAACTTGGTGACCCTTCTCCGGAAGCCTGCGTTAGCGGATATCACCTTCTCCATTCTATCGCGGTACCCTGCGAATATGACGACCACTTTTTTGGAGTCCATGGAGGACATGATCTCCTCTAGGGCTTCTATGCCGAAATCCCAGCAGGAACCCACGTCGACTTGGGGCATAAGGCGATAGGCCTCGTCTATAAAGAGAATGCCACCCTTGGCTGATTCAATCTACAAACATGACATATATACTAGCTAGGTGTGATTAATTTAATTACTGTTACATATATATATATATATATATATCATCATATTCATAATTCATGTATACTCTTCCCAGGAAATTAAAGATGACCCACCTTCTCTCTTGTCTTGAGTCCCGTGGAGCCAATGTATTCACCAACCAAATCTGTTCGTTGCACTTCGACTACCTTATCGGTAGGGATTAAGTCGAGCATGTGCAGTAGTTTCGCCATGGTTCGGGCAACCATGGTTTTACCTGATCAGTACGTAATTATTATATATGATATGATCATGAACGCATGAAAATATATAGATAGATTATATATTAAAACAAATTACAAATTACCTGTTCCAGGGTTTCCGAGGAAAGCCATGTGAGGAGGCTTTCTGACGCCTACGTTGAGGCTGAGCTTCCGTCGCCTTTCGTCCATGGTCAATTGATTGGCCCAGCTCTGAAGCTGTACCTTGAGAGACTTCATGCCCCCTATTTTCGACAATTCTTCTTCGAACTCTCTCATGCGTTTACTAAAGTCTTTCATCGTCTTCAACGTACGGGCACGTACTCAACGATCAATCGATATATATACGTGCCACGTTTTATTTACAATACAAGAATTTGATCAAAACCCTAGCTAAAAAGGTTTATAAGCTTTTAATGGATCCAGAGTCCGTATTAATTACTAACTTATTTCAGCCCGGGCCATTCTTTTTATTCATTGTTTCTAACTAAATAAATTACCATCCTTAAGAATTGTATATAGATTCCTAACCATATTAGTATTCTTTCAAAAGTAAATTGGAGAATTAAATTTTCAATTTAGAATTATCGCTATATTTTTTTTAATTAGCGAAGTTCAATCATATTCATCTCCAATTCTGAATATTACCTCTAAACAAGATTAAACAATTCTGAAAGTCGACTTAGGTGCTCGGGGAGGGAGGTGATGCTCTGATGATATTTAAGCTCTCAAGACTATCGAAATACACTCGGTTACAGTTCTAGATCACACACAACACGTGAATCGAATATATATACACGCACTAGAAAACGCCTAATCTTAGTACGCATATGAACCCTACGATCATCACGAATTGGGCGAATCTCCACCACATATTTCTAATAGAAATTGTGACTTGTATGTTGTGCCTGAGTTGGCGAAAAATTTGGAGAACTTGGAATCTCAATTTGACATCAAGTAACACGTGAGAAATCGGACGATCAAGGCCCCGCGCTTATCATGCGCTGCCCAGGAGGAACGACGTCGTTTCTGCCAAAACGGAGTCGTTTTGGCGTTGGCGGTAGAATTCAAACGGATGAAATAACCACTTTGCCCCTGCGTCCAAAATGTGTAAAAAACACTTATAGAATCCAAATTTTGTGTACATTTCAACAAATCTCTACCTTACACAACATTTGCAACTCCTGCAAACATCAAACACCAATGAATCAACACCTGATCACCTCCAAAATCAAAAATAAAAAACTGACAAATTTTGTTCTTGAGCTCAAAATGCAAAACAACCAACTTTGATCCATCCTCCTGGAAACTCAACCAAGATTCAGACCCTAACATCAATCCACCAAGACACTCCTTCTCATTCTCTTTCCAACAAGCACAAGATCATGATCTAACTCCCACTAACTCCACCAAGATCACATCACACCAAAACTGGCTTCAGAAAAAAAATAACTCAAGTACCCAAATTGAGATTTTTCTGAACAAAAACTCTCCAAATACCAAAACATCCACACTCCATACATGTAATGTGACTTCACAACACATCACCATGCCTCAAACTCCCACAGCAACTCAGAAACACCAAGTCACTAGAAAAATAAGAAAATGGATTCAAAGAACTCCATACCTCAAAATCCAATTTTCTCAAGTAACCATGCAAACCACTGTCTACACAAGTTACAATACACCATATAAACCTCAGGCCATGCTCAAACCTCCTAAAAAATCAATAGATCAAAAAACACCAAGTCACCGAACTGAAATTCTCAAAACTGACCAGTATAAGTATTTTCTTGAATAACTTGATAACCACAGCAGAACTATCATGCCTGCTGCCACTTCCACACACTCCCAACTTTATTGAGATTGTGGAATGTTACCAATTACACCAGTTGTTGACACAAATGAAACTTTGTGACCTTCCTCCGGAAGCCATCGTTAGCGGATATCATGTTGTCCATCTGCTTGTGGTAGCCGGCGAATATGACCACCGCTAGCTTGGTGTCCATGAACATATGCAACATGATCTCCTCCAGGGCTTCCAACCCGAAATCCCAACCGCTCGCGTCATGGGGCATCAGGCGGTACGCCTCGTCTACAAACAGAATGCCGCCCTCCGCGGGATTGATCTAAATATATAAAAAACAAATTAATTAATGTGATTTGATATGTAGACATGATTTGATATACTCCTTTTGTCGCAGAATTACATAGCCACGTGGTTATAGGTATACTTAATTTTAATATTTGAAAAAATTATATTGATTTAATTTTAAATCTTTTAGAAGATTCTCATAATTTATTTTCTTAATTAATAATAATTAAAATATTAATTATTTATTTGGAAAATCCAAATAAATTTTGCACAATATTCAATATTTAAAAAGATTATATTAATTTATTTTTAAAGATATTAGAAGATTTTTATTATTTATATTTCTAATTAATAATTCAATTTAATAATAATTAAATTACTATTTATTTATTTAAGTAATGTAATAATGCCATCATCATTTAATCATGGTGTATAGAAAGCTCTGTGCACACCGTGTAACGTATCATCTTCCGCTATTTTGACATATAGTTATGAGGAATCAAATTAATACTGTAATTACTTTTTCAAATTTGAGTGGAAAATTAAACTAAATTCTATTACAAATATTAAGAGTACCTAAGAGAAATATTTTAAAAACAAAAACTAAGTTAAAGAAAAAAATAATATTAAAGAAAACAAACTCTCTCCGTTTAAATATTTTGAAATTACGTCTTCGACGTAGTATACCAATTTTTCGTGAAATTGGCTAAGTATGAAATACTTGACGTGTCAAACTCAGCGCAATGCAACTCAGCGCAATTCGACTCAGCTCAATGCGCTCAGGCGCTCACACGACCCAACTCAGTCGCTCAGACGCAATACAACTCAGACGCACAGCGTAACGTAACCCAGACGCACAGCGCAATGCAACTCAGACGCTCAGCGCAGTTGCAGACGACTCAGTTAAGTTGCAGACGACTCAAAGCACGCGACGCAACGACGCAACGACGCACTGTGCGACGCAACGACGCACACACAGCACAACGCGCACAGGCGCTCACACGACTCAGTTCGGTGGCAAACTTGAAGCAATGAATACCAAGAATGATTGACACAAAAGTTTATGTAATTGATTTCATTTCATTGAAAATAAAACGAAAACTATTACAAGTAGAGAACGGTAGGCAAACGAATACTAGAGGCAGTCCAAGTGACGCAGCACTCCCACACTCTAGAATCCCAACACTTAAACGCTTAGAGCTAAGTCACATAACCCTAGTATGTTGCGTCAAGCGAACAACACTACAACGAAAACTCAAACACGGTGCGCACAACACACCTAAATTCTCCAACTAAAAACAAACTAAATAAAAACCTAATTCGCAAAGTGGATTGGGAGAAGTGATTTTCCAAATCGGGGTCACGGGTATTTATAGGCGTCTTGCACGTGTAAACACCGGAGTTCGCACGTGTAAACGCCGGGCTGACGTCACACGGAAATTCTTGACGTCACACTTCCGGAATCTTCGAATCTTCGAATCTTGAATCTTCGACTCTTCAACTGTTGATTCTTGAATTCTTCAACTGTTGATTCTTGAATTCTTCAACTCTTGATTCTTGAATTCTTCAACTCTTGATTCTTGAATTCTTCAACTGTTGATTCTTGAATTCTTCAACTCTTGATTCTTGAATTCTTCAACTGTTGATTCTTGAATTCTTCAACTCTTGATTCTTGAATTCTTCAACTCTTACTTAGCTCCAATGCACCTCAACGCTTCAACTTCACTTGATCTTGAAATTCTTCTAAGTGTTGAAGTTGAACGCATCGTCATCTTCATTGCATGGAGGAAATGTTGACGCAGCGCTTTTTGATCCTTGCACGCCTGACTTCCGGATTGACGCGTCAACGCATGTATCACACATGCGCACAACGCATTACATGCGCTTAGACGATTGCATGCGCTCGGCTTCACCATGAAGCGCAAATGCGCTCAGTAACATAGCGCTTCATGCGCTCGGCGCTCTTGGCAGGTGCGCACGTGCGCTTGGCGCTCAACATGCGCGCCCATGCGCTCGACTTCCGGGTTGGAGCGCAAATGCGATTGGCGCTCCGGGCTGGGCGTTCATGCGCTCATGCGCTCGGACGCTCATGCGCTTGGGTGCACATGCGCTCGGACGTTCATGCGTTCGGGCGCTCATGCACTCGGCACTCATGCACATGTGTTCGGTCGTCTTGTGCGCTCAAAGTTGTTTACCTGTATACACAACAAGCAACAAACACAAAGACGAGTTGACGCCAAAACATACATTTACAATCTCCCCCTTTTTGGCACAACTCGTAAAACAGTTGAGTTAGATAACACTCCCCCTCAACCAAACAATCATGAATCAAGAAAAATATGCAAAGTAAGGCAAACTGAACTAAAACTTGAATTCAAAAAAAACTTAAAAACATGAAAAGTGTTCAAGGTTCGAAAACCCACAAGCATAAAAAGTTCAGAGATCAAGAGAACCTAAGTTCCGACACAAAACCATGCATGCAAGAGTTAAGAGTTTGATGCATGCAAAATTACAAACCAAAATCAAAAATTGTGGCGCAACGGCTCCTTGCCCGAACATCCAATCCCTCCCCCTTGACGAGCTGCCTGGTGATAACGATCGAGAGATGCGAACGTTTTCTTCGCGCTTCCTAGCAAGAGTATTTGATTCGACAATGAGATCGTTCAACAGGCAGGACGACACGATGGAATATTGTCCATCCATTGGATGTCTAGAGTAGCGCGCTTGGAGGTTGGGGAACCTGGCGGTTTTGCATTTTTGCGCTTAGCAGCTTGACGCTTTGATGCCGAGCGCTTAGGCGACCCAGGAGGGGAGGGATTTGAAGTCTTGGGTTCTGGCACATGCGTTTCAAGATGAAAATCCATGTTGAGATAGACAATCCACATGATGCTATTAGATCTGCAAAAATACAATATCAAAACAGCACATCCCGAGTAAGCACACCTCACGTTACACACAATCAAAACATTCAAACACATTTTAACGGAGAGTTAGGAGGTGAAACGAGGCAGTAGAAGCAGAAATTTTCATTCCTAAAGACAATTCATGCATTGTTGCCCAACCAAAAACATTTGTCACACGAGGTGATAACAACTTTGAGTTATAATAAACATCTCTCATGAGAAAAACCGGTGTTACGGACCGAAGTATGTAGAAGGAAATTTAACTTGTCCTTCGTCACAATCACAAGAATACATGCCGTGTTTCGTCGAAACATATATGATGAGTTTGCACCGCACAAGAGATTTTAATTCATGAATGCAAGGTGAACTTTTAAGGCACTCCACTTGGGACAAGCGTTACTACAATCAGAGGGGAGCAAGGTTCGACCTGCGTCCTCCAGACGAGTTTTAGCTTTAAATGAAATGCAACAGATGCTCATTACAGCGTCCATGTACTACCTTTCGAAGAGGGGAGCCGGCGGACTATGTGATCCGGCGTCCTCCGTTAATTGGTATTATGGATCTATGCAAATGATAGCTTATGGGAGTTATATGCCAAGTTCACATATTTGCATTCAGCGGAATAAATACACTTGGGTCCGAAGACTAAAGCGGCCTCGAATCCATGTTCAACTAATAAGACTAGTCCACGACGATTCAGCGTGCATATTCAGAAGTAAAGAAAATAATCTTTCAGACTTCAAAAATAATTTCATGTCTCTTACATAGAGCACATGCAGAGAGAGTTTCTTAGAGTTTTAAATCTCTCAAAGTCTAGAGGTTTGGTAAAAATGTCAGCGAGTTGTTTTTCGGTAGAAATGTGCTGTAAACTGACAAGATCACGCTCAACCAAATCTCTGATGAAATGATGTCGAATGTCGATGTGTTTAGTTCGAGAGTGCTGGACAGGATTTTCGCTGATTTTGATTGCACTTTGATTGTCACAATACAGCACCAGCGGTGCACTCTCAACAAGATAGTCATTCAACATCTGTTTGAGCCATAGCAACTGAGTGCAACAACTTCCAGCTGCAACATATTCAGACTCAGCGGTTGATAGTGAGATGCAATTCTGCTTTCGACTATGCCATGAAACAATATTGTTGCCAAGGAAGCAACATCACCCAGAAGTACTTTTGCGTTCGTCTGTGTCACTTGCCCAATCGGCGTCAGAGAAGCCAACCAGGTTCGATGTAGTGTCGCACGCATACCATAGGCCCAGATTCGAAGTTCCGGAGACATAACGAAGAATTCGCTTGACTGCCCGTAGATGGTCTTCTTTGGGATCTGCTTGGTACCTGGCACACATACAAACACTAAACATTATGTCAGGACGAGTAGCAGTTAAGTAAAGTAGACTTCCAATCATAGATCGAAAAAGAGTTTGATTAACGCTGCGGCTTTTGGTAGATTTTGAAAGGCGTTCAGTTGTTGCCATAGGGGTGTTTGCTGATTTCGCCTTATGCATATTGAACTTCTCGACCATGTTCTTGGCATATTTGCTTTGAGAGACAAAGATTCCATTTGGTCTCTGAGAAATTTGAAGGCCAAGAAACTGATTCAATTCCCCTTCAAGACTCATTTGAAATGTAGACGACATGGATTCTGTGAAGGCTTTCACGAGTTTCGAGCAGGTTGCTCCAAAGACAATGTCGTCGACATAAATTTGAGCGACGATCATGTGCTTGCCGTCACGTTTGATGAAAAGAGTCTTGTCAACTGAGCCGCGCTCAAAACCAAACTTCAGAAGATAATCCGTCAAACAACCATACCAAGCACGAGGGGCTTGCTTCAACCCATAGAGAGCTTTATGAAGCTTGTAAACATGATTCGGCTTAGAGGGATCCTCGAATCCCTTAGGTTGAGCGACATACACTTCCTCTTCTAATACTCCGTTTAAGAATGCCGCTTTTACATCCATTTGTCGCAATTTGATACCCAGGTGGCATGCAATGGCGATTAGTAGACGGATATATTCAATTCTTGCGACAGGAGCAAATGTTTCATCGAAATCAATTCCTTCGACTTGTGCGTATCCCTGAGCGACAAGACGAGCTTTGTTCCGAACAACTTGATTGTGTTCATCGGTTTTGTTCTTGAAGATCCATTTCGTCCCAACAACATTTATATTTGAAGTTCTGGGGACTAAAGACCAAACATTGTTTCTAGTAAACTCATTCAACTCCTCTTGCATTGCCATGATCCAACAATCATCCTTCAATGCCTCTTTGTAGTTTTTCGGTTCAGTTTCGGAGAGAAAGCAAGAAACGCCGATTTCTGAACAAACTGCAGATGTGCATATATTGTAGAGTTCTTGAGAGCTCGTAGAAGTTTTGGATCGAGTTGTACGCTCATTCAAGTTCCCTATAATTTGTTCACGCGGGTGTCGTTTCCGAATGTAGCCAGGTGGCTCACGTGGAGTATCGGCTGGATTTTCGACTTGAGGTTCATTCTCATCGTCAGAAGATGATTCATCTTGAGTGTTACTAGTCTCACCTATGTCATGTTGGGAGTTAGGAGTTTGCTTTTGAGGAGTTTCTTCAGTCGAAGTAGTTGAATGTGGTGTGAAATCCAAAATTCCCTCTTTTGCCCAATCTTCTGATTCTTTCTTACCCAAGAAATCTTGTTCATCAAAGTTGATGTTCACTGTTTCGATCACTTTCCGGGTTCGAAGATTGTACGCACGATATGCATGACTATTTTGACTATAGCCAACAAAAATTCCACGGTCTGCCTTGGGATCAAACTTCTTCAAATTGTCACGGTCGTTCAGAATGTAGCACGTGCACCCAAATATTCGGAAATGTTCAATCGATGGTTTCTTGCCATTCAAGAGTTCGTATGCAGTTGCATTTGTGCCAGAGCGCACACTAATGCGATTCAAGATGTATCCGGCTGTTTACACGGCTTCAGCCCAAAATGATCTCGATAGAGATTTGGATAGGAGCATAACACGAGCCATTTCTTGGAGAGTTCGATTTTTACGTTCAGCAATTCCATTTTGCTGGGGTGTCTTGGGTGCCGAATATTCATGATGAATTCCTTTTAGAAGACAGAATTCGTTGAACAAAGAGTTTTGAAACTCAGTTCCATGGTCGCTTCGGATTCTCTTAACTTTTGCCTCATGATTCGTGCGGATCCATTTCACAATGCCTTTGAAGGCGTTGAATGTTTCATCTTTTGTCGCCAAGAATCGTGTCCAGGTGTATCGAGAAAAATCATCAACAACCACCAGCACATATTCTTTACCGGCCAGACTTCGAGTTTCCATTGGACCCATCAAGTCCATGTGTAGAAGTTCAAAAGGAGCTCCAGTGCTCATCAAACTAGGAAGAGGTGGATGAGAAGACCTTGTTTGTTTGCCTTTCTGACAGTCACCGCACACCTTTTTCTCAATTTTGGGGAGTTGAGGGATTCCTCGAACTATCTCCCACTTAACAAGTTTACTTAGATTTTGAGAACTAGTGTGTCCGAGACGTTGATGCCATAGATCGACTTCATCAGAAACGGTTACAGAAAAACAACTATACTCAGTGGTGTAGCAATTGTTCTTTGCACGTGGTCCTTCCATGATGCACTTCCCTTCACCATCAAACACTTTACAAGAGTCTTTGTCGAAGCTGACATTCAGCTTTTCATCACACAACTGACTTATGCTGATTAGATTTGCAACAAGTCCCTTTACATGAACTACATTCTTAATAGGTGGCAAGCCTTTGATATGCAAGGTTCCTTTTCCCATAACAACACCTTTAGCTCCCCCTCCAAACACAACCGGAGCACCAGACATTGGTTCATAGTCTTTGAGAAATTTTTTAGTCCCGGTCATATGACGGGAACATCCACTATCAAAGTACCAGATGCCCTTGTTGCCGTTCTCTGAAGCATTCAGTGCAACATTGCAGAATATGAGTTCACGAGGTGTCCATGTGCTGTTTGAGGTAACATTCGTTGTTTTTGGCAACTTGCGATTCTTTTGAGTTGAAGTCGAAGGTTCGACTTTCTTAGTGAGTTCATGATTTTTCTTGTAAGACCCATTTCTCTTTTTCACAACAAAGAGACCACGATTTACATCATTTTGCATTTTGTAACAATATGGTCGGATGTGACCGGGCTTATCACAATAGTGACAAATGAATTTCCTCTTCACTTTTCCATCCTTCTGGTTCTTAGTTCTTGCAATAGTTGATGATTTCTTTTTTGGTGTTTGTATTTTAGAGATTGGAGACTTGTTTGTTGTCAGCTGAACTTTGTCGAGTGGGAACGTTCCCCTTGATTTGTTCCCAAGATTCATAGAGGTAGGCTTCTTCTTTTCGGATGGGTGAGACGAGAGATTTCCAGAATTTTCACCAACAATCTTCTTTCCTTCTTTGATCTCCTTTCTCTTGTGAGTTTCAGACTCAGCCTGATTTTTAGTTTCAGCTGTCGAGATGTCAGAGGTAGAAGCTTTAACAAAATCAACTTTCTTCTCTTCAGGAATGACAAAAATAGATTTGGCAACACTTTGGAACCCAATTCCTTGTCGTTTGAGATTTGTGTATGCTGGGAGAGTGTCATACACAGTTTTAGCTTTGTTAATCTTTTTGAATAGATCTTCATCAGCTCTGAGTTTGTCTTTGAGGCTGAAACATTCCTTCACACTCATAGCAAGTTCAGATTCGGTTTTTAGCAGTGTAGATTTCAGCTCATCATTTTCAGCATCGGAGTTTTTGAATAAAGTTTGAAGTTGCTTAACTTCAGTTGTTACCTTCTTCAATGATGCTTTCAGCTTGACATTCTCAGTATTAGTTTGTTCAAGCAAACTTTTCAGTTCAACGGTCTCCTTGAAATATTCGTGTTTCTCATAAAACACGTCGTCAAAAGATTGTTGAAGTTTCTTTAGGTCATTCTTCAGTATTTCTATCTCACTGCTCTTATCATCATTTAACTTTTGAGAGATTGAGAGTTTTTCTTTCAGTTCTTCCACTTCAGCAGATGTTAGTTCAGCTTGAAATGAGGAGTTTTCTTTCTCACACTCAACTTCATCTTCAGAGTCGGATTCAGAAAAAATTTCATCATCGCACAGATCTCGATTTTTCGAGGCAAGACAGAAAATATTATCAACAGTGGCTGTGTCTCTCAACATGTCATTGATTTCATACTCTTCACAGAAAGTAAAAACAAGAGCGTTGTCTTCATCTTGTGACTCTTCACATTCGGAGTCTTCATCTTCAGATAACACGTTTTCATCATCTATAACAACATAGCTGACAGGCAAGTTCTTTTGACGATGTAGATTCGGGCACTCATTTTTTATGTGTCCAATCCCTTTGCACTCAAAACATTTCACTTTCGACATATCCTTGCTACCAGATGAGTAGGGAGACAATTTAGTGCCTTTGAACTTTCTTTCGACACCAGACGACTGAGTTCTGGCATTAGGAGTGTTCTGAGAAAAATTCAAGTTTTTCTGAAATTTTCTAAAGTTTCGTGCTTGGTTTCTTCTTTTAAAATCTTGTTTGACAAGATACGTGACGACCTCAGTTAGAGCTGCAAGCTTGTCCGGATTCTTGGAATTCAGCAATTTCTCAACATCCTGACTGTCGTCGTCATCAGACTCATCAACATCAGCAGAAAAACTGTTATCATTAGTAGAGCTAGAGTTCTGAGAGTGAGTAAAGTTTTGTGACTTGGCACTTCTTGAGCTCTTTCTCTTTTCGGAGATTTTCAATGCAGTCATCGGTTCATACACTAGAGACATGTTTGGATTCCGACGAACTTTCTGAGTGAGATCATAGTTTCTTAAATCTGCCATGAGATCAGCATAATCCCATCTCTCTTCTTCTGGCTTTGCTTCCAACGACAAAACCTTGCTTTCAAATTTCGAGCTCAGACTATGTAGAGTTTTGTCATAAACCATGGAGCTAGGAAAAGGTTCTCCAAGTTCTTGAACTTCATTCACATATCTCATAATCTTGTCAAGATAGTCGTTTATGTCTTCGTCCTCTCTCATCTGAAGTTGGTGAAACTGAGTAGTAATAGTTCGAACTTTCGATCTCTTGACGGCCTTGCTGCCTTCACAAGTTCGTTGCAACGTTTCCCAAGCTTCTTTTGCAGACGCACAATTCTTAACAAGTTGATACGTGCTAAGTTCGAGCCAGTCACATATAAATAGCAAAGCTTTGCTGTTTGCTGTGGACAACTCATGTTCTTCCTTAGTCCACAATCTCTCTGGTTTCGGAATTCTAACCCCATCATCATCAATAGTAAACGGTCGTTCCCAACCTTCTAACACGGCCATCCATGCACGAGAATCATGTCCTTTGATTCGTGCAGACACTTTAGCTTTCCAGTTCGAATAATTCGAGTGTGTGAGAATCAGCGGTTTCTGAACAAATAAAGACGACTCCATTTCAGCGGAATTTATGAAGTCGAAAATCTCGGATCACGTCTTATACGTATGACGTCCCGCTCTAATACCAATTGAAATTACGTCTTCGACGTAGTATACCAATTTTTCGTGAAATTGGCTAAGTATGAAATACTTGACGTGTCAAACTCAGCGCAATGCAACTCAGCGCAATTCGACTCAGCTCAATGCGCTCAGGCGCTCACACGACCCAACTCAGTCGCTCAGACGCAATGCAACTCAGACGCACAGCGTAACGTAACTCAGACGCACAGCGCAATGCAACTCAGACGCTCAGCGCAGTTGCAGACGACTCAGTTAAGTTGCAGACGACTCAAAGCGCGCGACGCAATGACGCAACGACGCACTGTGCGACGCAACGACGCACACACAGCACAACGCGCACAGGCGCTCACACGACTCAGTTCGGTGGCAAACTTGAAGCAATGAATACCAAGAATGATTGACACAAAAGTTTATGTAATTGATTTCATTTCATTGAAAATAAAACGAAAACTATTACAAGTACAGAACGGTAGGCAAACGAATACTAGAGGCAGTCCAAGTGACGCAGCACTCCCACACTCTAGAATCCCAACACTTAAACGCTTAGAGCTAAGTCACATAACCCTAGTATGTTGCGTCAAGCGAACAGCACTACAACGAAAACTCAAACACGGTGCGCACAACACACCTAAATTCTCCAACTAAAAACAAACTAAATAAAAACCTAATTCGGAAAGTGGATTGGGAGAAGTGATTTTCCAAATCGGGGTCACGGGTATTTATAGGCGTCTTGCACGTGTAAACACCGGAGTTCGCACGTGTAAACGCCGGGCTGACGTCACACGGAAATTCTTGACGTCACACTTCCGGAATCTTCGAATCTTCGAATCTTGAATCTTCGACTCTTCAACTGTTGATTCTTGAATTCTTCAACTCTTGATTCTTGAATTCTTCAACTCTTGATTCTTGAATTCTTCAACTGTTGATTCTTGAATTCTTCAACTGTTGATTCTTGAATTCTTCAACTCTTGATTCTTGAATTCTTCAACTCTTACTTAGCTCCAATGCACCTCAACGCTTCAACTTCACTTGATCTTGAAATTCTTCTAAGTGTTGAAGTTGAACGCATCGTCATCTTCATTGCATGGAGGAAATGTTGACGCAGCGCTTTTTGATCCTTGCACGCCTGACTTCCGGATTGACGCGTCAACGCATGTATCACACATGCGCACAACGCATTACATGCGCTTAGACGATTGCATGCGCTCGGCTTCACCATGAAGCGCAAATGCGCTCAGTAACATAGCGCTTCATGCGCTCGGCGCTCCTGGCAGGTGCGCACGTGCGCTTGGCGCTCAACATGCGCGCCCATGCGCTCGACTTCCGGGTTGGAGCGCAAATGCGATTGGCGCTCCGGGCTGGGCGTTCATGCGCTCATGCGCTCGGACGCTCATGCGCTTGGGTGCACATGCGCTCGGGCGTTCATGCGTTCGGGCGCTCATGCACTCGGCACTCATGCACATGTGTTCGGTCGTCTTGTGCGCTCAAAGTTGTTTACCTGTATACACAACAAGCAACAAACACAAAGACGAGTTGACGCCAAAACATACATTTACATATTTTCTCACTTTTCATTTTTTTGTTGTTTCATGTATATTTTTATACTCCAAAAAAGAAATATTTTTACTTATTTTTTCAATTTAAAATATAATTATACCCTTAATTTTAAAAATATTTGTTTATGTGCAAAATGAAATTGTGTGATTGTGATTTTAATTTGTTTAATAATTATTTAAGTAATTAAAAGTGGAAAGTGCCACATTTTCAATTAGAAAATAAAAAAAATAAATCAAAATATTTTGATATAAAGAGTAGTTCTTTTGACAATATTTTAACGAAAAATTACGATACTCCCTCCGTATCAAAAAATAAATAAATTATGCAATGAGACACAATCATATATATTAAAAATAGAAGAATTTAGAAAAAAAATATTTTGGTTTTGAGTATTATAAAAGTAAACAATATTATTCTTTATCATAATTTAAGATAGTTAAAAATTTAATAATTATATTATATTTTATTTTCAAAAAATTAAAGTGTCTTTATTAACTTAATGTATTAATAACTATATCTAAGTTTTTGTGTAAATAAAACCCTAACCGTTTATTTTCTGAGTTTGTTATATTTTGAAGCATGAAGGAAAACTAGTACTCTTATTCACAAAAATATGACATTATCAAAATTGTGTATAAATTGTCTTTTTATAAACTGAGATAGTGTATTGTGTATATTGTATTTTATTACATTGATTCGCTCACGGCCAAATTTCACCCACATTAATACGTAGTATTTATCATTTTGGTCGAATTTCATTTCTTCTTTTTTCTTTTTTTTTTACTTTGTACTTGTTTCTATATAATTTTGGTTGACTAGGGAGTAGGGAGCTAAAAAACGAATTAAATTTGGAAATGAAAATGAAAACTAGTGTTTCCGTAATTTGACTAGAGGAACAACGTCAAACAACCAATTTTCGAAAGTCCGTTATTACTTATTAGTACTAACTTAGGGTTTTTCAATTATATATATCATATTTTTATTAGCAACCAAAATGGAAGTCCAAAAAAAGAGACGAAACCGAACTGATTTGTTTGAACATTTCTCCTCTCTCTTGCAGATGCTTAGTGATTTTTGGAAATACTTATGATGTGATTAGCCAAGCTTGGAATTTTATTTGCTAAAATCAATATGTAATAAGACGATATTCTCTAGTTTATATCTAAGGACTCGAGCAACATCAAAAAACCTAAAACCAAAATAAAAAATCATAATAACACCAGCTACTTTCAGTTTCGATCCATACAAGACTGGTCCGAAGCAGAAACGGCTTCGTCTTTACTCTGAAATTTTTGCCTCTTTCTCTTTCTTCTCCTCGTGTTTTCCTTGGGGTTTTGACACGCACAAGACTGTTTCAAAGCAGCATAGATTGTATTGAGAGCAATATTCACTCTTTGGTCTGTAATCACATCTGTCTCTACATGATGATCCTCATCATCTTGGTTATGATCATCATACGTGAAAGACTCCCTCATCAACCTAAGCCCATCCGCCAAATCCTCCATTGTAATGGTGACCAAAGAATCAACATTCTTACACCGGGTGCCGAGCCTCTTGTCCAAACTCTCCCTAGAGTTTGCGAGCATTGTATCAACCAAACCCCCGTTCATCTGGCTTCGTTGTTTTTGGGTGCTCTCCCGCTCTATAGTCTCCGCAATCATTTCCACAGTACACGACGGGTGCAACTTGAATCCGTAAAGAGGGCTCTTCTCGTCTTCGTCATTTTTAGTAGATGTAGACGACATTTTGAGCAAGAGGATGTTTGCTAGGTCTTGGCAAGTGTAGTCGTCAAAGTAGAAAAACTTGGTGACCCTCCTCCGAAAGCCTGCGTTGGCGGATATCACCTTCTCCATTCTATCGCGATACCCTGCGAATATGACGACCAATTTTTTGGAGTCCATGGAGGACATGTGTTAGTGTAAATATTGCTAGGCAGAGTAATGCGGCAGAGTTACTGGGCATAACAATGCCTTAGTCATATTTACATGTTTTCTCCTTTCTTCACATCTTTAGATTGTTGTTTTTCACTCATTGTATGTGTGAAATGTGTAAGCATGAGTTTCCAGTTGAATCATGCGTGTTTAGACAATCAAGACATTAGCAGAATCATGCGGCAGGACGAAGACCTTCGGCATGCCGCACGACGAACAAGAGCAGAAGACTCGAGTAGGAGCGATAGGCATAGAGAACCTGAAAATAAAGAGAATTGGAAGGCATTGGCAAGAGGCAAGGCATTCCAGTGAATTGAAGAAGGTTCGCCCTGCCTGAAGAACAGCTCGCTGTGCGGCAGAGACAGAAGCTGGGTCAAAGGCGGTTCCTATCTTCTCTCAACCACTCTAAACCTAGTTTTACTAGGGATTTCGGTTGAGAGCTCCTCCTATAAATATCAGGAGACTTCAGCTCATTCACTACACTTTTTCATCTATCCGAAAACATCATTTTTAATTAAGATCATTAGCTAGTCGGTTTTAGTAGGCAAGTTCTTCATTGGAAGTTTTTCGTCCATTTATCTTCTCATCTGAGATTGTTACGTACGACTTAGTTATGATCTGTAATTTAGTATAGGATAGTGTTAGAAGCTTTATTTCAGTTTTGGTTGTTCATTAATCTTCGGATCCGATAAACGAGAAGGAATGCCTTCGCATTGCCTTAAGTTTAGTCGATTGTAAATCCAAGATTATTTATTGTAAAGACTCGTATCTTTAATAATATATTTTTAGCCGTAAGGCACATTCGTATGGGTATAATTTAAATACCCATACAAAGATTTAATTACTTGTGTTATTTATTTATCGCTTCGTTTGTGTGTGTGAGTTTGTTCGTTCTGCCTAACGTTTATCTTTCCGCTGCATAACTTATACATATATCATATATATATTAAACTGATAATTTAAGATACACATTAAAATACTTAAATTAATTAAAACGAACAAACTAAATTGTAAGGCTTCGTGGTGCGGCATACTGAAGTAGCGCATCACCCTGCCTTAAGCTTGGCAGCGTATTTTCCTTCGTAAATACCCCTGCCAGGCACTTTCAACATGATCTCCTCTAGGGCTTCTATGCCGAAATCCCCGCCGGATCCCTCGTCGTAGGGCATAAGGCGGTAGGCCTCGTCTACAAAGAGAATCCCACCCTCCGCCGATTCAATCTACGTACAAACGTAGATGTGACCGATTAATTTTATAAAATCATATTCATGTATACTAAGGATGTGTTCTTTTGGACTAAACAAGACTCAACTACTTAATAGCTAGGTCTCTCAACTCTCAACTGAATGGATAAAGTTGAAATAAAAAAAAAAAAAACTAAACTGAATGGATCTAAATTGAATACCTGTTCTCTTGTCTTGACTCCGGTGTGACCAATGTATTCACCAACCAAATTGGTTCGTTGCACTTCGACTACCTTATCGGTCGGAAGTAAGCCGAGCATGTGGAGTAGCTTCGCCATGGTCCGGGCAACCATGGTTTTACCTGTAGTACGTAATTATTATCATGAACGCATGCAAATATATAGATAGATTATATTAAAACAAAATACAAATTATATATATGATGTACCTGTTCCGGGGTTTCCGAGGAAGGCCATGTGAGGGGGCTTTCTGACGCCGATGTCGACGCCGAGCTGCCGTCGCCTTTCGTCCATGGCCAATTGCTTGGCCCACCTCTTAAGCTGTACCTTCAGAGAGTTCATGCCCTCGATTTTCGACAACTCTTCCTCAAACTGTCTCATGCGTTTCCTAAACCCTTTCATCGTCATCATCGATCAATCGATATTTTTCTTGCGATCAAAACCCTAGCTAGCTAGATAAAAGGGTTTATAAGCTTAATGGATCAGGTCCCTAAATAAATTAAAATAAAATAAATTACTTATTTCAGCCCATCTTTTTATTCATTGTTTCTAAATAAATTAGAATCCTTAAGATTTGTATATAGATTCCTAACCATATTAGTACTCTTTGGAGAATTAATTTTTCAATTTAGAATATTCACTAATATATATATATATATATATATATATATATATATATATATATATATATATATATATTAAATTAGGTTCAAGTGTGACACTCAATTTATTTTAAAGTTAGGCTTGTGCTTACCACTCGTTATTGAATATTTACTACTGCAAGGAAAAGAGCCACGTGAAGGGTACACTACTGCAAGAAATTCTAGGAGTTTTGTCACTACTGCAAGGAGTACATTGCTTTTCTATATGCTCCCACCCAAATATTGATTCGTTTGTTAAGATCACGATAATGACTTACATTGTGTTTGAATTCTGTTAGGACCAGTTGTTGAATTGTCGTTCAAATGTGTAGTAATTTCCCTCCAAAAAGTGTCTCCCTTTTGACCATGCCACTACCCAATTCACTATAACTGCTGAAGTAAAAATAACCAGATAAAAGAGCTTTATTTTGCTCTGTACTCCAAACTCCATATTTTGAGTTTGTTGGAGGTACAAAACTGGGTGGAGTTTCATCATCCGTATTTCCAAGAGATATTTGAGTCAAAAACTCAGTAATTCGAGTAGATCCACTACTGAAATTGGGAGTTGATTGTTCTAGCGAAAGTTGAGAACTTTGGTTTTGCATATTGGGTTACCCATATTGCATATATTGATAATTATTATATGGAAATTGTGTACCAAACATATGATTCGGTGGCATAAAATTTGGATTTGGTGGCATCATAAACTGTGGATTTTCAGGGCGTTAGTAATTTGGGTTTTGATGATATTGATTATTGGGATTTTGAGGGTATTGATTATTGGGTTTTGAGGTGGTTGATTATGATATATAAAATTTGAATAACAATGAGGAGTTTGATTTGGATCCATCACAAATCAAAAACACAAATTATACAAACAGAAGTGGAGAAAATTGTAAAAAAAATTGGTATCCAAATCAAACAAACTTGGTTTCTATTTATAGATCATGAAAAATAAAAAATATTGATGTAAAAAAAACGAAAAATTATTTTTAATTATATATAAAAATCTCATTTAAAAAATAAGATAAACGAAATGTAGATGTCCAATAATAAATTGACACCGACTATTTAATTATCCAATAACTAACCCTCCACCCATGTGGGCACCCACCAGCGTCGCTTTTGCCAGAATTATTACGAGAATTATTCAATAATTCTTTAGAAATTTGAAAGAAAGATACCCCTATCAATTACTCCCACTGCATACAAATACTTCTTCAATTATTGGCTACTGGAGATGGTCTAAGGAGGGTGTATTCAATAAAAACTCTATAGGATTTTTATGAACTTTTAAAGTTTAGGGTAGTCAATCTGAATTTGTAAAAATCTATTAAAATCTTAAGGTATTCAATAAGATTCTCTATTCAAAAGTCAATTGATTTTAAAAGTTTATAAATTTTTATTGATTGAAAATACAAAAGGATTTCATTCTTTGAAATCTCTTCTAAATACGTTATATTTCTATGAATTTCTATTTTAATTGATTAATTTATTATTAAAAAATAATAAAACATAAAAAATATATAAATAAACATAATACAATTTAAAAACATGAAAAAAATAAAATAACTTTTTTCAAAAAATAATATGTTATTATATATTTGACATATATATATATATATATATATATATATATATATATATATATATATATATAAATAATATTAAAATTATTGAATATATTATTTTTTATTCATAGAAAAATTATACTTGTTTATCGATCGTAAAAATAAACAAATTTATTTATAATGTTATTTAAAAAAAATATAACTACTTTTTGTAATTTTAAAATAATATATATATAGAGATAAAAAACTATTTAGTCTCATAAATGTAGTCTTTTTTTTATTTAGTCCCACATACATCCGCTTTTTCAATTTAGTCCCAAATATGTCGAATTTGGTTTCAATTTAGTTCTTTTTGTACGAAGTGCCCATGAAAGCTGACTTAGCGCTACGTGTTAGCATCCCATTGGTCAACGACTTTTTTAAAAAGAAAGAAAAAAGTCGTTGACCAATGGGATGCTGACACGTGGCGCTGAGTCAGCATTTATGGACACATTTCGACGAAAATTAAAATTTCCGTATAAAAAGGACTAAATTGAAATCAAATTCGACATATTTGGGGCTAAATTGAAAAAGCGGATGTATGTGGGACTAAATCGAAAAAAAGCTACATTTATGGGACCAAATTTTTATATATATATATATTCCGTTTACATTCTGACCAGGTTTGATATCACCATTGCCTCTTCCCCTTCCATATCCAGGTGGAAAACCATGAATGAGAAAACACCTATCTATGGTATGTCCTGTTTTTCTGCAATGAGTACAATGAAGCTTCTCCCTTCCTTTGTTCATACCCATAGCAACATTCACTGAATTACTAGGCATCTCACTAACAGACTGATCAAAACTTTGTGGAAAACCACCTGCAATACTTCTTTGTCTTTCCTCTTGAATAACCAATCCAAATATTCTGGGTAATGTTGGAAAAGGAACCATGCTCATAATGTTAGACCTTAACTGAGTATAGCTAGAGTTTAATCCAAACTGAAATTGAATAGCACATTCCTGTAATTGATACTCATTCCACTTCTTACCACTTTCAACACAAGTGCACCAGCTCACAAGCTGCAAATGTTTATACTCATCCCACACACTACGCAATTTTGTATAATAAGAATTGACATCCAACGAGCCCTGATTTAAAGTCATAAACTGCTGGCGTAATTGGTATAACCTAGCGATGTTACCTTGAGAAAACCTCTAGAAGATCAGACCATATCGCAGCGGCATCATCAAAGTACATTAAACTGGAGCTGATCTCCGGTACAGTAGAGCTCCGGATCCACGACACCACCATACTGTTGCAACGAATCCAGGGAGTGAACATCGGATCACTGAGATCTGGCCGTATGACGACGACGAAATGCTTGTCGTTTGAGCAAACGCGCTGCCAAAATAAAATTTATATTTAGCCAGTACTCGTATCACTACAAAATAGTAGATAATGGTAAGTACGTGGGGTCGGTCCCACAAGGAGGCAATTGCAGTAAGTGATCTCGGCTTTGCTCAGAGGGTTGTCACAAAAAGATTTTGAGTTTGGTTTGCTGTGGGCACAGCGGTTCTCTCATGAACAACTTGACTCAACTGACTACGACTAAACTAAACTAAATTGATGAAAATCAGTATCTTGGCATACAACATCTCTTAGGTTCATTAGGGCAAAATACCGTTCATCGGCACTAAGGATTTCTACCAGCGGTTTGTCAGCAGTTATAGGGTGCAAAAACAAAAGTGGTCCTATTGCGTCACGCCCAGCAATTGCCCCACCCCTCATCTATCCTTACTGTGTAAAGAGAAGGCTAGCTATCACTATGCCTAAACCCCTGGATCTGAACAATTCGATAACCTATGCGACCAAACATGGATCTAGTTTGCCCAAACCCGCATTACCCTCTAGACAGACCCGCTCGGCCAATAGCATGCTCGAAACATACGACCGCATCTCCTGCAAGTTCTAGTGCTATGCCCGCAACAATACTACAAGGTACATCTATGCGGTTTGCCAATCACCAGTATCCCAGTTTGTAAAGGTTCACTAGTGGTCGTCCTAGTTTGCCCAAACTCCCCAGAAATAAACCTCAACCAACTTTGCCTCGGGAACAAACGCCCAACCGGCTACTCTAGCCCCATCAACCTCTCGGTTCTACTTAGCCCAAAATCCCCCTCGATCTGCCTTTGCCCAGACGCTAATAATCCATCAACAAATAATTAAAACAAATAAATAAAGCAAAAACGAAATCAAACACTAAAAAGAAAAGCTTTAAATTAAATAAAGAAAAATATAATATACAATTTCGCCCAAACGGGCTGCCCCAAAGGGCAGTGTTTCTTCTTGTGTGTCGTGTGTGTGTCTCTCTCGTCCCTCAGCTGATCAGCGATTCCTCCTTTTATATGTGCGGTCTCTAGGGCATCAGATTTGTATAGGAGTTTGATGGGCTGATGGGCCTGGTGGGCTTGGGCCGTTTGGGCGTAGTGCGTCCAGAGTGTATTCTTGCTGGGGCTCTTGCTGGTCAAGGAATGTCCTGGTCTTTAGGGATTCTTTCCTTATCAGCTGACCGGATAAAGATGGGGGATTAGGCAGAATCCCCCAACTTTCGGAATCTGTTACTCTGGTATGCCCGATACTCGCCATTTGCCCAAACTGGGCACCTTCTGCCCTTTGCCCAAAGTGATGCTGCTGCTTTCTTCATGCCTCTTTGATCTTGGAATTTTCCTTCCAGGTGGGTGAACCATGCGCGATGCTTGTTACGCGGTTGACTCTTACGCATAGTGACTTTGCCCATAGTGACGTCTTTGACTCACAGTGGCGACTTTGCCTTATTAGGCCCAACTGCCTTAGTCACCTCTGCTTCAGAATCCCGCGTTTGCCCAAAGTGGACCATTAATTTGACTTTTCCGCACAATCTCCACCTGCTGACATGAATACCTGCATACTTTGCCCAAACACTCCAATGTGCCCTCCCAGACACAATACTGACTCAAACTGACTCAATAAAAGGTGTAAAAACGCTCTAAGATGAGCAAATAAAATGGCTCATCAGAACCGCACACACTTGGATACGCTTGTCCCCAAGCGTGGGCTCTGATTTGCCTGACTCAAGACCAAAGTGAAAACAGAAATGAAAGAAGTAGGGAGAAATAAAACAAAGGACTTTAGCATGATCAGTATAGGGCATAGTACATACAGATAACACAAAATTCAAGTAAAGACAAAAATAAGTCAAGAGTCTGTTAAAGGTCTTTGGGTACACTCCCTCATAGTGTTTCTCTCTTTTTAGTGTATGGGTTTAATGACACTCATTTTCTGCTGTGACTCCACTTTGCCTAAATTTGCCTTATTGCTAATCTGAGTTTGTTTTAACTAAGCAGGGGTTATCAAAGGGGCTTTTATTGGGTTGTAGTGTTGGGCTTATATGGGTAGATTTTTCTGGGAGTAGGATCTATTTGGGCGGAGGGCTTTTTGATGTTAGCCTTTTCTCTGCCACTTTGCCCCTTTCTTACGGGCTTTAGCACAACAACTTTTTATTCATCTTTTTTTTTTCTGATTTTTGTTTTGTTTTTTTTTCTCTTTTTTTTTTCTTTTTTTTTTTTTTTTTTTTTTAACACTATGCCCTAACTCTCTCTCTTCTCTCTGCCTGCCTATGTAATGTGGGCATAATACCAGAATGGGTTCACAAAGAATATTCAATTAGGCTCAAAGGGCTAGTAAGGGGCAGTGTTATTTATTCAAACAAACTGAAACAAGAAATTGCCCTAATCATTTAACAACCCTACTCAGTCAAACTACTCAATTCAGCAAACAGGCAAAGACAAGCATTGTAAAGATCACAGCAGACTCTCAAAGAAAGAAATCATATATCAATGTTGGCTCAATTCTCACAGTTTGCCTAGAACAGTTCCATCATCCCTATTTCATTCATCTTAACTATAAAGTTTGAGTTACTGTATGTATGTTTGCCCAAGGTGATCACATAATCATGCTGACTCGATTAGAAACAGGGGTTTTCCCTTTCCCTTTCCCCCCTCACACACTTTGCCTGGGCAAAGTGTGCAAAAGTAATAAGATTGGTAGGGGCTACCCACGACCAGACTATGACTAAAAAAATTGGCGCACCTGCCCCCTCACACACTTTGCCCTGGCAAAGTGTGTCAGCAGGGAGATCGACCTAGTCACCAGAGTCAAAGTGACTCGAGGTGACTTTCAGAAAAAAAAATAAAAATAAAAAAAACTAAAAACTACAACAATTGGGAGGGAACAATTAGGAGGTGGAGTCAGGTGAGTACCTAAATCCAGTGTGGGCAAAGTGGGCCATTAACTTGTTCAGCAGCTCCGCAAGACTTTTTTACATGTTGCCCTGTCGTCTTAGAACTTTGCCCGGAATCAGTAGCGTGAGCACGTCTGCCCAGACCTTGACTTCGTTCCATGGGCCATCCTTGCAACTTCAGGGAGCTTGTCGTCCATCTAGAATACACTGCCGTTTGAACAAGTGGTCTTTTAGTATGCCCACACAGCTACCCTTTCTCCCTCTGCTCGGGCTCTTTGCCCATAATCTGCAATACAAAACACACTACCTTTCGAGGAGAACACTGCTCAAGGCTTATTTATTAAATCAAAACAAAATAAAAAGAGAAAACATATCAGGTTGCCTCCTGGCCAGCGCCTTAGTTATCGTCATGGGCATGATGTTTGTTTCTGGGCGGCACGTGCTCTTTGCCCTGCTCCTCCCGTTCTGCCCTTGTTTGCCCTGTACGGTCAAGCTGGAGCAAAAACAAAAAATCACAGGTCAAATAGCACAGACGACTTACTGCTGGAATATTGCCTCCCCGGCAACGGCGCCAATTTTGACGACGACGAATGTTTGTCGTTGGGAACAAACGCGCTGCCAAAATAATATTTGTATTTAGCCAGTACCCCTTTAACTACAAAACGTAGATAATGGTAAGTACGTGGGGTCGGTCCCACAAGGAGGCAATTGCAGTAAGTGATCTCGGCTTTGCCCAGAGGGTTGTCACAAAAAGATTTTGAGTTTGGTTTGCTGTGGGCACAGCGGTTCTCTCATGAACAACTTGACTCAACTGACTACGACTAAACTAAACTAAATTGATGAAAATCAGTATCTTGGCATACAACATCTCTTAGGTTCATTAGGGCAAAATACCGTTCATCGGCACTAAGGATTTCTACCAGCGGTTTGTCAGCAGTTATAGGGTGCAAAAACAAAAGTGGTCCTATTGCGTCACGCCCAGCAATTGCCCCACCCCTCATCTATCCTTACTGTGTAAAGAGAAGGCTAGCTATCACTATGCCTAAACCCCTGGATCTGAACAATTCGATAACCTATGCGACCAAACATGGATCTAGTTTGCCCAAACCCGCATTACCCTCTAGACAGACCCGCTCGGCCAATAGCATGCTCGAAACATACAACCGCATCTCCTGCAAGTTCTAGTGCTATGCCCGCAACAATACTACAAGGTACATCTATGCGGTTTGCCAATCACCAGTATCCCAGTTTGTAAAGGTTCACTAGTGGTCGTCCTAGTTTGCCCAAACTCCCCAGAAATAAACCTCAACCAACTTTGCCTCGGGAACAAACGCCCAACCGGCTACTCTAGCCCCATCAACCTCTCGGTTCTACTTAGCCCAAAATCCCCCTCGATCTGCCTTTGCCCAGACGCTAATAATCCATCAACAAATAATTAAAACAAATAAATAAAGCAAAAACGAAATCAAACACTAAAAAGAAAAGCTTTAAATTAAATAAAGAAAAATATAATATACAATTTCGCCCAAACGGGCTGCCCCAAAGGGCAGTGTTTCACCTCTCGACTCTCAAAACAAATACATAAAGAACTCTCAATAATTTCGTATATTAAGCTCTTTATATTTCTTCTTGTGTGTCGTGTGTGTGTCTCTCTCGTCCCTCAGCTGATCAGCGATTCCTCCTTTTATATGTGCGGTCTCTAGGGCATCAGATTTGTATAGGAGTTTGATGGGCTGATGGGCCTGGTGGGCTTGGGCCGTTTGGGCGTAGTGCGTCCAGAGTGTATTCTTGCTGGGGCTCTTGCTGGTCAAGGAATGTCCTGGTCTTTAGGGATTCTTTCCTTATCAGCTGACCGGATAAAGATGGGGGATTAGGCAGAATCCCCCAACTTTCGGAATCTGTTACTCTGGTATGCCCGATACTCGCCATTTGCCCAAACTGGGCACCTTCTGCCCTTTGCCCAAAGTGATGCTGCTGCTTTCTTCATGCCTCTTTGATCTTGGAATTTTCCTTCCAGGTGGGTGAACCATGCGCGATGCTTGTTACGCGGTTGACTCTTACGCATAGTGACTTTGCCCATAGTGACGTCTTTGACTCACAGTGGCGACTTTGCCTTATTAGGCCCAACTGCCTTAGTCACCTCTGCTTCAGAATCCCGCGTTTGCCCAAAGTGGACCATTAATTTGACTTTTCCGCACAATCTCCACCTGCTGACATGAATACCTGCATACTTTGCCCAAACACTCCAATGTGCCCTCCCAGACACAATACTGACTCAAACTGACTCAATAAAAGGTGTAAAAACGCTCTAAGATGAGCAAATAAAATGGCTCATCACCGTACAATCGAGCCATCGATAAACCCAAGCTTACTCTTCGCAATAAAGGATGTAATCATCGCCCTGCTACATACGTTGTAATTCATGCCATTAAGCAGCTGAGGAACAAGAGAAACACCTGGATTATCACTGGGATGGATGTAATAAGGACTCATGTGGTCATCGGCGAAATGGGTGACCTCACGATTGCCAGCTCCTCTCACCATGATTACAGAAGCAAAAAAAGACAACGATGTTGAGAGAAAACAACAAATCAAACAGAGATTATCTCTGATACCATATGAAATTTGAGATCCAAATCAGAGAAAAAATCGAATGTGAATTTGGGGAAGAAGAAGCTCAGAAGCAGAAGCGGGAAAACGAAATTTTATTTTCATCCAACTTAAAATGAAAAACAAGTGCGAGTACAACTTATATAGTCTCTACTAAAAGCGCTAATACAAAAGTAAAGACTAAAAACAGGAATATCGACTTTATTCAAAATAAAGGAGGGAAAATAACATGAGACTCGATCAGGGACAAATCCCAATGCATCAAATCAGGGACAAATCCCAATGCATCGATCTTATCTTTAAGTGAAGTTATGATAAAATGTTAGTCTTAAGTATATAACTCCTTATTCAATTATTAGGAATACTTAGAGATTTTTAAGCGATAAAGTTTAGTAAAGTCATCTAATTACATGAGTATTTGATGTTGTTGATATCACAACACCGAGACTAATGCATTATGTATATCATTCTCCCTGCTTTTTATAAGATTCAACTAAACTATGCATTTATTAATCAAATTAAATTAAGTTGTCCCTTAAAAACACCCAACACTATATTAATCAAAGACATCTCTAATCACAAGTCTTTGCATCGATCGACTTTTTTCTATCTCCTGCCCTTTTTCTTAGGGGTTTGATCAAGAGCTGTACTCAGAGCAATACCAACTCTTTCGTCTCTAATCATGATATCTTGTTCTTCCATCACCGTTTGAGTCTAACTAAATCGAGAAACTTCTCAATTTAAAATAATCGACCTCAAATTCTGCAATTAAAGATTAATAAGTTAATCTTAAATTTATATATCAAGAGTTTTATTATTGTGATCTTCAGTGATTCAAGTTCAAGCTAATGTTGGACTCATAAATCTTATATTTGATTGTTAGAAGTCCCACCATCAATGATTCAAGTTCAAGCTAATGATGGGCTGATAAGTTATTGTGATCGTTAGAAGTGTAATCATCTAAAAGCGCTAGAACTATTAGAGAATTTGAGTAGGTTTACATTTATATTAGTGAATATTCGAATATATTTTCCAATACTCTGATAACATATTTATAATTAACTCGGGTCATTTGCCTGATTATAATTAACTCGGGTCATTTGCCTGATAGAGTTAAAACTCATTGTAGTTTAATCTCCATGGTCATTCTTCAGTAATTAAATGAATATTTTTGTAACAAGTAATAACTTGAAGGGATCAAGACAATTGGTAATACTCCCTCTGTCCCGCCTGTAGGGGTTGTAGTAGAGTCCACTGTTCAAATTACGTACTAAGATCATGCACTTCCCAGCAGTACCAGCAAAAAATGTCTTTTTTTTCTTCCAATTATGGTTTTGCCACGTACTGAATTAAGTAGGCAAAAAATGTGTGTTATGGGGCACAAAAATAAAAAAAGCAATAAACAAAGCGGCGAGGGCAGTGCAAGCTAGCCAAAGTAGACCAGCAGCCGTGGCTCCTTGTTTGGTCGTCGTAGCCTTAATCTCCTCTACTTGTTTCTTTCTCATTTTCTCATCTTGACAAAACTTTCTTAGAGCATTGCCGATTTCGTCTGCCTCCTCCGGTTTCTTTCCAGTCATGCTAATTACCTCATTATTACTACTACTATTATTATTATTATTATTATTATCCTCTTCTTTCTTTACAACTAATTCCTCGTCATCCGTGCAAGACTGCCCCATCAACCTAAGCCCGGCCCCCAAATCCTCCAACGTGATGGTGAGCAAATCATCGACATCCCCACACTCCACGTCGAGCCTCCTATCCAAATTCTCCCTAGCGTTTGCGAGCATTGTATCCACCAAACCCCCGTTCATCTGGCTTCGTTGCTTTTGGCTGCTCTCTCGCTCTATAGTCTCCGCAATTATTTCCAAGGTGCACGACGGGTGCAACTTGAATCCGTAAAGAGGGCTCGTCTCGTCATCTTTACTAGCACTAGACATCTTGATGGAGAGGATATTGGCTAGGTCAAAGCAGGTGTAGTCGTCGAAGTAGAAGAACTTGGTCACCCTCCTCCGAAAGCCGTCGTTAGCGGATATCACGTTGTCCATCTGCTTACGGTAGCCGGCGAATATGACCACCACTTGATTGGTGTCCATGAACGACATGATCTCCTCCAACGCTTCCAACCCGAAATCCCAACCGCTCGCGTTTTCAGGCATCAGGCGGTAAGCCTCGTCTACAAACAGAATGCCGCCCTCGGCCGAATTGATCTAAATATATAGAAAACAAATTAACGTGTGTGTGTCAGAAAATATATATGTAGACATGATTTGATAAACAAATTAATGTTTGAGAAAATTAATTACCAGTTCTCGGGTTTGGGGACCGGTTTGGCCGACGTAAGGAGCGACCAAATCGGTTCGTTGGACTTCGACAACCTTGTCGGTGGGGATGGTGCCGAGCATGTGGAGTAGTTTGCCGAGGGTGCGAGCAACCATGGTTTTGCCGGTGCCGGGATTGCCGAGGAAGGCCATGTGAGGGGGCCGGCGGTATCCGACGTGGAGGCCCATGTCGCGTCGCTTTTGGTCCAGGACCAATTGCTTGGCCCATCGCTGGAGCTGGGCCTTGAGAGAATTCAAGCCCGATATCTTCGACAATTCTTTCTCCAACGCTTCCATTATATCGCCGGCCGCAACCGACGACATCATATTCGTACGATCTCTTTTCTGCTTACGATTTTCAAAACATGCGCTTTTTTTCTTTGAACATGACGAAGGGTAGGCAGGTACCCGTACTAATTTAAACTCTTGAGAGTAATAGTTTTGCTTTCACATCCTTCATTATAAATAAAATACAGTAATTTGCTAAACCTAATTATTATCGGATACTAATATTTTATATTATTATTATGTGTGTGGATATGTAAGATATCAAATTATATTCTACATTATATTAGGAAATATATAATTTTATTCATAATTTTGTTCAAAATAAATTATAATTAATCATTTAAATATATAAAATTTATTATTATTATTATTATTTTGTATATAATTTTTGTTAGCACGTAAATTGATGGATTAGAAATTTACACTCCAAAGCCCAAAAGGCCCTTAGTTCACCCAATCTGACGGCCCAAATCTTAGAGGCACGACATCCAGCTCCAAACCCGACTGCAACAAAAACAAAATTCCGAAAAAATGGAACATAAATGAAATTGTATCACTCGCAGACGAAACCGCGTAGTTATGGACTTATGGCCTCACATATATATACAGCATATCCGTTAATGATAACGAAGAGAGAACTTCCACCTTCTTCCCGACCCGTTCTCAGAAATGGAGTTGTTTTACTATATCGTGTTTGGGTCGTTGGCCGCGGTGGTGGCGGCGTTGGAGCTGAGCAAAAGCAACAAGGATCGGATTAATACTCCGACGGCTTTCAATTCTTTCAAGAACAATTACCTCCTCGTTTACTCTCTCATGATGGGTACGTACGCACTTAATCCCAGATCTGGTATATATTTTACCTGCTCGCTCGTTATGATGTTTGGGGTTAATGTTTATGGTGGATCGGATCTTTGATTCGAAATCTGAATCATTAATTTATGGAATTTTAAGATTTCATTGTGTTCTACATTTAGGCAGAGAAGCACTTTGTTCATCTTTTCTGAAACAATATTTGAGTTTGAAATTATGGTGATCTATGTGAATCGTATCCATTTTAAACTGTCTATGTTACGGTGATTTTGTAATGCATGTATTCCTTAATTGCACAATTTGAAATCGAATTCTGCGTTTAATTTTTTTCTGTGGAACAGCCGGTGACTGGTTGCAGGGCCCATACGTATACTACCTTTACAGTACTTACGGGTTTGGGAAAGGTGAGATCGGACAGCTATTTATCGCCGGATTCGGATCATCCATGCTTTTCGGGACCATTGTTGGATCTCTTGCAGATAAACAGTGAGATATTGTCCTCTTCGAACAATTCAGAGTTTTAAATCTCTTTTTCACAATATTTTCCTGTATTAACGCGATAAATTAAATTGTAGGGGACGTAAGAGAGCCAGCGTTACTTACTGCATCGTTTATATACTAAGTTGCATTACCAAGCACTCTCCTCAGTACAAGGTTTTGATGCTTGGACGTATCTTGGGTGGTATCGCTACATCTCTCTTGTTTTCTGCATTCGAGTCGTGGCTTGTGGCAGAGCACTTCAAGGTATGTTTGCTGAGTAATAAAATTTGGCACTTTTGTATGTATATATAGTTATCTTGTATCTGTCTATTCACATTTTAAACTTACTCATCCACACATAATTTCATTTTTTTCACATGAAATTCATTACTTCTCAAAAATTCGTTTTCTAACAGTGTAAAATGGACATGTAATTATGTAAACATAACCCATCCATGCATATTTTGCACTTTTGCTCATAATCGATACTTGTTGTTTGTGACTTGAACGTATGTGGAGGATCATTAAAATAGCTGAGACTTGATTTGCATATGTAAATGCAGAGAGGTTTTGATCAGCAGTGGCTCTCCTTAACTTTCTCCAAGGCAATATTCCTGGGAAATGGCCTGATTGCCATTATTTCGGGGTTGGTTGGAAATATGCTGGTTGATTCTTTGAATCTTGGTCCCGTATCGCCATTTGATGCTGCTGCTATAATTCTAGCTATTGGAATGCCTATAATAATATCATCTTGGTCTGAGAACTACGGGGACTCGTCAAATAACAAGGACTTGCTTACCCAATTCAAGGGTGCAGCTATAGCAATTGCTTCAGGTATTACTTCAAAATTAAATCGAAGCAGATTTAGGACATCTGAGCCTGATTATAACTGGACAGAGAAGTAAAGTCTGCAATTTTCAAAAGTTGATGCACCGATTTTGATTGTCAGATGAGAAGATTGCATTGCTAGGTGCTATACAGTCATTGTTTGAAGGATCAATGTATACATTCGTGTTCCTGTGGACCCCTGCTCTCAGTCCAAACGATGAAGACATTCCACACGGTTTTATTTTCGCAACTTTCATGCTGGCCTCAATGTTGGGAAGCTCGATCGCATCCCGCCTATTAGCCCGCAACACAGTTAAAGTGGAGAAATACATGCAGATTGTATTTGTTATCTCTTCTGCCTCTCTTTTGCTTCCCATATTGACCAATGTATGTCCAGGTTCCTTTTTATTTATTTTTATTTTCCTTTCCCTTATTTTTACACTTATATGACATTTTACTGGTCATGGCAGTTTCTAGTAACTCCTTCAAAGGTGAAAGGCTCAGGCATTTCGTTTGCAGGCTGTCTCCAAGTCCTCGGATTCTGTGTTTTTGAATCTTGTGTGGGGATTTTCTGGCCGTCCATAATGAAGATGAGATCCCAATATATCCCCGAAGAGGCTAGAAGCACCATCATGAACTTCTTCCGTATCCCTCTAAACATTTTCGTTTGTGTTGTGCTGTACAATGTTAGTCCTCTAGAACTTAGCTTTTATATATTTGCTTATGGTTTGGATTGTTCACCTTCTGGGATTTTACTTGTTGTGGAACTAGCTGTTTTACTTTGGACTAAAAATAATCTATCTTTTGTACTGGCCATGGCATTAGTTTGTCTGTTTGTCTATTTTGTAAAGAAACCAACTTAAAAAATTACAGTTTTCGTTTACCAACTGTTTTTTAAGGTGCTAACATATTTTTGGATTTTTTTTTAGGTTAATGCATTCCCCATCACAGTTATGTTTGGTATGTGCTCGATCTTCCTCTTTGTGGCCTCCATTCTTCAGAGACGGTTATCAGCAATCGGTGATAAGCCAAGTGAGTGATATGTTTCCTTAATTTGATTACTGCCTTTAGAGTCTCAATGGTGAGATCGTAATTGTGAAACTTGTTTTTTTCAATTACATCAAATCATAGTTGAGTTGAGCTTTATCTAAATTTCCTAGTCTTCTGATTTCTAAAACTTCAAGTAAACAATGCTTCCAGATTTCTAACGTGTCTTTCTAATCGTTAATTTTCAGGGACGGCAGAATGGACTATGTTGAAGGATAAAAACACGGACGATGATGAGCCAACACATGACGTTGCCTAATTCGTTATTTCTCAATCGGGAAACAACAACCCGCAGAGGTTCTTTCTGATATTTTTACACATTGCCATATAAATTCGAGGCAACATCATTTTTGTAGCTGCAGGGATGCAATTTGATTATAGTCGCGACTGTCGGTAAGAAATACGGTAATCATATAGCCATCCGTGTAGGTAAAGGAGGTGAGGGAAATTGGTAGCAATTTCTGTAACTATAGATAGTCATAATTCGTATTAAATCTTTTATCTTTTTCTTTTTAAATGATCTTGGGTTTGGGTTGTGTATTGATGGCGCCCAGTTTTGTACTCAAGTCAGAAACAAATGTTTTTGTTAACTAATGCAATTATTTTTACAGTCGCCTATTTGTTTTCTTTTATTTTACGTTTTCCTACTTGATTTATAGCAATTTTTGCACTTTCGTATCTCGTCGAAAAATTGTTGTCGAACATTATTTGATGTTTGAGCATTTTACATTTGCTTACCTGTTGCCTCTTTATTTTATTTTAAATATATTTGGCACATGTCTGAAATTGCCCGTCTGAAATGAGATTAAAAAAATAAAAAAAATCCTGATTACTCACCCAGTCCCAGCTATTTGGCGCTACGAATCGACAACATACAAAGAGCCACGTCGGCGTTTACTCAATCGTTGACTCCGAGTGTTTCTTTCTACTTTTTCTTCTTCTTTCAAAATCATTTCTCCAGAAACAAAAACAAAACAATAAAAAAAAATCTCACACTACTGAGAAAAAGTCAGGAAACCGCGTGGAGAAAGAAGCGTGTAATTACACCCACAATTTCTCGACGATCTAATTAAATATCCATGATCAAGTTTCTCGAAAAAAACAGGTCTTTGTTTTTTCTCATTTTTTATTTCCACATATTCTACCTTAAAATTTTGCTGTCAATTAATCGATTTCTGCGATGTTCAACTTGCGATTCTTGTTTATTCATGTGAAATTTGTGGAATAGTAATAATGGGTATTTGCAATTTTGACAAGAAATAAAAAAAGATAGTAGCTTTTTTCTTTTAATTTTTTTTTCTTCTGAAAACAGGTTATTACTCTCATGTTTATGTCCATAGACTCTGTTCAGTTCATCATCTCCTCATATCCTTCATGAACTAAAATGGAAACCCTAGTCGAAACAGCGAATTCGATCCTCGAAGCGGCCGCCACCGCGAAGCAGGTCCCAATCCAGAGGGAAAATTTCACAAAATTCTCGACTTTCTTGGAGACCACAGCAACCTCCCTTCAGGACATACCCAACTCCGATGACATCATCGACACATCTCTCGAGGATCTCCGAACGGAGATCGAATCCGCCCGACGCCTCTCCTTGGAGTGCATCCACGGCAACCAAATGTATCTGTTTCTAAGCTGCAAGAGAATCTCAGAGGACTTAGACAAGATCACTAAAAACATAACCCGAGCCTTATCCGTCTTCACCTCAGAGGCGAAAGACGAAGTCAAATACGGAGTTTCTGAAGTAGAGGAAGAAATCCTGCAAAAGGTCGAGAAAGGGATCGAAGATCGAAACACCGACCGGTCCTACGCGACTGACCTGCTCGTTTCCATCTCGCAGTGTGTCGGAATCCCAGACGATCACAGCGTACTCAAGGAGGAATTCGAAAGCTTCAAGGAGGTAATATGCAGTATGGAATCGAGAGCCGACGCTTCGAGAATGGAACAGATTGTTCTCCTCCTGAGCAACGCTGACATCATCACGACCTCGAAGGAAAAGGAGACAAAGTACTACGCCAAACGCAACTCGTTGGGCCGGAAGATTCTAGACCCCCTTCCCTCGTTCATCTGCCCGATAACCGGTGACGTCATGCAGGACCCGGTCGAGACTTCGTTGGGGCACACGTTCGAGCGGTCGGCGATTCTCAAGTGGTTGAAAGAAGGGAAAGATTTCTGCCCCATGACGAAAATGCCCCTGAACAGATCAGGGCTGAGGCCGAACAAGACTCTCCGGCAGTCCATCGAGGAGTGGCAGAATCGGAATGTCATGATCACGATAGCGTCGATGAAGCCGGAGATCCAGTCGAACGACGAGCAGGAAGTGCTGGGTGCCCTGACGAGGCTCCTCGAGCTCTGCAATAAATGCGAGGTGCATCGGGAGTGGATCGTGATGGAGGATTACGTCCCGATTATCACGGGGATTCTCTGCGAAAAGAACGGTGATCTGAGGATGCTTGCTTTAGAGATTCTGTACTGTCTTGCTAAGGACAGTGATAACAACAAGGAGTCGATTGCGAAAGCGAACGACGACAGCATTACTTACATCGTTCGTTCGCTCGCAAGAAAAGTCGAAGAAAGTATTCTGGCGCTGCGTTTGCTGTTGGAGCTATCGAGGAGTACGTATGTGAGGGACCTCATCGGGGAAGCTCAGGGCTGCATACTTCTCCTCGTCACCCTAGCAAACAGTTACGATGCTCAAGCTTCGAACTATGCTCACGAGGTCCTCGATAATCTCGCTTTCCTCGATCACAACGTCATACAAATGGCGAAGTCGAAATTCTTCAAGCCTTTGTTGCAGCGCCTCTGTGAAGGTAAATCATAGTGTATCAAAAACTCTGTCTTTCGTCATCTCATCATGTCGATATGTTGCAGGGCCTTTATCCGTGCAAATAACCATGGCGGAAGCCCTAGCTAAAGTCGAGCTAACCGATCACAACAAGCTTTCCCTCTCTAAAGACGGGGCCTTGACCCCTCTCCTAAAAATGCTCGTGCAAGACGACACGGACGTGAAGTCAGCGGCAGTCAGAGCCCTCGAGAATCTCTCGGGCATCGCGGAAAACGGGATTCAACTGATCAGGGGAGGGGCGAAAACCCCTCTGTTCGAGCTTCTGTTCTGCCACACCCCTTCGCCTCCGGCCCAACTCCGGGATCACGTGGCGAAACTGATCAAGCGCCTGGCAGAGTCGACGACTTCCTCTGAAGCTTTCAATGAGCGGATTTCGCTTCTGGAGAGCGACGACGATGTTTTCAAGCTGTTTTCGCTGATTTCTTTTTCCACGCCCGACATGCAGGAAACGCTTCTCCTCACGTTCCGGGCCCTGTGCGGCTCGTCGACTGGTTCGAGTATCAGGACACATTTGAGACAGGTAATTACTCGAAAACCCCTGAGAAATCTCGAAATTGTAAACCAACCCCTCTATTTCTTCTGCACTCTTTTTTCAGATATCTGCTGTCAAAATACTCGTCCACCTCTGCGAGCTCGACGGCCTCGCCTCTGTGCGGAAAAACGCCGTGAAGCTGCTCTACGACTTGACGCGAGACGGGGACCACGAGACCTTCTCGGAGCACGTGAACGAGAAATGCATAACCTATCTCCTCGAAATCATTCGAACCTCAGACGACGAGAAGGAAATATCTTCCGCCATGGGCGTAATCTCAAACCTCCCGCAAAGCCTCCACACATCGCAGACCCTTTTCGACTCCGGTGCACTCGAAGTCATCTCCGACTGCCTCACGTCGAAAAGCACTCACTCTTCGCGCGAAACGGAGCTGTTAGAAAACGCTTCGCAAGCCCTCAGTCGTTTCACAGTCCCATCCAACGTCGAGTGGCAGAAAAAAGTAGCCGAGATGGGGTTGATTCCGGTCCTCGTCAAGCTTCTTGCCATCGGATCTCCTCTCACTAAACGAAACGTTTGCGTTTCTCTGAAACAATTCTCGGAGAATTCAGGCAGGTTGAGCTTACGGGTTAAGAGGGCCGGTTTTCTTACATGCTGCACGGGTTCGTCTGATGAAAATACATGCCCTGTCCACGTAGGCGTCTGTGGGGTAGAATCGTCATTTTGTCTCCTGGAGGCGAAAGCTGTCGATCTCCTCGTGATGGTTCTTGGCGAGAACGACGACGAGGCTAGCGAAGCCTCGTTGGATGCCATCCTGACATTGGTCGAAGGGTTGCAGCTGCAAAAAGGGTGCAAGGTTATCGACGAGGCTGGGGGCATAAACGCAATTATCAAGATGCTGAATAATTCGACTACAACGAGTCTCCAGGAGAAGGGATTGGGGGCTTTGCTGAAGATATTTAGACTGGAAGAGATGAAGTTCAAATACGAAAAATTCGCACAGATACCTTTGGTGGATATTACGCAGAGAGGGAGCCGAGACGCGAAATCGATGGCTGCTAGAATCTTGGCTCAGCTGAAGGTGTTGAATGACCAGTCTTCATTCTTTTGATGGGAGATCCATGGTAGTATCCTGTATATACTTTCTGTGTGGATTTTTTTTTTTTTTGTCTTGATTACATAACAATTTAATTTTTTTTCTTTCTTGTGATTTGTGAGCATGTACAAAAGTAGAACATGCAACAGAAAAGATTGAATGTCTTATAGTATGAGATTGATTTTGAAGATGTACTCATCATCATCACAATGTATCCTCACTAATTCACAAGTTTAAGGATGCAGTAAGAACCTTGGTCCTAACGAGGTTTTAACGAGTATTTACAATAATAATTATTGAAGCAGTCGACAGTCGATACTATAATCATTTTATGTATACAATATTTCCATAAGTGACCCTATAATCTGTACATGAAAGGAAACCGAATAGAAAAGAGAAAACACAGAGATACAGAGTAGATAACTAATATGATGGCTTACAATGTACTGTATTAATAAGAGAGTCAGTCACAGCAGAGACGCAACAACACAAACGAAAACTCACAAGAAGAAAACAAACTTCCATAATGCACACTCACCCCATTTGAACTTTCAAACTGTTGTATCTAGCACATGTAAGGAGGCGATAACTTGTACACCTCGAGCAAATACAAAACCTGAGAGATTCTGTCACAGTGGCAAGGTCCAAATTGTGAGAAGTGAATTTGTCAAATGGTTGTTTTTTCAACATGCAACGTAAAACGGGAAAAAAATGAAACATATGGAGTGTAGAATGTGTTTTCAAAGGCACAAAATGATAGTAGCATTTCAACGTAGGCCATCAAATATTCAATACAAAATCAAAAACTCTACCTATGCTGACAATAATATTTCTGAGCTAAAATGCCTAGTAAAACAAAACTTCATGGCTGTCCTGAATCCTGACCAGTGATCATCATAGGGTATATCCTTTATCCACAGAAAACACACCTGGGTTTTCCTCAGACGTTGATCCCGATTGCTACATTAATGCCGTATCATAAAAATATACCAGCAATAGTCTTTCATCTAACAGTACAAGAATCTAATTCCAATGGAAACCACCCTTTTTAAAAATATCTGCAAAATGCAAGGAAGGATCAAGAACCCAAATAGTGCACTGATTTAATTTGAGAAAGACTTGAGCATAAAAACAATATGTCAAATTAATTGTGGTCAGAACCTAAAGAGTGAATTGCCGGCTTAAAAGCAAAAATGATCAATTAAGCCTTCGAGGGGTGACAGCTAACTACATTTAGAGATGATTTACCAACAGGAACAAAAACTAGCATGCCAAGTATCGGGATGCTGTTGGTTTTGTCTGGCCAAAAGCTGAAAAAACAGGAAAAATGCACTTTTAATATGAAACATAATGATTTTATTGGGGATGATGAATGGCATGAAAAAATAAAACCTTAAATGTGGAAGGGGATACTGAAGCCAAGCTCGTGAATCATATTCCTGAAGTGAAATTCCAAGTCATTTGAAGTAACAAATGAAAAGTCAGACACGTAGTACCCTGAAAACTGAAAAGTCATGTATGCTTCATAATGCTGGTGTTATAAAAACATAGTAAGTATTTTTTTGTATTGAAGTCAAGCGGAATCCAGATCTTAATGTCTTGTACTCTTGTTTCATATTCTAATGTTGAGCTTATCAAGTTGTCATCTTTGATAGTGTGGGGGAAAAAACTAATCTTGATGTCAAAAGATGCACAAGAACAAGAGTCCCCGAATTACACCTCACTGTGACCAACTCCTAATGTCAAGCCCGAGAGGGAGATTCATTCAATGATGCAGAAGTATAAGATTAAGGCTTTAAGTCAGTAGCGTAAGGAATAAGCTATCAGAGCCATTAACAGATGCACAAGGACAGGCGATATCAAAATATGCATCAAACCTAAAATGTGTCCTAAATGCAATAAATCGCTTAATGTTTCACATATTACATTATCTCAAAGATTTTAATAGAAATGTTAATGTAAGAATATTAGCCCCTACTTTATTAGTTTGGCATTAGTATGCAGCTAGTGTAATTATTTGGCGTGTGACAAGACAACACCCACTTCAAAATCTCAAACATTTACAACTCCCAAAACATTAAAGAATATCATATGTATGATAACTTTAGTACTAAGATAGAGCAGCCATATCAAGACAATGAAGAAAATCTAGGGTATATTTAGTATATTACATAAAAACCACACCATCCCATACTAATTCACCCAAAACAAAACAGAAGGAAAAGAAGATAGTATTTGTTTTACCAATTTGGTATCTAATAATACCAAGAAAAAAGAGTTATATCCATATTATTAACTCGAAGAATTTTCTGAAAACACTTGAAAGAGAGAGAAATCAAGAAAACGTTTCAAAACCAGGTATTTGCATTGCAAATTAATTGATAATCTTACACTAAACATATATTAATACACCATCTGTCTTATGAATAACCTCCAACTTACTAGCATGTTATTACATAGTATTGAACATGGTGACAACATGGCAGTCTATTAAACATTGAAAACACAGAAACTAAAACGGAGGGAAACATTAATGCAAACACCATCGAACTCAAACACGCGCCAATCCGATTTGACGTAAAAATCCACTGGGTACTAAAGCAAAGCAACTCCGCAAGTATTTCATGAAAATCTCCTGAAGCCGCGATGCAATACAAACAACTCGTAAAATCTCATCACTCGCGTGGGGTCCTACACAGAAGCGTGGTTCGTGTTCAGAGCGATATTATTGACCGCCGCGTTTTACGTAAAGCCCTATATTGGCCGTCTAACAGTAAATAGTCGAGCGTGTTTATAGATAAACGTTCTTCACCTGTGAAACATATTTTTCAACGTTTCCCCCTACTGCCTCCTGACCTGGCACCAGGATAGCGAGCGAATTGGAGCCTTAAAACGGCCGAGTCACGATCATGCTCGTCAAATTTATAACCTGCAAGATTTAATTAGCTCGACTAATTCATGGCTCCCGCTAGCGCTGCTTTAAATATAATGGAAAACCAAGGAAGTTGAAAACAAATGGTCTTTCATCGGTTCTCATTAATCGCTTCGTTATTACATCTTACTCCTTGATCATGTCCGTTAAATCACTTAAAAAAGGTTAATATTATCACGAATGGGTCAAATATGTTGTTCTTGGTCATAATTCCAGTCAACGCGTGGATGACGATTAAGTTGGGATATTGGCGTCGCAATGCAAAGAAAGCGTTAATAAGGAATTCATTACAATAACATTAAAATTGAACCTCGGAGCGTTTATGTATATAGTATCTTCTTATATAAAATACCATTCTTCCATAAAGGAGAAGCGCTCATATTTCTTCAAAGGAAGTGATCTGTTAATGTGTTGAAATTCCACGTGCCTCTTCTTGAGTGGGTGAATAATCCACACGAGTCGAAATTTTTAAAAGGCATAGAGAGATAGAGTAGGAAATGAGCTGGGCCTACTAGAACTGAGTGCAAGGCAAATAGGTCATAATACCCAGTTGTTCAAATTAAATCGATTCCTCTGTTTGGATACAATTGACACGGATCCTAATTCTCACACCAATGGTATGACCACTAAAAAATAATTCCCAACTAAAACACAAAGAAAACAATTAGGGCTTCACCGAAGCCCATTAAGCCTTATAACACCTGTACTGAAATAAGACCGAATAATGGGTAAAAGTTACCTTGCAAAGCATCCATTGCTGTGGCTGCATGAGCTGGACTCTCAAAATCAACAAAGCTAAGCACCAGTGGCTCACCCCCAGACTGCACCATTTAAAACATTTATTATAAACCACATTATAACACTCATAACCACGCACAATAAAATAACTTCTTACATGTCTCGATTCTTTAGTTACAAGCCTTACTTCCTTATAGCCAACGAAGGGACGAAATATATCTACAACTCACAGTAAAGGAGCACAAAAAAAAATGTACTGTCAAAATACACAAACACACAACAAAAAAGGATACGGGAAACTTCCCTGCGACTACAGTTCGCAGGCAAGCCCTCCACATACAAAGTACTGCTGGCATCAGGTGGGAGTTGGATTTCGGGTCGCCCTACTGATCCAACGGGCCGGGCTTTTGCAGCCGCTCCTGGGTCTGGCCCACCCATTGCCGCCATCACACGTGGTTCTTCAATAGGACGGCTACCTAAAAGTCCACTGCTTGAAGATCTTCCGACCTCACTATTGTATGATGACATTTGCTGGTGCATTGGAGCCAGAATGTTTAAGAACGTATTAGCAGATGCGAATTAAAAACGAAAAAAAGTCAAATAGGTGATTACCGGCACTGTGCTACGCAGGTAGCGATCATATGATTCGTTAATGGATTCAGTGTCTCTAATTGCACCACGCAACCCTGACCTGTCATCCTCTCGTGCGTAGTAGTCGGGCAATTCGTTGGTATTGGGCATCTCTACATTCGATAAATCAGAATTAATCTATCATATACCAAGACAAAAAAACAGAAAATTTTGAAGTGCATATCTCTAATCTCTTCAAATTCCACAAGAAGTTTTTACAATTCCACAACATCTCAGAATCATCTGAGTACAAATTAAACCCTAACAACATATCACGACAAAGTTCCGTTCGAAAAGATGATTTTTTTTTTTTTAAATACAAAGAATTACCAAATTCTGTACGAGGTCGTTTCACCACTTGTGGCTGAGGAGTAATGGCCGCCGGCTGCTGCCTGCCATCGCCGTACCTCCAATAAGCGTCGGCCATAATTATCTGTCACCGTTGATTTAAGAGAAAAGTGAAATTTGGAATAAAATGTTGCGAAGATCGAAAGACTAGGGTTTTGGAATTTGGATTATCAATTTCTAATTGTTCAATCAGACCCAATTTTAATAATACATCGCATTTTACTATTATTATTATTATTAGCGTATTATTTATTAAATTAAAATAATTCAATTTAAAATTTATGAAATTTTTAATGTACATTGAAAAGAAATACACCACCTCTGTCATTTAAAAATTCTTTCAAAACACTTACAATATTTAAAAATATTGTAAATCATTTAATAATTATTTTAAAAATACTTTAATATGTTTAAAAATATTTAAAGCATTTTAATATCTTTAAAAAAAGTTTAAAATATATTTCAAATAATTTAATTAAAAAATATTTTTAAAAACATTTAAAATGTTTAAAAATATTTCAAATCAAATCCATAAAAAAATATTTTAAGCACTTTGAAATGTTTAAGAGATTTTTCTAATTATTTGAAAATATTTATATATTTTTTAAATAATTAAAAAATATTTTAAATATACAAGATAAAAAATATGTATTTTTATATTTAAAAATAAAGTAATTATGAACAAAGTTTAAAATTTTAGCGAATAAAATATAAATAAAATGATATTTTAAAATGAAAATGTAAAATGATTATTTGTAAGAATAGATTTGTCCAAAAAAAGAAAGTGCAAATACCATCGTTAAAAGAGTGGACTACTATTTTTTGAAAAAAAAAATGCACTCCACTCCTTAGTTCCTACTTCCTACCTGAAATCGCTTACTTAGACTAGTTCTTTTAGATTAATTTAAGTTTAATTCGATTTATATCACTTCAGTCCATTTATATTAAAAAAATTATGTATTATTATTATTATTAAATATGTCAATTTAACATTATTTTATTATTATTATTATTATTATTAATTTAATTAAATAATAATAATAATAAATTATTACTATTATTATTAATAAATGTGTCTATTTGAACATCATTGTTAATTAAAATGCAGTGTAACATAAAAAAATATTTAATTAAAATAATTTTGTATATAATTTTAGCAAGATATAGATATATTTAATTTTATTTATGTATAGATTAATAATATATTTGTTTATCACACATTAATTGGAATATTAAAATTAGAAAAAATAGGTATGTAAATTATATTTTATTATAGTGAAAATGTTAGAAAAATGAATGAATGAAAAAGAAATGTTTTTTAAAGTTATTACAATATTTACGATACAAAAATATTAAAATATTTGATTAATATTTTAATATTTTTATAGTTAACTCTAATATTTCAATTTTGTTTTACATCAATTCATATTCAAAACATTACTGGTAATGATTTTTAGCCCAGATTTATGAGTAGCCAGCCCAGCCCAGCCCACGGCAAGAAGCACCCCAGTATTCAAAGTCACCATGTCCGATTGAACGGACAAAATATATATTATATATAGTATATAATAAACAATCCCAACTATCATATAGTATTTTTACACCTTCCACTTTGTTCATACATGAATTTGTTAAAACTATTACGACAAATTAAATCGTGAGTGAGTGTGTTATATAAAAATATTGGTGGTGGGCTGAACTCGACAGGGATTCGTTGCGTGGGAATGTATGATTGTCGACCACGCTTGCCCCAGGGAATGTTTGTGGGCCCCATCCATCCCCAACAAAGATCTATACTATTAGTCTATTACTATACTACCCTCACCTCCATTCTTGAACTTCAAGAATCTAAATATACTCTAGCTAGCTACATGATACTATATAAAAAACCTGGTTCGGCCCTAAATAATTTGACATTAATTATATATATATATATGCTCATCGTGATTGTCGTAACATGCATGGAGATGTATCATGTATGTATCGATCCTATATATGAATCCAAAACCTTATAAGGAACAAATGATATACACACATGTATATAGGGATTCATGTGTATTAATTCCTAGCTTCTATCGCGCGATCCTTCCCACCCTTCACTCCGTGCCATGCATCTATATATGAAATTTGTTGTTTTGAACGAAGTGAGGTATAGAGTAGAAAAGTCGACAAATAAGTCACCCTAATCTGAACCATGTGACGACACAGAAGTAGGGTGAATCATGGGCCGGGTAAGTGTTATCTGGAATTAATATTCTAGCGGACATACATACAAACACATGTATATATAATCCATATATATATATATATATATATATATATATATATATATATATATATATATATATATATATGCCATTATATATTATATATATACACATAATTTGTGGCCATTGTACTTTAATGGTTGGAAGTGGAACAACATACATGAAACCACACAATGTACGTTTGTAATGCCTGACACTCCTCAACTGTCGATCGATTGATCACCCAAACCTTTATTGTTTTATTAATTCATTTCTCTAGTATAATTAGTACACGTCGTAGAAATAAGGCGTGTGCATAATTTGCTGAGACGTAGTCGGGTAAAATTCAATCAAAAACATCATTATATATATATCAATCACCTAGCTAGCTATGTATATATGGCTTTAGTAGATACTAGAGTGTATGAGAGGGTACGTGACATCACAAAAAACAATGATATATATGTATGTATGTGCCTAAAAAATGAAGAATGTGAAATATCATTTTCTGCTTGGCATAAAGAAAGGTGAGTGAAAGTAATGTTTTGAAGCATTTAATTTAGCGATGACAACACATACACAAATGTGGCAACATAATAAATAAGAAACCCATACCAAGAAGCAAGTTGTGATTGCTTTCAGAAACAAAAATATATATAAAAAATAAAAAATGAAAAAAGGAAGAAGAAGCACATGCATAACCTATCTCATATTACTAATTATTGGCTTGCACACTATATTTATACATGTTGCTTTTGAACAAAAAAAAAATAGAAAAGAAAAATGTGACTGACCTCACCTATAGTCTCTCCCCTGGGTTAATGTTTGGACGATTGAGATTTACTATCCCACATTCCCCCATTTCTCTCTGCACATTCCATTACATTCAATGATCAATCCAACGTTAGTAATTAAGAAGAAGAAGACGACGTTACAATCGTACTTACACGTGTCGTGCATTCACTACTACATATATATAATTGAAATAAACAATATTATAGGTCGAACAAACAAGCTAGCTAGAGTTTAAAGCTAGCTCTTTGGTGAGGATCAAGGTCGGCAATCGAATCGAACCGAACCGAACCTGCTGCGAAACGATCATATAATTATATTAAAGAAATAAAAACAAATAAATAACATACATTATTTAGCTAGAGAGATCGATCGATGATATATGATCACCACGAACCACCATCATTAATCATCCCATGCCAATATCCATTCGACCCGCCATGCCCATGATCAAATGGCTTGATCATCATTTCTTGATCCAAAGGAGGAAAACCGGCAGCTGCTACCCTCGAAGAAGTCGCGATCATCGTGTTTTCTTGAACTCCTTCCAAATTATTATTATTCCCACTATAACCTTGGTGATTATCAAGTGAAAAACTCAAACTCGGCTTGAAACCACCCCCGAAGCTCGATGAAGAAAACACCGAAGGATGTGAAGGTGCTACCGGCGGCATGGAAACAAGAGAAGCTGCAGTAGTAAACACACCCGAAGCACTGCAGAAATTAGGGTTTTCATGAGGGTTGAGATTTTTGAAGTTGAGCCCAAACGGCAAGACCCCGAATTCCGACATCCCATGGCATGAAGATGCAGGGGGGTTGAAATCCAAATTTAGGGTTTGCCCATGATCAATAATATTGTTGGTTCTACTAGGGTTTTGAGTAGGTGTGATCAATATCCTCGGTGGGCTGAGGTTCGATTTCTTGGAGGAGGAGGGTAGTCTTTTGGTCTTATTATTCCGGGAGCCTCCGCCGACGGGGACGTTCCGGAGGTTTCCGCCCTCGGTCCAATAGCGCTTGCACGTCTTGCAGAGGTATCGAGGCTGAGAGAGGCTGTAGTTGTTGTAGTAGCAGAATTTGGTGTGGGTGGAGTTACACCTTGGGCAGTTGAGGGCAGCTTGTTCCTTGATGTTGGGCCTAACTAATATTGCCTTCTTATTATTGTTCTTGTTGTTGTTGTTGTTGTTATTGTTTTCTGCCTCATAAATCTGCAAAAAACAACAAACAAGAAAAAACAAAGGCATGGTTTAATTTAAAAGCTTTAGCTTTTCCTCTATTCTTTTCATTTTTTCAGATGATGGGGAAAGGCAAAAAAGGAAGCTATACTTTAGCACATGAAAACATGAAATTCAAAGCCAAAGAGCTTTAGGGTATAGTGGGGTGTGAGTTAGCAGCAGCAGCAGCTTTAGTCAATCAGCTTTAGCTTTAACATATAGTATAAATTGGAAAATCAAGAAACAAATAGCCTAGGAAACATCAAAAAGCCCTAGCTATAGAGAAAGATACTATGTTAATTGTAATCATTTATTATTAATCTAAAATTTATTTTTTTGTGGGCTTTAATAGATTTGTATATACCTGTGGCCACTGAGAATTAGTATCCATAGCAGAGAGAAAAAGAGAAAGAGAGAGAGAGAGAGAGAGAGATAATATTGATGGTGTTGAAAGAGAGAAACACAGAGGACACTTTTTGAGGAGATGGCCTTAAAAGAAGGAAAGCTACTTGAGGAGAGGGTTTTGTTTGGCTGCTTTCATATGTTGGCTTGCTAAAATGTATGCCCGATCATGGTGGGGGGAATTAAGCTAGGAAAAATAATAATAACAATAATAATAATAATAATAATAATAATAATAATAATAATAATAATAAAATTGAAAATCAAGCGATGCAAGAAACCCTCCCGTGGGGCCCACCTCACCGCATCGCCACCCCACGCACACCCCCGGATGAGGGTGTGGTGGGTTTTGTCCGCTTGCGCCTCTCCTTACACTTCTTTGGTTGGTTCGTTCGTTTCAAAGTGTATTACTTTTTATAAAGGCGTGTACTATTGAAAGTGTTTTTCTAACATGCATGATGCATTTTATTTTCTCATAATCCATAAATAAGAACTCCAAAGTTTAGCTTATTTCTCTGAATTTGTTAAAATATAAATCAAAAAAATCAACTCTGAATGCAATTTTTGATTAAATGGGTAGTAGAGGCATTTTGGTCATTTCAGACAAAATTCAAAATTCTCGCACAATGAAATGACACCGTTTCAAAGAATTGCTTGTTTTGAAGCATTTAACTCGAGCGACCAATTTCTCCCTCGAAATCACGTAGTTCTTGTTGAATAGTGATACTTGTCAGCTTATCTTCATCACAGACTTCAAATCATTCAATTTGATCTTACAATTGGGAAGAACAGTTGAAATCGCAGGTTCAAGGGCACAAATTAACTTTGAATTTGTGCGTTTTATTTTTTTTATATAATCACTAGTATTTATGATTCATATGCAACCATTGAACTAGAGAGAACTTGTTGTTACTGTTTTTCAGCTTCGAGCAATCCGATAAACCATTTTCGTCCTCTTTTCGCCGATATATCGAAGCACAATCCGATGAATTTTGGTGTGTGTTTGTTTGTTAGCTTAAATCTAGTATCCTCTTTTGAAGATCAATGCACGTATACTAATGTCAGCTTAAATCAAATTTTAATAAATAATAGTATTTTATAATTATCTACATAACCTTAGAAAAGTTGAAAATTTTAAATTATAATACCTGCATTCCAAAATAATATGAACAATTTGATGGGTACAAAAATAATAAAAAATTTGATCAAAAAAAAAAATTATAAATAAAATTGTTGAAGTATGACTTAAATCGAAACGCAAAAGAGGACGAAAATAAAGTCGAAAGGTCCAGCGGGCGCCAGAGCCTTCCAGCGGGCGCCGGAGGAGGTTCAACGGGCGCTGAAGCCTCACAGCGGGCTGAAAGTGTGAAAATCCGTGCATAACATCGAGATATGGTAGCCGAAAACATCATGTGTTGTTTGAGTTATTTTTGCGTGGGTTTATATGTTTTAATTAGAAAATTAGAATTATATAATTAAAATATAATTATATTAATTTAGGAGTCGTATATTAAGAAAATGATTTATTCTGTTTTCAATTTGATAGTTTGATAAGCCTATAAATTGAGGTTCTTCTAGACGAAAATTATATACTGTGAATTATTGTAAGGTTCAACGATAATATAGTGAATTTTCTTTTTTTCCGTAATTTTTTCTCGTGTTTTGGATTTTCACGTAAATTCGTTTATTCAGTTTTTTTTGTTTATTTTTTTTTTCGCATCTCATATATATTTCGAGAGTCATAGCGATTTAATTTTAATATCGCAACAAGTGGTATTAGAGTATCCTAAAAAGCATAACAAAAATTTATAAAATAAATGAATATAAGAATAAGTTAAATTTACTTTTAAAGTAAAAATATAAAATAATTTTGTTGTAGGGAGTGTGTACTCAACACATTTTCCATGGTTTTTTGAAAATGTTCAGAAATAACTAATGTTTGGGATATAACTTTCAACTAATTGTTTTGAGTTTTTTTTTTTCATTTTTAATGAAATCTTGTAAAAAAAAATATGAAGCGTGTATTATCAAATTAAAGATCCATAATTTTTTTTCTCTAAAAAATTATACTATATCATAATCATTTTATGGTATACATAAAATGATTTTATTCAGTAATTAAACAAAAACATTTACCAAATAATTTTACCTTTTAAATATTGATTTTGAAAAGTCTTTATTGCAATCTAAGTAGAATGAATAAAAACTGCAAAGAATTCCACTTAAGGTATCTGGACCACTTAAAGTTGAGTTCATACTGCGAAAGTTATCCACACAAATGCAAATTTTCATTAATTGACCTTTTATTTTATTTTTATTTATTAAATTTAGGCAGAAATTTACAAAAAAAAAAAATCAAGTATATTTTTAAGATGATTATAAGTTTTTATTTAAGTTATAAAAATAAAATACTGATTTGTTTTTAGTAATTTTAGATCGAACTTCTTTTTTAATGAATTCGCGTGAATTGAATATAAATGAACTAAATTAATGAATTAGATTTAATTGAATTAAATTGATTTTATAATAATTATAATTATGTCTCATAAATTATACCTACTTTGATTTTTTTACTGTTTCAAATCATTATGAAATTTTATATAAAAAAATAATTTATTTTTATATTTTAAAATACAAATTTACTTTTATTTTTTAACTACTTTTAAATTTTAATTTTAAACTTTACTTTTTAACTTTAAAATATTACTGCCGTCTCAACTATTTATACACGGGTTGATAGACAAGTATATTAAGAAAAATATTAATGAAAGTTAAAAAAATATTTTTGAAGTTAAAAACTAAATTAGTTGTGAGTAAAATTTAAAAAGTATATGAATAACTTATGAGTAAATTTATATTTTAAAGTAAAAAAATTAAAAAAAAAAATTCATTTTAAAAAATGTGTATATTAAATTGGAGTATCCAAAAAGAAATGTGCATAATTATTTAGGAAAACTAAAGTAAATTTTAACCCCTTATAAAAAATATTAATAATTTTTATTATTAAAAAAATACTACTATTTTTCTTAGTATGTATTTTGTCCCTTAGAAAGAGTATACTAATAATTATAATATTGGGAAAAATAATTATTATTAATAATAATAATTTATATACATTAATATATTAGTAGTACTATTAAAAATTGTGAACAATATTATAGAATGAATGAAGTTGTTTCCATGAAATTATTCTTAATTGTTTTTATATTTAATATTTTTTTATGCTTTTGAAATGAATCAATAAAAAATGAAATTAAGTTTAAAAAAAATTAACATTTTCATCTTGATTTTTTTCAATTTTTTTAATTTAGTTTTTCTAGTTTAAAAATATTATAATGAAAAATTAATGAATAATGTACTATATGGTGCTCTCAATATCATATGGCAACATTACTCATTCTTTCTTCACCAAGAAACACTATTTAGTCAAAATTCTATTTTATTACTCTACTATTTAAGTACAACTGTTGTTACACATTTGGTCCCATAATGTGCATTAAATAAAATGCAATTTTATGTTTTATGTCTTGTTCCCATTGGTTTGCCAAATAAGGGTAAGCAAGATACGTAGCAACTAATAACCCACTTTTTATCCATCGCACATTCATTAAATTAAAAGTATAACATTAAATTACTGACATTAAAATATCATATAAAAACTAGTACTACTATATTAATTGTGCAACCAGAAGTTCAAGTGTAAACTGCCTTGAAGGAAATATATAGTTCCCCAGAAAATTACCTTATGCTACAGGACCCATAATCGGTTTCTGTCTATTGAACTGAACCTATTGTCGTTTATTTGTCTTCAACCTACACACGGTAATCCAAACCTATTTACCCATTTTGAACTCCGAGAAGAAATGAAACCCGACTGCAATTCTCAATCAGAAAATCAAAGGAAAAAGGTCAAGTATCAGACTAACAAGAAAATATCCGGGTATTTTTATCATAGAACCACAGGTCTTTCAAGTTTTTGAAATTTCCAAACAAAACCAAGAAAAGAATTCCAACAAATGAATAATACAAATCAGATATTCATATGACGATACAATCTCATAAATACAGCAAAAGCTCACAAGAGAAAACTGATAAACATGTATAATTATACTCCCCAATTAATTTCTGAACAAGCCCGACTTAAGCTTGATATACTAAAATTGAGTTCAATAAAATCGCAGTATACTGTAGAAATCAGACAACCAAGCAGAAGATGGAGGCTTATGATTGCTCTCATACCAAGCCATATATATATATGTATAAAGTGAAAAATGACTACGTTATTGTTCACAAACTTATCATAATTCTTGAACAACAAACACATCAGAAATAAGAAATATGCACCACCAAATACAGAAAACCTTCTAATTCTCATCAAAGAGGTCGGATAACCTTTCAACAATTGTGACTGATAAACTATCTTAAAATGACGAACGATATGTTTTCTAATATTAGCTTGGCTTGAGTCTGTCTAGTGTAGTGCCTTGGATCGGTTGCTTGTCTACTAAAATCAAGCTTGTAATGATTTCAAAATAATTATCAGACTTGCGACTAAGTGACTAAGTTTCTTGGCCGGGGGAGGGTATAACTTAGCCCGCCTTCAAACCTGTATACCTCAGGTTGCATTTTATCAAAAAAAGGAATAGGCGGTTGCAAATCTAAAAGTGGCAAATGATACTAATACACAAGTGATGAAAAACTATAGGGCTAGGCATCCCCATAATATTGGACGGTATTTCAATTTTTTGGTCTGAATAATATGTACATAGTAGTTGATCGATGCAAATATTATTTAAAATTATGCAGTACCTTTTACTTCAACAGAATTCATCACATCATGATGACAAAGCAGGCTAAAAATGAGTTCGGAAAAAAAAAAATGATAATGTTCTTATCTAGAATAGTACCCTATCAAAAGAATCCAGACAAAAAAGAGCCACAATAATAATAGGGGGTATGAAAGCAAGGGTGAATCTAATCCAAAGAGTTGATCAAGTCTTTGAAATTGTACACCAACCAATCAGCTTTAGCTGCAACTCGATCTCGAAGTTGAACTCCCCCATAGCATATAAACAGGTCAGCACCACCAGGTTGACGTGCCTAGAATTGTAATAAGAAAAAATAAATAATGTTATTACAAAATAATTATCCTCAAAACCATACAAATCCACATTTAACTCGGCAAAAACAATTTTGGCCTTTTGGGAGTACAGTTAAATTCATATAAGAAATATTTGAGCCAAGAATATGAGACACAATAGGTTGAAAACAGTCATAAAATTCAAAATTAAAAACAAGGAAATAACATCACAATTCTAGGAGAGATAACTAATTTCAGATTAGTGTATCTCACCTCAAGATCAGTTGCACCATCTCCAATCATAACTAAAGACTTGTATCCTTTGGCCTACAAGTTAAAATAGATGAGAACGTTTACCAGGCCTCGGGGCTAATCTTATGAAACCACGTTAAAACAAAATACTGAAGCAAGTATTCTGACCTCCCTAATATGTTGAACAGCAGTGGCCTTCCCTCCGCTCCTTGAAGTTGGCTCGTTAGAATCGAATCCCGAGAACTCCCCAGAGTTTCCAAACAGAAGTTGATTCGCATATATGTTATCCAGAGGTATCCCAAGGATCGATGCAACGGGCTTTAAGGCATACATAATTAAGAGCTCAGATTATAATCGTTCATTCGTCATATTTCTTCAGCTACAAGTTTGTGTAAATCAAGCATAAAACTGATATATCATATGAACTCTACGAATCAAATTATGTTCTCTAGCAGAAATAAAATAGCAGTATCATATTAATTGCTTATGTTGACATTGAACATTGGAGTTTACTGAGATGATTTAGTTTTGAGTTTGGTAGAAATGTTTGTACATATCACAAAGAGGAACTATCATGTTTTTGGCATATGTTGGTTTTACACTTTGTTCTAGATCCCAACGAATATGGAATATTCTGCCATGTGCCCAATACATGCTAAAGTGTATTTTACCATCTTAAATTTTACGGAAACGTGCACTTCGCCCATTTTCAATAATATCCCATTAATTAATTAATTATTTTTACACTGAAAACATTTTCATTCCTGCATATTGTATTGATTTTGCTAATAAATAAATAAAATTTAAAGTAAATTGCATCAAACCCTTGAACTAAGGGATATTTTTCACTAAGCCATCTCTCATTCTATCCAGTGCAAAAAAAATGGTTTAGTGACCAATGCAGAAAAGGCATTTATTATTCAGGGAGTTTAATTATAATTATCTATACAAATCATAATTTCTTACTTTGAAGATTTAAAAAAAATAAGAAAATTCTCAATAGTAGTAATTTTTAAATTTTTTAAAATTCTCAGATTAGTGTGAAAAAGGGTTAAAGCTATGCATATATATAAATTTTTAAAATTTTACTCTTAGGTGATTAGGTGCAAAATCATGCAAAGTTAAATTACTTCAGAACATGCCTACAGTAGTAATTTCATCATTGGAATCCATTTTATCACGAGTATTCTTCCTTTCCCTACATTAAATCCTATACCCAACTGGAAAGTCGAAACTAGTTCAGTTCCAGTCAACTAATGAATTTCCAGAATCCATACAACAACTTGGGAAGAAGTAATAATGGCAAAGGAAAAACCAATGATGAGAATTGAAAAACTACATGCATATCAGCATATAAAGCTTTTTCTCAAGGATTGACAAGTTCCAATCATTTAACTTTAGGAGTGACTTGTAATATGGTTTCTTGTTTATATTTTTCAAAAGCATTGATATGCCTGAAACCAAAAACAAACGTAATATTCTCTAAAGCTGTTTTCTTGGATCAAGAAATATGTTTTCAGCGTTCCTTTTTGTTTGGATCAATGACTTGCTCAGAAAAAGACAAGCTGTAAACATAAGTTGGTTGGTTATTGTAAGAGTGTGCTCTGCCTGAAGGTTGACTAGGTTTTGACATGTGTTTCAGTATAAAGAGGCAAAGAGCTATGATACTTGCAAATGTGCTAGCACTCTGTTTGATTAGTATGCAGGTGGACCAACACAAATTGAGAGACACAATTACGTACTAAGGAACCGAGAAAATGGTTCTGACCAGTAATCACACTTAAATTTCATCAACACATATTTTGAATAAGGCTTCCAGAAACATAACACCCAAGTTTCAAAACAATAATAATCTGCCAAAATAAGAAACTTACATTTATCATTTGACGAAAACCTCCAGACACCAAATAAACGGTTTTGTTCTTCTGCTTCAGCTTCTTCACCAATGCATCAATTCCAGGAGAAAGTCTAAATCAATGGAAGTCTATAAGTAAGCAATGCACTGAAAGATGTGTGCTTGTGTGTGGGGTGGGGCTGGGGGGTGGAGGGGAATTACCATAGTATGTTAACACAATAACATGAAAGGTCCACAATCGAACAAATTGTAAACAATAAAACCAAAACATTAGTGCATAAAATGCGATTATATAAAACATCAGTCTACTCTTGAAAAAACACAACCACATCACGATGGCCACATATCCCAAGTGACGTTACTTTGTTACAAAATCAAATAGGACACCAATATCTCATGTTTAAACTTGTCATAAACTGGAGTCCAAGTCCCAACTGTAGAAGAGCTACAGTGACGACAAAATTGTGTCTAGTTACACTAGGAAAATCAAATGAGCAATTTACATAGTTAACAATAGGCTGTTTTATGAGACTATAAATCCCTAGATACTCAAAATCCTAATATATACATATTTGTTTCTTATACTTGAATCAGTGAGTTTCATAATAAAGAACACACTATCATAAAAGAGAATGCCATAATCCCACAAATTTACACATTCTTTAGAATTTTACCCTTATGTGTGTTGCTTTTTTTTTCAGGGTTTAAACGTGAATCGTTTTGCTAGTGCATTAACCTATTGAAGGATATACAGAGATAGCTTCACAAAATCATATTGATCAACCATATAGCACATATGTGATATGTCCCTAATAAAACCAAAACATAATTTATGATTTACGCAAACATGCTTATAAAAATGGCTCATTCCCCATTGATGTGTGTTAGTGCAATTTGATTATGAACATATTTCCTGGGTTGTGAGTTAATCATTATTTGAGCAGCTACATCATTTGTCCCAGATCTTAGTATACAGCTAGACCCTTCTAATCTTATGATATGCCAGTTCAATTCCACTGATTTTCTTTTTATCCGAAAAACATGTTCTCTTGGAGGGGAAGTTAGATACAAAAACATAAACAAAAGAATGGTACAGAAAATAAAAAGTGTAGAAACCAGTTCAACGGTCTAACCCAGTTGTAATGGTTATTATTTCCGAAACATTCCAAAAGAAATTACATTCCCCTAACATTTTTCTAGTAGGTACATTCCAGAAGTTCCAAAACATTCATTATATCGAGCATGCTTGTATAAATAATCTCCTTTAACACTTCATGAATGTCCATACACAATATGCTAGATTAATTACTTAAGCGTGCATGATGCATGTAAGCAGCCAATTGAAAACTGATTGTTAAATGATATTTACACTTTTAAAATTGTGGGCAAAGTATATATGAAATAAATCAAGAAAGCTAGCCATGATTTTTATTAATATTTTACCTGGGAGGTCTTTTCTCAAGGAACTCTTGCAACTGAGATAGCGATGGGTTAAAAAGAGAGAGCCTAGCAGCCAAGGCTTTCTCAAAAGGAACAGAACCACTCATTGCCCTGTCAGGGAAACAAGCTAAAATAAATTGCAAATTTTTATAGTTGGACTAAATCACTCAAATATATGCAATTAAAAATAAATCCATTAGACCTGGAGGTCCATTCTGCAACAGCCTCTCCAGCTCCACAAAAATCAGCCAGCTCATCAATCCCCTCGTCCAAGCACACTGTGCTATCCACATCAAAGCATACAGCATTGGCATTTCTCCACACATCAAGGACCTCTAACAAAATAAAATGAAGCATCAGCATCAACATGAATTAAACAATCATCAAACTGTACAACAAAGTAATCCCACACGAAGTAGAGCAATCCAAATTCAATGATATTCAAAGCAAAGTCTATCAGGTGAACCCGGTAAAATGATCTGAGATACATAATGAGAATGCGGCATGTAAATTTGCATTAAAATGTCTAGTTTAAGCTGTACTTTTGGAAGGCAATGTGTTGTCGAAATGGCCCACTGCTGAGGCCTCCATTGGTTGAACAGAAGCAGCAACAGTATTCAATGACCGGGAACTTCTCGTTGCCACAGATTGACTAATCAGCACACTCCTTCCAACTCTCGGAGCCAGTGAAGGGGCAATTATAGTTTTATGTTGCCTGCTACAAAAAGAGTGAGGCGGATTCAACTTGATCCGTGCACTCATCAATCCCTCCATCAAAGTACTTGATCCTAACAAATCAAGAAGAATAAACTTTTCTTATGGAACGCCCAAAAAGTAACAGACATATAACTATAAATCAATAAGTTGCCTTATCAAAGCATCTAAATTAAATAAAGTTACTCCAATATCGAGTGTTGCAGCGCATGAGACGGGCAAATGTGCTGCAATGATGATGTTTTTTCTTGCAGTTTTGATTGCTTAAGACATCTACCATTGAAGTCACTATACTAACCCTGATCTATGTACCCAAATTCAGCAAATTCTAACTCCGTTAGTCTAGCAAACCACTCATTCCGGCATCAACACTAACAAATCAAAATTTAATGGTCCGAGAACTGTCAAATTTCATAAATTCACACCCAATATCTCAATAAATTTCGTGTTTTTTTTTTTTTTGTAAATGAAATTCACCCACCTTGAATTAGGGTTAAGACTCTCCTTCGACCTTAATTACGTCTGTATCAGACGGTAGAGTTTACGGGTGTCGGTGGAACACCGGAGGGAGACGGAAGGCAAGAGAAAAGGAATTTACAACAGCTTGTGACGGTGGCTTGCCTAAACAGAGAAAAAAAAGAGAGATCAAAAAATGAATGACACAGGAAGAAAGGAGAAGTTCGGTAACCTGTTATGAAACCGCGGCGGCGATGGTGTTCGGTGGCGATGGCGATGGCGAGTGAAATAGCCAAAGAGGGATCCTATGTTTTTGTGTTCAGTACGCGTGTACAAAAATGCGAGCTCTCCATTTTTTTTAGACAAAAATAGATATAATTACATAAATCAAAAAACATATAGGAGTAGTATGTAAAAGATTGTGAATTTGTGAGCACGAAAATGAGATACGCTTCATGAAAAATAAGTTATAAAAATATATTAAAAAAACATTTATACAAAAATAAATGAATTTTAGTTTGAGTAAGTTCAATTTATTTTAGCACATTAAGTTCAATAAAAATAAATTCAATTCAAATAAAATATAAAAAAACTAAATCGAATGATTTCAAGCATATATACAGTTAGTTCATGTTGTATTCATTATATTTTATCAAATATTTAATAGGTACTCCTTTTACCAAAAAAAATAATCACATTTTATTTGTAATTTAAAAATAAGTGTGATTGTTTTTATAGAAAATAATATATAGTAGTATTAATTTTATGAAATTTCAGTTCAACTAAAAGTTTTTTTTTCAATTCAGTTCATGAAGCTATAAAGGTTAGAACTTGTGTAATTATTCTTTAAACTCTAAATCCACACAATTCTATATAAAAAAATATTAAAAATCACAAATAATTATTTTTAATTATTTTTCTCAATGATGTAAACAATGTAAGCGCGCTCATCTCACAATCACAAGCATCAGATTTTGATCGTATCCAACCGCATATTCCCTCACCTCGCCTAGGTGGTACCATGTCGTTTCTATATTTGTCGAGAGTTTATGTAACGAGTACTTTGTTGCTATCACCGGAACTACATCGTTTGTATCTCCACTGCAAAAATATATCTCCGTTGAAAAATATGCTTCGAAGTCCCTTGAAAATTATGCTTATTCTATTATGAATTTATGAGTCATCTTATCATAACTTTAGTATTTGCTTAAATATAAATAAATTAATATTATATTCTTGTGAGGTTAACACAAAAAAAAAACACTAATAATATTATAATTTTTCCAATATATATTTCCTAGACAAATTAAATAATAATGTATCTTTATTTTCGCATCAGTTTAAAAAATTTCAAATGAATTATAGGGAAGAATTGTAGTATGTTTTACTTAGAGAGGTCTAGACTTTATAAGATTTTTATAGATTTTTAAAGTTTAGGATATTCAATTCGAATTTTTAAAAATTTATTAAAATCTTGAAATATTCAATATGGATAAAAAGTTTTTAAAAATCTATAAGTATTTAAAAGTGAATGAATTTTCAAAAGTACAAAAAAAAATCAATTAAATCCCAATCAAACTCCTTGGAATTGTATGGATTTAGGTAAAAATTTGATCTTGTGTGACTCGAGCCAACAAATCTAATTGTTTGGACCTGGACTTGGGTTTGAATTAACGGGTTTGGCCCATTATTATTCTATGGATGCAAATTACATAAAACACCTTGTTTTAAAAGACAAATCAGTATTTTTAAAAAGTGAAAAGCAAGAATGCATAAAAATAAAATAAAATTCAAGTATTCAGCTTTATTCCTCAACCCACACAAAAATTCTTACTATGTTATTTTTACTATGTAAAGTTAAAAATATTGTTCTCATTCAATTACTTTGACACCAATAATTGTAGAGCCACTAAACTACAAAATAATCACTCAAAGAAAAATAAAAAATACAAGAAAACAATTTTTTTTATTTATTTTGAACATTTCATCCAAATATTTTATACAATTAATTATACTAATTTTCATTTTAACTTACTATTTTACATCTTATATATTCACTTGCTCTTCTAACTTTAATCATAATTATTTTTATTTTTCACTTTAAAATTTAATTTTACTTTTATGAAGTATATTTTTATCAACATAATATTTATTTTTTTAATTTTAATCATAATTTTCTTATATAATCGCGACGGAGGTAGTATTAATATTTATTAATATTACACTAAGTACATGTTTCACACTAAGAGAAAACAATATTTTTCTTAATGTTTATATAAATAAAAAAATTAATATATATTATTAAAATATTATTTTAATATGCTCCAATTATTTTTGAGTACTAAGTATAATTAATCACCCAAACGCTAATCCGTATAATAAAGTTAATCCTTGCCCTCTAAGCTTTGAAAAAGTGCCTACCTTTGTCGTCCTACTTTTGCTATAGTATAAAGTCAACCAAAAATTAATTAATTTTGTACATTCCCATTTTATTAATTACGAGCATAAACCTTATTTTAATATGGAGTATATACTAGCAATGAGTAATGATTTACATTTTTTTGTTCTATCTCATAATTATTTGCCAAACTTAAAAAAATGGCATTTTTTTCTTACAATTAATATACATTTGTTTACATTTGTCCTTTATTAATCTTCACAACTCTTTTACAAAGGAGATGTAGCAATTAATTAATACGACAAAGAGAGAATATTAGTTTTAGATCAATTTGATGATGGGGCAATTATAAGAGATTTTATGTAATTTTTAATACACTAATTTCCCTAAATATAAAATTAAGGTGATTTATATACCATAATTGATATTACTCCGTATTTATATTATGTAATAAAGTAATTAGTTTTTTCTTAATGCTCCCTTGATTATAATTACACAGATATTACTACCTTGATCAATAAAAAAAAGTGAAATACATCAAACCCTAAATTATGAAGTACTAGTATAATTTACGTGGTAGAAGCTCTATATAGATGAACTTTTTTTTATATATATATTTACAATATTTGTATAATTATAATTATTTTATACTCTTTGTACGGTAGAAAATAAAATTTCATTTAAAAATATACTCAATAAATATTTTTATTTAATAGATACCGTCATGTAGTACTCATTATTTTCAAAACAATTGACATTTTGCTTAGAATATTTTATGATTTAGTAAAATTTCATTTTTGTTTTGCTTGCTTGTCGTCGATTTTATAACAATTGGTTCACATTTTCTGTGATCACATCTTAACCTTACTTAAAAACAAGCAATGTGAACTTAAGTTGCAAAATGAATAAAAAAACAAATATAGAACATAAAAAAAAAAAAAAAAAAAGGAAAAAGATTGAAACAATGAAAGACAAAAAGTGGGTGTGGTGGGTAGCATGAAAATAAAACTCCAATTCAGTGAAATACAAACCATAAATGGCCCACCGTCCCCCGCCGTGTTAGGTGGTGGCTGCACTCCCTTTTTCACACTTCCAAATTAAACCTTCAAATATTATGTGCTCGATCATCATTCATCCACCCGTGCATACGTTACCTTCTCCGTTTCCCCAATTGTACACACATAAATCAAGTCTAAAAAGACGATTTTGTCCCTACATGCATCAACAACAACATTATGTCATCAACCTAGCTAGTAGGGAGTGGAGTATTATATACTCCCTTTGTCCCAGAGTTATAGTCACATGTGGTCAACGCTGACTTTTTTTTACCGTTCAATACGTATGAAAAACGATATACAAAAATTTTATTTTAGTTATTTTTTCATAATTTTTGTATACAGTTTATCATACGTATTGAACGGTGAAAAAAAGTTAGCGTTGACCACATGTGAAACTCTAGGACAGAGGAAGTATTATTTATGATTCAAATTAATTGTCATACTTTTTTAGTAAAATACAAATCATTAATCTCACGGATAGAATAAAAATTTATATAATAATATTAATTAAATTAATAACGTATTATAATTACAATTTAGTTTTTTTTATGCACTAAAATTAAATAATTATTTTTCAACCGCATTTGATATATTTCTTTTATAAAAATTGAACGTTACTTTCAAAACTTTAATAAAATATACTCCCTATTAAACACTCACAGTGTAAATTAAAGTGAAAAATCTCTAACAATTGTTCATTTTACTCGAAATTCAAAGCAAACGAGTTCCAATGATTGGGGAGAGATTCAATTCAACGCACGTTCAAATATGTAGTACTCCATAAAATAAAACAAAAAGGGAAAGATGGAATTAGAAAAACAGCGAGGGACACAACTCTTGATGAATCCCAAAATTATGGAACTTTATTAGTACAAAAATAAAGTGAAAAAATTTGAACATTGTAACATAAATATTGTATTGTTTCAATCACTTTAAAAACTATGTAAAAGTTGCGTTACAAAAAGAGTTGTCATGTTTTCTGACACGCAATATATATATTTTTAGAAATTGAAAAAATAAAATAATTGTAATTAAAGTTTAGAAAGTAAAATAATAAAATAAGAAAAAAAATTTAATTAAAATATTAATTTTCTTCTGCACATGAGAAAAAAAAGTGCCCCTTCAATAATTTTGAGAATGAAGTAAGTCATAACTATAGTATTTTATATGTCAAGTGTTTTTTAACCTAATCTTTAGGTGACTTTTGTGTGTACGACAATTACAAAAGTACTCAACCTGTGATAATTTGGTCGGGATATTAGTGCGAAATAATTATATTTTTTTTATTAAAATTTTTTTATTTTATATTTTTCTGCAATTATTTTATTTTTAATTTTTAAAATATGATTGTACCTTTAATTACATCTTTTTATAATACAATTGTATACGGATATATTATCACTTTTTTATAAACTTAGTAAAAATAACATACAGTATATTTTTTCTAATTTTATGAAAATATTTATAAAATGGAAGGAGTATATATATTAAAGGATTATGGATGTTTGTATGAACATGGCTTATTTTGCTAATTAGTTTACCTCAAAAATATTATTTAATAAAATATGAAAGTATAAGAATAACTTATTATTTTAATTTTTAAATATTTCATTAATATCCTGCAACAATTTAATGGATCGAGGGATATAATTCCACTACTTAAATGTTAATTAAACGATAAAATGTTATATGTTAATTACGTAACGTTAATAAAAATAGAGTAAAATGTTAAAATAAATCTACAATTGATAATGAATGAATGTTTTTTTGATGCTTATTAAGCAGTGAAATTATACACTTCACCTTCCCTCAATGGCTCAATCCCACAATTTAATGACTTGTTTTTAACCAAAACATAAATTATACTACTACACTTCACCATCCATCAATCCCAATTTTAATGACTTAATTGTAAACAAAACATAAATTATCCTCTGAGTGGATGCAGCTATGATAATCACTTTTGACTTTCTAAGAAACATCTTGCATTAACTTTGGCAAAAAGAAGTTTGTCCAAAATATTATAATCGATCCATCCTTTTGTCACCTATTTTTCCAAACATGTACTCAACAATTCAAAACACCTTTTAATTATTAAGTTGCACTTGACTCTTGGGTATAGGATAAGACAAAAATTATCAATAGTGTAGCTATTTAATTAACGATAATTCTTTGTGGGCAGATTCTGCCCCTGGGAAGAACTACCCAAAATTATTAATTTTTATTTTTTTATTTTTATATGATTATAAATATAATTAACTTAATAAATCTATTAAAATAAAAATTTTATCTTTCATTTTTATATATTCAAATAATTTTTTTCTAATCAATTGATTATTTTTTTCGTCAAGGGTTGTTAGCTCAGTTAGTTGAGCCCTCGAATTGAGGAATAAAGGTTCTAGGTTCGAACCCCAAGACATGTAATTGACATATACCAAAAAAAAAAAAATATTCATTATCTTTATCTAAATATTTTTATAGACAATGAACAGAAAAGCTTAAATTTTTATTTTTCACAAGTATAATAATATTTTAATTATTTTTTGACATTTGTTATAGTTAGTTATAATATATAAAATATATATTGTACAAAAAAAATTAAAAATAAAAATTTTAATTAAAGATAACGCATATTTTTATATTTACATTAAAAAAATCAATTAAATAAAAAAACATATTTTAATATATAATAATAAAAGGTAAAAATTTTATTTTAAGATATTTATTATATTTATAATTATTTTATTCTAAAAAACATCGAAGGTCTTTGGTTTAGTAAGCTTAAAAAAATTCAAATTTTTTATAATAAAATGTATTGTGTGCCTTCATTTTCACATTTTGGTTCGTGTATGAAATTAAGTTCTGTCAAAGTTGAACCAATTACACCTTAATTAAAGTTGTTCAACTTATATTTAAGTTTAATGTTACTTCACCAATCGATGTGGTATAACTGACACTCACTCATAAGTAAGCCGGAAATACGTCGGAATTACTCGTTTGAGCCCAATGTTACTTTACCAATCGATGTACGTGAGATAACTAACAGTACTCTCCCTCACGAGTAAGCCGGAAATACGTCGAAATTGTTCGTGGTTGGAAATACATCGGCAGGGGCGCCCTCGTCGTATTGGGGGCATGTTCTGATACCATTTTAAAGTTGGTCAATAACACTTTAAAATACCTTATTAAGGTGATAAGGTTGCCCAACTTATATTTGAGTTCAATGTTAACATATCTATCAATGTGAGATAAACTAACAATTTCTGACTACAATTTAATAATTATATATTTTTTCTATCTCAAATAAATAATTTTTTTTTTTTTGTAATTTTTAAAATAAATGTGATCATTTTTATTAGTATAAATGTTACTTTTACTAATAATATTTTTTGGTCAAAAAAAATAATATAAAAAACTAATATAAATTAAAAGATAAAATAATTATAAATAAAAATTGAAAAATAAATTAAAAATTAAAAGTATAATTTTATTTTAAAGTGTTTTTTTTTACTAAGTCTTACGTGTTACTGTTGTGAATTATATAGTTAATTTGTCCTCAGGAGCATAGTGTGGTAAGGCCTGAGATGATGTGAGTGTAATTTCCCGGCGACGCAGGGTTCGAATCTCGGGTGGAACAAATTTTCATTGAAATATTATGAAGGTTTGTCCTGGGGTTCGACTTGTTGGCTCTCTCGCACAGGTGTCTGCTAAGGGACCTCCGATCGGGTGGGGGTGAAGTTTCTCGTCTCTTCTCCTTATAAAAAAAAAATAAAGAGAGAATTATATAGTTAATTCAGAATGTAATCGAATAAATATGAAATGAAAAAGAGTATATAAACCTCTGAACTATGATTGGATGGGAATAATGACAACCCATACCCTCAACGGTGGAGAACAGTGTCAGAGGCCCTCAACATATTCTGGGCATAACTGGAATTTTACTACAAACATGTCGGGTTGCCTACCAATTTGGTAACACAAGTCCACTCACTTCTCAGACAAATTAATTACGGGAGAAAAATTAAAATCAGTTACATAGTAGCAAAATTTTGAAGATCTAAAATTAAAATCGGTAATATAGTATACTATTATTTTTTTTTTGAAAATATGTTTACAGGACTTCATATTTAAAATACTTGTCATTCTAGGCTTTTACCTATATGGGGAGTATTAAGAAAAATACTCACTTCTTATCAAAAAACATTATATAAAAACATTTAAAAAATTCACGTCTTATTATATATACCCATTCATTAACTATTTAGAAACTCTAAATTAAATGTTTAAATAATAAATATAAATAAATTTTAATTAAATTAAGAGTACTATAAAAAACACATGATTAATAAACATTAAAAATTAAAAAAAACAACATAATATACTAGTGAAAAATAGCATTAGATTTTAATTTCATTATAATATTTGTGAAACTCATTTTACATCACTTCACTTTATTATTCAATTTTATTTATAAAATAATACCATTTTTTGTCATAAAATATTTCCATAGTACTTTTTCGAGGACGGAAATTTAAAAATATTACTATTTATATCATTTTGGTTAAAAGCAAAGAGTAATTTATTATTTAAAGTGAAAAAATAAAATTAATTGTTTGGAAGAATAACAAAATTGATAAAAAGTTAAAAATATAATTGTATTTTAAAGACAAAAGAGTGATTATATTTAATTCATTTTTTTTGGAGTGTCAAGAAAAGTATAAAAATATTTACAAAGGAAGTAATTAAATATCATAACAATATTAACTCTCACGTACGACACTCTATTATCTATTTAAAATACTATTGCTTTGTTAAAATATTAATTAATTACTATTATTTTGTGAGACAAAAAAAGTTTTTGTTATTATGATATGATCTTAATACTAGCTCGTGTATGCATGTAAAAGTAAAACAACGGAACCTTATAAAGGGTGCGCTAGGCCAAAGCAATGGTACATCGACCATTCGACTGGACTAATTAACTTGCGGAAAACTTCTATTTATAAATGTATAAATTTATTTACCTCGACTGGGGACTAATAAGGAATTGAATTAAAATCATATTGATACTATAATCATCAATTCCTCAATTGTGTGTTGCATTCGCTATCGGTAGTACTTTCCTCACTTCATGTTTTTTCGCAAGTGCTATCCATCGTTGAAATTATTAACCGTAAACTTGAATGTATCTTCTTAAAAGAAAGTGAAAGATTATGTATTTATGTATCTAGAACCGAAAGGTTATGTATTTAGAAATGAGATGTTATGTATTCTAGTTGAAAAGACACACACGACATTATAAATAGTCGTGTGGAATAAAAACTCTTTAGGGGTGTCATTCGACACATGAATAATATTTTATAATGACTTACCCCTCTCTTCAAAAATTATTATACGGCCTACCCTACATTTTTGTAACATGGTATCAGAGCCACCTTTGGTGTAAAAACCTTCTTACTCTCCTACTCAATTGACGACTATATATGATTCAGTCATTTTAAAAACCCTCAAAATCCTAACATCTACAACATATTTAACTTGATCTCCAACTCCATCACGAATCCGAATACGTATTGTTCAAAGATCTTTTTATCAGTATTTTCTCTCGACTCAATATTCTCATTGAATGACTAACTCAAATAGTGGCACACGATGCGTTAGGTTTCATAATCACTCAATATCGATCCTCTTTGATTTTTTTAATTGCAATAACCGTTTCCTTCATTTTTATTTTTCAAGAGATGAAACATGATTATTCTCTTAAACCTTTTTTTTTACTCTCCGTCAACCATGAAATCCCTTCGGGTTTCATGAATGTCATACAATTTTCACTTTAAATTGTTGCGTGCTTTGATTCCTTCAAAATATTTTTATATATTCTTCGTGTTCGTCGCACTAATTAAACAATTTTTTATATGGTGACCGTAATATTATGTGTATGATTTAAATAATGTGAGTTTTTTCTTCATAATTTACCAATACGTAGTAGTAGTACTACTAGAATTTAGAGGATGAGAACTATTTCAACTTATCAATTAAGAAAGCGTAGAGGAGTATTTTAATAAGATATATACCTTGTTTCACGAATGTAATTTACATTGTGGCACGGAAGGAATAATTAAGAATGCATACTATTAACTAACCACCATTATCCACGTATTATCAGAGGCAAAATATAATAAAAGTTAAATGATATATATATATATATATATATATATATATATATATATATATATATATATATTAAATGTCATTATGTCACACGGATCGCATCACATCCACACATAATAAGTGAGATTAAATGAAAATTATTCTTTTATACATTACATTAATTGATTATGTATTTTGAATCTCATCCGTGCATAAACTCACACAAGTCAAACACAATCAAGATTTCTTAAAAGCATTCCAAGGAACACAATCAAGTACTACTATTAATAAGTTTTAAATAATAAAATATTTGTAAGGATATATAATCAATTAAACAATAACCAAATCTCATTGTATTAAAGTCGCACCTAATCATAAAAATATATTTTTATTCCAAAGCATGCCAATAATAATATCATCTCAAATGAAATTAGTCACACGTACATAATCATGGTAATAAAAAGGAAAATTCAATTCCAATGGATGTGTTAGAAAAAAAAATTAAAAATAGTTGAATTGAACAAGATTTTTAATTGACTCATGTATAAAGGAAAAATAATCATATCAATATTTTCGCATTTTAATTACGTCCAAAATAAATAATAACACCAGTCAATGATTCGTAATAATTTAAGTGAGACATCATATAATTCAAACAACGACCGAAAACTAAGAAAATTTATAATGACAATTCTTGCAATCTTTATTTATGAACAATTTTTAAAACAAATAAATTTAGAAATTTTATAATGACAATTCTTGCAATCTTTATTTATGAATACAGTTTTTTAAACAAATAATTTCATGATTAAAAGATTTTGACTATTATCCAAAAATTACATTTCTTTAATAAAAAGATAAATAAAAAATAAAAATCATTATTGTGCAAAGTAGTAGTTGTTGGCCTATTTAGAGCCCGTTTGGACGAGCTTATTTAAAATAAGTTGTTATAAGTTGTTTTAAGAGCTGATAAGCTGTTATGTCTTATTTAATAAATAAGTTGTTAAACTGTTTGGATAAAATAGATATATAAACTTATAAGATGTTAATTTGTTTGGCAATTTAAGATCTTATATAAATAAAATTATCAAAAATAAATTGTTATATATGAAAAAAATAATTAAAAATAATTATATAAATTAAATAATAAATTTGGAATTTTTGTATATATATAAAAAGTAATAATTTTAAGGGTATTTTGGTCTTTTATTGTTTAAGTTACAAGAGCTTATAAGCTGTTTTAAAAAAAGTATCTCCCCCTTACTTTTTTTTAAACAGCTTATAAGCTGTTTAACAGCTTATTTTTAAGTTTTTTAAGACCTTTTTCTAAATGTTTACCAAACAAATTTTAGGAGCTTATAAGCTCTTAAACAGCTTATAAGCTGTTTTAAGGAGCTTATAAGCTCCGCCAAACAGGCTCTTAGTCACACGTACACAGCTTAAAAATCTATTTTTTCTTGGGTCATCCATTCTCGGATATCAAGGAATTTATGCTCTTTTGCCATTTTCTCAGTAACTTTTCATTCTTTCAAATTTCGACCCATCAAGTTTCAATTAATTGTAATTTTGCCCTCTTTTTCAACATTTCTTTTTATAACCACCCCTCATCTTCCTCCTCATTGCTTCAGTTGTAGATAGCCGACCCATCGATCTTCATTCTCTGCTTCAATTTCCGTCACACAAAAAACCCATGTGAGTAAAGTTTCCTAATTCTGGTTTGCTTGAAAATTAACATTTAATCGTGTGTAAAATCGATGCTATTTTTTTCCATGTGTTTTAGTAGCTTTTTTTTAATGGGAAAAAACTGGGTTTATGTTTTCCAGGTAGTATAATATATGAAACCCGTAAACGATTTTGCTTCCTTTGTTATGGATAGAGATATGTGTGGGGGCACCGGGCTCAATGTGTGTGGATTGGGATCCATGTGGTTTTTTTTTTTTGGTGTGTGTGTTTGATTTTTATTTTAATATTTTTATATAAATATTATGTTCTTCTGGGCTGTTTTTTTTTTTTCTGAAATTGCTGAAACCTTGGTTATGGTGTTATTATTTTAAATTTTTTAATTGAATTATCTGTGTTATTTACTTATTTAAAGGGTTTTTATATTTGAAGGGATAAACAATACATTACTTAGGACTTTTTTTTAATTGTTTTTTTGGTTTATTTGCAGTTGGGGTTCAATTTTCATGGGTTGAACTCGAGAAAAAAAAAACCATGGGCAATTTCAGCTATGACTTTGACAAATCTCAATTTTTCGATGCTCCTGACCAAATTTCGCAAGAACCCGAGTTCACCAGCGATAGCTTCCCGTTGATTACAGATAGTGAGTATGATGTGTGGATTAGTGCTCCTCAGAGTGTTAGGGAACGCCGTAGAAAGTTCACTAGGCAGATGGGACTAAGTTCTGATGAGTTCGAGCGAGGGGACACCTTAGATCTATGTGAGGATGGTGATAATAGTAGTAATGCTAAAGATGCGTTTCTCGACATAGGCGATAGTCAGAGAATTATGGAGGATAGTGGGACCATTTTAAGAACCTCGGAAGATGAATTTTCTTCTAGCCGTTCTTCCTTGTCAAGTTGGAACACAGAGGCTTTGGATTTGAACGAGTTTCGACATGGGAGTTTGAATGAAAATGAAAAGGAGCAATCTGGGGATTCTTCTCAATCTTCTCCCCCGGTGACAAAGAGAAGAATGGGTAAATGGAAAAATAAGTGGTTGAGTAAACTACGTTCGATGACTTGTATGCCGACGATTATGGATGTGAAAGAAAATAGTGTGTTCCCAAGGAGATATACCCGAAGAATTAAGGTTCGCCATAGTCTGAGACGAAGATCAAAAGAGATTTCAGCCCTTTTCACAGGGCAAGATATTAAAGCCCACAAAGGGGCAATTATGGCAATGAAATTTAGTCCTGATGGAAGATATTTGGCAAGCGCCGGAGAAGATATGGTCGTCATAGTGTGGCAAGTGGTGGATGATGAGAGATTGGATATGATCGACAGCCAGGATTTGGACCCGTCGTGTGTTTACTTCACGGAGAATCATTTATCTGGATTCGGGCCTCTAAGGGTGGAAAAGGATATTAAAAGTAACAAATCCAAGAATATGAGGAGAACACAAGACTCGGCCTGTGTTGTATTTCCTCGGAAGGTTTTCAAAGTTCTTGAAAATCCATTGCACGTGTTTGAAGGGCACAATGGGGAAGTCTTGGATCTTTCGTGGTCGAAGGATAATGTATGTTTAGGGCGTGCACATTTTCATTTTATTCTTTATGTTTTTTACATGTTTTATGCTAACTAGTATATTGTTTCCTTTGCAGAGTCTGCTTTCTTCTTCGGTTGATAAAACTGTTCGTTTATGGCGGGTTGGGGTTGATCGGTGCATCAAGATTTTTCCGCATAGTGATTATGGTATATAACTTGTTGCATGTCTTTATATTTTCAGTTAGCTACTTCGGGGAAAAGAACTATAAACCAAAAAAAGAATAGTACTGGTTGATACCATGAAATGAACTCTTAATAACTAATATTACAAAATTAGAAATTGCTATATTACAAATTGGAAACATCTCTACAATTTTCGTTTCTGTTTTGTAAAGAAAATGATTTCCTAATGGGGGTTGCTTAGTTAGTTTCTTTTCAGCTAAAAATAAATAATTTTGATGATATTGCAGTGACCTGTGTTCAATTTGACCCTGTGAATGATAATTACTTCGTAAGTGGTTCAATTGATGGGAAGGTTCGAATTTGGGCGGTTAGTGATTGTAAAGTTGTGGACTGGACCGAGACATCGGATATTATCACTGCTGTTTCTTATCAACTCGATGGGCAGGTCTGTCGATACTGCTTCATTTGAATTTTTACTATTTAACTTTAAATTTCGAGGCGTATTAATTTGTTGTTTTTTTGTTTGTGGTACAGCGTTGTATTGTTGGCTCCACCACAGGAACCTGTCGTTTGTTTGACTTATCAGGTATATATCTATCGAGTTCTTGGACCCTCAGTTTTCATACATGCTCATTCACGAAACACTGGTATAATTACTTAGTGGAATCATTTGTGAAAAAACAAACCCTTGAATAATTGTCGTGCCAATGGCTATGTTTTTTGTTTGTATCAGATAGTCACTTCCGAGGGGAAGGTCAAATTTGTTTAACCAGCAAAAAGAAGTCCCCCTGCAAAAGGATAACTTCATTTCAGGTTTCTTCCTAGTGCCCTTCATTCGATTTATAATGTTCTTTTCGGCTATAGATTTTGATTTGTTTAGTCTTAGTAAATAATTTTATTCTTTGTTTTCATTATTTTGATGATGCAGTTTTTACCGCAAGACCCGAGCAAAATATTGGTCACTTGTGCAGATTCGAAAGTCAGAATTCTTGATGGGATGAATGTGATTGGCAAGTACAAGGGGGGTAAGTACTTAATCCATTTGTTTCGGGTTTTATGTTGTCTAGTGATCTATCGTGTAATTATATGTTGTTTCGTCTCATGGTTTTGAAGTCTACTGTCTATATTTTGTAATAATTTCAAAACTACCCCTGAAATAGCCTAGTTTCATTTTGATTTTTCTCCGTTTTCAGGCCTCGGAAACACCGGAAACCATATCTCTGCATCACTCACGTCAAACGGAAAACACATCATCTCAGCATCCGACGACTCAAATGTCTACATCTGGAACTACAACAACCAATCAAAAACTTCCTATTCGAAACCAAAAGCTGTTAGGTCCTACGAGTGTTTCTCATCGGACGCCTCCATCGCCATAACGTGGCCCGGCCCAAAACCATCGGCACCCCTCAGACACCCAACAAACCCACCCCCTTTCTCCCCGTCCAATTATTTATCCCTAGGCCAAAAATATTTCTTGGATCCATTTAACCCCAAAGGTTCAGCCACTTGGCCCGAGGAAAAACTTCCAGTTTCAAGTCCTCAGACTCTAAGCAAATCCCAGTACAAACTTTTCAAGGCTTCCTGCCAGAGCTCATCCGAATCCCACGCGTGGGGCCTCGTGATTGTTACCGCGGGATGGGATGGACGGATCAGATCGTTCCAAAATTACGGTTTGCCAGTGTCCCTTTGAGAGACAGCTCTTTCGAGAGTGACACATGTGCTGGACTGGCAAATAGAAAGTAAGCCGGTTTTGACAGTATATATGGGGACTGTTTGGGAGCACCCCAATTCCTTTAAAATCATGGAGTAGTTGTCAATGGAGATTGTGATGATCCATTTCTCTGTCCCTTGAATGCTGCAAACATATATAATGAAGTTTGGATGGATACAGTTGGCAGGAGTGGGTCGGGCTCTGATCGAGAATGTCCGTATGGGTTAATTACAAAAACTACCCCTTAGGTTTCAAATTTTGGAGATACACCCTTGGTGTTTGTTTCTAATTTACAAACTACTATAGTTTTTTTTTTTCTGAAGTAGTTTATGTAAATTGTAATTAGGAGGGACCTTCTTTTATATAATGGAGTAGTGCACAGTATTATACACATAGAGAGTTGGCATTCGGTTTTTGTTCTCCTCCATGTGAGTTTTATGTTATTTTGTTTATGATACAAATAATTTTTTAAGTGAACTGTTTATATAATCTATCTAAATATTTAAATATTTATAATGAGAACGTTTGCTTTCCACAGACGTTTTTTTGTTGTTGAAAAAACTGATCAAAACTTATTGTTCTTCCTAGTGCTTGTTGTTTTAGGTTGTAATCCTCTCCTTGACTTGGTAATTTTTGATTTGATAGTATGGTTGAGAAGAACAAGACAGTTGCAAGTTCAAGGGCTTGGATGCACTTTGAATTTGTGCGTTTGTTTTGTAGCATATAACGACTCGTGTTTCTGATTGATATGTGATCTATGAGTTGTAGAGAACTCGTTCTAATTGTTTCAATCTCAAAAATCCCTTCCCCTCCACTTAAAAATCTGGTGCGTTGTTTCGTTTTCTTTTCGTGCATGAGTTCGTATCAATCAAACAAAGTTTTCGACGAGTTGAGTGAAGTTTGATTTAGAATTAGTTGCGATTTGTGATTTTACCATTGTTGATCGGTTTTTGAGCTTGGTGATTTCGAGCGGGGACACGCGGTTGTTTCCCGTTGATTTCTTGACACAATTAATTGGATTGAGATGCCTTGGTTGACCCTCGTGAGCTTCTATTTTATTTTTATTTATTTTTTGTCTTTGGATGATCGTAAATTCGCAATGTCGCATAGCTCAAAAGACTCATTTTTTTTTAAATTGTAAAATTAATTAAAATATAATTTGAGACTGTTCATTTCCAGAGACATCCAATTTTTTAATATTATTTTATTGGGGCCTGAAAAATAACTTGTAAAATTCAATTTTGTTTTCACAAGGGATTAAGCATAAATATATTATTAATTCAAATATTTTGCAAATAAATTGAACTGCATCATGTATAAGCAAGTTGTATTTTATAGATTACATGAGAAATTAAATATAAATTGTTGACTGTCACAAGACTCACAACACCAAACTTGATTTTCTTTCCAGGGTCAGTGAGTCTTTTTTTTTTTTTTTCAATTTTGTAATACGGAGTGTATATAACTAATACATGTGTGGAAGACTCAAACCTATAAAAATGAAAAAACAATTTCGAAGAAAAGTAAAGGAACTCGAACAAATTAATGTAACTAATCAATATACTTATATAAAGGAATTTCTCCACAAACAAAATATTAACATTTCAACCTTCAAGTTCTGGAAACAAATGACAAGTGTTTCTCCACACAAACAAATTTTGAACTCTACACAAACTACTCAACTCCTAAGGATACACTTTTTTGAAATAAGTGTTCCCGAATTCTTGTGCAAATTTATAACATAACTTTAACTAGTGTCAATGACATTAAAAAGTTCTTCTTTCATTCCTTGTCGTTTTTCAACCATCCATTGAAATCACTGTAAAATTTACCAATGATGGGATCATCCCAAAATAATGTAGACATGCTCATGTCGCATAAAGGCCTGCACGAGAAAGAAAAACGGCGACTCGCTTTCTCATTTACTGCCCATGATTAAATGTAATTTCGGGCACAAATTAATGTTTTATTAGGACAATTAGCTAATCTCAAGTCGGGCGGAAGGGGCAATAATATTAAGAAAATTAAAGAACGTGAATTACATAATTCCGAGTAAATTGTACTACCAATGTAGTAATAATTATATTTCCAGTTATTAATTACAAAACTTACTTGGTACTTTATTTGAGCTCTTCCAGCATATACTTGTAGAGAATTGAGTCATTTGAATGACCGGAAATATGGATGTCTTTGAACAATATTAGAGCAAATGAACGCATGGTGTGACCATCATCAACTAGCTTATAGACACTCTTTCCTTTGTAGTTGTTGCTAGCTAGGAGAAAAATAGAAAAAAGATAAAAGTTAATAGATCACATAAAAACGAGAAAATAAAGAAAGAATATGTAACATACAAGATAACTTGTACATAGAACATAAAGAAAGATAATGTAACATAAGTCAAAATAAAGATAGAATATGTAAAATAAAGAAATAAAAGGTAACCTACAACAAAGATCTTCTGATGTTCCAAAAAAATTGTCACTTTTATCGTTGAAAGTTTACCCGAGTATGATATCTTGTCTTTACTAGCAACTATTATGACATCTCTCTTCTAATTTTGACAATGAGTTTGCAGCCATGAGTACTTCCTTAATCAATGTTTTTACTATCTCGTGCGTTTCTACAAAAATGCATAGTTTTTGAGCTTTGCTCCGCCAATAAAACTTACAATGTTGGAGTGTTGTTGCAAAAAAAATTCAAAGTTTTTCCATATGGACAAGTTTCATCCAAACTTTTATCTCCTTGAACATCATGGCGAATCACTCGAACTCCCCGACTTTTGAATAACCCATCAAAGTTTTCCACTCGATCAAGGGTATCAACTGACCTAATGATATTTTTCGGTTCGAAAGAAATCTCCCATGGATGTTTTTATAATTTACAAAATCAATGTTACTTATTTCCAAATTACTTCTTAAATAATTGAGCAACACTTACACAGTTGCACCAACATACAATCAACATCTGAATCATCGATCTGCAAAACTCAAATATTTGACAAGTGACACGCTCCACATTAGTTATGACTTCCAAAACTCAATTGTTTGACAAGTCAGACGCTCCATATCAGTTCAGAAAGTCATCATGTCTGTGTTGTTTGAAATTTTTGGATATAAATCGCTAATTTTTCCATGTCACTAGGCTCTACATCAGTTCGCTCCACACACGTTCGCTCCACATCAGTTCGAAAAGTTATTTATGTGTTCTTTGAATTTTTTTTGCAGTGGAAGGAAATTTTATTATTTTTTGGCAGTGAAGAAAATTTTATTTTAGATTTATGTGAAAAAAAAGATGTAATTGTTATAATAGTGTGACTTACTACATATATACTTTGTGCAAATGTGTTAGAAAAAATAATTTTTTATTATCTATTAAATAACACAAATCTCTTATTTCAACATAAACAATTAGATGCATTTTTGATATCAAGATGGATCAACAGGATAGAACCGATGAGACAATATGGAGGAGCATTATCTAGATTCGCGGGATTTACAAAGTTTATCCAGGCTTTGATTATTACTTTTGTCACGTGAGTGTATTAGAGACGCTATCTTACAGATGAAATGAAGAATCCGTCTATAGTTTGTTCTATTAAAAATGTGAAAGGTTTGATGAACGCGCTAAGTTTGTGTTTAGATATATTTATATAACACAACTGCTGCAGTATGGCCGAGCACCTAAAGTTCGAAATGACGTTGGATAGAATCTCCCAAGAATCCTTCTGTTATTTTGAAAACAAAGAAGGCCAGTTGACAAATAGGATTCTTTTGATCATCATTTCATTGGAGCTTGATCGATTATATTTTGGAAAAATGCCATTTACGAGCTTCTCACCATGGAGGGATTAGAGCAGGGAGTGATTAGAAAACGTATGTAAAAGAGAATCTTTTAGACAATGAATCATTATATTACACAATGAACCATGAAGTATGTGTATTTTGTTAATCATAACATGAAAAGCTTAAATATTAGTATGATACTTATTTTTGAATTATTATTTGTGCAAAAATCTAATTAATTAGATTTTCTTATGATAAATATTGTAGTGTCAAACATCAACAAATTTCATAAGTGAATAGATTTCTATTCTTAATTTACTAAACAAAAAATTGTTTTAAAAGTGACTGAAAGAAGAATATAATACTCATTTGGGAAGTGTAAAAAAAAGAGTTTCACGTCTCAAAACCTCCAAAACATCTCGTGTTGTTTGTGAAACTAAAGATAATGAAAATTAGTAATATACAATTAAAATATAATGAAAATTATAGGAAACTATAATTAAAAAAATCATTTAATATTTATTAGAATATATAATTAGAATTTTTGAAATATAATTAAATTGAGATAATATTAAAAACATCTTGTAAAATAACTCGATCCCACAATTAGTCTTTAAGTTTTTGAAAAAACAAATTTCGTCATATTTGACAATTTTAAGTGGAATTAATTTGGTTGTACTCGAAGCGTACATGACCGCTTACTTTGATACTTTTTATCTAATTTGATACTTATTCAATTAAGCTAGTGTCACACAAATATGACAAAATTTATTTTTTCCTAAATTTAAATTATTAAATGTACGTGGAATCGAACTATTTTAAAGGACATCATGTGTTATTATTTATAATTAAATATATAGTAATTTAATAATATGAAAACACATTGTTGATCTCGATTCTCCTAGGTATAGGATGAATTATGCCACGGTAGATACACGAGTTTGTGTTCAAGCATTAAATCTAATTGTAGATTTGATGCTCATTGGTTATGGGCGGAGAAATCAAAAGATTAGTTGGGCTGTGAAGATTCTATATTCTAGTATATTTTAGTGTCCCTCTTATGTTGATTTCATTACAGTTAAGACTAGCTCGACTTTTGATAAAACTGTTTGCTAAAAAGATGGGTTACTAGAATTCACGAGGGCAAGGGTAGGGATGAGTTTGACATAATCGAGCAATGTTTTCTCACGATGCTAGATAAAGATGTCGATTTTGCACCGAGGGCTATTCTAGCTAATCTCGATAATCAACTAGTAAGATGATTGAACGAATGTAACACTCTAATGTAACAAATGTAGCACTGTATTGTAACGCGCGCTATAATGTAACACTGTAATGTAACTGTAATGTAACGCTGCTGATGAGTTTCTCAACATGGATGGCTTAATTAATGGAGGGTTCTGTAAGTAGATGATCGAACGAAGATTTAACACTGCAATGTAACGCTAAATAATAGTAGTATATGATATTTATTTTTGAATTATTATTTGTGTTAATAAAACATCAATGTGTTGCTCAAAGTTTAATTCAATCTTTTTTCAGTCAATAACCTAACCAGATAAAAAAAATCAGATCATCAATTTTTCGAAACTTCGATTCTTTCTTTAAAAGTTTCAAATTTTTAGTTGTTGTGATAATGTATGGATATTTATGAAAATGTTCAAAATTTGTTCAGTAGGCGCATGTAGTGTAGTGGTATCATAGTACCCTCCCACGGTACTGACCGGGGTTCGATTCCCCGTATGCGCAACGTTATAGTTTTAATTTTAGATATGTCCAATTACAGAGCAATACAAAAGGGGTATTTTTTTTAGGTATATTTGGGGAAATTAGATATGTCCAATTGACATAAATGGCATGTTTGTTTTTTAATTCATTATTAAAATCATATAAAATTTACTTTATATTTAAGAATTTTTTTAAAAGTTATTTATTTATTAGAGTAGTATAATTTAAAATTTAAAAAATAGCATGTTGGATTTTTTTAATTCATTATTTAAACCACATAAAATCTACTTTATATTTAAGATTTTTTTAAAGTTATTTAATTATTAGGGTAGTATAATTTAAATTTTGTTTAGGTATATTTGGGGAAAATGGCATGTTGGTTTTTTTTTTTATCATCTAAACCACATAAAATCCACTTTATATTTAAGTTTTTTTTTAAATAATTTATTTATTAAGGTAGAATAATTTAAATAATTAAAACAAAAGATACATTTTTAAAAAGTTGATTATTATATTACCCTTACAAAAATATAACAATTTTATTATTAAAATAAATTAGTTTATAGACATTCCGTTTCTTTCTCATTTATTCTGTTTCTTTTTTTTATTAAAATAAATTATTTTATTATTAAAATAAATTAGTTTATTCTTTTTCTTCTCACTTGTTTATTTTTCAAAACATATTTATTCGTTTTCTATTTTTTATTAAAATAAATTATTTTATTATTCTCTTAAATTATAATTAGAATAAACTAGGTTATTAAATTATAAACAAACATTGATAATTACCCCTTATCCAAATTATCCCCTTTTTTTTTTATCAAAAAGCTAAAAACATGAGTTGTAAATTTTTAGTATTTGAAACAAAATGGGGAGATAGTTAATTTTACAAAAATATCAAAATATGGATGGAATACTTTGAACTTGAACATTCTCGTGGGATTAAGACTGAAGCTAGATTACCAATCCACAAACATCATATCATCCAATTTACAATATTAAATCTTTTAAATAAATAATACTGCCGCACATTAATATCTTGTAAATAAATAATACTTTCGATTATCAAATATGATCTAAATAGTATTTGAAAATATTGGTTGTTTAATTAAATAGAATTAATATTCCATAGATTTTTTCAATCCTTTTATAATAAATAAATTTTACCTGGACGTGTTTCTAAAAGTCTACACACAATGTCTCAAAGATTCAAAACAAATTGAAAATTACGTCTTCGATGTATGATACCAACTTTTCGCGAAGTTGGACTAAAACAACGAACACCAGCTTCAGTCAAGGTAACACTCACACAAGTTCGTGGAATGAAAGACGGAAGACAAAGACAAAGTTATGTAATATGTTTTCATTCCATTAAAACAACGAAACTAAACTATTACACTGAGTATGGTAGGCAAAACGATTACAAGAAGTTTCTCGAGTGTCGCAACAACTCCCACTAACTTGCAATCTAGCACACTAGTGCCTAGAGCTAAATCTCCTAACTCTAATCTCGCCACAAAGCGCAAACGCTACTACACAAACTCGAAGCACGAAGCTGTCGGTTACGATTCTAAAAATCAGATTTCGTTCTCTCAAAATCGTCAAAGGTGAAATCGAAATCCATGGGTTTATATAGGCAACCCGCACATGTGAGGTGATGACGTGGCACAATCTCATTCGTCACATGCTTGGCTGATGTCACTTTTCCATGGATGACATCACACTTGTAGAACTTGGATTCTTGAATCTTGGAATCTTGAATCTTCGATTCTTGAATCTTCGAATCTTGAATCTTCAATTTCAAAATCAGAACTTCAATTCAATCTTGACTCCATCGATCTGAATTCTTCATCTTCAAACTCTCGTGAAAAACTCTAAGTGTTGAAGCCTCGGAATTTCATCGTCTTCATGGTCGTCGATATCATTGAAGTAGAAAAAGATGAAACCATTCTTCATTCCTTGATATGAGTACTTGGTGAAAGGAATCACGTTGAAAGTACTTAGGTGAAAATCGTTGTTGAAGAATGTCATAGTCGCTGGCACCGTGCCTTGAGGACAAGCGTCACCGAAACCGTGCCAGTGCCAAAACCGGCGACAGGAGTCGCCGATTCCATGACATGCACAAAAGCCACAAACGGCGACTCTGGTCGCCGTTCCATGCTGTTGCCAAAAACGGCGACGCCAGTCGCCGTTCCATCCCTTGTCAGAAGCGGAGACAACAGTCGCTGGTTCCTTGCATCTCCCAAACCGGCGACTCCAGTCGCCGGGTTCGTGTCATGGCCAAAGGCGGCGACGCGAGTCGCCAATTCCATGACGTACCAAAATCGGCGACTGCGGTCGCCGTTCCATGCACTCACCCAAAGCGGCGACTCCTGTCGCCGTTCCTTGCATGTTCCACAGTTCCAAAACCGGAGACTCTAGTCTCCTTTTCCATGCACCTGCAATCCTGAAAATCAACAAAAACACAAGTACAAAAACGTTGTCGCCAAAATCAACATTTACAATCTCCCCCTTTTTGGCACAACCCATGAAAACAAGATTAAGTAAAGCATGAGATAGTAGTATCTCCGCCTCAAACGAATACACCAACGAAAATAAGCTAAGTAAAAGATGGAAAAACATCAATCATACAATCAATGAAAAACCATAAAAGACTTAGCCAAATATCAAACCAAGGATAAAAACTTAGATAAATATTCAAATCAAAACATTATCCAGAGATAGAAAAAATATGAAAAACAATGCATGGACGAATTTAGAGTTTGATGCATGCAATAGCAAAAATGAAAAACGAGTTCAAGAGTTATGATAAAACAGAAAATGAAAAAACTTGAAATAAACTTGAACTTGGATTTTGAACTTAAGATCTTCAATTTCTTCATTCCTTTGGCGAGCCAGCTGGAGTGGGTTCACGTTCCGGACTCTCGACCACGTCTTCTTCATCTTCGCCATAGACGAAGCCATCATCAGAGCTCGAATCCTCTTTCTCATCTTCATCGGTCTCATCACCCAGACCAAATATCTCGAACTCCCCGAAATCTTTCCCGCCTTCATCTTCAACATCAATGACATTGACATCGTCATCATCATCTTGGTCTAGCAATCCACCTGACGGCATCGCCCTCGACGATTCACCAACCTTCGCCTTGCCCTTATCCCGAATATCCATGCAGCCGTCAAAGATGTCATCATCCGTCTTCTCGCCGTCTTCAGGAATATGTTCGACAGAGATGTTGTTTCCTTTGGACAGCTGCATATGAGCTTCCTGGATCGCGTCCCTTACCATCTTCAGAATGAACGTGTCCTTCAAACTTGCATCGGGGGCTCCAACATCACCGAGTCCTCCCCCTTGTTGGATCTCACGCTGAAGTTTGTCAAACGAAGACTTCTGTTTCTTCTGCGCGTCGATCATCCTGTTATAGGACAAAGCATGTTCTTCTTGACACTGTTCCAGGGCCAAGGTGTCGGCATAAAATTCTTTGACGCACGCTGATGGCACCACAGCACGATGACTGTGGATAGGGTGATAAGGATTTCTGTAAGGCGGAACTTTAGAGTAAGGACCAAACTCACGAGGAACGATTCTCGGCTGTTGTTTGGTTTGAGGTTCCGCCTCATCAGCTGCAGCAGTGGAATCATTTTTCTGACGCTGGGCCGAGGGAGATTTATCCTTCTTGGCAATCGACTTTCTCTTCCTTTTCTGTGGAGATGGCGGAGGAGTAAGGATCTCAGGAAGTGCATTCCTGTCAACCGTGTCAAACCAAGGAAGATCGATGACACGTTTGTTGGGATTCAAGTACGTGCCAGTGATCTTGACAGCGCCGTTCTTCTTCAACTTCTTCTCAAAGTCAGTGTCAGGTGTAAAGCCTTGGGCATGGAGCATGCCATAGATCAGACACGGATGAGTTAACTGAAGTCGTTTCTCTTCTGGCAAATCAGCTTGCCGTATGATGGTTTCATCCGTTGTCCGTGCGATTTTGCATAAGTCATTGAAAATAATTTTTCCGAGGTTGATTTGCTCGCCGCAGCCAAGGCGAAAAATGATATGCATTAACTCCGGAGTTAGAACTGATTCATCTTTGTATGCTGTCCAGTTGGACATCCCAAGTCGCTGCAAAATGCCATAGAAGGCTGACAGCTTGGACGACGGCGGCAGTTCGGACTTGACCTTTTTCTGTGTAATGAAAGTGCCAATTTTTAGGTCCTCGGCACGTTCCTCAGCTGAGGGCGAAGTCCAATTTGAGTCAAATTCCAATCTTTCTAAAAATTTGTTGATCGAGAACGGGCGAAATTTATACAACTTGCTGCGAAAGACAAAGCAGCCATACAGCCGACTCTTCGGATTTGCAAAGTCGGGGGACAAGCTGGCGTAAAACTTGTAGAGAATGGGAATGGAATAGCGGTAAGTAAGGTTGACCGACTTCAGCATGTGCATCTTGGAAAGGAAATCCGTGATGCCGTGACGTTCATAGTCTTCCTTCAGAATAGTTCGATCGGTGAGGATCGGTAAAGTCTGAATCAGTTTGTGGCGACGTTCAGCAGTCGCAGTGAAGAAGTCAGGAGAATGAGGTTTCGGACACTCGGAAAATTCCGAGATATATTTGAAGCCGTCAGTCGACTTCTGCGATCCAGCTGATCCAGAAGAGAGTGGCGGTTTCTGCGAACTGTGAGTTCGGGACTTGGTGACTTGTCCACCAGAGTTTTTCGGAGTTGATGTTTTCACACCACCTCCACTGGCGGATGGTTTCTTGCCTTCGGCACTCCCAGCTGGAGTCGCCGATTTCTTTCCCGAACCTGATGGTTTTGTCTTTGGAACTGTGTCCGCAGTCACAGTGACAGTTGAAGGAATTTTCACTATCTTCTTTCCTTCCTTAGTGATCTCGCCAGCTGCGAGCAACCTATGGTATTCTTCCCTACTCACGACACCAGAGTAAATTCGGTGTGCCGTCACCTTTTCTTTGCCCGGCTGTCGGGCAGATGAGTGTGCCGGTGGGGCAGTAGTAGTCAGGTCAATGGACGGTTCAGTAGACGCAGCCTTGCGTTTTTCAACTTTTTCCAAGTGAGCTTTAAGCTCTTCATACGCCGCCTTCTTGGACGTGGGCGACGGAGCCTTTTCAAACTGCTCATTCAAGTAGACAGTCATGTCAGCCAACATGTCATCCAAATTCTTAGCAGCAGACATTTCGGAAACTTGGGAAAAAATTCTAACACTTGAAGAAAAATTCAATCACGGAAACGATGGACAGGGCGCCGGATGCGCAAAGCTAGAGTTGCCGGATGCAACGGAATTTGGAACAACTAAGAGCCTAGGAACGATGGACAAGCAGTCAGCAGCTGAGAGTCGAGAGTTCGAGAGTTCTAGAGTTCGATGTAAGCGTAACGAATTAGGTTTCACCCAGGGGCTATATATAGGAAAATTTTGGGCCGCCCGTCCGGATTGAAAATACACAGCTCAAGACCTGTAAAAAGCCCATCTCAAGAAGAAAATTTGAGCCCATTAGACGAACAAAATTTTATTAATTTGAAAATATTATTAAAATAATAATTTTCAAAAATAATAAATAAAAATAAATAAAACAAAAGTATGAAAAATCGAAGATCAAACCGAGGGTTGAAAAGACGAAGTTCAGTGCCGTAGGTTTGAGTGCCGAATATCGAGTCTCCGGAAATGGACGTGCCGTCACTTTTCCAGCGACTGGAGTCGCCGTTTTTCCGGAGACTATGGTCTCCGTTTTTCTCCGTAGCCTTCAGTCGCCGTTTTTGTCAGTTGGCATGAGTCGCCGAAATTTCGGCGACACGAGTCTCCGGAAATGGAGTCTCCGGTTTCGGCTAAGTCGCCGCTTCGGAGACAGGGCATGATTTTGAAAATTTTTCATGACTTATGGATTCTCCGTTTTTGATGTCACCCGAATTTGATTTGCCAATGGTTGAGCGTTGGCGTCGCTGCACTCAATGTTTGGACTTCCGAGATGGTAAACCACATAGTCCTGGAAATGAACTACAGAAATGCCAAAACAAAAAAACAACACATCCTGATTCCCGAGTTAGTCATTCAAGAGTTCAACACACACAAACATTCAAACACATTTTAGTGGAGATTCGAGGGGTGATATTAGGCAATGAAGAGCAAATATTTTCCCAGAAAAGAGACACTTCCATCATTTTTCCAAAACAAAAATTCCACACGAGGTGAATAGAACTTTGAGGTAATGAAAAATCTCTCATATTAAAAACCGGTGAGATGGACCGAAGTATGTGATAGACATGTTTACTTGTCCTTCGTCTCAGTCACAAGGAAGCAGTCGTGTTTCGTCGAAACATATTGGCAGAGTTAGCACCGCACAAGAGATTTTAATTCATGAATGCAAGGTGAACACTTAAGGCACTCCGAGCAGGAACTTAGCATTACTTCAATCAGAGGGGAGCCGGGGTAACCGGCGTCCTCCAGACGAGTTTTTAGCTTTAAATGAAATGCAACAGACACTCATTACAGCACTCAGAGGGGAGCAAGGTTCACTTGCGTCCTCCAAAGTGTGATAGGAGAGTGTCTTAAAGATCAGCGTCCATGTACAACCTTTCGAAGAGGGGAGCCGGGGTAACCGGCGTCCTCCGTTACTTGGCTTTATGGATCTATGCAAATGAAGCGAGGAGTTTAAGCCATGTTCACATGTTCGCATTCAGCGGAATAAATACTCTTGTGTCCGAAGACTAAAAGCGGCCTCGAAACCATGTTTGTCTGACTAGACTAATCCACGACGATTCCGAGTGCGTATTCAGAAGTAAAGAAACTACTCTTTCAGACTTCAAAATTTTCCGTGAACTCTTAGAGAGAACACATGCAGAGAGAATTCCTTAAGGTTTTGAATCTCTCAAAGTCAAGAGGTTTGGTAAAGATGTCAGCAAGCTGTTTTTCTGTTGAAATATGCTGTAGACTGACTATATCACGATCAACCAAATCTCTAGTGAAATGATGTCGAATGTCGATGTGTTTAGTTCTTGAGTGCTGGACAGGATTTTCGCTGATTTTGATAGCACTCTGGTTATCACAGTACAGCACTAATGGAGCACTCTCAAGGAGATAGTCATTCAACATTTGTTTCAACCAGAGTAGTTGAGTGCAACAACTTCCAGCCGCAACGTACTCCGACTCGGCAGTGGACAGTGCGATACAGTTTTGCTTGCGACTATGCCAAGACACAATGTTATTGCCAAGGAAGCAACAGCAGCCAGAGGTACTCTTTCGTTCGTCCGTGTCCGTCGCCCAGTCGGCATCAGAAAAACCGACAAGGTTGGATGAAGTGTCGCGCGCATACCACAGACCTAGCTGAGAAGTTCCAAAGATGTAGCGGAGAATCCGTTTCACAGCTCTTAGATGGTCCTCCTTTGGATCAGCTTGGTACCTGGCACACATACAAACACTAAACATAATGTCAGGACGAGTGGCAGTTAAATAAAGTAAACTCCCAATCATTGAACGATAAAGAGTTTGGTTTACACTCCGACTTTTTGTTGACGTCGACAAGCGTTCCGTAGTTGCCATAGGAGTGTTAGCTGGCTTGGCATGATGCATTTCAAACCTCTCAACCATGTTTTTAGCATACTTACTTTGAGATACAAATATCCCATTTGGTCGTTGAGAAATCTGAAGGCCAAGAAATTGGTGCAACTCCCCCTCAAGACTCATCTGAAAGGTCGAGGACATAGCTTCTGTGAATGAAGTCACGAGTTTGGAACAAGTCGCTCCGAAGACAATGTCGTCAACGTAAATTTGGGCAACAATCATGTGTTTTCCGTCTCGCTTGATGAACAAGGTTTTGTCCACCGATCCACGCTCAAAGCCGAATTTTAGAAGAAAATCCGTGAGACATCCATACCAGGCGCGAGGCGCTTGTTTCAAGCCATAGAGAGCTTTGTGAAGCTTGTAGACATGATTTGGCTTTTTCGGATCCTCAAAACCCTTAGGTTGGGCAACGTAGACTTCTTCTTCCAGAACACCGTTTAAGAAAGCAGCTTTGACGTCCATCTGTCGAAGTTTGATGCCAAGATGGCATGCAATAGCTATTAAGAGTCTAATGGACTCAATTCGTGCGACCGGAGCGAAACTTTCATCAAAATCTATGCCTTCCACCTGGGCATATCCTTAGGCAACAAGACGAGCTTTGTTTCGGACAACTTGGTTATGCTCATCTGTTTTATTCTTGAAAATCCATTTAGTTCCAACAACATTGATGTTTGAAGTTCGGGGAACTAAGGACCAAACATTATTCCGGGTGAACTCATTCAACTCTTCTTGCATGGCCATGATCCAAAAATCATCTTGCATGGCTTCCTTGTAATTTTTCGGCTCATTTTCGGAGAGAAAGCAAGTGATGACGATTTCATTACACACTGCTGAAGTACATATGTTGTAGAGTTCGTCGGGAGAATTCATTGGTTTCTTGGAGCGTGTAGTTCGCTCATTCAAGCTTCCGATCATTTGGTTCGGTGGATGACGTTTTTGAATGTGACCAGGTGCTTCTCTTGGAGCGTTAGCTGGATTTTCAACTTGATCATCATCGTCATCCTCAGTTACCGAAGTGTCATCATTTCGGTTGCTAGACTCTCCAACTCCAGGAGAAGAATTAGGAGTAACATTCTCGGAAGTCTCAGTTGTGGGTGATGAAGGAAATGTTCGAACTTCAAGAATTCCTTCCTTAACCCAATCAGCCTCTGCATCTTTTCCTAGGAAGTCTTGTTCATCAAAATTTATGTTGACAGTTTCTATGACTTTCCTCGTTCGTAGATTGTACGCACGGTAGGCATGACTATTTTGGCTATAGCCAACGAAAATTCCACGATCTGCTTTGGCTTCAAATTTCTTAAGAGGATCACGATCCTTCAAAATATAGCAAGTACAGCCAAAAACACGAAAGTGTGCCACCGAAGGTTTCTTGCCATTGACAAGTTCATAGGCAGTGGCAGTAGTGCCAGATCGAATACTTATTCGATTTAAAATGTAACCAGCTGTAGAGACGGTTTCTGCCCAAAAAGTTCGAGCAAGATTTTTCGAGATTAACATCACGCGCGCCATCTCTTGCAGTGTTCGATTTTTGCGTTCGGCGATCCCATTTTGTTGTGGCGTTTTTGGGGCCGAATATTCGTGGTGAATACCTTTCATTAGGCAAAATTCATTGTAGCTCGAATTCTCAAATTCTGTTCCATGATCACTTCGGATCCTCTTCACCTTAGCTTCATGATTCGTTCGAATCCATTTCACAATACCTTTGAAGGCATTGAAAGTCTCATCTTTGGTTGCCAGAAATCTTGTCCAAGTATATCTAGAAAAATCGTCGACAACAACCAACACATATTCTTTCTTAGCTAAGCTCTTCACTTCCATTGGACCCATCAAGTCCATGTGTAGAAGTTCGAAGGGAGCAGAAGTACTCATGAGTGTCGGAAGTGCTGGATGAGGAGTTCTCGTTAACTTGCCCTTCTGACAGTCGCCACACACTCTTTTCTCAATTTTGGGGAGTTGAGAGATTCCTCGAACTATCTCCCCCTTAACCAATTTGCTCAAATTTCGAGTGCTGGTGTGGCCAAGTCGTTGGTGCCACAAATCAACTTCATCGGGAACGGTCACGGAGAAGCAACTATACTCAGTAGTGTAGCAATTGTTTTTAGCACGTGGACCTTCCATGATACATTTTCCCTCAGCATCAAAAACTCTGCAAGATTCCTTATCAAAACTGACATTAAAGCCTTCATCACATAACTGACTGATAGAGATGAGGTTGGCAACGAGTCCCTTGACGTGGACAACATTTCTGATAGGAGGCAATCCTTTGATTTGTAGCGTCCCTTTTCCCTTGACAACACCTTTTGCTCCCCCTCCAAACACCACGGGGGAACCTGTCATCGGCTCATATTCTTTCAAGAATTTCTTAGTGCCGGTCATATGTCGGGAGCAGCCACTGTCAAAGTACCAAATACCTTTGTTTCCAGCTTCAGAGGCATTGAGTGCGACATTGCAGAAAATAAGTTCCCTCGGTTGCCAACTACTTTTGGAAGTAGAGTTATGTCCAACATTTGCTTTCCGAGATTTTGGCACCCATTTCTTCTTAACATTCAAGGTTTTGACATTTCTCTCAGTCACTGTCTTCAGATCTGCCTTAGCTGTTGGAATTTGAGAAATGGGTTTCTTCATTTCCTTAGTCACTTCGGACTTTTTCTTCAGTGCCATAAGATCTCTGTTCATGTCCTCTTTCATCCTATAGCAGAATGGTCGAATGTGTCCAGGTTGATCACAGTAGTGACAAACATATTTTCTTCTTTGACGATTCTCAACCTTCGTAGATGTCTTGACCAATACATTCTTAGTTCGAGAGGACTGTCCATTTTTCTTCACGTTCTGAGATTTCTCTAAGTTCTTCAGCAACGTCTTCTCATAAGGTAGGATACCACGAGGATGTTTGACAATATTCTTCGGAAATTGATATGTCTCAGATTTTGGAGTCGAGATCGACTTTTGAGTTTTTGGTTCTGGAGACTTAGCAATCTTCTTCCCTTCAGCAATCTCCTTTCGTTTAGATGATTCAACGTCATCCTTACTTTTATCTTCATCCAAATCATCCGATGCCTTAACAAAACTCACTTCCTTCTTCTTTTCAGATGTCGAGTATATAGACTCAAAAACTTTTTGAAATCCAAGGCCGTAACGATTAGGATTCATATATGAAGCAGCATTGTCAAACACGGAAGAATTTGTGTTCATCTTCCTCAACAGCTCGTCAGTCATATGAAGTTTTTCTTTCAATGCATATCGTTCCTTGTCAGTCATGGCAAGGTCAGTTTGAGTTTTCATCAGTGATGACTTCAGTTCATCATTCTCAGCATCCGAGTTCTTAAATAGAGTCTGCAGTTTCTTCACTTCAGTTGACTCCTTTTTCAATGACGTCTTCAGTTTAGAGTTTTCAGAACTCATTTTGTCACACAACTCTCTCAGTTCGACAACTTCCTTGAAATACTTATGTTTTTCTTCGAAAAGGTCATCAAATTTTACGTTGAGAATTGTCAAGGAGTTGTTCAACTTCTTCTTCTCATCCTCAGTCTTCTCAACTGAGTTTCTCAACACTACCACTTCATCACACATCTTGAGTTGTTCATTTGAGAGTTCATTAAAGGATTCAGTCAAGCACTTCAGAGACACTTCAAGAGTGCTATTTTCAGTGATAGCTGTGTCACACAATTTTTCGAGTTTAGAATAACTCTCTTTCAGATCAGCCAGTTCAGTAGACTTGGTCACACTTTGATGGACATCAGATGTCATCTCTTCCTTTTCGGCTTCAGACTCAGATTCATCATCCGAGAAAATGTTATCATCACAAAAATTTCGGTTTGTCGATGCCACACGGAAAATGTTGTCTGCAGTTGCAGTGTCTTTCAGAAATGCATCAAAAACAAAGTTTTCGACCTCCACATTTTCGAGATCAAAAGATTCACCAAAAGTGACAACTAGAGCGTTGTCTTCATCATCGTCAGTATTGTTGTCCTCAAACTCGTCGTTCTCAGAAATGACATCCTCATCGTCAATCACAACATAGCTAACTGGTAGCTTCTTCTTACGATGTAAATTAGGACATTCATTTTTAACGTGTCCATATCCCTTACACTCATAGCATTGCATCTTGGAGACATCCTTGCTAGTAGAGGAGTATGGTGAGAGCTTTGTCCCTTTAAACTTTTTGTCTGACGACGATCCCTGATTTCGGTTGTCAGGAGTATTTGGATATGAGTTAGAACTTTTCTGAAATTTTCGAAAATTTCTTGCACGGTTCTTTCTCTTAAATTCTTGTTTCACGAGATAAGTGACTATCTCAGTCAGTGCAGCCAGTTTGTCCGGATTACTAGAGTTCATCAGTTTTTCAATTTCCTCAGCTTCCTCATCATCAGATTCACCCAGATTAGCAGAAAAACTACTTTCAGTTTTCTCATTTTTCGAATGAGTCTTTCGAGCGTTAGAGCTTCTTGAACTTTTTCCTTTCTCTGAAATTTTGAGAGCAGTCATCGGTTCGTAGACAAGAGACATGTCTGGGTTGCTTCGAACTTTGAGAGTCAGGTCATAGTTTCTCAAATCAGCCATCAAGTCGGCATAGTCCCAGTTTTGGTTCTCGTCATTTCGTGCTTCGATAGTCAGCACCTTACTCTCGAACCTAGTGCTAACACTGGAGAGGACTTTCTCATATACCATGGGAGCAGGAAAAATTTCACCAAGTTCAAAAGCTTCATTCACATATCTCATGATCTTGTCCAAGTAGTCATTGATGTCTTCATCTTCCCTCATCCGGAGTTGATGGAATTGAGCAGTGATAGTTCGGATTTTCGATCGCTTAACAGCATGACTTCCCTCACAAGTTCTTTGTAACGTTTCCCATGCATCTCTGGCAGATGTGCAATTTTTTACCAGCTGATACATACTGAGGTCCAGCCATTCACAGATAATAAGTAAGGCTTTGCTGTTAGCCGTGGACAAGTCATGTTCCTCTCTCGTCCAACTACGTTCCGGTTTCGGAATTCTCACGCCATCGGCGTCTTCCGTATATGGGCGTTCCCATCCTTCTAACACTGCCATCCAAGATCTGGAATCAAAACCCTTAATCCTAGCAGAAACTTTGGCCTTCCAGTTTGAGTAGTTCTGATGAGTAAGCATAATCGGTTTCTGGACAAACATGGACGACTCCATTGTAGCGGAAATATGAAGTCAAGTAACGGATCACGTCTTATACGTATGACGTCCCGCTCTGATACCAAATGAAAATTACGTCTTCGATGTATGATACCAACTTTTCGCGAAGTTGGACTAAAACAACGAACACCAGCTTCAGTCAAGGTAACACTCACACAAGTTCGTGGAATGAAAGACGGAAGACAAAGACAAAGTTATGTAATATGTTTTCATTCCATTAAAACAACGAAACTAAACTATTACACTGAGTATGGTAGGCAAAACGATTACAAGAAGTTTCCCGAGTGTCGCAACAACTCCCACTAACTTGCAATCTAGCACACTAGTGCCTAGAGCTAAATCTCCTAACTCTAATCTCGCCACAAAGCGCAAACGCTACTACACAAACTCGAAGCACGAAGCTGTCGGTTACGATTCTAAAAATCAGATTTCGTTCTCTCAAAATCGTCAAAGGTGAAATCGAAATCCATGGGTTTATATAGGCAGCCCGCACATGTGAGGTGATGACGTGGCACAATCTCATTCGTCACATGCTTGACTGATGTCACTTTTCCATGGATGACATCACACTTGTAGAACTTGGATTCTTGAATCTTGGAATCTTGAATCTTCGATTCTTGAATCTTCGAATCTTGAATCTTCAATTTCAAAATCAGAACTTCAATTCAATCTTGACTCCATCGATCTCAATTCTTCATCTTCAAACTCTCGTGAAAAACTCTAAGTGTTGAAGCCTCGGAATTTCATCGTCTTCATGGTCGTCGATATCATTGAAGTAGAAAAACATGAAACCATTCTTCATTCCTTGATATGAGTACTTGGTGAAAGGAATCACGTTGAAAGTACTTAGGTGAAAATCGTTGTTGAAGAATGTCATAGTCGCTGGCACCGTGCCTTGAGGACAAGCGTCACCGAAACCGTGCCAGTGCCAAAACCGGCGACAGGAGTCGTCGATTCCATGACATGCACAAAAGCCACAAACGGCGACTCTGGTCGCCGTTCCATGTTGTTGCCAAAAACGGCGACGCCAGTCGCCGTTCCATCCCTTGTCAGAAGCGGAGACAACAGTCGCTGGTTCCTTGCATCTCCCAAACCGGCGACTCCAGTCGCCGGGTTCGTGTCATGGCCAAAGGCGGCGACGCGAGTCGCCAATTCCATGACGTACCAAAATCGGCGACTGCGGTCGCCGTTCCATGCACTCACCCAAAGCGGCGACTCCTGTCGCCGTTCCTTGCATGTTCCACAGTTCCAAAACCGGAGACTCTAGTCTCCTTTTCCATGCACCTGCAATCCTGAAAATCAACAAAAACACAAGTACAAAAACGTTGTCGCCAAAATCAACATTTACACAAATAGTACTACCCACAATTTTACGGACGTGTTTCTGGAGTAGTATGTACGTAGCTCTAAGCCTCTAATTAACTCAATCATTAAATAGTTTATTCTTAACATGTCTACGATCTATCACTCTATGTATTGTAATTGTCTAATTGACATATATTCACACACTGAAAAGAGACACAAAGCACTAAAATTTTAATTTAGTCAACTTCTAGGTTCAGTTTGAGAAACCATAGGTGCATTTTGCGCTTATTCATACAACACTTAAGATTTATATACTCCATATAATATGACATGCTTAATTCTTGCTGTGCAGTTGACTTCTTACATTTTAGTAATGCATTTTTATCACTGTGTGGGGTCCACCCCCAAAAAAAAAATAAAAAAAAATCATAACCACTTTTAATTGCATATAAAAGCAAGCCCCTCCCTCAAAATCTTTAAAATCAAATTCAGAAGAAGAAAAAATTATGGAAGTTATGAATCCTAGGATTAAGTGTGCTCTTCTAATAATCACTTTTCTGTTAATTGTGCTATTCTCAGGTAATTAATTAATGAATGAATTAAGCTTAAATCCCATTGTTTAATATTTCAAATAAATAAATGATCATGCACGTGGTATTAATTTGTTTTTCTTGATTTGCAATTGCAGGGACTATTGAAAGCTCTGGCACTGCTATGGATCCTCTTGTCTCCATTCATAATAAGGTATTATTTCTATTTAGTTTTTGGCTTCTGAATAATATAAATGAATAGAGATAATTCATGACTGTAAACACTAAACACTACTACCCCAAGGTTACGACGACGCGGGTCCTATTAGAAATGAAGGACGTGCAAGATTACAACGACGCGGGTCCTAATCAAAAGCATGACGTTTCGAGAGGGAGGAGAGGACGTGGTGGCGGCGGCAAAACCCCCTGAAACCGACTATTAATTCCAAAAAAAAAAATGTATATTTCATTTAAAATAAAATAAAATCTAAGCTTATATAAATTGTTATGTTACTTCTGTATTGATTGTGAATTCTGCAAATAATACATAATATAATTACACTGTGCAATAGACCGAAATTGTCGAATCAGAAAATTCTGAGGACTAAATTGCAATTTATATTCTTCACCTTCAATTTTACTGCTGATGTAGATAAAAACAAGTATATAGTACATTTATGCAGATTGTAATGAACCTTAGTAAAAAAATAAAAAGATGCGTAATTACGTCAAATCTGCAACACTGAGACTAAGCCAATGTATGGCGAAAGCACGCACCGTCTGATATACAATCGATCAGCTTCTTGAGTCTTCCGATACTCAAGTCTGAATTTACAACATTACATGGCAAAAATAAGTGATTGCATCACTATGTAGTAATGTAGTATCATATCTATGTACAAGTAGAACTAGTAACAGAATCTCGTGTTCACATTGAGAGCAAAGTCGACATCCAGATCCCGAGTGACACTAAACTGATTGTAGCTACAGCTTGAGTCAATTCTAACACGAAATTTTGCTTCTGCGCAGGTAAATACTTCCAGTTTGTTCGCCTACGCAAGGACTTGTGCTTTTAGAAAGAAGCAATTTGTTGGAACAAAAAAAGCTAAAAATTAACAAGAGAAGTGCATGTACCCGAGATCAGCAATGATAATGCTGATGTTATCTTGTGAACGTTGGTTCTGCAGAACAAATTTTGAATAAAATAAAGTAAATAATGTCGTCGTCTTAGGAAGAATGGAGAGAAAACAAATATTAAGGTTCTTTAATTTTTACCAGAGCCATTTGAGCTAGAGCTTCAGAAGCCATCTAGCAATAAACAGAAGAAAAGAGTAAATATTTCTGCTTATTTTAGAAACTAAATTGATCACTGAAAATATCATTTCGTACCTGAACATTTCCATATTGTCGTAGGTGATTTCTAATAAAATTAACCGCATCCGAGCTGAGAAAATGGAGAAGTTTTTACAGATTATGTAAACTCTGAACGGAGTACAATTTTTTGGTAATTAGGCCAAACCTCGATGGTGGTTGGAAACTACGCTATCCAAGAACGAATTGTTACTGTGATTACCTTTTAATGTAATCCCACAATCCATCAGATGCTAATACTAAAAATTCAGCATCTGGTCCAAGGGAAACTTGATACACATCAGGATATGCAGTAACCAAGTCTCCCTTAAATTGTATCCTGACAAATATTATTTCAAAAAAAAAATAGGGAGTAATTAAAAAAATGAGCATAAAACACACAAGTACAAAAAAAAAGTGATTTTCAGCCTCTCACTCGTAATCAATTTTTCATTTGTTCTGTAACTCCATTTATACTAAATTATTTACCGAGAAGCAAATTTCTCAGACCATCGGCCTTCCTGGACTCCTTTCGTCACCATCCTTCCCATATAAAAAAGAACCCATTAGCCCATTAAAGTAGTGTAAGAATCAGGGAATTATATATATATATATATATATATATATATATATAAATGAGCTTACTCATTCTTCTTGGTCTTAAATCGGATGTCGCCAAAAGAACGGGATACGGATATGTCTCCACAAATCCTTCCATCTACAATCTGGAAATTTGAAATAAGATTGATTGACTAATTCTGAAAGAACTGCATTTGTATTGGAAAGTAAATACATTGTGAAAAATACTTCTTTTCAATTGTGAGCAAAAAATTGCTAACTAAAAGCTCAAGTGTAAAATCTCAACTCGTGTGTAACATAAAATGAATTTCAGGTGAGAAATAAGGCACATAAATACACACCCATCCACCAGCCTCTCTAATTCGCCTGATTTCTTGTAAGGAAGCTTTCTTATTTCCATAAGGACGATGAGAATCAGTCAAGACTTCATCTTTTCCAGCACGCGAAAGAACCTTAATTCGCGTAAGTGAAAAAAGGAAGTCAATTCTTGCTATAAAAAAAATCCATTTTCAGCACATCCAAAAGAAAAACCAAACATTATTACACAAAAAGAATCCATTTTTTTGTAATTTTGAAAGTTAATACGGTCTTTTTGTAATTAGGTCAAATATCAGGGTGACTTTTATAGTTATCCCTAAAATAATCATACCACGCTGGAGTCGCCGACATGAGATACAACCAATACATCGTCACGGATGAAAATAGCTGTAGCTGTCGAGCCCGACTCATCTTCTTCCCCTTTCGACTCAAGCCTTTTACAAAACAATATCTTCAATACAACCGCTTAGCGCGCAAACACACACACACACACATACGTACATATCCTCTTGAGACCATGCCTTCACTCTATCAAACAGATAATATTCCATACGTAATCGTACAAAAACTTGTTACCATTTCAAGAGTTTTGCATCAGCACTTCCAAATGCCTCTTCCAACGCTTTCTTGATTTCTTTGGAATCCTTCCCTTTTAACATCTGCCCACCTTGTAACGATGAAACACATTCTCCATAAAGTTCTTCCCTGCAATAAAGAAGTAACTAAAATCTCAACAATACAGAAAAGTAAATCCTCGACAGAATCACCACATGAATAGCACAAAAAAAAAACCTGAGGAACTCGACAGAAGAGAATCCAGCATGACCATCAAACACAGCAGCGTACAAAAACCCATCGTCTGACTGAACAATCACAACGTCATCCTCCATCTCGTCGCGGGCCCCCTTCATCCGGACCGATCCCCATTTAATACCCGACACACTCGCTAATGAACCCGGCCCGTCTATCGCAATCGCGGAGCAAGCCTTCGTTCTTCTCCCCCCGCCTCTTGCCGCGGCGTTTTTCTTTGAGGCCTTTTTACAAACATGTTGTGTGCATATCTTGTTCAGCAGGAATTTCTGAAGCTGCGGACTGCACAAGGCCATCGGATTAATCGAGAATGCAACAAAAAAAATTAAAAAGTTGATTTTTCTCAAGAATTAAATGGGAAATATTTTTGGTGTTAATATTTTTGATTGGCTGAGGTTTGATGAAAGGATGATAGAGGGAGTGAAAGGGAGATGCTGCTCTCTCAACTGATTTAACGGCTTAGATTTTATGGGCTGTCCGCGTGGCCTTGAATATGGGCTCATTTTGAGGTGGGCTTATGCGTTAGACATTTGGATTATTAGCCCAGCCCATCTTCGCCTTTTCGGTATCCGACCCGTTTCTTGCAATCCGATCCGAAGGACTGCGTCGTCTCTCTCTCACAATAAAAAAGTGTGGGCCCATACATAAATCATTCCTTCACCAAATCCCAACTCAACGCATGCACGGTGTGAAAATCATCATGATCGAATAGAAAACAAGCAACTACCGAAAAATAAAATTCCATAGCAAAATTATGTCAAAATCCTCAAATCTCTCGCTCTCAATCTTTTGGTTAGGTGGAACTTTTTGATAAAGGTTGAATCAAATCATTGATTGAATAGAAAACAAAAGAAATGAAAAATAATAATATAATAAAAACCAAGTACTAATTTTATCCAAAATTTTCAAATTTTATTTGTATTATAGTAGTACTCATTACTTCATAATATTCCTCTATTTCAAACTAATAAACACATTTCTTTGGTAAAATACAAAGAAAAGTGTGTGTATATCTCTCTATCACAACTTATTATGCTCATTTTTTTATTTTTCAATCTATCAAGTTAATATTCACAATTTAAAAAAAAAAATAGGTATTAGTTTATTTTTTTCATTTTAAAATATATTTTTACTCATATTTTATTTACGAATTTTTAAATTTTCTTCACAACTATTCTCAATTTAATTTAAAATTACATTTTTGTTACTTTTTTATAATAATAAAAATCTAAAAATAACATTTAAAAAAAATATATCAATCAAAAGGTTCATATTGAATCGAAAAGAGAGAAAAATAAATAAAATTGAATTTTTATTATAATATTTGTAAAACTCAATATACCATTAATATATACATCACTCTATGTTATTATCAACATTTCATTACACAGACTACGGCGTTCCTTATTTTCGCACACCCAAAATAAACTTCTCAATTTCATCGTATAAAGGGAAAATTATTTTTTATCAATAGAAAACCTTTTATAGACCATATATGAAAAGCTCGAAAAAAATTGATCGCACAAGAATCTGATATATACTTGACTTATGATGCACCTAGCCTTAAAAATTGATTGAACGAAATACTTGGCCTTCTATCTACTTAGCTACTATTTTCCATTCACATTGTATCTTTCATGAAACGAGAATATAAATTTAACAAATGAAATATTGAATTTGAAATATAAAAAATATAAAAAAACGATCAAACCGAACACACAATAATATTTTATTATGAGACGGAAACACCGTTACCGTTCTATACTGGTGTGGTGGTATTTTTAAAATTCTTAATTTTGGACCGAAAGAAAAGGTTCACATTTCAACGGAACACTCTTTCTTCCCATTTACCGGCTGCTGCGCGCGTGATCTCCACGGCGCCGGGACCGCCTGTTTCAAGCTTGCATACATATCACCCTGCATAAGAGTATAATATTAATTTTAATTAATAATAAAAATTATTATCAAAATAATTTAAATTTACTTACCCAGATGCGGTGTGAATTGATCCCTGGCAAATTACCGAAAAACCCCTTCCTCTTCCCGACTCGTGCCGCCTTCACGTTCTTCTCGCTCCTGAACAAATCACCGAGCGAACACGAAAAGTCCAAATTGCCCCTCTCTGGCTTCCGGAAGCTCCCCCACCTCGCCTTCCCGCCGCCGCTCCTCTTCGACCCGTCCTCCCGGCCGGCCAACGGCCCTCTCCGGAACGAAAACGTGCAGGCGAGGGACAGCGATCGGCCGACGTAGGGCCCGTCCAGCACGGTGGTGGGCGAGGGCATGGCGGTAAATTCGCTGTCGACCTCGTCGTACAGCGGCTTCAATTTCGGGGGGAGATCGAGGCATCTGCCGTCCGCCTCCTCTTCGGCGGCGGCCCTGGGCTTTCCCGGCGCCTCCTCCCACCGGAACGGGATCGACGCCGGAGAGCTGGGAGGCGGCGTTCGCACGTGCGGAGAGTACCTGATTGGCTTGCAGTACGGAGGTTTGGAGAGAGTTAGTCTGGGTGTAGAGTTCGGTTCACGGTGATCGTCTACATCGAAACCCATGCCCATTATGGTTAATTAATTATGTTTAGGGGATAAAATTATAAGTCAAGCTTTTTTTTGCTGGGTGTGTCCGGCCTGTGTACTTTATATAGGATTCAAACTTTTATATTCGGGTCGGGTCGGGTCGGTCGGGTCTAAAATTAAATTTGGGATCTAAAATTATTATTCTAATTGTGATTTTTTTTCCTTATTAATATTATTATTAAAATTCTATTTTAGTAAAAACTCGAATAGTTCGACGTCAACGGCCGGTCTTATTCAATGTTGAATATTTTACGAGTCATATATGAATTAAGAATAATTAAATTTTAGATAGTACTTAGTAGAATATTAATGTTTTTCTAAAATATGGATCTTCACTTGTCATTCTCATTTTTTGTGTTTTTTGTTTACTTTGTGTTATCAAGAAATTAGTTATTGAAATAGAAGCAAAGAACAATTGAGCTAATCTATTACGTAATAAAATACAATTTTAGAATGAAACATAGTTAAATGAATGAGTCTCCATAACTAAGTCTCTAGAGCAACGGCTAACATACTTTGATCATATTGAAAATCAACAATTTGTTTAGAATGAAATACTAAAATTAACTAGTAAGGAGTATTATTAAAAGAAAATAAAAATTAAGCACATAATATTAATTAATAAAAAATGTGAGCTGAGCATAGATGTAGAGTGCTGGTTCACACACTAGTGAAACTCATTTCATAAATTGAGTCTTGAGTTGACTCAAGTTATTGTTATTTATAATTAAGCAAAAATAAATATATTTAATTAAGTGTGGGGGTTAAGATTCTTTGTGGTTCAAAACCCCTTACCGAGTAAAGCAGTGGACATAAACGGTTACGAGTCCGGTGTCCAACTTCCATTGATTTTTAAATTACCATTATGACCTTTAAATTCACACACTTTTATTTGGTCAATTGAAAAAATAAATGTTCAGCTGTAATTGTTGAAGAGACTCCGAGGTAGGGTAGGGTATAGGGTAGGTGTGTGAAACTTATGAATTAATATGGGCTTAAATTACTATATATAATTAATTAATATGACTATGTTAATGAAATTGAATATCTATATGTATTGTGTTCTCACATATATAAATATTGGAATAAATGGATATTTCACAATCTATGTTGCCATATACTACTTATATACCAGATGCATATTTGGTAGAAAAGAAATCTAAATAAATGATACTAAAGTCATGACACATTGTAATTAGAGCATCAATGGTAAGTATGAATAAAATTATGTGTCACATATTTGTATTTAGATACACTATTGGACAACAAGGTACAAATTATAAAAAAGAATTGAGAGTATTCAATTTTCGATACTAGCTAGGTACAATATTAAAAATTAAAAAATGTAAAATTCAATTTGTTATGATTTCATTTGTTTATTTCTTTTTAATATATGTATAAGAATATGATGTCTAGTGATTGAGACTTACAAAAATTATTATCTTGTTTGTTTTAATTTTATTAAGGATAACTTAACTTTAGGCAATAAAAAAAAGAAAGAGATGAAAACAGTACTAGTATATTAACTATAAATCCCCAATTATCTGAGGATAATTTAACCTAATTGAGTCGCCGAGATGTCGTCGTCGGAATCGGAAGAACAAGTTGCCATCATCACAGAATCCTACTCCACCTCCGCCCCTCCAAATGACCCCGATGTAATTGGGGACTTAATTTTTTCTAAAAATTCTTTTACAGTTTACTGTACTGTTCAATTTTTACTACGTACTCCACTAATTATCAGATTGTATTCATTCACATAATTATTTACCAGGTTTGGAAAAAGAGGCGATTACTCGTCGGCGAGTCGTCGGCTGAGTTGAAACAAGAACTGGAAATTACTAGTAGACTCGCCGAACAACATCCTTGTAACAATCAAATCTGGTAAGTCGGACTCTCTCTTCCTTTACTTTAGAATTTAAATAAATGTTATATAGGGTTGTTCATTATTAATTGACGACAGGGATCACCGGCGATGGATTATCGAGAAGATCGGATCCGAAGCGGTAGTAAACGACGAACTTGAATTCACCAAGAAAATTATATCCACGGGCGTAACTAACTATCAAGCTTGGTCCCATAGAGAGGTATAAATAATAATGCATATATTCTTTGAACAATATTGATCGTTTCGTATACATTCTCATTCCAATGCAGTGGATTATTCAAAAGTTCGAAACACGCCTCTGGCTCCCAGAGGTTCAATACTGTCATCAAATCCTCGATATTGACATTTTTAATGTTTCGGCGTGGGATCAGGTATATATTTTACAACTCCAATGTATCGTTACTACATCTTTTAGTTTGGTAATAACTAAACTGATTAGTTTTTATTCTTGTTATGGTATGAAGATATGCCGTGCATTAAGGCTGATTCCTTTCATGGAGGAAGAGTTGAGGGATGAAGAAGCTAAATATGCTAAAAGAGCCATTTATGATCATCCTGGGAATGAAGGTCCTTGGTTATATCTCCAGTTCTTGTACGTTGGACGCAAGAAGTGTCTTTTTAGAGATCCATATTTGGAGTGCATATATGTGGACGTCTTGGCCGAGGAAGCAGATCGTATAAAATCAGTTGTCAAGTTCAACCCTCCTCCTCGCTATAGCTTGACCTACCCTTTGGTGGATAGTCGAGCCTGTTTGCAGGCTTTAAACATGATTGCAGATCTTATGCCCATTGGTTATAAGGCAGAGGAAAACACGAGATTGGTTGAAGCAGTAGATACTCTACTTGATAATCTTGTGTGGTCTTTCTCCTATGTAACTCCCGAGACGATTCGCAATGGCCCAGAGTTTTATAGAAAGATTTGTGCACTCGTGCTCTCTCTCGATGCTTGTCGGATAAGATACCATTACATGTATCGTGGATGTTCTATTTTTCCGTACACTGATATTCATGATTTTGAAGAGGAGATGAATGGGGAATTGCACAACTCAAGCATTGGTAATCTGTCTTTAATTCTTCTAATTTTGTGATGTTTTTTCTTAACTCGATTAGTTTAGTGATAATGTAACTGATTTTTTATTTTTTTTATCTTTTTATCTTTTTATCTTTTAGAGTTAGCAATGGACAGATGTGATGACATTTCTCCACAACAGCAGGAGGACATGTTCAAGAAATGGCTAGCCTCAAATAATTTTGACTCTCTTCGATCGGAGGTATTTCTTTCCTTTTTGGCATCTCTTTTTCCTAATACGGAGTAACATTTATTCTACTCTTTTTCCTCAAAGAGAAAATAACATTATTTATTCAATCTTATACGTATAAGACCTTTTGCGTAATTACATATGCAGAGAATGTGTTTTTACGACTCAATTATACACATGACACTCAGTTTCCTCTACTTTCATTTTTGCAAAAGTTTTTTAGTATGAGGCATGTGTATGGAATCTTTACTTTGTTTGTTCATATTTAAAATGGAAAGGCTTGTTGCTTCAATTTAAATGTGCGTGTGTATTTATAAATTTCATATTTTTTTGGCAGTGGAAGGAACATTTATTTGAGTTCTATCTGAAAAAACGAAAAAGATATGACCGTCTCGACGATGATGCCCTGGAAGATTTAAAGTGGTAAACGTCACGTGTTATCAGTTACAATTGTGTGTTTTATAGGGGATGTCATTATTGTTATAATTGTTTTAAATGTCTTACATTTGGTGTAGGGATGCTAGAAGATTGGTTGTCCAAAACGACAGTAGCAATGACTCTGCTTTGGATGAGCTTAAATATATAACCGATATCATCGAAGTTGATGCCTACAATCACCGTGCCTGGTCACATCGACATGTAATTTAAATTTTCATTTCATTTTTCTTTTCTTTATTTATTGGCCCTTAAGTCTGAATTATTTATTTATTACGGTATATGCAGTGGGTATTTCAAATATTTGGTGAAGATTGGGACGATAAACAGGAAATTGAGTTCTGTGCTACAATCATAGCGAAAAACCCTCATAATATATTTGCTTGGGATCAGGTACTTACTAGATCTATTAACTATAATCAGATTATAATGATAATGATAACAATAATGAGTTTTTTTGTTTTTATTTATTTATTTTGACAGAGATACTTTGTGATAACAAGATGGGTACCGAGAACTTACACCACAAGGCCGAAAAAGAGGGTTGATGATGGTGGTGTTTTTCAAAAGTTCCTTAAACACGTGGAGGAACGAAGGGCGGAAGAAATTGAATTTGCATTGACAGCTATCAAGGCGAACCCAGAAAATAAGATTCCTTGGGGCCACATCAACGGCCTTTATAAAGCTTATTCAGATTCGCTCTACTCTTCAATGTTCAACGGCAGCCTCACAGGTACTATACTACGTGTTTTGGAAGAGGCGAAAGTTGGACTCAATTCTATGATGATAGGTGATGGAGGATCATATTGTGTGGTTAATGGTAGAGGAGTATTGAACGCTCTCAACATGTTTTGTGATATAATCATTAACCGTGGTTGCTCGATTGACAATATGGACAATTTTATCGACGACTCAAGTGGATATGGCAAAAGATTTGAAGAACTACTGTTTGATATATGTCCAGACTCCTGTTCTTGTTTTTCCACTTTCCAAAAAGGATGGGAAATCTGCTATGTGGATAGGACAGAGGCAATTGGGCTAGCTTTAGAAGCTGCATTGAAAGACTGTCGTATATTTTGGAGAAATGCTATAGATGAAATTCTTTGCCGGAGTGGTTACTCAAGACTTGTAAAAGGGCATTGAGAAGGAGAAATGGAGGTGGTGAGAGGAGAGGAAGGGTTTCTTTTGTTTTAGACATGATCGGACGGTATTTGAGAATGGCTCAAATCAGTACAATTGGTAACCAACCTGGTTGGTATGTTTTGTAAATTTGGAATCTCTGATATATTTTAACAACTGGATTTGTGGTTGCCCTGCCCTACTCTTAATGTATATCTAATTATTGTATTTTCAAACTAAAAGTTACCTGCCATTTAAGCTTTTAGTTTTTAAATTTCATTTCAAATGTATTTATGTGTTTTTATTCTCATATTTGAATCGCAAGTTCTAGAAATCAATTACAATTTACAAGGAACATAAAAGAAATAAACAAGCTAGCTATCCGATAATTCGTAATACACTAGCTTCAATCCCCTTATGAACTTCTTGTAAAAGAAGCCTTTGCATTATCTCCAAACAGATCAATGTCGAAAAAGCTAGCTTTTGGGCCACCAGTCTCCATTGAATTTTCAGGGAAACCAGCAGATGCAACTATATCAATATGTCTCTCTGGAGTTCGAAAGTTCTTTCAAGGTAAAGCAGCCAGCTTCTTGATTTTATTCTCTAGCCTTGTAATGGGTGCTGCAGTTCATGCACAAGAAAGATTAACATGCAAGGAAATTATAACTATGACATAAAGTAAAAAAATTGCAAGTTAATAACTAAGAACAATTAAACATAGATTCAACCCAAAATAAAAGACAATATCAATGACATGTGTGAAATATCATGAATGACAAAACAAAACTTACATCTTGAAATTTATAATTCAGTGATAGAAAATGAGGGATTCGACTTCAGTCCAAATCTTATAAGATATATTTGACGGGGAAGCAGACACAGGGTCGAATTTTACCATGCGACTAAGTGTAAACTATTTCTAAATCTAGTAGAACATAAGAAATGGAAAATGTCAAAACAAGAACAAATATTTGTGAAACATAAATGATAGTACTATTTAACAAATATTCTGGGAATAATTTCAGCTCAAAGAAATATTCCTAGTAGTATTATGTACTATTGATAAATCACAATAGAAAACATTGATGTATTTTTACAATGATAAACGTAATAAATCAATCCCAAGTCACATTTGATATAACCCATTGTTTTCTTAGTAAAAACTGTATTTGATATTTGTAATATATTAACTATAGTTTGTTTGATTTGTATTTTTGGATCAACTCAAGTTTGTTTAAATTTGATTCAAATAGGAATCAAAACAAGTGCAAATTACAATTTATAACCAAATGATAGAGTACTCATTATTCACTCGCCTTTTTTTAATGTCTTATTTGCAATATCATCTAGTACAATTTGATTGATACTCCATTAAAAACTTCACTAATTATATAAACTAATACATCCACAACTAGATATCAAACGAAATAGAATAGTGCAGAGGATCAAATCAAGCAAAAACACACCGTTAAAACTGATAAATCATAAAAACAATCCATGGTAGCCTACATAAGCTAAATTAGCACATAAAGGACTATATTCTCTTCAAGACTACTTGTATTGGTGCGCATAAAATCGAAAGTCGTACTCAACAAGCTAGAGAATGTTTCTCCAAAGAAAGATTGAAAGAGGTTTACTTCCGATTAAGATACTCAATTTCGGGTTCTGGTATGAATGGATCTCTTTGCTATGCGCCACATATTTCTTATAGCTCTTAACAAGAAAGAAACATCTTTGTTTTTTCGATTAACTTCACGATTTCTCTCCCGCCAGAGGATCATACGGTGAGAGAATTCTGTCTAGATAAACATTCCTTTGTTTGCCTATCTAGAATATGTGAAGTCCACGTCGTGTTGAAAATGTTTGAGAATTCTGTCTAGATAAACATTCCTTTGTTTGCCTATCTAGAATATGTGAAGTCCACGCCGTGTTGAAAATGTTTGTGGAGCTAACTGTGAAGTCCACGTAGTGTTGAAAATGTGTGTGGAGCAACGTCTATCTTGAGCTAAAATAAATAAATCGATTTAATTTTTTTTAAAGAGACATAGAGAAATGACATTAAATATTAAGTACATTTGTTGTTTTGAAGAACGTCATAAGATCTAGCGTAGGAACCTAACTTAACAATGGGACAAGTATTTTTCACATATTAGTGGCAAATTGTTTATACCAAATAAAATTTTTATTTTTTTATTCATTAGATATTTTGTATATGTGGAGTGAGCAAACTTATTTTTACTCACAATACAACATTACTATTTATCACTACATATTATTATTTTACTATCTAATATATACATTGTAGATAAGTATTTAAAGAATATTTATATATATCCTGCTTTAAATGCTAAAAGATGTATATGTGGAGCAAAGCAAATTCAATAAAAATATTACATGTAAATACAATGTTGTATATGTGAACAAAGTAACTCATTAAACATATTACATGTAAATCCATTCATTAAACATATTACATGTAAATGCATTGCACGTCACATACAACATTACTATTTACCATTTTTTTGTACATAGAAAATTAAAAAATTATATTATTTCTACTATTCAATATTACAACACATAAATAGTAGATAAGTTTGTATGAAATATTTGGTATAATAATCTTTATAATACATATTCTGATTAACTTGACTTTTTCATCTAATTTTATTAAGAGTTATTTTGAATAAATGATATTTTAGTATATATATATATTTAGAGTTTCAACTTTATAAAATAATTTTTTTAATTAAGTGTTTTAAAGTTTTAAATTAATTAGTTTTTAGGGTAATAACTACCGTGTTATTATAATAAAAAACAGATTATTAAAAAGTTAATTACTATTTTACCTTTATATTTAATTTATATTTATTATTAATATAAGGCTGATTTAGGTAAATTACTCTTATTCATAATTAGGAAAAACTTGATTATTTAATTCGAAACTTTAGAATTTACCCTTTATTCAAAATTTTCCTTTTATTAATGAGTTTTTTTTTCTTGCAACTCTCATTTTACTGCTTTTATTTTGTATTTTTATTGTGTTTTTTATTATGCTTTTCTCAATTTGTTTTAATTGATATTATTGATTATAATATTTTTTTCAACTATTATTGATGTATATTTTTTATTTTGTATTCTTGTTTTTTAATCTTTTTATTGTTATTAATAATTATTTTTATTCTCAAATAAGCGATTTGTTTCTTTTTTTTTTTTTAATGTTTTTCGGTTTTTATTTATATTTTTGATCAATGTTGAACAGTTTGATTTTCTCTTATGTGTTATTTTCTTATTTTATTTTAATTTGCGTACTTTTTTATTTTATTTTATATAAATAATAGTGCATTTTTTTGACATCCCAACTAATTATGTACAACTTTACAAAGAAATAATTATTTTACTTACTTTTCGATTTTAAAATACTATTTACCCCTAATTTTTTCACTTACTTTTTAAATTTTACTCACAATTTTTCATAATCTATGTGACGGTTAAGTAGTGCACAACTAATTATGTACAACTTTACAAAGAAATAATTATTTTACTTACTTTTCGATTTTAAAATACTATTTACCCCTAATTTTTTCACTTACTTTTTAAATTTTACTCACAAATTTTCATAATTTTTCATAATCTATGTGACGGTTAAGTAGTGCATATATAGTTAGGATGGAGAGAATAAGTTTTATATTTTATATAAAAGTGTACTAAGTAAAAATAGGAGTGTGAATAACAACCCCTTGCCTAAAAGAATTGAAATATCATGAATCTAAAAATTTTTTTTTTAGTAAAAACTTCATTTGATATTTGTGGTATAAAATTAACTATAGTATAGTAGTTTCCACAATATGTTGTTTTGTATCAACTCAAGTTTGTTGGAACTTGACTCAATAAGGAATCAAAACAAGTGCAAATCACAATTAAGTTGTAGAGATCAATTACAATTTACAAGGAACATAAATATTCACTTGCTTGCAGGTGATTGAGAGCCCATCTTCATTTCATTAAAACAAAACACAAATAAACAAGCTAGCTAAACCATAATCCGTAATACAGTAGCTTCAATTCCCTTATGAACTTCTTGAAAAAGAAGCTTTTGCATTATCTCCAAATCGAACAATGTCGAAAACGCTCTCTTGCCGTCAGTCTCCATTGAATTTTCAGGGAAATCAGCAACTGCGATTTTAATTCTTGCCCTGTCACAACTATGCATCTCTGGATTTCTTCTTTCAAGAAATCGGGCGAGCTTCTTGATTTTATTCTCTAGCCTTGAAATGGGTGTTGCAGTTCATGCACAAGAAAGATTAACATGCAAGGAAGTTATTAAAAGATTAGCATGACAAGTTAATTTCTAAGAAGAAAAAGAACAATAGAACTTAGAATCACTCAAAGACAATATCATGAATTGGACAAAACAAGCCTTAAATCTTGAAATTTATAATCCAGTAACGGAAAAGGAGGGATTCAACTTTGGTCCAAATAGTGTAGGATATATTTTACGGGCTAGCAGACAGGGTCGAATTTTACCATGCGACTGAGTGTAGACTACTATTTCTTAGTAGAGCATATATTTCAATATAAACAAGTATTTGTGAAACATAAATGATATGGAACAAATATTCTGAGAATAATTTCAGCTCAAACAAACATTCATAGTATTATGTATTATTGAAAAAGCACAATAGAAAACATTGATGATAAACGTAATAAATCAAAGCCCAGGTCACATTTGATATAAATCATTGTTTTCTTACTAAAATTGGATTTTATATTTGTAATATATTAACTATAGTTTGCTCGATATGTATTTTCGGATCAACTCAAGTTTGTTCAAATTTGATTCGATTAGGAATCAAAACAAGTGCAAATTACAAATTACAACCACATGTCCACATGATAGAGGAGTACTCGTTATTCACCGAGTTTTTTTCTTAATGTAAAGCATATTGAATTTAGATAATCCACAACCCAAATAAAAGAATTGTAGCCTGGAAATTCTCGTATGTCCACGGAAGCCCGGACAAAGATCCTAATTTTAAACACTTCAATGTGAAAATATGAATGAAACTTACAGAAATAAGAGAAGCCCAACTCAATTACGATCGAAACTTCACGAGCCTAGTAATCATAAGATAATTTATGGGCTGTAAAAACTTATTTACCTAAGCCATCTCTGGTGCTTTACTTGCAAGATTAGCTAGCACAATTTGATTGATATTAGCAACTTCACCAAGTATCAATTATGATTCTTACAAGGGAAATATATATATATAGAGAGAGAGAGCACAACCGAAAACAGAAAAAAAGAAAGTCGTAGACACACTAACCGGAATATCAGCTATCGATGCATTTCAATCCACTGCAAACCCACAACCAAATACAAAACAGAATAGTGCAGATGATCAAATCAAGCGACAAAATAAACCACACGTGCTTTTTCCACACTTTCTTCGCCTTCTGGTGACCGGATATTTCGCTCGAGTATAATGCCCCTTTGCTTTTATGCACAGTCGGACTATTCGCTATACCCTCATCCCTCTCCTTGTCCCAACTGAGAAACCTATTATTCATATTCTTCAGCCCTTTCTCACCGCCGGGCTTGGGCTTGGGCCGTCCCCTGATCGGACCCGATCCGGATTGGAACCAACCAGTCTGGCTCAGTCTCTGACCCGACGGGGACCCTAATCCCTCCACGTGATCCAGATTGGATCCGAGCAGCTGCCGGAAAACCGGGTTCATTTCGCCCTGAAAGCAATGGGAGCTCGGTTTTTGCGGGCCGGATTTGTTCTTGCCCTCCCACACTCCGGAAAATGCGGTTCTGACGCTCTCTAGGAAGGCGAAACCCTCGGATTTGTCGAGTCTCTCGTCGAAGATCGAGAAGTAGACGAAATCGCCGTCGATTAAGAAGGCGTACGTCCTGGATCTGACGGTGTGGGTGAACCTGGCGTGGAACGGCGGCGTGTTGTCGAGGCATTTGACGGCGATTGCGCCGAGCGCGGCGTCCTTGGAGTTGGACTCGGCTAACACGGTCGTGCCATCGGCAATGCAGGCGTAGTGGATCAGACCCGGATCCGAAACCATCAATTTGACCCGAGACGAACAGGATAAATCATCAACAGGAAAAAGGCACGAATCAAAATTAAATTGAAATAGCTTCCCGATTCAATACGCGAGGTGTGATTTCGTGTATCAAATGAATTGTAATTATTCATTCAGGATAGTATGATGCATTCAGTTTTTGCCACGTCTCCATTTAAAATTTCTTACGATACACACAAATTGCCTTTCGAAAGAGACACGTCTGCTTACAATTATACGTACAACTAATTATCTTTATTAATGTATGATTTTCTTTCTATTAAGCGGTCCGGTCTCTTATCTTCGTTCTCCAGGGTGTATCATTTTCCCTCTTCCTCGTATGTTCGTTCTGCCCAGAGTACAAGATTTCTTTCTATTCAAGTGTAAATTTAGGGTTTCTTGTCAATTTAGATTTTAGGGTTATTGCGATCCCTTGGGTTGAATATTTAGATTGTTTATTTGTCATAGGGTTTCTTGTCAATTTAGGGTTCTTGCGATCCCTTGGTTGAATGTTTAGATTGTTTATTTGTCATTCCCATCTACACCATTTCAGTTTACTGGCAGTTGAAAACTTGATAGATTAATGCTGTTTTCACAATTTTTGAAATAGACAGACGTCGTTGTTGAAATTATTTAATTGTTAAACTTCTGGTGTAGCATTATTGATGCCACTGGCTTACATGAAGTTTATTGGTACCTAAGATAATGATTAGGTGCTGGAAGCGTCTTTGCTGACTATGGCCTGGAGGAAGCTGATCCGGAAATTCGCTCCATCATTGACAAATAGAAGGATCGCCAATTTAGATGCCTGGAGCTTATTGCCTCTCAGAATTTCACATCTCGAGCTGTGATGGAAGCAGTCGGTTCTTGTCTCACTAATAAGTATTCTGAAGGATTACCTGGTGGAAACGAGTACATAGATGAACTTAAGATTCTTTGTCAAGAGAGGGCTCTTGGGGCTTTTAATTTGGATGGGGAAAAATGGGACGTGAATGTTCAGCCATTATTGGGTACTCCTGCTAATTTTGCGATTTACACAGCAATTTGGAAACTGCAATTAACAATGCTGTTTTCCCAGGTTTACAGGTATGTGTTAAATACAACCCAGTTATGATTTCTACAGCTCCATACTGTATCTTATGTATGTGTGTTTATATTTGTATATTCTGTAAAGTTAATGCATTTGTTACTGGAAACAGGGACTCAGGGAGGTCCACATAATCACACAATCGTGAGGCTCGCCGTTAGTCCGAAACATGAAAAATCTCCAGAGTTCAAGGCATATCGAAAGAAGGTTTGGATTTTAGTTAATTGAAAATTCCTTTAATTTCATTCTTATTTTAACCCCTAAAGTTTGATCATGTAGGTTGTATCTAATTCTAAAGCTCTTGCCGGACGACTAATTGAGTTGGGGTACAAACTGGCCACCGGAGGGACTGATAACCATTTGGTTCTTGTGGATCTCCGTCCGTTGGTGAGCAAATCACTTTCATCGTCTGTATTATTTAAATTTCTTGGTAATCATTGGAAAACTAAAGTATAGTAAAAACCTCCAATAATACTTGTTCGGGATAACTGCAAAGCTATCCCAGAGGGTTACCCTATTTTTACAAAATTACACCCTCTAAGAAAATGATTATAAACCTCGAGAGGGTGTTTATACATGTTGGGGTTGGGGTTGGGATTGGGGTATTTGTTATTTTGAGAGATTAATTGATATTTCTTTTAATTTGGCTATATTATAACCCCGAGGATTAGTTACAGAAGAGCCAAAAAAAACTTTCATAATCTATACATATATAATTTCTGGATACATTAATGCCACATGGACCAATAGAAAAGCAATAATAATGTTGTGTTCACACTATAAATTATAAATAAAAAAATTATAAATTCTAAATAATAATATTATTAAATATATTTAAATTATATATAAATTTTAAATAGTAATTTGAAATTATATATTTTTTGTAATAATAATTAATTATGATCTTAAATATATATGTTTCTATTTCTCTTTGAATTTTTTTTATTCCATTATCTCATAAAAATCTCCTCTTATTCCCTAATTTATGTTAAAAAAATTTGATTAATCACATGTATATTACAGAAAAAAAAAATTGATTAATCACATGTATATTACAGAAAAAAAATTGATTAAACTTTTTATGTATATTACAGAATGCAGAGACGAGAAACTCTTCTCCCACAAGATCAGAAACTCCTCAATCGGGTAGAATATAAATTGAGAGATGTGCTCGAGTAGCAGACACATGTGAGAGAGATCCAATAGGTCTCATCCCAGGACTAACTTTATAATATTTCAATGAAAATTTGTCATATTCGAGATTCGAATTATGCGTCGCCGGGGAAATTCAATTTTCTTATATTTCTATTTATTTTCCACCTTTATAATTTTTATTTTCCATTTATTTTAATTTTCCTCCAGCAGTTTTAGATATTTGTTAGATGCGTTTGACACTCGAGAAATGCAGAGACATAAAAACTCCTCTTCCACCAGATCAGAGACTTCTCGATCGGGTAGAATGTAAATCGAGAGACGTGCCCGAGTAGCAGACACATGTGAAAGAGAGAGAGAGAGCCAATAGGTCTTGACTAACTTAATAATATTTCAATTAAAATTTGTCATATCCGAGATTCGAACTCTGCGTGGTCGGAAATTACACCAACATCACCACACACCTTACCACTCGCCTATGCCCCAAGAAACTTACATACTATAAATTACATCAAACAAGCTTAGTCTTTGAAAATAATAAAATTTTAATAATTGAGATAACGGTTAATAATTAGATTAATACGAGTTTATAAATTTAAGTGAGAGTTCGATTATTAAATAAAATAATTTGTTAGTACATTAATAAAAATTTTGACGAAATACGTTGAAGATTAAATAAAATTTTAGGTTATTTAAACAAATAAATTACGTGCATCGCACGGGAAGTGGTACTAGTTACAATAAGTATCCAAGAAATAAATTTTGAATTACAATTTACCCCCTTTAGAAGCAAATAAAGGTCACCCGCCCCCTCTTTACACTTAATCAAAACTTGTGGATATTGTTTATATTCTTGGAAGTAGCTAGGTCCTTTTGTAATTAGATGTAATCTCAAGCGTACTTTTTGTAATTGAACAGGGCATTGATGGCGCCCGAGTAGAGAAAATTCTTGGCAAGGCATCTATAACCCTCAATAAAAACTCTGTTGCTGGTGAGTGCAAATTACCTAATGACACAAAAAAAAGTCAAATAATTTAGGCCGCGCAATTTACTATTAGTACTCACGGCCATTTTCACTTTACAGGCTACAAAAGTGCCCTGGTGCCAGGTGGCAAAAGGATCGGTACACCTGCCATGACTACCAGAGGCTTTAGCGAAGCTGATTTCATCCAAGTTGCAGATTTTGTTCACAAAGGCGTGCGAATTACTCTTCAAGCAAAGAAGTCTGCAGCGGGCACCAAACTCCCTGATTTTATGAAATTTGTAACTTCCACGGGCTTTCCATTGGCGGGCCGGGTTTTGAATCTGCAAAGAAGAGTGGAGGCCATGACAACCCGATTGCCGATCCCAGGCTTGTGATTTGGCCATTATCTGATGTGATGATAACAAGGGAGATAAATTTAGTCGCGTTGGACTTGCTATTTTTACCAAATACTTGGCTTGTGAAAATTTTGATGATGTTATCGTTTTTTGATCTGGTTATGACTGAAAAAAGATCGAGTCAAACTTTGAGCAACACATTGATGTTTTATTAACCCAGATAATAATTCAAAAATAAATAAATACTCCTATCATATGGTAGTACTACATTATTTAGTGTTACATTATATCATTACATTACAACATTACAGTGTTACATAACTTACATTCTATCATCTACTTACGAAACCCTCCATTCTTTATGCCATACATTTTGAGAAACTCATCGGTAGCATTTTGCCACAATCGATCACAACCAGTCACAGCAAGCTCCAACGAACGTATGATCACAACAACCTTTGACGCGCATGGTAACTCTTCTTCATTTTCGAAACCATAATAACACAACGAGCCCCGGAAGATATCATCCAAAGCTTTTTCAAACGCCGGGTTGTCGGCCACAGAACAAACCCCATGTTCTGAATAAATGTCTAAAAACATATTTAGAGCATTCATCGTACCTCTTGCATTGTTCATGGAAGACAATCCGCCCGTAGAACAATCTCGCATCTCCAACACGCGTAAAATAGTGCTCTTGATGCATTCATTATTGCAAAATAAGTAAAGCCACCTCGGATAAGCCATATAAATGCCGCCGATCTGGCCCCACGCTAGTTGATTCTCGGGATTAGCTAAAATATTTCTCGATGCAAAATCGACTTCTTTATCTAGCATCTTGACAAAGCATTTCTTGATTCTGTCACACTCATCCCTACCATTGGCCTTGTGAATTCTAGTAACCCATCTTTTTATCAAAAAATGTCTCTGCCCAAAGAAATCATTCGTTTATTATTATTATTATTATCATCACATATTTAAACGTAAATTAGCATCGGATTTAGTAGGGTACCTGATCCCAGGCAAAGCTATTAAAAGGGTTTTGTTCAATGATTTTCGCACAAAATTCAAACTCCGCTACATCGTTCCAATCTTGACCGAATGTATCAAATACCCACTGCCTATGTGACCAGGCACGGTGGTTGTAACCATCAGCCTTTATGATATCCGTTGTAAATTGAATTTCGTCCAAAGCAGCATCAACGTTGCTACCATCGTGTTGGATAACCAGCTGCCTAACATACCTGCACAAAGTATATATATAATTATATATAGGCAGTTCGCTATGATGTGAAACACACGATTATAAAGCACAATGCTTACCACTTAAGGTCGTCTAATACATCACTTTCAACACGATTGTATCTTCTTTTTTGCAAATAAATTTGAAATAAATTTTCCTTCCACTGCCAAAAAAGAACAAAAATTATAAACACAGATCCATTTATTGATATATATACATGCTATAATATGAAAAAAAAAAAAAAAAAACAAATACCTCGAGTCGCAAACTCACAAAACCATTTGAGGTTAAAAAACTCTCAAACAACTCCCTCGCCGTTTGTAGTGATAGATCATCGTATTCATCCAGTAATAACATCTCTAAAGAAAATAAAAACACGAGATATATTAAAAAATGTAAATGACAACTTGTTCAGAAAGAATTCAACAAAGAGGGTGAATATGCAAATTACCACCACATGGCTTGTGCAGATCCTCCTCGTCGTCAGCAATAGGGGTGCGTAAAAAATCACTGGAGCCACGATACATGTAGCAATACCGCACTCGAAAGGCTTCTAGAGAAACAACCAATGCGCAAACAGTCTTATCAAAAGTCGAGCCAGTCTTAACTGTACTGAGATCAACATACGAGGGAGACGAAATCATATTAGAATATAGAGTCTTCACAGCCCAAACTAATCTTTCGTTTTTCTCCGCCTCATAACCAATGAGCATCAAATCTACTATTAGATTTAATGCTTGAACACAAACTCGTGTATCCACCGTGGCATAATTCATCCTATACTGATTAGGAGGATCGAGATCAACATATTTTAACTTATACGCTTCATTAGCCAGTAAATCGACATATAGAGATTCAAGAACGGGATCTCTATAAAGCCTCTTCTTATCTGACACATACAAGCATTTCAGGTATAGCCAAGGACCCTCATTCCTAGGTTGGGAATAGATGGCTTTCCGGACGTAATCGCTTTCTCTGTCGCGCAACTCTTTATCCAGATGGTTCTTATTTAATTTTATCGTGCGACATATCTACACAGCATAACAATAATGAACGAAGATTAGAGAAATAAAACACGATCATAAACATATCACATCAAACATAAAAAGAGAATAACTTCAATAGCCCTGGCTACGACTATCATACAACCATAATATCTACCTGATCCCACGCTGAGACGTTGAAAATGTCTTTATCTATGATGTCATGACAGTATTGAATCTCCGACAGCCACAACCTTCTATCCATCGATGGAATAATCCCCTGTTCGGACAAAAACAAATGTAGTGTAAAAATACGAAATGTTGAATGACGGAATTCGCACAATTTACTCGCACACAATACATGACAATTCATTATACCTGTCTACGTGACCATGCTTGATAGTTTCTTGGATCCCTGGATAGAATTTCCTTGGTCAATTCAAGTTCATCTTTAGCGGCTTTGGATACAACACTCTCTATATTATACCGCTTTAAATCCCTGTCATCAAAAATCGATCATGTGAGGCATTTGTAATTTTTAAAGAAAGTTCAGATTTGTTCGAAATATATTGATACAATCAGATTATTATTATACTCACATGACATCCAACTGCATGCTATCCAGGAACCCCGGTATGTGATTGACATACGGAAAAAGAGATTTAGGAAATTCCCCGTTGAAACAATTAAATATCTCAGAATACGCCTCCAAAATCCCGTCCTTCAGAAGATTAATGAACTTTGTCATCTTGTCATTGTCGGGCGACTTGCGGGCACAGAACTCAGCACTACACTGGAGCACGGCCATAGTAGGCGCAAAAAACTTTTCGAATTTCTCTCTGAGTGCACGTGCTATAGCACCAAAGCAAAAAAAGATTTGTGGATCCACGAGCCTATGGAACTCATTGCGCCACAAGTTTATCAGAAGCAGAGTCATTATCCCATCACAATAGAGCAGAAACTTATCCCCCAATGCGCTGCAAATATCCCCCACAACACCGACAGTGGCGGCACACACCTCATACCTCTCGAAATTCTGAAGACCCTTCTCCAGATACGTGTATACCTCTGGCATGTATTCTGTGAAGTCGGCCCCCATCATTTTCGCAAAAACACCAATTGTGAGCATGGCCTCCTTACGGAAGGTGGCGATTTCAGATGCCAAGCCCCGTAGAAATAGATTCATGATCTGATCCGCGTAGTGCGTTAAAAATGCATGCTTGGTAGGCTCAGATGCTCCTAGTCTCCGAATAACACCGTGTAACAATTCGAATAATAGATGGCTGTTATGCTTCACTCTGTCGTCAAAGGAGTATATATCTGCCCCGAGCATGTTGTGAAGATCGGTAATAATAACCTGAAGGAGTTCCAACACTAAGTGACATGTTTCATCACTGCAAGACCTTACAACCTCGTTTAGGGTCTTGTAGGCTGCCTTCTTGAGCCTAGAATCCCCTGCATCTTCTGTTTGAGTAATGTAGAGAAGGGACTCGACGATTTCTTGGAAATAAGGCGTCAAGAGTGAAGTCAGTCCGTAGTGTTGTGCTAGGTAACAGAGGGAACCACAAGCTTTCTCGGCCATGTACGGAGCATCGTTCACGTTCTGGAGGATAAAAGGGAGGATCTGTTTGCTGTGTGCCGATGTAATAATTGTACTTGGGAACCTCTTTGATGACTCGTGAAGGACTCCAAAGATCCTTCCAAGGGTCCAAGCAGTCGTGCTTTTCAAGCGGCTAGATACATCTTTAGTCAATGTAATGAGCATGGAATTTAGCACAGATTCGATCACAGGGAGTAGCTTGTGGTGTGAAGGACCTTCTGAGATGGAACCCAATGCATGTGTGGCGGCTTCTTTCGCCCTCCAATCGGGTACCATTATGTTGCACTCAATAAACGGCATGAAAAGCGGTAGAATATCGTCCCCAACTAATCGGGCAACCAAACCAAGGCACGTCCCACCAGCCATTGCAAGATTCCAAGCACCTTCCTCCTGATCATCGTCTTCTTTGTTTACGAGAAGTGTCTCCTTTAGCAAGGGAACAAGATCCGGGAGTGCCTGCTTGATCAGATTACAGCAAGGAACATCAGAACAACCAACGGTAAACCCCTCCACAATATCAAGCTCTTTGTCACAAACCGACAACCAAAACTCCATTGCCTGAAGTGCTACATGCTCCTTATCAGTTATGACAGTCTTCCATGTGATGTTGGAAATTTCTTCGATGTAGGGAACTAATTTCTCATAATTTGCAGATCCAATCGACACCAAACACTCAAATGCAGCCTGGCGAATTTCAACTTCAGGCGTACGTGCAGACTCAAAAACAACTCTCATCAAGTAAGCACGCTCCTTGTCGTTGGAGAAGTAAGCACGCGCAAAGCGCAGGGCACTACACAAAGCCCGTGTGGCAGCGAGTCGGACTTGGGCACTACCTTCATTGGAAATATCCATAGCTTGAACCACCACCGTGAGTATCTTACTCACTCGGCCCTGATCAATCGCACCATCCGATTCAACTTCTTCACACAGGTACCCGAGTGTTCGAAGGGTGGCTTGCTTACGATAAGGTGAAGCCCGGTGAATTTTGGACAAAAGGGAATCTATGATATTCGTCGGATCAATGCCTCCGACCTTTGCAATGACCTGAGATGCGGTCGACCTAGCATCGGGTGAAGCAGAGGAGAGTGTCTGTAGCAAGCTTGATTTGATCTGGCGCTTAACGGACCTGTCCAACGAAAGCCATGATGTTCAGCAGTTATCCATTAAAGCGTTTTTTAGAATCAATCCTGCAAGCTGACGGCTTTCGACGGGCTTCTCGTCGTCAGCTAGCTCTGCCGAAAGGGATAGCAGGAAAGCGCACGGACGATTTTGGTCCTGCAGCTGTTTCAATGACTCTTCGGCGTGACTCCTCGTTGTTGAATCAACGGCTTGTGCACTCAAAAGAACATGAGTGACTACCGTAGTAACCATATTTGCCCTGCCCAGAATCAACATAGGCAGAGATAATTCACCTGAAATCGGACAGAATCAGAAACTTTTCGAGATTGTTGAGAAAGTTCAAATTTTGTACAACAGTAAGAGGATCCCAATATAATATACCCTAGAAAAAATTAGGGTTTCAGTTTAAATAAAAATCAAAGAAAGGAAGGATTTTTGTTGTCCAATTCCAATTCGGAAAATAATACAGCACACATTAGGAATAATAATTACTCCATTATACAGAAGTAAAACGAATAAAAATTACTCCCCTGTCTAAGTCTTCTTCAATGACCGGCCCAATGAATGGGCCACTTTCTGGGCAGCCCGAAAACGCAGGACCTATTCGGCCCGGTCAATATGCCTTTTTTCCGTCCTCTCTCGATTATGGACAATTTTTGTCACTGTGGGAGCCTATGATGAGACGTCCTGGACAGATTCAAACACTAAGAAAAAAAGAGCAAGAAATTTGCCCTAATCCTCTGTTCTCGTTTTTTCGAAATTTCAATGTCCTTGTGGAGGCCGATAACATAAACGACCTCGAGTTTCAGAGTACAGATTGACACTCAGGTCTTTCAACTTAATTGTTCCTCACGGTATAGTACATCCATGAATCCAGGTCGGGAACGTCTAAAGCTTATCGAACGGAAAATCGTTCCATGGTGTAATTCGGGCAACGACGGATGAGAGTGCAGTGGACCCACAACACGAAGTCCTCTGTTCTTTCAATTGGAATCACATTAATCCAGTCTCGAACTCTGAATCCAGAGAAATCGCCTTTGTTTAGAGAGCATATAAGTACCCGCAGCATGAACCGTATCAACGCCGAGAATGGAGAGAATGTGGGTGAGTATTTCATCGGGCAATGCGCTGAGCCGATCAACCGGCGTCGATGTCGTCATCCTCCGTTGATTCAAAGAAATTGATTCTTTCAATATTTTTTTAATTACCCAAATTTAATAATTAATTATACATACTAATGATTTTTTAATTCGAGTAATTACGTGTACTTGAGACATCTCATTGAAATTTAGGATTTTTAATAAATTTGTGATTTTGTGTTTAGTAAAAGAGAGCGGAGTATGATTTTGTGTAAAGTAAAAAAAAGAACTGAAAAGTAGTACATGTCTCGCTCCTACTGTAGAAATAGTGAATTTACGTGTTTACCCCCTTAAACTCACATAAAATGCAAAGTCTGCCCCAAAAAATGCATGTGTCTTGCACGTGTGTCGGATTCCGGTCAACTCAAGTAGTTAATTGCAATTATCTCAAAGTTCAGATACTAATGGGCGATGTTTTAAAGGTCGAGTATGAAAGTAAAAAAATACTTAAAGATCAAGTAGTAAACTATAATTATCCTTAAATTTGACCGCATTGCTCTGAGATAAAGTATTAGAGATTAGTGTTGAAAGAGTTGCGTAATTCAAATCAAATTATTTTTATCAACCATAAAAATTATTAAAAAATAAAATTTCGATTGAATATAATGGAATTAATGTGTGATTTAAGACATCCACCAAGATTAATTGATTGAATAAAAAAGATTTCATATATAATTGCAGTAAATTGTAAGAGTGTCCCCAAGGTACAATGTAAGAGTGTCCCCAAGGTAAGATATAAAATTGTACGTAAGGTAATCTCCAACCGAATACAAAAACTTAAATTTCTTATTTAATATTCAACAGATACCAAAAACCTATTTTGGAGTAGAGAGATGCTCCAAACGATACCAAAACATATACCTATTATAGGTATTAAGGTGAGACCCACATAAAAAATACTTAAATTTATGTTTACCTTAAACTTAAACAAAAAATTTTATTATTTATAAAATGATCCTTTTTATATAAATTAATAAATATAATATATCAACATTTTTTTAGTTTTTTATTTAATATTTTTTTTAATGTAATTTTTTTTAATAATCATATCATTAATAATTAAAATAAATTTTAATAAAAATATTTTAAATAATGAAATAAAAATAAACATGATAATATAAAATATAATTAAATATTAAATTATTTAATTGACATTAAAAATAACATAATAGTATGGGATATCACAATATTTTTTTTATTATGTTTGAAATTTTAAATTGAAATAATGACTATTAAATTTTTTAATGTCAAAAGTTATGAGGTTAAATTGTAAATTTGTAAAAATATTAATTATTTATAAAAAGTTGTATTAGAAGAATATTTTGAGAATATTCTTTTAAGTTTTAGTATTGGAATCTCGGTTGGAGTGAAATTACTGTAAAATTAAAATAAAACTTATTTTTGAGTTTATGTTTTTGTGTTCTGTTAGAGATGGCTAAGTACACATAATTATACGTGTATTTTCAATGATCAACAAAAATATAAATTAATTTTAAATTTACAGTAATTTTACTAAAAAGAGACGCGAATACTCAAAATTAAAATAATAATTCTCAAAATATTATTATTATACAACCTTTTATAATATTTTTTTTATTAATAATCAATATTTTTAAAATTTTATAATTTAACTACTTAACTTTTGAAATTAAAAAAAAAATATTATTTTAATTTAAAATTTCAAGCGTAATAAATATAAAATATATTAAAATTTCAATTGAATAATTTAGTATGTAATGTAATTTCATATTGCAATATGTATTTTTATTTTATTATTAAAAATATTTGTATTGAAATTTACTTTAATTATTAATAATATAATTATTTAAAAAAATTACATTAAAAAAATTAAATAAGAAATCTTAAACCTTACTTTATATTACTAATTAACACATAAAAACTATTTTTTTAAAATTTATGTAAAAAAATATTTATTTAAACTTTAAAGAATCCAAATTTATTAACTCATCTCATTTTATTATGCAAACTTTAAAGAATCTAAATTTATTAACTCATCTCATTTTATTACTATACTTAATATATACAGTACTTAATAGTACAAGTAATTATAACCCTAATTTTTAATCATAAAACAAAACAATTTTTACTCCGCGATTTATAGTTCGAGCCCATTTCAAACGACACTCACAGCTCGAGTTATGGCCGACGATAGCGGTTCCCGGAGAATGTCCGCTGACAACGACCCGGCGGTGCAGGTCAGGCTTTACCTTCCGCAATTTTTTTTTCAATTAGAAAGTGAAATTGGGGGTTTATTCGGTATTCTTAGCTGCTTTCCAAGTTCCCGGAAAATGTCCGTGGATCGAACTCATCGAACTGTAGGAAGGAAGTATAATTTTCCTGCGAATTATTTCGTTTGTAACATGTAAGCTGTTTTCCGAGAATGCTTTTGCATGTTTGTTTTAGTCGAAGCATTTGGAAATTCGAGGTTTAATTTGCAGCTTATTTTGAACCCAGCAATTTCAATATCTTTTACTGTGATATTAGGGGTAATTGAATTTTTTACCTCACTCAACACGATGCTATTGGTTGAATTGGTTTTTAAAAAACACGTTGTGCTCTCTACGTGATCGATGGTTAGTTACTGTGACGAAGCTTCCGTTGTACTGATCGTCCTTTTCGATTACTAGCTCCCACATATATAATCTATGCTTAAAAACTTCAATTTCTATATATATATAATTATTTTCAGAAACGTCAAGATGATCTACGTGAAATTGGTCAAAGAGTTAGGCATCACGAGGACAATGTCAAATACTTGAAGGCTTTGCTGAAAAAATGGGAGGAATCAACTGTCAATTTGCAAGGTATATGCATTACCTAAAACACCCCAGAGGTTTACCCTAATTACAAAACGAACCCAGTTATCTTTCAGAAGTACCAGTGCCACAAATACCCTATGGCATTTGCTTCTCTCATACTAATCGCACCCTTAAAAAGAAATATTTGTAATTTTGAAAGTTAATTGAAGTTTTTTGTAATTACACTAAACCTCAGAGGTAGTGTTTGATATTATATACTTTCTTATCCGCTTTTCTGATATCTATTGTACTTACAGTTGCTCTCAACAAGTATGATACATCAAGTTTCTCCACAAGTGTAAACAAAGACACTGGCGATGTTAAGAGCGAAGAAGAAACATTTCGACATATTCTTAAGCATGAGAGATCTGGGGCCGCCCTTCTGTGCATGATGAAAAATCAAGCGAAAGTTCTATCTTCTGAACACTCGCTTACAAAGGATATGGTCGGCGTTGTTGCTACTCTTGGGAAAGTTGACGATGAAAACCTTAGCAGGTCGGTTTAACTTTACTTTTAATATTTTCCTTATTAGCTCTCGAAAAATTTATTATGTATTTTGTGGGTCCTATCATTGCCACGTTACTGCACAGGGACTTCCCTTTTCTTTATTTAGAAAACAGTTTCAAAATTGCCACTATTGAGGTGCAATTTTTAAAATAGAAGGCTGTACAAGGTGCTATTTGTGACTTTGGCCGATAGCTGCATTATTATCCAACTAATGCAATTCTTCAATGCATCTCTGATTAAATACAAATACTTCTTGATGCTTCATTGTTGACATGTTTCTTGTTTAATTGTTGGACTTAGACTTCTTGCCAATTATTTGGGTCTGGAAAAAATGTTAGCAGTGGTTTGCAAGACGTATGAAGGTGTTAAAGCTCTTGAAGCATACAACAAGGAAGGTTTAATAGATTCAAATCTTGGCCTTCATTCATTTGCAGCTACTATTGGAAGGCCCCTAGCTGGTCGTTTTCTTGTTATTTGTCTTGAGCTTATAAGGTGTGTATATGTGGCATCTTTGTTTTGTAGAAATCATTTCGCAATCCCTTTCACGTTCATAAAAACATCAGAGTTATCTTTGTAATTTTGAATTTACTCTCTTGTTTGTAATTACTGCAAAACACGGGTAGTTTTGGTAGTAAATATCTGTTTATACATTTATAGATTTTCTTCTTTAACAACTTATTTTGGCAATCCTATTCCTTTGTTGGTCACTGTACAGGCCTTATGCTGGCGAGTTCATACCTGATGATCCTCAAAAGAGGCTCTCTCTTCTAGAGCCAAGATTACCGAATGGTGAACTCCCACCTGGATTCCTAGGCTTTGCTGTGAATATGATCACCATTGACAAAGCTAACCTGTACTGTATCTCGAAGGTTGGGCAGGGCCTAAGAGAAACAGTGTTCTATAACCTTTTCTTGAATTTGCAAGTGTACAGAAAAAGGGAGGACATGCTAAAGGCTCTCTCGTGCATAAAAAATGGAGCCATATCTCTAGATGGAGGGATGGTTAAAGCACCCGGAGTGTTCTCCTTGGGTCATCATCAGTAAGAAGCTTGGTCTAAATTTCTTAAAATAGAAGAACTATTTTCTCACAAGACTACAAACTCGTAATGCTGTCTAGCCTGTCTATTACATATTTAAGAGTTAATTGCAGAAGTGTACCCTTGAGGTTTGACGTAATTACAGGAAAACCAGCTAACTTTCACCATTAAAAAAACACATTGTTTTGTCTTACTTTTATCCCTTTTTAAGCAAAAATCAATTAAAAACCTACCACAAATTTATTAAATATAACTCACAGCCCCTAATTTTATAACGGAATTAAATATCTGGGCTTTGGGTTTTCTTATTTTGAAAGTTTTAACATTTGTCTAGTTAGTAGGAACCTTAAGGGTCCTTTTTGCAAGTATCCACAAGGTTTAGTTCACGTCATTAATTCAATTTATTTTGGGTTAATTACAAAACCTTCCCCAAGGTTCAGCCTAAGAAAAATACATATTTTGATACGAAAATATTTGCTTCGATTTTAGTTTCTGTTTTACAAATCGCTATCTGAAAACGGTAAATATATCCAGGAGGTGTTTACAAGACTAAGGGAATTTTGAAACATAGATTTCTCCTGTCTTGTTTTTCTAAATTATCCCTTCTTTTATGCTGATATTAGACTTGAATTTCTGTGGTCCAAGGGGAGATATAGGTCTCAAATTCCCAAATGGTTTAGAAAGTCTGAACATTCCTGAGATCTACTTTGAGATTAAAAACGAAATGAAAGCGACCCAACGCAAAATGGATAGAACCTCAGGCGACATTCAGAGAGAACAGTGTCTATTGGACCACGCAAGATTAAACTTTGAGATGAAGAAGACAGAGTTTCTTCAGTTTCTGGGTGAAAGGCCATCTCGTATGTCTCAGGTGATGATGCATCCAAATCATTTTCTCAAATATATTCATGAAACTCCAAACTGACATAATTCTCTATATCTCGAATTTCAGAAATTATATGTGCATTTTATACAAATACAATCGTGGTGTTCTCATGTTGCTATTTCATTCGTAATACTGTAATTACCAAAATGGAAATCTTTGATTGTCAGTCTAATCGCAAAAATTATCCCTTCAGCTCTTCTCATTTGTTTGTGTTTTACAAATTGGATCCTCCTAGAAAATACGAAAGGTTATTGTGTTTCTTGTTTTGGGTTCTATCCCTTGTGTTCTAAAATAGTTTTCTTTGTGTCATCAGTCTCCGGCCGAGAGTGGATCGACCCCGACATGATTTTACGTTTTAGCTGAAATTGAAGTAAAACTTACTGCTGCTACTATTGCTAGCTTACTCCGCCTTCTCATGTGCATGTAAAATCGAAGGTACTAATTTTGAATTAGTTAGTAACGAAATGTTGCTTAGCCTGTATAAGCCTATAAATAAATGTACCACCCAAGGACCTGATCTCCATTAAGGTGTCTATGTTTTGCTGTAACCTCTGCATAAAATGTCAAGTACTCCGTAACTTTTTCGAAGTTTATGCGACTTGGGATGAATTTTGTTGCCAAGGAATGATGTTAGGAAAGATGAAATCATGCGCTAGTTTTCGTTTTTACAGATGGGTATTATTTGACTTGAACCTTTTTATTCTTCAACTGGTTAATGTGCCTTAAATCTTAATTAAAACTGTTAAGATTTGATGAAACACACATTTTTATAGTTCAGACTTCAACATTATTTTCTAAATTCAAATTGAAAAGACTTGAAAAGTCATGCATGCCCAAACAAAATTTGAAGTTACACTACTCAAATTGTATTTTTTGCCATCATATATATATATATATAATAAATACTCCGTATATAGTATATAATAAAAATATTACAGTATTATAAATGAAATAAGGACATTTAAAACTAAAAAACTGCAAATATTTTGTCCTAAAAGAACACACAACACAAACAATTTTATCCTCTCCCAAGTATAGCATCATGCAATAATTCCCATCATTCAATTTTTTCTTAACCGTAATAAATCTCCCGAATCTCGAGATTCTGATCGTAACTTCCCGGCTTCAATTTTGATTCCAAAACTTCATCTTCTTTTCACCGCACTTTCCCATCAAAAATTACTTGAAAAATCTCCATCACTTTTCGAATCTGAACAGAACCCATATCATTTTTCACCTTTCTCCTTCAGACCCGTATCTCGATTCTCACTCCGGGACTGAAAAGTTCATCTCTTTACACTTTTTTTGTTTGCTTCAAGGTTCTGCCATGGCCGCTGCTCTACGGTCGAAATCGTCGAGAGATACAGCTTCACGGATTAGATTCTTCATTCGAACCTACACTAATTCGGGTCGGGTCAACCAATTGAATCGGGCTTCCGTATTCCGTATTAATCATCACAGTTTCCGTCCGAGCTCCTGGTTCAATTTCGGGCCATTCAGGCGATTCGGCAGTGAGATGGGTGTGAGAAACTATAGGTCTCGTGGCACAGATATGGGGGATGGAGGTGTTGTCGGGCCTGGGGTTAGATTTATCCAGGCGAATGAAGGGGACGGGCCTGATACGGGCTCCGGCGGTGTAGGCCCGAACGAAGGCTGCTGGGGCGGATCCAATTTGGGCCCGAATTTCCCAACCCCGAAGGAGATAAGCAGAGGACTCGATAAGTTTGTTATTGGGCAGGAAAGAGCTAAAAAGGTACTTAGAATTCACTCAATTCAGTATTGCATAATGCCCGTTTGATTTATTTACAATATTTATGCTCTTCGATTTCAACGAAATTGCTGGTTTGCAGGTTCTTTCTGTGGCAGTTTACAATCATTACAAGCGGATATACGGTGATTTAGCTCAAAGGTGATCACTTTTGATTTCCCTTGATCCGTGTGGTTTAAGGTTCAGTCCTCTTTAAAAATGGCATCTTTTTCGAATCAAATGTATGTGTGAATGTTTAGTCCAACGATTATTTATTTATGCTTTCACTGCTTTGTGATCAAATGAACATTGTCATCAGATTATTCCGTTGATTTAACGTTGTATGGTGAAAGTTAGGTCTCCTGGTGCCGAGACTTCGGGTAATGACGAAGCTGGGGGCTTGGATAGTGAGAAAGTGGAGCTCGAAAAAAGTAACATTCTTCTTATGGGGCCCACGGGTTCAGGTAAACAAATCCAGTGCTTCCTTTTGAGTAATTGGTAAGAGGAAGCTCTTTTGAAAGAACCAAAAAAAACAATCAATGTCTTATCGGGTGATTTGTATGTCATTTTAAGGGAAGACACTACTTGCTAAGACTTTGGCGAGGTTGGTTAATGTTCCCTTCGTAATTGCTGATGCCACCACACTTACTCAGGCAAGTCTAAGTTGATTATTGATTATTAAAGCTATTCTACGTTGAATGCACGATGATTTGTTATCGTAACAAATTTTTTCACTACAATCTATTTTATATAAATATATTATTTTCAGGCAGGATATGTTGGGGAAGACGTGGAGTCCATTTTATACAAGCTGCTTACAGTAAGTTATACATACCAGTTATCACTCATACCATGTTTTACGATTAATCTCTCTTTCAGTTACGATTAATCCTGTTCTTTCTCTATGTGTATTTTGGCATTGAAAGTACTAACTGTACCTGGTTCCTTTATGTATTGACTTCTCAATATATTTTATTCTAATTACAAAGTACCTCACACTTTCTTTTCCGAATTAAAGTCTTTTTCTTTTGGTAAACGAGTGAAGCAAGAAAGTTTTATAAGCTTTGCGTAATTAAGAAATAAGGATCCATGGAAAGGAGAGAAGAAAATCCTTTATTTGTATAGTGTATTGATTTTCAAATTTCAGGTTGCTGACTACAATGTTGCAGCTGCACAACAAGGCATAATTTATATCGACGAAGTTGACAAGATCACCAAAAAGGTGCTTGCCTGATGTTATTTGATGTTATGAATCTCTATCTCTATCTTAAACTGCTGCTGATTTTTTCTGTTGTATTTGAAGGCCGAGAGCCAAAATATTAGTAGAGACGTCTCTGGGGAGGGTGTACAGCAAGCACTTCTAAAAATGCTCGAGGGAACCGTAAGTAGATATCTTTATTCTTCTTCACTTTGTTGATGTGATAAAGTGCATAAGCTATAAATAATGTTGGCATCATTTTATGCCCAATCGACCTAGGGTCCTAACTCTTAAAAACAATAACTTTTTTATTTATTTTAACCTCTTATCGTTTAACGGTACATTGTGGCGGCCTCAGGTAGTCAATGTTCCGGAGAAGGGTGCTCGGAAGCATCCTAGAGGCGACAATATTCAGGCAAGTAAAAATTATTGTATTAGGGTATGATACTTGCAATATAAACTTATTAGTATGTTTGCGAAATCAATATTTTGTACAGATTGACACAAAGGACATTCTCTTCATATGCGGTGGTGCTTTCATTGATTTGGAAAAGTCAATCTCTGAAAGGTAAATATCTCTTTCGATTGAATGATATGTACTTGTATGCATAACTGAATCTATTTCGGAAAAGCTTAAAACTTTCGAGCAACTATTCTTCAGGCAGCATGATTCGTCCATTGGGTTTGGTGCTACCATACGTGCAAACATGAGAAGCGGTGGTGTTACAAGTGCCGCTGTAACTTCATCTTTGTTGGAAACTGTAAGTTATATTCACCGTATGTTTTTATCTAATTAAATAAGCGATTGAGTTTTAAAATTACAAATACCCCACATTGTTGATTTCAATTTTATGAAAATCAACCTCATTTCCTTATAATTATTAATTAGATATAGAAAAACTGAAGTTCATATAATTATCGCTTCACATAAATACGGAGTATATGATAGAGACTGGGCGACTCTTTAAAAGTGTATCTGGTTTTTCAGGTCGAAAGTAGCGATCTTATTGCATATGGGTTAATTCCTGAGTTTGTGGGACGATTTCCTGTACTCGTTAACTTGTTAGCACTTACTGAGGATCAGCTTGTTCAGGTAACAATTGTGTGTGTTTGATAGAATCAATTATCGTATATTTTGCTGCCCTTGACCCCACCCCTCTAATAGTCTCCAGATAATAGAAAAAAGGTCAGCATCTTCCTTTCTTTCAAGGCAAATATAATTTCATTTTAACACTAATGAATTCGTTTTCCAGGTTTTGACTGAGCCTAAAAATGCATTAGGAAAGCAGTATAAAAAAATGTTCCAAATGAATGGAGTAAGTTCCCCGTTGCCTTTTCCATTATGGATATTTTATGCGGGTATACAGAGTTCATTGTATCCTTATTCGTCATTATTTTGTTAAAGAGGAAGAGAAAAACGACCCTATTGGTTGTTCTTTCCAGTTCTTTCTTTCGTGTGTGTAATTTTCCACATTCGGATTAGCTCCGCAGGTAAATTTTTTAATGATAATTATAAACACTACCCTGATTTATCCTTGTTATAAAAAGTCCACATATTTTGAAAAAGATGCAATTACAAACACACTCACCCCGTCTTTACATTTTTACATTTAGGGCCCAGTTAAGTGAGCCTTGTATTGAATTAGTGCAGACACATTAATACATTGTCTAATTTTGATGGAAAGTTTGATTTCCGAACATTTATTTATTTTCATTTGGGTGTGTTTAGGTTAAGTTGCATTTCACGGAAGATGCATTGAGATTGATATCTCGAAAAACAATTAGTAAAAACACAGGAGCTCGTGGTTTGCGATCCATGTTGGAGAGTGTTCTGATGGATGCTATGTATGAGGTTTGTGACCTGTTTCCATGGTATTGGTAGAATCTCGTGTTTTTTCCATACTGTTTTAATTCTAATGATCAGTTTCAAATTTCTATTGGTTAAAACTTGGGATCATTACAAACCTACCCCTGGGGTTGAGATAATTACAAATACAAACCTAGTTATGTCGAGGTTTGACTGTACTAATTTTAAGAGGATAATTGTAATGCCATTTTTAAGACGGAAGGGCTTTATTTTCAAGCATCTCGTGTTGTTTATGATGCCATAGATGTACACAGCCTAAAGTCTTTTTTTTTTTTTGGCAATTCTAGAAGTCAGATGAGTTGGTTTGTACCTTTTGTAATCATCACTAAGAATGATTAAAAGATTGTTTGTACATCAAATTTTCTCCCATGAAATTTTGCAGATTCCTGATGAAAGAATAGGTGACGATATAATAGATGCAGTTGTAGTAGATAAGGAGTCCATTGGAGTTGAGGGCCGAGGATGTGGGGCCAAGATCCTTTATGGAAAAGGGGCATTCGACATGTATCTTTCACGACATGAGTCGAAGGATTTAGAGGTATGGCCCCTTCTCCTTGATAGAGATGGCAATGGGTTTGTGTCTTAGTAGTGTTAAAAATCATAAATTTGATTTCTATTTGGACTACTCTTTTGGGCTAGTTTTGTAACTAACACAATTAGTTAATGACACTACTCAGCAAGTCTTGGTGCTGTTTTTTTTAAATAGATTATATTTTACTTGCAGACATCATCCGAAGGCTCCGAGGGAGAAGCGGAGGCAGAACATGAGCTTCCTTCCATTGTTGCACTGTAAAAACTCTACTGTAACATTATTTACCAGATACACAAAGTGTACTACATAGTATACTACTCATTTATTGTACTCCATATCAGTATATACTGTAAATTTGATTTAATCCCATCTGAAAGAAAAAACGCACAAACAATACAATAATCATTTGTTTTGCAGGTTACATAAAATCTGCACAAAAAATGGTTTTCCAATCTTCAATTTTTTTTCCTGAATATGTTTTATGCAAGAAAAAGGGATGTTATTTTATGATGGAGACAGGAAACAACATTAGCTGTTGAAGGTCTCTTTATTAGTTGAACCACAAACCATTCTCCCTTGATTTCAGCTACTGATTAGTGATTATGAAACATAAGCAAATTTTATTATTTGACAAAATTACCCTCAACAATTTGTCTAATTACCTAAAACTATATATTTAAAAAATGATTAAACCCTCTTGATATTTATTTCCTTAAATTGTAGTAATAATTGATTAAAATGTTTGCCTAGGGGCACATTTATTGGTAAATGAAGTCAAAGGTGCATGAAACCTAAACAAGCTAAACTGCACGTTTGTGGAAAAAATGGATGTTAATAATTTGATCATTTGACCGTACCATATAAGTCATTTTCCTTTGGTTTGACAAAAAACATGTGAGAAATAAGAAAAAACATGTACATATAGGCAAGTATGTAGTATAAAGTTATGATTTTCTATGTGCAACCCATGTTTGTTTTGTGAATCTTAATTATTACAAACCTTTGAATTGGTCCCTTTCTTTTTTTGGTGTTTATTCAAAGAGAAGAAGGGAATATACTTAATTTGTTATTTTTATGTGATACTTAATCGGTAGATAATGACACAATATTACATAATTCGTTGTGATATTATCTCTTTTAATTTAGAATGGTCATGAGATTTAAATCAAATGCACTTAAACAAATGAAGTAGTCTAATCAAATTTCATGATTTATATAGTAGGAGTCAGGGGAGAGGACTAGTGATTTAAATCTCATACGAGTAGTAAATTAGTAGTACTTTATTGTAACGTAATTAAGATGAAGCTTAATTAATCCTCAAAACTTGGCTTCTTTACAGCCGTTGGATCAACATTCCTATCGTCAATGATTTCAAAAACATCAACGGCGATCCTCACTTCTCTATCCTCTTCCAATTCAGATAGAAAACGGTACCAAACCTTTTTTTCCTTTGGGAACAAACCCTTTTGTTTTCTTTCACTTCCGAATCGGCATCTCATCTTGTTTTTCTCTTCCAACAACATTCTTTTCATTTTCTTTCTTTTTCCTCTGCAAAAGCTGAAGAGGAAAAATAAAGAAAAAAAGAATTTTATTTAAAAAAAAAACATTTTTGCAATTGATTAAGAAAGTGGGGTGGTTGAGATCATTGCGAAAAATCGAAATACAGCAAAAGGGTGTCTCGTTTTTCTATAAAAGATTCAATTTTTCCGGATTATCAGAACTGGGCATTTGATAATTTTTTGAAAAAAGGAAAACGAAATATAAAAAGATTGGATCTTGGGGTATAAGTGGAAATTGCCTTTTTTTTTTGCTTTCAATGGCAGCAATGGAAATAGAGAGTGTGGAGTGTGTTTCTTCATCAGATGGTGTTGAGGATGAAGAAATGCAATCATCAGATTCTGCGCATAATCTTCATCAATATTGTTCAAAGCCCCATGGTGTAGTTTCTTCCGGAATTGCCCCTACAAGCGTCCATGAATTACTGGAATGCCCTGTTTGCACTAATTCCATGTACCCTCCTATTCATCAGGTTTGCACTTATATTTCAATTACCATCCCCTTCGTTTTTTTAATAACTTTTTTTAATTGTGTTGAGATGAGGAATTATATATATTGTTTTGTTTATATATATTGAATTGTTCATCTAAATATATTGGAATGGGTTCTAACAAATAGAATGTATATCTGGTTTGATGCAAGGCTTGAAAACATTTGCTTCTATTTGCAATCACTTGGTACAACGATATGTTTTTTGTAGATAGAAAAGGTAGAAGATAGGAGCTTTTCAGATTTTTCATGTCTAAAATAGTAAAATGGTAATCCGTGTTTGTCAAAATTCGTCAGCGTTTGTAAATGTTTAACAGCATATGACCAACACCTTAAAAATGTTTATTGTTATTGATGTCCTTTTCTTTCAGTTGTTTTCATCAATTTAGTAACTTTATCTTCAAAGTATAGAAAAGAAAAGAGAACAATAAGAAAGGAACTAATGTTGTATAATGTATGTATGGATATTGTTTTTGCAGTGTCATAATGGGCATACGCTCTGTTCGACTTGCAAGGCAAGGGTACACAACCGGTGCCCCACATGCAGACAAGAACTCGGTGACATACGATGCTTAGCTTTAGAAAAGGTGGCCGAGTCCTTAGAACTGCCGTGCAAGTACTACTCATTGGGATGCTTGGAGATTTTCCCGTACTACAGCAAACTCAAACATGAGGCTTCTTGCGATTTCAGGCCTTATAATTGCCCGTATGCCGGGTCCGAGTGCCCTGTGACGGGTGATATTCCTTTCCTTGTTGCCCACTTGAGAGACGACCATAAGGTGGACATGCACACGGGGTGCACGTTTAATCACCGGTATGTGAAGTCGAACCCTCGTGAAGTAGAAAATGCGACATGGATGTTAACGGTGAGTTGTTTAACATTTTTTTTAGGATTTAATCATTTAAAATAAATTAAAATAAAATGAACGTTTGTAGTTGTTACAATGGCACCCTCAACTTTTCGTAATACAATAAATAACAGCAAACAAACTTTTTTATTTATCAACAAGTTGTGGGTTTAAGTTTAAAATTTTTGGAAGTTTCTGTTGTGATCAATTATTGTTGTCCTGTCTAACAGTTTGCCCCTGATCAATTGTTGCTCTGATGGAATTTGGTGGTATAACCAACACCATTGTGCCCATCAACTTTTCTAAATATAAGAAATTGTGTAGGTAGTATTTAGAAACTTGTGAGGGATCGTAATTATAAAAATATATGATGATTCTCTCGTGTTCTTTAATAATTGTTTGAGGTTTAATTTGGAGAAACCCAGATACCGTATTTCATACAATTTCTAATAGCCCTCACTATAAGTTCATTTGTTATTGTAAAGATAACTGCGTTTTTTGCAATTAGGCTAATGTTTTGGAGTGTTTTTGTAATTAAGAGTAAATCATGCTAAACCATCTGAAACATGTTTTAATTTCCACTCTGCCCACTAATCTTTGTTTTTATTGTTTTTAGGTGTTCCATTGCTTTGGCCAATATTTCTGCCTCCACTTCGAAGCCTTCCAACTCGGGATGGCCCCCGTCTACATGGCATTCCTCCGTTTTATGGGCGACGAGTCTGAATCTCAAAACTACAGCTATAGCTTAGAGGTGGGGGGAAACGGGAGGAAGCTGACGTGGGAGGGCACCCCTCGTAGTGTTCGCGATAGCCACCGCAAGGTGAGGGATAGTCACGACGGCCTTATTATCCAACGGAATATGGCCCTCTTTTTCTCTGGGGGCGATAGGAAGGAGCTCAAGCTCAGGGTCACGGGAAGGATATGGAAGGAGCAACAGACTCCGGATACTGGGGTTTGCATACCTAACCTTTCTTTGTAGATTTATAATGATAATAAGTGATTATAGCTTTTCGAGTCTTTTTTGGTGTGCGTGGGACACTATATATGAACGAACGTGTTGTAGATGATGTTTTTGCTTGTTCATGTGCATCGAGTGGCTTGTGTTATACTTCCCTCGCCTTTGGTCGTCGAAAGTTGAAATGTCAAATGACTTCCCTTCAAATTTTAGAATTTATTTTTCATTAGTTTAGTTTGGTTAAATTTTGATTGACCAAGAATCGGACCGCACCAACGAAACCAAACTGAGGTGCGTAGCTTGGTTTGGTTTGAGGCTTCCAACACATCCTCAACTTTGGTACCTCTTACTCTTACTCTTTCTTAAATATAGGACCATTTTTTAGTTGAATAAGGAGATTAAGAAAAATGATATTTTTTGGGTATAAATATATTTTTAAGTTAAAAAAGTAAAGTTGAAAAATTAAAGATAAAAGTGTATTTTTAAAGTGAAAAAATAATACTCTAGGTTTTTTTATAGAGTATATCTAGTATTGTGAAACATCTATTTAAACAAAGCTGTACTAACTGTTATGAAATTTTGTACTGTTATTATGAAATAAATAAAGCGAGTTTGCAATATAACCACATAAAAACATGTACTACTCAACAAAATAATATAACCACATAAAAACATAGTAGTACTACATAAAACCAAAATTCTTTGCATTACTACTTTTTATTTATTATGACACGTGCTCATAAAATAAATCACGTTTAAAAATGAAAAAAGAAAAGGTGTTGTTCATGTAAATACATAATGAAATTGGGGTGGAAATTAATCAGTATATGTATATATATGTATGCCATGATATTCAATCAAGAGGGGGTTAATTAGAGAGCCCTCCCAAGAAAGCCACTCCGGTGGAGGGCAGCCACGTGGACCCCGAGATGAACTTCCCCACGGTGAACCTCCCCGCCTCCTCCGGCGAAGTGATCACCCTATACCCGGCCCACTTCACGCGCTTCCCCAAGCCCGCCCCAGGCCCATAGTTCATGTACTCCCCATAATACAACGTGTCGAGCCCAAAATCCCCGTTCCACTCCAACCACCCAGCAGGGTCCACGTGGTCCCCCAGCTGAGAAAGCATGACCACGGTCCTAGAGTACACCTTCCACGGCCGCCCCAAGTAGGTCGGGAAGGCGGACTTGGATGCCTCGAGGTCGGCCTCGGCCACGAACCGGCAGTCGTGGATCGAGATGCCCGTGTTCTGGTCGGGGTCCTTTCGGTTCTGGGCGGTGATTGTGTTTTTCTGGTTTTGCATCGGCTTTCGGGAGTGGAGGGTGCACCTCTGGAACACGACGGCCGCGTTTCCGAAGATGAAGTCCACGGTGCCGTAGATGTCGCACTCGCGGTAGAACTGGCGGTTGGAGTGCACGTACAGGGTGTCTTGGTAACCCACGATGTTGCAACGGTAGACCACCGCGTGGTCCCCGCCCACGCGCAGGGCCACCGCTTGGTGCTTGGCGGGGCCCGCCGTGTTCTCGAACGTTATGTCTCGGGCGATGAAACCGGCTCCGGTCGCAGCTGCATCGTAAAAATAAGAATTATTTTTAAAAAAATTACAAAAATGAATTTGAATTTAGGCGTCATGTTCGTACACGTGTCAATGGCTCAGATGTACTAACGTTGAATAAAAATATGTATGTAGAGAACGTGTGCCATGTTCAAGTGAGAGGTGTATATGCGATATGCCAAACTCTAGGTTGTTTTCAACAGCAACGATATGAGAGGAAAAAGCTGTGGGTGGGGGTAGAAAAGGGATTTTACCAAAAGATGCGGTGCGGAATGTTGTCAACTTATCTTGGACGCTTTTGCTACCGGAAATGACCGTCTTGCCCCTCCCATCTCCTATAAACATCACATTAGTCTTCTTCCTCCCCACCTTCAAGTGATCCTCCACATACCTGTATTAACAAATGTATTCAACCATTCATACTATATATCCGTTGAAAATTGACACTTTTCTTTTAAACTTTCTTGTTGAAAAAGTTAATAATAAAGAAATATATATAAGTATCACATCATTGTTAGCTGAAATCAAGCTTCCAATCAAAATCACAGCACAGTTAATAATAATAATAATAATACTCCTAAAGTCCTAATAGTTATAAAAGTTGCTTTGACGGGTAGTATTCACAAAACATAATGACAGAGATATTTGAAAAATGAAAGTCACACAAACAATTATGAAAAAATAAAAAACAATTTTTTTTTTTTCAAATCAAAAGTGAAATTACCTTCCTGCCCTCACGTATATGATAAACCGGCGGTTACTGTGCTCCGGCGCCTTCTTGATCGCCTCCGCAATCGTCTTGTACGTTCCGTTGCCGCCGCCTTTCGACACGATCGCATCCGCGTTGATCGCCGACGCCGGCATGTCCAGAAGCTCCCGTTCTCGCCGGGACACCCAGATCGGGAAATCCGATCGCGTCTTCTCCCCGCCCATCAATCGCCGTCGGCGACCCTGCGTCTGTACCCCGGCGAATTCGCCGGCGACGTCGACGGAGGAGGAGGCGGCGTACATGGCCAGACTATTGGTCACGATCTCGGAGAGATCCTTGACCCTGCCGGACATCTTGCTCTTCACGTGGCCGTCGCCGCCGCCGCTCAGTTCATCGAAGCCTTCGGCGCATGTGTCATGGTTAGTTAAGGCGGCGCTGAGCCAGGTCAGCACGTCCTGAGTCGAACCGGCCGGTTCTCCACCGGGCGCGACGGATGTGAGCGAGCGCGCTAGGAGATCCACCGAGTCGTCGAGGAGCTCCAGGCAGTCTTCGTGCGCCGACCTGCCACGTCAGCAGCTAATAATTCAGTGTAAACACAAATATTATTATTATTATTATTATATTACTTGCGGTTACGATAAATAAGATCAAGTTATTTTATAAAATTAGTAATTAAATGAATTATTAATTCGTTTAATATTTTATACATGCAATTAATATGTACCCACCCCTTTTGACATTTGAGAATATGAAATTAATTACTCTATATTTTAATTTATTTTGTTAATTTCTGTGTATAAAATTAATTTATGTTGTGTGTGGCTAACACTCTCAAATCAAATCAGACCATACAAAAGGCATACATTTATAAAGTTACACTTTATTCTTCAATTAAATAATATAATTAATTCATTATATATATATATATATATATATATATATATATATAAAAATGTAGTACTCCTAAAATAACTGCATTAGGAAAATCGTTGACTTAATAGTCAACTAGGTAGTAGTTAGGTGTCAAAATTCATAGCTAATTTTTGTACCTAACATGAGGATCCATATCGAGATTCGTCATCTGGAAGGCGAAGTCGAGCGTGCGGCCGACCTTCTGGAGCGTCATGTTGACGGAGATGTGGACGAGCTCTTCGCCGGAGGCGGCCGTCGCGCCGGGAAAATCCAGCAGCGAGTCCACGCACAGAGTCGGGTACCGGGTCCGGCTACATGCTCTGGACATGGCCTGGGACGGATGGCGGCTGTGTGGGCCCGCGCCGCCGCCCCCACCCCCTTTTCTCGTGATCACCGCCGCGATCGCGGCGGAGACGGCGCACGCCAATAGGAGCACGGCGGAGACGATGAGCACGCGCTTCAGTTTGGGCTTCTTTGGCGGCGGCGGCGGCTCGTCGCGCTGCGTCGGTGCGGCTGAGCCGCCGATCTTTTCGAGCCGGCCGTATTCCATATCGGTGATTGAGAAAGAAGTGATGAAAAGATAATTAAATAGTGTTACTATGAACGAACGAGAAGCTATGATATATACAAAAAACAAGGGGGAGTGAGAGGGCCCTTCAAATGTTTTTGATTTTCTTTATTTGTCTATTTAACCGAAAATAATATCATACCCCATGATAAAAATTTATGCAAATTAATTAATTAATGAATTATGGATTGAATTGAATTATTAAACCGTAGATCCTATATCTATAAATATATTCAAATAACATAATTAAAGGATACTAAAATTGGAAGAGATTGATACAAAATAAAATAAGAAAATAAGAATATGAAAGTAAATGGAATTGATTGTATTTCCTTCAAATATATGTTGAGACATTATATTTTATAGTGTTTCACATCTACTAAAAATTGCCGAATATGTTTCAGTGTAATACTTTTATTTTTTATTAATATATAATTTGTTCCGCTTTATATAAAAAGGAAATTCCAGATTCTAAGCTTTTTAGGTGGGCTTCTTATCTACGTTTGTCGTTTGTTCTTTCGAATTTCGTTTTTTCTTTCTACAATTTCCTTTTCTTTCCCTTAGGCTCAAAACCTCATCACTACTACAGTCTTTCGTCTCCGTCTATTATCGATCGAGCATATCTAAGCTCGGGTGCGGTGGTGGTCTTTCGATTATCGATCATTTAAGGAAATTCTAAACATTGCAGGTAATTTTTTCTTGGGTGGGGCAGTACTAATTAGGTGCGAGGTCGATATCATGGGAGTTGGCTCATGGTTGGCTTTGTACTTTAATTACTAGAAAATTACCACATGAGGAGTGTGAGTGTGTAGCATATTAGATTGTGAGAAGTGACTGTATTTTGTTGATATTATTATTATTTACAAGTAATATGATAATTTGTGTGAATATTGAGTTGAGACGAATAGATTTTTTTTTACAAATGTGGGTAACAAACCTAATTCTAACTAACACTAAGTAACTTGAGTGGCTTGATGATTTAGTTGTTCATGGTATATATTGTGAAGTCACATCATTTAGTTAGAGGAGCACTAGTTTTAGATTTTCTGGCAGTGATCATTCTTGGAAAAGACCAATTGGCTTTTTTGCATAAGTTGCTAAAGTTGAAGGCCTAATCGGTTAGAAAGTAGTACTAGTAATTTACTTTAAAAGAGGGGTGAAAATTATAAAGTGAGTGCAGTTTACTTACTGTATTAATTTTTTAATTAGGTGAAATTCCAAAAATTATTTATACTCTTAAAAATAAAATAAAATTTTAGCATTGAAAATAATAATTAACAAAGAAGGGCAAGTGGGAATATATTGCATATTTGTAGGTCCAACAAGCAAATAAATGATCTTGTGTACATTTCTATTCATGAACTAGCAACCATATCTAATTAATAACATGGTTTTGTTGCTCCTAAATTGATTGTAAATGGTAAAATATTTGGTTTATATTGATTTAATTAAAAAACTGATTTTTTTTAGAGAAGGGTTCGATCCCTAGAACTGAGAAAAAAAAGAGGTAAACTGACACTTGACCAAAGTAAATTTTAGGCACTAAAACAAAAGGGAAAAGTAATTTAAATACTAGGAGTATGAAATTAATGGATACGAGTATATCAAACTAGCTAGAAATGTGAATCATGATCTAAACCAGATCAAAGAGACATAAAAAATTTGCTCAAATTTCTTACTTTATTCTTTTTTTTTTTAATATTAAAAACTAAGGGAAAAAAGTTGCATTCATCAGAATAT